>JASAUF010000218.1:3031572-4367358 GCA_030180095.1 Magnolia changhungtana | reverse complement strand
CAGCTTGATCAGAGGTTAGGATTGCTCAAAAAATATTATTATTTTTGAATCATCACCCATTCACATAAGGTTTTCCAATTATGCTGGTTAAATTGAGTAGTGCACACCACATGTTCAATTTCTTCATGCATGACTATCAAGTTTCATTCTTTACCTGAGTATCAAATAACTTTCCTTTTATAGGGTGGTAATAGAAAAAAAAATGCCAATGCCGCACACACGTACAAGATCCAAGCAGTTCATCAGGTGGGCATCAAGTTATCAACACGGTGGGCCCACGATGATGGACAGCTAGAATGTTATGCATGTGCCATATGGGACATAAGGCACGTTTATGCCTGCATAATGCACACATCTGGGATTGGCAAGCCTCAATAACAGGGAATAACTGAACTACCCCTTTACAAGCGATGATTTTGGTGCATACACAGTTCAGCTGTAAGCCTTGATATCTGGGGTAGTGGTTTTTTTTTTTTTTGCTCAGATCAAGAAGAAGAAGAAAAACAAGGGGTAGTGGTTTTTTTTTTTTTTTTTGCTCAGATCAAGAAGAAGAAGAAGAAGAAGAAGAAGATACGGCCGTATCGTAACGGATACGGGACACCCTGTGGACGATCAATCTAGATCTCATGCACACCAGCCATGCATCCCCAGGGAAACTCTTGTATTAATTATAACATTACTCCCTTTTATAAGATGAATGCTCCAGTGCCCTCAGAGCACTACAAGTTATAGTGCTCCTAGTTGTATTGGGACACTTTGACAGTCCCAACCTATTGATCTAGAATGTTCATCAGGTCCAACGCACATTTCATGGGCTACCATGAAAACATCAGCCTGATCTGACGAATATTAACCATCTCATCAATGGCCTTAAACATTCAACGTGAAGATCATTTACACAAAATAGTTCCAATCAACAATATGACCCGTCTATTTGTTAGGGACCATCATGGATTGCTTATGCTTCCAAAGAATCACTTCTGTCAGGCAAGCGTGACCATCCCATCCATGGCTTGGTAAAAATCAAGGATGGTTTAGATCATCCGATCAGAGTGATTTTTGCATGGTAGCCCATGAAATGTGTTATGGACTTAATGGACAATTCAGATTGATCGATCGGACTGTCAAGTGAACCGATGCAACTAGGAGCACTATAACTTATAGTGCTCTAAATCACTGGAGCATTTCTTTATAAATAGATATGCAACATGCCATCATGAGTTTATACCTTTTGAAAGGTAATCTTTTCTTTTCTTTTTTCAATAAAGAAGAGGGATATAATAGTCGAAGATACTCTCGTAGGGCATAGATTCAGATGCAGAGAATCATTTCCAATAATAAAGGGTGCATTTTTTATTTTATTTTATTTTTTTATGACATCAGCGTGTCCCCTCCCCCTTTTGAGGCGAGACCAGTC
This sequence comes from Magnolia changhungtana, assembly GCA_030180095.1. Taxonomy (NCBI): domain Eukaryota; kingdom Viridiplantae; phylum Streptophyta; class Magnoliopsida; order Magnoliales; family Magnoliaceae; genus Magnolia; species Magnolia changhungtana. The sequence goes on along the minus strand of JASAUF010000218.1, from coordinate 4,365,941 downwards.
CCTGCGGATGCACGCAATCACCCACAAACCACGTGCATCAGGTAATCCTGGGGAGGGGAATCGAACAAGCATCTGTGGGGAGCACACCAACGACGCTTGCCGTTCGCCCAAACCCCGTGCAGGTATTAAGTGTGCATTTGTTTGCACCAAATGGCATAAAATCTCATGATAAATGTCTAATTTTGTGGAAATTTTCATGAAAATTGGTGCAACCAAACACACCATAAGAGAAGTAGAAAAGCGGGGTGTTAGAGAGTTTATTTTATTTCATCTTTTCCATCTGTCATTTCCAAGCAATTCAATCTGTACCTTGCCGCATAGTGAAGGTTGAGATTGCTGCGATCCAAACGCATCCCTAAACCAGGGACCTTATTATTGATCTTCAAATAGATGGCCTCATCAGGCTGCACGCGAATAACAAGCTCGTTCGTCGCTCGATCGAGATCCGTCCCGAAACTCCTCTTGTATAAATTACCGGGAACATGCCTGAACTGCACTCTGATTTCTGTTCTGAAAAGAATTTAAATAGAACAGTTTCCATTTTAGAACATATCAGCTCATGTCGCAAAAGAAATAGTACTGAAAACTCATCAATCTTTTGTTCAGGCCAACACCATATACATGCAGGCCTTGCATTTTGGTCATCCAAACAGTTCGTATTGTGGGCCACATGGTAGATGGGAGAATGAATCTCCCCTCATCTCATAATCATGTATGATTTGGACCCCATTTGACCATAGCTTCTAATTAGCCATTTTCATTGAATGGCTAGGATCATCTGATATTTAATAGTGCATGGTCCAGGTCATGATGACCCACCAGGTTCAATATGTAGTATTGGAATGTCTTAGTAAAAGTGACCATTTTCTATCAATTGAGCATCATATGGTACCTCTTAAGTAAATAGACTATCATTGTAAATAGAGAAAAACAAATCAAAATAGAAGGCAGACTCCAATGCTGACTCTTACATACCGCTTATTGTGCAATGCTTTCCCAGCTTTCATTAGAAATGGAACCCCATCCCATCTTGCATTGTCTATAAAGAGAGCAGCAGCTGCAAACGTCGGTGTGAGGCTGTCTTTGGAAACGGTCTTATCGTCAGTGTATGCAGGGTATGTTACACCACCCTTCGTGTGGCTTTTATACTGCCCAGTGACCACATTTTCAAGTTGTAGCGGCCTCATAGAACGTAGCACTTTCACCTGATAGACAGCAAGCATTTCAAAAGGAAGAACAAAATCTACATTACCAAATTCCAATGCCCCATGAAGATTGTATGCACTTCATGTGGACTTGTGTAGGACTGTCAGCGGGTCAGGTCCTCTAGTACCCGTATGGCCTAACCAAGCTAATGGGATTCGGTTCTTGCAGGGTCCAAGTCTAGTTCTTGAAGACCTGAACCGATTGGGTATTAGTACCCATTGGATACTGATTGGTTCTTTGGATCTAGGTTTCGAGTTGGATTCAGGACAACTAAGAGTGTTTACATGATTGGGTCTACCCAATGGAAGTATTAGACACACATGCTTGTGTCACTTTGACACGTGCATGGTGTGTAAATTGGCTCTCTTACATGTCGTGGTTTAGAATAACATCATTTCTTTTGCTGGAATAATCGATATGTTAAATATATAAATTTACCGGATCCTTCCTGACTTTAACCAGGTCCAACAGATGGACCCGAACCGAACCGAACCCAACTAGACCCTATTTTTGACCAGGTCCAGAGGTGACACCCAAACCTAACTAAATTCCTTAATGGGTCCAATAAATGAGACCCAGAGTCCCGGACCTGTTAAAATCAGGTCAAGTCATCAGGTACCCACGGGTGTACCCATTGACAGCCCTAGACATGTGTCGCAGATGTAGACAACATCTAGACCACTCTTCTGTGGGCTCTACAATGGATGGGCCACACCCCCAATCCCATCAAGTTGGATGACAACAGATGATCGAGTGGAGGACTTTTGTCCATCAAACGTCAACCGTTTCTTGAGAACTCCCGTCAAAGGTTGCGGACTTATAGTCCATGGGAGGCCTGCCGAATGAGTGCTGCAGATGTCATAGACATGTGTGCCAGTTGTCTCCATGGAGTTCATTTGATGTTTGCATGTAATATTGGTGAGATGCCATTCAGCGGTTCTTTTTTCTTTTTTCTTGTGAACATACCTTTTCATTCCTGATGTCTTCAGCATCCAAACTAACAGGAGTTTCCATGGCAAACAGGGCTAGTATTTGAAGGAGATGGTTCTGCATTATGTCCCTTATAATCCCATAACTGTCAAAATACCTGTCAAAAGACGAGAAACCAATTGAAAGGTTAAATAAGCATAAGCTTCCAAAACAGTTTAGGCAACCATTCAATTTTTATTTTTTTCTTTTTGAAAGGTCCATCCAAAATTTTATGCCTATGCAAATAAGAGCTTTGGTATGCCCACACATAAACCATAGGGCTTGTCAAAGGGTACCTGGATCTGTGACAAATATTGCGGACATTTTGAAAATTTCAGGATATTTTCACAATATTTAAACTAAACGATATCATCGCAAGATTTTCAAAATCTCAGAAATTTTCATTGGTTTCAGATTTATCGAGAAATTATACTTTTATAATTATTAATTATTATTTTTTTCATGAAATTATCACGGAATTTAATTAAAATTTCAAATTATACACAATATACATACATGTATAATTTAAAAATATTTAATAATTAAAACTTTTTTAAACATTTTATTTTCAGCAAGATTTTTCTGATAATATCCCGAGAGACAAATTTTGAAAATCTCCCAAGAAATTCCCCAACCGAAAATTTTCCGAAAAGGAGATTTACCACTATTGGTACGTGTAGTACCTGATCCAATTTAATCAGATCTGGATGTAAATTTCAGCCCACTAATAATTGGGTTAGATTTAGGTCCAATTCAGTTCCACTTGGAAATTGGGTCAAGTTGGGTACCCAACTAAGGTACACAATTTTTTTAGTTTTATCCTTTATTTAAATATACTTAAAATGTTCAAAAACTTCACAAAAGACATGTTTCTTTATGGACCAGAATATGGGACCCGATTCTAGACCCAATTGCAGATGTGAACTGCATTTCCATCCCTAATTCATGATTGAAACTAGACAGATCAGGACCTTATGGGCTACCCAGATCCAATCAGATATGAATCTATTACAATATATATTGTACCCATAACTGCACCTGACAGGACTCGAATCCAATTCCCTCAATTGGGCCTGGATACAGGTGTACACCAGTATCAAGCTGAACCCAACCTGTTGAAAGTACAGATTAACTCACACATGCTAACCTGTGTAGGACACATCCTAGTCATGCATCAGTCCGTCAACTCATCAGGTGGGTCAAACATGCACCCAATGGATGGTTTTAAAAAAATGCCAATGGTTTGCATTCAGCATGCACATATGATGGAGTGCCCTCTTTTTAAGCAAGGTCATCAGCAGTGGGGCCCACGTGATGCAAACCATGTACATCCCGCACAACACGTTGGCATGCCGCCCATTTTGACTTCTCATGTTGAGTAATGAAGCTTACCCGCCTCGTCCTTCAGTGCCAAAATCTTCCGAGAAGATCAACTGCACGTTCCTTATATATTGCCTTGACCATAAAGGTTCGAATACAAGATTCGAGAACCGGAGCACAGATAGATTCTCAACCAGTTCCTTTCCCAAATAGTGATCAATTCTGTAGAAACACCACCACCGCCAATCAGAACAAAATCCATGCTCCTTGAAAGACAATTACTCCTATTAAGAAAATCCTACCCTTTTTTTTTTTGAAGAGCATTAAGAAAATCCTACCTGAAAATCTGATCTTCGACCAGGTACTGCTTCAAGCCTCTCGTCAAAGCAGCCGATGATTCGGAATCCCGCCCGAAGGGCTTCTCAACAATGACCCTTGTCCACCCATTAGAAGAAGAAGCAGATATGCTTGCGCATTTCACCACATTAATAAAAATGTTTGGTGGGATTGATAAATAGAAAAGCCGATTTGAGATCCTCCCAGCCTGTAAGAGAACTTATCAGAATTTTAAAACATTGAATTGGATATAAATCAAAATGATCTTGTAACTGTCAAGACCAAGGTATTCAAAATCGGTTACATAACAGTAACAGTAACAGTTATAACCGTTTTTTTTTTTTTTTGAAAGATAATGATTTATATATTAAGAAGAAGGAAAAGTACAAAAACAGGAGAGAAGATCCGCTGAGATGGCAGTTCTTCTAATGGTTATAACAGTAACAGTTATAACTGTTATGCGTCACGGGGTTGAAACGGCGGCCATTACAGAAAAAACAGGCCGTAATGGTCCTGTAACTCATCGTAATGGTCCCGTAATGGTCCTGTAACAGTTTTTTTTTTTTTTTTTAAATAATAAAAAAGGACCGTTATGGCCTGTATCATAACAGTAACGGTGGTGGCTGTTACGGCCATCATTACCGTTTTGGAACACCTTGGTCAAGACCAAAAGACATCTGATGCACGGTTTTAAGACTTACAATTCTCATGCAATTTATCTAAGTCAACTCAGACTTGGACAGGCATAATCCAGTTCAACGCCATGTATCACCTGGACAATTGCCCCTGGCCCGGCAGAGTTGAGCTGATTCACCACCTGCTGGGGAGAATCTCAACTCAGCTAGAGACCAGATGAGTCTATCCAAGTCGCTGAGCCTTTTAACCATGATATGATAATTACAAACAGCAGGCAGGATCATTTTATCTAGGATGGCATCTCAAAGAACGAGGGCTTTTTAATCTCAGTCCATTGTGATAGAATCAACGTTTTTGAATCCTGGCCTCTAAAATTGAAGGTAAATCAAATTTCATCCAGTGATATACATCTGAGTCCCTGTGATTTTTTTCCCCCTTTATTAATCCGTGATTTGCTGAGGGTTTTGGATGGAGAAATCTCAATGGAAGAACATATGAGTACAGTTTTGATTTTGTTTTTCTTAGACTACCAATGCAAGTTTTATCCAATTTTAGAAATGTATATTTTTGCCTAATTTTCATTAGTTGAGTTCGTTTCATGCAAAATGAACTCTAGGGCTCCTTTTTCTGTTTGACTGTCACTTACCGTGTATCACTGGATGATTAAGATAGTTCAAGATACATTGGTTCTAGGATACAGTCCATCCATGGCATGGCTCAACACGTGAATGGTCTGGATTGTACAATCAATTTGAAATTTCTCCTTTGGTATATGGCCCACCAATGGTCAGTCCCATTGGATGACTGGTCTAGATGCAATAAATGCATGCCAAGATGAACAGAAGACATGATTTCAAAAGTCCTGTGTAATGCTCGTTGGTAAATTTCAATTTCTAGTTTGAGCATCACAATCATGCACAAGACTGAAAATTGAATAAATTTGTAATTTAAGATATGCTAGCCAAATAGTCAATGTAGCCTGAAAAAACAAATGGAACTAAAGCACAAAAAATGCAAAATTTCAATTATGGAACCTGCGGTTAGTAAAAATTTGGGCCCAAACAGAGTATTAGAGATATTTTTTTTTCAAGGATAGGGGCTGAAGTTCGACTGCATTGGACTGTAACCAGCCATGTAACTTGTTCAGTCTGCAAAAAAACTGACAAGCTTGTAAAACCATTTAAACCGAACCCATTGGACCAGTAAAGACCATCCACATACTGGTTTGGTTTATTAAAAAAAAAAAAACCACTCAAACGAAGTTGAACCCATATGACCAGTGTAAACAAGCAGTTGAACCAATATGCACTGGTAATGATCCCTAGTGGGGGTGGCTAACAGTGAAGTGTGAACTGACAGTGGGGTGTACTAACAAGCTAACCAAAAAAAAAAGCTATAGATATGACATCATCATTCAAACAGGAGGTTGAACCAGAGAGGCAGATTCCCCTCGAGACGAAACCAAAACTACAAGCAACAACAACTGGATGCCTTCTTTGACAATCAATTTCAACTCTAGCATAACAGAGGGAGCCAATATGGATGTGTTGTATCCATTTTTAAAACCATGGCTATATGTAACTGTAAGGAGCAAAGCTGTTGTGTGGTTGTTGTGCGTCAACCGGTTTTGGCATGTTGCCTGGAGCTAGAACAAAGCTATGAGGTGATGAGGACTGAAACTTAGACACCTTTAGAAAAATAAAATAAAATTATGGGGCTATCTCATTTTGTACACTCTAGTGACAGTACTGCAATCTTTAATAATAAAAGAGTGCCTAATTATGAAACTCAAATAGTTTTGAAAAGACTTATGTGGTTATCTTTCACACACCTGATCAAGTTGTATGGGGTTGCTTGCCATCCAACCCGTAACAACTTCAAAATAGTAATCTCAACAACTTACAACATATATGCCTATTTTTCTGAAAGCACATTACCTATATTGAGTGCATGTAAGGCAATTAAGAACATGTTGTGCTATGGAAAGAACCTTAAGCCTAAATAAAAAATAACATTAGAAAAAGATTATCATTAACTTATAATAAATGAATGCCTTTATTGGATACAAAAATAAGTTAATTTCTAAGTCCTGCAATGGCTACTCTCATAAATAGGACTAGTAATCCTACTCTGCCCGAATATGACAATGCATTCATCTGGTGACCTCACACTATATGCATTTGGCCCGAAAATCAGACTGTTTCCTATCAACAGCCAGAATAAACATCATGGTTCAGGAAATCGGCTGCTATGTATAAGCCAATAGCATTGGTATGTTGACCCACTGATTCAAAGATTTTTTTTGGGTTTGTTATCGATGTAGCACTAAATCAGTCAAAACTCACACCAGCATAGCTGATATGTAGTATTGGAAAAAATGAGCCAATATTTACAATTTTGGAACTGGTGAATACATGCTCTGGTGCGAATATTTCAAACCTTTCCACACATGTATCTCCTATTCTCTTGGGTGTTCCTGGCTGATACCCGCAGCCTTTTTCAAGCTTGGACTGGTTCTTCGTGTGGAAAGCATCGTTCCAAAATCTGGAGAATTTCTATTCTAGAAGTTTGGTGGTCGATGTGGGAAGAAAGGAATGAAAGATGTTTCAACGGTATCTCCAAATCAGTTGAGAGTGTAGTTCAAAGGGTGATTTATTTTATAGTGTATTGGTCTGCTTCTGTGGAGAAGCTTCAATCTTGTAATCTCTCTCTTCTGGCCTCTTAGCTGATCCGCCTCCTTGGTGGATCATCGGCCTTATCTTTGTTTCTGTTCCTTTTTCTTTCAATGAAATTTTCGTTACTTCTTAAAAAAAAAAAAAAAAAAAAAACATGTATGTCATATGTAGACTGTCGATCAATTCCTGTTTAACAGTTCACTTTTCCATACATAAGATCAGTGGGCCAAGATATCCCAACATGGGTCTATTCTGGAATTCACGAATATAAGGCCTGATACCAATATTTTGAACCTATCCACACGTGTACATCAAATGTGGACTGTTGGTCAAGATATTTTAAGAGACCAAATTTATATACATATGTAGCGCACCTAATGACCATACCAGCTTGATTTTGAGGTCATGCCACACAACGTGGCGGGGCACACCCATGAAAAGACTGGATCTCACATACATGCAACATTGGCACATCTGGGAGAGTAGGATTCAAGGTCTTACTCTCACAAGCAGCCATCACATCTCTCTTTCAGTATGTTGCATGAACCCAACAGAAACTAAGAAGCAAGCATTCATTGGATTCCAAGTCACACTGGCAGGAAATCTCAACCAATCTAATAGATATCCCTTTATCTATGAGAAAAAAAAGATATGCTAAAGTAAAGTTTTTTTTTTTTTTTTTTTTTAAAAAAAAAAGAAAAAATAGAAAAGAAGAAGAGCACATATGGTTCATCTAAACCACACTCGCATTACCTCATGTTCCTTCAACTTCTTGTCTAACGCAGCAAAATTCTCCTCAGAGTCATACTGACCTGAGTGATAGAAGCATCTTTTCAGAAACTCTTCCATCTTGTCACTACAGTTCTCCCTGAAAATTCGGCAAAAATAAAAGGTAAATAAAAAGAAAAAAATAAAAATCCATGACCAACCAAATGGCCATCGAAATCTAAATTGAATTCATATAGGGTGCGTTTGGATGCAATTTTGAGTTGAATTCCAATGTTCCATCTGATAAAGTGGAAAATAACCAATCCTAATTTTGAGTTGAATTCCAATGTTCATTCCCTTGTTCCTTAGCACTCATATTACGGGCTCCGAATTGTAATTACGTTGCTTTTCAGATTTGAAAGAAGCGTGAGGGCAATTTGGGGGCCACCTCGTCATAAATGCTAGGAAACACCACTCATTTTTGCAACTAAATTCACTGGTGCGTTCAAATGCAGCCATAGAAGATGAGAATTCTACCAAAATTCCCAGAGGATTGTAGTACCAAACTTCTAATATGAAGTAGTAAGACCTTGACAAAGTGTTTGGATGCACAAACAAATTGAATTGTGCTGTTTTGTTTAATTTTATAATGGCCTCAGTGTGAAGAGAAGAGCACTCTCCATTGAGATACGGGTTCTAACATTCATTTTGATCAAGAGGAAATGACAAACACTAATCCTAGACTCATTTCAAGGAACAGCCCTCAAATTGGAGTTTTGTTCCTTCCAAGTCCCAGCTAATTCCAATTTGGAGACTAGAGCCTCAATATGAATGCTAGGGAATGAAATCATAATTTGGTTATTTCCACTTTACTAGACTAATAACTGCAATTCAATTCGATAGTGCATCCAAACACAACCTAAATCACCAACAACCTTGAAAGCAGGGAAAAACGACCTTTTGTCAATTCTGCAAGTAAGCGTCTTGCTAACCATGTTTCTTAACTCTGCATCCGTCATCTTACTTCGAGCATAACCAAAAATTGTAAAATGCTGCAGTGAAAACACAATTGAAATCTTGTGATGAAAAGACAAACACCAACATTCAAGTTGACCCAAAATGGCAAATTGGGCAAAAGAAAAGCAAATGGAGCGCTAGAATTAATCTCAACTCGACCTTGGGCAGGCAATCTTCGTAGTAAAGCGCGAAAAGAGCAGGAAATATCTTCTTCTTTGCAAGGTCCCCAGACGCTCCAACCACAGTAATACTAACAGTAGACTCATCCCCGCCATAATTAAAACTGACCATATCACTACATTCCTCCACTGGTGTTAACGGCAATATTCCATCCTTCAATATCTTCAATGGAGTATCATTTGTAGATAGGGGTGCATGTGCGGCCACTATACCAATACCAAATCATCCGTTTCAATTATAAAATAAAAGTGTTGTCTTTCACCAACCATACCAAATTATAAAATACATCAACACTAAATCTAGCATCTTAACACAACAAATAAACATTGAATTAAAGATCCAAAAAAAATGGAAGAGAAAAAAGCTATAATGGAAAGAACTCACAGTAGGTATATAACTATAAATATGTCCAAAAAAAAAGGAAATTTTGCATCTAAAGATGCTAAACATGAATAGAGTACCCCTTTAAAATTTGCAAAAAACAAACAAAAATACAAGATAATATATGAAAACTATGAAAACATACGATTTAGCATCTAAACATGAAAGGATAGAGAAAACTCAGTAACTGAATATGAGGGAAGGAAGTGAAAAGGGGTGAATGACCAAAAAAAAAAACTGAGCATCTTATCTAATATTATCTTTGCTCTTCCATCTAGACTCTCCCTTGTTATTTTTAGTATTTTTTTTGTCAGGACTGTGCTTGGTTCAGGCTGTAAAAAAATAATTCACGGTTTTTTTTGGATTTTTACTCCTAGTAGAATTTCCGAAATCATGAACGGACACTCATGCAGATGCCAAAGAGCTCTTTCGCAGGATAGACTCCTATGACAGTTCATGGCCATTTTGAAAATGTTGGTGATTCATCGTTCTCACATACAGCACTCATTTACGGATATCCAGACCATCCAAATTGTAGGTCATATTTTGAATGGAGCATGCCAGGAAATTCACATTGATCGAGAAATCTTAGCCATCAATGGATGCTTAAAAGTATAATACTGAGTGGTCCAAATTCCATGGGAAAAAATCGGATGGTTACTATCATCTGCTCAAGGTAATTTTTTGGTTATCTCCATCAACAATTGGATCAGCTATTTGGACGGTTTGGATTGTCATAAAACTATGACATGTATACAGCGGAAGAGTCAAGCAGAGCCTAAGATTCTATCACTATTTTTCCTACATAAATATATATAAAAGAAAAAGACCCAGATAAAAAATCTCACAATAAAAAACCAAAATTAGAATAAAAACCCAAATAAAAAATATCTAGAAAAGAAAATATCAAATAAAAAAGACAAAAAAAGGTTAAAAGAGAAAATTAAAGAGAACCCATTTCAGATAAGGAGATAAATGAAAAATCCATCATCTAAATTTAACTAAATAACAGAAATCAAGACAGCCCATCAATGAAAACAAGAAAAAAGAGGGAAAGAGTAAGAGAAAATTCACCTTCTTGCATGCAAAAGACATTGGGAGATTGGTTTTTGGGAGATTTGGCGGAGACCCATTTGAGGAGACGCTTGGAAGAAGAGCTGTGAGAGAAGAGAATGGAAGAAAAGGGTGCATGCTGATGCTTTGATGAGGAAGGAGAGAGGAGGGCAAAACGGGAAGAAGAGGGGCAATTTGGGGCAGATATAGCCATTTTTCTCTTCTTCTTCTGATTCTCTCTCTCTCTCTCTCTCTCTCTCTTGAATTCCTTAGACAGAAGAGAGAGATTTGAAGAGAGAAGAAAGCATGGGAAACATCGAGGTGGACTCTAGAGATCCTCCAAAGGTTGTTTTCTCAGAGAGAGCGAGTTGGAGAGAGAGAAGCCAAAGGGAATTCGGTTTTTCTAAGAGAGACTTTGATACTCTGGCAGAATGGGATGGATGATACTCAGGCACTTAGATATTTCACACGTGGAATGTAAATAATTCAAAGTAAACCGTGCAATTTATGAATGTCAGTTTAGATGTATGATGAATAAAATTTTACGGACATTTGGCTATTTTCACAATAAGATTGGTGAGAATTCATCGGACGGTTGAGAATGAGAAATTTCCAATGGTTTTATTTCAGCTAAAAGCGTCCACGGTTCAGAGGTTATAGACTTGTAGCTGTTTTGGTTTGAACTGTCACATTTTAGTCAGTTTCTTTGGGTCTCTGTATGCCACGAGTACCATTTCCAAGTGAATATGCATGAAGCTTCATACGCCGCCAGTGTATGTAGTATAATAGCTTTCATTGGTTACTCAGCTGCCCATGGCTCTTGATACGCAGGCGAAATTGTATACTGGACATACAAATGGAATCAACTGTCTCTAAAAGTGACGTTCCCAGGATTAGATTAGTTGGAAAATTCTAATATCTCATCCATGGACACTTGTTGAAATAGGACCGTTGGATATTTTCATTTTAAGCCGTCTAATAAATGTCCATCAGGCCGATGGTGATATAATGAAATAAGAGTGATTCTTTTACCTGTGGAACATCTAAAATTGGGACCCGTAATTTGAAACGTACGGAGTTTCTAAGTAATTTCTGAGCACGTGCGTATCATCCATCACGCTCTGCCAGAGTATCAAAGTTTTTCAATAGATTAAAAGGATGTGACTTGCACACGTGGCGTGTAATAACTAAAATCAGGTGAGCTACGTTGATGAGTTTCACGGCTCAATTGGGCCATAGCTTTTTTTTTAACCGTCAATTTGCTCAGTAAAGTGTGGCCCACCTGAATGAAATTATCTAGTTTTATGGAAAGATACAGGCATTATTTACAACCGTAATGAAGTTTCAGTTCTCACACGTGTTTCATATCTACACGTGCGCCTACATTACGATGTGCACGGATCTACACGCTTGTGGAATTGGCAAACCTGTTGAGTGATAACAATAACTGCCTCTCGGCATCACAGGGAGTTTTGACTCCACCTCCAACAGTCTTATTTGGGTCCCACATGGTGTATGTAAGACATCTGAACCGTTCAGCAAGTGGACCCCAACATGATGATTATCTGCAGCAAGAGCCTGTCAATCAAAATAATCATCAGGTGGGCCACATCGTTTAAAATAATTAACAACCACTCAAAACCCTCTAAATTCAAATGGGACCCACCCAGATTGTAAGGTTCATTAGTGAACAATATCAAACATAGAGGCACTTTACCTCTTCTGAACATTGGTTTCATGCTCTAAGATATACTTAGGGTTTATGCCTTCACTTTGTAGACCGTACACGTGGCACGTGATGACGAAGCACTTTGGTCATCATACTGCCTCCTAAATCATGTGTACCAGGACCAAACGTGCAACACACGGACAATCCTACCCATACAAAATCTTAATTTTTTAAATCTTTCTTGCATCAAGCACTAAGTTATGGTGCCTATCACGTGTATTGAACTGACATGCATAGAAAGTTTAGTAATGAAAAGCACGGCCTGCTGACGAGTCAACTCCACATGATGTATGGGTTTTATCCATACCTTCCATCCTTTTTTTTTCCCTATCATTTTCGACCATGAGCCTAAAAAGATACAAGTCAAATACTCAAGTGGAGTACGCGGTAATGACACTCACCAATGAAAACATCCTAGGAGTCATCATTATGTTTATTTTCCATCTAGCTTGTTTACGAGATCATATACACATATATGAAAGGAAAATACAAATATCAAATTGATTCAAAACTCTTGCTGCTAGTAAAAAAAATTTTAATTGTGGGAGTCCAATTCCCCCTACGTGGTACAATACTTGAGTTTTGGAATTGCCTCGTTATTTTGTCCAAATCTTAAAATGATCTAGAAAATTGGATAGACAGTGCAGATAAAACCCATACATCGTATGGCCTTTGCATTGCCTTGCCTAAATAAATTATAGTTGAGGTGGAGTACAAAATCCTTTTCTAAATTCAAAGGATTACAAAGAACTAGGATAGTTCTTAAGAAAAAGATTTAAAAAAAAAAAAAAAAAAAAAAAATAACAGCAACAACAACAATGTATATCTTGAATTACCAGGACTCTTCATTCTGAAGGCGAGAAATTTACCACTGTACAACCCATTTATGGCCCATTTACATTTGTAAGCCCACCTCTTTTTACCTTTCAAGAATAAGCCCATACATACGTACAGCTTCCCAAAGGTCGAAAATGCCCCTGCTTTTCCTTCCGCAAGAGGATCGGCCGCTGACGCTCCTCGAACTCCGAGTTGTACGAATGGTCCAATAGATATCAAAGTTACATGGGCCCCACAGTCATTTATTTATTATATCCACAACGTTCATCCATATTTCAAGATTATTTTGGAGCATTATCAAAAAAAAAATTATCGTATCCAAAGATCAACTGGACCACACCACAAAGAGCAGTGGGAAAATTGATTTTCACCGTTAAAAATTTTGTAGGGCCCACCATAACATTTATTTTCCATCCAATCTATTCATAAGGTCACAAAGACCTGAAGAGAAAAAACAAATTTCATAATGATCCAAAACTTTTGTGACCCCTAAAAGGGTTTCAATGGTAGACGTTCAATCCTCCACAACCTTTTACGGTGTGGTCCACTTGATAGGTAGATCTGTCTTATTTTTCGTCTCAAGCCTTAATATGAATTCACCAACTAGATGGACGGTTTGGATATAACACATACCTCATAATAGGACCCACAAAAAGTGATGGGGATTACAACAGCAAAAAAAAATAAAATAATAATAATAATAAATAAATAAAACCCAGGAACTTATGGCTACGGGGTTTTCTATGGCTACGGATTATAACCGTAGCCATAGCCATAGCCCATGCTTTATCAATATGTCCTTTGATATGTATCATAGGTCTTTTGATATGTATCGAAGGTCTTTCGATTAATCGAAAAAGGTCCAGAACTGTCCAACAAGTTTGCCTAAAAAATCTTGCAATTTTCGAAGGTGATTTTACCAATAGCTACGGATTATAACTGTAGTCATATCTGTCGTCTATGCTAGTCTATGAATTTTTTAATTTTTTTAATTTTTTTTAATTTTTTTTAATTTTTATTTTTTTACATGGAGAACTTTATTCCACCTACAATTTTCTCTAATACATATTTATATAAATATGTATATATAAACATATAAAAAAAAATTTCTCTCTTTTTTTCATTTCTTTCATTATTCATTTAACAAGAATATCTTCTAAACAAAAATTAGTTACTTGACGTACCCTATATAATTTATATAAATATGTATATATAAGCAGAAGCTACTTTAGCCAACCAACCTGGTTATTTTTCAAGATTCCATCTAGGTCGATGGTCGAAAATCCATTTCATTCACTTCACGGTCAATTTCAATCAGTTCGCGGTCAATTTCATTCATTTCATTTACTTCACGATCAATTCCATGCATTTCACGGTCAATCCCGGCGATTCCGTTTTGATTCACGGTCATTTCCATGCATTTCACGGTCAATTCCCTTCACTTCACGGTCATTTCCATGCATTTCACGGTCATTTCCCTACACTTCACGGTCATTTCCATGCATTTCACGGTCAATCCGCGATTCTGTTTTAATTCACGGTCACTTCCATGCATTTCACGGTCAATTCCTTTAACTTCACGGTCATTTCCATGCATTTCATGGTCAATTCCCTTCACTTCACGGTCATTTCCATGCATTTCACGGTCAATCCCGACGATTTTGTTTTGATTCACAGTCATTTCCATGCATTTTACGGTCAATTCCCTTCACTTCACGGTCATTTCCATGCATTTCACAGTCAATCCCGGTGATTCTGTTTTGATTCATGGTCATTTCCATGCATTTTACGATCAATTCCCTTCACTTCACGGTCATTTCCATGCATTTCACGATCAATTCCCTTCACTTCACGGTCATTTTCATGCATTTCACGGTCAATTCGCTTCACTTCACGGTCATTTCCATGCGTTTCACGGTCAATCCTAACGATTCTGTTTTTGATTCATAGTCATTTCCATGTATTTCACGGTCAATTCTCTTCAGTTCACAGTCATTTCCATGCATTTCACGGTCATTTCCCTACACTTCACGGTCATTTCCATGCATTTCACGGTCAATTCCGACGATTCCGTTTTGATTCACAGTCATTTTCATGCATTTCACGGTCAATTCCCTTCACCTCATGGTCATTTCCATGCATTTCACGGCCAATCTAGGTGATTCCGTTTTGATTCACGGTCATTTCCATGCATTTCACGGTCATTTCCCTTCACTTCACGGTCATTTCCATGCATTTCACGATCAATTTTGTAACGCCCCGAAAAATCGGGGGTCGTGCATAGACTCGACTCCCGAGTTCCCGAGTGTCACTTATCATGCATTTATGGTTTTTATGATTACTCAACTTTAACTGTGCAATTTGGAATTACCTGAGGCACGAAGCACAATCACACCAGTCTACTGAAATGAAGGATATCACACATATATACAGGTCCAAAATAATAAAAGGGTCGCCCAAAGCGTTGCCCAACAAAACAACAAAAGAAGGCTATGTCCAAAAAAGAGTAAAGCTGAGCCCGCGGCTCAGCAAATCCAAATTCAGCCCGATCAAGCCGATGGTGAGCCGCCCATCAGCTGCAAGTAGGAGAGTCCGTCCTCCTCGTCCAAGCTTACCTCGCCAGGCTCCTCATGCCCTGAGTTACCTGCATCTATGAATGGGTCTGGTTGGTGTTTTAAAACACCGTCCCAGAGTGGGAGTGAGTGATCAACTCAGTGTGAACTATTGATCTCAATTTACAACAAGCATCAATTGTAATATGAACTTAATGAAAAGCAAACATTCATCAACACCTAATAACTCTTATTTAAAATGCATGCATGCGGGATGATATGATGCATGCCCTCGCCACAACACTCCCTCAAGCGACTCCATCTAACGATCGCATATGACAACACTCCCTCAGAGCGACCTCGACTTCCGAGTCGCCACCCTAACTAATGCGTGCAATGCGATCGTGTTAGCCGAGTTATTAGTTAAGTCCATTCATCCATTTTGGAGATTCTGATTCACCCTACGTATCAATGCCCTAAACTGGTTGCGAGGCCAAGACCCCATCAATGTGTGAGGCCGAGGCCCCGCGGTCCGTGATCCCGTCGGGTTCCTCATCCCCGACTCCAAGCACATGAGGAGTGCCGAAAGGAAGGGATCGCTCGCGGTCACTACGGGGAGGCGCGGTACCCAAGCGTAGGGCGACCGGCTCGGACATAGTGTCCCATTCCACCATGCCCGGCTCACGAGGCTGTGGACCAATTTCAGGTGGGTTATCGTTGGGCTACAACGGTTGCAGGGTGGTTCAGGTTCCATACATGAGTGAACAAACAGGGTTGACAAACAAGGTTGGTCAGACAGTAGGTTAGACCGCACGGGCCAGGCGAGCATGAGACGAGTGACCTCGGGCACAAGGGACCCATGTAGTCGAACTACAGCCACTCGAACACACCCGCCCAAACCCATGGATATAGCCCTAACATAGTCCTACCGGTGGGACTACAATCTCTCATCATGTTCCTGACCAACCCAAAGATGTGAAGGGGATCCATAACATACCAAGTATCAATGCATCATCTAACATAAACGACATCATGTTCTCATGCTTCTCAACAAACAATTCTAAATTTTCCACCAACATGTAAAGCTACTAATATTATAAACAAGAAGTGTGTGTGTGGTGTGAGTTGGTGAGGAAGTTAAGACCTTCCTACATCCCTTCGGATCAAATACACAAAAATTTAGGAATCGTACGTATTATGAGGCACATCATATGAGAAGATCAACAAGGCATGAGCATCTAATCGTCCATACACCAAATCATGTGGAAGGCAAGAACAACATCATGTGGAAGGTAAGAACAACATCATGTGGAAGGTAAGAACAACATCATGTGGAAGCCCAACATACAAATCTAACAAACATACAAGTCCTAGGGTCTCTCTAGATTCTCCAAACATAACATTCAAGCAACCAAAATCATTAAACACATATTAAAATTGGTGCTAGGCCACCTAAGAACAATAGTCCGCACCTTCGGGTTTGTTGAAGACTTGGGAATGACCTAGAAGATGTGGATCTTGGTGTAGAACGGCCGTAATCCTAGGAGCAACCATCACATGTTAGATTCTCATGCAAATCCCATTCATTACAAGGGTTTTCAAAGGAAAAGAGGGTTGGATCTTACCTAAACGACCCACGAGATGAAGATGATGATTTTCGGATGGGTTTCCCCCTTGGAGAAGGTGTAGGAGGTTGTGGGTTTGATCCTCTTGGGCCCCACCTTGATTGAGAGTCCACCATGCCTTCATCCCTCTCTCTTTCTTCTCCATTCTCCTCTTTCTCTTCTCCCTTTTCTCTCTTCTAGGGCAAAATTCGTATGGGGAGAGGGGTGCCCAAAAGAGGCCCTTTTTATAATTTCAGATTTGGTGTAAATGGCCCCAAGGGCTAGGTTTTTACTATACTAGACTTATGAGAGGGGTCTTTCTAAGATCTAGGGCCCTATCACCCCTCTGGCCACCAAATTCGGCGTGTAGGTGCCTTATGGCCCGATTAGGGCCCATGCAAAAATTAAGGACGAACGGATGAACGGATATATGATCTGAGAAAGAGTTTCTGACCTTTAAGTGGTCCTGTGGGGCCCATTTTGGTGATTGGAGCATTTTTGATGGCCCTCTGGCCATGAAATTTATAGGATAAGTGGTACATGGCCCGATGAGGGGCCTTACAAAATTTGGGAACGAACGGATGCGGGGTTTGGTCGTACGGGTCCGATTCGCGATCGACGGTCATCGTGCCACGATCGGGGCCCAGATTTGGTGGGCAGGCGTTGAAAAATACATTAAACCTTCACCATAAATTTGGAAGAAATCCAACGGCTTGAAGGCCCGAAGTCTCAGTTTCTTTTGTCAGTGCCAGATTTTAATCTGGCATTGGTGGGGCGCATTGGGCAAGCGCCAGATGGTACTTCTGGGTGTCCACTGGGTCCGCAGTCCGCGATGGACCACAAGCCCAGTGAGATCTATGATTTTCTAAAGTTTTAGATTTTTCTGACCCTTCACGGTCGCTGGGTGGCCCACGTGGGCCGTCTTTAAGTGTAAATAGTCATCTGGCTTAGCGGCCCGCACTAGGCCTTATCACGGTCTGTCTAGTCTACTCTAATGGGCTAATCCTAGGTTAATTAACTCATGGTACCCCACCACAAGAGGTTTAACCGAACGGCCCTGCAGAGAATCCTACGTGGACGCCCCAGGACACTGTGCTGATCGGACAAGATGTTTCATGATTAATCGAACTTGTGCGGTTCTTTACTGGTATCACACGTGTATGGGAAAACATTGAGTGCTAATGGTCATTAAGTGATATTATAAGTTAATTAATTAAAAAAAAAAATCAATGATTTTTGGAACTCCAAAACAGTGAAAATCCGGGGTGTTACAAATATTATATTGCCAAATGAATGGACGGTTTGGATATAACACATACCTCGTGATTAGAGCTACACAACTCACCAGCATTACACTAGCCAAGCCCCTTCCGTCTTTGGGTCTGGCTTGTAAACCGACCTTTCTCTTCATTTCTTCCGTCGACAGCTATCAGCGATAACCTCTGCTATCAGCTTCTTTCTCTCTCTCTTCCGTCCACGGCTATCCGTAGTATCTCATGTATATCTTTCCAACAGATAAATTTCAAAAATCTAACGGCCGAAAGGCAGATATAAAAAGAGAGAGAGAGTTGGGGCTAAGTGTATATTGGGCGAGTTTTTTCGGCGCCAAACGAAATGTAAAATATACAGGGATATTTACATCCCCGGGTCGGGTCGGGTCGGGTCGGACTCTTTCGGTTCGGATTTTCAGATATGTTCTGTCCGGATACACTATTATCCGAACTTGATCCGAAAAATGATCGGACCTGGATGGACAGACTCGATCAGGCCGATCTATACCGTCGGTTCTGTTCGGAACGGTATCGAGTCGGGTCGAATCGGGTCGGATCCGCCGGATCGGGTCCAACATGCCCACCTTTATATTTCGAGATCATTTCAGAGCATTATCAAAAAAAAAAAAAAAATCATATCCAAAGATCAACTGGACCACACCACGAAGAGCAGTGGGAAAATTGATTTTCACAGTTAAAAATATTGTAGGGCCCACCATAATATTTATTTTCCATCCAATAGAGGAAAAAAAAATTTCATAATGATCCAAAACTTCTGTGACCCCTAAAGGGTTTCAATGGTAGACGTTCCAGTGTGGTCCACTTGATAGCTAGATCTTTCTTATTTTTCGTCTCAAGCCTTAATACGAGTTCGCCAAATAGATGGACGGGTTGGATATAACACATACCTCATAATAGGACCCACAAAAAGCGGTGGGATTACAACAACAAAAAAAGTAAAAAAAAAACAATAATAATAAATAAATAAACTAGGATCATGTGCATGGCTACGGGGTTTTCTATGGCTACGGATTATAACCGTAGCCATAACCGTAGCCCCTGCTTTTTAGAAATGTCCTTTGATATGTATAAACGGTCTTTTGATTAATCGAAAAAGGTCTAAAACTGTCTAACAAGTTTGCCTCAAAAATCCTACAATTCTCGATACATATCAAAGAGATATGTAGTGAAGGTATTTTTTACCAATAGCTACGGATTATAACCGTAGCTATGACTGTAGTTTGTGCCAGTCTATGAATTTTGTTTTTATTTTTATTTTTTTACATGGAGAACTTTATTCTACCTACAATTTTTCCTAATACATATTTATATAAATATGTATATATAAGTATATATAAAAAAAATTTCTCTTTTTTTTTTTTTCATTTCTTTCTTTATTCATTTAACAAGAATATCTTCTAAACCAAAATTAGTTACTTGACGTACCCTATATGATTTTGGGGGAGGAGAAGCTACTTTAGACAACCAACCTGGTTATTTTTCAAGATACCATCAGGTCGATGGTCAAAAATTCATTTCATTCACTTCGCGGTCAATTTCAATCAATTCGCAGTCAATTTCATTCATTTCATTTACTTCGCAATCAATTCCATGCATTTCACGGTCAATCCCGGCGATTCCGTTTTGATTCACGGTCATTTTCATGCATTTCACGGTCAATTCCCTTCACTTCACGGTTATTTCCATGCATTTCACGGTCATTTCCCTACACTTCACGGTCATTTCCATGCATTTTACGATCAATTCCCTTCACTTCACGGTCATTTTCATGCATTTCACGGTCATTTCCCTTCACTTCACAGTCATTTCCATGCATTTCACAGTCAATCCCGACGATTCCGTTTTGATTCACGGTCATTTCCATGCATTTCACGATCAATGCCCTTCACTTCAAAGTCATTTCCATGCATTTCACGGTCATTTCCCTACACTTTACGGTCATTTACATGCATTTCACGGTCAATCCCGGCGATTCCGTTTTGATTCACGGTCATTTCCATGCATTTCACGGTCAATCCCGGTGATTCCGTTTTGATTTACGATCATTTCCATACATTTCATGGTCAATTCCCTTCACTTCATGGTCATTTCCATGCTTTTCATGGTCAATACCGGCGATTCCGTTTTGATTCACGGTCATTTCCATACATTTTACGGTCAATTCCCTTCACTTCATGGTCATTTCCCAACACTTCACAATCATTCCCATGCATTTCACGGTTAATCCTGGTGATTCCGTTTTGATTCACGGTCATTTCCATGCATTTCACGGTCAATTCCCTTCACTTCACGGTCATTTTCATGCATTTCACGGTCATTTCCCTACACTTCACAGTCATTTCCATGCATTTAACGATCAATCCCGGCGATTCCGTTTTGATTCACGGTCAATTCCTTTCACTTCACAGTCATTCCCTACATTTTATCTCCATGAAGGGAAGGGAAATGACCGTGAAGTGCATAGAAACGATCGTGAAGTGAAGCGAATTGACCATGAAATGCATGGAAATGACCGTGAAGTGAAGGGAATTGACCGTGAAATGCATTGAAATGACCGTGAATCAAAAAGGAATCGTCGGGATTGACCATGAAATGCATGGAAATGACCGTGAAGTGTAGGGAAATGACCGTGAAATGCATGGAAATGACCGTAAAGTGAAGGGAATTGACCATGAAATGCATGGAAATGACCGGCGAATTGACCGTGAAATGCATGGAAATGACTGTGAATCAAAACGAAATCGTCGGGATTGACCGTGAAATGTATGGAAATGACCGCGAAGTGTAGGGAAATGACCGTGAAATGCATAGAAATGACCATGAAGTAGAGGGAATTGATCGTGAAATGCATGGAAATTACCATGTATCAAAATGGAATCGTCGGGATTGATCGTGAAATACATGGAAATGACTGCGAAGTGAAGCAAATTTGTAACACCCCGGATTTTCACTGTTTTGGAGTTCCAAAAATCATTGATTTTTTTTTTAATTAATTAACTTATAATATCACTTAATGACCATTAGCACTCAATGTTTTCCCATACACGTGTGATACCAGTAAAGAACCGCACAAGTTCGATTAATCATGAAACATCTTGTCCGTCGACACGGTGTCTGGGGCGTCCACGTAGGATTCTCTGCAGGGGCCGTTCGGTTAAACCTCTTGTGGTGGGGTACCATGAGTTAATTAACCTAGGATTAGCCCATTAGAGTAGACTAGACAGACCGTGATAAGGCCTAGTGCGGGCGCTAAGCGGATGACTATTTACACTTAAAGAGCGGCCCCACGTGGGCCACCCAGCGACCGTGAAGGGTCAGAAAAATCTAAAACTTTAGAAAATCATAGATCTCACTGGGCTTGTGGTCCATCGCGGACTGCGGACCCGTGGACACCCGTGTACCATCCGGCGCTTGCCCAATGCGCCCCACCAATGCCAGATTAAAATCTGGCACTGACAAAAGAAACTGAGACTTCGGGCCTTCAAGCCGTTGGATTTCTTCCAAATTTATGGTGAAGGTTTAATGTATTTTTCAACGCCTGCCCACCAAATCTGGGCCCCGATCGTGGCACGATGACCGTCGATCGCGAATCGGACCCGTACGACCAAACCCCGCATCCGTTCGTTCCCAAATTTTGTAAGGCCCTTCATCGGGCCATGGACCACTTATCCTATAAATTTCATGGCCAGAGGGCCATCAGAAATGCTCCAATCACCAAAATGGGCCCCACAGGACCACTTAAAGGTCAGAAACTCTTTCTCAGATCATATATCCGTTCATCCGTTCGTCCTTAATTTTTGCATGGGCCCTAATCGGGCCATAAGGCACCTACACGCTGAATTTGGTGGCCAGAGGGGTGATAGGGCCCTAGATCCTAGAAAGACCCCTCTCATAAGTCTAGTATAGTAAAAACCTAGCCCTTGGGGCCATTTACACCAAATCTGAAATTATAAAAAGGGCCTCTTTTGGGCACCCCTCTCCCCATACGAATTTTGCCCTAGAAGAGAGAAAAGGGAGAAGAGAAAGAGGAGAATGGAGAAGAAAGAGAGAGGGATGAAGGCATGGTGGACTCTCAATCAAGGTGGGGCCCAAGAGGATCAAACCCACAACCTCCTACACCTTCTCCAAGGGGGAAACCCATCCGAAAATCATCATCTTCATCTCGTGGGTCGTTTAGGTAAGATCCAACCCTCTTTTCCTTTGAAAACCCTTGTAATGAATGGGATTTGCATGAGAATCTAACATGTGATGGTTGCTCCTAGGATTACGGCCGTTCTACACCGATCCACATCTTCTAGGTCATTCCCAAGTCTTCAACAAACCCGAAGGTGCGGACTATTGTTCTTAGGTGGCCTAGCACCAATTTTAATATGTGTTTAATGATTTTGGTTGCTTGAATGTTATGTTTGGAGAATCTAGAGAGACCCTAGGACTTGTATGTTTGTTAGATTTGTATGTTGGGCTTCCACATGATGTTGTTCTTACCTTCCACATGATGTTGTTCTTACCTTCCACATGATGTTGTTCTTGCCTTCCACATGATTTGGTGTATGGACGATTAGATGCTCATGCCTTGTTGATCTTCTCATATGATGTGCCTCATAATACGTACGATTCCTAAATTTTTGTGTATTTGATCCGAAGGGATGTAGGAAGGTCTTAACTTCCTCACCAACTCACACCACACACACACTTCTTGTTTATAATATTAGTAGCTTTACATGTTGGTGGAAAATTTAGAATTGTTTGTTGAGAAGCATGAGAACATGATGTCGTTTATGTTAGATGATGCATTGATACTTGGTATGTTATGGATCCCCTTCACATCTTTGGGTTGGTCAGGAACATGATGAGAGACGGTAGTCCCACCGGTAGGACTATGTTAGGGCTATATCCATGGGTTTGGGCGGGTGTGTTCGAGTGGCTGTAGTTCGACTACATGGGTCCCTTGTGCCCGAGGTCACTCGTCTCATGCTCGCCCGGCCGTGCGGTCTAACCTACGTCGACCAACCTTGTTTGTCAACCTGTTTGTTCACTCATGTATGGAACCCGAACCACCACCCGCAACCGTTGTAGCCCAACGATAACCCACACAAAATTGGTCCACGACCTCGTGAGCCGGGCATGGTGGAATGGGACACTATGTCCGAGCCGCCGTCGGCCTCTGCTGGGGTACCGCGCCTCCCGTAGTGACCGCGAGCGATCCTTCCTTTCGGCACTCCTCATGTGCTTGGAGTCGGGGATGAGGAACCCGACGGGATCACGGACCGCGGGGCCTCGGCCTCACACATTGATGGGGTCTTGGCCTCGCAACCGGTTTAGGGCATTGATACGTAGGGTGAATCGAATCCCCAACCTTCTTTGGATGAATGGACTTAACTAATAACTCGGCTAACACGATCGCATTGCACGCATTAGTTAGGGTGGCGACTCGGAAGTCGAGGTCGCTCGAGGAGTGTTGTCATATGCGATCGTTAGATGGAGTCGCTTGAGGAGTGTTGTGGCGAGGCATGCATCATATCATCCCGCATGCATGCATTTTAAATAAGAGTTATTAGGTGTTGATGAATGTTTACTTTTCATTAAGTTCATATTACAATTGATGCTTGTTGTAAATTGAGATCAATAGTTCACACTGAGTTGATCACTCACTCCCACTCTGGGACGGTGTTTTAAAACACCAACCAGGACCCATTCATAGATGCGGGTAACTCAGGGGCATGAGGAGCTGGCGAGGTAAGCTTGGACGAGGAGGACGGACTCTCCTACTTGCAGTGATGGGCGGCTCACCATCGGCTTGATCGGGCTGAATTTGGATTTGCTGAGCCGCGGGCTCAGCTTTACTTTTTTTGGACATAGCCTTCTTTTGTTGTTTTGTTGGGCAACGCTTTGGGCGACCCTTTTATTATTTTGGATCTGTATATATGTGTGATATCCTTCATTTCAGTAGACTGGTGTGATTGTGCTTCGTGCCTCAGGTAATTCCAAATTGCACAGTTAAAGTTGAGTAATCATAAAAACCATAAATGCATGATAAGTGACACTCGGGAACTCGGGAGTCGAGTCTATGCACGACCCCCGATTTTTCGGGGCGTTACAATATTAAGGGTTGGGACAAAAATAAAACAAACCTAACCATTAAGTGGACCACACTATGGAAAGCGGCGGGGTATTGAATGTCTACCATTGAAACCTTTTTTAGGTTCACGGAAGTCTTGGATCAACCTGAAATTTGTTTTTCCACTTCATTCAGGTCTTTGTGACCTTAAGAACAGATTGGATGGAAAAGAAACATTACGGTGACCCTAAAAATTGTTTGACAGTGAAAATCATCATCTCCTCTGTAATTTATGGTGTGGTCCGGATGATCTTTGGATCTGATTATTTTTTTTTTGAATAATGCTCTAAAATGATCAATACAAATAGATGAACGGTGTAGATATAGTAAATAGATCATGTGGGCCATGTAACGGGTATATGAACCGTTCGTACAACTCGGAGCTCGAGGAGCGTCAGTGCTCGTCTGCACACGACACCTGCCCACCTAGCGGACGCGGATTGCGTATTACTTCGCCCGTCCCTAGCTCCGAACGGGTAGTTCTGTGGGCGGGCCCACCCTAATGTATCTGTAAATCCAAACCGTCAATCCCTTTTCTCAGATTATTTGAAAATATGAACACAAAAATGAGGCATATCCAAAGCTCAGGTGGACCACACCAAATAATAAGCTTGGTTGCGTTAAAATTTATAAAGTATTAAATGTCAGTTGCATTAAAATGGTGTGGTCCACTTGAGCGTTGGATATTCCTTATTTTTGTATTCATGTCTTAAAATAATATGAAAAAATGGATTAACGGTTTGGATTTACAGATACATCTGGGTGGGCCCACCCACGGAACTGCCCGTTCGGAGCTTGGGACGGACGGGGGTAGTACATAATCCCCTCCTCAAAGCTAGCTAGCTAGTGCTAGCTGTACTTGTGTAGTGTAGGGAGACAGATAGGCTACTCCCCCTATGGCTAATAGTCGGTGCTCTGTGGGCCCCACCATGATGTACATGTTTCATCCATTCCGTTCATCCATTTTTACAGGTCATTTTAGGGCTTGAAAAAAAAATTATAGGGATATAAAACTTAGGTGGGCCACACCACAGAAAAACAACAATGAATGGATATTCACCATTTAAATCCTCTGAAGGCCCACTGTTTTGTTTATTTGAAATCTAATCAGTTGATTTGGTCATAAAGACCCAGATGAAGGGAAACAATAAATATAAGTTTGATCCAAAACTTTTATTGCCTCCAAAACGTTTTTAATGGTCAAAATTTATTCAACACTGTTTCATATAATGTGGTCCACTAAAGGTTGAGATATACTTCATTTTTTTTCTTATATCATAAAATGATATATAAAAATAAATGGACGGCATGGATGACACACATACATCATGGTGGGCCCCACAGAATACCGACCACTAAACCTTGGGAGTTGCGAAGCTTCCTCGAGAAGCTATCTGTTTGTTCGGTGTGAAGCTTTGTGGTGTAAAGCTTATTCAACAAGCGATCTCTCCTACCGTTCGTTAGTAAGTTATGTAGGGTCCATTTTAAAGTTATTTTGGTTTATCTACACCGTCCATCAATTTTTTATCCAAACCTTACTTAAACCGATCCGACTCGATTTTTCTGACCGGGTCGGAATCGGATCGATTTAAGCCAGCGAGAGCTCGGATCTGTTCGAGTTAAATGACCCAGATCCGGTGCCGAATCTGATCGGATTCGGGTAAGGACCTACAAATTTCGAATCTGACTGAGTTGGATCAAATCCGATCCGACTCGGTCGGATGCCCAGCTCTATCGAAATATGGATGAACGTTGCGGATATAATAAATACATAACTGTGGGGCCCATGTAACTTTGATATCTTTTGAACCGTTCGTACAACCCGGAGTTCAAGGAGCGTCAGCGCTTGTCTTCTAGCACCACCGATCCGCTTGCATCTTCGACCTTTGGCAAGCCGTCCGTACATCTGGGGCTTATTGTTGAGAGGTAAAAAGAAGTGGGCTTTAAAATGTAAATGGCCATATATGGGTCGTACAGTTGTAAATTTCTCATAGGAAAGCTCACTAGAAAATGAAGACCTTAAAGGCTTGATCATTGCCTTGGCGAAGAATGAAAAATTATTGAAACAATGTTCATTTTTCTCAGTTTACTAAACAATTACTGAAGGTCAAATGCCAAAGAAGCCATTCTTTTTAAAGTCCTTAAGAAAATGAGACTACACTTTGGATGTGAATAGGCAAGAGATGAATAGACAATCATCTAACTTTACTGCTTGCTTACCTCGGAAACCATAGATTACTTTTGTAAGTTATTAATCGTCAAAACTTTCTTCCCACCTACTAACCAATCATGTGAAAGCAAATCAAACTTCTTTCTTATGACATTTGTATGATGTTTAACTGTGGAAATAGTTTTCGAAGTGAATTAATTGTCAAAATATTATTATTTTATATGAAAGTTTTGATTTTTTTTTTATATAATTTTTTAATTCCAGTTAAGTTGATTGGTTTCAGTTGAATTGATTTTCACACTTAATGCTAGGCTTCTTTTATTCTTGCAGTCCATTTTGTTTACCTATAGTAATGTGACTCATCATAGAGTAAATCGATTTTTTATTTTTATTTTCTAACATGCACAACCCACGCCACATACACATTCATCCACACCCACATATATGGGCACTTGATCCCATGATTTCAATGTTGAAACAGAACATGCTTGTGACTGAACTATGGATCCATACCTTATATTCTACTTTAATTACAAAGTAAAGATTTAACATATAATTTTTTTTATTTTTTATTTTGGTTAGCTTGTTAGTACACCCATTGTCAATTCACACTTCATTGTTAGTCACCCCACTAGGGAATCGATAACGAGACCTTCGTGTTGAAACGAGGTATCTTTCACACAGTCTACCACTTGACCTATGGATCAGGGTGTAAAGATCTAATATATAACTCAGCTCATGTGGACATTGTTATACCTATTTGGGAGCTTGTAAATGGAGGTAGATGGGAGATAAAATTGGAGGTGAATGAATTGAAAGCAACTGGCTCGCCGAGTTGTGCTTAGATGGAAGTAAATGAAAGGTATTTAAAATTAAAATATTTTATTTAAATGAAAGTAAATGAAAAAAATTAAAATACATTTGAATTTTTCAATATATTTACAAGAATACGTGTAATATCTCAAATAAGCTTTAATATCCAAATATAACATACATATGCAATATTTAGTAGAATGATTGTAATACGCATATTAAAATATATACCTTAACAAAAAAGAAAAAATTTAAAACCTTAGGTAGACCACAAAGGTAAGGACCACAAATAAGCAACTTGCCAACTTTTTTAACCAGCTATTTATATGGTCATCCTTTAAATGGTTTAAATCATTCTTTTAATATAATTTTAGTGACATAGTCTATCATCCTCCAATTGTTTCGGAGTATCATTAGTATGACACGTGTAATGAACATGTGCATACCATCATCTTTGTTTACACACGCGACTCTCTAAAAAAGCTAAAAAAATACATTTCACCCCATTTACTTCCAAATCATTTTCTAAAGAACATACATCAATTATCATTTACTTCCATCCAAATAGCCCCAAGTGACAGCATGACACTTAGGTAGGATATCCAATCCACCTATTAACAGGGTTATCACTAACAAATTTCCTGGCCAAAGAATCACATGAGTTCACTAATATTGTAGGTTGTATTTACAAAACAAAACAAATGCACCAATGAGAAAGAACTTTTTTTAAGTTACTTTTGCCTGAGATTTTCCACCCAACTAGACTAACCTAACCTTTTATACATGTACGCCATGCAAGTATTTATGGTGGCATGTTGGTAGCGAGCCTCTTACATGGATGTGGGTAGGGCTGTACATGAACCGAGTTAGCTCAGTTAGCTCGCTCGACTCGAATCGAAAAATCTCGATTTGAAACTGAGTTCGAGTGGAGTCGAGTTGATTTTTTGAGCTCGAAAAAATTTCGAACCGAGCTCAAGCTTGGCGGAGCTCGACTCAACTCGGATCGAACCCCAATTCGAATCAAACTTGGATCAAACCAGTTCGATGACTCAGTTACTTTGATATTGATGTTGTTCACAAAATGTTTGATGAAATGACTCAACAAAGTGTCGGCTAGTGCAAGGAAGGTATGTATATGAAAGAAATACCATTTTTTTTCTTGATTTTCACGTTGCCTACAAGGTGTTTGATGAAATACCTATAAAATTGTTGCTGCTATTTTACATACAGTGAGAATTTGAATGTGCAGTCCATGTGTTTGTGAAGATGCTGCATAGGTAAACACAACTTAATCTTAGCTTGAACTAGCCTGAGCTGCTGATCAAACCGAGTTAAGTTGGCCAGTCAAGCCAGTGGACTGAGCTGAGCTGAGTTCGAGCTGGTGTCAGTTAGTAGCCGAGCCAAGTTGAGTTTGGCACAAGCCCGACTCGGCTTGTGTACACCTCTAGATGTGGGCCTAGCGATGCTCTCTTTGTAATCACATTTGAATGGCAACAAAATCCCCATTTCAGATCCGATCAACATGAAAATGTCCAGCAATCAATCTTCACGGTTCCATTTCAGATCCGATCAACATGGAAATGTCCAACAATCAATCTGTACCTTTCCGTGTGCACCACGTTACACTTACGGCCCCAATCATATAATCCAACTATTCCATAAATGGCTCAAACAGTCCAGCAACCAAACACAAAATCGGTGGGCCAACTTAAAAAGTGTTTCATCCAAACCAACCATTCTGTTGGTGGTCAGAAATACATTGGAGGAAATTCAGACTCGTAGATATACCAAACCCGAGTCAACTCGGATGAGTCGTATTAAACTAGTCATGACCCGGGATCATTTAAGACCGTTAATGTGATGGGACCCATGGGACCCACCAATCAATCTCCATCGTAACTTTGTAGATTTGGATGAATCATACCATCCAGTTTATGAATGTTAGGGTGGAGTATTTTCCTGTTTTCTCCAAAGTGAATTATTCATGGCCCACCAATCTAGCCGTTGAAAGTCATGTAAGCACCACCAGTCAAGGGCCGAAACGACCCATATCAGCTCCATGAATGATATAGCTGTATCAGCCGTGTCCTTAAAATTGAAACCATGTTATGTTGCATATCATGTGTGCCTCCTAAATCATGTGTACCAGGACCAAACTTGCAACACACGGACAATTCCATGTGTACAAAATCTTAATTTTTTTAGTCTTTCTTGCATCATGCACCATGTTATGGTGCATATCACGTGTATTGAACTGGCACGCATGGAAAGTTTAGTCATGAAAAGCATGGCCCGCAGACTAGTCGCCTCCACCGTGATGTATGGGTTTTATCCACGCTGTCCATCCATTTTTTCATATCATTTTAGGGTATATGTCAAAAAATTAGGCAAGTCCAATACTCAAGTGGACCACACCACATGAAGTAGTGTGTGATAATAAAACTCACCAATGAAACCTTCCAAGGGTCCACCATCATGTTTATTTTCCATCCAACATGTTCACAAGGTCATATAAACATAGATAAAGAGAAAACACAAATATCAAATTAATCCAAAACTCTTGCCACTCGTAAAAAAAATTATAAAAATTGTTAATTGTGGGAGTCCAATCATCTCCATGTGGTATAGTACTTGAGCTTTCGATCTACCTCAGTTTTAATCTTAAAACGATCTAGAAAATTGGATAGACCGTGCAATAAAACCCAAATATATATTGCGAGGTCCTCATGGAGCCTCGCCTAAACAGATTATCATCCAAGTGGGGTACAAAATCCTTTTTTGATTCCAAAGGGGTACAAAAACCCTAGAATAATTATATTTTAAAAAAATGTATATTGCGAATTATCAAGATTCTTTAATAGGAAGGCTCACTAGAAAAGGAAGACCTTAAATCTTTAAGGTTTGTTATCATTGCCTTGGCAAAGAATGAAATATTACTAAAACAACATTCATTTTTCTTCTCATATCCACTACACAATTACTGAAGGTCAAATGCCAAAGAACCCATCCTTTTTAAGGTCTTTTAAGGAAATGAGACTACACTTTGGATGTGAAGAGGCAAGAGATGAATAGACAATCATCTAGCTTTATTGCTTGCTTACGAACATGACTTCTGTTCGGAAATCATAAATCACTTTTATAAGTTATTAATTGTCAAAACTTTCTTCCCACCCACCAACCAATCATGTGAAAGCAAATCAAAATTTTGCCTATGACATTTGTATAAGGTTTAATTGTGGAAATTAATTGTCAAAATATTATTATTTTATATGAAAGTTTTGATTTTAAAAAAATTCAATTAGGTTGATTGGTTTCAGTTGAATTGATTTTCACACTTAATACTAGGCTTCTTTTATTCTTGCAGTCCATTTTAGTTACCTATAATAATGTGACTCATCATAGAGTAATTCGATTTTTTATTTTTATTTTTTTAAAAAATAAAACACAACCCACACCACACACACATACATTCACACCCACATTATGTGGGCACTTGATCCCATGATTTTAGTGTTGAAGCATAACATGTTTGTGACTAGGCTATGAATCGATATCCAAACCTTATTTTACACCTTAATTACAAAGTAGAGACATGTGGACATTGTTAAGCATGTTTGGGAGCTTATAAACGAAGGTAGTTGGAAATAAAATTGGAAGTGAATGAATTGGGAGCAAATGACTTGCTGAATTGTGTTTAAATGGGAGAAAATGAAATGTATTTGAAATTCAAATATTTTATTTAAATACGACTAAATGGGAGGAATTGAATTGCATTTGAATTTTTCAATACATTAACAAAAATGCATATGATATCTAAAAAAATTAATATCTCAATATAACCTACATATAAAATATTTAGTAGAATTTTTATAATAAGCCTATTAAAATATATACTTTGACAAAAAAGAGAAATATTAAAGCCTTGGATAGACCACAAATGCAATGACCACGAATAAGCAATTTACCAACTTTTTTAACCATCCATTTATATGGTCATCGTTTAGATGGTTTAAATCATTCTTTTAATATAGTTTTAGTGATGTAGTCCATCATTGGATTGTTTCGGAATATCATTAGCATGACACCTGATGAATATGTGTGTACCATCACCTTTGTTTACACATGCGACTGTCCAAAAAAAGCTAAAAATTGCATTTCACCCCATTTACTTCCAAATTATTTTTTAAAGAAGATTTTCATTCACATGAATATCAATTTTATTATTTATCATGTACATTTACTTCCATCCAAACAACCTCAAGTTACCACTAACAAAATCCCTGCCCAAGGAATCATATGAGTTCACTAGTAATACATGTTGTATCTACAAAACAAAATAAATAAACCTATGAAAAATATAATTTTTTTTCTAAGATTTGCATGAGAGTTTCCACCCAGCTAGACTAACCTAGCCTTTTATACATGTATGCCATGCAAGTATTTATGATGGCATGTTGATGGCGAGCCTTGTACATGGATGTGGGCAGCAAAATATGAAAATGTTCAGCAATCAATTTGCATAGTTCCATGTCTATAAATAGCCTAAACTAGTCCAACAATCAAAGACAAAATCGATGGGCCAACTAAAAAACGATGTTTCATCCAAACCAACCATTGTGTTGGTAGTCAGAAATACATTAGAGGAAACTCATACTCGTAGATATACCC
The DNA here is from genome assembly GCA_030180095.1 of Magnolia changhungtana. Lineage (NCBI taxonomy): Eukaryota > Viridiplantae > Streptophyta > Magnoliopsida > Magnoliales > Magnoliaceae > Magnolia > Magnolia changhungtana. The sequence continues at coordinate 4,333,677 of JASAUF010000218.1, read as the reverse complement.
AACCCGAGTCAACTCAGATCAGTCGTATCTGACTAGTCATGACCTGGGATCATTTAAAACCATTGATGTGATGGGACCCATGGGACCCACCAAGCAATCTCCATCGTAACTTTGTAGATTTCGATGAATCATACCATCTAGTTTATGAATTTTATAGTGGAGTATTTTTCCTGTTTTCTCCAAAGTGGATTATTCATGGCCCACCCATCCAGCCGTTGAAAGTTTTGTAAGCAGCACCAGTCAAGGGCCGAAATGACCTTTATCAGCTCTATGAATGATATAGCTGTACCAGCCCTGTCCTCAAAATTGAGAAAAACATGATAATCATTCAATCAATCAAAACCGTCTAAATCGTGGGCCCCACTGTAGATCGATTTCACGTTCAGAAATAAATTTGATTGGATAGTTCCGATTCCTCCAACGGATACATGTGGAATTTCGACCATTGCCCTCCTTTCCTTCAACCGTCCACCAATTGGAGGGATGGGATTGTCTAATGAAAGGCCAAAAGGAATTTGATTAATGGCCACCAGCTAATATTGCCAATTGCTAACGGTTACATTGAACTAGAGATGGTCCATCGATTGCACCTGTGAGATATAGTGGCTACCATCTGGACCGTTGAGAAGATGGGACCTCCTAGATTAGCTATAACCCAAAAACCAGAATCTCACTATCGAATCCGAGTCGTCTGATTGATCAGCCACCTCTCGAATTGATTTTATAGCCCAAAAAATCACAACCGTCCGATTGCCTCATGAATGGATCAAATCCCAAAACTAGCCCCAACGGGATCATCCTAACCGTTCATTCACTTGACTTTGGTACACTCAGCAAAGGTACACAAAATTTAGAAGACGTTCTGAAGCCAATTAGATGCACACGTGATGAGTCCTTTTGGACGGTTCGATGGCCAGCCTGATCTAAAAACTCTCCCAATCGGGTCCGATGGATGAATATCAAATCTTGATCGTTCAATTGTATTGGCCATCTGGCACCTGTTGGGACTATAGCTCAAACTCAGCACCGATTAGATGGAGCCAACCGTTAGATAAATTGGGTAACTGTTTCAAGTGCTCTAAAAGTGTTTAGAAAGTTTCCAGTGTGGTCAGAAGTTCAAGGGCTCTAATCGCCGTTAATTTTGGACCATTTATTATCCAAGAGGTGAAGTATGTTTTGGATGGTCCGGATGGATGAAAAGTCATCTATGCGAACCTTAACATGTTCACCCATACGGCGCACATTAATAAAAGAAAAGGTCCAAAAAAAAAAAAAAAAACATTTAGTTGCATGAGTTCACAAAAGTATCCACCAGAAGTGTACTGTATGGCCTCAAACAAAACAACGTGTGTCATGATAATGAGGTATGAGGTTGGACCACAAATTAACGGTCCACCCACCCGATAACTTCCAACCTTCACGTAAGGGCAAGATCTAAACCGTTCAATAGGTTGGCCCCACCATGAGTATTGCATCATGAAAAATTCAGCCACATCTACTCGTTGGCTTGTTAATATTTATCAATGGCTAGACATGGTTTTCTATGGTGTGGACCACCTGGTGAGTAGATGGGGCAGTTGATCCTCAATTTCATTTGTGGAGTCTAACCTATTAGAAGGGTTGAATCTCACATTCACTTAATAGGGTGTCGGTCGTCATCTGGGTGGTCCACCGACTTGTGGTCCAATGGTTGGACATTTTACATAATATTAAAAAAAAAAAAAAAAGCACATGAAATATGGATATAAAAAAGAGAAGGCTATCCTTTTCAATGCGCCTCGTGCTCCACCTGCACGTATCAAACGCATGTCTCAATGCACGCAAGATGCATTTTCCAAAAAGACAGAGAAAAAAAAGATTTAAAAAAATGCAGTGCTGCAAGTGGACACACCAATCGATTGATCTGGACTGCCTATTAGTTTACACGCACATTTGATGGGCCACCATATAAAGATGACATACATAACTTATGAAATGGACGGTTGAGATCGTCTGCGAGGAAATAGAATAAATCGAATCAACAATTTGAACTCCCCACTTGGTGGGTCCCGTCTTGGATTATATATGGTTATAAAGCATCACTTTGAAGTTTGATCAGAGACATTCACAATGACCAATCAATGGATTGGATCTCCTTATAAGTCTGATTTATTATGGTGGCCACGATGAAGTTTGGGTTGGATACGATGGACAGTTCAGATTAATTGATTGATTGGGCCATCACTTGTTTTTCAGAACAACTAAGCCAGCACCCAAATACAAACAAATGGGGCCCACTTTGAGGTTCGCCCATAGCAAATTCTGGCCAGAGGTAAGAAGATTGCATACTGAGTAAACTCTAGGTCCACCGTGATTTATGTATTTTATCCACTCCGTACATCCATTTTACTAGATAATAGGGCTTGAGCCGAAAAATGAAGAATGTACAAAGCTAAAGCTCAAGTGGGCCACACCACAGAAAACACTGTGAATTAATTGAACATCTACTGTTGAAAAATTCCCAAGGGCCACAAAAGTTTAAGTTTTGGATCAAGCTGATATTTGTATTTTCCCTTCATCCATGTCTGTATGATCATATGAAGAGATTGGATGACAAATAAACAAAAATGTTTTGAATCAAGCTGATATTTGTGTTTTCCCTTTATCCAAGTCCACTTGATCTTATAAATAGGTTGGATGACAAATAAACATCACAATGGGAACTAATCAAGTTTAATGGTATAAATGATTATTCCCACAGTTTCACGTGGTGGGGTTCACTTGAGCTTTGGATATGTTTCAATTTTGGAATCAACCCCTAAAATGAGCTGAGCTGGAAAATGAATGGACAATGCGGATAAACTACATGCATTCACGATGGACCAAACTAGCATAAAAGTGTACTGAGTTACTTAGTAGGCATTTCAATTTTTGGCTAAAAGTGTTCCATGAACTGCAAAGGTATGCCAGCACCACACACACCTTCAACTACAGCACGTGTGCCAAATGATCGGTGGCTAGGACATATGAGCAGTGCAAAAGGAAGCCCACGCTGTGAAGATAAACACAAGTAGGAAAAAAATGATGGTTATGCTGTCTATTAATTATTTTAATTTTGTTTATAAAAAAAAGTTATCGATGTCATCAAGAGATCACTTGATCTCATCGAGAAAATCTAAAAAAATTTCAGCTATTGTTGGACAATTTTGGAAGTTGTTATTCGATGGCATTTAGTGATCTTCGATGTCATTGACTAATCCTTAATAGCTGTCGATGCCATTGAAGGACTCATCGAAAGCACACTCTAAATTATATAAATGTAATATTTGTTTCCTATTTTGGTTGACCGATATATTTCTATTTTGGTTGACTGATATATTTACCGGGTGTAATAATATCAGAAAAATTATTAGGGCTTTCTAAGTTGTTTTAAAAGGTTCAAGGTTATAAGTAGGAATTCAAAAGATGTTTGAGGATTGCTCGAATCGGGAAAATCATTTCTCTTGTAATATTACTTTTACAGTGCATTACTTATCACTTTGTGCCATGATTTCTTTTCCGATAACATTTTTTTACCATAAAATTTAGAGGGACTTCCTGTTGGATTTGTTTGAACAATTGTGATTACTTTGCTGAATTTTGTTGTGTGTGCTTATGCTAGTCCCTACATGTCGACTCATCGAGTGGGCCACAACTCTAATGTTGAATTGATAAGTTCTTTTGAACCGTCCATTCGTCGGGGGTGGTCAGCCTCATGAGTGGAAAAGCATGGTTTTACCATGGGGGCCACCTTATGAACTACTCAGAAATAGAGGTGTACACAAATCAAGCTAGCTTGGTTAGCTCACTCGACTTGACTCGAAAAAGCTCGATTCAACTCAGTTTAAAGTTGAGTTCGAGCCAAGTCGAGCTGATTTTTTTAGCTCGAAATTAAGTTTGAGTTGGACCCAGCTCGACTCGACTCGAATCGAACCGGTTTCGTGACTCGGTTACTTTGATATTGATGTTGCTCATCAAGTGTTTGATGAAATGACTCATTGAAGTGTGGTTGGTGGCAAGAAAGGTATGTATATGAAACAAATACTCATTTTTATTTTTATTTTATGTTGCTTAGAAGGTGTTTGATAAAATACCTATAAAATCATTGCTGCTGTTTTACATACATTGAGATTTTGAAAGTGTAGTCCAGGTGTTTGTGGAAATGATGCACAAGCGAACTCGGCTCGAACTGGCCCGAGCTGCTAACCGAACTGAACCGAGATGACCAGTTAGGCTCGAGGATCGAGCCGAGCTGAGTTCAAGCTAAGGTCAGCTAGTGGTCGAGCCGAGTCAATCTGAGGCCAGCTCGACTCGATTCAGCTAAATGTACTCATGTGACTAGATGTACTCATGTGACTGTGGCGTAGCAAAGCTATAGGTCCTACCTAATAAGGGCCCGTTTCAATCCATGGAGCTCATAAGAACAACACAACCAAAGAGTTCAAGGGATGTGTCCAAGAAGACATCCGAGCTGCAAATAAGGCCATCTCATCCATGGTTTCAAAAATGGATGGATGTAGCAAATAAGGCCAAATAAAGGATGGATTAGATTGTCTGATCAAGGCAATTTTCACATGGTAGCCCATGAAATATGTTCTTAACTTAATGGATGGTTCAGATAGATCGATTGAACTGTCCAATTGAACCAATGCAACTAGGAGCTTATGGTATTTCTTTTTTTATCTTTTTTTTTTTTTTTTTTAAGGAAAGGGACCCACTACCTTCTTAGGGGAGATTGACACAAACTCAGCGAATTTGTTGTAGCCGTCGGATGGGTAGTGATCTTTCCCTACTCTTGTGTTGTATTTCCTCAACTGCTCCCTCACAAACCGCTCGTATATGAAAGCAGCCCCTCTGAATTGAGGCAGCACCAGCCACGCTATGAGCACTACCTTCATCTGATACCATATGGGTATCCTTTAAAAAAAAAAAAAAAAAAAAAGCAATATTAACCCTGGGCGTACGATAGCAAAACCAAATGGGAATTTCCAATATGATCAAGGGCCATGTTAGAAAAGTATCAGATAAAAAAATAAATAAATTGTAACATGGGCTGATGGGCATTGCCAACTCAGTTCACGCAAGAAACGCCACCGGCGTACGTTAGCAAAAGCACACGGGGCGAAGCTAACACATGGCTGTTCTCCCAAAAGAAGCGAAAAACAGAAGGCACAAATGCCACCCCTGCGCACGTTAGCAGAACCACAACGAGAGTGCCACAAATGCGCACGTTAGCAAGACCGTTCGAGGAAAACCAACGTCAATCTCTCTTCACTTGCACCACCAATTCCCACAAGAAATGCAGCTAGCCCACTTTAACAAAAGCACACGGGGCAAGACTAACATGCGCATGGTAACAACCATTCACGAAACCATAACCCTCCTATATCAGATCCAAGCCATGGGTTCTATAGATGAACCCCCCAGGCACATTTTAGAATGAATCCATGTGTGTTCACATCCTTACCATTCTAAAACTGGCGCCGCGACCATCTCCATCAACGTTAGGAATGAATACAAGATCCAATATGCCAGCCACTGCTCATCATCCAGCTTCGACGGGCTTTCCATCGCCCGGACCGACGCATATCTGCCACCAATCCAAAAAATAAAAATAAAATAAAATAGAGGAATTAAAAATTCGCACCCCTCAAAATTGATAGTACCATCCAAGAATGATTCATTTAGTCACCACAAAGACATAAAATATAATGACCAAATCACTATTGTAAGGGTGGAATTATCAAATTCAAGGGTGGAAATATCAAAAATATACTTATAAGACATTGAATTCTCTTACAAGGGATATAAGAGCGTAACAGTAGGCCTGCATGCAAATAATAGAAAAATTAAAATAAAAAATCTAATATTTAAGAAAAAATAAATTTCCATGAAATTGGGGAATTGGGTTTTGGGAATTACCCTGCTAGGGAATGGAGAGCGTTGATCACAGTCCAAAAGTGGCCCATTTTTCTTGTATTTCTGGAATCAAGATATATATATAGAGTTTTTTTTTTTTTTTTTTTTTCCTTTTTAAATCAGGACTGGATTTTTAGAAAGGATGGAGGGGTCTTTGGTGGTTAGAGGGAGGAAGAACGTGTGAGAAGGTCCTTATATAGGGGTGGAGTTGACACGTGGCATGTAGGGGATTCAGACTACAACGTGGCTTCCTGGTTTTAGTTCTGAATAGATCAGCTATTTCGGATATTTGTACACGATAGTAATACGGTGCAGCATTTTTAAAACAGTGGTGATTCATTAACGAAGCGGATTACGTGCTACCCGACTAACACATTAGTTGGTGTTACCACGTCTCTAGAAAAAGTGATGAATAATCATTACAAGCTTTTAATAAGCTACGAAAGTTTTGAATGAAGATGATCTTTGTATTTTACCTTCATCCATGTCTGTTTAATCTTATCAACGGATTGGATGGAAAATAAGCATTATGTATCTGCTTATAATGAGTTATGAAAAGTTTTTAACGATGATTGTTCAACCACCACTGTTACCTGTGTGTGGCCTACCTGAGATTTGGATTTGCTTTAAAATTTTGGACCATGTTCTAACTAGCCGAAGGTCGTGTGGGTTGGAGCTCAAACCTAGCCCAACCCAAAGTTCTTATGTATACTTTAACCCTAATCCAACCCAACTCAGCCTCACGTTGGGAATTCTCAACCCAGGCCTAACCCAAGTGGGTTCGATTGGGTTGGTCGGTGAATATATGCTAGTATATTTATTATTACATCAGTCTATTATATTTTCAATACACATCTTATTTTTTTATTTATAAATTTATTAATTATATATAATTATTTATGGTAAAGAAATTTATTATTTTTCTAAACAAACTAAAATATAGGACAACTACTTTAAAAGTCATGTTGCGCAGCATAAAGTATATTTGGGATATAGAAATCTAGCATATCTTGCTAGCTTGAGTCATTGGAAATCATGTCAACCAATGAAACTTGACGACATTGGAATTTCGTGTGCCTTTAACACATATGATCCGCACTGATTTATAATTTATAAAGAACTTATATATTGGGTGCGGGTTGGGTCAGGCAACCCAAGACCTTAACCTGAGCCCGACTCAAGTTTTATTGAGTTGGTGTTTGTATAGTCCAAGCCCAAGACTGAACCTGACACATCTTGCCCAAGCCCAACCCAATGTTGGGCCGGTCACAGGTTGGTTGGGTTAAACCCGCCTGACTATAAGCCCAAGTTCTAACACGCCGTAAAAGTGGGCCCCACAGGTGTTTTGTGAACCCTACTACGATGCATGTGTCATATTTAAATTATTCCATTATTTTTTGCTTGAGCTAAAGAATAGAAAGTTTTAGAGCTTAAGTAGACCACACCAAAGTGGGGATTGAATGTCTAAACTTCCTTAGATCACATTAGTTTTGGATCAATCTGATATTTGTTTTCTCCCTTCATCGCAGTCTATGTGATCTTATGAATAGTTTAGAATCTTTAGATGATAAATAAACACTATTGTGGGCCCTGGGAAGGTTTCAATAGTGGAAATCATAGTACTCACTGTTTATGTGGTATAATTCACTTAAGCTTTGTATCTACTTCATTTTCTAGGCCATGCTATAAATGATCTTGCAAAATGGATGGACGGTGTGGATATAACACATACATCATGGTGGGCCCACAGAACTGGGTGACGTCAACTCAGAGCGTCGACTCTGCCAGCCAAGATCGCATTCACCTCCACGGCGGTGAACACGAGATTGTACTCGGGATCGCCTGAGACATGGGAGAAATCTGTTGCAGTAGTCTCTCCCACTGCCTCCCTCCGAATCCCGGGGGTGGTGGTAAATGGGCCTTAGAGGCCGGGATGGGTGCTAGGATAGATGCTGCAACCGCCTCGGCCACAGCTGGCTCAACTGCGGCAGGCTCGGTCGTAGGAGCAGGGGCAGGGGTTTTCTTCTTCCGGGCCGTGATTTTGATCCGGGGCTCTGCCGCCATGTGACGTCAAGAGGAGGGCGTACCACCGCCCCCCTCTTTCACTTCGAGCCAGATGCCTCAGCTATACCTGAACACAAAAACCCGGGTCAGTTCTGTCTACTAAGGAAAGTTAACACGACGCATGAAGTTGCGAGGCTTATATAAGGTGGCGGGGAAAGGTATAAATCTACTAAAACCGGACCACGCGAGGTTGTCCGGGCTGATAAGGTTGTGCCAGATGCGGTCCTGCTCCTTGAGCAGCCAAGCCCTGGCCACCTGAGCTCGGAGGAGAGAGGATAGTTCTGGCGAACTTCTTGGGTAGTCTGCAAGTAAGAAACAGAGGTCAAAATAAAGAACGAGTAGAGAAAAAAAAGAAGGTAGTTCGAATCTAAAGAAGTCTACATAGGGTGGCAAACTTTGTGGGTACTCTAACTCTTAGGTGTCCAAACTCAAACGCTAAAGCCTCTCATTCTCCCGAGGCCTAGAACCATTTTCCCGTCCAATCTTTGTTGAAAGAGGGGAGCTTGGTGATGAGGCCCGGGGTATACTGAGCCCTTGTGGAGAAGTAGTACCAGCACGGCTCAGCTGAGTAGTGCTTGGCCTGGTACATGGCCAGAAACTCGTCCGGCGACAACTCCTGGTTCTTCAGCTTTCACCAGATGATGTAAGAGGACACTAAAATTCACCATGCATTTGGGATGAGTTGGAGCTGGGTATTGTCCAGAACCGCTCAACTTGAGCTAAAGGACGAGTGCGTGAGAAGTGCAAATACCCTAAAGGAAGAGGCTGAAACTTAAGTGAATTGGGTCGTCCACTCTTATGCAAAGTTAAGAATTTTAGACCGTCGGTTTACGACCAAACTTCACACGTGGAGTAAGGATATTTCTCTTCTCATATCTGTATAGCCGCGGCTCTGATCGACCATCGGTGACCATTGAACAGACTTCTAATCATATCTGTCGATCGGCGTATCCAAATGGCGAGCCGAACATGTCCATACGTAGATCATCATTAAAGCTAACTATCCTACGGTGTATATCAATATGTACACCCCATAGTGGGCCCTAGAGACTAGAAAAACTCTCCTATAAGGCTAGTATAGTAAAAATCCAACCCTTGGGGCCATTTGCACCAAATATGGCATTATAAAAGGGCCTCATTTGGGCACCACCCCTTCTCCCCATATGAATTTGCCCTAGAGCAAGAGGAAAAAAAAGAGGGAGAAAGGGAGAAGAAAAAGAGGAGAAAGGAGAACAGAAAGAGCTTAGGGTGTGAGTGTCGGTGCACATCCACCATATCATCCTCTCTCTAGTCGCCTCGCCGTAACCGGAGACGTCGTCGGAGCTCTCTCGGCAATGATTAGGGGTAAGTGTGGAATGTCACTTGTAATCTAGGGTTCAATAGTTATTTGTCCATAATCTCACAAGCTTGTATGCTTGTTTAGGTCTTTCAACGATTTTCTCAAAACTCTAACCCTAAGAGCGCCACGAGTTGGGCGAAACATATCAAGGTGCGGACTATTATTCTTAAGTGGCTTAGCACCAATTTTACTATGAGTTAATGATTATGAATGTTATGATGATGTGCTTGAGTAATCTAGAGAGAACTTAGCCAAGACCCTACATGATAGGCTCCCTAGATTCCATGAAATAAATGAGTGTTGTTTATTTGTTCTTCAACATGATTGGGTTTGAATTTGGTGTGGCATGTTCATCCCATGTATGATTTTATTAAATTCCATAACATGAGTGAGTGTTGTTATTTGCTCTTCGACATGATTATGCTTAATTTTGTATGCATAACCTTTCTTGTGGCATGTATGATTGGATTAATCATTATTATATGTTTGTCCTATGAATGATGTATAACTCTTGTTCGCTTCGCTACGCTAACTCCACGCAACACACATACACATTCATTTCGTTATATTGTTAGTAATTACAGAATTTGTATGTTTGATGTATGAGTGCATAACATCTCTTGTGTAGATGATGAATTCTGATTTTTTGAAGTGCTATTGAATACCATCAAATCCTTAGGTTGGTCAGGAAACTGAGGTGAGACAAGGTGGTCCCGTTGGTAGGACTAACCGAGGCTAAACCAGCGGATTTAGGCGGTTGCGAATGGGCCACAGTAGTTGAACTATATGGGTCGTTTGTACCCGATGTCATTCGTCATGCACTCGCCTGGACTCACACGGTCTAGTCCACTTACTAACCAACCATATATGTTAACCATGTCTGCTCACGCCTATATGGAACCTGGAACACCCTTCAACCACTGAAGCCCATTGATAACCATCTGAAACCGATCCACTGCCTCGACAGCCGGGCATGGTGGAATGGGACACTATGTCCGAGCTGTCGGCCTACGCTGAGGTGACGAGCCTCCTCGTAGTGACCGCGAGCGATCTCTCCTCCCAGCACTCCCCATGTGCTTGAATCGGGGATGGGGAACCCGGTGGGATCAAGGATCGCGGGGTCCTGGCCTTGCGCGTTGAGGAGCCTTGGCCTCGCAACCAGTTGAGAGCAATGATACGTGGGAGTTTATCAGTTTTTCCAATCTGCTAGATGAATGGAATTAACTAAATACTCGGCTAACATTATCCATGCATCACATTAGCTAGAATTTGGCGACTCGGTAGTTGAGGTCGCAATGAGGGTGGTTGGTCAGTCATGCGCGATCGTTAAACGAAGTCGCTCGAGGGAGTGTTGTTGTGAGGGCATACATCATATCATAATACATGCACATGCATTAACAAGCCTAGTTAGATATCTGTGAATGTATGTCTTTCATTAAATTCATTATATAATTGATATTTGTTGTAACTTAAGGCTAATAGTAATCACTGAGTTAGCTACTCACTCCCACTCTGGGACAATGTTTTAAAACACCAACTAGACCCTTTACTAGATGCAGGTGAGGCGGAGCTCGACGAGCCAAGCGAGCGAGCATGGATAGGGACGATGAGCTTTCCTACATCCAGCTTATGGGTGGATCACCGTGGACTGTGTGGGTTGTTTATGGGTTGTTGAGTAGGGATCTAGCTGTAACATCTCAAAAAATCTGTACAAAGACCCGAATATCACCTTAGGCAGAAAACACTAAGGACCAAATCCTTTAGAAATTAGACGAAGATTAACTAAGTGTTAAACTAGATTACCTGTGAAATTAGCCCTGATCACTTTAAATACGATCTGTAAGACCCAAAACTAGTAGAACCAGTGACGCTACATTTCCTAAAAACTTAAGATCCATCTCAAAACCCAGTTGCTCTCGGGAGCATCACGAACCTCCGTATCGGACCTGGACCGCGCGTCGAAAGTCCGATTACTCCGAAACTATATGGTTAGGACCGCCTTGTTGGACTTGACTACCATCTCGAAAATAAAGTCCTAATAATACCCAGAATCCTACAACTTGAGCCCAGAGCGAAATGTGTGAGAAATACGAATATCTTTATGAAATGAACTGAAACTTAAGTGAATTGAGTCGGTTCGCTTGCAGGCCGAATCTAAGGATTCAGACCGTCCGAATCCGACCCAATTACACCCTCAGATCAAGAAAAATGTCCAACATATGTCAGTGCACTTGTCACCCTGATCGAGCACTAGTGACCGTTGAACTGAAACAGGTCTCCTACGGTCGATCCCCAAACCCGATCGGAACAAAAACTTAGCCTAACCTAGATCCATGGTCAGGGAGCTTAAGTCCGACCGCATGTGGAAAAGGGGCCTCCAAAACCGCTCTGTTGGACCGAAACAACCAACTTTTGGCTATAAGTAGAGCTGGGCTTCGGACCGAGTCGGATCGGATTTGATCCAACTCGGTCAGATTCGAAATTTGTAGGTCCTGACCCGAATCTGATCAGATTCGGCACCAGATCTGGGTCATTTAACTCGAACAGATCCGAGCTCTTGCTGCCCTGAATCGATCCGAGTCCGACCCGGTCAGGAAAACCGAGTCGGATCGGATTGAGTAAGATTCGGATAAAAAACTGATGGACGGCGTGGATAAACCAAAACAAGTTTAAGATGGGATCCACGTAATATACTAACGGACGGTTGGAGAGATAGCTTCTTGAATAAGCTTTACACTATAGAGAGAGCTTCTTGAAGAAGCTTTATACCACACAGACGGATAGCTTCTCGAGGAAGCTTCGTAACTCCCAAGGTCTAGTGGTTGGTGTTCTGTGAGGCACACCATGATTTATGTGTGTCATCCATGCCGTTCATCTATTTTTATATATCATTTTATGATATAAGAAAAAAAATGAAGTATATCTCAACCTTAAGTGGACCACATTACACAAAACAGTGTTGAATGAATTTTGACTATTAAAAACGTTTTGGGGGCAATAAAAGTTTTAGATCAAGCTTATATTTATTGTTTCCCTTCATCTGGGTCTTTATGATCAAATCAACCGCTTAGATTTCAAATAAACAGTACAGTGGGCCTTCAGAGGATTTAAATGGTGAATATCCATTCATTATTATTTTTTTGTGGTGTGGCCCACCTAAGATTTATATCCCTATACTTTTTTTTTGTCAAGCCCTAAAATGACCTGTAAAAATGGATGAACGGAATGGATGAAACACGTACATCATGGTGAGGCCCACAGAGCACCGACCATCAGCCAGGGGGAGTAGTCGATCTATCTCCCTCAAGTACAGCTAGCTAGCAGAGGACGCGGATTGCATACTACCCCCGCCCATCCTTAGCTCCGAACGGGCAGTTCAGTGGGCGGGCCCACCCTGATGTATCTGTAAATCCAAACGGTCAATCCCTTTTCTAATATTATTTTAAGACATGAACACAAAAATAAGGCATATCCAACGCTCAAGTGGACGACACCATAGATGACTCTTGCATTTAACGCAACTGACATTTAATGCTTTGTGAATTTTAACGCAACCAAGCATATTATTGGTGTGGTCCACCTGAGCGTTGGATATGCCTCATTTTTGTGTTCATGCCTTAAAATAATTTGAGAGAAGGGATTGACGGTTTGGATTTACAGATACATCAGGGTGGGCCAGCCCAGATAACTGCCCATTCGGAGCCAGGGACGGGCAGGGGTAGTACGCAATCCGCGTCCGATCTAGGCTGGGCACGTGTCGTGCGAAGACGAGCACTGACGCTCCTCGAGCTCCTAGTTGTACGAATGGTTCAAAGGAGATCCACGTTACATGGCCCATAGTGACGTATTTACTATATCTACACCGTTCATCTATTTGTAGAGATCATTTTAGAGCATTATCCAAAAAAAATGAATCAGATCCAAATATCATCTGGACCACACGATAAATTGCAGCGAAGATGATAATTTTCACCGTTACACAATTTGTAGGGCCACTATAATGTTTCTTTTCTATCCAATCTGTTCTTAAGCTCACAAAGACCTGAATGAAGTGGAAAAACAAATTTCGTGTTGATCCAAAAGTTCTGTGAACCCAAAAAGGGTTTCAATGGTAGACGTTCAATACCCCGCTGCTTTCCGTAGTGTGGTTCACTTAATGGTTAGATTTGTTTTATTTTTGTCCTTACCCTTAATATGATATTGCCAAATGAATGGACGGTTTGGATATAACACATACCTCGTGATTAGAGCCACAGAACTTACCAGCATTACACTCGCTAAGCCTCTTCCGTCTTTGGGTGTGGCTGTGCTGTACACCGACCTTCTTCGATTAAGGTCTACTATCAGCCTCTTTCTCTTTCTCTTCCGTCCATAGTTATACGTCGTATCGCAGGTATACCTTTCCAACAGAGAAATCCTAAAAATCTAACAGCGGAAAGACAGATATAAAAAGAGATGGAGAGAGAATCGGGGGCTGAGTATATATTGGGTAGGTTTTTTTGGCGCCAAACGAAATGCAAAAAATACAGGATGTTTTGTAAAATAGAGGGATATTTACATCCCTGAGTCGGGTCGGGTTGGGTCGGGTCGGACTCATTCGGTCCGGATTTTCGGATCTGTTCTGTTCGGATACATTACTATCCGAAACTTATCTGAAAAATAATCGGATCTAAATGGACAGACTCGATCAGGCCAATCTATACCTTCGGTTCTATTCGGAACGGTATCGAGTCGGGTCGGATCGGGTCGGATCCGCCGGATCGGGTCGGATCCGCCGGATCGGGTCCAGAATGCCCACCTCTAGCTATAACCTAAGTATACCATGGCCCTGGGGCCATTCCCATCAGTTCTGGGCCTATATAAGCCCTTAATCTCTATTTCTCTCTCTCTCTCTCTCTCATTCTATACGAATTTGCAACCCTAAGAGAGATAAAGAGAAGAAAAGAGAGAGAAAATGGGAGATCGTTCCTAGGATTCGATCCTGACACTTCACGTGCTTAACCACCATTCCTGTATTGCTACACGGGCAATTCCGATTCCGTTTTTAGGTAAGAAAACCTAACCCTAATTTGTTTTAGGATTTCAAATAGTGTAAGTGATGAAATAGCTAACCTATTTCATGTTATAGGTGGCCGTCGGGCCGTAGATAAAGACTTGACATACAAACTGAGTTCGATACTTGTTTATCGAAGAAATGTGCGGACTACAAAAATTTAGGTTATGGTTTTTAAGGCTTTCAATGTCAGCAATGATTTATGACTGACTTGATTGCTATCAATATGCTTAGACACGATGTTTTCCGTATATTACACATATATATGAACTATGTTAAAATATATGCATTTCATGTGTTTGTTGAAATGTTTGTATGGGTATGGAATTATGATTTGTGCTTGCCATGATTTATGTTTGAGGATACATAATGGTTGTACTTGTGGTAATTCCTATGTGGAAGGACTTGCTACGATATGCGTTTTAACTAATTTATCACATGTATGTAATATGTGTAGTCTAAGTGTTTGGTAAATTGCCTGAATGAGAAAATGTTTGATGTGATGTACCTAATGAAGGTGTTGAGATAGGATTCTCAATCCCCTTATACATACTTAGAAGTTCTTTTATGTAACATATCTTACTATTATGTGATTTACTATTGAAATGCCTATGTATGCTACCATATACACTATGTGTTCGTTGAAGTGCTCTAAATGAGATTTATATTTGATTTTAGTTGTCACATGCTATCTTTGGCTACTACATGCGTATACAATTGCTTGGAGTTTGTTCGGGGCTATGACGTAGTCCAGGTGATCGGCAATTATTTCTGAGTTAATGGCTGAGGTCGTTTCGCCACTCTAGATAGGTTTTAGGAATTTGAGTCGTACGCTGCTAGTCGACAGTGGTTAGGCCATGCGGAGTGCTTACGCGCTCCATGTCGATCGGCTTGACGTATGCTCGTACCAGTCGAGCTTGTCAAGCAACCCGATTGACCTGATGTATGTTCACCATGTATGGACGCTACTGCTTGAATCTAAGGTACCAAACTCACCAGTGGAAAGCCTGTTAACCTTGGTACCTCGATCCACTAAGACTCATGAGCCGGACATGATGGTATGGGACACCGTGGTCGAGCTGTCGGCCTACACCGGGGTGACGAGCCCACCCGTAGTGACCAGTGAGCAACCTAAGCTCGTGAGCCGAATACGGTGGTATGAGACACTGTATTCGAGCTGTTGGCCTACGACTAGGTGACGTGCCATTCATAGTGACCTTGAGCATACTCTGAGACTGCGTTGAGGCGACAAGCCTTTCCGTAGCAACTAGAGTATAAGCTAGGCCTGCATTGAGGTGACGAGTCCTTTGTAGCGACCTGAAACCGTAACATCGTATAAGACAAGATAGGATTGACGACCCTAGAATGGATCATTATTTGAGAAATGATATAAGGGAGATATCTTAGCTTCCTAATCTTGCTGTATAAAAAGGTCTAATAAGAACTTGGTAATCACGCTTATGCACCGCATTACATGTGCCTTTGGCGTTGGTGTTGAGCACAAAGGAAGGGGTGCATACCGTGACCGTAAGAGGAAGATCGAGCGAGGGCATGCATCATTAATACATATCATGTTTGCATTAACCAGAGTATTTAAGGATGCTTGATTGTATTGCTTTATCATTATTACTTGATTGATTTGATAACATCTTAACCTTTGCCTTATAGCTCCACTGAGTTGATCACTCACTCTTACGTTCTGGGACGGTGTTTTAAACACCAACCAGACTCTGTCTTAGATGCAGATTCTAGCGGGACATATGAGGTCGATCCAGACTTCTACGATGATGAGGAGGAATTCTCTTACATGCAGTTATCGGGCGGGTCTATGTAAACCGTGTTCTGATCGATGGGGCTTACAGGAATGCTGACTAGATGTCATTACACTTACCATTTTGTATTTTTGAAACACACATGTATATTCATTTTTGTCCATTTTGGAAAATATACATGTACATATTTGACCTAGTAACATGATCATACTCAGGAGACATACAATCATTTATATGCTTTATAGACTTATCACAGTCTTCCGTTTGCGTAATTTAACTGTCCCTGGAGTATGATATGCTGTTTTGGTATAATCTCATTCATGTTTAAGGCACTAATACAGACGACATTTAATCATCATTATCTATGTTGCATAAGTGATGTGTTGGAACTCGGGAGTTGGGCTCCTGCTCGACCCCCAATTTTCAGAGCGTTACACTAGCGCACCATTTCCTTTGGGCATTTCCTATATAAATTTCGTCGGGTGATGCCTTGTGCGACCCATTTGATATTCTTATAGACTTGTAATTGTTAGTCGCATTTAATTTAGTAGATTAGTTGTAGTTGTGGTTTATGTTCCAGCCGATTCCTTCATTGCTCATTTAAACTGATTTATGAACAAATCACCATAATTAGGATATAAGCGAAACCCGAGAATTTAAAGGCCGAGTTCCTACACGGCCCCTAAAAATCCTGGGTGTTACAGATTCGCTCGGCCTAACATCCTCCAAGCCGTGCGCAGTCAGCATTCAATGCGCCAACGCCTCTCATCTTTCAAAGTCCACGTGGCATCGTCTGATTCACTCAGCTGAAACGTCTCAACGCCTTTGGCCAAGTGTTCGACACCCAATGGCTCAAGCACAGGAAACGGTTGCCGCCGTACAGTGCACGGGTCTCGAAAAGCCATCATTGCGATGCTTCGTTTAAGCTTATCATCATAGGGAGGACGACGGTTCGCTTCCCCAAGTCATTTACTCCCTAAGTCCGAGCTCAGACTTAAAGAGTAGGGGGCTTCTATTATAAGTAAATCTGAACCGAGCCGCATCGAGGTTAAGTTAGAGGTACCAATGAGCAAAGCTTCGGATTGACAGCGTCCGACTAGAGGCGATGCCAATGGCTCTTGTAGAGTTGCAGCACCGACCTGAGACTCAGAAGAAGTCGTCACATGTCCGACGAGCAGGACCTCGGAACGGTAGCAGTACGTCTGAGCGAACCTGCCTCTAAGTCCTTTTGCAAGAGTTTTCATAATGTAGAAGAGGCCATCACAAACCCGTCCAGTTTACCTCCGACCTGATCTTCCTTACCTTGCGCATCGGTGATCGGCTCATTTGTGGGCTCGGATCATTGAGCAAGATCTGACCCATGAGGTCGGCTCAGATGGGAGCTTGGTTAGCGATAACATTAATAGACCAAACTTAGTAAGGCAAGACAGGAGTAATGCCTAGCGCACGATCTCCGGGTAATGGCCAACAACTGTGTACGCGTAACTCTCGTGTAGTGGTGATGACCGTGCCAAGATTATCGGGCACGTTTAGTATAATCCTAAGGTATAAATATGAATCATTTCTACGTAAATAGGTATGTAATATCTTGCACCCTCACCCTACTCTACACTACTTAGACTCAGTTTCCTAACCTGACTTTGATATTGGAGGGTCCTCTGCCTTAACCAGGGTCTCCTTTGTCTTTCATTTGTGCAGGACCCAGGGTTCACTCCGAGCACCCGGAGCTCAGCCGAAGGGTGATCTAGATGTTGGCATCAATAGATCATACGGCACACTTAAAACTGCATATGTGGCATACACGTGATACAAACTAAGCGGTCTGAATTATTGGTACAGTTTTAGATGTATCATGAACTCAGAACTACTTCTATTATGTAATAAGATCCTATCAGATTTCTGCATGATTATTGGACGGCTAAAAATGAAAATCTAAAGTGGTCTTATTTAAATTTATATATATATATATATATATATATATATATATATATATATATGTATATAAAAACAAGTGGCTGCCAATTAGAGGTTAGAATCGTTCAACAAACTTGGAATTCGGAGTGTAATGTATGAACAAGTGGTTTGACAATTTAGCCATTTCTAAGTGACAGCATATCAAGCATCATGCGCAACCAGAGTATCAAATATCCAAGCACGTGAAAACGTGAATCGGGGAAATGGATTGGCTACTCCCCCTGCCACTAGCCCGGTGGCTGGCGGTCGGTGCTCTGCAGGCCCCACTCCATGCCGTTTATCCATTTTTACATATCATTTTAAGGCTTGATACCAAAACGAGACGGATGCCACAAGGAAAACAATAGTGATTGGATATCCACCATTAAAATCCTCCTAAGGCCCATGATACTGTTTATTTGACATTCAAATTGTTGATTAGGTCATGGTGACATAGATTAAGGGGGAAAACAAAGATCAGCTTAATCCAAAACTTTTATGCACCCCAAAAAGTTTTTAATGGTCGACGTTCAATCAACACTATTTCCTATAATGTGGTCCACTTGAGATTGGGATATAGATAATTTTTAGTCTCATAACATAAAATTATCTAGAAACAATAGATAAACGGCATGGATGAGACAATTACATCATAATGAGGCCCACAAAACATCGACTACCACCGATTGGTTATTGGCAGGAGGAGTAGCCAATCCGTTTCCTGAAATGGGGCGTGAGGAGGATCGTCCTACCTTGGAAAGAACCTTAGAAAGATATCTGACAGATTCCATCGGAAAGGCTTTCACCTTAAGTTCTTACGTGGGGTCTACCGTAATGTTTGTGAGAAATCCACCCGTCCATCCGTATTTTGAGCTCATTTTAGAACAAAGCGATAAAAGTAAGACTTTTTTTTTTTGAGGGGGGGGATTAGCTTGTTAGTACACACCCATGTCCGTACACACACTCCATGTTAACCACCCCCACTGGGGATCGATGCCAAGACCTCGAGTGTTGAAACGAGGTATCTCTACTCATTCTGCCAGTTGAGCTATGGATCTGGGCGTGGGACAAAAAGTGAGACTGATCCAAGACTCAAGTGAGCCTAAAACGTGAGGAATGAACGTTCACAGTGGAAATATTCGTGGGTATGGATGGCATGTAAATATCACTGTTGACCCATGAAGGTTTCAACGGTAGGAATTTTCCTACCCAACTTTTTCTTTAGTGCGGCCCACTTGAGTATTGGATCCTGTTCAATTTTGGTCCCCAAGTCTTAAAATGATCTTTAAAAAGGGCTAGACCGCATAGATTTCTTACAAACATTAAGGATCAATTTGGGCAGTGGGATTGGGAGGGATTAGGTGGGATGGGATTTAAAAAACATAATTATTACCCATGGCAGGGATTGTCTGCGGTTGCCAGGAAACGGATTGGCTACTCCCCCTGACATTAGCCCCGGAGCTGATGGTGGGTGCTCTGTGGGCCCACCATGATGTATGTGTTTCATCCATTCCGTCCATCTATTTTTGTAGATCAATTTATGGTATTGCAAAAAAAATAAAAAATGAGGTATATCCTAGTCTCAAGTAGACTACATTACAGGAAACAGTGTTTAATGAACTTCGACCGTTAAAAACTTTTTGGGGGCCATAAAAGTATTGGATCAAGTTGATCTTTGTTTTATCCCTTCATCTGGGTTTTTATGACCTAATCAACGGATTGGATGTCAAATAAACAGTACATCGGGCCTTAGGAGGATTTAAATGATTGATATCCAATCACTATTTTTTTTTCTTATGGTGTGATCCACTTGAGACTTATATCCCTCCCATTTTTTGGATAAAAACATAAAATGATATTTAAAAATGGATGAACGGAATGGATGAAACACATACATCATGGTGGGCCCACAGAGCACCGACCATTAGCTCCGGGGCTGGTGTCAAAACGGATTGGCTACTCCCCCTGACACCAGCCCCGGAGCTAATGGTCGGTGCTCTGTGGGCCCACCATGATGTATGTGTTTCATCCATTCCGTCCATCTATTTTTGTAGATCAATTTATGGTATTGCAAAAAAAAAAATGAGGTATATCCCAGTCTCAAGTAGACCACATTACAAGAAACAGTGTTTAATGAACTTCGACCGTTAAAAACTTTTTGGGGGCCATAAAAGTATTGGATCAAGTTGATCTTTGTTTTATCCCTTCATTTGGGTTTTTATGACCTAATCAACGGATTGGATGTCAAATAAACAGTACATCGGGCCTTAGGAGGATTTAAATGATTGATATCCAATCACTATTTTTTTTCATGTGGTGTGATCCACTTGAGACTTATATCCCTCCCATTTTTGGATAAAAACATAAAATAATATTTAAAAATGGATGAACGGAATGGATGAAACACATACATCATGGTGGGGCCCACAGAGCACCGACCACCAGCTCAGGGGCGGTGTTAGGGGAGTAGCCAATCCGTTTCCCTGTTGCCATGGGATAAAATTAATGCCATACTTTGTTGATAATACGAGCATACATTGAATGGATATACCCACCATCATTTGAAATCACTGAGAATAACACACATATGTTATATCTAAACCGTTCATTTGTTTTGTAACCTCATTTTATGCCATGTGCCTAAAAATGAGATAGATCCAAAACTTATGTAGCCCCAAAGAAGTTTTCAACGGTAAATATTCAATCCCTGTTACTTTCTATGGTGGGGTTCACTTGAGCCTTAGATTTACCTAATTTTTTGGTCCATGATCTAAAATAATCTTGATAAATGGGTGGACGGTATGGATATAGCCCACACATCATGGTGGGACCTACACAACTTCCTAAACATTGAGTGAAATTGACACGGGACCAATGCAATTCTATTTAATGTAATTCCAAGCTTTTCGAATTGGCACAGGACCGGATGAATCCCATCCCACCTAAGCCCTTCTAATCCCACTGCCCAAACTGACCCTAAGGTCGGTCCCACCTAAGGCTTTCAACGCATTAACTTCGCGCGAAAGGCTTTCGGTAGGAAATCCCGGTACAAAGATATATAAATACATTGGACGCGGACGTACTGAGTAACTCAGCACGCTAAGCGTACCGAGTAAACTCCGTGGGGTCCACCATGACTTACATATTTTATCCACTCCGTCCATCCATTTTAAATGATAATTTGAGGGCTCTAGACCAAAAACAAAGTATATCCAAATCTCAAGTGGACCTCACCATGGGAAACAGTGTGAATTGAAATTATACCGTTGAAAATTTCTTGGGGGCCATGGAAGTTTTGGATCCATCTGTTATTTGTTTTTTGATTTCATCCATGTCTGTGTGATCTTATGAACAGTTTAGATGATAAATAAACATTACTGTGGGGCCAACCAAGGTTTCAACGGTTGAAGTCATTATTCCAACTGTTTCCTGTGGCGTGGTCCAATTGAGCTTTTTGCATGCTTCAAGTTTCGGCTCAACCGCTAAAATTATCTGGAAAAAACGGATGTACGGCGTGGATAAAAGCGTACTTAGTAACTCAGTAAGCAATCCTATTTCAAATATATTTTCTCTTACATAATCTTATCCTTATACTTGGAAAAGGCTATATAAACAAAGCTACCTGACCAATGGCTAAGATAATCTAAGATTTCAGTTCTTTTGTTGAAGTGATGATGGGAGTTGTACTCATAAAAAATGGTGCAATGCTGTTGTGTTTGGTGCTCATGGCATTGTATGTGGGCAATGCTGATGGAGTGAGAGATTTTAGTAGTGGGATGGAAAGGTCTAATGGTTACTATGGAGAGGTCAAGAGGCGAGTGCCTAGTGGGCTAGACTCCATGAGATTTGGGTTTGATCAGATAAAGAAGCAAGTTCCTGGTGGGCCAGATCCGATACACCATGGGTTTGGTGGTATCAAGAGATAAGTTCCTGGTGGGCTAGATCCGATACACCATGGGTTTGTTAGTATCGAGAGACAAGTTCCTGGTGGGCCAGATCCGATACACCATGGGTTTGGTGGTATCGAGAGACAAGTTCCATCCGATACACCATGGGTTTGTTGGTATCGAGAGACAAGTTCTGGTGGGCCTGGATCCGATACACCATGGGTTTGGTGGTATCGAGAGACAAGTTCTGGTGGGCCGATCCGATACACCATGGGTTTGTTGGTATCGAGAGACAAGTTCTGGTGGGCCGATCCGATACACCATGGGTTTGTTGGTATCGAGAGACAAGTTCCTGGTGGGCCAGATCCGATACACCATGGGTTTGGTGGTATCGAGAGACAAGTTCCTGGTGGGCCAGATCCGATACACCATGGGTTTGTTGGTATCGAGAGACAAGTTCCTGGTGGGCCAGATCCGATACACCATGGGTTTGTTGGTATCGAGAGACAAGTTCCTGGTGGGCCAGATCCGATACACCATGGGTTTGGTGGTATCGAGAGACAAGTTCTTGGTGGGCCAGATCCGATACACCATGGGTTTGTTGGTATCGAGAGACAAGTTCCTGGTGGGCCAGATCCGATACACCATGGGTTTGTTGGTATCAAGAGACAAGTTCCTGGTGGGCCAGATCCGATACACCATGGGTTTGGTGGTATCAAGAGACAAGTTCCTGGTGGGCCAGATCCGATACACCATGGGTTTGTTGGTATCAAGAGACAAGTTCCTGGTGGGCCAGATCCGATACACCATATGTTTGGTGATATCAAGAGACAAGTTCCTAATGGGCCAGATCCGATACATAATATGTTGGGTGGTATTGAGAGCGATGTTCCCGATGGGCCAGATCCAATACACAATATGTTTGGCGGTATCAAGACTCAAGTTCCTGGCGGGCTAGATCCGATACACCATCCGTAGAGATATCAAGCACAAAGTCCCCCATGCCCAAGCCCAAGCCCCGTATACAACGTGTTTAGTGATGTCAAGAGCCATGTTCCTGAGGCTCTGACCCAAAACTAAAATCATCTCTTCTAGAATATGTTATGAATAATGTATCAGAGATACAAATTCCATATAAATTCTATGATTTTTGTGGTTTTTTAATTTCGGTTTTGATAGTAATGAATATTGTTAGGGGAAAATATGATAAGTCAGAAGACTCGGTTATGGAATGGACTAATTCTATTGACACTGCCCGAGAATCTGAGCCAACAGTTTGGACCGAGGCAAAACAAAGCCCGAAGGAGAGACTTATCTCGGATTTGCAAGAATTGAATCCCAACCGAGACTAAAAAAGTCAAGAGCCTTAGGCAACATGTAAGACACATAAAGTTGACTCGGTCAACGAGGTAACAATGTTTAAGGGGATCGATTGAGCCCCAAATGCTAGAAGCCCCCGTCCTTCCATAAAACCGATCCACGTAAAGTCGGTTATCAAGATGGCTATCAGATTAAGGAAGGACATTGGTCTAAAACCGATTCCATTTCATCCGACAGAAGGTCAAATAGCCCTATCCTTGCAGCCAGCTGAGATTCGTCTATTACTAGAGTCAGTCAAGGCTAGGCCGAGCAAGGGAAAGACGGTGTAAACGAAAACACCGTCCCAAATATCTCTTAAAAGGATTCCTGATCCCGAGAATTTCGGGATCAAATAAAGACAAAAAACGGATTGAAATCAAATTTCTTAGATTTCAGGAAGAGAATTCATACACGACGGGACCCTTCCATTCCTTTAAAAGAAGGAAACCTCAACGGTAAAAGATACGCAGAAAAACTCTTCACAAAAGACCTTTTTTTCTGTGGTCCAGTCACTGACTTAAGCATTGAAGGTTCTCCAGTTCTACCCAGGGTCCCTTTCACATCTTCCTTGTGCAGGTGACAGACAAAGGAGGTGTATCAAAAACTGCATCAACAAATATATCACAAGGGCTTATGCTCAGACGTTGAATTTGTCCAGGCTGGCATTTTGAAAATTTTCACTTGCTGGGCCCAGCCCATCACATTAACACCCCTGATTATATTTTCAACCATTCATGGCAAGCTTGTGTCGTAATCCAGACCATCCAAATGTCAGAATGAATTGTGAATGTTAACATGACCCAATTTTACACCTGAAGGGATGATGGTGACCATCTGATTCTTCAATTGGATATGGGTCCATGAACTGTTTTATTTCTAACCTGTTGTAGGAAGCGCTTGCATCACAAGAGATTTGTGGGGCCCACCGTAACGTGCGAGTGTCACTCATTTTCGTATACGTAACAGAACTCACTCCAAAACTGATGTGGGCGCCACTACAGTAACAATGTAAACTCACGACGAAAGCATATGAAATTACTTGTGTGTGATCATCTGAGTTCTGTATCAGGATGATTCTTTTGAAGTTACATATGTTCTGGTGGGCTTCACCTGATCAACGGTTTGGATAGCATGTAAGAAACTCGGTGGCCCCATGATCACTGTTTTCTTTAATGTGGCCATACTCAGTATTGGATTAAAATGAATTTTAGGTTAAGGTCCTAATTAGAGGTCCCTCAAATGATGGACGGAGTGGATGTCACACAAAACTCACTGCGGGCCTAAAAATGGTTGGACGGTATGGATACAACACATGCATCATGGTGGGGTCCACAGAGCTTGGTGACGTCACTTCAGTAGCTTTTTTTTTTTTACACACGCACACACACCCACACACGCGCACACACTCACTCCCTACACGTTTGGGAATTTCAACCCCTATGAACACTAGAACCCTGGAACGGGAGTTGAAACTCACAAGAGTCTACCACCCGTCCAAGAGTAAGGATCCCACTTCAGTAGCGATTTGGCTACTGACCTTGTCAGTATCCAATCCGCGCCCATTGTATACGTGGCAGAGTGATGTGAGAATCTGGACCATCCATCCAGTGGGCCCGAAGGCAAATTGTTCAATATACAAGAAACTCTACTATACAGGCCCACCCTGAATGTATGTCTTATCCACGCCGTCCATCCGTTGTTTCAGCTCATTTCATGGGTCGAGCCCAAAATCGAAGCATATCCAAAGCTCAAGTGGACCCCACCAGAGGAAATAGTGGGGTTAATGATGTCCACTGTCAAAACCTTTCTTGGGCCCACAGTGACGTTTGTCATCCAACCTCTTCACAAGGTCACAGAGACATGGACGAAGGGAAAACACAAATATCAGCTTGATCCAGAACCTTTGTGGTCCCCTTCAAGATTTCAATGGAATGTGTTCAATTCACACAATCTCATGTGGTGTGGTCCACCTGAGCTTTGTATATGCTTCGAATTTGAGATTATATCCAAAAATAAGCTGTTAAAACGGTTGGCCGGGTTGGATAAGACACATAACTCATAGTGGGCCCCACAGAGTTTACTCAGTACACTACAGCGCATTGAGCTGGTGGAGAATCAGCCACCTACTCACTCTTCTTACAATGTGGCCCACCTAAATAGCTAATCAATGTCGCCTTTGCACAAAAATATAAGTACCGATGTGACCCTTCTGATGGAAAGCTCAGATCTCATACACGTGTGCCATATCAGCACGTGCATGCCTCACCGCATGTGGTCCACATGTAGAAGAATTTGATGATTGGAGCCGTCCATCTTTTCAGCCGCTGTGGATGGACCATCATCCAAAACTCGCCATTGAGAGGCGATCCTGCCTACCTATATGCAACTGAATGGAGAGTGGTCGACAAATCAGCGATCGGAATCGTTCCTCCCATGATCTGATTGACCCTAACTGCGATCCAACGTTCTACAATTCACGGCTGTGACTGGTCAAGTAGCATGTGTGATTCGACAATCAGACCGTTCGTTTGTTGCATTATACAACAGATGGGCCATCTCATGGGCCTCACTCGTCACGTGCAGAAGGCAGCTTGTGTACATTTCACACATGCAAGACGTCCCGTAAATACAAGATCCAATCCATTCATAAGAGGGATAGCAGTTTGGGATCATCCATTTTATTTATTTTGTAATAGAGATATTGATTTATATTCCACTGTTCAGATGGTTAGGATCTTCCATCCATAGTAGGACCCTCTATATGAACAGTCCCGATTGAGACAACATCCTGCCACGTCTACTCCAGCGAGATGGTTCTACCATATTCAGGTTCTCCCAACTCCACCGCATCATCTCCCTCGTCTCACCGGCGCCGGAAGCGGATTGTGTCCTGCCTAGCCTCTACAGAAATCGGTCCAGTCATGGGCTCCATAGGGCTCACCGTGATGTATGGGATTTATCTAGGCCGTTAATATACTTTTTAGTATTATTATATGTTATAATACTAAATTTAAGATATATAAAAGTATCAAGTGGACCACAACACAGGAAGCAGCTGTGGTAATGATTCCTACCGTTGAAAGCTTCCTAGGACCCACTGTGAAGTTTACTTACCATCCAACCTGTTAATAAGGTCACAAAGATATGGATGAAGGTAAATCACAAATATCAGATTGATCCAAAACTTCTGTAGCCAACAAAAAGGTTTTAATGGTGGCCGTTCAATTCCCACTGTGTAGTCCATTTGAATATGGATCTGCCTCATCATTGGACTAATAACCTAAAATGATCTGTAAAATGGATGATGGGCGTAGATAAAACCCATACATCATGGTGGGCCCCACAGAGACCCTGCCTGGACCTATTTCGTCCAGGCCCGGGCAGGAGCAGGACGCAATCGGAAGCGGATTTCCTGAAAAGCCTTTAGCCATACTTTAGTATTCATATTTAGGGCTTAGGCTCCAAATTGCCATTACATTACTTCCAATTTGGTATTGAAAGGAACCATAGTTGTAATTTGAGAGCTGCTTCGTCATTGTA
Organism: Magnolia changhungtana; assembly: GCA_030180095.1. Classification (NCBI taxonomy): domain Eukaryota; kingdom Viridiplantae; phylum Streptophyta; class Magnoliopsida; order Magnoliales; family Magnoliaceae; genus Magnolia; species Magnolia changhungtana. Next base: position 4,306,773 of record JASAUF010000218.1, on the reverse strand, counting down.
AATATTACAGGATTTTGTCACACGTCCAAACGCGGCCTCATTGTAAATTATAGGATTTTGTCACACGTCCAGACGCAGCCTCACGATAAAATTTTCTCCATTTGGATGCTCCATTGTATCCAAGTGTAATAATTCAATTAAATATAGTGGGCAAGGCTAAATAGTGATAGGTGTAGGCGTGTAGCAACGGACCAGGCGGCCCCCGCCTTAGCTTGGTCCATGGGTCTGGTAAGGTGGGCCGCCTTACCTGATCCATTTTAGCATATGTACATGTTCTGTCCTACAAATATCATCCTCCAATCCTCCTTATGCGACACTTGCATCTTGCATGTGGGACCTTTGATTTCATTTTTACATGCTGCTGATTGAATGGTTTCGATCATCCAATCAGTATGATGAATGAACTGAAACTAACCAACGGTCCAGATAGGTGATGTGGATGCCAAGAGTCAAATGCAACAAGGGCTGTCAACGAACTGTTGAATTGAGATATTGGACGCAATTGAATCGATGGTTAGGATTGGTTGATCAGTCGTGTCTTAAAGATACGCTTCATCCACAGTGTGGCCCACAAGTTTGAAGGTGTAGATAGCCATACTTGAGTCTCACGTGTGAGGAAGACGAGTCACCACCATTTCAAAATAGTGATGAACTATCACCGGAGTGTGTTCTGGCCAATGAGTGAGAGGATATTAGAAATTTAAAAGCTCTGTTACAAGCACCAAATGTGAACCGAATCGTCTAAAAAAGAGGGGCCGGGCCTGTCTTGCTCACGGCCCGAATTTTGAGCTATTCGGGCCCGCGCCGTTGCTCCTGCCTCATACAAATTCTCTTTTTTTAAGGCCCCGGCCCGGCCCATTGACACCCCCACTAGAAAAAACCTGTTGGAGCCCTGGATTTGTTGGGCCCACCGTATTGTGTGAGTGACATCCACTACATCCATGAGGTGAACCACCTCATTTTCATGTCACGAAACTCAGCTTGATACATTGATGTGGACCCCACCACAGCAACAATGTAAACTCATGACGAAAACACCTTAAATCATTAGTTGTAACCCACCTGAGTTCTGTATCAGGTTGATTCTTTTGAATTTATCTACGTCCTGGTGGGCTTCAACTGATCAACGGTTTGGATAGCGTGTAAGTAACGGAATCGGATTGCGTACTGAGTTACTCAGTACGCTCTTATCGTACTGAGTAAACTCTGTTGGGCCCACTGTGAATTCACGTGGTTTATCCACACCGTCCATCCGTTTTTCCAGATCATTTCAAGGGTTGAACTCAAAATTGAAGTATAAAAAAATTTCAGGTAAACCATAGCACAGAAAATAGTGGAATTTTGATTTCCACCGTTGAAATCTTTCTAAGGCCCCAGTAATGTTTATTTGTCATCCAAACTTATCATAAGATCACATGGACATGGATGAAGGGAAATCACAAATATCAGCTTGATCTAAAACTTCTGTGGCCCCCCAAGAACTTTTCAACGGTAGACTTCAATTCACACCATTTCGGGTGGTGTGGTCCACTTGATATTTAGATATGCTTAATATTTGGATTATAGCCATAAATTTATATGATAAAAAATATGGACGGAGTTGATACAATGCATGAATGACGGTGGGTCCCACAGCGTTTACTCAGTACGCTTAGCGTACTGAGTGACTCAGTACGCAATCCCCTTCCGTAAGTAACACGGTCGCCCCAACATGTCAAGTTGCACCTGATGAACGGCTTGGATGTCACATGCATCACACAGTGGGCTTCCAGTCCGCCAGTAGAGAAACCAAACCATTGTACGTGTGGCAGGCTGATCAATCTGGACCATCCATGCAGTGGGCCCTACCATGTAGGGGAAATTGTTCAAAATACAAGAAACTGTACTGATACAGCGCATGCAAGATCTGAGTTTTTTTTTTTTCTTCCATCAGGTAAGGCCACATTCTAGGTATGACCATAGAATCAGGCGTCTCAGGTTGAGCTCGTGTAGAATCAGCCATCTATACTCACGATTTCCTACATTATGGCCCACCTCCGTATCGAATCAATGACATCTTTGCACAAAAATATAACCACCGTGACCCTTGCGATGGAAAGCTCAGATCTCATACATGTGTGCCATATCAGCACGTGCATGTAAATAAGAAGCCTGTGAGATAAAAACACAAAAGAGACTCACTTTTCCCCATCCGGGGGTAATCAAATTACTTGAACCAAATTTACATAATACAATTAGTGACTTCATCTGCAGGCCAACACTCACATCCAGCATGCCTTGCCGCATGTGGTCCACATGTAGAAGAATTTTGATGATTGGAACCGTCCGTCTTTTCAGCCGCTGTGGATGGGCCATCATCCAAAACTCGCCATGGACAGGCGATCCTGCCTACCTACCTACCTACCTACCTACCTATATGTAATTGAATGGACAGTAGTCCACAAATCAGCAGTCAAGAATCATCCCCCCTCCAGTCGTGCAACCATCTGAGCATGTGGGCCACATGAGAAGATGCATACCAAATGAGCATGACCTAAGCTCACACGAAGGGGACCTGTTACTAATCATATACATACAATAAGATACATGGACAAGATACAAAATTTGTATGCAGATTTGAAAATAGGTTGTTGATCGCATACACATCTACGCCGGGCTGCTTTAAGCTTGCTGTGCCTTTTCGGGCTGCTGCTGAGAGAGCTCCTTATCAGCATAGTGCAGAAGCCTTCGTAACCTCAACAACATGTCGCAATGGAAGGGCAATGCAGTCCGCCTTTCCAAGAAGGCTGGGCTTACCGTCATCCAGGACAGTGCATGTAGCTCGGCAGCTACTGACTCTAGAATTGAGTGGGCCTCCAAGTCGTAATCTCTTACCTCCGCATTCAAACTCCGCCCTTGCTTGCTGATTCCTCTCATCATTTTCTCTTGTATACTACTGCTGCTGCTGCTGCTGCTGCCTCCATAATAATCAATGAGACTAACAGATAGGGTAGAAGGCCACTCATCGGCCTTCGGGCCAGCTGAATCTCCACGGACAGGGGGGACTGCTTTGGACACAACAAAACCAGTCGATAGGGGGATTGCGGACCCTTTGCTATGTAAGAGATGGGCGAGGGGTGGAGATTCTGCCGTGAGGCATGTGGGAAGCTGCAGAGGGGTCGGAGGGAGATACCGCATGCCGGGAGATGGTATCAGGACATAGGATGCAGGCATCGATCCGAGGGACTTTACGGGGCTGAACCCTTCAACATATGTGGATGGGCCAACGCCACTACCTTGAGTTCCTCCCCCTACAGAATGTGGTGTCAGTACTAGAAGAGCAATGTTCTGAGATGCGCTAAAACACCCAGTGCACAACCACGGAAGCAAGAATAGGACATGAGTTGGATGGTACACACATATGGATCTAGACCATTCATCTATTAGGACACATCCTGGGTGGGCCGTACCCAAATAACCACTCCAATCGATTGTTCAATTGTAGAAGTGATCAATGAAAATTGACCAACAGTCTGCAATCAGCTAGCAAAGGGCTTCCAATCGGATAGTTATTTTGGGCATGGCCAATTACATGGAATGGAATAGATCACGTGTACATGCACTGTTCCCTCACGTGGGAGACCTGTGTCCCATTTCATAAGTACCAAGTTACCTGCGGAAATGATATATACAATAATTTTCTACTGCAAACACCACAAATACATAAAGAGAACTTGCTGCACATCTCAGAGATGCAAGAAATGCCATTTACCTGTTTCTAGTAAGACAGGTAGATAGAACAAGATACCAACGTCCGTGGTATATTTGTAATTTTCAGGCACATGCAAGAAGATGTTTTTCTCGTTCTCAAAGACGGCATATCTCAGTATAATTCCATGTAGATGAGGCAAATAACAGCCTCTCATTACAAGTCTCGGTTTATAAACTGTGACTGGACGACAACTGTTGTGCACCTGCTTGTGTGAGATGGAAGGAGACCTTTGACACACTCAGGTGCAGGGATTCATGCCATTCATCAAGTACAGCACCTCTTTTTTTCTTTTCTTTTTTTTCTTCTCTTTTTTTTTTTTTTTTTTTTTTTTTTTTTTTTGAAAGATAACAAAGTACGGCACACCATGAACATGCACTAGACCAAAAATCAGGACAGCCCAGTCACAAGGTAGGCTGCATGCATGGACTTACGTAGCAGTCTCATACTGTGACTAGCAGGTAGATCAAAACCAGTACAACTCGCCCATATTGTTCTGTTTCAGACCAAAATGGGCACGACTTGGAATACCAGACTATTTTTTAAACCATGGCACCATATGTTGGTTGATTATGCACTACTCGTCTTTTTCAACTGTCCGGTTTTCCTCATACAAGTTTGGCCCGTCTGATGAGTAGACTGGTCTGAAGATCTTTGGAGCAGGGAGGGTTCCAATGTGCCCTCCATGATGAATGGTCTGGATCTTGTGCACATGCATATGCAAATCCGACTGTACATCTCAAGCAAGCGATTGCACAAGACATTTGCAGGACCAAAACATGGGGTGCCAGAAACTCATTCGCCAATTGTTTGGGATTATCAAGCTTTAGCTTTGGTAAGCCCAAAGGTCATCTAAATGTAGTTGAAATGGCATGTGTAAGGGGCATCTTTACCAGGTACTGGGCAGCCCCCACACTGTAGATGACCCGGGCAAAAAAATCAGGCCAGTCAATTCATCAGGTGGGCCATGCATGTAAGAAGACAATTAATGGATTTACAAGGATTTACAAAAGATTCCCAGGGATCCACATTCAACATACAAATATGCGTCTCCCAATGAGGACCAGCTTGACATATTGTCCAGGTCATCTAGAGAGTGGGGCCCACCTGATGCACAGCTCAAAAACACGCTCTATAGAGGTGTATTTAGGATTAGCACAACTCTAATAGACTCTTGCTAGCCAGCTTCTAATCCAGGCATGAGAAATGCAAGACAAAACTACTGGTTTCTATGACTTTGTTAGCTGGAAAAAGATGAAAGTAAATTTCTCTAAACAGTTTTAGATATTGGAGATGCTGAAATGTAACTAACCTGGGGAAGATGTTTCTGCTGGAAAGACAAGATGGAGGCAATGATCAACCGAAATTCCAACTAGAGTGATGCTCTGCACCCCCTGAAACATCCCCCTCGAACTGTCCACCACTGTTTGTCCAGCTAAGAGCTGCTTTCTCGTATTGGCCTGCCCTAGACCACCTTTCATAAAGCCCGATGACTTCGTGTGAGGGCTGTATAAAGAAGGGTTTGGCGATGAAGGGAGGGTTCTCTCTTGAACCAAACTCATTTCCTGCTGCTGCAGGGAAGTCCCGTTACTGCTTGAGGGGACCCCATCTGGTACAGATCGTCGCAGTTGCAGTGGCCACTTTTTCACTTCATTACCACCGACTGAGTAGATGGCTTTCTGCCACTCTGTTCAAAAAATCATGTGACGGAACTCAGAGACAATTCAGTGATTAGAAACAAGCCAATAAAACAAGCGGCTTTCTGCCACTCTGTTCAAAATATCATGTAACGGAACTCAGAGACAATTCAGTGATTAGAAACAAGCCAATACAACCAGAGGAGTTGTAGGATCCTAGTCACCCAAGTCTCTATAGAGTGGCCATGGTTCAAAGATCTAGACTGTTGACATCGTGGGCCCCACCGTGGATGAAGATGCCCCAAGCAAACTATCAGACTGGAAGATCCTAATCAAATCTTTGGCCTTCTTCCCAGACCTTTGTTGTATATTTTTCTTAGCCATCTATTTATAGACCACAGATCAAAGGGTTGGGACTTGGGAGCTCTTCCCATCTGAATGACTTTTGAAAATCCTCCATCCAGTGTCATTGGGTCAACAATCTGGCTCATCGAACCATGGTCCCACTAGAACAAACACGCAAACCAGATCACTATACATGACCTGATGCATCACGACCCTATGCTTCCTCAACAGAAGATGCTATAGTGGTAAAAAGTAAACTACCTTGGCATTCGAGCTCATAGAAACATCCAATTCGTGTAATCACGATATCCCTTGGCTTGGTAGTACCCACGTCAGGGGTTGAACATGACAATATTTGGCATCCTTGGTGCAAGACCTGGACAAATAGGCATTGCAAACCTTTTGTGTCTTGCCGACTACTGATGCCACCAAAAGGAAATATGTGGCTATCAAGCAATTCTCCCCTAGAGTCAGTCCAGATGCAAACTAGCCAACGCCAATCCTCAGTCCACCCATAACAACAATGAAGGCTCACAGTCTTCTGATGACTAGATCCAAAGCTGTCAGGCTCTGACCCATCAAGCATAGTGCCTGGGCTGGCATCTGTACTCCCTGCTGGAGTTGAAGTCTGCATATAGCTCCCACCACTATCATCAACTCCAGACCTTGAACTTGACTCTGATAGTGCATTACCAAAGACAGCTGGCAAAACTCCATGCTCCAATGAACCGGGCTCAGCCAGTATAAAAAGTGGTTCAAACAAGTAGCGAATGTCCTCTTGATAAATGAAGTCCCCTGTTCTGTTTGGATCACAGTTTAACCCAACAGTCCTTGATGTCTGCCACGAATTATCCCAAGCACCAGGCCTTAAGCCAGCATCGAGTTCACCTTCTCTCGGAAGAGATGATCCAGGAATCCGAGGGGTCACACATTCCTTCCAAAGCCCTGGAACAGGAGAGTTCATGTGCATCAATGCCGATTGACGTGTACCTGAGATGGCTGATGATTGTATCATGTCACTGGACGAGGCCCGTGAAATCCGCCGAGCCTTACTGTAAACTGTGAATGCGATTTCCTTCAAAATGACAAGCTCGTTAAGCACTGGTCTACTTGCTGCAAAAATGGCTTCTACACTCACAATCTGCAAGACCAGTTTAGGAATACTGAACCCTGACAGTGTCAGAACACTTGACGTTGATGCCTCGTCTCCGGTAGCGGAGCAACTCAGAGCTCTCCCAACCTGAGCCTGCAATGACGATCTTCTCTCCTTATCCAATGATGGAATGTTTGACCCAAGTGCGGCAGAAGCCTCGATCACAGTCTGCAGAACTGCAATGGGTTCAGGGAAGGGGCATACTACATAGATGACCTGACCAAATTGAAAGACGGAAAATGAGACCAGTATCAATGATATGTTAACCGCCAAATTTTACCTTCTTAAGCATGAAATATGAATATGAGAGACAATGAATGAGTCTGCTATCAGAGTTGGACTTTTATATAGAATGCTTCTTTGGTATGTGTGGAAAAGGGTAGGACTATCCAGGCAAAGCGCAACCTTCATGCCCCATTGTGAAGAAATGAGATGAAAATGGTATACAACTGATTGATTGGAGGAAAAAAAAAAAGTCAACAAAAAACTGATTGATTGAAAAGAAAAGCAATATACATCCTGGACCCCAACATAAATCAGCTATTTCAAGTACTTGAGGATTTCCCTGAAATGGACAAGGCAGGAAATGCAGCAAAAGACTTTTCATTTCAAGTACTTCCCAACAGAAGAATAACTTTCATGCCAAAGCAAAGAATGAAAAGAGCAACATGCAGAAACTGACATAGGAATCTCCTTTAATAGAAAATGATGATGGTACAAATGATCATAGTCAGCATCGCCGTCATAATATGGCCCTTTCAGTTATTTGGGATTGGATTTACAAACCCTGTTTCGCCCATCGACCCTATACAAGACCTAACCTTGACAAATGGACAAGCCTTCGCATCCCTTCTCACCACCTTAATCCTTTTGGGTCTTCCTCTCATCCTCTTTTCAGGCCCTTCAACCCTAATCAGCATTTCCCTCTTTGCAGGAGCCATCTTCAGTCTTTGTTGCACATGATTGACCCACTTCAATCTGCTTTCCATCATTCTCTCTTATTAGGACAACTCCTAGGCAGTGATAATTTCATTTTTAGTTCTTAGTTATCCCACGCATCCATCTCAACATTGTCATGTCTACAACACTCACTATCACTCATGTTGCTTTGTAATTACCCAACACTCTGCTCTAAAAAGCATAGATATAAACTACCCTTTCTCCTAAGCGTACGTTTGGATTGAGGGAAAACAAAAGAAACAAGAAAGAAAAAGTGTAATGATTATCCAATGATGGATTCCATGGCACTATTGAACCTTGGAGTCCATTTTCTGGTATCTTGTTTGGAATTGCAGGTGGAAATCTATTTTTTGTGAGACAATGGTCACCTCGCATCTTGTGCTGGGAAAATTGACTATGGAAAAGTGTAACAATTTCTCTGTGGAATCCACTACTTTTTTTTTTTTTTTTTTTGAAAGGCGACTAAAATTCATTAAAAGGAAAAACCAAAAAGGGAGAAACAGTCCGCTGAGATAGCGAACTGAGCACCCAGATACAACCCAAAAAAGGAGAAAAAAACAAAAGAAACAGCAACATATAAGAAGACCTAACGAAACACAACAGAAACTACCCCCCAAAAAGGTGATCAGGGGCAAAGGGGGTCCCACTGAGATTGACTGAATTGCAGGCCCATTCTACGACGAACTGATGGATTCTCTTGGTCACCCACTCCACTGAGTGAGGAGTATCTCTGAAGCAGCGATTGTTTCTCTCTTCCCAGATGGTCCACCAAGCAGCCAATAATGCCATTATCCAAACCGGAGATCTGTCTTTGCTGAGAGGGACACCATGCCAGGCCACAAGAATGCGATTTTTGCTATCCAAACATAGTGAAACTTCCCATCATAGGAAAAGTGCTACCTTCTCCTTTTCTACTGTTTTCCGTCAATTCAAACAAGCCCTAAGTTTCATAGTCATATGCAACAATCACACAACTCTTTAGAGGTACATCTCCATTTCATCCACCCAGCTTTAATTCAATTGGAAACATCCTCATCAATCTCCCCATCCTTTTGTATAATAGAGCCGAGGTAACTCCTTAAGGAATCTCTCGCCCATCTATTTAACTAAAGCCTCATCTCTATGATTGTTTCTACTAAAACTACATTCCCAATACTCCATCATAGTTCTACTAATTTTTGTGTGCCAAGCCTTCCTACGGACTGCCAATTTAGCATTTGCTTCCCTCTCTAGTCTCATCAACCAACACCACATCATCTGCCAACAACACACATCAAGTGATCTCAACATTTTTTAAACACACGCACTCACACCACTCAGTGGGATTTCACCACAATGGGTACTCGAACCCATGACCTGGTGCTGAAACTCTTGTGAGTCTACCACTGGGGCATGAGTAAGGACCCAAGAGGGGGATCTCATCATATACAAGAGCATTTAATTCATCATCATGAAGTACGAAATGGTAAGAACTTAATGCTTGACCCTGACAAAGCCCCGCTGCTACAGGCAACTCATCAATCTTATCACAAGCTGTTATCACTCTTATAATTGCAACTACAAATATATCTTAATGATTGTCACATATCCTCCCTGGATCCCTTACCTCTTTATCATCCACCACACAACCTCCCTAGGCACTCTATTGTATGCTTTCTCTATATCTTATAAAAACCATGTGAAGATTCTTCCTCTTATCTCTATACTTACCCATCAATTGCCTAAGTAGAAGAATGCTTCAATTGTTGATCCTCCTAGCATCAAGCCAAACTGACTTTCTGATATATATTGTTTGAATTTTTGTTTTACTGCCCTTCTCAGAGCTTCATAGTGCAAGTCAGAAGTTTGGTCTTCCGATAGTTGATGCCACTTTAAGCATCTCCCTTGTTCTTGTAAATAGGTATATGATGCTTCTCTTCCACTCATTTATCTCCTTTGTTTTTGTAACTAGGTATCATGATGGTTCTCTTCCAGTAATTTGGCATGCCATTGTTCACAAAAGGGGTTTTAAATATCAGTACCTTTGGTATTTTATTCCTGTTACTAAATAGACTGTGTTTGTGTTTAGGTATCTCATTGATTCAAGTATATTGCATCCCAGTCCCTTCCGTTTGATTTGCCTAACTTCTGTTAGGTTAGGTGGCTAATATGTTAAAATGATGAAAATAACCTTGTGTAAAAGCACGCACGCGCGCACACACACACGCAGAAAAAAAGATGTTTCAACATAGATTGGTCTTAGGAATACAACCGATCATAGGCCACGAAAACATCCACCGACCAGAAGCCAAGAGTTGTCTAATTAATTTATCATTTTGGAATATGACCAATCCATAGTGGGCCCCAATATTTGGCGGTTTGGATTTTTTGAGGTAGATGACGTATTCAGTGGGACTGTGGGACTGAAGCTATGGCACACACGTACCTAAAATTGAAGTGCTAAAATCACGGGTAGCAATACCAGACATATCATAACCCAAATTCCTTCCACCAAAATTATGACTCGAATCAGCTAATTGCTGGACATCCGACGGCACACAAACATCATTTAATCAGTGGTCAGATTGTCTGAACAATTTGATTTTGGGATGATGTACCATCTACATTGGATGCTACTATATGGACAATTTAATTCAAGACACCCATACACCAGGTTCAATTTGTGTTGCATGGGTAAGGAGAATCACTCTGCCAGATGGCTGGGTGGGTTCCTTACACGTAAGGGTACTTTCATCATTTTAACAATTCTTGCAGCTTAACCTAACAGCCATTTAGCAAATCTAATGGGAATCTCCCTCCCTCTTTATGGCATATAGCATATAAAAATGAACACCAAGATCGAAGTTCTAGCAAGAAACCCAACATTGAATTACCATATAAAACTGAATGCATGTGCTGTTTGTAAAAGAGAAAATTCAAGAGAGATACATATGCGGCAAGCAATGGTGAAAAAAACATGCATATCAGATGATCTTAACCATCTGATCAATAGCATGAGAAAAAAATTGACAGTTAAGATTGAGTGCACAAACAAATTAGGTACAATCATCATCTCCAAACATCTATTTGATAGGTCCCACCATGAGTTGCTTATGATTCCAAAAAAGCACTTTGGCTTGACCGTGCCCGCATCCAATGTACGGCTAATAAAGAACAGACGGTATCTATAGTGAGCATTCACTAGGTTTACAAACATCTGATCGGTGTATTTTTGCAACATGACTTGGCTTCAGTGCTATGATCAAATTGACTGTCTAAATCGATGATTGGGCATAGCATGTGTCACTCAAAAGTTTGGAGACATTGCTAATGTCCATTAAGGTAAGCATGAAGCAAAAAACAGCAATAGATTTTGGTGTGGGAGAAAAAGCATCTGTTCAAAATGTTAGCTAATATAAACAGAGTGAACTACAAGTCCGAAGCGAGATTTGAAGCAGCAGTAGCGCCAATTTACAAGGTTTATGAACCCAAGGTTACTGAATGTCAGATTAGTCTCCCTCCCTCCCTCCGGACATGTTTGGATTGCACTGGAAATAGAAATGATAGGACAAAAAAAAAAAAAAAACATCATTGTTTCCATGAGCACTGTTTTTCCTTGGATTCCAACATTGGAGGTCATGTTTGGATGACAATGAAAATCTAATGTTTCTAAGACAGGTCACATAGTTTCAAGTCCTACTATAAAGTACAATGGTTGCTATGTAGAATCTTCCATTTTCTTTGTTATCCAAACCCTCCAAAGTGTCACATCAATAGAAAACCTTCTCAATTTCCTTTCTTTTCCCTTGGATTCCATGTATATGTGACAAGCAAAGAGATAATAATTATCTAATGATGATTTCCATGGGCACTATTGAAACATGAATTCTAACTTTAGAGCAATTGTTTGGACAGAAACATATTCCTCTCACAACAGCCACCTAGTTTCTTGTGCCCATTTCAAATTATGGAAGGGTGATGATAGCTTAGAAGAATTGATGCAGGCACACGGCCCATCTAGGCCCATTGTAGAACCCGCCAATAACTGATGCAGGCCCACAGCCCATCTAGGCCCATTGTAGGACCCACTAATAATGTAAGCCTTAACATGTGCTGATTTTGGGTTGATTATTTACATATTTGGAGATTATAATTTACTATTTTGGGGAGATATAGGGGGCCAATTTAAAGATGTGAGGAGGGTGTAATTGATATGATTAAAGATATGGACTAGATTTAGAGATATGATTGCTTTCCATGTTTGCTTTTCTTTAGACTTTTGCCATATGAAGAAAGATTAGATCAGTTTGTAATAAATTATGATTGATTCTTTTAGTTGTAGAGATTTCAATTAAGGATTCCTTTAGGATATATAAAAGGGGGTAGTAGTGTAGGAGTTAGTATATTCGAATATTTTCTTAAGTGTAGTTTTTCTTTAACTTTTGTAACAGAAAAGGCTGATATCAATAAAAGTCCTCTCCCTCTCTACTGCATTGTTCTTGTGAGTATTTTTGTTTTTAATTTCTTTGCAATTTGGGTGTCGAGATCTCATTGACTCGATAACTGAGTTGTACCAAGAATCCATCCTTTTCTTTGCTATCCAAGCAACAAAAGTTGTCACATCAAAGGAAACTCATTTTCCTTTTCCATTGTTTGGCATGGAATCATCCAAACATGGCCTTAATAAAATTTTATCAAGGAAAAAAGAAAAGAAAAGATAACAAGTTGACCTAGTATGGAACACAACAATGACCTTAAAACAAGAGTAAAATTCATCCAGAGTTGATGCTTCCATGGATTTTTTTTTTCCTTCCTTCAGAAGAGGTAAGACAGAACATAAAAATCACTTCATTGGTTTATTCATGGTATTCAGGGGTCGTAAGGGTTCGAGTAGCCAGAAGTTGCTTCTTTTTTTTAATGGAAATAACTTAAACCGAAAAGAAGCAAAGTGAAACAAAGCTCAAAATTGAAATAACCTCCCTGGAATGGAGGCTAGCCCTTATCCCCTTTCGCTAACGAACACAATCTCTCTACCCACACCCTCTTTCACTAGATGGTCAGCCTCCTTTGAGCTGTTTCTATGGTTGTACCTGAAAAAAAAATACCCAATTGTATATGGGGCCCTGATGATGATTGATGAGACAGCAGACAATAACTTGTTCAATGGATCTTTTATACGGTTACGTGTGGCAGACATCCCCTGGACTCATTGGATCATCTCATCCATAGGTGGTGCCCTGCAATTTTTCCTGTATTTGGGTGCTCCTGACCTCCCAGATTGATGCCATTAGGGGGTAAGATCTCTCAAAGATAGATCCCTTAGCAAATGTCTTTCCTGAGCTGGGCAGCAGAGTCATTGCTGAACCATATTTTCTTCTGGGACACGTCTTAGACAATGATGAATCAACCACGAGACGACCATGGAGCTTCTACCACCCTCCCTCTCTAAAACTACTTCCGCTTGCCCAACAAGGGGAGAATGACTTGTTTGATGGATGGAAAGTAGGTGAATCCATGGAAAGAGGACAAATTCTTCTGAGAGCTCTTCCCTATGTCATTATATGGCGTACACTAGAAAGGGAAACGATACAATTTTGTGGAAGTGTTGCGACAAATTACAACGGAGAAAACCAAGGGGTAAATATCATCCATATGGTATGGTTTAGTCTTGAAGTTAGATCTCCTCAGCCTTCTTTTTTTTTTTGAACCTGAGTGATTAGGTCTCCTCAGCCAATCAAGTTACATCCAATCAAACTGTGGAACAGGAAAGGAGGAATGGTAGGTATTTCAATAATATCACTAAAAGAAACCAAGAATAATCATAGCCTTTTCTTAGCTATTTGGGGCTGGTTTATACATCCAGTTTTGCCAGTCATTCCTATCCAAAAAACAACGACCACGTATTTCCATAAAAATTTTCACAAAAGGATCTAAAAACTTTTTTACCAAGTGAGACAATTGTCACTTACTGTGCAAGGCCCACTATTGCCTTCCTTCTGATTTACCGTCGAATTTGAACCAAGTCTAAGAGTCTTGAGAGCCTTCGAAAGAGATTTAAGGAAGCTCCTCACATCCCAAGCTTTAGATAGTGCTACAAGATAATCGCTTACTGAGCCCATGATGGATGCATTAGTGCCTGCTATCTTCATTGATTGGGGACACTCAACAAAAACAAAGCCAGAGGACGACCATTTTCCAGAACCTAGCTCCATCTGGCCTCCAATAATTTGAGGCGAATGAGTTCCCAATTTGCAATTCTCATAAACTGGCAAGAAGTTCACATTAATAGAATAAGTTCCCAATTCATTCAAAACAACAATATTGAAATATGAGTATTCATCTGGAGTTGCAAAGGTTTGACCGTACACTGTTTCTGGTGCCACACATTAATAGAATTGCAAGAGAAAGAAGCAAAGCATAAAGAGTAGCACATATGCATCTCAGATTTAAAGATTTAAACAAAAGAAAGTTCAGTGTAGCCAAGAATGAATTGAAAAAACAAAACAGCATAACAAAAATGGGTGGCACAAGATCATCTATGAGTCTGTTATTTCAGATATGATAAGCTGGAACTGCTCCCTCCCTCCCGGTGCCAGACATTAATAGAATTGCAAGAGAGAAGCAAAACATAAAGAGTAGCACGTATGCATCGCAGATTTAAAGATTTAGATAAACGAAAGTTCAGTGTAGCCATGAACGAATTGAAAAAACAAAACTGCATAACAAAAATGGGTGGCACAAGATCATCTATGAGTCTGTTATTTCAGATATGATAACCTGGGACTCCTACCTCCCTTCCCTCCCTCTGTTTTTTTTTTTTTTCCCTTTAGGGGTGTCCTATAAGTGACATCTGCAAACAAAATCAGTTCAACTTTACCAGAAGACAGCAAAATTTTCAATAATTTCAGTGCTTACTTTTGTCACTGTGGATACTTTCCATTTTTCTCAACTTGTGTATACTCTATTGATACTTTGTGATTTCCATAGTCCGCCAATTGAGTTCATCTCTTCGATAAAGAATCAAACTTCATATGGATTTCGCAGAGGTTATTCTTGAAGTCTCTACTCTCAGTATGCATGTGAATATCAAATCCTTGCTTTCCAGGTTTTGTATTGATTTGATACTTGAGCCTTTGTAAGACTCTTCAGAGTTCCAAGCAACTAGCAACAATCTGAAAAAACAAGATTACACATAATACTACAACACATACTTGAGCACAGTGCACCGCGTTAAGAATAATCAGAATAAAACGATTAGACTGATTTTTTTTTCTGAATGTAGTAAACCCAATATTTTAACCTTCGAGCCGTGAGGCTTACTCAAACTTTAACACCACATCGCAAAAGTTTGTGAATTGGTAGTTGGAGGAAGACGATTGGGTTCGGCATATAGCCAAGCAATGGGTGGAATGTGGGGTACAGGGTTGGGCCAGCCATCGTTGTGTGAAAAAGCTTCAGATTTAAAGATGAATCTTAGAGAATGGAGTAAAAACAAATTCAGTCTCGGTGAGCAAAAGAAGGAAGAAATACCAAGTCATGTTGATTCCATTGATAAGGAAGAGAATGTATAGTGGAAGAGGATAGATTATTAGAATGAAGGAAGCTTAAAGCAAAGTACATGCAGAGTTTAGGAAAGGAGGTAGCTTCGTTTTAGCAAAACTCTAGGGTGGCATGATTGAGGGAAGATGACCAAAATACAGCTTTCTACCACAAGATGGCTACAGGCAAATGGAAATCGAACCACACCCATAAGTTAACAATCAACAATTCTCTTTTTCAAGATAAGGTTCAAATGAACTGTGCGATAGTTCAGCTCTACTCCAAGTTGTACACCAATGAAGGATGTGTTGACCTTGCCTAGAGGCCTAGGTCACTGCTGAATAGTGTGGGACTGGCTTGAAAGAAGCATTGATGAAGAGGAGATAACAGAAGTGGTATAACTTGATACGTACAACAATAAAGTGCTGGGACCAGATGGTTTCTCTATAGCATTCTTTCAAGCTTGTTGGATATTACAAAAAGGACCTTATAACATTTTACTCGGAATTTCATCATACATCTAAATTGGGTCTGAATTGTGCTCTCATTGCCGGTCTCCATCCCGGATAAAGGAGGGTTGTGTCAAGTGGCAGCTGGCGTCAAACTTATGACATAAGTTTCATCATGAATCCGAACAGAGCTGCACTAATTATCGTGAGATCAGACTTATGAGTGATAATATAAAACTTTCGGAGAGAGTAATTGAACAAAGAGAAAAGTGTTCAATAACCATTACGTACGTATGGTAACCATCCATACCATTACATGATATGGGGTTGTAATGCTCCGATATGAAAATTTTGGACCGTAATGGCTGTTACGGGGATGTAATGGTCCTGTGTAAATGAGCATATAAAAATCGATGCTGTTTATTTTTTCCACTTTTCTCCTCTCTTTTTGTGATTTTTGGTGTGTTTTTAAGCTAATTTCAACCATCCTCATCCAATCTTTCAATATTAAAACACAAGATCTAGTCATTTTCGAAGAACCGATTCAACATTATATTTGCTCTCTCGGTTTGTTGCAATACATGTCTACTCTTTAGATCATGCATACAATATAAATCATAGTTTTTCATCCGATCTTCTATTTATTTGGTAATTTTTAATTTCAGCTATTTTTCAATAAAAAGTGTCAAATTTAATTTTCAATTTTTATTATTCAAATTACTTGGGTGAATGATATCAAATGCTTAGGAATATGCGTTAGTGAAATGAGTGCCACATATTGCATGAGTTTGGAGTCAATTTGAGAGCATTCGAGTGTTCCCCTAAATCGACGACACTACTCATCAGAGTTTAATTTCAATTTTCTTACAAATACTTAGTGAGGATGATGTCAAATGCTTAAGGATATGCATTAGTGGGATCAGTTTCATAGATTGCATAAATTTTGGGCCAATTTGGGGAATTCAAATGATCCCCCACATGGACGGCACTATTCATCCAAATTAAGTTTCTTCTTTAAGTTACTTAAAAGAATGATGTCCAATGATTAGGGATATACATTAGTGGGATGAGTGCCATAAATTGCATGAATTTTGCATCAATTGGAGGTATTCAAGCGGTCTCCCAAATCGGCAACACTATCTGAATTTAAATTTTTAAAAAATTGTTTGTATTTGTTTGAGATAATATTGTTCCAACATCATATGTTTATGCTTTGACAGAAGCTTGGTGCTTTTGGAGTACTTTGGAATTGACATCTTAATTATTTGATGAATTAGAATTGACATGGCAGAACTTGTAGTTGGACTTTGGGGGGCAGGACTTGTGACGTGTTGTGAGCACGGGGGGGGGGGGGGGTGGGGGCATTTGACATATTAAAAGGGGCAAGTTGCGGGATGCCCAAGCATGCCAAGAGAGGTAATGCAAATGATGCAGTAGAATTTAGAAGAGATGACGGGAAAAAAGCTAGTATACAGAAGAAGCAGGACGGTCTCAATGCAAACCGAGCAGAATTGTTGGGTTTTGATAATACGAATGATAGTAATGATGAAAATGTAGAGTTAGGTGAAAATTCAAATAGGGAGGTGACGATGGTGATGAGAGCTTATGCAATATTCGTGAAGATGATAAGCATTCGGCAAATGTTTGGAGAGAAGGGATCATTCGTGATGTAGGAAGGGCAGTAGGGGAGGGGTAGGAGTGGAAGTCAATGTATGTTTGGTGGTTTGTGGCGCGTCTTTAGCCAACAAAAGACTTCACGTGCTCCCCCCGGGGCTGGTGATGTGGTGGAGCCATGGAGACCCTCAGGTGATCCGATTTTGTTTAAGGAGCGACAAAGCAGAGGAGGTAAAATCAAATGGGAGGTAAAAATGTGATTGAAAAGCTTGGTAGGGCAGCAGCCAAGTTATTCATACATGGCAACATAATTTCAAATGTTACCCACTCCCCATATTGGCAAGTGGTGATAAATGCAGCGGCAGAGACAAGTAAATGAGTCAAAGCACCCACAATTTGTGAGATTAGGGAGAAATGGATCGAAGCAAAGTATAGAGGTATGAGAGCACAAGTGACCACCTCTAGATCGATATGACAAAATAGATGATGCACTATTATGTATGATGATTGGACTAGCTCAACTAGACATAGCATGATAGTCTTTATGGTGTATTGTCACTTGAGAACGATGTTTGATAAATTAATTTATGTATCAAAGGCAATGAAAAAATACATAGTATAATTTCAGTGTTATAGATAGGATTGTGATGAAATTAAAGAGGAAAATATGGTGCAAGTTATTATTGACAATGAAGCATCATACAAATTAGTGGAAAAAATGGTGATGGAGAAGTGAAAAAAATTATTCTAGTCACAATGTGCCACACAATGCATCAACTTTATATTAGAAGATATTGAAAAGAAGAAAAATGTTGCAAAATTGGTAGAAATGGCAATGCAAGTCACGACATCCATCTACAATCATAACCAAGTAAACATCATAATGAAGAAGTTCACGAAGAGGAAAGAGCAACTTAGGCATATGACAACTTGATTGACAATAAATTTTATTGCCCTTAAATAGTTTGTACGAGAATAGGGAAGCATGGGCAAAAGATATCACGAATACCAGTTGACATTATGCAAACCATAAGAGAGAACAAATACTAGAAGAAGGTCCAAAACATGCTCAAAGTGATGGAACCACTGATAAGAGTCCTTCATCTTATAGAATTAGATGAGATACCTACCATGGCCTTCATCTACAATGCCATGGATAAAGTGAAGCTTATGACAACTGTAAAGATTACTAGATGAATCAGTTTCACCACGACTTTCATGCGGCAAGTAATAATATAATGACGATGTACACAATATCTATTATTGTCACGTTAGTAATGTCTCGTGCACGTTTATGCACTTAATATTATATGTAATAATATATTGGTGATGTACGCACAATATCTATGACTCCCACTTTAGTAATGTCTCATGCACATTCATTATGCACTTAATCTAATTAGTTATTTCTAAGTTAATTTTATGATGTAATTATTAAAGTCTTGTATTATTTTCATTATTGTATTTGTAATATAGGATACTATTTAAACCAGAATACCGATACGCTACATTTGTCAAGAATGAAGAGGTTCATGTTAGGCTAAAAATATAATAAAAGAGATTAGAGCCCAACTTAGATTTGCAGATATAGCCATTGAATGGAGTATAAATCTTTAATTATTAGTCATTACTTATTCATTCCGTACATGTTTTGTTATTCGGTGCTTAAAACAATAAAAATGTTTTGACATGTTGTCCAAAGTTGGAAATATGTGGACTTCTCATGGGCAGCTTCTCTAATCGACTTGCACAACGGGTAATCTTTCAAACACCTCTGGGTAAATAAAAAAAACTGATGTTTTATTACTATTAAGTAATTGTAGAAATTGTTTTATTAATGACGCAGAGTGATGCATTTGACATTTTAATATTACATGCATAACATATAGTGGTTTTTTTATACAGTTGATTGGTGGCTTCATAAATATAGGGTTTCTCAAAACAATAACAATAAAAGTTTTACTCCAGACTACTTCTTTCTCTAGCTACAAAAGGAACTTGAGTTGTTTTGCACTCATACATTCAAAGCAAAGGAATAGGTTGCAAGCCAAGACATTAGATCGGTTCACTACATGCACTACAACATGGATTTGATATTACGGAATATAAAAGTGTGTGGTGAACTTAATTGAACAAAGCAAGTTTTGTCCAATAAACTCGGACAACATTTACAATGAGAACTCACTTCTACCTTGATTGGAACAATAGAAGAAACAGGTAGAAGAGGACAACAAGGAAGTCAAGGTGCATGACCTAATGTTACACGTGTGCCAACAAGAGATTCGTGCAACTGTCTTGGAGAAGAGAGGATTACAGAAGCTTTGACCCAAGGAAAGAATAGCAGCAGTGAAACCGAGATAGATGATGACGACGATGATAATATACCTACCGGTCCTGCTTCTGGAGTTACTTAAGCTTCTATAGAGTTCGAGCCCGATGAGCATCAACAGAGCCAAGGTTGGACTTATGAGTGTATTCATTCACAATACAACCAGCCAGGGGAGGAGCATCATAAGAAGGCAGACACTAACAGCACTAAAAGAGATGGAGCACCGGGACATACAAACAACTTATAATTATGGATATGGATATGACCATGGACAGTATAGGGAGCCTACTTAGGCACTTTCTTGTTGGACTAGCCTTCATATAAGGTATACCATAATGGTAACAGTGGTCATAATGCGGGCCATTACGAATATTTTTTTTTAAAAATAAATTTATTATTATTTCGACCTCATAACGAACTGTTAGGAGGTCGTTACAACAATCACCAAACCATTATGGATCAATCTTTTTGTAACGACCATTATGAACGTTACGACCTTGTAATGCATAACGGTTCCCGCCATTACCATTATGTAACTTGGTTGGAATAGCCCCGCCAACATACGATCCACACTGAGCAGGTCGACATAGGGGATATAGTTATCCATATTTGATTCAAGTCATTCGTTATCTCGGTCTTACTCAACAATACTACCAGTACCAATACTAGGGGTAGTATGGGTACTATTATTGTGCTTATTACCATGGGTTTACATTCGGAACCGGTGGCTATTCTTATTCAGGTTCGACACAGCAAATGCCCAGTGACACTGATGATCATTATCAATTATCCTCAAGTTTCATTGACATGATCTTTCCTTCTAGTTATTAGGGGTATGTGGCACCCGTTCTACAACTGCAGCCGGATGACGACAACATGGAGATTGAGCAGCTACAAGTAGCACAATTTTCTTTTTGGTGGTGATATAATTGGTGAGTAATGTTTTTGTATTTATGTTTGTCCTTCAGGATTTGACATCACTTTATCATTTATGTTATGACTTATGAGTACACTTTATACTTCACGGCTTCACACATTAACATTTCTGGTTGTCTGTAGTAAAATGGTTACTTAAATAAAAAAATACAATCGTCACATCATTATATTCGTGCTTTTTTTATGAAGTTAGGGTGTCCCCACCCCCATTTTAAGGCGAGACTATTCCATGCGGATGCACGCAATCACCCGCAAAAGACATGCATCGAATAATCCCGGGGAAGGGAATCAAACTCGAGCCTGTGGGGAGCACACACGATCCTTGCCGTTCGCCCAAACCCCATAAAGGTATTGTATTCGTGTTTATATTATCTTACTTATATTAAATCATTGATATTAGATATTTACTAAATTAAATACAAGAGATTTCTAATCAATCCAAGTCTACTAGGTTAATAAAATTATCAAATAGCCTGAAACAACATTCTTATTAAAGAATGACCGGTTACACCATCATAAACATGTTTAACACACACACACACACACACATTTGTAAGCCTCTCACTTTTTTAAAACATTTCCATATTTTTCTGATTATTTATTTATTTTTAAAAAATGGCCATTACGGGGCAGTTGTAGCGGCATGTAATGTTACTAATTTCAACAGTGGTGCAAAAAGTAAGGCATAAGAGAAATATATCAAGAAAATCGGTTTGGTTTCATGATTTGGTTTCATGACAGCGAGGCGATGCAGGACATGGAAATTAAACATGATATGCAAAAAAAATACAGGCTTAAGATCATACTAAATTAGAAACAATCACAAAAAATTCCACATCCCACATAAAGTCAAGCACTCAATCAAGGGGAATTTATGCGGGTCCAGGCCTACACATGTTAAGGCTAGATCAATAAAAATTATAGACCAAACAATACTCAAAGGAGAGTAAATTCATCCACACATGCACAGAAATATTTTCCCAATCCAAAGGATTCACGGATTTCAATTCGGGGAACCCTAGAGTTTAAAAAGGGCCTGGAAATAGGGACTTAGGACAATCTAGGGTTAGGATTAGGAAAATCAAGTGAGATAGGAGCGAAAGAGAGGAAAGAGAAAATCTGGAACCAATTCCGCACGTGTGAACTGCTAACCCGCCTGATGCACGTGCGCTGGTGGTGGCCCGCACGTATGTGGGGCCCACAAATCAGAAAGAAAAGTCAGCTTGGCCCTCGTTGGCCAAAGGTGGGCCACCTTCCCTCCAAGTTTCAGGCCAAACAGATGATCGATTTGATCACGGTGCTCCGCCAAAGTTTCAATCCTCCTGCAGGGCCAGATTCTGAAATTCTGCTATAGGGGGAGAATCGTTGCGAAAGGATGATGGATTTAATGATTGGTTGGTAGTAAGAGATGGTGGATATTGATGGTAAGAGATGGGGACGAATCGGGATGGGTGTGGTTTCGCACCACGGTAGTTAACTCTTCGAAGAAGGGAGGATTTCGCACCCAATTGGATTTCCACAACTCAAAGAATTAGAGAAGCAGGAAAATACAAAATTTTATTCATAATATTCAATGGAAAAAAAACCTACAAGGCGTGTCTATTTATAATAAAATCCTATACCCCAAAACTCACGCCATGTGCGCAACCTATTACTTAGAGATGAAGTAACCACAAATAACAACTAATCAAAACAATCTAAACCGTCCATGATGTTCCTAATAATACAAATAACCAAAACTCAAAGTACTAAATCATTTAGAATAGTGGGCCACGATCATGAGAACCCATGGTGGGATTCACATGACAATCGGGTCCACTCCAAGGG
Source organism: Magnolia changhungtana (assembly GCA_030180095.1). Lineage (NCBI taxonomy): Eukaryota > Viridiplantae > Streptophyta > Magnoliopsida > Magnoliales > Magnoliaceae > Magnolia > Magnolia changhungtana. Next base: position 4,284,257 of record JASAUF010000218.1, on the reverse strand, counting down.
ACCAAAACGCGGTCCTCTATCTAGGAGGTCCTCCCCGGACGTCGTCATCGATCCAGATCGACGATGGGGTCCTCCTTGTGTACATGCGTAGGGGGGGCATGCGTGTGCGCATGATGTCCCCATCACGAGGTCTATCATTGAAGCTATTTTCCTCCTTGGACAATTGATGGAGAAAGATATGGAGATGAGGAAACTTCTCCACATGGTCTTTATTGCCTTGGAGAAAACATTTGATAGGGCCTCTAGAGAGTTAATCTAGTGGGTGTTGAGAATGAAAAGAGTTTCAAGAGGATATATTGACATGATTAAGGACACATATGAGGCAGCAATAACGAATGTAAGGATCACTAGTGGAGAGACAATTGAGTTCCAAATTATTGTAAGCTTGCACTAAGGGTCAACATTGAGCCTGTAACTTTTTGCACAGTACCTTTTTGTATGAGTTATAGACGAGTTAACAACGCATTTTGTAGGAATAGATCCATGGTGATGTTGTTTGCAAATGACATAGTTTTGATTGACAAGACGAGAGAAGGCGTAAACACAAAGCTATATCTATGGAGGGGTGTGTTAGAATCTTAAGGATTAAAAATTAGTCGAACAAAACAATGTGTATGAAGTGCAATTTGGTGATAATAGGAGTGAAGAGGAGGAATTAGTCAAGATTGTTGACCAAGATGTTTCCAAAATTGACACCACCTTTTTTTAAAAAAAAAGGTAACAAAATTTTTATAAATAACCGCCAAGAAGGCGCAAAGGAATGTTGCCCATAGAATTCAAGTTGGGTGGAGGAAATAACTATGTGCCTCTGGAGACTTATGTGATCATCGCGTACCCATCAAACTAAAAGAAAAATTTTATAGGATAACTATAAGGCCAGCCATGCTCTATGGGGATAGAATGTTGGTGGTAATTAGGGAACAACAAATTCATAGTAAGAGTGTAGCTGAAAAGAGGATGTTGAGATGGATGAGTGGCAAGACAAGGATAGAATTAGAAATGAATGCATTCGAGGGAACTTAAGAGTAGCACCAATAGGTAATAAGATGAGGGAAAGTAGAGACTTCGATGTTTTGGTTATTTGCAACAGAGCAAGAACTGCCAGTGAGAAGTGAGTAGGTGCAAGTTAAAGGCTCTAAAAGGACAGGGGTAGGGCCCAAGAGGATGTGGATAGAGCATAAAGGTAGCAAGAAAAGACCTGATGACCTATGCTCTAACTAAAGTCATGGCCCTTAATAGAGTGGAATCGCAGAAAAGGATTCATGTAGCCGACCCCAATTGGTTGAAGTCTTAGATGATGATGATTACATCCTCCCGATGGATTTTTCAAACTTAATGTGGATGGAGTATCTCATGGAATTCCAGATAATGGGGTCGAGCTGGCATTGTTAGGAACTTTTTTTAAAGGTAACACTACCAAGGATTGAACCCCAGATCACTCACGCACACTACACTGTCCCTACCAGCTCATCTAACGAGTAGGAGACAACATTGTTAGGAACCTAGGACCGAAAAGGGTGATCTTCTCTTTTCTTTCACTTGCTATTATGGAAGCTTCTCTAATATCATTGCCAAATTCAAGCGCTTTTGGATGGGCTTCAGCAATGCAAACAACAAAATATATCTATCGGATACCATAGTAGAGATGACTAGAAGATGGTGAAAGATGTGGGCCTTAGTCAGTTTATATGGCTTGGAATGTGTGGTATATGCAACAAAAAATGTGGGATCTTCGTCATTTGGGAGCAAAAATATCTCTTTGTTGTTGATGCTTTAGCAATCATGCGTGTGACCCACAAGTCAACAGAATCATGATTCTGCCTTCAAAAACTAAGGTCGCTTGATTTTCTAATAATTCGGGACTCCAAATATCAAATGTGAATCTGTGTTTTTTATTTTTTATTTTTTTATTTTTCCTTCTCAATCAATAAATTTTAGGTGGTACTGTCTACTTTATAAATAAATAAATAAAAAGTCTTCGAGAATATAATCCCACTAATAGAACTATTAGAAAGAAGACTTTGTGCTATAGTTATTAACTCAGCATTGTTGAGTCGAGATTTTTTAGAGTTTTTGGCACAGGACAACTAACCACTTGCTCCAAAAGCTCGAATCGATAAAGTGTGGCAAATCAATCCCTTTATCTCATAGCCCAGGCCCCACTTCCCATGGGTTAGGTCCTCAGCCGAACCCCCCTCGTGGGCCCCACATCACATGGGCCCATATCAAATGGGTCTCACCTCACATGAGTCATCCACCTCACACGGGCCGCCCACCCCAAGTGTGCCTCTGCATCCCATAAGCTACCCCACTCGAGTCCGGTGTGAAAATGCCCCTGCATTAGTTTTCCATGACAGACCTTTCGGGAGTGGGGTGAGATGTAGATATGCAGTTTGTTCGTCCATGGTAGGGGGTCTTTGGGATGCCCCTTATTGTGCTCTTTTGCTTTTTGTGGTGCCCAGCTTGTAGACTAACGAGAAGATTACTAGTTGTTGACTGATTTTATTGCAGTTTTTATCATTTTTAGTATCCTCCCAAAAAAAGAAAAAGGAATTCCCTCCAAATTTGCAACAGAACTTTGCATTGATGTGATGCAAGACATAATGTGCAGAGGTATCATATGATGCCCAATCAAAAGAAACAATGCTCTTCTTCAACTCGGAGCATGGTTTTGAATATACGTTACACTAAGACCGTATCAGCCATTACATAACGGTATTGATCATAGTGTTATGCATTACAGCAACTTAAGAAAAAAATGGGGCCATAGTGGCCTGATACGCCCCATATCGGCACAAATACAGGGCTATTATGGCCGACGCGGGTCAATACAGCCATAAAGACCCCATTTTGAAATTTTTATTTTCAGATTTTCTCCCATTTTTCCACTTCTTTCTTCATCTAACCATGACAGAAGCTTTAAAAGTAATTTTAGGCTAAATCTAAGCGTATTTTGAGGATCACAATATAAAATTTGAGTGTGATTCAACAAATCAAAGCAGAAGGACCATTTTGGGAAATATTGTAAGAAGGGGTAAACCATCACCTTTTTTTTATAGAAGTCTAATCAAAGACTCCTGCGATAGAAATAATCCAGGCGTTATCTGCTTGCAGGAAACCAAGGTCAATCGGTTTGACGACGGCTTGATGGGTTCTTTATGGAAGGCCAAATATGCGAAATGGGAAGTGTTGAATTCCAATGGCAGTGCAGGTGGCATTCTGCTAGCTTGGAGATCATCTCAGTGGGTTCTTCAGAAGAGCTCTGTTGGGCTTTTTTCCGTGTTCGTCATCCTAAGTCATATCTCTTCAGGTCTCCAAATTCTCATATCCTCAGTTTATGGTTCTACTCAAGACGCTATCAGGAAAGACTTCTAGGATGAGCTAACCACTACCAGACAGAGTTTTTTTGGGCCGTGTTGCATAGCAGGGGACTTCAATGTTATCAGGTATGCTAAAGAGAAATCCCACGGTAACAGAGTTTCTTCTGCGATGTCTTCTTTCTCCCGATGGATCGAAGACCAGGAGCTTGTTGATCTCCCTCTCCTGGGTTCCAGATTCACATGGACAAATGGGAGGGCTATTCCTATTCTCTCCAGATTAAACAGATTTTTGCCGTCTCCTGAATGGCTAGACTCTTTTCCTTCTTCTCGAGCAGTGCTTCCTAGAACTACGTCGGATCACTGCCCAGTTATTCTGACCTCTGTAGATCAGAATTGGGGTCCTAAACCTTTTAGGTTTGATTCGTCCTGGCTCAAAATTGAAGGTTTCAGACAGATGGTAGTGGACTGGTGGACAGGGTTTCAGGTGGAAGGCTTTGCTGGGTATGGGTTGAGTTACAAACTCAAACAGCTGAAAGGTAATTTGAAGGATTGGTATCAGAAGGAATATCGTGCCAGGGTCTTGGAATCAAAGTCGATTTTAGCAGAGCTTTAGAGGATAGATCTTCAAGCTGAAGACGTTCCCATGTCTCTTGATGTTTCGGTTAGAAGGATTCGGCTTATTCAATCTCTCACGAACAGGGCCCTAGAGCAGGAAATTTCGTGGAAGCAAAAATCCCGAGCGAAATGGATTAAGGAAGCTGACAAAAACACTAGCTATTTCCACAATATAGCTAGCATGCATGCCAAGACCAATAGAATTAGCTCTATTGTAGTGAAAGGGGTTCAGATTGAGGATAAAGACAGTATTGCGGATGAGGTTATAGCTTTTTTCAGCTCCCTTCTTAAGGGAGAAGACTGGCGTAGGCCCCGGTTGGACAACATCCAGATGGACAGCATATCCTCGGAAGAAGCATCTGCGTTAGAAGCCCCCTTCTCAGTGGAGGAAGTGAGAGGGGCTATCGAATCATTGAGCAACGACAAGGAGCCAGGTCCGGATGGTTTTCCTATCCTTTTCTTCCAAAGCTTCTGGGACACAATCCAACCGGATGTTATGGAATTTGTGAAGGAGTTCAGCGAAGCATATTATCAAAATCGCTAGGTACAACTTTCATTGCTATTATCCCTAAGATATCGGGGGCTGCTTCTCTTAAAGATTACAGACCGATCAGCCTTCTGGGAGGGCCTTATAAAATTCTTGCTAAGGTGTTGGCGACTCGTTTAAGGAAGGAAATAGGCAAGATCATATCCGATAATCAAAGCACTTTTATTGCAGGCCGTCAGATTGTGGACTGTGCGCTAATTGCCAACGAATGTCTGGATTCTAGCCACAAGTCGGGTGTGAAAAATATCATATGCAAGCTTGACATCGAAAAAGCTTATAATCATGTAGATTGGGGATTCCTGTAATATATGATGAAACGGATGGGGTTCGGGTCTAAATGGAGAGACTGAATAGGGGAATGTATCGGGTCGGCGCATTTTTCTATTCTCCTCAAACGGATCTCCTAAGGGTTTTTTTAAGAGTTCAAGAGGTCTTCGGCAAGGTAATCCTCTTTCTTCGTTTCTCTTCCTAATAGTGGGGGAGGCTTTGTCTAGAATGTTGCACAAAGGCCAGTCGGAAGGTCTCCTAAGGGGCGTAACGCTGATAGGCTTACAAAGTCCGATGTCGCATCTTCAATTCGCAGATGATACATTGATTTTTTCGGATTCCAATCCTGAAATGATCAATAATCTGCATACTTCTATTCGTTGTTTTGAGGTGGTTTCGGGTTTAAGAGTCAACATGGCGAAGTCTAAGATGTTCGGAGTTAATATGGAAAAAGAAGAGATTGACCATATAGCAGGTCTCTTTGATTGTTCTTCGGGCTCTTTGCCTACTTCTTTCGTAGGCCTTCCTTTGTGTATTGGTGTTCCTCCGAAGAACCTATAGGAGAAGGTTATAGCCAGGTTTGAGAGGTATCTGGCCCGATGGAAATGTAGATATTTATCGCTGGGAGGTCGGCTCACATGATTAAGGCAGCCCTCTCTAAACTTCCTTTATATTTCATGTCCATCTTCAGATGCCCAAGTTCAGTGCTGGCAGTTTTGGAAAAACTTGGGCAGGATTTTCTCTAGCATGGTATGGAAGACAAAAAGAAATTTCATCTCCTTGATTGGAGAGAAGTGTGTAATCACATCTCCTGTGGTTGAGCAGGAGTTAAAGATTTAAAGAATATGAAACGAGCCCTCCTTGGTAAGTGGACTTGGAGACCAGGATCAGAAGATGGGCACCTCTGGAATATTATTATTAAAAGCAAATATGGGAAATCAGCTACAGGGTGGACTAAAGAGTCATCTTCCTACAGGGCGTCAGCCATTTGGAGGGGTATTTTGAAGATGAAAGAGGAGGTGCTAAAAGGAGTGGGCTTTGGGCTTGGCAACGGGGCGAATATCAGTTTCTGGGAGGATATATGGGTTGGGGACAGGCCACTTAAAGATTCTCTTCCGAATATCTTTTGCCTTGCCCCTAATAAAAAAGTTTTGGTGGCTGATTGTTATACTGAGATGGATGGCAAGACAGTGTGGAATATTGGCTGTAGAAGAAACTTGCAAGATTGGGAGATCGGCGAGTTTGCGGATCTGTTACAATGCATTTATGCCGCTTTTCCCTCTCAGTCTAGCGCAGATTCCATTATTTGGAGGGGAAAAATCCAGCAAATTTTTGGTCAGATCCTTGTACAACCAGCTGCATTGTAAATCGAATGTCAGTATAGTTCAGAATCCCCATTTTATCTGGAAATATTCTGCTCCTCCGAAGCATATCATTTTCGGTTGGTTAGTGGGCAAAAAGAAAATCCTCACAATGGATAATTTGAGAAAGTGTTGTATGACTCTCCCTAACATATGTTTGTGTTGTATGTGGGGTGAAGAAACGGTAGATCACTTGCTGATGTTATGCCCTTTTATCACCGTAATCTGGTCAGATTTCCTTTAGCTGGAGCACTCCCGGTTCGGTGAATCTTCTTCTTCAGGCTTGGCATGGCTGCATGGGGTATATATCGGCAAGGTGCGGACTAGACTCTGGAGGATGTCAATCATAGCAATCTGGTGGACTGTCTGGGAGGAGAGAAATGGCAGATGTTTTAGGGACTCTTCTCTTTCCCCTCTTGCTGTCTCTTCTAAGGCTAAGAGAATGTTGGTTGAATGGGCTTGTACCGACAATTCCCTTAAGGAATCTGATTTTCTTTTTCTTTTTTAGGTGTTAGTTGAGTCTGCATTCTCTGCAGACTCTTATCCTATCGCTGTATCTTTTTCCTTTTTAATATAATTTTGTCATCTTTCCAAAAAAATCACCTTTTTTTTTTCAAGCTGACCGCTATTAGTTGGGGTAAGGCTTAGAAGATGATGATGATGATGATTTTTTTTTTTTTTTTTTGGGTGCTAAAAAATTCATCTGAAACAGGCCTGTATTCTGTATTGTCTGATACGGTTTGACAAGTCCTGTATCATATTGCTTCTAGGCCTGGCTGATATGCCTACCTATATCATTACTTAAAACCATGACTCGTACAGATGGGGTACAACTACCAGTAACCTAAGTCATTGACCCGGTGAGCAATATCATGCGTGCACCACGTGATGATATTACACATTATCAGATGATCCTACCCAACCAATGAAAATGGATACAAGAAATGAACTACATTTAAAGGAGCAATTGGGTAGTTAGGACATCCAATGTTTGAGATTTTGGACTATCCTCCATCCACCGAGGGCCCACCATACAGAAGACATGGATCGCCAAAAACTGGCCCTGTCATCTACATTTTAGATATGCTAAATCGAACATGTTATTTCCCCTAGTGTGCAACAGTTCGCCATATATCGTAATTTTTCTAAGGCATTCACAACTTTACAGATATTTCTATTTTACAGCTTTGTCAGACAAATTGTCTTTGACAAGTTTAAGCAGTAACCAATACAATGCTCCCGCCATTTCCAAGTAAAATTGACCTAGTGTCAGGCCACATGCATATGATGAAGGTCTGGTTATTGAGAAGTTATGCTTGAGAAAAAAACGATTGAAATTATACAATTAAGCATTTTTTTTTCTTCTTCAAATACAGATCAAAATAAGTACAGAAACTAACTTCAGACATCAAACCATCTATGTATATAGAAATCAGAAAAAATACACGAATCAAAACAACATTAATTGTCAGATATCCATCAAACTCACTGGTTCCTAGTTGTTGAAAAAAATCAGCAGCAGCAGATGTAAGGGGACTGATATCCGGACATACAACATAGTAAGTCATCTGCAATAATTAATAAAAGCTAAATTAAAAATATATATATATATATGGCTCTTGTAAGTAAGAAAGAAAATAACAGCCTTTTTACTCTAGAAATAACAGTGGAAGGAACTGTGACAAAATGGAAGACAATTAAAATTGTGGGTGACAATTACAATTGCTTTTGAGAAACTTACAGGCTTTGGCAGAGCATATGGTTCAAAAGGAGCCTTCTCCCAAAGTTGTAGAGAGTTTGATGAAGTCTTGAGCCAATCATCCTGGTACCTATTTTTGAAACCGTTATTTGTGATATCTTCATGCAATTTCACCAAGTACTTTAATGCATGAAAAGTGTACAGCAACATGCATACAGGATGCATACCCAACGAGGATAGAAGGCAATGGGAGCACCGAAAGTGTCGGTTTGAGACGAGAGTAGCTCAGCTGTTCTGATTCCGAATTACTGATTTCTTGGCTCGACCTCCTTTGGCTTGAGTCATCCAGTCTAGCTCCATCTGTATTTTGCTCGCAGTGAATTAGTGGCCCAACTTATGTGAAACGTTAAACAATGACCATCTCATTATGTAAAAAGCAATTATAGAGACCTGAAAATCAGCGAAACTACAGTTTGCTGATGCCCAGGATGTCAAACATGTGGAGGCCATGGTCGATGACCCCAACCGTTGATCTGATGGGCCCTAACATGGATGATGGACACAAGGACCTTCCAGATAGGGGAGACAACGACCTTTCAATCAATGGTTTTACAAATTGACAGTCAAGAAGAAAATGAAGCAACAGTCCACATCCAATCAATAGTCTGGACCACCAACTCACATGTCAACAGTTTGTGGATATGCAAGGCTATATAGTTTCTCTTATGTAAATTCAGCAGAAGATTACCTTTGAGGGAAGATGAGACACCGGTCAAAGACTGAGGTGGGCTTATTGGCTCTCCAACAGCTAGAGTAACAGTACTTGAAGGGTCCCTAGCTTCACTAAATGAGCATTCAGTAGAATACCCATCGCCTGCAGTTCCTGCATCACCTGATTGACTGCGACCCTTGCACCAATCAGTGATAGACAATGGACCATCCAAATTTCGAAATGCGGATTTTAAAGCTACTTTTATGTCTGACTGCAGCAAACTAATCACAGACGACGCATGAACCTGTTCCAAGAAAACCTGTGCATTAATTTTATTTTATTTTATTTTGAAGAGTGAGAAATATTATTAAAGCAAAAACAAAAAAACAAAAAAACAAAAAACAAAAACAAAGACAGCCCACAGCAGGGAAGAAACAGAAGAAAAAGAAAAAAGAAAGAAACCTAGGAAACAGCTATACAACTCAAGACTACAACAGCCCTAAGCTGAAGACCTCAGAACACAAACACCTAACCCAAGCGACGAATGAGAGATCCATCTATGAGAGGTAGACAGCTAGACCATTCCTTCAGCTACCTAAAGATGTGCTGAACAACAGTGGCTGAGGAAGAGGTAGACAGATACGCATTAAAATTATGATATCGTGAATTTTAACTATATTGACATCCACCTTCTATTTGCATGGAGAAACAGCCTCGCACCCACTGGGAAGCATATATAGTTTGCTGAGGCTCCCAAATCTGTACATGCAGGGGTTTGATATCCAGACTTGATCTGATGGTCCCACCATGGATGAATAATGCCCCAACAGTCCCCCATATCTAATGATCCTAATCCTTCAGTTCATGCCCAGAAAAACTAGGCTAAGAGAATAAAGAATACGTCAACGGTCCATGATCAACTGAAAAATGCCATATATTGAAGCGTTTGGATCTTCCAATCTAACAAATTTATTGAGCATCCCATCAGGGCACATCAGATAAACAGCCTCGATCACAGAGGTCCAGACCCACATGAACAGAATTGGGAACCTCAGCAAACTGTGCCCTTGCTGAGGCTCGGAACCCTGTAATTCCTCTAGAGCATTAATTCCTTTATGTGATATTGTGAAGGTAAGTTGGAAAAGTAACAAATGAAATCAAACAAGAAATTATTGGTAGTGAACTAAAAGGATCCAGAAAACACAATGCAATAAGCATAGCATTCATAGATAACATAATCTTGATCATTGCCAAGTGCTTTAAGTTCAGCATATAGCCAAGCGATTGCCCCATTCAGGCAGCAGCCACAACCACACAAGATGAATTGGTGGCATCCTGGTTGCTTTAAATAGAAATGCATCCACACTTGAAAAAAAAAATGCTTCTTCTGGAAAACAAATGTGGAAGAATGCACTTTTCTGTTACACTACATGCAGGGATCTCATTTCACATGGAACTTTAGTTTCTAAAAGTTCCATCACTAATCAGCTTAAAACTAAATGGCTAGAATTTTACGAAAACAGTGTGCATGTAAATGAGGAAATAGCACACCCACAACCCCATCTGTAAAACCTTTAAATTTATCACATCCCAAAATCAATTGGCTTTGAAACTAGGATGAGTGCAAAGCTCAATTTGAGGTGCTGCACCTGAACCTTGAGGTCATGATTTCAATCCCAGATTGCATATAAAAAAAAAAAAAATTTACCTTAAAACATCCACATACTTGCAACCTGGTAACATAGATTACTGGTTTTGGCAATGACAGGCGTCAATGTTTCTCAAAACATTCCAAGTAAATTTTCAAATAGATTTCCGATCGAAAATGCAAATATAAAAACATGAAGTGCCCAAAACAGCACTGCATAAATGAAGAGGATTGTGCAACAGACATGTATATTTAAAATCATACAAGCATCATAAAAAGCATAAGTGTTCAAGTAGGGTCTATGTCATATAACTTACATCAGCTGAAAGTGGATCAAGTAATTCCACTCCAGCAATATCCAGAGAATGGCAAGAGGCTAAAAGACCACCACAACCCGCATGGACCATAGATGGCCCACAAGAAAATCCACGCCTCCGCTGCTCCTGCAATGCAAGCCAACCATAGGGACCATCACCGAGGTCCATATCAAGTGACACATCCACGAAAGAAGTCGCTTGTTGGACTAGAAAGGCCATGGCATCAAGAAGCTCCTGAAGAGGCTGCATTTGCCCATATGCAACCATACCTTCCTCATTGAGTGTATGGTGTGGCAGAGTAGAGGAGCTGTCAACACTTAGCGTACTTCCAGGTTTTGTTCCTTTGGGAACTCCAACAGAGCGCCAAACACCAACAGGTGCATTAACAGGTCCATCAAGCATTCCACTATCAATATCTCCTGCTATTCTAACAGGTATGGACTCTCTCTTCTTCATGTCGTACATGCTAATTTTGTCTGGCATGGTGGTTGTATCACTTGGGATCTGATCCAAAACTGGATATCCAGCGAACCTACTCAGCCCAATGGAAACTAGATTACTGCGAGATAACAGCATATGTCTTATCCGGCACATAGCAGCCTGGAACATGATGCATTCAACTTCAGTTGCAAGCACAGTCTTAAGAGACAGAAGAAAATGTCCTCCTTCTAATATATTGTCAGTCTTCTTTCGCTGGAGAGAAACAACAGCATTTGAAGAATTAAAACCAGAAACCGAAGAAGACAATGCCTCACCCTTACTTGAGGTTTTGCTATTATTATTGGCAACTAATCGTTTATCAAGCTGTTGTTGGCCGCTCTGGACATACGTGTAGTATTTCTTAGACTGAAGAAGGGAACCAGCATCGCGCTTCCCCTGGCCTGCTTTTGCCTTTGTAGAGACATCAGGCTTCTCATCGGATGCTTCTAAGCAAGGAGAAGACGGTGGTGTGGCACCATATACATAGGCATTGGAGCTTGAATGTGAGTTCTCGACCTTCCGTGATCTGGGCAAGTATGGATTTCTGAAAATTGATGTGGAGAATTCACTTGAGGGTGTCTCAACAGCAGCATATTCTGGAGCGAATGTCATCTTGGCTTCAGCTTTTGACAGATGGTCAAACTCTCCTGTTGAGGGCGCGAAAGGGATGATGCCTGCACCTGATGACCAGCCATCCTTTGTAAATTCTTGATTTTTGTAATTTGTCTCCTCCGTAATTGCTGGAGGTGGCTGGTTGAAACCATCAAAAGATGGAAACCCTAAAGCAGGCAAAAGCATCTGATCTTGTACATCCATCCCAGTTGTACAAGGACTGCTGCTTATATCTCCACAATCAGTAGCTGGAAACATAAGAGCCTGGGACTCTGCAGTTCCTGGAGGCTATATGAGAGGATATGATATAATCAGTTTCAACCAAAATCAGCCTAATGTTTTTTCTATAAGGCCTTGTTAATGTTGCCCAAACTAACAAAAACAGAGAAGTATATTTCCAAGAAACAGCTTTTCTTTAATAAAGCAGCCTGATTCATCTTTCCAACACACTCAATGACAGCTACAGGTTGTGGCACTAAAGCACACAACTAGGCATACCCAATTTGTTGATCATCAATATTTTAAAAATCATGTGACAGATGGTATGCATCAATTTACGCAGGCTATTAGAGAAGAAAATGACAAAACTGGTAAATATTGGGAGAAAAGGTTTTTAGTTTTGGCATCCATCCATTTGACTACAGTTTTATAGTTCTTTGCAGATTAGTCTGTTAATTTCAAACTGTGAATATGTATGTCCTATTTCCATTGCTCTTTTTCAGCTTCAACTAAAATATGCATATTGAGAAAGGCGGAAATACATACCACTTTGTTGAACCTGTGTGTGTGTGTGAACAGCAGTTCAATGCCAGATGATCACATGCGTTACAATATCATACATCATGACCAGGTACCTTCCCATAGAAAATTTTACTCTTCAAGCTGTAACTCAGCAGAGATCTTCACCATAAATTAAGCATATCCATGTGGAGGTCAAAACACTAATAACAAATGTAGGCAAGACACCATCACATCAACCAACCAGCCCGATTGTCCCACTAACCAAGATATGGGCAGTGATACAAAACACTGAACAATAAATTCTCCAAAACAGAGACAGAATTTTTTCCTCATTGATGTTTCCTGCATCCTTTCAAGAAATTGTTTTGTGAGTGACTCTAGTTCATAAACTCATGAGATATATGAAAATGGTGGGCAAACAGATTGACTGGTACAATAGCAAATACAGTGAAAATGGACAAGGCTGACCCATTTTGGGCTGCATTCAGGCTGCAGCCGCCTACTGAATGAGTTTTCAGGCCCAATAGCTGATTGGATCGGGCCTGCAATTGAGTCAACCTAAAGGCCTGAAAGGAGACCCTGACCTGCTGCACCGGTTACTTGGCCAGCAGGCTTGACAGGATCTGGGATTGTTTCCTCAGCTAGCAGGCTGAGTTGGGCCAAGCTATCCCTGGACAAACCTCAGCCCAGCCTGGATTGATCCAGGTAAGCCCACCTGCATCCCTGATAACTATAGAGTGTTTGAACTTTGAACCAATACCTCATTCTTGGGTTCAACTAGTCTGGGACCAAGCCTGGAGTTCCAAGTGATAATGCTTAACCATAAACTGATCAGTGAGAAAGAAGAAAAGAGGGAGACGTGTGTTAGCTTTTAAATTGGTTGATGCTAATGGGAAAAGGCCAGTTACAATTCAAATTTTCAATCCAAACCTTTTATAAATGACATTTATCATCCAAAATTTCAAACCAAACTTACTTAAAAATATTGATAGCAATGTAAGAGAGAAAGTATATGCCTCCAGACAGACAAATTCAATAACTATTTTCCGAAACTTAATTAACAGAAAGCTAGTGTTGAAGAGAATGTCCATATTGTGACAACAATCACATTCATGCCAAGGAAAATACCTCTCCAAAAGCCAGTGCATCATCTTCAAAGAAGTCACCGAAATCTCCAAACTCAGAAAGAAGCGTCTGAATGTCCATTCCCATGCCTCTATCATCATCATCCCAATCCCAACGAGATCCAACCTGATCATTTGCCACTCCTGCTGTGACCGAATTGTTTCCTTCAATAGCACTATATTCAGATCTATATGCCTCTTGCATGGTCACATTTATGACAGTACCAGCTTGACCGAATGATTCTGTCATGCCTGTGCGGAGACGCTTAGAAACCTACATCGAAACATAAGGCCGGCTGACTACAGTAATTTATTAAGGAGAAAAAAGTATGATAAAGGAATATGGAATCATGAGAGAGGTGCACGAGCAAATAGAATGAGCATGCTGTAAAAACCACATAATAGTTAGTACAAACAAATGAGAAGTATTTGAGTCAAGGATATTATGAGGTTCAACCAAGGATATGCTAGTATCATTGTGTTTTCAGTTTTTACAAGGGAAGACCATGGTTAAGTGATCCAGACCGTTCATTTTTCTTTTCTTTTTTTAAAGATGTGATCCAAACCATCCATGGGTCCTGCCATGGACAGACAATGCCTCAAAATTATTCTCGAAAGGAACAGTTCTAAGCCAACAATTTGTGGCCTGGAAACAGACAGTAATGAAAAGCGAAGGTCCATGTTCGGCTGAAAAGGGGGCAAAGATTGGACGTCTAGAATCTTCCAATCTAGGTGCATTTTGGCCTTTTGGAGCATGGACCATCCAAACAGTCTCAATCACTGAATCACAGGACTCGCTTGCACAAAACAAAAGCCCAAGGATATACACAACTTGGCCAAGTTCTTTAGAAGTCACTATGAAGTGAACTGTTTTAACCAGCTTAAAAATTTTACAGTACCATTTTTTGGCCATCATTCTCAAACTGATCATTCATTGATAAACCAGACTGCCTGCTTGTAAGAGAATCAGCATCTGCTTCAAGGTCACGACCTCCAGCAGGCATCCCATAATCGCTGTCGCTGGATGTGCTACTTATGCTGCTGATGCTGCTACTATTGCTGTTGCTGCTGCTATTATAGCTACGGTGTGGGCGTAAGCCATTAGAATCGATCCATGGGCTCAGTAGAGACTCAATGTAGCCAGTGCTGCTGAACCCCGAACTAGGATCAAAATAAAAACTTTCAGTGAAAGGCAAGGCACTATGAAAATTTACAAGGCAGATTCCCAAGTAAGATAAGAAAGGCTGGAGAGAATAAAGTCAATGACTACAATGTAACCCACATACATAAGTTCCGCATCAACTCATGACTACCAATGGAGTTCCATAGCTCTACCACCACATAAGCCCCAACCACTTACCTCCAAATCGTAGCAAATAAAAGGTCCCTTGGAACATGTACATCCATCGAAGTCACTTTAGCATGTTGTTTAAAGGTATCAATTTCCTAATTTGTTCTTGGTTTCAATGCATATCTTTCTTTCAAGGTTTCGAATAATAGTATTAGTCGACGTATTTGCCAGGCCAAAAACAATATAATACAGTTGTATCGGGTGATATTTTTTCTTTTCCTTAAAAAAAAAAAAAATTTGAAAACTTTTTAAGAAAATAGGAAAAAATGTAAAACACTAGAATCTATCTTTTTTTTATGTTTTTTACATGTATCCAATGGTGAATGTTAAACATTTTAATTTTCCCTTAGCAATTTAAAACACTTGGACAGATTGAAATCACTGAAAATAGTTTGTTCGCTTCAATTTAATAGAGGTTATTTAGAACCCTAAAAAATTAGATGGATTTATAAATCCAGTTCTTGAATTACTTTTCACTTCCATTTGAGAAATCACAGGAGCCAACCCCATATAGCTGGTACAAGGCTATGATGAATGATGATGATGACATTTACTGCACGGTGCACATGGGTGAGATCCAGGCCATTCAACAAATGAGGCTCACTGTTAAAAATGCCTAGCTCAAAGTTCAGGCCAGTCTACTCATCAGATGGGCCACGAGTGCATAAGAGAAGTGGACAAGAAAAAAAAAAAAAAAAAATCATTGGTCCATACTCATGTATTCCTGTGGCCCACCGGATGGGTGTCAGCCTCTTTTGCCAGGCAATGCTCACAGTGGAACGGAAACTACCAGATCAATGGCCCAGATCTGCCAAATTGGCACGTGTTCCATGAAGAAGCCTCAATTTTCTCCACGCTTCAGTAACATAACAAACAGAAGACATATCAGACTCGCCAAACAGACAACTCCAGGACTACTACAAGAGGCTGTTGTTTCGTTTGGACGAATCAGGCACAATACCTATAACAAAACAACAATTGAAATTAAGCATCAGAACTAACCAATGCATGAGGATAGATGAATCTGGAATGTTCAAGAGTGGCCAAGCTTCAAATAATGATGTTCCAACCCAATTTTGTAGCCAGAACCTGCAGGTACCCAATGCCAAAGTTAATCAAACTAATACATGCTACATCGATCAATTGTGGAGGGTAGAAAAAGCATGCCTTTTGCGAGAAGATCTAGCAAATGCCACTTGCATGATTGGAACCAGCACCGTCTCAGCTGGATAGATGAACGTCCTCTCAAGAACTGGAACATTATCAGCAGATCCCGGCTGCTCGCCCTTTCCAAGGGCTGGTGGTTCCACAGTATGATGCTTGGAGATATTCTTATTAAAACTACTTCCCATCCCAGGGCAGCCAATGGTAACTTCGACATAACAATTTTGCCCTCTCAGCTGATAATTAGATGATTGAGCGGCATGGAAAGGTAAACCAAGAGCAGTGAACCCATTTGAAGCCTTATTAACCTTGCTGCCAATTGTTCGACCATGTCAAAAAGGAACTGATAGTATAAATGAATACGAGTTGAAAAGTATTTTCAGTGCCTTCATTGTAAGTCGCATTTGAACACCAGAAAACATAATGGAGAAAGCGTGTTGAAATCAAAGATATACCTGAAATACACTTGCTTCACAAGATCGCTTGGGCAACAACCAGTAAGTCTACCTCGCATTCCATGAGGAGCCACAATAACTGCCAGAAACTCCAAACCCCAAAAGTAGTTACTACAAAGCTGGTGTAAAATAATAATAATAATAATAACAACAACAACAACAACAACAACAACAAAGAATGGTAGCAAAAAAGGGGGGGGAAACATTGCATTTGCAGGATTTCAGAACCAGGGAAGTGATATGCAACCAGGTAACAAAATTTAAATGTTAGAACCTGCTCCTACTGCTCCTTATCCTGCGACTCCTGATACCACTACAGTACTACCACTGCTACTACTGGCAGTCTGTTATTCCTGCTGCTGCTCTTGCTGCTACTACTGCTCCGCTACTATAAGGAGTCACAATGACTTCCAGAAACTCCAAAAAAAGAGTTCGCTACACAACCATGGTTAAAAGATAATTGCATTTGCAGGATTTTAGAACCAGTTAAATGATATGCAACCAAATTTTGAAGTGTATATGTTAATACCAACTAATATCACTACTACTACTAAAGCTCCTCCTATGCATCGTTATAATTTTACTCCTGATACTAATATTACTTCTCCTGCTGCTACACAGGATCTTAGAACCAAAAAAGTGATACAACTGGATCATAAAAAACGTTAGAACCTACTCCTATGATACTCCTGCTCCTTGTGCTCCTACTCTTCATGCCCCTGCTGCTCCTACTATTACTCCACCCCCTCCTACTACTGCTCATCACCTCCTATGTGCTGCTGCTGCTGCTGCTGCTACTACTATGGGTGCTTACTACTGCATTACAAAATCTACGTCTATCTTCTTCCCAACATAAGTAGGTCCTATGGAAAAGTGAAGCAGGTTCCCCAACCAACTGGTTGAAACAATATTCTACACCCAGGTCCTGACACAGTGCATGACTTACAGGGAACGACCTAGCATGAGTTTGGAATGACATATCGTTTGGGTTCATGATAAAAGTTATGGCATAAGTTTGACACCAGCTGCCAACATGACACAACCCTCCTTTATCTAGGCTGGGGACCAGCAATGAGAGGACAAATCTCCCACAGGCGCAATGTAATAGACTATTACACAGGTTGATTACAAAGAGCTATCTAATAATCTATTACGTAGGTTGATTACCATCAACGAGTTGAATTCTACAGCCGAATATTATTTCATCCAACTCCTGGAGCACAAAACCACAAAACAATAGCCCCAGCTGAGCTGTGGCCATGGAAGCCACCCCATGCCGAGATGAAAATATATGGTACTATCTAACTGAAAGGGGCTCTATACTTGTAGAGAAAGTGTCAAGTAGGTGAGTTGATTTAGATAAAGGTATTAGAACATGAGTGCAATAAGGAAAACAAGCTTTGCAAATATTGTGGTGATGAATCGGCTCACCCGGTCTACCCCATGATGTGGTAAAGGGAGGATATTAGGGGAAGCTGTGAGTGGAGATTCCCCTGCAGAGAGCCGGATGAGGGGAACTATTCCAAATTCCCAAAAGTTCACAATGCTGCCACCACCAGAAAGTACATGAATTGCCACCGAAGAGACAGATGTTCAGAATGGGTGAAATGGAACTTAATCTTAACAGCAACAGTGTGGCAACTTTGTGTGCTGGAGCAATTTCATGAAAAGCATTGTTCTTCCCTCCAAGCTTATCAGGAACCCCTAGATGTGAACTTTAACGATGTTGAGGGAAGGATCGTTAATGAGGTCTGAAATGTGTATGCTCTGTTTAAGCCACCTATTAGTAATTAGGCAGGACCATTCAGACTGTACCATTCTTGGAGAGTTGTGGGGTCTTTGATGAGGAATTCAAATGCTCAGTAGTGATATCCATCCCATTCAACCATATCCATGAGAGCCAAACATCAGAGCATATATTTGTTAGATTTTCTCTGTTTCTTTAAATATCTAGGATCAAATGCTTAGGGGCCATTCGAACCAAGGTATTCCATATCAGTAATGGTGGCCATAATGGTCACCACCATTACCGATACAAGTATCGGCTGTAACGGCCGATACAGGAGTATAACGACCGTTACAACTTACGACCCCCGTAACGGTCGAAAATTTTCTTTTGCCTGAAAAAAGTATGAAAAACTATCTAGAAAATCTAGAATAATGTAAATATTCCAAAATATGTATTCATTCTTCTAACATGTTTATGGTAGTATAACGGTCCACTCTTTGGTGATAGTGTTGGATCGGGTTGTTTAGTGAATTTGTGAACATTATTATGTCTCTAATGTTTACACATCACAATCAAGCATTAGAACTAGAAATCATAAAGGAAAAAAAAAAAAAAAAAAGGACAGATGCTACTTTTTCAAAATTTTGAAAAAAAAGGGCCCTCGGAGCTTCTATTCACTCAAATCACTTTAATTTATGGTTTTAATCTTAAAAACTATAGTAAGAGTCGTCAAAATCTGTTGCAAAATGATCTAGGAGAGTTTTTAGAATGAGAAAAGAAGAAAAATGATGAGAAAATAGATTTAAATAGAAAAAAAGTTACCGTTTTTCGACCGTTACAAGGGTAACGGTCGGTATGCCTTGTAACGGCTGATACAGTCCCAAAAAACCAACTGCCCCATTTCACCCCCCGTATCATGTATCGTTCATGGTCATTACCTATACGTATTGGCCTTTACGGGTGTATCGTAACGGATACGGAATACCTTGATTCGAACGCACCCTCAAAAAGGGGTGAAAAAAACGACGATCAGCAAGACTTTGAGCTTATCTGTGGTGACGCCGTTCAAATTAGCAGCGTGCAAAGCACGCATAGGCTTACCGTGAAGCTATCAACAACAACGGATATAGAGAAGAATAGTAGAAGAGGAGTGATGAGAGAGAGAGAGAGGCGCGTGAGATGAGAGGAAACAAGGGAGGAGGTTCCTTTTTTTTGGTTACCAAACCCTAATCCCATTCCTTAATATATAATAGTCCATTGTGTGTACAATCAGCGTATGGGTCCTTGGGCTAGGCCCAAGTGCTAAGGCCCAAGGTCCATCATATTCAACTCTTTTTTTCCTGACGACCTATTCAACTCAGTCCAAAACCTATTTAACTGGGTACATAATCATTTTTCCCTTTCAACAAGGAGCATTAAACGCTTTCTCATTTTCTCAAATTGGATGCACTTTAGCAAACCCTGTTTGATCCCCCGCATCAAAATAGGTGCTAAAAAGCCCAATTGCCGAAAACCAATCAGATTGGTTTTGGAAATCGACCGACAAAGTTGATATGCACTTGCTTTTGCAGGAAAACCCTTTTTGCAGAAGTTGCATCCAAAAGGCCCCACAGTCTGCTTTCTAATTAAACTGTCGCCATCCTTCCAGTTTTCCATGATGTTCTTTTGATTTAATGAAGAAAAAATATACATATGAATAGAAATATATATATATATATATATATATACACATATATATATATAGGAACAAAAGACTACCCATAGTTGTGCAAAGTCCGACTTCATTCAAAAATAATAAATACACAACATAAACAGGGGATACCTGGGAGCTTTTCTCCATAGTTATTCGAAGAGCGATGTCTTAATACCCTTTCCATGTCATCACTCAAAAGTGTCCGAATATGCCTAAAAATCCGGGAAAACTGTTATATTAATTAAGGAATTGCATTTTGTCAACCAGACAACAATGGAAGACACTATTAAACAAGGGAAAAAAAAAAAAAAAAGATCGAACTCGACGAACTTTGCGTGTATTATCACATGCACAAAGATTGCTTCTTCAGTGGCAGCAAAGATAAACTCACATGTAGGTTGCACTCTCCTACAAAACAGCAAATTTTGGTATCTGGTTAGGAAAAAAGAAAGGTTTAATGCTTAAGAATGCAAACAGGCACGATGCTCTCTGGCAAACAAACAATAAATTTGAATTCTAACATGCTAAAAAAATGCTTAACATGATTGACGATTCACTCAAGAAAGCACGCATAAAGAAACAAGTGTGCCTATGGTTCTCAGTTGATCAGTTATGTTGGTAACCGTTATGCTTAGGAGTAAACCAAAAGATAGGGCTACAAAATGAAAAGCAAAGAAAATACTTTCTAAGGCACATGAAATGTCACAAATTTAGTGGTGGAGACCATAAAATCATAGACACAGTTTATGAAGATTTTCCCATGGCATACATTTCAAGACCACAGAAATTTTATACGAGCTTGTATACTGCATGCCTCTCCAAGACCACTGATCCAGTTTACGCAAGCATAAAAATATAAATAAATAAATAACATCTGCTATTAGAAACACAACCAACTAGTTCCCAGCAGATACATTTCCTTTAGAATCCAAGGAAGAAGTTAGTATTGCCATCGAACAAATCAAAATACACAAACAACTGAACCACAAGAGTAATGTAACACATCATTAAAAAAAAAAAAACAATGTTTTTCACTGAAGCAGAAAAGTTCTGAATCATTCAGAAGGCAGAAAAGTTCAGTGAAACAGTACAACGTCAATTCTCTCTGTTAGCAAACCTGAAAAGTTTTTCACTTTGTGCAAAGGGATGGCATCTGGTGAATACATCTCCGAATCTGACGTAGGCAAGCCCTCTCAGTGCTCTGTCATTCCCAATGCAATAGCAGTCATGAGATGAAAGTAAAAATATGAGGATAGATCCACTGTGCCTCCAGTACCATTTCATAAGCAGCCACGATCGTATAATTGATAAGATTGGTGAATGTGCCAATCAATCTAAGGGCCGATTATTTAGACATCTCAAGGATGAACCAATGGTGAACAAAGCAGCAACTGGTTGTTTGTACCTGTTCATATCTAGGTATTTTCTGGACCAGTGCTCAACTTCTCCTGGCTGTCATAAATGCTTGATGGATTGGATAGTTATGAACTTCCAATCAGCAACTTTTGAGCTAAAGATAAGAGGGTACACTAATTGGACAATCAGATCGATAGCCAAAGCACAGCATTCGAGAGTCTGTAGCATTTGCTAAAAGGTACTGGGCGCCCATTAGATCCTCTATCTAAAACAACAGAAAGGTCTCCTGGGAAGAGGGACAACCTCTCTATGCAATTCCGTAAGGCCTGAGATAAAGCAACCGCAACCTCTTCTGAATCCCCAGGGGCTACCCAGAATCCAGCTCCAACAACTTCAGCACAATTCAATTAAATGTTACTACATAATATAATGAATATTGTAAAAACTATTGAAATCATTGTAATCAATAGTTTGATACATCTAAACTGAGAATAAGGTATACAACTTCTGCATGATGCAAGAAAATGCTAATTAATTAAAAGAAAATACCTCTCAATTTAGAAACTGCAGGCTGAGCAGTTTCAAGAACAGATGAGTGGCGTCCTGGGAGAAAAAGCCAGAGCTTTATTTTCTCATCTGTGCATTTCATATATTGAACAATTTATGAATAAATTAAGTGGAAAATCCAAGACAGTTTACAAACAATAGTAGGCAAGGTGCAAGTCACTGCGCAGAATCCTTACCAGGGTTGTGCATACCCTGAGATGGATCCCAGGGTCCAACAAAGGAATTAGTCCATGTGCTGAGAAATCCCTCATTCTGCAACTGCAGTTGTGATGAAAGTACCAATAACGTTGCAGCATCTTTCTGCTCTGCTTTTAAACTGAGAAAAATAACAAAACAACTAACATCAGAGCTAAATTTGAATGGCATGCACAAGAAATATTGCCATCAGCTCAAAAGACTACAATAAGAATGAGAAAAGAACCAAAATGACACCTTTTCTCTGGTAGAGAGTTCGGATCGGATTCACAAGGGAGAAACTGGAACCAGGAAATATGCTGTAGGCCTCCCTGCACAAGAGCATGGGATGTGAAGTAAGAATAACTGTGTGAGAATTGCACTTCCCATCTATGAATGCATACAAGCAACATGCACATATCGAGAATGATGCATTATGCATATCCAAAAATAAAGGTATCTAAGCCTCTTTGGATCCACTGAAGTGCACGTTTGAGAGCTTGTAAATGGAGGTAAATGGGAAATGGAATTGGAGATAAATGAATTGAAGGTAAATGGCTTACTCAATTGTGCTTGGATAGTAGTAAATGAAATGTATTTGAAATCCAAATATTCTGTTTGGCTGGGAGTAAATAGGAGGAATTAGAACGCATTGGAATTTTTCAATATTTTTCAATATATTCACAGGAACATACATGAAATCACAAATCTTTTTTTTTTTTTTTTGAAAAATGATAATTCCAATAAAAGGCCACAGACAAAAAACAAAAGAAAAGAGAGAGAGAGAGAGAGAGAGAGAGAGAGAGAGAGAGAACCCCAACACTACAACCAGCGCTTTAGGAAAGAAAAAGACCAATCCGAGGCCATAACCCAATCCATTACAAAAGAGTTTGTCCTCCTGAAAACTAAAAACCCTCACTCTTGTTCTTAAACACCCGCCTGTTTCCTTCTAGCCATAAAGCCCACAAAACTGCTAAAGAGCTCATTCTCCAAATCATTTTCTCTTATTTAACTCTGACCAACCTTTGGTCAGACCATCCTTCCAGGGAGAGATTAGGTATATTGTCCATTTTGAATAGAAATTGGTGCTCCATGTTGAATCTGAGAACTTGAAGTAGGAAGAAATAACATGTATCATGATCTTCATGACAAAATGCATTCTTCTGATTTACCTGGCAATGCTGATGACTGTTGCCGGAAAATTGACTGCTGTTCTAAGCCAATCTACCACTACCCTATTAAGTTCAAGTCTTAATATCATTCCAATTGCCATTACAAAAGTAATTAGTATTTTTGGCATTAAAAGATATTTCGGGCTGGTAATTATTCCAAAAAAAACTACCGATTCTGCAACAAAACCACTCATTCCTGGCAATGCAAGAGAAGCCATCGAGAAGCTACTGAACATGGTAAATATTTTTGGCATTGGGATAGCTATTCCTCCCATTCTTGAGAACATTCAACTTCATCCAGCAATCTTATTTACTTCAGCACATAGCAAGAAACCACTTCTCAACATTCAAATAAAGGGAAGCCAGTCGACATGAGAGATCCACTTATGGTGATGAACCACAAGAGCTGCCAATATTCAGATTTCCACGAGGACCTGTTTGTTTGGAGAGAAAACCCTCCTAAAAAAAAATGGAAAAGAATATGAATTCCACGGATGCAACAGTTTTTTTTTTTTAAGAAGAAGAAGAAGAAGAAGAATCCCTGATGGAACAGTTACCTCTGTTTGACAAAAAAAAAAATGGGGAAATCAATTTCCTTTTCCTAGGTTTTCCTCAAAAACAAGCAAAACTATTTCCTAAAAAACATATTAAATACTTAAATGTAGATTTTCATGGTTACGAGATACAACTCTCGCCTTTTGACCATTAACCTTTTAACATTTCCCTGGAATATGATGTATAAAACAAACAACAATAAGGGAATCTACTTCCCCCATTACTGATATCAACTTTCCAAGTTTCAAGATCCCATAGGGGTTTTCCATTTCCTCGTCTTGGTTTCATTCTAAAAAAACAAACCCTAAAAGAAACAGGTTGAGAATTAAATTCATTCATTTTGCAAGATAATACAAATGGAAACATAAATCCCTTAACAGTATCTACATGTTAATGAGTTACAGAAAACAAACTATTAATCAGAACAGCTTAGCTAATGTTAGACTAAGCCTTCAAAAAGAAACAGCTACGAAAGGGAAGAGTGAGAGAATACAATTCTGAAGACATTCGTCCACATAACGCAATAACACCAGCACTCTCTTGGAAAAAAGACTTCCCAGTACTTCTAGTTTTGTGTCGGGGAAAGTATACTTGGAGCCTTACATACTTCTGTGAACCTGCAAAATGATTATTGAAATTTACATTAATGTTAGTTAGTAAAAATAAAAATAAAAAGAATTTCACATTAATGTTAGTAAAAAAAAAAGGGACCTATTTTATCGGTTAAAATAGATACCTATATGAAAATTAACATAAACTAAACCATAAGGTTCAGACACACCATGTAGGGCTCTTAACTCAAAAATCTGCTAAAAAGATGATGGTAACTAGCTGATTGGTGGACATCATCTGATGGACAGTTAAACAGACAATAGACGACATTTCAGGTTCATCAAACAAATATCCATCTGAGATCAGGATCCTCTTATCAATCTGATTTTAAGTACAATGTCCTTCTGCAGTGGGTCACATTATTTACGTGGTCTAATTTAATGTACATGTATGAAAAGTTTACATTTATTGTCTGAATGGGCATGGAGTATTGCACTCTACCAGAGTATCAAATAACTAGTCATTAAATAAAATAAATAAATAACCTAAACGCTACTCCACCGGTGAGTTCATTTTGCTTATGACACGACTCGCGATTGCCAACATGTGTCGCCCCTTTGGGCTCATACGCAGAGAATGAAATGATGGGAATCGTCCATCTTGCCGGTGCACAATAGATGAGCTATATTGAAATAATCGTGGCTCAAAAATAATCCTGCACTTTGATTTTGTGTGGAAAGTGAACAGTTGAAAATGTTCATTTCGATGTTTTACATCCATTTCACTCAGTGGCAGATTATTATGGCGGACGTGGACCACATAGAATACCAATGCGCCATCCAGAAATCATTCAAAAAGAAAAAAAGAGTACCATCCAGACCATGGATGCTACTGATCATGAAACCATGCCAACATATGGTGAGGTCATCCTAAGTAGCAACATAAGAAAATGTATTCAGAATTCACTTGAAGTGATGGCAACAATGATGATTCACCACCATTTTTGTTTGTGGTGTCTTATCCACCATATGAGAAGATAGATACGCACCATCCCAAACTCATGGAACATCTACTAAAGCAACACTGATCAAATGATTCTAACCATCTAATTTTCTGTAATGAAATAGGTGGTTACAAATATGATCAGCAGTCCAATTCGAATAGAAAAATCAAGTGTTGTGATTAATTTAAATTTTGGGTTATAATCCATCCACAATAGAGCACTTGGCTTGGATGATCAAATGGCTGTACATATATGATGCATGCAGACTTTTTATTTTTATTTTTGAAAGGCAAAGAATTTTATTAAAGAAAGACATGCGTGCAGATGATATCCCACATTTTAAATATGGTGATGAAGTATCAACTCTCTCAGCCCCTTACACAAAGGGTGGCTTCTCCTCTAGATTTAAGGGCCTGTTTGGTGCGTGGAATTAGGTGGTATGGAATTGCATTTGGTCCCATGCAAATTCCATCCTACATTTGGAAACGACGGGGAGGATTTGGATTAATCTCAATATCATATCATCCAAAGCCAATATTAGATACTGTAGGATTTCTGGTGGATTTCGAAATCCACTACATGTGGGCCCCACGTTGATGCATGTGTTTTATCTATGTTGTCCATCCATATGTGCCCTTTACACGTGACAGTCAAGTTGCATACGCGTACAAGTGACCGGCATCAGTTGTGAAATGTGGTATGTTGCTTACAAATCCATGGTCCACCATACGCAGGCTTCACTCAATACAGTGTATTTCCTAAGGGAAGAAGTTGATCCCAAATGTGGGATTGGACGGTCAAAGTACCATAGTATTTTGATGAGGACATCGTGCACACGCACGGCCGCACACCACCACCCCTACGCACGTATGTACGCAGAAGGAGGATCCCATCATCGATCTGGCTCGATGACGACATCCAGGGAGGGCCTCCTAGCTAGAAGACAAGTTTTGGTTTAGAAAAGTGGGCCCGATAGTCAAGAAAAGCCCATCATGGGATCTCATGATCGTGGCCCACTCGTCGGATTGATTTCATTTTTTAGGTTTTGCTTATTGTTATTATTTAGAACATTGTGAACGCTTTAGATTTCTGTGATTGGTTTTTATTTTAGTTTACTTCATCGCCAAGTAATAGGTGTCGCACATGGTGCGAGTTTTTGGGTATAGGGCTCTCCCTATAAATAGGCACCCCTTGTAGTTCTTTTGATTCATTCAAGTTTAATAAAAATTCCTACTTTATTTTTCTGCTCTCTTCGTGAGTTGTGGAAGAATTCAAAAGTGGGTGCGAAGCCCTCCCTTTTCGAAGGGCTAACTACCGTGGTGTGAAGCCACATCGACCCCGATTCATCCCCATCCCCCATCATTTTTTTTTTCCATCTTCCCCACCATCCATATTTCGAATTCGTCCTTCTGTTGCATCAGAGTTCTTCATTACAGCAGGTTTCCAGATTTCGGCCCGTAGGCGAGCTGACACTTCGGCGGAGCACCACGCACAAGCCGTAGCTCGGATCGACCCAAAACTTCGGGGTTTTGGAGCCTCCCCCTGGCCGACTAGGGCCAAGGAGAGCTTTTCTGCAAACGACGCCCGCGCCCCAGGCCCGCTGTCCATACGCAGGATCGTCTTTTGGTTCAGGTTTTTATCCTCTTTTATCCTCTCATAGCCTTTTTTCATGAAACCTAGCCCTAGATTACGTTTTCCCTAACTTATATGCCCCTTTTCTTTCCCTAGGGTTCCTTGATTTGAAACTGGTGAATCCCTTGGATTAGGGACTGATTACTATGTGTGTGTGAAGGATTATTTCTTATCTTTGAGTATCGTTTGCTTCATAATTTTTATTAATCCAGCCCTATCATGTGTAGGCCTGGACCCGCATAAATTCCCCTTTAATTGAACGTTTGGATTTTCATGTGGGATGTGGAATTTGTGTAATTGTTTCTGAATTGGTATGATCTAAGCCTGAAATCTTGCATATCATATTTACATTTCATGTCCTGCATCAAATTTGGTATCAGAGCCTAGGGTTCTTGTAGGGGAATTCACCACATATTTATGGTTTAGTTTATAATTGTCCGTCATGCATTCAGTCCATCATATATAGCTGAATTTTAATAACGGTGTATAATCGCCTTCATATAAAGTCTCATAGGATCATTTAGTTTTTATTTTTTAGATGCATATAGTTGTCATAACAGGTCCTTAGGTTGAGTTAGCCTGTGTATGCCCACACGTACGGGTCGCGGTTTTGGTTTGCACCCTACTTTAAACATGGAACAACTACAAGAATCAATGGCCAAGTTAACCCAGCAGTTTGAGTCTATGTTTAAGCGCTTGGATCAACGCATGGATCAACGCCTTAACCAATTTGATGATCGCGTTACTCAAATAGAGGCCTCCCTCAGGGTAAACCCCACCATTGGGGAAGATGCCCATTCTCAAGTAGGTGGTCAGGAGATTAGACTAAGGAATGGAGGCGGCCAAGGAGTTGGTCATGGGCGCGCACCTGTGCACCCACCCCGTGAGGGACATCATGACCAATATGACCCAGATGCGCAACTCCTCAAGAGAGTTAGAGTAGATGCCCCTACTTTTGATGGCCACTTAGACCCTAAAGCTTTTTTAGATTGGTTGGCGGATATGGACCACTATTTTGAGTGGTATGATATGTCGGATGCTCGACGAGTCCGATTCGCCAAGATGAAACTTGTGGGTCAAGCAAAGAAGTTTTGGGCGACGGTTGAGCGAAAAAAAGAAAGAGCGAGGGAACTCCCAATAGTCCATTGGGGCGAAATGAAAGAAACACTTAAAGAGAAGTACCTCCCTTTTTCTTATCGTCTGCGGTTGATTGAGGAGTGGCAATCTCTTCGACAAGGTTCCATGAGTGTTGCCGACTATATTGAGAAATTCGAAGAGTACTTGACCCGTTGTGAGGTTGATGAGGACCCTGTACTCACCCTTGCTCGTTTTAAAACGGGCCTCCGTCCTGACATTAGGAGAGAATTGCTCGCCAAAGACATAGACACTATTGAACAGTTGTACCAAGTAGTGTTAGATGTTGAGCAATACCTTAAAGCATCTCGTGGGAAGGCGGTTTGACTTTCGCGAATCCGGACTAAGGTCAACCCCTATGGGGCTAGACCTAACACGGATTCCAAAACAAACCTTCCCCTAATGTTCAAATTTCCAGGACCTAAGGATGATAAGGGTAAAGAGATTGTCGGGTCTAATTCACGTGGAAGTGGGGCCACTAGGTGTTTTAGGTGTCGGGGTTAGGTCATTTTGCTCACCAGTGCGGCACCGAGAGGGCACCAAAGTACTTCTTATTGATGGGCAAGTAGAAGTAGTGCCCCCGAGAGTGATAGTGAGGAGGAGGAATATGAGCCGGTCGAAATCCTAGTGATGAGGAAGAGGGAGCACAAGAGTCCGACCCTCGCAATTGTGCGTTGCGCCCGGCTCAAGCCAAGAACACTGATGACTGGCGCCGCAACACGATCTTCTACACTTATGCAAAATGTGGGAAAAGAACTCGTAAGATGATCGTGAATAGTGGTAGTTGTGCCAACGTGGCATCGACTAGCACTGTGAGTCATTTAGGCTTGAAGTGAAGCCCATCCTCACCCTATAGAGTCTCCCCGGGTTGATGAGACATCCATTCCGGGCCTCGCACCGTCTTGTCTTGTTCATATTCAGTTCGGATCTTATAAAGACACAATTTGGTGTGATGTTGTTCTTATAGATGTAGGCCATATCATTCTGGGTAGGCCGTGGCTCTATGACAGGGATGTTACCATATTTGGTCGTTCAAATGTGTGTACATTCTGGTTTGAGGGCAAGAAGGTCAAGTTAAATCCTCTACCACCCAAGAATACAACTGGAAAAGAGTTCACCACACAGAGTAGTGTGAGCGGCCCAAAAGAAGTGGAGTCGAAGTCCAAGTCCAAACCGCTCCATATTTTGAATGCTAAAGACTTTGAGCGTGAAACGGAGGCGGACTCGATGATATACGCCCTCGTGGCTAGGGAGAGTGTACCAGAGACTAGCATAGAGTTACCCACTGAGGCCATCAGGTAGTACATGAGTTTCGTGATGTCTTTCCTGATGATTTACCGAATGAGCTTCCCCTTATGAGGGATATACAGCATGCTATTGATTTAATCCCTGGGGCAACTCTACCAAACCTCCCGCATTATAGAATGAACCCGAAGGAGCACGCTGAGTTGAAGAGGCAGATTGATGAACTCCTAGAGAAGGGTTTCATTCGAGAGAGCATGAGTCTGTGTGCCGTGCCTGCCCTTCTTACACCTAAGAAGGATGGCACATGGAGGATGGGTGTTGATAGTAGGGCCATCAATAAAATCACAATCAAGTATCGGTTTCCTATACCGCGTCTTGATGACATGCTAGATATGATGGCCAATGCTACTATCTTCTCAAAAATTGACCTCAAAAGTGGGTATCACCAAATCCGTATACGCCCTGGTGATGAGTGGAAGACGGCCTTCAAGACGAAGGATGGGCTATATGAGTGGCTAGTTATGCCTTTTGGGTTAACTAATGCCCCAAGCACTTTCATGCGTGTGATGACCCAAGTGTTGAGACCCTTCATGGGGAAGTTCCTAGTCGTATACTTTGATGATATCTTGATTTATAGCATGACTAAGGAGCAACACCTCAACCATTTGAGGCAAGTTTGTGGGATCCTTAGAGCCGAGAAGTTGTACGCCAACCTAAAGAAGTGCGCGTTCTTGTCTAGTAGTGTGATCTTCTTAGGTTTTATTGTGTCAGCTGAGGGCGTATCGGCGGATCCCGAGAAGGTCAAGGCCATCGTTAATTGGCCTGAACCCCGCAATATTCATGAGGTGCGCAGCTTTCATGACTTAGCCACTTTTTATAGGCGGTTCATTCGAGGCTTCAACTCCATTGTGGCTCCCATCACGGACTGCATAAAACAGGGAGAGTTTCAATGGACAAAGGCCGCCTCGAAGGCCTTCAAGGAGATAAAGGTCAAGATGACCGAAGCTCCTGTCACGCGACTTCCAGATTTTTCAAAAGCCTTTGAAGTCGCATTTGACGCGTCAGGAGTCGGCATAGGAGTACTTAGTCAGAAAGGGCACCCTATCGCCTTTTTTAGTGAGAAACTGAACGAGGCGAAGCAGAGATATTCCACCTATGACAAGGAATTCTATGCGGTAGTGCAATCACTACGCCATTGGCGACATTACCTATTACCGCAAGAATTCGCACTTGTTCTCATATCACGAGGCCTTAAAATACTTGAACTCTCAGAAGAAATTAAGCCCCAGGCACGCCAAGTGGGTTCAATTCCTTCAAGAGTACACTTTTGTGCTTAAGCACAAGGCCGGTGTAGAGAATAAACCTGCCGACGCGTTGAGTCGTCGAGTCGCATTACTCAATTCCATGAGCGTTGAAGTTACGGCCTTGGCGCATTAAAGAAGAGTATTTTGAGTGTCCGATTTTGGGGTTGTGTATACGTCTTTATTAAAGAGTCCGTCAGAGCTAATGAAAGTGAGTATTTGATTTTGGACGGATATTTATTTAGAAGTGACCCTTGTGATACCACGCACCTCCCTTCGCAATTTTCTTGTCTGGGAGTTACATTCGAGGAGGGTCGCGGTCATTTCTCGTGACAAGACCATTGCCCTAGTGGAGGATAGATTTCATCAAGCCAAGCCTCAAGCGGATGTGGCCAAAATTATAGAGCAATGTCGTACTTGTCAACCGGCAAAGCAAAGGAAACAGAATACAGGATTATATACACCTTTGCTATCCCCTTCATCCTTAAGGACATCGATGGACTTCGTGCTTGGACTTCCCAAGACTATTCGAAAGCATGACTCCATATTTGTTGTCGTGGACCGTTTCTCCAAAATGGCCCACTTCGTTCCTTGTTCTAAGACCTCGACGCCTCTCATGTTGCCAAGTTGTTCTTTAGTGAGGTTGTCAAACCGCATGGGTTACTGTCCGACCGTAACGTGAGATTCATGAGTTACTTTTGGAAGACACTATGGCACATGATGAATACTAGGCTCCAATTTTCTTCGCCTTTACCACCCTCGACCGATGGCCGACCGAGGTGGTTAATGTGGCCTAGGGAGTTTACTTCAATGTTTAGTAGGGGAGCATACCAGACGTGGGACACCATACTACCCATACCGAGTTTGCATACAATAGTTCTGTCACATAGGTCCACAGTCTAAGTCCTTTGAAGTCATTCGGTTACAAGCCTAGGAAGCCTATTGATCTTATCCCCATGTCATTATCCCATCGGCCATCGTAGTTCCGCAAAGTCATTTGCACATCACATACATTCATTGCATCAATCAAGAAATCAAAGCGAAAGATCACTACTAGTAATGAGCAATACAAATTTTCTCTGCACCAACATGACGTTTCAAAGAGTTCAATATTGGGACCGTGATGGTCCGCATCGTGCCCGAGCGATACCCTCCGTGGGTCAAGTTCGTAGTTACACGCGCGTAGCTGGACCCTTCAAAATTATAAAGCGAAACTGGTCTCAATGCGTATGAGGTAGATCTTCCACCCTCCATGGGAATTAGTTCCACATTCAATGTGGAGGATCTAGTTGCTTTTCGTCAGGACCCATGATACTTTGTCCTATTCTTTCGCCCACCCGTCCTAATTCCCCGCATCCTTTGATCCATGGCCTCTTCCCGACCTTTCATCCCAAATTTACCTCCCATACCTAGCCTTCACACTCCAAGAGAGAAAATAGAGGATATCCCGGGCCATGAGATAATTTCCACGTCGGATGGCGCGTTTCGTGATACTCGTTAAATGGAAGTCACGTCTTGGCTTTCAGACAAAGACATGGCTCATCGAGGAGGAGCTCCGGCCGACTTGATCCTGACATCTGAAGCGTTCAGAGTTTTATTTCGCCAGTGGCGAAATCTTCGCAGCCGAGGAGAGTTGATGAGAACATCGTGCACACGCACGGCCGCATACCACCACCCCTACGCACGTATGTACGCAGAAGGAGGATCCCATCATCGATCTGGCTCGATGACGACATCCAAGGAGGGCCTCCTAGCTAGAAGACAAGTTTTGATTTAGAAAAGTGGGCCCGATAGTCAAGAAAAGCCCATCATGGGATCTCATGATTGTGGCCCACTCGTCGGATTGATTTCATTTTTTAGGTTTTGCTTATTGTTATTATTTAGAACATTGTGAACGCTTTAGATTTCTGTGATTGGTTTTTATTTTAGTTTACTTCATCGCCAAGTAATAGGTGTCGCACATGGTGCGAGTTTTTGGGTATAGGGCTCTCCCTATAAATAGGCACCCCTTGTAGTTCTTTTGATTCATTCAAGTTTAATAAAAATTCCTACTTTATTTTTCTGCTCTCTTCGTGAGTTGTGGAAGAATTCAAAAGTGGGTGCGAAGCCCTCCCTTTTCGAATGGCTAACTACCGTGGTGCGAAGCCACATCGACCCCGATTCATCCCCATCCCTCATCATTTTTTTTACCATCTTCCCCACCATCCATATTTCGAATTCGTCCTTCTGTTGCATCAGAGTTCTTCATTACAGCAAGTTTCCAGATTTCGGCCCGTAGGCGAGCTAACACTTCGGCGGAGCACCACGCACAAGCCGTAGCTCGGATCGACCCAAAACTTCGGGATTTTGGAGCCTCCCCCTGGCCGACTAGGGCCAAGGAGAGCTTTTCTGCAAACGACGCCCGCGCCCCAAGCCCGCTGTCCATACGCAGGATCGTCTTTTGGCTCAGGTTTTTATCCTCTTTTATCCTCTCATAGCCTTTTTTCATGAAACCTAGCCCTAGATTACGTTTTCCCTAACTTATATGCCCCTTTTCTTTTCCTAGGGTTCCTTGATTTGAAACTGGTGAATCCCTTGGATTAGGGACTGATTACTATGTGTGTGTGAAGGATTATTTCTTATCTTTGAGTATCGTTTGCTTCATAATTTTTATTGATCCAGCCCTATCATGTGTAGGCCTGGACCCGTATAAATTCCCCTTTAATTGAACGTTTGGATTTTCATGTGGGATGTGGAATTTGTGTAATTGTTTCTGAATTGGTATGATCTAAGCCTGAAATCTTGCATATCATATTTACATTTCATGTCCTGCATCATATTTCCGGACATGCAATCATTGTGAATGCAATTCCATACCATTTAATCCCATGTTCAGGCCTAGGGTTTTGGGGGCAAAAAATCTAAAAAGACTACCGGCCCATAAGTTTAATTGGGAGTATATACAATTTTTTTGCTAAGGCATTAGCCACAAGGTCCAAAGGGTCTTCAGGTAGGGTTGAAAGTCAGGCGAGTTGGGTTGGGTTGGTGCTCAACCCCAGCCCAACCCAAGGTTTCCTATACCTCAACCCTAACCCAACCCATCCCAACCTTAGGTTGGGAATTCTCAACCCAAGCCCAACCCGAGCGGGCTCGGTCGGGTTGGTCAGGTGGATACATGCTAATGTTTTCATTATTACATTAATCTATTATATTTAAATACACGTGTTATTTTTTGTACTTATGATTTTATTAATTATATAAGTAGTTATTTATCGTAAAGAACT
Organism: Magnolia changhungtana; assembly: GCA_030180095.1. Classification (NCBI taxonomy): domain Eukaryota; kingdom Viridiplantae; phylum Streptophyta; class Magnoliopsida; order Magnoliales; family Magnoliaceae; genus Magnolia; species Magnolia changhungtana. Next base: position 4,250,468 of record JASAUF010000218.1, on the reverse strand, counting down.
TAATTTTTTCTAAACAAACAAGCTAAAATATAGGACAACTACTCCTTTAAAAGTCATGTTGTGTAGCCCACAATCTATTTGGGAGAGAGAAATCCGGCATATCTTGTTAGCTTGAGTCATTGGAAATGACATGGACCAATGAGACCCAACGGCATTGGAATTTGCCGTGCCTTCAACACAGACGATCCACACTCAATTATAATTTATATGTAACTTATATATTGATCGGGTTCGGGTTGGGTCGAGCAACCCAAACCTGACCCAAGTTTTATCGGGTTGGTATTTGTATAGCCCAAACTCGAGACCGAAACCAATACACCATGCCAGAGCCCAACACAATGTTGTGTCGGTCACGGGTTGGTCGGGTTGAACCCGCCCGACTTTCAACCCTATCTTCCGAGTGTCATTTCCAAGTTTCAAGGAGCTTTTGTTAAAGGCGGATAAATCCTCGATAGCGCACCAATAGCTCATGAGTACATTGATGCTAAATTCAAGCAAAGGTTGAGAGGTGTGGTGTGCAAGCTAGATATTGAGAAAGCCTACGATCACGTGGAATGGAATTTTTTGGATCACATGCCTGGGAGGATTGGTTGCAGAGCAAAGTGGAGAGTGTGGGTTAAGGAGTACATTAGTTCCACCAGGTTCTCGGTGTTGGAAAATGTGTCGCCAAAAGGATTTTTTCAAAGTTCGAGTGGGTTAAGGCAAGGGGATCCCCTATCTCCTCTCTTTTTGTGATGGTAGCCGAGGCATTGGGTAAAATGTTGGAACGTGGTCAGGAAGTAGGTCTACATACCGATTTTTATGTAAACAAATCAAGCCTCCAAATATCCTACCTTCAGTTTCCTGAAGCATAGCCGTCGGAGCACCATACCGCTAAAACATAGTCGTTAGAGCTTGACCCTCATACAAAGAAGAGTGCAACAAAACATAGAAGGAAGACATAGAGAATCACCCCGAGCTTTCAAACCTCCACACCAACCTATCTTGCTCCCCAAGTATCAGGCAAACCACTTGGATATGTTGCAGAAGAAGCAAGAAATCATCAAATTCTTCGTCAGAAAAATTTTGATACTAAGGGAGCGACCATGCCCCCGAAGATCCAATCGTCAACCAACAATCCGCAACCAAGATACCAACATCTAACACTAAAGTGGGTAGGCTTGGAAACTCGGACATAAAAGAGGTTTCCATAGCCCAAACATCCTTCTAAAATTTATTTATTTTCACCATCTCTGATCACAAACTGGATCCCTTCCTTGAGTTTCACTTTTACGCTTGCAATGCCCTTCCATGACCTGTACACTCTGTACAAGGTAGCATCCCTAATCCACCATCCCCCGCCCTCACAAGATGCTTGAAGAGTGAAAGAAAATAAATAGGCATATTAGAGAGAGCCGCTTTGATAAGCGTAATTTGCTTGACCATATTAATTTATGTTACTCGATCAGTGAAGAAAAAAGACAAGATGAGTTGCCAAAGGGATAGATTTGGATGTTTCACTGTCGGTTCTTTTTATAAAATACTCCATATTTGGGGCCCTGAAGATAGCAGCGTTCGCTTGGCTTGTTGGAAGGGGAAGGGTGTTGACTATGGATAGTCTCTAGAAACAGGGAATAGTTATCCCAAATATTTGTTTGATGTGTATGGCCAATTCTGAGTTGGCGGATCACCATTTCCTTCATTGCTCGATTGCTAGCAACTTATGGAACAACATGTTGTCTGACTTCAAGGTCTTTTGGGCTTCACCGAGTTCTATTGGTCAATTCATTGTGAGTTGGCACGGAGTGGAGGTTAGGAAGGAACTAAAAGGTATATGGCGCCCATGCTTATTGGTGGGCCTCTGAGCGGTTTGGGACAAAAGAAACGGGAGATTCTTTCAAAACTTGAGTCATTCTCCGAGTTGGTACAATTTAATTTAGATGACAAGGACCCTTGAATATAGATAGAGAGGCTTACATGGTACATCTATGGTAATGGGTCATAACTGAGAAACCCTTATTAGGGAGACAGAAGGCATTCATATGTGTGGTGTGTGTATGCATATTGATTAGTATACGGGCGGAATACGGAAAATTTGCTTTTATTAACCTAAACCCAGGGTTGTTTGTTTTTCCCAATTACAAGGTGAATATGTGTAAATAGCTCATCATTACTTTCACCATACATATGGAAAAGAGAGAAATATCATGTTAATTACTCATGTCCCTACTTTCCTTGTTCCAGGAATTTTGCGCCTTCTCCCGAGGAAAATGATATGTTACAGTTGTGTCTTTCCAAGAATGGAGTTTTCTTGGTTCGGTCCTTATATTCTATGTTGGCTCGTCCTCAGTTTATGCGGGTCCTTACCATACAGCCCCCATTTGGAAGTATGGAGCCCCCCCAAAGGTGTCTACTTTCATTTAGTTGTCTGCAAGAAATAGGATCCGCACCATCGACAATCTTCGTAAAAGATCCCTCTATCTTCCTAATGAATGCCTTCTTTGTTTGAGTGTCGAGGAATCGATGGACCATCTCCTCATCCATTATTCCTTCTCCCGCACTGTTTGGTCTGGCATCTTCATGAGGCGGGTGGCTCGTGTGAGGCGGTACCCTTGTGATTTGGGTCCCACAAGGAGGGGTTCGGCCGAGGTCCTAACCCATGAGATGTGGGGGCCTGGGCTATGAGATAAAGGATTGATTTGCCATGCTCTAACAGTTCAAGCTTTTAGAGCAAGTGGTTAATTGTTCTGCATCAAGTTGGTATCAGAGCGGGAGGTCTCTTGTTCAAGACTCCTCACCGAGAGTGATTAATGCAGAGGCATTTTCACACCGAGCTCGAGTGGGGTTGCCTGTGAAATGCAGGAGCACACTCGGAGTGGGCGGCCCGTGTAAGACGGGTGGCTCGTGTGAGGCGGGTGGCTCGTGTGAGGCAGTACCCATGTGATTTGGGGCCCACGAGGGGGGTTTAGCGAAGATCCTAATCCATGAGATATGGGGCCTGGGCTATGAGATAAAGGATTGATTCGCCATACTCTTAAAGTTCAAGCTTTTACAGCAAGTGGTTAATTGTCCTGCATCACGGCGTGGTATGGAAAGGAGGGGGGTTCAACTGGTCAGAAGAATTGGAGGCTTGCGTTGTTGGCTTTCTTTTGGGCCAACTAGTTAGAGAGAAATAACAGATGCTTTTGTAATTCTAGTTGCTCTTCAACTCGGGTTTCTTCTAGGGTTGCTTTGTACATTGGGGAGTGGGCTACCTAAGGGTGTTTCTTTTCTTTTGTTTTGACTCTCTGTTTTGTTTCTTTTTGGCCTTTGGCTTCTTAATAGAATCTTCTTTCAAATATATATATATATATATATATATATATATATATATATATATATATATATATATATATAATCGCAAAATTTCCATGTGAGTTTTACACTTAAAAATGCTCCACCCAAACTCAAGAGTCTTGAGGAGAGGCTTTACCTAAACTCAGGTCTTAAGAGCCCTGAAAACATGCACAAACTAAAGTGCATTCCGAGTCGTACTAGGGATCATGTCATAATGATGTCATGCCAACATCAACACCCTCTTTCAAGTGTAGCAGTTGACAAAAAATGGAGAATCTAGTTACCATAAGGGAAATTATGAGAACATCTATTCAATTTCTTAGGGATAATTAAATCGTTTTCAGGTCCCCTTTTGGGACAATAGACATACTAGCAAAGGCCATGTTTAGTCCAGGAGTTTCTAATTACTACTATCGGTGGGAGTCAATTAGCAGGTTGATTTGGGTTAGGTGAGACGTGACATAATTGAGGGCTAATATTTCTAACTTCTACAACCGGTCAGAATTTCAGATTATCCTTTTGTATTATTTCACTTGAGCTACCAGAAATTTTGCTATTCTGCTTTGATATCTGAGCTTCTGAATCGATTGCTGTTGTTTACACATTTGTAAATACTAATTTGAAATTTTCTTCAGTTTTCCACGCCAAACTCAGCACCCAGCATGCACTTTCCCAATTCCCAGATGCACCGAATTCCACAGCCAGCTATCAGATGGCTGGTATTGCCAGATGGAGTCCTTTGCAGCAGCGCCCATCCAGCACAACTAGATTGCAGGAAAGTGGGCCCCACCTGTACTGGCAATTCAGTCCGAGGGTTGCGTATTTCCACCTAAAACGAGCATTACTAATCCTTTTTTAGTGTTTTAGCGCAGAAAAAAGGGTGGGAGTAAGTGGCATCTTACATAGATCTGACAGTAAGGAAATTTCGGAGCATCAAACAGTAAGAGTCTATTCCTGGATTAGTTTCTCCTGAAGAAAATAGTTATTTAAGGATCGAAATCGCCTAATTCGGATTGAAAGAGAGAGAGAGAGAGAGAGAGAGAGAGAGAGAGAGAGTGCAGCGCCTACTGTTGCTGCAGAAATCGAAGAGAGAGGGGGGGAGAGAGAGAGAGAGAGAGAGAGAGAGAGAGAGACTAACCTTGAGATGGGCTGGGAACTGCAGGTTGAAGATCGACATGGCTGATGCTGCTGCAAGAAGCTCGAATTTCTAAAAACCCTAGCCCGAATTATCCGAAATCTGAGAACCCTAAACCCTCTCTCTCTCCCTCTCCCTCTATCTGAAAAACGGATCCAACTGTAATCCCTAAAAACAGGCAGAAGATAAAAAAAGCAAATTTACCAAAATTACCCGGCATTATGCGTCGGCGACTCGGTGCGCGTCTGGGACCCTTTCCTAAAATTACCAAGCCATGCACTCGCCCCTCAGTCGTGCCAGCGTGTCATGGCTGTTAGAGATCCGAGCGGTTCGTTATGTGGGCCCTATCTTTTAATCACATATAGCATGTTTTTCCATTAAAAAAGGAGCGTAAGTAATGGACGGTTGAGGTTCATTGATCAATGTTCCATATTCATCTTTAGTGTATGGCCGACCAAGTGAGAGGACAGGCCTGATCTTTTATCCAGGAGATCTGGAATATGGGTCCAGTCTGATGACCTAATCAGATCTAGATCACATGTGGCTTAAACGTGTTTGTTGGTGGAGAGTACCGTAAAGGTTAACTCGCGCAAATGCACTTGCAGCGTCTTGTTTCTTTGGCAGAGCGTGGAATCGACTTCCCAAAAACGGTTTATTGGCCCGCTTAGCTACGGATCCTCCTCTCCTCAGTCCGTGGTATAGACGGACTGCGAGATGCTGTAGAGAACGTCGGATCCTAATGCCTGGTTTCAATTTTCAACAGTGGGGCCCACGATCTGGTAATCCGGACCATCAATCTGAAAGGCCCCGGATTACATATTCCCCTGGCAAAGCACCGTACTTCAAATTCGGCTTAAACAAGTGGGGTCGTTGTTCCATGGTCCTGTTACCGTAGGGATTGAGGACTGCCATGCGTTGGTAAGGGTGCACATAGAGTCGAACCGGGTTGAGATGGCCTCAGCTCGACTCGTTAGAACACCGGCTGACCTCCGATCGAACTCGGCTTGGCTAAATCCTTGAGCCTGACTAGCCAGCTTGGCTCAATTCAGTCAGCAGCTTGGGCCAAGCTTGAGCCAAAATTAAGCTGAGTTCACCATTGAGGAATTTTCACGGACTGCAACTTCAAAATCTCACCGAATAGCCACAATTTTGTAACTTTAAAATGAAAAATAAAAATAAAAATAAAAAGAAGAAGAAGAAGTGCGCAATTAAAGATTTCTTGAAATTATTTGAAGTATAGAAATTTCAAAATTCCAAAAGCTTCACTTTTTTTTTTTAACAATAATAATATAAGGGAAGAAGAGTCGGGATGGAGTATCACCTGCTGGGTTTCACAAACCCACTGATATTATTCAAGATTGTCAGTCAAGATAGAGTATCACCTGCCAGATTTCACAAACCCACTGATATTATTCACAAACCCACTAGATTCGAGCAGAATTCGATCCGAGTCGAGTCGAGCTAGGCCTGCTCGAACTCATTTTCGAGCTCAAAAAATCAGCTCAAACTCAACTTCGAACCAAGTTGAATCGAGCTTTTTCGAGTCGAGTCGAGCAAGCAAACCAAGCTAGCTCGATTCACATACACCCCTATACGTTGGTTGAAGATGGGATATGCATTTCCTAACAGAATTTGATTGGAAGGCAGACTGTTGACTGATATGATAACATTTGACTAATGACACTAATACCAACCGCTAACTGGCATCAACGCCCCATATGCCCCACCATGATGTGTGTGCACGATCTAATTCATCTATGAGGCCAGAGTTACATGAAATCACTTGCTTAGACCTAACTCCAAAACTATCATGACCTAAATTTTAGATGCAAGCGTGCATCCTATATCTAAGATTCACTCCGTGACTTGTTCACTAAGTGTACAACATCGTTCTATTATATTTATTCATAGCTATAAGTTTGACATTGTTAATGTAAAATATAGATTCCATAAATACAAACATATACTGTACAAACCAAAACCAGTAATCATTCAAGTTTATTTATTTAACTTCCAACTAAAAACTGACAAGGTAAGGACGTGATGAGGTCAATCACCGTCTTCCTTGGGGATAACTACTCCGAATCCACGGAACTTTTTGAATTCCTGATAAAATTTTCTCAAATTCATGAGAGATAAAATACAAATAATTTCTAATAAATTGATTTATGATAAAAATAAAATTATAATCTTTTATATATTGAATTCAAACTTATGACAAAGTTTTAGACTTAAAACTCCCAAAAAACGTGACTTACTATAAATAGTAAAATCACTATTTATAAACGGTCGTTCATACTAAACTTGATGGTTTTTGGGCAAAAATAGTAAGTGTCCGATTTGGCCCAACCATATTATTCTCCTGGTTTTTCTAGGTCATTTTCATGTTGGGCACGACTCATAAAACTCAAAGGTTTTATCCAACTAGAACTTACTATTTACAGTAAAAACAAAAATAAAATGGATTTTTGACCGTCAATCTATAGAATCTCACAAATTTGGCATGGGCAACCTGACATAGTTACCCCAAAATCATATATGATATGTCGAAAAACTCATTCCAATTTACGAGATATGGCTATTTTAAGGTTCTAACGGTCTCAATCACTTCCGCCTCTGATCGGGCCTTGTCTTGTCCAACTTTGCTATGAAAGCACCCACGCCCCGATCTACATAAAAAACCCAACCATCTGGAGTCTTATTTACATGTCTAAAATGAATGTAACCACAACCGATACTTAAAATCTTTAAAATCAATATCAACATCTCAAACAACACATATTAATCAAATTAGTTTCCATTAATAACAAATGAGATCCATAATGAATGGTTGGGAATGGTACAAAGTGATTAATTCCTCTTCCGTTAGGTTAGGTCATGTCTCACGTGGGTCATTCACTAGTTTAACAACACCCTTCTGCTTTTGGGCCAACTCACCAACCATTATTACATCCATACAATTTTTTTCATCAATGAAACATGAGTTGATCAGGCTTAGTAAGAAAACCCAACATGAGTCATGCAACTTATGATTAAAATATCACGAAATACATAAAATACATAGTGGTATGAATGCATATGATGTATGGATGCATTATATAGGATGATCATCCATTTGTTTGGGCTCGATAATCGTCGATCACATCCACCACTTGGGTACTCTTCCACATTTTCGATAGGAATGGGCATGGTCCGCATATAATAACGATTTTACTAGGATCGATATTTTTTCTAAGGTCCCCATGATCAATTATGCATGCTATGAAATAAAGATGATTATGCTTTCCCATTCTTCGATGATTCATAATACGAAATATTTTCCCTAACTAAGAATCAGTGTATAAACCATAATAAGTCAAGTACCTATGTACGTGGATATGCATTAACAACTGATCATGTGAACATACACCGAAAGATCGTCTTTAAAACTAAAACAATCATCAAACAATATATAATTAATTAGACAAATAGCAATCGATATATTTTAATTTTAATGGAAGAAAACATGTTGGGATCAATCACCTGAATTTGATGAAATTGAATTCTTAAATTGCTTGGATTAGATCAAGTTCAAAGCCCCTATCACAATTATATAATGAAATCATTTGCTGATTTTATTATTGAATGGAGTTCCCGCAGTGGGGTCCACACAAAGGATCGTATGTTGATCAATCGAGTCTATTCAAACCCAGCCCTTAATCATGGGGTTTGTAAGCATTATAGATTAATATAGGGCCTACTTAATCATATCAAAGTGGTTGACCACTTTCCAGTGACATACGAAGGTTTGGACATGATTAATTTAATTAAATATAAAAATTTAATGATGCACGAATTTGGATTCCTAATCCCAAAATCAAACATATTTGTTTCGGGTGCTTGTCAATCAAATCCACAACCTATCAATCTAATGGGCAAAAATAAAAAATTAGTGTTTTAGTCTTTGGACAATTTTCGCCCATTTTCATCGAATTGATTCCAATCGAAAGTCAAATCGACAAAGGTCAGATTCGATTTGTTCTCGGCAAATTGAATATGAAAACTGAAAAGTTTACTTTATTAGTGATATAGGGCCCAATTAAACACGTTGGGCAGATCCTAACTAATCATTAGCCCTTTCTTATATGTCAAAGAGAGAAAAGTCCATTGATCAGTTGATTTGAGCACCCATATTTCACATTATTCAAAACTACATAATTTGATCATAAACATAGCTCGATCAATGTAACCCACCGGATGGTCAGGTTGATCGGCTTGTTTTGGGATCCCAATATGGTTTACTCCTGAAAAAATCGGATAGACCGCTTAGATCCAATAAGAATCCACATGTCCGATGATTCTTATGATCAACAATACATGATAGATCCAGAGCATTAATTGGATCGATGTGGCCGACCTAATGATCAGATCGCTCTAATATTTGGGGTCTTTACATGTTTTTTCCCTTAGAAATAAGATGATCGGCGTGGATCTAACCACACATAATGATGGCTCATCTCAATCTTTTCCACCAAGTAACAAAACACTTGTGCATAAAAATTAGATTCTTTTTTATTGGATATTACATATTCTATGATGCAATGAATGTACGACTAATCTGATTTGTTCATTATACTGCCCACAACGGTCACGACTAAATTATCATTATTAAATAACTAGATCAACTCGATCCCAAAAATATGAATTGAATCACCCATTACCATATGAAATGAACAATTTCTTGTGCCAAAAGGCCCAAGGCTATTACACAGAAAATCAAACCTTCATAATTAGATCACTTAGATGTGTACTGTTATAGGGAAATCTGTACAATGATAATCAGGGTCAACCTGAGCTACATGAATCAGATAACATGGCCTCGGAAAGAGGATACTACGTCAAGTAGGGGCCGACCCCTAAGTCACAACTCGGAATTACAACCCTGATCGGCCGACCCGAACCTTCGTCCTCATTCGAAGAAGGATGACTGAGCCAAGCTCTGATCCCCGTCCTCAACTCCATTCAGCAAGTTTCGATCTCAGTGATCTATCGACGGACTTCGACTGCTGGTACTCGGCCTTATGTATGCACAATCTGAGGCCAAGTCAGAGTACGAATACTCTGTATGCCGAGGCCGAAGCCTAGACCGAGTGAGGATGCTCCATATGCCAAGGCTGGGGCAGAGCTCTGGTAAGGATACCCCATACGCCAAGCTCGAAGATCAACTCAAATGCAGACGCGGCCGAAGATCCCGCCCAAGGATACGCACCTTTAGGACATGAGACGCCGCACAATTCAAAGATTGCAGATAATATCTTCACGATCATAGTATCTCGCTGATTGAGTAAATCGTGTCGAGATTAATGGACTTAGATTGTCCAACGCACATGTATAAGTACAAGGGGACCCCATTGTTACAGGTACGCAAGATCTCACACCCTCTCTCTACATTCAACTTAGACCCAAATTCCCTAGCCTGACTTAGGCATCGGAGGGTCCCTCGGCTTAGCTAGGGTCTCCTTTGCTTACCCTTTTGCACAGGATCAGGGCCCGTTGAAGGTTTGTTGCATTGAATGGAAGGTAGTCCAAATTTTGGCATCAACATGTACAATGAACGGATGATGAATCTAAGTTGTCTGTTGCATAGATCTATACTACACGCTACATTACATGAAAAAAGAATCAAGGGAAGAGACTAACTTGTGACGCATTTCCCACAATCCTTCTCTCTCTACTAGTATGTAGGGTTTTGTTTTGTTTATTTGAGCTTGAGTAGTATTTTCTTTTCTCATGTCTCCTTCCTTAAAAATGAGAAGTCCTTGAGAGATATGACGGAAAAATAAAGGAAAGATCTGGATAATGGATAAAAGGGAGATGAAATATACATAATCTCCCTCTCAAGTTCCAAAGTTTTTTTTTTTTTTTAATTTTAATTTCGGGCATTAAAAAACAATGTCCAGCCCAATCTAATATGGATCCAGGTCCTAAAAATTAAGACCCAAACCCAAATAAAATTGAACCCAAAAGACATGAACCTAGTACATGTACTCGAGGATTCCTGGCTTATGGACAACCCCTCCAAGTTCCAGTGAAAAAGTACTTGCATTTTATTGATTATGTGTTCGTAGCCACCTATCTGTTGGACCACATGCCAGATGGCAATGACTTGCCACTGATTTATTTTGTTCACGGGCCTAGCATAGCAAGGTCCATCATATCAATGGTCCAGATCATCGACTGTGGCCTTCCACTGTTCCAACTTGGAGCCCACGTGGCATTCTAGGGATGATAAGAATCATGCTCTTCTAAGCCGTCCATGGGCAATGATTCAAACAGAGGCACAAATGGGTCGTGATGAAATGGACGTGGACTTCAATTTTATAATATGGTAATTCATAAAAGTCAATTCTACTAAAAGCATATTTCATAGAGAAACTGAGGAAATAAAAAAACTCTAGTCATGGTTGGGCTTGGACTTTAAAATAAGCTCGACTTGACCAACTTGAAAGGAAGACTTCAATCTCAAATATCATAAAATAGAAACTGAAATTTACAAGAAATGTCACCAATGGATCAATGAATGAGTCGAGGACACCTAAATCAACGGTTAGAGGCTATTTGAAGGTCTTGATTATGAACATAGAGGATACACGCCTGTGATGTATGTGTTTTATTTAGGATGGATGGGGATGGTATATACTTTGTGGGGCCCACCATGATGTATGTTTATTATTCATGCCACTCGTCAGTTTTTTTAGCTCATTTGAAGGCATGGCTCAAAATTAAGGGATATTCAAAACTAAAGTGGACCACATAACAAAAAAAGCAGTGGAGATACATTTGAAACCTTCCTTAGGCCCACCATGATATTTATTTGTCATCCAAAACCCATTATAGTAAGGTTGCATAGGCTTGGTGTTGCGCAGCACACCAACAACGCAGTGAGCCTAGATCCAATCTCAGGCCTCACCTACAAACAATAAACAGGATGAAATATAAACTAGAAAGGAATAAAAGCATTCAAACAAACCACAAGACAAGATATATATGGAAAAACCCCAAACTAGGGTAAAAAATCACGGATGCAAAATTCCACTACGAAGAGAAACGAAGATTACAAGGCAATATACTAACCTCTCCCTTGGAAGTACAGAGAAAATCCCTTGCCCACACCTTATAATAATTTCTTAATATTCACCTTAACCCTAAAATAGCTATAGGGACCCCAATTTATAGTTTTGGCAACTTCTTTTTCGCATCCCAGTTGTGAAAGGACTTGCGATACGAAATCCGCGAAACTCCCGCATCCCAGTTGCGAAAGGACTTGCGACAAGAAATCCGCGCATGTGGCTCCACTTCTCAACACTTGAATGAAGGCAAAACACAAATATCAGCTTGACCCAAAACTTATGTTGCCGACAAAATGTTTTCAACTATAGGTTTTCGATTCTCATTATTTTTTATGATGTGGTCAACCTTAGATATGGATATGCTTCACTTATAGTCTCGTGCCCTTAAAACAAATTGAAAATGGATGGCCAATTTGGATAAACCACATACATCGCAGTGGGCACCATTTCAATACCATGCTAGCGTGGTGAGCTCCCACTACACAATCTGCATTCTTTTAAGACATGCGTGAGTAAAATATTCAAAATCAGTTACGTAATGGTTGTAACGGCCGTTATGTAATAGTAACGGTCGTAACCATTATGTGTTATAGGGATGAAACGACAATAACCACTGTTATAGAAAAAACAGACCATAATTGATGGGGTTTTTTACCCGTGCTCGACCGGTCATGAGCCTTACAAGACCAGTCGAGGGCTGGTGCACGACCAGTCGTGGAGTCGAGCCCTAATGTAATGCCTCAGAAAAATCCGTTCAAAGACCCGAATACCACCTCAGGCATAAATCACATAGGATCAAATCCTTTAAAAATTAGGCGAGAATTAACTAGCGTAAACTAGTTTACCTGTGAAATTAGCACCAATCACTTTAAATACGATCTGCAAGACCTAAAACTTATAGAATTAGTAGCGCTACATTACCCTGAGGTCTAGAATCAATCTCATTACCCAGTTGCTCTAGGGAGCATCACGAAGCTCTGTATCGGACCTAGACTGCACGTCGAAAGTCCGATTATAGCGAAAGTAAACGATCATGATCGTCTTGCTGAGCTTGACAACCATCTCGGAAATCAAGTCCTGACTGTGTCCAGAAATGCACAACTTGAGCCCGAAATATAGTGTGTGAGGAACGTGAATATCTTTTGAAATAAATCCAAACTTAAGTAAACTGAGACGTGTCGCTTGCGGCTCAAATATAAGAATTCAGACCGTCAGAATCTGACCCAAATACACCCTTTGATCAGGAGAAATTTTTCACACATGTCAGTGCACTTGTAGCCCTGATTGAGTACCGGTGACCGTTGAACTGAAACTGGTCCGCCATGGTTGATATGTAAATCCGATCGAACCGAAAACTTAACTCAACCAAGATCCAGTGTCAGAGAGCTTAAGTCTGACCGCATGTAGAAAAGGGGGCTCTAGAAGTGCTCTGTTGGATCGGAACAGCCGATGTTTGGATATAACCTAAGCATACCTTGGCCCTGGGGCCATTTCCATCAGTTCTGGGCCTATATAAGGGCCTTAAACCCTTTGTAAGACTCGTATCCTAGTCCACACTGTTCCGTCGAATCCCGCGATCCTATCCGTCGAAGTCCGGCAGTCCACGACCGATAACCGACATTTGCGATCGACCCTAAGTCGTATCCTGTAGATTCGAGTCAGTTTAATCCAAGACCTGTATCATTATGATTGCACCGTCGCCGCGGTTCCAACGCCGCGACTCGCGCACTGATCCGATACCCTGGCCAAGAGATGTGAGCCAGCGTTTATTTCGAGGAAAATGCTGCACATTTGTAATCTCGAGAGAATCTCTACACCATGTCCCATCAATCAATCAATCAATCACCTTATGTCAAGTACACATCACCTTTCACCCTATCCCTAAGCAACCACCAAGTCAACTCTTTATCACCCTCTCTCTTACATACTCATACCTAATCAAGTACACATCACTCCATCACTCACATCTCTCATCTCTCACATCTCCTTACAACTCTCTCTCTCTCTCTCATTTCCTAACACAATTCCAAGCCAAGCAAAGAGAGCTCACATCCAAGCCCCTCTAGGAGAGAAAATGACCTTGTGTGGCCCACCTTTCTCTCCCAAAAATTCTCCATCCTAGCCCTTCATTTCTCATCTCTTCCGTCAAAGTGAAGCATAAGGAGATAAGCATTCCAACGGACAGATTAGATCGAAAGGTGGGTGTTGTCCATAGGCCTAGATTTCATTTTTATGATGAAGGGCCAAGTGAGGCTTACCGATTGATAGTACGGATCTCACATGGGACCCTAGTTGTGGCCGATGGCCCACCTTGATGCTCATAATCATTCCATGATGGGGCCATTCTCCATGGACCCCATCATGATGTTCATTTTTCCTTGCATGTATAGGGTCATCTAGACCGTCTATTTTAGTGGAGAAGGGATCTCCACTGTTAGATTTTAATTTTATAGGCCCACATGTATTGGGACCCACTTGACGTATGATTGCTTGCAAGGGAGGGCTCATAGTGGCGGAGCCCTCCATCTCACGTGTCCCACTCTCTTTCTCTCTCTCTCCCTCTCCTTTTCATTTTTTTTCCTTGTGATGATATGGCCCTGTGGCCCACCCGGATGGATCCCACCGTAAAGCATGTATTTTATCCATGTCGTCTATGGGTGGGGCCCACCTTATAAGTGTTGCATCCACCCCATCCATCATTTGATGGCCCACTGTGGCCAGCCCACTTGAAAACACAATCGTCCAGCGTCCCTAAACGCTGGACATTGAATGGAAAACACCAATATTAGCCTCGGTTCAAGGCTATTTGGGCGCGCCACTTGTATAGGCCCCACAATGACATATGGATTCAATCCAATCTGTCCATCCTGTTTACTAACTCATTTTAGATGTTGAGCTGAAAAATGAGGTTGATCCGAGCATCTGGTGGGCTATAGCGTTGAAAACAATGTCATTACCATTAGAAATCTACCCCGATAGTTCTATACACCGAAAAATATCCGATATTGGACTTGTTTGGTCCATCTCAGGCCGTAGAAACCAGTGGCTGGGGTGGATTCGGCTGAAGAGGGCCCCTCACATGAAAAACCACAAAAAAATACAGATTTCAAAAAATATATATATATATATATATATATATATATATATATATATATACAGCAGCCAGCCTAACGCTTCTTTCTTTGTTAAAGAGGCGCAGGCCTATTTCTTATGTCTCTATGAGCGGACGGTGGGCAGGAACCCACGGCTCCAGCCGTGGGCCCCACATTGATGTTTATTTGACATCCAATCCGTTCATGTGGTGGGCCACTCTCTAAAGTGGGCCCCCTCCAAGTTTCAGCCACATCCATTGCTCAGGTGGCCCACATCATATGAAACAGTGGGATTGGACGGCCACCTTTGAAACCCCTTTTGGGTCCACAGAAGTGTTGGATCAAGATGAAATTTGTTTTTCCTCTTCATTCCAGGTCCGTGCGACCTTATCAACCGGTTGGATGGCGTATAAACATAAGGGTGGGCCCCACTTGGGACCCACAATGATGTACGTGTTTCGTTCCACCGTCCGCCTATATGTGTTGTATTCCCACCGTCCAGGGACGGTGGGCGTGCGGGTGTGTGTGTGCACGTGTGTGTGCATGTGTGTATGTGTATGCGTGTGTGTGTGTGTGCGTGTCTGAGTGCATGTTTGAGCGTGTGTGGGGTGGTTGTGTGTGTGCGTGTATATATATATATTATATTTTATATAATATACTTGATAGTGGGCCTCTATGGGCCCCACCATGATGCTTGTATTGCATCCAAACCGTCCACCCATTTTTAAAGCTCATTTTTGGGCATGAGCTAAAGAATAAGTCAGATCTAAAGTTCAAGAGAACCCCACCGTTTTAAGTGGTGGCCAATGACGCCCACCGTTCAAAAAAATTTCTAAGGGGCCATTGTAGTTTCCTACTAAGCCGATAGTTGCTTCCACTTTATCTATCACTATGTTAGTTATGAACAAGTTGGATGAGAAATATATGTTATGGTGGGCCTTAGGAATTACAATGGTGGAAATCATTATCACCACTTATATTTGGTGTGGCCCATTTGATATACATGGGGCCCATTGGTGTGGCCCATTTGATGAACATATGACCTATGTGAGGAGGCCCATCTTGATGTATTTATGGTCTTCCATTGAGGCCCACCTTGATGTATATATGGCCCATGTGTTTAGGCCCACTCAATGTATTTGTGGCCCATGTTACGAGGTCCATTGTGATGTTTTCAAAGGCCCATGGGATATGGCCCATTGCAATGTACCTAAGGCCCATTAATGTGGCCCACTTGATTTATATAAGGCCCACATGGTGCGGCCCATTTGAGGCATCCAAGGCCCATGGGTCAAGGTCCAACGGGATGTCCTTAGGGTCCATTGCAATGTGTGATTTTCTCATGGTTTGTGTGTTGATATTAGGCGGGCTATGCCTTGGAAGCAATGTTGGTTTGACGTTCACATTGCAAGTATAGTATTGGTTAGATGTCCGCATTATAACTCTCCCTTGGACCCATTTATAGGCCCATACTGGTTACATGTAGGTCGTCTAGGCCCATATTCGGTGTAAGGATAGTTCATTACTTTATAACATGCTTAGTACACTTCCATGATTCATGCGCATACGTATCATGTGTATGCTTGATATGAGGAATGTTTGATCATGGCATAAGCCGTTGGGCTGAGGCATTTACGAGACTTCTTATGAGACGGAGTACCCCACATGAGTGCATGGTACGCGCGAGATTGTTGCAGGACTGATGGTGTGACTCATGCATTTCGCATTGTGTATTGTGATTCACTGCATGCCCTAGCGACATCAAGGTCGTGGCCTCCACAAATACATCGTGGATGGTCGTATCGGATACCGAAAATATTAGCTCTAGCATTGTGGGCACTTAGGATGTCCTTGGGTGAAAATCTTAGAACCTTTTTGGTACTAGGGGATGCTCCAATGTCTAGACCGAGTGGATACACGAGCGCCCGAGTGCCGAATACCAGTAGATCACGTCTCCCACTGTGTCGTGGTCGGTTGGAAGGGGGTGTGGCCTTATCCGCCTGAGTGAGGGGGCTATAAGCTAGGCTGAGTTTGACCAGCTCGCAAATGAGTTCGCTATCGACAAGCCGGGTAAGTAGTGGCAGACTACTGGTCAGGCGGATAGTGTGGTCTCTTCCACTTGCTTCACTGTGCAGCTAGGGAGGAAGCAGTTAGTGTGAGGTGTATTAGACCCCAGTAATATCCAAAGAGGAACCGTACTAATATGTGTACTTGATGAGTACTGGCATACTTGCTTTGCATCTCACATATGACATCTGGCTACATAGGTCTCGCATCGCATGGCCTTGGTATGGCAAATAGCATTCATGCCTTGCATCATATAGCTTTGGTACAGTTGATAGCATTCATGCCTTGCATCACATAGCTTTGGTACAACTGATAGCATTCACGGACTTACCTGCATACTTTCACATTACTCTGATATTGTATACTTGGCACTTGTCTTACACACACACTTACACCACCCTCTAAGCTTTTGTAAGCTTATGCCACGGCATCGTGCGTGCGCAGTAGCGTTAGACGTGACGATCTTGAAGCGAGCACGTATCAGATCTTTTTGAAGCCTTTTGATCACCATGTATTTCCCTTTTCGCATTGTACTTAAAGTTTTTGATATAATGGATATGTGGTGATGTTATTTTGTGACTTGGTTATGCTTGTGGTTATGCTCCATTACAAAAAAAAAATTATATTAAAAATCCTCCTTGTAGGTCCCAGGATCGAGATCTGGCATATGGGAATTGGGAGCCGAGAATGGGGTACTACGGAGGCTGTCGGCACCGGATTTGGCGATCGAAAATTTTGTAAGCCCGTTTTTCGAGTTTGGGGCGTGACACCCTCTCTCTCCCTTCATATACGATTTTGCAAACCCTAAAGAGAGAAAAGAGAAGGAAAGAAAGAGAAAGAGAGGAAGAGTGTGAGAGATTATTTTCGGGACTTAATCTTACCATTCCACGTGCCTATCCATCATTCCTGTATCGCTATTCGGGCAATTCCGATCCCGCTCTTAGGTAAGAAAACCTAACCCTAATCTATTTTAGGGTTTCAGATAGTATAAGTGATGAAATAACTAATCTAATTCATGCTATATGTTGTCATTCTAACGTTGACAAAGACTTAGTATCTAAATTGAATTCGTTACACGTTTATCGGCAAAAGGTGGAGACTATAAACGTATAGGTTATGGTTTTCAAGGCTTTTAATGTCGGTTAATGATTTATTACTGACGTGGGTGTCATTTCACATGCCAAATGCGTTGTTTGTTTCACGATATAGATATACATGAACTATGTTGAATATTTTGTATTCCAGGTATTAGTAGAAATGATCATATACATATGGAATTTGAAATTGTGTTTGCCATGATAAATTGCCGCAAATATATGCTAGTTGTATGTATAACAACTCCTTGACAAAAGGATTCGCCCTAATACATGTTATGCCAACATACATCGTATATGTTATAATGTGTAGCCTACGTGTTTGTGAAAATGTCTGAATGAGTATAGAATTTGTATTCATGCTCGCCATGACTAACTGTCGTGGGTATATGATTGTCGTGTAGGCGATGACTCCTTGACGAAATAATTTGCCCTAATTCATATTAAATGTCAAAAAAATGTGATAGTCCACTACAAGTATAATCCTGAAGTCCCGTCGATCAGAACGGTCTATATAAACCCACCTGAATACTGCATATATGAAAAAACATCCTCATCATCTCTGAGGTATGGCTCCGCCTCATCAGTCGGGTCTCCATCTGCAACTAAGATAGAGTCTGGTTGGTGTTTAAAACACCATCTTAAAATATGGGAGTGAGTGATCAACTCAGTGGAACAATAAAGCAAAGGTTAACATGTTATCAATTCAGTCAAGCAGTAATGATAAAACAATACAATTAAACATCCCTAAGTACTCTGATTAATGCAAGAATGGTATGTATAAACGATACATGCCCTCACCTACACTCCCTCTACGATCTTCATCTAACGGTCGCGCATGTCAGTCACTTCCTCAGTGCTCTGTACTCAACGCCAAACAGCACATGCAGTGCGGTGCATGAGCATGATTACTAAGTTCTTATTAGTCTTTTTCATACAACAGGATTGAGAAACTAAGGTACCTCCCTTATATCAATACCCAAACAATGATCCATTCTAGGGTCGTCGGTCCTAGTAAATCTCATACGAAGTTACGGTTCTAGGTCACTGCAAAGGGCTCGTCACCTGATCAGTGCAGGCTTAGTTATACTCTAGTTGCTACAGAAAGGCTCGTCGCCTCATCGCAGTCTCAGAGTATGCTCGAGGTCATTACAAAGGACTCGTCACCTGATCAGTGTAGGCCGATAGCTCGAATACAGCGTCACATACCACCGTGTTCGGCTCACGAGCTTATGTTGCTCACTGGTCACTACGGGTGGACTCGACGCCCCGGCTTAGGCCGACAGCTTGACCACGGTGTCCCCTACGACCATGTCAGGCTCATGAGTCTTAGCGGATCGAGGTACCCAAATTAACGAGGTTTCCACTTGTAAGTTTGGTACCCTAGGTTCAAGCAGTAGCGTCCAAACATGTTGAACATACATCGGGCCAATCGGGTTACTTGACGAGCTCGACTAGCACGAGCACACGTTGAGTTGATCGACATGAAGTGCGTAAGTACTCCGTGTGGCCTAACCACTGTCGACATCCCAAGTACGTTTCGGATTCATCAACCACGTCCTGTGAGGCGAGACAACCTCAGCCACCAATTCAAGGTCCGTTACCGATTGCCTGGACTATATAATAGCCCCAACCACATTCAATTATAACAGAAAATCATATGAGATAATTAGACAAGTAATGGATCAATAATTCCAATCATATAAGCATTTGAGCATTTGATAACGCATACATACTTTGGGGACCTATACTAGTTTATAAAGTTATACATATTCGTTTCAGTCTTCCGCTTGCGTATTACAACTGCCCCTGGATTATGTTTTGCTGATATGGCTTAATCTCATTCATGTTTTATACACTAATACGGACAACATACAATCATCATTAAATATATTGCATAAGTGATGTGTTAGAACTCGGGAGTTGGATTTCTACTCGACCCCCGATTTTCAGGGCATTACACCTAACTCGACTCAAAGTCCAGCGACTTTTGGCTATTTTTCTCCGAGGTGCTCAACCGGTCGAAGGAGGTGCTCGACCGGTCGTGGGTGGCGCTCGACTGGTCGTAGCCTCGTCTCGACTAGTCGTGGTTATGCAGATTCGTTCCGCGATTTTGTGCAGATTGCAGATTTTGAGTCCTTTCGCAACAAGGATGCGGAAGGAGTTTCCTAAACTATAAATAGGAGGTACCTAGGGCTTTCTAGGTATGACAAAAGGGTTTTCTAAAGCTTTACAAGGGATTTGCTAAAGGGTTTTGGGCTATTAAAGGTGTGAGAGAAAGAGAGAAAGAGAGAGAGGACGCTTGTGGAAGGGAGGTTCTGCTCGTAGAGGTGATCTACTGTGCACTTGATATCTCAATGCTTCTACGTCATCGTAATCGGTTAGATCTCTCCATTTTCTTTTATTCTCTCATTGTTTATCCACTCTTGCGTGAGTGAAGAAGGTTGTAATGTTCTACTTCATAGTAGATTATTGATCTGGACGAGGTCCCGTGGTTTTTACCTCTTTGAGGGTTTTCCACGTAAAAATCTCTTGTGTGGTGTGTGATTTATGCTTTAATTTATTTCTTGTTTCGGTAGGCTAAATCCTAAGGTTTTGTGCAAGGCCCCCAATAAAGTAGTATCAGAGCTAAGTTCATTGGATGAGTAGGATCAGTTTTGAATTATGGAAGGTGGCTCATCAAGGATGATCAGCCTCAATGATTCTCATTGGACTATATGGAAGGCTAAGATGGAGGACTTGCTTTATTGCAATGACCTATATTCTTTAATTTTAGGCATATCAGCAAAATCTAAGGATATGTCTGATGATGATTGGAAGAAGATGGACCAAAAGGCGGTTATTAGATAATGGCTGAATGATTCTGTGTTTCACCATGTGTCTACAAAGACCTCAGCCACTAGCCTATGGCTGAAATTAGAAGGGCTGTATGAGAGGAAGACAGCCGGTAATAAATTTTTTTTTATAAGGCGACTTGTGAATCTCAAGTTCAAGGATGGTGGTTCTGTGGCCGAGCACATAAATGAGGTCAGCAATATAATGAACCGGCTCTCTGCTATGAAGATGGTCCTGGATAATGAATTGCAGGCTTTACTATTATTTAGTTCATTGCCTAACAGTTGGTAGACATTTGTTGTGTCTCTAAGTAACTCCATGTCAGACAGAAAGATTTTCATAGAACAAGTAACTAGTTGTCTCTTCAATGAGGAGATAAAAAGGAAGTCTCAGGGGTCTACTCAGCAAGAGGCACTTGTGATACAGAAACGAGGGAGAGGAAAGAACAAGAAGGGCAGGAAGGCTCGAGATAAATCAAGAGGCAAGTCGAGTAACAGAAAGTATGTTGATTGCTGAAATTGTGGTAAGAAGGGCCACTACAAGCATGAATGTTATGGTAAGAAGAACGACAAGAAAGGAAGATGAAAGGAAAAGGAAGATGAATCAGATTCTACTGCGGTCACCTCAGATGGCGACGTTGTAGTTATTCTTTCAGCAGATCATGATGTATGTCTCACGGCTATGAGTCTGGACACCGACTGGGTGATAGACTCGGGAGCTTCTTTTTATGAGACTCTATGTAGGGACTTCTTCACAAGCTACAAGTCAGGTAACTATGAGACCATGTAAATGAGAAATTCTGACGTATCGAAGATTGTAGGGGTCGGTGATATTTGTGTGAAGAGCGATGTGGGCTGCACATTGGTTCTTAGGGATGTGAGGCATATCCCAGATCTTCACCTCAACTTGATGTTGACAGGAAGGTTGGATGATGATGGCTATGAAAGTCGATATGCTGGTGGGCGCTGGAAGCTCATCAAGGGTTCGTTGATCGTAGCAAAAGGAAAGAAATGTTGCACCCTTTACAAGGCAAGTGTCAGTGTGTGCAAGGGTGGGTTGAATGCAACAGAAGATTCAGCTATTGACATGTGGCACAGGCGTCTAGGCCACATGAGTGACAAAGGGCTTCAGCTACTGGTGAGGAAGTGGCTCCTTCCAAACGTGACAGGTACACCTCTCAAAACCTGTCTTGATTATTTATCAGGGAAACAACATAGAGTTTCATTTATTAAATCTGTTTCTCATGTTAATAAAATGCATGCATTAGATTTGGTTTATTCTGATATTTGTGGTCCTATGAGAACAAAAACCTTGGGTGAGGCATTGTATTTTGTTACTTTTATAGATGATATATCTAAGAGGGTTTGGGTTTATGCTCTGAAATCTAAGGTCAAGGTCTTTGGTGTGTTTAAATTGTTTCATGCCATGGTTGAGAGAGACATGTAGATCATTGAAGTGCATCCGTATTGACAATGGTGGTGAATATATTGGCGACTTCATGAGTACTGTAAGTCCCTAGGTATACGGCATGAATAGACGGTTCCCAAGACCCCCAGCATAATGGTGTAGCTGAGCGAATGAATCGCACCATTATAGAGAGAATTAGATGCATGTTATCTCATGCGAAGTTGCCTAAGACGTTCTGGGGAGAAGCAATGCACACGACAGTGTATTTGATAAACAGGTCTCCATCAGCCCCATTGAATGGAGAAGTACCTAAGAAGGTGTGGACTGGACAGGTTCCATCGTACAATCATCTCAGGGTATTTTGATGTAGGGCATCCGTTCACGTACCAAAGGATGAGAGGTCCAAGCTCGATATGAAGATCAGGCAGTGTGTGTTCTTGGGGTACGTGATGAAAAGTTCGGTTATAGATTATGGGATCCGACCGAGAAGAAGCTCGTCAAGAGCAGAGATGTAGTTTTCTTTGAAAATCAGTGTATATAAGACATTGATAAGCTAGAGAAGAACCAGCCTAGTTCAGGTGAGCTAAAGGACATGGATTCAGTTATTCCTCCCATGGTGCCTGATGACGGGAGAGTACAACAAGGTGCAGAGGACGAGGGAGTTCCTTCAGAAGATAGACCAGGGGAGCAGCCCCCACTTGATCCACCTGTTGAGCCACAGGTGAGGAAGTCATCTATGGACAAATAACCATCAAAGAGGTACTCGTCGCATGAGTACATTATGCTGACTGATGGGGGAGAACCAAAAGATTATTCTGATGCCCTAGCCGACGAACATAAATGAGAGTGGTTAAAAGCTATGCAAGAGGAGATGGAATCTTTACATAAGAATCACACCTATGATATGGCGAAACTGCTTAAGGGCAAGAAAGCTCTGAGCAACAAGTGGGTATTCAAAAAGAAAGTTGAGCAGAAGAATTCACAGACAAGGTTCAAGGCTAGACTTGTGGTGAAAGGGTTTGGTCATGGGAAAGGCATAGACTTCGAGGAGATATTTTCACCAGTGGTGAAGATGACATCTATACGAGTGTTGCTTGCGTTGGCGGCTAGCATGGATCTTGAGATAGAGCAGTTAGATGTTAAAATTGCCTTCCTCCATGGTGACCTAGAAGATATATATATATATGCACTAACCAGAGGGGTTCGAAGTCAAGGGCAAAGAGCATATGGTGTGTAGGCTGAGGAAGAGCTTGTATGGGCTGAAACAAGCTCCACGACAATGGTACAAGAAGTTTGACTCGTTTATGTTGAAACATGGGTATGACAAAACGGAGTCGGACCACTATGTGTTCACACGCAAGTTCTCAGATAGTGATTTCTTAGTTCTACTGTTATATGTTGATGACATGCTCATCATGGAAAAAACATCAAGAAAATCGATGGCCTGAAACATGAGTTGGGCAAGTCATTTGCGATGAAAGACTTGAGCCCGACTAAACAGATCTTAGGAATGGAGATAACCCATGACAGAAACAACAAGAACTTTGACTGTCACAAGAGCGGTATATTGAGAAAGTCTTAGAGCGGTTCAATATGAATGTAGCGAAGCCGGTCAGTACTCCACTGGATGGTCACTTCAGATTAAGCAACAGACAGTGTCCCAATATGAAGACATAGGTGGAAGAGATACAAAAGATACCCTACATGCCAGGTGTAGAAAGTTTGATGTATGTTATGGTGTGTACTCGCCCAGATATAGCATATGCGGTTGGTGTTGTCAGCCGGTATCTTGCGGTGAAATGGATACTGCGGTATCTAAGAGGCTCATCCAAGTTGAGCCCATGCTATGGTGACGGTAAACCTGTGTTAGAGGGCTACACAGATGCAGATATGACAGGTGACATAGACTCTAGGAAGTCTACATCGGGGTTCATGTTCACGTTTGCAGGGGGAACAGTTTTTTGGCAGAGCAACCTATAGAAGGTCGTAACATTGTCGACGACAGAGGTCGAGTACATCGTAGTCACAGAGGCATGCAAAAAGATACTTTGGATGAAGAGGTTCTTACAGGAACTTAACCTGAAGCAGGAGGAGCACGTGGGCTATTGCGATAGTCAGAGTGCTATACACTTGAGTAAGAATCCAAGTCAGCATTCCAAGTTAAAGCGCATAGAGATTCGATATCACTGGATCAGGGATACTTTGGAACATAAGGTGTTGCAGCTTGAGAAGGTCCACACAAATGATAATGGGTCAAACATGATGACCAAGGCTTTGCTCAAGGGCAAGTTTGAAGTTTGTAGAAACCAAGCTGGCTTGAAGAAGGTGAATCCCTCCTGGGTCAAAAAGAGGGTGATTTGATGGAGTTTTTTCCCCGTGCTTGACCAGTCGTGAGCCTTATACGACCGGTCGAGGGCTGGTGCACGACCAGTCGTGGAGTCGAGCCCTGACTCGACTCAAAGTCCAACGACTTTGGGATATTTTTCTCCAGGGTGCTCGACCGGTCAAAGGAGGTGCTCGACCGGTCGTGGGTGGCGCTCGACCGGTCGTAGCCTCGTCTCGACCAGTTGTGGTTACGCAGATTTGTACCACGATTTTGTGCGGATTAAGGATTTTGAGTCTTTTCCCAACAAGGATGTGGAAGGGAGTTTCCTAAACTATAAATAAGAGGTACATAGGGCTTTATAGGTACGACAAGATGATTTCCTGAAGCTTTACAAGGGATTTGCTAAAGGGTTTAGGGCTATCAAAGGTGTGAGAGAAAGAGAGAAAGAAAGAGAGGACGCTTGTGGAAGGGAGGTTCTGCTCGTAGAGGTGATCTACTGTGTACTTGATATCTCAACGCTTCTACGTCCTCGTAATCGGTTAGATCTCTCCGTTTTCTTTTATTCTCTCATTGTTTATCCACTCATGCGTGAGTGAAGAAGTTTGTAACGTTCTACTTCATAGTGGATTGTTGATCTGGACGAGGTCCCGTGGTTTTTACCTCTTTGAGGATTTTCCACGTAAAAATCTCTTGTGTGGTGTGTGATTTATGCTTTGATTTATTTCATTGCTTTATTATCCATAATTCTGGTTTGTTTCGGGAGGCTAGATCCTAAGGTTTTGTGCAAGGCCCCCAACAATAATGGCCTATATTAGCCTCATAATGGTCATATGACAATTTTTTTGAAATTTTTTTTTAAAAAAAGGGGGGGGGCCACAACGACATGTATCATAACAGTAATAGTGGTGGCCGTTACAGCCACCATTATCATTTTGGAACACCTTACACGCGAGCAACCATTAACTGAATCTTAATTTACAAATTATGTAGCAAGGACCCTTTTGACGATGGAGAGGGGAGTCTTGCAAGCCACATATTGGGCCAGAACCTAGACACCCTTGTTAGGGAGATATAAGGCACTCATATGCATGTGATGAATGTAAAAAATTTATTTCATTGACTTACACCCATGTAATCCAATTCAAATGGAGATTTTGGGATTTACTGTTGCAGGCCCATTATAATCTTAGTCCAATCTATCGCACCATTGATCATGGGCATTCATACAGGTGGTCTCACTAAGGTTGGCCTTATCTCATAAATCAATCATTTAAATAATGCTAACTATCTTATCATTGAATAATTGCTCATTCAATTTTAACAAGTAGCCTTTTCATTTTTAGGGCCCGTTTGGATACCACCAAATAAGTTACTTTTTCTACTTATAGCAATAAATAACTAATTTATTTAAAATAAGTAAGTTTGGTTTATGATTAGTTATAAGTATTTTTTTATTATTATTATTTAAAAGTACTTAATCACTTCGGTTTTTTTTTTTTTTTTTCTTTTTAAAAAGACTTTTCTACTTTTCATAATTTGCTGAAAAGAGTCCTGTAAGAGATGAAAGATAAGAAAAGTTGACAAGTAGATGATTTACTAAACATACTTATCTCCTTAATAAGTAAAAACTAAAATAAGTTACTTGTGACATAAGTAACTTATCTTAAGCTACTTACGATCCAGACGGGCTCTTAACATTTACACGATGAGGGGTCGCACTAGGTCTTAGTCACCAACGGTGGGATTTAAGGAAACTTCAAGAAGGCAACAAGTGCAGAGAATAGTCACTTATATCAAAAGGTTATTTGAATTTAATCTTCTATTCATTGTTATTTCATAATTTTGAAATAATCATGAAATATTTTGTAATCTATATCTACAACTCATCTTAATCTATAGGAAGTGGATTGCATACTACCCCGTGTGGACCATAATCCGTCCAGGCAAAGACTCTAAGGGGCCCACCGTAACGTACAGGTTTTATTGATGCAATCTATCCACATTTCGATATCAATTTATAATATAAGCCTAAAAATGAGGTTGATCCAAAGCTCGAGTGGACCACACTGTCGTTTTTATTTACCATTCAACCTATTCATAAGGTCATTTAGACATGAATGAAGGAAAAACACAAATATCATATTGATCCAAACCTTCTGCAGCTCCCATAAAGGTTTTAATGTTGGGGGTACAATCCTCGTGGTATGATCTACTAGAGCATTGGATCTGCCTCATTTTTGGGTCTATACATTGGAATGATCTAAAAAATATATGGGCGGATAAAACCCCTATATCATGGTGGGTCCCACAGAGTCCTGCCTGGATGGATTATCGTAGTACTAGAATGCAATCCACTTCCAAATCAATAACCCTGAACAGTCGTCAATATTTTTTTTGGTTTGATTTTTGAACCCTTGATTTCGAAATCCTCTATAAGATTTGTTTGTTGGTAAATACCAATTGGGAATTCATCCATAAGCCCACAGGCCTCAGGTGGACCCCACTGTTTTCACTCCTCCAGTGTGCCAAAGTGTAGAAAATAAACGCATGGCTGAGGGAAAAAGAAAAATCTCTTAGATGTCTCTTTGTTTTGTACAATGTCGCTGGCCTGAGGATCCAAATGCTCTGGCCCACCTGATGTAAAGCTTATATCTCGCACAAGTGTTCCTTACTGGCACGTGTGGCTGCCAGTGGATGGGGTGGGATTCATAGGATGATGGGCATAGCAAATCTCTCTACGGCTGTAAACTTAAAAATTAAGTCCAGCTATCATGGGCTGGGCCTTGAACCATACGATTGTCAGGGCCATTGAAAGCCTGCAAGCTAGTGGATAATTCATCAACATGTGGCAAACACACAGTATAAATTCGCATACACGAAACGGGATGCGGATTGGGTGTTGGCCCAGCAACACTCAGATAGGTAGTGCTGCGTAATGTGGGGCCTACCATGATGTATATGTTCTATCTACTCTGTCCATTCCTTTTTACCGTTCATTTTAGGGCATAAACCCTAAAAAGAAATGGATTAAAAGCTCAAGTCGACCACACCACATGAAACTGTGGTGATTGAATGCCCGCCGTTGAAAATTTCACGAGGCCACAAAAGTTTTGAATCAAACTGATATTTGTGTTTTCCATTCATTCAGGTTTGTGTGACGTTATCGACAGGTTGATGGCTAATAAACATTACGAGTGGGCCCTAGGAAGGTTTCAACGGTGGGTGTCATTATCCAACTTTTTCTTTGGTGTGGTCCACTTGAACTATGGGTTTGGTTTTTTTTGGTTGATGCAATAAAATGAGAGGGTGAAACTGCCGGATAACATGAATATAAAATAGATACATCTTGTTGGGTCCCACATTACTCTTCACCACTTAGCTGGGTGGCTGCTCCACTACTCACCTCCTAGAATCAAGCTGGAGTGGTGCGATTTACTTGGACCACGTGTCATAGTTAGAGATGAGGCCACTTAAAGCATGTTTGAAAGTTGTTAGGTCCACTGTGGATTCAAACCAGGCCATTGTGACAAGTGGGCTCAGCCAAAGTCCCACCACTAGGTCGCTGTAGGCGTTAGATGTGGCATGGTCACCACACAATCTGCATCCACGATGTGGTGGATCCCACATTCTTATATGTAATTGGATGAGAGTAAATTGGAGGCAGTTTGGATGGGGAGTAAATGGGTGGCATTGGGAGTAAATGGAGTTAAATAGTATTTGAAGTGTGTTTTAATAGAAGAAAATGTACGTAAATGAAAAGAAATGGGAATAAATGTGCGTGTAAACAAAATCCTATTTGTTATGGGGGATTTGTAAGTAAAAGAAGTGAAACGCCTTTTCAAACTCCCTTAAAGTGTGACACTATGCACATATCCACCATGTACTAATGATATTCCAAAACAAAGTCAATATTAGCTACATCACTGAAATCACATCAAAAGAATAATCCAAACCATCCTAATGATGGGCATCTAAATAAATGGCTAAAATTTGTTGGCAAGTTTGTGACCTACCTGAGATTCAAAGTTTTCTCATTTTCGGCAAAAATTTATATTTTAATAGGCTTATTATCATCCTTCTATTAAGTAATACATATGTACACTACATTGAGATATTCAAGCTGATTTGGAATATCATGTATGTTTTCGTAAATCTATTGAAAAATTTAAACGCATTTAAATTATTGTCATTTACTCTCGTCTAAACAAAATATTTTGATTTTAAATGCAATTCATTTACTCCCGTCCATTCGTAACTTTGTAAGCCTTTTATTTATTTTATTTTATTTTATTTTTTGTTAGCTTGTTAGTATACCCCACTGTCAGTTCATACTCACAGTTAGCCACCCCCACTAGGGATTGATACCAAGACCTCAATGTTGAAACGAGGTATCTTTTACTCAGTCTACCACTTGAGCTATGGATCAGGGTGTTTGTAAGCCATTTACTTCCAATTCATTCACCTCCAAAATCATTCCTCACTTACTTCTATTTACAACGTTTTAATCGAGTCCTTGATGTAAATGGGTGTAATTTGAAGTAAATGGAGATAAATGATATCAAGGTATGTTTGGATGTAAATAAATGCAAGTAAATGAAATGAAATGATAGTAAATGTGTGTGTAAATAAAATCATCTCCATAAAAGAGATTTGGAAGTAAATTGGGGTGAAACGCCATTTTGAACTCCCGTAGAGAATCACATATGTAAACAAATGTGGTGCTATACACATGTCTGCTACACACGTGTCATGACAATGATACTTTGAAACAATCCAAATACCGGCTATATCACTAAAATTACACCAAAAGAATTATCCAAACCATCCAAACTATGACCATTTACATGGTTGGTTAAAAAATGTTAGTAAGTTGCTTGTTTATATCCTTACATCTATAGCTCACCTGGTGCTTGAAATTTTCTCTTTTTTTTTTTAAAAAAAAACTAAAGTATATATTCAACAGGCTTATTACAATCATTCTATTAAATGTCGCATATGTAAATAAGTTCGAAAATTCATGTTGATATGAAATAGCACATATATTCATTTGAATATATTGAAAAATTAAAATGCATTTCAATTCTTCCCATTTACTCCAATCCAAACTGAATATTTTGATTTTAAATGCATTGCATTTCATTTACTCCAACTAAACACAATTGTACAAGTACAGTTGTACACAAGTTGAACTGAGTCAAGCTTGGCATAGCTTGGCTTGACGTGGCTAGTAGCTAACCTAAGCTCAAACTTGGCTCGGCTCGGTCCTCAAGCCCAACTGGCCAGCTTCGCTCAGTTCAGTCATCAACTCAGGCTAGTTCGAGCTTTTGCCATATTTTCTTAAACACATATAGTGTATCTTCAATTTCTCATTAAATGTAAAATAGTAAAAACATTTTATAAGTATTTCATCAAACACTCGATAAGCATTATTAAAATCAAGATACGAGGGTAGTCTTATAATGTTATTTATTAATTTTTTAAATTATTTTTTTTTGTAGTGATTGGTTTTGTATCCATTCCTTCCTCACCACAGGATCGCAAAGAATGTACGCACCCAAAACAACACTTTGTTGAGCCATTTTATCAAACACTTGGCGGCAACATAGTATGAAAATAACCATGTACCTGAGCCAAATCAATCCAAGTTAACTCGAGTTAAGGTTTGATTCGAGTGGAGTTGAGCTTGGACAAATTCGAACTTGACTCGAAATTTTTTTGAGCTTCAACAACCAGCTCAATTTGGTCCGAATCTAATTTTGAACTGAGGTGAGTCAAGCTTTTCTGAGTTGAGTCGAGCGAGCTGGTTGAGCTAACTCGGCTCGTCTACGGCTTTATATACAAGTCATTTACCGCTCCAAATCCATTTCTTATTCGCTTCCATTTACAAGCTCCCAAACGAGCTCAAACATAGGCCGACACAACTAATAGACCAGTTGGATGGACATGGCGGGTCCCACAAAGCTCGAACGAACTACCATCCGTTCGAATGCATGTGAATCGTTCTCGCAGTCATCCCACCAAGGCTACGAAACATACTCCCCGCGCGTGTCACTTTCTTAAATGCTCGGCAGCTCAGCAACATCGTGACACATATGCATGTCAATCCAGACCGTCCAACAATTCTACCCATCCAATCCAGGGTCATTACAGCGATGATCGTGCGATTATCCAAATCTGATAGGCTTAATTCAGACGGTTATGATTTGTCCGGCCAATCTAAATTTTGGGCCACGCTTCATTTACAGTGGGGCCCATGGTTAGTTGAACCAGACCCGAATGAGCGACTCCTCTTCCTTATCTCCTTAGTCAACCTTCTCATCATGTGACGGAAACTCATTCACGCTGGGCCGGGCTTATGGGATTATGGGCCTGGCCTGGGCTGGTATTCTAACCGAGGTCAGCCCAGTTGTGGTCTGGTTTTGGGTCCATGAAAGTGGCTGAGCCAGCCCAGTTGAATCCCTGATATGACTAATAGAGACGGGCTGGGCCCAACTGGAATAAATTCATCTATATACACTTGTGGCCCATCGATGGTAGGGCCCACTGACTGTTATCGATCTTATCCGTAGAAGTGGTATGGGAAAGATTCAAGAACGAGATCTTGCGCATGTACGCCACGTCCGTTCATGTGGGCTATGTACCAAAAAGAGAAGGGTTAAGTGGCCTGCGAAAGGAATGGTTAAGGAACGGTCCAGATTCAACCAGCGAATTTCTAAGCTATTGGACGGTCAGAACTGTCCAATCACCATAATTTCGGTCCATTATGTGGTGGCCCACAAAATGGAGTCCGGAGCTGGAACTTCTGTGACACGAGCTGCATATTGACATTTGGCCCACTCAGCGGGTGACGGCCCTCGTACACATGTGCCACGTCACAAACCACTAAAATCTTCATCTAGGTGGGCCACACGAGTATGTTGAATTTCCACCGTCAGCCTTGATTTTTCTTGACCGTCCAATCTTCTTATAAACGTATGAGCCACCTGGCAGGGAGGCTGGCCTGATATTTGGGTCAGGGCACGTTCGCTGGGGATGGATGGCGTGGCGTGCATCTCCCACACGGCCACACCCATTGGTAGGGAAGCGGGTTGAGTACTGAGTATTGGGGCCCACCGTGATCTATTTCTTTTATCCAAGCCGTTCATCCGTTTTACGATATCATTTTAGTTAACGATCCCAAATTCGAAGCATATCCAAACCTCATGTGGACCACACCATAGGAAAAAGTGTGAATTGAATGCCCACCGTTGAAAAAATCTTAGGGGCCATAGAAGTTTTGGATCAAGCTGATATTTATGTTTTCCCTTTATCCATTTCTGTGTTACCTCATGAACATTTTTGATGAAAAATAAACATCAAGACCCTAGGAAGGTTTCAACGGTGGATATCATGATTCCCACTATTTCCAGTGTTGTGGTCCACCTGAGCTTTGGATATTATTCAATTTTGAAATTATACCCTAAAATGATGTGAAAAAACGGATGTATGGTGTGGATAAGACATACACCACAGTGGGCCCCACTTAGTTTACTTTAAGTGTACTGAATTACTCAGTACACAATCCCCTTCCCACTGACAGGTGGGCCACAAATCAGAACTTCTCCATGGCCCATGAAAACGACTATAACTTTTTAGAAGTTCTGCATCACTCGAAAACGCATAATACACTAATTTCCAGCAGCATGTTTCATGCTAGATTAGGTGGTGATAGCACTGCATCACATGTCGGTGAGTGGTGCAACATCGTCATGAAGCAATTTATGAGGAAATGTTAGGATGCATGTCTCATTCATCGTAATTTCATTTGCTCCACAAAAAATAAAAAATCAAGGAAAACATATATGAATTATATTGATGTGATAGTTTTATTTGTTTTCGTATGATTAAAATAGAGAAGAAAATCAATTTTCTTTTTCTTAAAAGCGAGTAAAATATTTTTTCATAGAAAAAGATATGTTAAACGCTTATTTTCATTAATACAATGGAATCATCTCATCTTTTGAATATTGACAATTGATGTGACCTGTTTGGATTATAGGATTAGATGGTATGGGATTGCATTTAGTCATATGTAAATTCCATTTGGCATTTGGAAACAACATAAAGGATTGGATTAATATACCGTCTCAATAATATATATATATATATATATATATATATATATATATATATATATATATATATATATATATATATATATATATAATGGGAGCTTTGGTGGATTTTGATGCATGTGTTTTATTCATGTTGTATATCTATATGTGCTATTTATATATGACGTTCAAGTTGCATACATACAGGCAACCAACATTAGTTGTGAAATTTGGTCTATGGATTATGATTCTATTGTCCACTAAAAATAAGTTTCATTTAATGTAGTATTTTTTTCATACGAAGAATTTAATCCCAAACATGAATTTGGACAATCAATATACCATTGTATTTGTAAACATATAATACAATACCATGGCATTTATAGACATATAATCATTGTGCAATTCCATACCATTTAGTCCTACCTTCCAAACAAGCCAACTTTCAAGATTCTATGGTTTTTCATTTCCTTCATATATATATATATATATATATATATATATATATATATATATATATATATATATATATATATATATATATATATATATATATATATATATAAGTTTTCAAATGACACTTGTGTTACTTTCAAGTTGGACATGCATGTAAATGTGACAAAATCAGGGCATTTGTTGGAAATAGGGTACGTATGTGTATGTATATGCACGACATGAATATGTAGATAGGTAGATTCATCTACATCTGTTAATATATGCTCATGTTTTGCATATGTTTCCATGTTTCTAATTGAATGTAACAAGATTTTTGTAACATGGTCCAAGATTTCAACTCTAGGCTTCCAACTAAATAAGCCTTTAAAAAGTTTGTATGGCGTGATTTCTCCCATCTCTTTTTAGGAAGGCTGGATCACCATTGCCTGGATCATCCAACCCATTTAGAATGCTGGCCCCATCATGTGATCACCAAGCAGCTACACCATCATTCTCTATGTTATCAATGGGTGATCTATTGTTTTTATAATATGACTCACCTGGTGAACAAATTTTTAGCTTATTTTCACACGTAGTAATTGTTAAACTATAAATGTTATATCGTGGAAGCTTTGAATTTATTTATTTTATTAAGAATAATATGAATATATAAAAGAAATGAAAGATTTATAAATATTTTGATAGATATATGTTTTAAAAACAAAACAAAAAACCTTGTTATATTTTAACCTCTTTCCTGAAACTCAAGATGATTTAAGAAGAATAATTTGAATTTGAAAATTATGGTCAGCATTTATTCAAAAGTAAAAATAAAATTTTAATGACAGCATAGCTACAAAGGGATGAATAAAATGAGTAGTGAATTGGCGAGAGACATGAGGCAAGCAATTACTTTTGACGATTTCTAAAATATGAATCAATACACTTCAAACAACTAATGAATGATCTAATGATCCATTTAAGGCTTGTTTGGACAGTGATATTAAGTTGTATTAAATAGGATTGCATTACTAATCCTACTTTAAAATTTGAGATGACATATTTGGAAGGAGTGTGAAATGGGATTAAAATTAACTTTGTAGGCTTTGGAAAATGAGCCGTGTGTTGGAAAGTGTCAGATAGAATTACTAATCCCATTGATGATGAATTTTTGTTGCATCTATGTTCAATCAAATGCAACTGGCCAAATAGGCCCTTAGGTCAATTGTTGTTCTACAGCAAGAACAACAACCGGTGAATAATCTAATAACATTTCCAGTGGCTTTGATTCCATCCATCACTCGTTTGTTGGATATATACTTTCAATAGCTCAGAGATCAATAATTGCTCTTTGGGTTGTTCTAGTTGTTCTAATAGTAAAAAAAGTGAAGCTGGGTTCTAATAGTTGTTCTAGTTGTTCTAATATTCAGGTGTAAACGGCCAGCATAGCCAAACCATCTCTCTCTCTCTCTCTCTCTCTCTCTCACTATCCCTAGTTTGCATTTAAGAGAATCTCCATCTCAAAATAAGATTAGAGAGATTGACATTGGACTAACAAAGAGTCTTATCACTTATATCAGCATCTTCGCCCCGCCGCATGCTACCACTGGCTAGATTTGTGAATTACCAGATTTGATAGCTCCTTCCCCTCTCTATTACCTTTTCGCTCCTCTCCATTTCTTAGCTCAACCGCTTTTCCCAACATCAGTGTAGGATCTGCTCACCCCTCTTATTCCTCGTTACCATTAGTGCTGTCATTTCCAAACACATACTACACCTCTGCTACTGTCGTCGTTGTCGCCTGTCTTAAATCAGTTCATGGTCATTCTTCCTTCGTTGGGTTAGGAGAAATTTTTTTTTTTATTTTTAAAAATTTAAAATTTTTTATGGCTGAAAATGCACTACATTGCTCTTTTGGTGCAACAGCATGTAGGTGATAGCTCTTTATGAGCTTACGCTAGTTTTTGAATTCTTTTAGTGAGGTCAGATGTGTGCTGGAATGCCTGGACAAAAGGTTGGATGGCTCCATTTGGATTTTCATCAAAGCACAGATGGGCCCAAGTGGGCCTTATGGGTGTGGATGATCAAAGCATAAAAAACTTACCTAAATGGGAAACTTCTAACCTTGAACTTCCATGTGTGGACAGTTAAAATAGACAAGGAGTGAGAGAATACAGCAACAGCTAACATGCAACCAAATAAAAAGGGACAAAATATCATACAGCTATGATCTTGCACCCTCACAGGTCCATCATTTCAATTTTTTGATAATTGAACCATGGGCCCCACTTGTGCAGACTGATTGCCTCAATAGGTGCCGTACATCATCTTGGGTGGGTCCCATCATTCACTTATAAAGGTATCTTTACAATAGACAGTGGCCTAACATTTTCAGGGTCCTATCATGGTCCGTCCGTGCTGAGGCTGGATCTTTTGCAATTGTTGTAGAATAAACTCATTGTGGGGCCCACCCGTTAGATATGAACCACATCTAATCCGTCCATAAGGTGTGCCGTTTCAAATCTCACATATCCTGAAGCAGACTGATGCGAAAGATGGTGGGTCACACCACAGGGAACCTTTGTGATGTGAATGATTGCCATTAAAATATTCGAGATTGTGCGTGGGGTCCACTATGTTTTTTATATGCCATCCAATCCATTCATAATATGCATATCACCATGAATAATAGGAAAAAAAAAATCAAACCGTTATAAAACTCAAGTGCGCCACACCACACGATTTTATAGGTTACAGTCTTGATTGAACATAGTATGATCCACCACCTAAGTTTTTGATCGGACTGAATTACGGTCTCCACCGTGAAAGCAAGGGGAAGAACATGATGGACGGACTGGATTCTATGCAAACATCACGGTGGGCCCCACACACTGCCCTAAAAAATAATGCTTATTCTACCGACGGTGTAGGGGATCCGACCTCGTCTATTCAATGTTCACAGCATCTTGCATGTTCACGTGTTCCTCCTCACGCAAACAAATCGTGTTATTTTATCTCATTGTCGTCCCTAGGTGGGCCCACATTGTCCAGGTTCCTTTCGGCCAATGAGAAAACGCTCAAGTGCAGATTCTCATACGTGCCAAATTGGCACATGCGTGACAGATTGGAGCCGGTTGGGAGGAAGCCCCTACTGTCTAGGTGCATTTGTGTAGAAAATAGGACGGCTGACTCTGCCAGTGGGCCACGTACGTTCATTGATTTTGAACCATCGTAGCCGTCCAATTCTTTGGTATAACTCCAGCCCACTCGCTGAGCAGATGGATCTGATTCCTGGGTTAGCCGTCCGATTAACGGTTTGGATCATGCACATGCTATGGACGTTGGGCGTGTAACCAGTGCGCGAATAAAACTAATAAACAAGTCCCGGAAAGAAAAGAGTGCTTGACACGTGTCCTCCGCAATAAGGCCCCACAATAGCGACAATGGGAGATGTACGGTCCAGTCGGTACAACCAGATTATTAATCAATCAGGACCGGGTGCGGCTTCGGTGGATCCCTGACTGTAGGGCCCACCGTGATGTATGTGAATTGCATCCATGCCGCCCATCCATCTTGACAGATCATTTTAGTTCCTGATCCTAAAAGCGAAACAGATCAAAATCTTAGGTGGACCACACTACAAGAAACAGTGGAGATTGAATACCTACCGTTAAAAACTTCTTTCGGTCATTGGAATGTGTATTAACCATCCACCCGGTTAATAAGGTCACAAAGACCGGGATGAAGTGACTACACAAATATCAGATCCAAAACTTTTGTGGCCCACAATGTTTTTAATGGTTAATCACCACTATTTCCTATGGTGTGGTCCACCTAAGATTTGGATATGCTTCACCGAAGCCTCGCCCATCGGGACCATCATAATTAGTGAGGAGAAGAAAATAAAAATGATGGCCAGGATTGTCTGGTTTTTTATCCACAGGCTTCCATGATATTAACTGATAGATGGATTGATTTGCTAGCCTAAGATGTGTACTGAGAAGAGATGGACCTACCTCCTTCCCGCTCTACCATTATCAACTCCTAGGGACAAGTGCTTACGTCATCTGTGATGGACCGCATCGAAGGTATTTCTGACTTGTAATGAATGAGGGCTCCTGAAATTCAATGCAAGTGATGGGAAAACACCACCAACCGTCCCCACTACTCTCATCCGCCGTTCATTCGATATTCCCATCAAAACCCACATGAGGGGACATGCAACCAGAAATGGTTGCGGGAACACTTTCAAGTTTACGTGCTCTCGTGACTATCTTATTGAAAGTTTGGCCATCCAGGTGTGATCGGAGCTGTTCCATAGGTGGGTCCCACCGATCATCATTGATAGGACCCACCTAATCTCGCGATGACTTGACTCTTTCGAATTGTTCGGACTCAACTCGACCCGAACCGAATAAGTAAGCCCATCAGAACTGAGTAGACTTTATCCAATTCAAACTCAAACCAAATCGAGTTCAGATCACCCATTAACTTAGCTTAACTCGACCCAAAATCTAATTTGATAATGAGTCGACTCAGTATAAAATCCAATTCATATATATAAATTTTTTTTCTTCGGATTTAACGTTTCAGATGTGAGATACCATGTAGCTGATGAAGAGGCTGTAGTTCCAGCCGGTGCACCTTGGTTATGAGCTTTAATTTCAGTCTGCAGATGCCTGTTGCACTCGACTCGACTTGTGCTGACTTAACCCGACTTAGTACTTGTAACCGAGTCGGATTCAATTTGAGTTAGTTTAGGCTAGATGCAGACTTAAATTAGGTCAGGCATGCCGGACTCAGTACAAGTTAGGTTTATTTGGAAACTGGATTAAGTCTGATCAGCCATAACTCGTTGGATGTCTAGAGACGTAAATAAATTTTTTTTTTTTTTTTTAAAAAAGAAAATAAAAAGAGAGAAAAAGAAGAAGGAAATAATCGACTGTTTATATGCATATTCATTTTTCAAGTGGTTGGGAACGACTTTATGAATCATCAATGCAAGATCCTCATTGATGTAAATAGGCCAAATGATATATTAGGGCTGTTTGGACGTGAAAAATAGAAAGTGAGGACATGAAAACTGTAATTATAATTTTGGATCTTTAAGGCCCTTTTAAGTTCATTTCTTACTTGAAGAAAACGTTATCCATTAATTCTTACCAAAAGCTATCATTCGTTCAAAAGGAATGCTCATGATTTTCATACCAGACCGTTTTGCTAAGTGTGCACACGTGTAGTATAATGCTCATTCAAATGTCACACGTGTGCTAATATAGTAAAGCTCATTTACACACCACACATGTGCCGGCATGGAACATACGTGAAAGATCCAATCCATCCATCAGGTTCGACCAATCTCCTATTCTCCCCCCCCCCACCCAAAATTGGGTCGTCCACTTATAATATGGTCCCTAATACTGAAAAAATGTGGATGGCTAGAAAAGTTTCACTTGGTCTCATCAGAAGTGTATACTTATTTTAAAAATTGTGGCCCACCTAACTAGTGGAAATAAGGCGTTTTTAATGTTATGTCAATTCCAAAGAAGAAAAATAATAGTTCAATTTCAATTATTTAAAAAAAAAAAATCATTTTAATTCAAATAGTAAGAATTATATATTTATATATGTTTTATTTATTTATTTTTTGTCTCACGGGAAGAAGGAATCATTTCATGTGGAAACCTCTTACTGACAGCCAACCATCAAATCCTCATCATGCAGAGCGTGACTTGGCTGCCACTTGAAAACCAGCCACGTGGGTGCAACCCTGACTATAGGAGCCCCTGATGCATGCATTGTATATCCATACCATCCATACGTTTTTTTAGCTTATTTTAGTTCATCTTTTCAAAAATGAATAAGATATAAATTTCAGGTGGACCACACCACAGGAGATGGTGGTAGTTGAACGTCCACCGTTAAAAAATTCCTAGGGTCTATCGTAATGCTTGTCCACCATCCAACCTGTCCATAAGGTCAAACAAATCTAGATGAAAGGGAAAAACAAATATCAGCTTGATCGAAAACTCTTGTGACCCACAAAAGATTTTTAATGGTCAATAACCACTATTTCCTGTGGTGTGGTCCACCTGAAATTTTTACCATCTTCTCAGGAGAACTAAAAATAGATGGACGGCGTGGATATACAGTGCATAAATCAAGGTGAGCCTTACGGTCAAGGTCACACCCACATCCCTCCACGATAGATATGTAATGTGTCAGGCTTATAATAGTGCTAGTTGCTACTGCACTACCAAAAGCAGAAAAAACAGCTTCCATATCAAGTAGGTGGATGGTTGTAATCACCTATTGTTTGGTGTATGAAGTAATTATGTGGGCCCCACTAATCACTACCAACTTATATTTGTTGAGTATTAAGGGATTAATGGCTTATATGCAATCAATGTACTATTGATTAACATTTTCTTTGATTCATAACCGTACATGTGGCAGAGAAAAGGCTATTCACTAGGTGGGTCCCACAGGTAAAAAATGACAATGGTTGAACAATCCTAACCATTCAATTAATGGATGGTTGATGGCTCTTGGGTGTGACTTTTAATAGAAAACCATGTGGTGGGGCCCACCTAATGAATGAATCATGTGTTCCCAGCCTACAATTTTGGATGAAGAGTTAAAGCCTAGTAGCCCCTTATCATTATTCTTTAGTGGATGGATTTTTAAAACCGCCTCTGAAATGATTAGTTCCAAATTCCACTACTTTCGGCCATGCAGAGATTGCTAAAAACTGGTGGCAGATCCACCTTCCATTTGAGGAACCACACCATGCATCTCAACCAATCAGTCGGTTTGGATCATGTGGCAATGTGGCCCACCAGGTTGGAATCCTGTTTGAAAGATCCAATGACTCGGATCACTTCATTCAGCCCTGGGTCGAATCAGATTCAGTTACTGACTCGGTGAGTCAAACCAGACTCGTACGATCTTAAAATCATGGTTGAAGTAGACAATTGCTAGAGGGAGAGTTTCTAGATTTAATAGCCACTTTGAAATTGGATCAGGTCCATTCCACTTTTGAGTGATCCAAACTCAAGCTATTTAAAAGTTACAGCTAGAACATTTAAATCATCATCTCAACTTTGAGAAATTCCAAACATGGCCCATTTGATAATCAGTGGGCCCCATTTTAGATTAAGATCCATAGATAGAGTAGCTGGGTACAATGACCATTAGGTGTACCTAACCCACTGATCACCTAATAGGTCTTTTGGCAGTAAGGGCCTAAGAGGCATATGGGTTTATTTGGAGGCTTTTAGGCTTTTGGGTGCATTTGGGAGGTTGGATTTTAAGACTATTTAGACTCAAAAATAGGAGAGAAATGACCTGATTATGAGTGCTTGTGGCCAAAGATGATGGTGATGTAAGAGTATGGTTTTTTCTTATTTTGATTATAGACTTTAATGTTAGTTCAATATTATTTAACTACATGTATTTATCTTTTTGAAGCAATCCAAACTATCCAAATTGCTGACATAAGTATGAATGGAATATGATGAAAAAATAAACTAAGAATTTAATAAGAAGGAATCTTATTTTAAATTTGTAGCTCACTTGAGGCTTGAAATTACTTGTTTTTACCTATCATATACATTACAATGAGTTTATTATTGTGATTATGTAAAATCTCATATATGTATATTATTTTTTTAGTATTAAAGATGATTTATTTAATTAAATTTAAGTCATGTTTGGTTTAGTGATTATAATGGTAATGTGCTGTAATGTGTGGGCAATGAATAATGATTATCATTAATACGATAGTTGGAGATAAATCCGGATAGCGGTCATATATCATGCTCCTCATGCAGCTTCACTTCCAGCCATTTTAGTATTCTTAATGGTTAGATAAAAATGAATATAATTTTATTAACATGTTTATAAATTTTATCCATTTTGCAATGTCATTTCAAGGTATGATCTTAAAAATGAGGAAGGAACAATACTTCTATATACTTTAAGAAAATTAAAATGAGGAAGGTACAAAACTTATATAAACTTTAAGAAAATTTCAATGGAAAGCATTCAACTCATTGCTTTTTATGGTATGGTTCATTTATATTTTGGATTTGTCTCACTTTTTGTCTCATTCCATAAAATATGGAATGAATAGTATAAATATAACACATATATCATGGTGTGTGGCGCATAAAACTATGCCATATAAACATGATTTGACAGTTGGCAATATCCAATCAAAGTAAAGATATAGTGATGTAAGTTTTACACCGTGTTAGTATCATACTCCATGATACAAACACAATTATTAAATTCTAGGTGATTTTAGTTACTGGTTGTTAGACACAACAAAAGATTGTAAATCACTTCATTTATGTGGTTGTTGTTATTTGAATTTAGATGTATTCCAAATACAACCTGTCCCATTGTAAGAAAACAAGTGTTCGAAGTTTAATGGTTGGATCATAAGTTACAGTCCACCTAATAGATAACTTATTATTATTTATGTGCATGCAACATCCAATCCGTCAAATAGTTTGGTCTCACTATGGTAATTGCCTCAGGAAAAAATCAGCAACATCCACTCATTTAGTGGACCACAGTAATGACTAGACCTTTTTTTTGTTTTTTTTCTTTTGTTTTTTCTATTTTGTGGCTCACCTGATGAGTCCATGGGATGATTTTTTAACCAGGCAATCCTCAACAAGGGGATAACCCATTGGAAGGCTGGATGTTGCATTTACCTAATAGCTTTGAGGTTATTAGCTGGGTGGACCATAGCTTGTGGTCCAACCCGTTGGATTTGAGACCTTCTGTATAGCCCCATAGACACGCACGCACTCCTTTTTAGCACGTGCGGTACAGCTGTGTGCATCCACTCCGTTCATCTGGTATGATCATCAGGAACATGATCGTGCCCAACCATTGCGCTGATCTACTCATCAGCTAGGCCACACGTCTCCATTAAAATGGCTGGTTAGTACACGTGTGACCCGTATGATGAATGTACCATGCTGATTTTTTAGACAGGGAATTATCAAAATGGTCCCACTGGATGAGTGGACTCGCCTCTTCAATATCTCCACCCCGAATTACCTTGCATTACCCAGAAAACATATATTCAAATATCAAGCTCGTGATATATGGACCCATGATCAGGCCCATTTGGAAAATTCCAATCCAACGGCCCACAGAAAACAACAGCTGCATTTGTATCTGGGCCAAACGATGTCCAGATCTCAAAGATATTATGATAAGATGGGCCAGGAATGGGATTTTTGAAAGTTGCTAGCTCTGATCAAGCCCGATTAGTTATCAGGCCTAAAAGCATGGATTAGCCCTAGCCCATACCAGCACTAGCTCAAATGGGCCATGGGCCACTGAAAAGTCAAGCGAAATACTAGCCATTGGGTTCTTAGCTGGCCCCGATTTATACCAGAATGAAATCGACAAGCCCATTCCATTGGGTAGTGCACAAACGCACGTGGGTGAATGAGGCATAATATGACACGT
Source organism: Magnolia changhungtana (assembly GCA_030180095.1). Taxonomy (NCBI): domain Eukaryota; kingdom Viridiplantae; phylum Streptophyta; class Magnoliopsida; order Magnoliales; family Magnoliaceae; genus Magnolia; species Magnolia changhungtana. Next base: position 4,208,068 of record JASAUF010000218.1, on the reverse strand, counting down.
GTGTAAGATCTGAGCCTTTCATCAAGTGCAATACATTGTTTGGATCCTCTGGGATAAAAATCAGGCCGTTTCACATCTCAGGTAGGCGACAACATATCAAATGGATAGAAAAATATCAACCGTCAATTTACGTTGCAGATTCCGGCCCAGATGAATAGTGAAATTGACTTCCTTTTTCATGTAGAGGATCTAAGAACCATTTCCAACCTTATGGAAAGCTCAGATCTCTCGCACAAGTTTTATATATGCACGTGTTGCTTTGAACGTGTGGAATTAGCAAACCACCTAAACAATCATCCAGTGTATTCGCAGCTCACGAGAGGGATATCCGTTTTGACAGTCTTACTACGGAGTAACTGTGGCCATCAAGAGAGTGGGGCCCAGCTGTGTAGGCAGGCACGGACATATCAACGAACGGTAGTACAGTCACCACGTGATAGACACGGATGTCAGTACAGATTGGCGTAGAGCTATCTGCACGCCAATCAAGATATTCCACGTGTAAAGTACCAGCATTTCCACGTGTAATGGTACATTCATCCATATCGAGGTTTGTGAGAAATGACACGGTAGATCCGGCGGGGAAACGGATTGGCTACTCCCCCTGACACCAGCCAATGGTTGATGGTCGGTGCTCTGTGGGCCACCATGATGTATATGTTTCATCCATGCCGTCCATCTATTTTTCTAAATAATTTTAAGGTATGAAACAAAAAATGAGCTATATACCAATCTCAATTGGACCACATTACAGGAAATAATGTTGTATGAACATTTTGGAAATAGATCTAAATCTCAGGTGGACCATACCACCGGAAAACAAGTGGTGATTGAAATCCCACCATTAAAAACTTCCTGAGGCCTACATTAATGTTTACTTTCCATCCAACCCATTGATAAGGTCAGCCAGACCTTGATGGAGGGAAGATACAGAGGTCGGCTTGATCCAAAGCTTTTGTGGCCCACAAAATATTTTAATGGCCATTCACCACTATTTTCAGTGGCTTGGTCCATCTGAATCTTGGATCTACTTAAGTTTTGGGTTCTCATCCTTAAATTAACTGGAAAAATGGATGAACGGAGTGGATATACAATAAATTCATGAAAGTGGGCCCCACACTATAAGAGTAAAATCCACCAATGTGTTACCCGGGTAATAACTAATTCACTCCCAATAACTACACTGTCCATTATGATGAACTGTACGTACAAATACCAATTTATAAAAAATGTTAATTGACCACACCTATGGAAATAATATAAAATTATTCTTAAGACCTCCTTATTCACATGGTGTGACCTGCTTGATATTTATATTAAGTTAATTTTTATAATTTCAGTTTGATTTGAGTTGCTTGCTAAAGATGGTTTAATTAAAAGCATCATATGTGTTTTGTTAGACAAGACTAAGTTGGTGAATGTTATTTGATGGTGAATGAATTTACTACATATTTAAAACTTTATTTCTCACACATTTTGTATAGTCAGAAACTAAGAAACACCCTTTTTATGTTTGTGAGAAATTCACCCCATTAATCCCTTTTCTAACTCATGTTAGGATACATGCCTAAAAAGAAGCAGATCTAAAACTCAAATAGGCCTGGAGATGAAAAAGTTAGATTTATATCCCATCGAAGTGGTTCTTAAGGTCATTCCCATTGAAGTTAATATACAAAAATATTATTCAATAGTTCCTTCGACCCGCAAATGTTTTAATAGAAGGCATTTATCATTTAATATTTTCTTTCATGTGACTTACTTGAGTTTTGGATACGTTAATTTTTTTTTTTTTTAAAGCACATGTCCTAACCTAAACTAGCAAAACAGATAGATGGGATGGGTCCCACTTAACTTCGGTCCCACTTAGCTTCCAACAGCAGGAACTTCATATAGCTGAGTGTCACGGGTAGAACTAGGCATCGAGTCGAGTCGGATTGAGTTAGGGCTGACTCGACTTGATCCGGTTTTGAAATAGGCCTGACGTGGACCCAATTCGACTCGATACCTCCAGCATGCTTGACTCGATCTAAGTTTAGTCTAGCGTGGACTGATCTGGACCGAGTGTGATCAGATTAGAAATACTGAGTCGAGTTGAGTTAGCACCGAGTCGGATTGTGAGATGAGAGAGGGAGCGAGTGGAGAGGTGAGAGAGGAGGAGGAAAAGAGTAATATTAGTAGGTGGTTGCTGGGCTTGAAAGAGGAGGAGGAAGAGGGAGGGAGTGGAGAGGAGAGAGATGAGGAGGAGGAGGTTGATAGTGGTGGGTGGTTGCCTAAAGAAGGAGGGTGATGGTGGTAGCTGTTTCATTTACCAAGATCGTTAGCTCTGATCTGGTACTTCCTAAAGGAGGACGTTTTCCGTCTGTTTATATTGGACGCGGTTTCGCTGGCCACCCCAGCACCAGCTAGCTAGTTGGTGTTAAATATCTGTGGGCCCCACCATGAAATGTCTTTTATCTATTCCATTCATCCAATCTGTGAAGCTTATTTGAAGGAACGAGCATAAAAATGAAGCTGATCCAAAGCTCGAATGTCCACACCACGTAAAACAGTGGGGATTGAACGCTTACCCGTTGAAAAATTCGTAAGGGCCAGGGAAATTTTGGATCAAGCTTATATTTGTGTTTTCCCTTCATCCATTTGTGTGTGACATTATCAACAGGTTGGATGACAAATAAACATCACTATAGGCACTAGGAAGGTTTTAAAGGTGAATGTCACTATCCCCACCATTTTCTATGGTGTGGCCCACTTGAGCTTTAGATATGCTTGAAATCTTGATTCATGCCCTAAAATAAGCTGAAAAAATGGATGTACGGCGTGGATAAAAGACATACATCATAGTAAGGCCCACATAGCTATGGCACCAGCCAAATCGCTTCCGTTTAGGTTATGGACGGAACTCAATCCGTACGCTCCATTTATCAGGAATGCAGAGAATCATACAACCACGTGTATGGTCCATATGGATCATGGAGGGGCCCACCAGTGAAGCACTTATGGGCAATGTATGGATAAGTATCATGTGAACCAGTGGACGGATAGGAATGATTATGGATTCGACAATGGATGTATTTATTTCGAATTTCCACTCACCCATCCACCTCGGGCCACTACCATGCATCCCTATTGCAAAAACAATCACGTCCGCACGATCGGTCAGTACCTTGCAAGAAGTTAGTCAACGGATGGCTATAATCAGCTAATGGCTACCATTGCATAGAGTCTGACCTACGCACGGTGATGCGATGGTCCGTACCTTTACGTACATGGGAGATGGAGTGGGTGGTGTACAAAATGTCCTCAAAAGTAATTTTAACGCAAAATAAGGACAATGGGTGGGTTATTCACCTGCTTGTACGTTATTGACTCTGTGGAGCCCACTTTATTGTGTGTATTCCATCAAAACCGTACATTAGTTGAGCCCCGTAAGCATCACTGGATTCCATAAAATAAATCTCATCCAACCATTGGGTGGGCCACACTATAGAAAAAATCAACAACCGCCCAAGACCTTAGAATTTATGCGGTGGTGGCCGATACGATGGTTGGAATGGATCAGTCGGATATTTTATGGTGTCAAAATCTCATGGTGGGGTGACCCTGCTGGACGGTTAGGATGAGGTGGTGAAACAACATGGTGGGCCCCACGAGAAATTCCTGTAGAATAAGCTTATTCATCAGACGTCCGTCCTAAAAAACGAAAAAGCCCATAAAAACGTGCGCTGGAAAGCCTAAAGTCAAACGCAGTAGACGTCACGTGGGAAACGGAACGATCTCCAAATATTCCCGGGCGGATCCACACCCTTCAATACAGTCATTGTACACGTGGTTAACATGCATCAATCCATATTGGACGGACGATCTTATCCGTTCAATTAGGAATCTTTAGGGGATGGTTCAAATGAAAAAATTCAACGGTCAAGTTTTAACATTCACAAATAGGCACAACGATCAGAGTTACACGGGCTCCGTGGGATTCACGCGACTCGCGTCCCAAGCTGCGACGAGAACTGATCGCATACCTACAACCGTACCACAACTTTTGGTACCGTGCAACTTGTATAGGACATCAGAATACGAAAACGGTGCGATCCACCAGAGTAATTTGGCTCATCCGCTCGCTAGCTGGGCCATGCCAGTATTTTCAACCACACTGTCGCTTGTCCAATGATTTCATAATAGTGGTCCATCTGATATAAAGAACGGCCTGATTTTTTTTGAAACTGATATTCACGGTGGGCCCTACAGTTTTCACGGTACCGATTTCCTACAAGAGTCTCATGTTGGCGGGAAAGAAGGAACGGTACCAGTTTTGTGGTACAGTAGCCCGGTAGGAAAGGAAGAGGATTACCTGTCCCCCGGGCATAGGATATCTCTGTGCGCCGGAAGCTATTTGGGCCCACAGAAACTCCCGTGATAAATCCACTCTGTCCATCAGCTTTTGAAGGACACATTAGAACTAAAATATAAAAACCAGGAAAATAAAAAACTCAACTGGATCACACCAAACGAGACAGTGAGAACGGAAACATCACCGTTGAAACCTCCTGGGGCTGACCATGATGTTTATATTCCATCCATACTGTTAATAGGGTTATTACCACTCAGATAAACTGTAGGTACAAATATCGTCCTGCTAAAAAGCTTCTGTGGCTCCGCAATCTTTCCAATGGTATGCATTCAATCCCTCCTTTTTCATGTGGTACAGCCCACATGAGTTTTGGGTCTACCTCATTTTTAGGATATTGTCCTTTTGTGGTATTATAAAGAGGATGAACGGAGTGGATTTATAACGGTTATCTCTCTGGACCCCACACAGCTTCCGACAATAGGTTGCACAGGCAATCGTCTGGCAGAACGCGACGGATATGTCTCAGAACTTTTTAAATAATACCCTCGGGTTGCGAGAAAATTACGACAGTGCCACCACACCGAGAGTCAGATCCACCATACACCAGCTTCCGTTTTAGTGGCCTGAGCTTAGCAGTGAGAGCGTAAACGGCCCACCTGAAAAGACCCGCCCTTCGTTTTCTACATACTAGATAGTGCTCTGATCCTCTGCTTTTGGTGGGGTCCACATCAGAAAGTAGACCAAAACGCAAGAAGGGTATTTGAAAAGTATGAATATCCATATTCCTTCACAAAAGTACTTTACGTTGGATATATATACACATTAATCTAAACCGTCCAAAACATTGCTGAGCTGTAAACAGGTCATACTGTCAAAATTGGATAAACAGCTAGCTTGTTTGTTGATTTTGGACTGTTTACTCCTTTCCTTTTATCCGTCCATTTTATGGACCCACATCTTACAATAGAGACAAGTATGTCAAATCCCAGTAGGTGTAGAGGTTTGGACGGTTTGGTTTGACTAAAATATATTACTCTAGGAGATTATCAAGCGACTCCTTTAGGAATGCAAAAAAAGGCTGTGAAATGAATGGTGGTCCACTACCTAACCGGACATTGGACACCATTCCATGGGCATACCAATGAATCCGAGAAATTTGGGACTGTGGACCCCACCTTTTATCCAGCTGTTCTTATAAAACAATACCAACTTTCGTTGGGAACTTAGACCTCCATGTACTGATAGCGAAATTCAGGATGAAAATATGGCTGTTCATGAATATATGGTGGCCATCAATGGCTACGGATTATAACCGTAGCCACAGACACCGTACCCAAACCCGATTGTCCCAGTGTCACAGTTGATGCCAAATGGGTTACGGTACCTATTGCTACGGTTATTGTAACATCCCAAATTTTCACTGTTTTGGATTTCTAAAAATTCTTGATTTTTAATTAACTTGTACTATCACGTACTGACCATTAGCACTCAACGTTAGCTTATACACGAGTTAATTAATCCAAGATTAGCCCAATTTAATAGATCAGACAGGCCGTGATAAGGCCTAGTGCGGGCCGCTAAGCCAGATGGCTATTTACACTTAAAGACGGCCCATGTGGGCCACCCAGCGACCGTGAAGGGTCAGAAAAATCTAAAAATTTAGGAAACTGAAGATCTCACTGGGCTTGTGGTCCATCGTGGACTACGGATCCAGTGGACACCCAGAACTGGGATCTGGCACTAGCCGAATGCACCCCACCAATGCCAGATTGGAATCTGGCACTTACAAATAAAATCGGATACCAGCGTTCAAATTGATTTCTTCCAAATTTACGGTGGAGGTTTAATATATTTTTCTACGCCCGTCCACCAAATCTGGGGCCCGATCGTGGCACGATGACCGTTGATCGCAAATCGGACCCGTGCGACCAAACCCCGCATCCGTTCGTTCTCAAATTTTGTAAGGCCCCTCATCGGGCCATGGACCACTTATTCTATAAATTTCATGGCCAGAGGGCCATCAGAAATGTTCCAATCACCGAAATAGCCCCCACAGGACCACTTAAAGGTCAGAAACGCTTTCTCAGATCATATATCCGTTCATCCGTTCATCCTCAATTTTTGCATGGGCCCTAGTCCGGTCATAAGGCACCTACACACCGAATTTAGTGGCCAGAGGGGTGTTAGGGCCACCCCAACACCAATAGGGAGTCCCATAAGTCTATTTTAGGAAATTGTGGAAGCTTAGGGCCATTTCCACCAAATTTGGCATTATAAAAGGGCCTCATTTGGGGCACCCCTCTCTCCATACGAATTTTACCCTAGAGAAAGGAAAGAGAAGAGAGAAAAGGGAGAAGAGAAAGAAGAGAAAGGAGAAGAAAGAGAGAAGGAAGAAGGGTAAGGTGGACCTTAGATCGTGGTGGGGCCCAAGGAAATCAAACCTCACATCTCCCTACCTTATCTCCAAGAAAAAATCTCATCCGCAACCGCCCTCTTCATTCCGTTGATCGCCTAGGTAAGATCCAACACTCTTTCTCCTTGAAACCCTTATGATAAGAAGAGTTTTGCTTGAGATTCTAATATGCAAATGTTGTTTTAGGGATTCCAACCGATCAACCCCCAAAATCCACCCTCCTAGGGTGTTCCCAAGCCTTCAACGAATTCGAAGGTGCGGACTATTGTTCTTAGGTGGCCTAGCACCAATTTTTCTATGGGTTTAGTGATTTTGATTGTTTGGATGTTATGATTGGAGAAACTAGAGAAACCCTAGGAATTGCATGATTGTTGAAATTCGTATAGAATGCATGTTGATCCTCATTTGGTGTTGCTATTACCTTTCACATGATTAGGTATTTGGATGATTTGGTGCTCATGCCTTGTTGGTTGTTCCCTACGTTGTTGCTCCATAGAATGTATGATGATCGTGTGTATATGACTTCTTGCAATGGTGGAAGTGCTTAACTTCCTCCCACACACACGCACACCTCACTTACATTTGTATTATGATATTGTTGACCTTGCTTGGTATGAGAATCTGAATTATATGTTGATAAGCATGAGAACATGAATGTTGTATATGCTAGATGATGCATCATGGTAGTCGGCATGCTAGGGATTACTACTCGAACCCTTGGGTTGGTCAGTAACATGTGGAGAGCAAGGGTGGCTCCATTGGAAGGACCGCCTCGAGGCTAAACCGTGGGTTTTGGGCGGGTGTACTCGGCGATCAGTAGTTCGACTACGTGGGACCCTTGTGCCCGAGGTCACTCGTCTCACACTCGCCGACGACTCATGCGGTCTAGTCTCACCGACTGACCAACCCTGTTTGTTAACCCTGTGTGCTCACATATGTATGGAATCTGAACCACCCTGCAACCATTGTAGCCCAACGATAATCCACTTGAAACTGGTCCACAGCCTCGTGAGCCGGGCATGGTGGAATGGGACACTGTGTCCGAGCTGTCGGCCTATGCTGGGGTACCGCGCCTCCCCGTAGTGACCGCGAGCGATCCCTTCCTATCGGCACTCCTCATGTGCTTGGAGTCGGGATGAGGACCCGACGGATCACGGACCGCGGGGACTCGGCCTCACGCGTTGATGGGGTCTTGGCCTCGCAACCAGCTTAGGGCATTGATACGTGGGGTGAATCAGAATCCCTAACCTGCTGGATGAATGGACTTAACTAATAACTTGGCTAACATGATCGCATTGCACGCATTAGTTAGGGTGGCGACTCGGAAGTCGAGGTCGCTCTGAGGGAGTGTTGTCATATGCGATCGTTAGATGGAGTCGCTTGAGGGAGTGTTGTGGCGAGGGCATGCATCATATCATCCCGCATGCATGCATTTTAAATAAGAGTTATTAGGTGTTAATGATTGTCTGCTTTTCATTAAGTTCATATTAGAATTGATGCCTGTTGTAACTTGAGACCAATAGTTCACACTGAGTTGATCACTCACGCCCACTCTGGGACGGTGTTTTAAAACACCAACCAGACCCATTCATAGATGCAGGTGACCCGGTGCATGAGGAACCTGGCGAGGTGAGCTTTGACGAGGAGGACGAGTTCTCCTACTTTCAGCTAATGGGCGGCTCTCCATCGGCTTGTTCGGGCTGAATTTGGATTTGCTGAGCCGCGGGCTCCGCTTTAGTCTTTTAGATATAGCCTTTTTTTTTCATTATCCTATTGGGCAACGCCTTGAGCGATTCTTTATTATTTTTGGATCTGTATATTTGTGAGATTTCCTTCATTTCAGTAGACTGGTGCGATTGTGCTTCATGCTTCAGGTAATTCCAAATTGCGCAGTTAATTTGATTAATCATAAAAATCATAAATGCATAATAAGTGACCCTCGGGAACTCGGGAGTCGAGCGTATGCACGACCCCCAATTTTCCGGGGCGTTACAGATGGTATCAGAGCAATAGTTTGGAATTCCTTGGGCCATGGGTCATGGGCTCGCTAACGCGTCCGCTGACTTGAGAAGATACGGATTAGACGACACAATATGTACTTAGAACGTTAGGAACCATCTTAGATCCCAAACCAACGACTTTAGACAAAAGAAAGGACTTGCAAGGGGTTAGGAATGGGTAGTGAGAGAAGGAAATCCGAGGGTCCTATGGTGCCTCGGCCCATTTCCGAACAAGGACTTTGGGGAGCATGACGACAAAATTCGATGGGACTAACTAGGAGATTTAGCTGGCCCAGTCCATCCAATCCCTAAGGGCTCGTTTGGCCAACCGCGTTAGGTGGGGTTTTAGAAAATGAAATTGTAAGAGTGGCAATGAATGCATGTATAGGATATTGTCCTTAGGTTGCCTCCATCCCATGTTTTCTAATACCAAGTTTAGGATGCATGCTATCAAAGGTAAATCGCGGGCTTTCCTTCCGATCCATGGAATCCCCTTCCTCACTCACTTAAGTCATGTCATTTCCAAATCTCGGGGTGGGGTTAGCATTACAACCCCATTTAGTATAGCTTAGTGCCGCTAGCCAAGCATGCCTAAATTCAAAATTTTGCCTTTCAATATAGCTCCTTAAGGTATCCCCCTGTCATCACTCTATTCTTAAGCTTCCTCAATACATTATTAGGATCGAGCCTGAAATCGAAAGATTTGGTAGTCGAAGCCAACGTTCAAGTCCGAATGAGCTAGTTCTAGGTCAAATTTATTAGTTCGGGGTCAAATTGTTAGTTCTGACCCATTTTGGGATAAATACTTAAGAATGAATGAAAATTCACCAGAAATAGTGAAAATATAGATAAAATAGATTTTTGACCACTAACTGGGAGTAATCTCACAAAATGACTATGTCCATTGTGTAGATCAGCTTCTCCTACCCCAAAATCATATATGGCACGTCCCGGGGGGCCTTACCGGCGCTCGGGAAACATTAAATGAAGTACACCCCGCCCGTGGTGCAGAGGCCCGGCGGGACCCCGCCCGCACACCCCGCCCGGGCGTCCAGAACACCCGCGGGACCCCGCCCGGACAGGCGTGACCCCGCCCAAACGTCCAGAAGCTCCACAGGACCCCGCCCGACCGGCGTGGGCCCCGCCCAACCTCAAAAGTGGGGTTCTCTCCTTCCCTTCTTTGCAAATATGTGTGGGGCTCACTCTCTTTGTTGTTTGGGACTAGTTAGAGTCCATAAAACTCATTCCTACCACTCACATTGCACCCTACCCTTTCCAAACCCTTGGAAATCTCTCCCTACCTCATTTTCAAACCAAAAAAAAATCTTAAATCTAGCATTCCTTCTTCCACATTTCTCATTCCTTCTACTCCAAACTCAATCCCCAAATCCCCTTACTTCAAAATCCATTCCATTCTCATCTCCCAAAACATAAGACCACCCACAAAACCCTTTCAACAAATCCATTTCAAGCCCATCCACCAAGTTCCACCATTCACTCTCAATCCCACTTCCAACCCACCTTCCCATCACTCATTCTCAAACAAATCCTCAAACCCACCTACTCTTTCTTCCAACCACATATCACACTTCATTCATCCATTCTTCAAATCCCAAAACCGTTATTCAAATCCCTCCTTCCAACCAACTCCCACCAACATTCACACCCTTTCAACATTCTTTAAACCCCTACCAACTTCATTTCCACAATCCATCAAACTCATTCCTTCCTACAAGACCTTCACTTCATTTCATCTCACTCCATCACTTTCAAAACTTAACTCCAATCCTAAACCCATCAAACCCATTCATTTCTCATTACCCAAAACCCATTCTCAATATCACTCTAAACTTCATTCCCAAACCCTTTTACATCAAACCCATTCTCAACACCTTTCCCTTCAACAAACCCATTGCCTTCAAAACCCATTCATAAGACAAACTCCAAACCCATTTCCAACATACATTCCCTAAGACCCAACCTCATACTTCATTGTCAAATCCCACTACATTGACTCATTCACTCTTAAAAAAAAAAAAAAAAAAAAAAAAAAAAATCCATTCTCCTTCTCCATTTCTTCAACTTTTCTCAAATCTCACTACCCACTCTCTCAAATTTGCATCTTCTCAAATCCCATTTTCCAAAACCTATCTCCAACCATGACACTTCTATGTAATATATTCTTCAATGAGTCTTGTCATACAATTTTAACTAAAGATGTGCATTGTGTTTGATACTATTTGTGTACCAACTATTTTGTTAAATTCATTTACTAGATAAGAATCATAATGCCCTGTTTGCTTATGTGTCAAAGTGTTTGTTTATTACTATCATTATATATATATATATATATATATATATATATATATATATATATATATATGTGTGTGTGTGTGTGTGTATGTATGTATTGAAAGAAAGGTGTTATGGATTCAATTTTCTTTTCAACCATGTTTGGAGAATAGTTACTGTAAATCACACAACCTCAAAAGAGCTTCGGTAAAATAGGTAGGATTCAACTGTCAAAATTTCAAGGCAATGTTGCCACTGCCTCACTTCACTTGATAGGCCAATCATGCCTTGTATATTAGTATCTATAGTCTGTTTGGATTCTTATGGTTTTTCGAGAATCTTCGACAAAATCATCAATCAGTTTATAACATCTTTCCAGAATAGACCTTTCACAAGAACCTCAACGCACATTTTCCTCCCCTCTCACTCTCTCACCCTAAATCTTCTCTCTTCTTCTTCACATCCTCTTATCTCCCTACTTCATTCTTTCCTTTCCTCTCCTTCCACTACTCTTCATTCTCCCAACCCATCTCCAAACTTCATCTCCAAGATCCACCAAGCCTAACCCATACTCATTCTAAAACCCAATCCTCCAAACCATCTTCTTCTCTTTTTCAAAACCCGTTTCTTTTGTTTATTCCCACCTATTCACTCTCAACTCATTTCCCAAATCCCTCTCATCACCCATATTTCCTTCTAGACCTATTCACCAAAACCCCACTCCTTTCACTCTCTTATCCCCATTTCCAAAGTTCACTTCCCACAACCTACCTCAAGACCATACTCAACTTCATTTTCCCAAACACCATTCCAATATCACTTTCAAAGCCCTTGCTAAAACAAACTCCCAAAACCATTCCATCCCTATTTTCTAAAACCCATCTCAAATCCCAATCTCTACTCAAACCCCATATCCACAACTCACCTTCCATTTCATCTTACACCACCTCATCTCAAACTCATTCCCAAATTTCATTTTCCAAACCCTTCTCAAATCCATTCACACCCAAAACTCATTTCCATTTCTCAACTCTCACTCTAAAAGTCATCCCTAAGACCATTCCTCCAACAATCCACCCACATTCCTCACACCCAAATCCTTCCTAACCGAGGGAAATGTCATTCCTAGCGACCGTCATCTCCTTCTTCACCATTCCGATGATTCTTTCCTTTATGGGGAGGAAGTGCCCCCACTTTCGCCCGACTCAGACGAGTAGCCCCACGATCTTACTAACGACTAGTAGTTTGTTAATGCGATTAGGTCTAATGCATGTACTGAAGGATGGTTAGGACCTTTGCTTAATTAACTTGTATTTTTGTTGCGTCTAGCCTATTTAGTAATGCTTGAAATCCATGTTGTAATATGTAATTGGCCATACCTATGACATCTTGAAATTTATGTGAATGTATGGATTGTCTTGGAAATTTCTTGTCGCCTTGTGAATGCTTGGATGTATGATTGCCTTACTGCATTCTTGTTTGCGTTATTAGCACTTCCAACCACCAGAATACCTTAGAACCTCAACTATTCATTCATTCTTAAAATTTATGAAACCAAAGTGTAGTCTGCGATTAACCCACTAGCCATAGGATTGAAATGGTAATTCATATACAAATTTGTGTCTTTAAAAACTTTTTAGGATAATCATTGCCCATAGGTATGTTGTGAGATTTATTAAACCCCAAATTATATATAAATTAAAACGAGGACTCCCATAGGCCAAAACTCAAAGGACAACCTTATAAATAGGAGATTTAAACTTTCCAACAAGGGTCGTTCCCTAAATATTTAGGTTGATTGGACTACGGAATTATGAGATCATACACTTGCGAAGTATTCGCGGCTTGACCCAAATTCTCAATCCTGAGCGACTACCAACGGACTCACTGCTTTGACCGAGCAGAAGACCAGGATCTACCAGGACTAAGAAGGAATGCAACGATCTTTCTGCCCTGTCAGACAGATGATCGACATATGGGATCAAAGCCTACCACAACTGTCTTTCCGTTTTAGCCCAATCATAAAAGAGTAAAATATACCACCCTTAGGTAAACTTTGTCAGCAAACACTAAGCATGATAATCATGATTTTGACATTCTTTTCAAACCTTAAGGGTGAAAATTTTTAAGGGGGGTAGAATATAATAAGCAAGGCTAGTATAGTTAATATACACCCTACCATGCATATAAACCTGAAATCAATAAAACTCAGGCAAACAAAATGATAATATATTTATTTATTACCCTTAGGCAATTTCGGGGACGAAATTATTTTTAAGGGGGGTAGATTGTAACATCCCAAATTTTCAATTGTTTTGAATTTTTAAAAATCCTTGATTTTTAATTAACTTACTATCACGTCTCGACCATTAAGACTCAACGTTAGCTTATACACGAGTTAATTAATCCAAGATTAGCCCAATTTAATAGATCGACGGTGCCGTGATAAGGCCTAGTGCGAACCGCTAAGCCGATGGCTATTTACACTTAAAGACGGCCCATGTGGGCCACCCAACACCGTGAAGGGTCGAGAAAAATCTAAAAATTTAGAAAATCATAGATCTCACTGGGCTTGGGGTCCATCGCGGACTACGGACCCAGTGGACACCCAGAACTGGGATCTGGCACTAGCCGAATGCACCCCACCAATGCCGGAATTGGAATCTGACACTTACAAATAAAATCGGGATACCTGGCGTTCCAGCCGTCGGATTTCTTCCAAATTTACAGTGGAGGTTTAATATATTTTTCTACGCCCGTCCACCAAATCTGGGGCCCGATCGTGGCACGGTGACCGTTGATCGCAAATCGGACCCGTACGACCAAACCCCGCATCCGTTCGTTCTCAAATTTTGTAAGGCCCCTCATCGGGCCATGGACCACTTATTCTATAAATTTCATGGCCAGAGGGCCATCAGAAATGTTCCAATCACCGAAATAGCCCCCACAGGACCACTTAAAGGTCAGAAACGCTTTCTCAGATCATATATCCGTTCATCCGTTCATCCTCAATTTTTGCATGGGCCCTAGTCCGGTCATAAGGCACCTACACACCGAATTTAGTGGCCAGAGGGGTGTTAGGGCCACCCCAACACCAATAGGGAGTCCCATAAGTCTATTTTAGGAAATTGTGGAAGCTTAGGGCCATTTCCACCAAATTTGGCATTATAAAAGGGCCTCATTTGGGGCACCCCTCTCTCCATACGAATTTTACCCTAGAGAAAGGAAAGAGAAGAGAGAAAAGGGAGAAGAGAAAGAAGAGAAAGGAGAAGAAAGAGAGAAGGAAGAAGGGTAAGGTGGACCTTAGATCGTGGTGGGGCCCAAGGAAATCAAACCTCACATCTCCCTACCTTATCTCCAAGAAAAAATCTCATCCGCAACCGCCTCTTTCATTCCGTTGATCGCCTAGGTAAGATCCAACACTCTTTCTCCTTGAAACCCTTATGATAAGAAGAGTTTTGCTTGAGATTCTAATATGCAAATGTTGTTTTAGGGATTCCAACCGATCAACCCCCAAAATCCACCCTCCTAGGGCGTTCCCAAGCCTTCAACGAATTCGAAGGTGCGGACTATTGTTCTTAGGTGGCCTAGCACCAATTTTTCTATGGGTTTAATGATTTTGATTGTTTGGATGTTATGATTGGAGAAACTAGAGAAACCCTAGGAATTGCATGATTGTTGAAATTCGTATAGAATGCATGTTGATCCTCATTTGGTGTTGCTATTACCTTTCACATGATTAGGTATTTGGATGATTTGGTGCTCATGCCTTGTTGGTTGTTCCCTACGTTGTTGCTCCATAGAATGTATGATGATCGTGTGTATATGACTTCTTGCAATGGTGGAAGTGCTTAACTTCCTCCCACACACACGCACACCTCACTTACATTTGTATTATGATATTGTTGACCTTGCTTGGTATGAGAATCTGAATTATATGTTGATAAGCATGAGAACATGAATGTTGTATATGCTAGATGATGCATTGGTAGTCGGCATGCTAGGGATTACTACTCGAACCCTTGGGTTGGTCAGGTAACATGTGGAGAGCAAGGGTGGCTCCATTGGAAGGACCGCCTCGAGGCTAAACCGTGGGTTTTGGGCGGGTGTACTCGAGCGACTATAGTTCGACTACGTGGGACCCTTGTGCCCGAGGTCACTGCCTCACACTCGCGCTGACTCATGCGGTCTAGTCTACTGACTGACCAACCCTTGTTTGTTAACCCCGTGTGCTCACATATGTATGGAATCTGAACCACCCCGCAACCATTGTAGCCCAACGATAATCCACTTGAACTCGGTCCACGCCTCGTGAGCCGGGCATGGTGGAATGGGACACTTGTGTCCTAGCTGTATGGCCTATGCTTGGGTACCGCGCCTCCCCGTAGTGACCGCGAGCGATCCCTTCCCTATCGGCACTCCTCATGTGCTTGGAGTCGGGATGAGGACCCTGACGGGATCACGGACCGCGGGGACTCGGCCTCACGCGTTGATGGGGTCTTGGCCTCGCAACCAGCTTAGGGCATTGATACGTGGGGTGAATCAGAATCCCTAACCTGCTGGATGAATGGACTTAACTAATAACTTGGCTAACATGATCGCATTGCACGCATTAGTTAGGGTGGCGACTCGGAAGTCGAGGTCGCTCTGAGGGAGTGTTGTCATATGCGATCGTTAGATGGAGTCGCTTGAGGGAGTGTTGTGGCGAGGGCATGCATCATATCATCCCGCATGCATGCATTTTAAATAAGAGTTATTAGGTGTTAATGATTGTCTGCTTTTCATTAAGTTCATATTAGAATTGATGCCTGTTGTAACTTGAGACCAATAGTTCACACTGAGTTGATCACTCACTCCCACTCTGGGACGGTGTTTTAAAACACCAACCAGACCCATTCATAGATGCAGGTGACTCGGTGCATGAGGAACCTGGCGAGGTGAGCTTTGACGAGGCGGACGAGTTCTCCTACTTTCAGCTAATGGGCGGCTCTCCATCGGCTTGTTCGGGCTGAATTTGGATTTGCTGAGCCGCGGGCTCCGCTTTAGTCTTTTAGATATAGCCTTTTTTTTTTTCATTATCCAATTGGGCAACGCCTTGAGCGATTCTTTATTATTTTTGGATCTGTATATTTGTGAGATTTCCTTCATTTCAGTAGACTGGTGCGATTGTGCTTCATGCTTCAGGTAATTCCAAATTGCGCAGTTAATTTGATTAATCATAAAAATCATAAATGCATAATAAGTGACCCTCGGGAACTCGGGAGTCGAGCGTATGCACGACCCCCAATTTTCCGGGGCGTTACAGTTATAATCCGTAAACATAGGTGTACGGTAATTACTCGATATTAGTTATCAATACTATCGATCATTTCTCGATATTATCGATGACTAATGCTCGATACTATTGAACCAATCTCGATAATATTGAAAATTCATCAATTTTTTGAGTTTTGTTGCTGGACAATTTGGCATTCATATTCGATGTTATTAAGCTATAGTCGATATTATCTACAATCTATGGCCATGGTTATAATCCATAGCCATAGGTCTACGGCCATTTTCTCCTCTCTTTTCCCCACAAGTACTATTACTTTATCAACTTTCTTCTTCACACTTTATGTAAAAATAAATGAATAAATAAAACAAAACAAAACAAATAAAGAAAGAAAAAAGAAAAAAAGAAACAAAGCATTAGGACATTATAGATAATGTAACCTTAAAAGGCAATGTTTTGCTCATCTGAGCTTCATGGGCAGTATCTTCCTACAACATGAGAAGGCTCAAATTATGAAAGGAGCAAGTATCAACAGAATTCTTGTCATATTCCAGAATAGGATGGTGCAGTGATGAGAATGCAATCAAACCAATATTTGAATTACAATATAATATATTTTATAATATAACTCATGTAATCTGAAGTCTGGCTCAGTTTCTAACTTCCATCTGCCTGGCTTCAATAAATGCTCAATGTGATGAATGTTGCTCTGGTTGCTTTGGTAGTTCGCATGGTTGGAGTTGCTTATCCATGTTTTTACTGCAACTTACATGAGGATTTGGAGAATATTGTTGGAAATTCTAAATATGCTATTTTCTTTCCAACCAAAGGGCTGCGATCATTGGCAGATGAGATGGCGAATAGTGATATTGATGGGGACATGTACTAGGTGTCAAGAAATCTAGAGGTTCGTAATCATTTCCTATTAGTTTATTAAGTAACATATGTTAGCACAAGTCTTTCTCAATATCATTGATTTTGACACATGATTTTTTCATGTCAATTAATTGGTGGACATGAACATGTTATTTCATTAATAAGTACATGCGTTTATCACTATATTAGTAAAATATTAAGTTTCCTCGTATGTCTTAGCTAAAAAATGCCCAATTGTTCTTTTCTCAAGCGTATTATTTAAGAATCTTTTTTCTTTGGAAAGATTTTCACAAGAATTAAGACAAGATCTCGGTTAACATAAAGGAGCGGGGCAAACATGAAATTGAGCGGGGAAAACTGAAAATTGAGCGGGGCAAACATGTAATTGAGAGGGGCAAGTATGAAATTGAGCGGAGCAAACTGAAAATTTAACAGGGCAAACATGAAATTCAGTGGGGCAACCTGAAAATTGAGCAGGGCAAACATGAAATTGAGCGGGGCAAGCATGAAATTGAGCGGGGCAAATTGGAAATTGAGTGGGGCAAACTGGAAATTGAGAACCTTTCAAATCCAAAGAAAAACAGAGAATGCATTGGCTCCTTACCCCTAGCTCGAATATCAACCTTTAAAGCTATATCGGCGAACAGCTCCTGCAACAAGTTGAGTCACACTTGACTCATACTAGCCTAAACATCTTGTATATTGTGGAATTACTTAACTACCATATGAAATTTCTAAGTTAGATTCATTTACAAGTAGGGAAAAAGATTTTGCATCATTTGAAAGGTATACTTGATCATGATATTTTTATGTGTTCTAAAGAATATAGACTTTTTTTTTGTTCACAAATAGTGATTAGGTGGGCCAATTTAGATAGACAATAAAAAAGTACGTTAGGCTACTTATTCTATTTTTGAAGCGGTTCATTCACATAATTCTTAAAAAAGTAAGATATGATAACAAACAAACATCACTATTGGGCCCATTATGGTTTCAATGGTGGAAATCATTATGCCCACTGTTTCCCATGGTATGATCCACTTGATCTTTTGATATGCTTCAATTTGGGGCTAAACCGCTAAAATTAGATAGAAGAACGGATGGACGACGTGGATATACTACATACATTCAATGTGGGTCCATCTGAGTTTACTTAGTACAATGGGAGCGTACTGACTAACTTAGTACGCAATCCGATTACGCTTGTTATGCCTCACAATGATGTTTTATTTGTAATACATCATGTTCATCGGATTATGTAATACCTGTTCGTTTTCATCAAATTATGTATACACCAAAACCCCATATGTGGGAGGGAACCTAGACATCGAGGGAGGGAACCTTGATATTGAACGGGGCAAACATGAAATTAGCGGGGGAAACATTAAATTCACCGGGGAAAACATGAAATTGATCTGGGCAAACTTGATTTTCAGTGGGGGAACATGAAATTCAGCAGGGCAAATCATGAAATTCAATAGGTGAAACATGAAATTCAGCAGGAAAAACCGCAAATTGAGCGGGGCAAACATGAAATTCAGCTGGGGAAACAGAAAATTTAGCGGAAAAAACTGAAAAATGAGCGGAAATTCAGCGGGACAAACTAAGAATTCAATGGGCAAACAAAAAAATTCAATGGGCAAACTAGAATTCATTGGCAAACATGAAATTTAATGCGGGAAATGAAAATTCAATGAAAAAAGCGAAAAATGAGCGGGGCAAACATGAAATTTAGTGGAGAAAACATGAAATTCAGCGGGGCAAACTAGGAATTCAGCGGGGCAAACAAAAATTCAGCGGGGTAAACATGAAATTGAATGGGGCAAACTAAAAAATCAGCGGGGCAAACATGAAATTGAGCGGGGCAAACTAGAAAATCAGTGGGGTAAACTTGAAAATCATTATGCCCACTGTTTCCCGTGGTATGATCCACTTGATATTTTGATATGCTTCAATCTAGGGCTCAACCCCTTAAATTAGATAGAAAAATGGATGAACGACGTGGATATACTAAAGGAAACGGATTGGCTACTCCCCCCGCCACCAACCAATGGCTAGTGTTCGGTGCTCTGTGGGCCCCATCATGATGTATGTGTTTCTACCATGCCGTCCATCTATTTTTATAAATCATTTTATGATATTATACAAAAAATGAGGTATATCCTGATCTCAATTGGACCACATTACAGGAAACAGTGTTTAATGAACATTGACCATTAAAAACTTTTTGGTGGCCATAAATGTATTGGATTAAGATGATCTTTGTTTTTAGCCTTCATCTGGATCTTTATGGCCTAATAAACAGATTGGATGTTAGATAAACAGTACAATGGGCCTCATGAGGATTTAAATGATGGATATCCAATCACTATTGTTTTCCTATAAGTGTGGTACATTTAAGATTTATCCCTCTTATTTTTAGGATAAAGCCCTAAAATGAACTTTAAAAATGGATGAAACACATACATCATGGTGGGGCCCACAGAGCACTGACCACCAGCCATGTACATCATGGTGGGGCCCATAGAGCACCGACCACCAGTCACGGGCCGGGGTTGGTGTCAGGGGGAGTAGTCAATCCGTTTATTATACAATATACATTCAATGTGGGTCTAACTGAGTTTAAAATATACTTGTGGTGCGTGCTTTCTTCATTGGATCGACCATTTCAGAAGAAAACAAAATGCTGATAAGGGAGGCTCACAAAAAGGATTTTTTTAATCTTTCTAACGGGGTGAGGAAAGAGGATAAAAGCAACGACATTGAAGCAACAATGGAAAGGGAGAGAAAAAGCAAACAATTGAAAGGGAGAGGAAAAGCTACGGCAGTGAAAAAGAGGGGTATGTTCATCATGAAATTTGGTCTCCGCATTGCAGGTCTAAGTTCCATAAGAAAGTTTGGATTGCTCGTAAAAAAACCGCTGGATAAAAGGTGGGGCCCACGGTCACAAATTTCTCAATGAATCCTGATGTCTTTGGTCCGTAGCACAACTGTAATAGGACCGTACTGATGATAATTTCTAGTCACTTCAATATGCCAGGTGTACGGTTCAGATTAGCACAAGGTGCGAGGGAAACCCCCACCCTTGGGGTAAGTAGATCCGGTCCACTAGTCTAGTGGGCCATGGTCGGGAAGCAAACGGTTGTGAAAAAAAATATGGCCGAAGTTTTCTAACCGGTCCACTTATTTATAGTATCATGGCACACCTACTAAGTGGACCATCTTTATCTTGTGGCAATAGCATCTACGCAGTGAGGCCTAATGGATGGCTTGGATATCTCACATGTATGTCACAATGGCATAGGTGGTGGCGTGTGTATTACCTACTTTTACATGCGTGTGGACCGAGCAACGCTCGAAAAAGCAACAGTTCTTGTGGGATCACCTGAATTAATAATCTCGCGGACCATCATAGCCGTCAACAAAAAAAGCTGAAAGAATCAGTGCAGTTCAGCTAAGCCGCTGTCTGCGCGTACACGTGCTGTGCACTTTTCAAGTGCATGAATGCTCTGTAAACAAGGGTAGTTTCGTCATTTTAAAGAAAAAATATGATATTGTGGCCCTCAAAATTTAAATTTCGCGCCAACTAAGTAGTAGACCACGTCCCCACCTTTGACAGTTTAATAAAAACGTCTGTTTAGAAGTACACGAAAAATAATAAAAAGTACATTTCACGAAATCGAGATGTAAATGTTCAAGGTCAATACAAAAACACAGAATTACCAAAATGCCAACCAACCTAAATACCTCCCTGACAGTGAGACGGCTACTCGCGGTATCAGCCATCCGAACCCTATTCTCCTTGCATGCACCGATGTGGCACGAGTGCAAGATCCATGCCGCTCATTTGGTGGATCCTGATCATGATCGGTTTTTGCCCGGGATGGATTGATCTGAGCCGCTCGTGTTCTCGATACCACTGTATAGAAGCTGTACTCTCATAGTCATGCATCATCGACGATCCTGACCATTGGATCTTGGATTTGAATATGACTATTGGGGTGCATCGAATCCAGAACATGAACGGTTGAGATCGTCTTCTCAAATCAAATCCGGTTGTGAAAACAGCTACCCTACCATGCTGTGGTACGAGCCCACCGTACCTTAGGAAAACGGTTTCTTTCCCTCGAGACAGATTCCTTGGAAATAGAGAAAAAGAGGAATACAGAGAGAGATTGTTAGCTGTGACGGATAATATTCAGAATAGGGATGTTAAGTGTACTCGCTCGGCTTCTCTTTCAATCTCACCCGCATCAACACGTGGAATCAAAGTACACGTGTAAAAGATCAGAGCGGGTCGTCATGTGCCCGAGACATGAAGAAAACAAATAAACGGTTAGGATGAATTAGCCAATTGCTCAATTCCTTTGTTCATGTTTGGCCCACCTGACTCACACACGCGTGAGACGAGAGTCTGCACTCGTGCGGGTGATGTGCATGCTTAGATATTTGCATTAGTGGGGTACACTGGTTAGATCTTCTGGATCGAAGATCAATACCAGGTGGGCCAGAACATACGAAACAAATGGACGGCTAGAAAGGGTCCTTACTCTTGCTCGGGTGGTAGTCTCAGTAGTTTCAACTTCCGGTCAAGGGTTCTGAGTACCCATGGGTGGTGAAATTCCACCAGCGTGAGCGTGTGGGGTATGTGTGCGTGTGTTAAAAAAAAATAAAAAAAATAAAAAAAATGGACGGCTAGAAAAGTTGTTATGACCGTTGATTTATATTGTACATTGTGAAGATCCGGATATATAAAGCAACCTGATCAATGGAGCATTCTAACTTATGGTCTAACGAGCTCTCACCGAGAAGACCATCTTATGAACGGCCTGGATCCCACACGAGCGACACCTGTTTGCCACGTGTTTTGTGGTGGTTGTTGGACAGTTGGACAATTGAAGCCTTGAAGGAAACGTACGGTGCTGGGGCACCACTTGAGTTATACTCTCGCAGTTCACTCACGCGTTCATAGTACTGGAACCGTTCGCGAGGTGGACCCATCATGGATGGCCCATGGGAAGACACCTCACTGGAAGAGCACCATAACATTCAGTCAGACTAGTGATGATCATGATTCCATACAAGTGCAGCCATGGTTCCACGTGTCTTTAGAAAACGTGCAGAAGGAATTATACCATAGTATACCATATTTAAAGCAATGTTTGGGATGGTTTTGGTATTCCTGTGAGGCCCATCGTTCTGACGGTTTGGATGACTAAAAAATGACTCGTATGTATGGTATCCCATGCAATAGGAGATACTATCTATGGTATCCCTTACGAAAGGTATATTGAAATTATCCTTTCTCTTGTGGCCTATCTATGGTGGGTCCCATAATTTGAGCGGTTCAGATCATGCAATCACGTGTAGCAGCTGAAGGAGTAAAATTGCATCGGTACACCTACGGTGTATACTAATCGCCTCTCGCAGGTAAATGGCAAAATGATTAACTTCGACCAAACAAAGGTAAAGTCGGGAATCCTATGATTGTAATTTTGTTTGACGTCGGAAAGAAAAGGAAAAAAGCGTACTCTACAAGATTCCGATTATTCGTACACCTTCACCTAGTGGGTGCGATATACTTATACAGGTGTCTTAATCCAAACCATCAAAAAGGTGGACCACCACTTTCTGTAAAAGTAAGGCCGTTCCACCTGTTATAATCTTTATCATAAAGCCCACATTTGGGGAAACGGATAAGTAGTGCCCAGTAGGGCTGGATAGCTGGCTGCTATCAAAGATAGAAGCCTTGCAAAACATGTTTACCATATTTGATAGTAGCCTTTTATTCATTTAAATCCTGGTACGTTGTGCTTGTACCTAGGTCCGTACAAGAGGGATGCATTTGTGGAATCGGATTATGGCAAGGTTTTAAAAATAAGGTAGATCTAAAAATCACGTGGGCCATACCATAGGAAACAATAGGGATTGAATGTGTCAGGGATGACAGAAGTTTTGTAACAACGTGATATTTGCCTACAGGTCATATACATGAGTGGTCATAACCTCATGAATGGTTTGGATGTCATATAAACATCATGGTCAGCTACACAAGGATTTTAAAAGTGTATGTTTATGTTCCCACTATTTTGTTGGTGTAGCCCACTTAAGTATTACATTTGCTTGATTTTTAGACTCATTTTCTATTGTGTTCTTTTAAAACAAATGACCCGAGTTGATTTGTCATGTAAATTTTTGTAAACCCTACATAGCATTGAATATAAATATATTTATGTGCTAAGAGTCACATACAATCCACTTCTAGATGTGTACGAGAACTGAGATAGCTCGGTTAGCTCGCTCGACTCGACTCGAACAAGCTCGATTCAACTAGGTTTGAAGTTGAGTTCGAGTCGAATCAAGCTGATTTTTTGAGCTCTAAAATGAGTTCGAGCTGAGCTCGAGCTGGCCCCAGCTTGACTCGACTCGAATCGAACTCGTATCGAACTAGTTTGGTGACTCGGTTACTTTGATATTGATGTTGCTCACCAAGTGTTTGACAAAATGACTCAAAGAAGTGTGGCTGGTGGCAATGAAGGTATGTATATGAAACCAACACCCTTTTTTCTTTTCTTGATTTTTATGTTGCTTAGAAAGTATATGATAAAATACCAGTAAAACCATTGCCGCTGTCTCAAATATTACGGTGAGATTTTAAAGGCGCAGTCCAGGTGTTTGTGAAAATGCTGCAATAACAAACTTGGCTCGGATTGGCTTGAGCTGCTAACTGAACCAAGCTAAGCTGACCAGTCAAGCTCAAGGACTAAGCCGAGTCATGTTCAAGCTGAGGTCAGCTAGTGGCCGAGCAAAACCTCTCCATAGATTGGCCATTACTCTTGCCAACATCAAAACCTCTGCCCTGATTCTTGTTATTATTTTTTACACATCACATGCATCCATGCACTCGCACCAAAGTAGTGTTTCACTAGAATGCTCCTTGAACTTAACGTGATAAGATTAGACTACGCAGTATAAGGCCCACACAAAGCATTTTTGAAAGTTATAAGTTAATGTTTAGGTCAATCTCTCTTCATTACATCCCACCAAGTTGGTTGCGATAGCAAATCGAGGTTGGTGCTAGCAAGGACAATATTCTATTCACCTTTATGTAAAGACAATACCCAATCCACATCCAACATTTAGAGCAGACACGTGATACACTGACACTTCCTCAAATTAGTAAGGAGTAATTAACACTCACCCCCATAGAATGTAAGTGGTCCTGTATGTGGACCGTTCGTTTGATTGAAACCAAGCGGATGGTTTGGACCATCCTTACATAGAGAAATTTGGATTAAGAACCATGTAAGATCGCAACCATGTCTGAGATAGCGGATTGGGTGTTACACGTGGCAGATTATCATTGGTGTGTGGATGACTATCAGAAAAGGGTCCGAGTACATGGTTGATGTGTGAAAGTTGATGGGCCCACATCTGACAGCTTCTGCATGCGAATGAAACGGTGGTGCCAGTGCCACGTGACACGGCCTTAGTCGGTGTTACCCAGGCAAAAGATTTGAGGATGGGTTTTCAGGATTCCAAGAAATGTAGAGAATGGACGTTTTGGCTTTTTATCTGCAATCTAGAAAACAAACAGAATTCTATCGTTTCCTACGAAATCACAGCCGTCCCTTTCAAGGCAAAAGTTACAAAAGAACTTGTACAGTGTTCTAATCCATTGCACCGAAACAACCCCATCTTCGATATCGCCAGGGTGTCTTTACCATCAACGGGTCACGTGCATAAACTAACACATGAAAGAGGTGGGCCCCACCATGGAGAAGATAGTCGGGCGGCTCCAGTCATTCGGTGGACCAGGCATACGTATTGAGTCAGACCACTGTTGCCCGATGAATGGACGAGAGCCTGTCTTTCACGTACGTGAAACCTTGCTTTTGGAAGTTCACCTGCAGCTAGGGATGTACACGAACCCAGCTAGGTCGGTTAACCAACCCGCTCGTTTTATATATATATATATATATATATATATATATATATATATATATATATATATATATATATATATATATAAAAATGGTTATCTATAAACAAAAAACTACAAAGAAAATGCTCAACTCAAAAGTTTGAACTCGAACTCGGCTCGAACTTAATTTGAACTCAACTCGAGATGACCTGAGCTGCTTACCGAACTGAGCCGAGCTAGCTAGTTAGGCTTAGGGACCGAACCAAGTAGGATAGGTTGTTGGCCGAATTGAGTTCATGAGTTGTGCCAAGTTTGACTCGATTCAGCTCATGTACAACTTTGCATGCAGAGCGTATAATTACACAATGTATAAGAAACATATATAATAACCAGCTCGAATTAGAGGTCATTTAGGGAGCCTGTATTCGAAATGCATTAGCAATTACTATGAAAACTATGTGAAATGAAATCACCATTTGCCTTTAGGAGCTGTAATTAGAATGAAATATGATAATTCAAGAATTAGAATTACCCAAATTGTCTTTTGTAGTGAGAATTGAGGATAATCAAAGTTGTGGTAATTGAAATCCATCTTAAATGAAATTAAATGGCTTTGCAGTGATTTCTAAAAAAAATGCTTTTAGTTGCATTTGATATCCAATTCACATCAAATACAATCCTCCCAAATGTACAAACTACCATCGATTCACACTCATTCATGCACCCAAATGACCCCTTATATGGGTTTTGGAAGGATACGTCATGTCCTGGGTTTAGTTTAGTCTCCAAATGGATTGATAAAATTTAAGCAATGGTCCACATACATTATAAGAAGATTAGAAAGTTATAAATGGAAAATTTCAATCCATTTGTATGTGGCCCACCAGGTCAATGATCTAGATCACCAAAAATGGCCACATGTACTCAAGCTTTCAGTTTCTACAATTTTCAATGATTCAGTCAGGATGATTTGATGGACCACGTCATGGTTCCAAATGCTTGACTCAAAAGTTTGAACTCAAACTCGGCTCGAACTTAGGTCGAACTCGAATCGAGCTAACCTAAGCTACTTACCGAACTGAGACAAATTGGCCAGTTTGGCTCAAGGACCGAACTAAGTAGGATAGGTTGCTGGCTGAACTGAGCTCAGCTGTGCCAAGCTCAACTCGATTTAGCTCATGTATAGCTCTACATGCAGCGCATATAAGCACACAATAGATAAGAAACATATACAGTAATCAGCTCAAATTAGAGGTCACTTAAGGAGCTTGTATTTGAAATGGATTAGCAATTACTATGGAAACCATGTGAATTGAAATCACAAATTGCCTTTAGCAGCTGTAATTGGAATGAAATTCAATAATTTGAGAATTAGAATGATCAAATTGTGTTTTACAGTGAGAATTGATGAGAAATAAAATCGCGATAATGTAAATCCATGTGAAATGAAATCATATGGCTTTGCAGTGATTTCAAAAAAATGCTTTTAGTTGCATTTGATATCCAATTCACATCAAATACAATTCTCCCAAACATACAAATTACCACCTATTCACTCTGATTCATACACCCAAATGATCCCTCATAGGTGTTTTGGAAGGATACAGATAATATCCTGGTCTTGTATAGTTTAGCGTCCAAATGGATTGATAAAATTTAAGCAATGGTCCATATGCATTATTAGAAATTTCAATCCATTCATATGTGATCCACCAGATCAATGATCTAGATCGCCAAAAATTTCAATCCATCCATATTTCGCATTTCATGATTTACCATACCCTTATGTGGAGATGGGAACAACCTTAAAGATTCGAGTGTGTAGATTGGACAGCTAAACACACATGAGATTTTCTTGACCATTGCATGCTGATTAAAGTTTGGTCCTACCAAATATCATGATATTTCCTGATACATTATACCAAATTAGATTGATTAATCATGAAATGATGATATTTGGTGCAACCAACAGCGCACCTTAACGAATTTCTCCACTAAAGTCTTTTTAATGTCATAAACCCAACAAGTGGGCCCCACGCCTTGTCCAATCAGTAGGATTCGTAATGATGGGCCATTGAGTGGGGCCCACACCTTGTCCAAACAAAATACGAAAGTTGACTCTTTTCACCCGAGAAATGCTTATTTCACTAGTAAAAGTTAAGGTGTTGGAACCCAACCGGATGGACCATAATTCAGTTGGGTCGGGTCCTGATGCAGTTGGATGTAGGGCACCTTCATGTATATGTTGTATATCTAATCTGTCCATCTGTTTTTCCAGCTTATTTCAGAACGTGGGATCAAACCTGAAGTAGATTCAAATCTCAGTTGGACCACACGATCGGAAACCGTGGCGACAGAATGCCTATCATTAAAATCTTCCTACGCCTCGCCATAATGTTTATTTACCATCCAACCCGTTGATAAGGTCAAAAAGACATGGATGAAGGGAAAATAAAAATATCTGCTTCATCCAAAACTTTTTGGCCTACAAGAAGTTTTTAATATTCAATCACTACTGTTTCCTGTGGTGTGGTCCACCTGAGATTTGGATCTGCTTCAGTAATAAATCCTGACCTAAAATGAGGTGGAAAAAAGGATGGACGGCGTGGATATACAACACGCATCGAGGTGGGGCCCACAGTCACGATTCGTTGAGGTTGGACGGGACCGAATATGCGCCTGATACAAACACGTGTGTACGGCCTGAAATAATGCTGAGTAATTTTGGTCTAGAATCAGACGATTTCACACCTCAATCACAGTTCGGGTGGGCCACATCAGATATTTACTGTGACCACGTGAGAGAAGCTCATCTGTACCATAACAGCTTGTCTTGTACGACGTCCTGTAATGGCACGTTTGCAGAAAAAGAATGAAAAGTAATTAAAAAGGGTCTTAAGTCCAACCGGCAGGATCATAATTACAGTTCATCACCAGCGAATTGCTCCTAACCTATCAGGTGCTTAGGGCATCCAACCCTTCCAATATGTTCACCCCAATGTACATTCACCTCACGTTGAGAATTACTCTGTGATCACATTCAACTGGGCCACACCATGGAAAAAATCCTAGCAATTGATAAACACTGGAACACAAGTGTGGTCCACTGTGAAGTGTATGTTGACACTCGGTTTGTTTTCTGTCACGTAGGGTGTGCATGGGTGTACCAACATTAATATAGTGGTTCGATTCAAACTGATTAACTTCGACCCTAAGTATCAAAATAGGCGGGTCCTTACTCTTGCTCGGTGGTAGACTCTCAGGAAACTCCTAGTCAAGGGTTGGAGTACCCATAGGTGGTGAAATTCCACCAGCTTGAGCGTGTAGGGTGTGTGTGCGTGTGTTAAAAAAAAGAGTATCAAAATAGGTTGGTACATCAAACTTGACATTATATAACGGAATATGAGGAGATCAATTGCGGACTCTGGCACTCGGGGAACATTTGTAATGATCAAGCGATAATCGGAGGGTGGGTTCTTCCTCCGAATATGGGTTGTGTACTGCCTTTTACAAGAAAAGACTTCTTAATATATTGGTACAATCAAATAAAAGGAAAAACTTACGGTGGGTCACTGAGAACAACTGCAAGAATACTTTTAAAAAAAAGAGAGAAAGATTTGCTTGTATTAAATAATGATTTAAGTCCGGCATATGAGCATGAACTTAGATTACAACTAAGAAATTATCGCTACTGGATTATCACTATTCTTAAGATAGATTGAACTAAGATAAATTGATAGAGTTGATTTGTTTGTTGGATTTTGTTATGTTGTTCTGCTCTGATAATCTTGTTGCTATTTATAGATTTCTTTTGTAGCTATTTTTCAAACGTTTCTTTTCTAACTATGGCAACTGAAGCGTCCCCATCTAGATCATTCTTTTGTTATGTTTCTCATTTTGATTGTTCCTATTTTTTTAGCTAAGCTATATTCTTCTTAGTCATGGCGTACTCTTCGACTGTGTTTAGCTCCTAAATGTCTTGGCCGCACTACTTTGTCAATAAATATATGATAACTATAATTCTGCAAAAAATGCTCTAAGTATCTTAGATTTTTTTCATACACTGCTTATCTATTATGTAATGCCACATGTCACTTCTCTATTAGCTTTTCCAAGTCACAAATAGACTACAACAGTGTACATGGCTAATTTTTGCAAAAGGTGATACTCATGATTGGGAAGACCTGTTGGATGAGGTGGACGATGCACGCAATGGTTACAAGTTATCTACCAAGTGTATGGAAACTTGTGATCCACACAATTGTAGTTGGACCTTAAAAGACAAAGTTCTAAACTAACATTTACAAATTACCTTTATGGGAAGTGGATTGCGTACTGTGTAAACTATGTGGGGGCAACTATGATGTATGTGTCTTATGTACCTTGTCCATCTGTTTTACTGGCTCCTTTTAGGGTAGGAGCAAAAAACCGAAGCATATCCAGAGTTCAAGTAACCACACCATAGGAAAAGGTGTGAATTGAATTCGAGAGTTGAAAACTTCTTGGGGGCCACAAAACTTCTCGATAAAGCTCATATTTATATTTTGCCTTCATCCGAGTCTGTGTGACCTTATCAACAGGTTGGATGACAAATAAACATCACTATGGGCACTAGCAATGTTTCATGGGTGGACGCCTTTATCCCCACTATTACCTATTGTGTGGTCCACTCGAGCGTTGGATATGCTTCAATTTCGGTCTGATACTCTAAAATGATTTGGAAAAAATGGATGGATAGTATAGATAAGACAAATACATCCACGGTGGGCCCTATAAAGTTTACTCAGTAGTACAAAGGTAGAAAGTTATAGTGCTCCTAGCTGTATAGAGTAAAATTGACAGTCTACTAAATTGATCTTATCGCTCATTAATTCTAGAACACATTTCAATGACTACAGATGCAAATGTGAGACTAGTCTTTGTGAATGCTGGAAATCGGTGCCCACGCTGATTTAAGTTTGATTTGAGATAATTTGGATTGTTGATGCAATAGACTTGGAGTCGCCATTAGCCACTTAACTCAAAATGCCGTAATCAGCTAGAATATACAGAATAAGTAAAGCTAGAGAATCCAAAGACTCTCTTGCTTTAAGTTGACTTCTGATCTGCAATCTGAGATTCTGAGTAAGGAACCTTAGTTATAGAGAGGGAAGGTGTTAGACACACTTCTCTGCTCGTACGAGTGTACAGTCTCTAATTCGTGTGATAAGATGATCTTAGGGGATAAGATGATAGGATATAAAGATTAAAATGAAACTAGGCAAACTCGGATTTCTGATGTGGCAGAGTCTGAAATTTCGGCAAGCCATAGAGCATACGTCCAGAGAATGTCTAAAAATGAAATTTAAGAATAGATATGAGATGTTATAATGACATGTAAGAGGACCAGACTACCATGAGTTTCTGATATGATAAGATTCAGAGTTCTGGCAAGTCACAGAGCATACATTCAATGGAAACCTAGAGAAGTAGGGGGGTTGAGAAGAAAAGTTATAGGGATGCGATTGATAAAGTATAAATGCTAATGATGATTGCATGATTTTGGCTTACACTTGAAATGACTTAGATGTTTGGATGCACCATGATTGGGAATGATTGACCCAAGTAAGATTGTAAGGCTAAGAGATGGCTGGAGGAGGCTAGAGAGGGTTGAAAAGATGGGAGCTTGAGATATCAAGCACTCCTCCTCTCTCACTCACTTGCTCTCTCTCTCTCTCTCTCTCTCTCTCTCTCTCTCTCTCTCTCTCACTCACACACACACACGCACACGCACACACACACACTCTTGGTTGATTGGTAGTTGATTGTTATGAGGAATAAAGAAAAGTGAAGGCTGTTTATAGCCTTTTAGGATGACATTTTGATAATTCTAAGGATTTTGGAGGGTAAATGATGATGTGACAACTTGGGATTGGTTGAAAGGAGGGTAATGCCACATGACACTCTCCTATTGGTCCTTAAGCTTTGGTACGATGGTAAATAAGGTGAATTCGGAGGATAATTTTATACGAGAGTTGACTTTTAGGGGGAGAACAACTGTATGCTCAGAGGGCACATTTGTCGAGAGAGGGCGGTAATCGGATTACCACCGGCGGTAGTTCAACTACCGCCTGCCTCTGTTGACTCCGAATCTCAACCAGCTGGCTCTTCGCACATTTTTCGAGAGGAGGCGGTAATCCGATTATTGCTTGGGTATAGTTACTCTCGTAGTTTGACCGGTGGGCCTATTTCGGGACCGGAGAGTGGCCCAAAGCCTATTTTTGAATATTTTGCTCAAAATGGCTCGAAATTGGCTCGATTATGACCCGGAAATGGCCCGAGAAATGGATCGATTTTAGGCATGCTCTGACTTGGGTGATGACTCAAGTTAGGTTAGGGTTTATGGTAACAGAAGGGCTCGGGTTTGACTAGGGTTTGGATCAGGTTTGGGGAATGGTTATGGTTTTAGGTAGGGTGTGGGCTTCAGGTTCAATTCCTAAGGATCGTCCATGCCTTATCAAATTGTTAGCCTGAGTGGGGTGTCTACAATCTTATGATCAAATCCATCTTAGATTCAACCTTTTGTCTTCGTCCTTTTTTCCAACTCATGGATGGGATGATTGTCAATCCATGATGGGAGCTATTATACAGATAGATCGAATCATTGGTTTGACCTATTTTTTTTTTTTTTTTTAACAAATAATCTTGGTCGTCCATATTTAAAGCCATTGATCAGATAGTTAAAACTATCATATTAGTTTGATATTTGCATGGTTGCTCATTCAATACTTCTTAGACCCAATGGAGTCTAGATTGATTGACTGAATTATCTAAGTAGCTAGCCTATAACTTGTAAGTGTACTGGAGCATCTCTTAATAATATTTGTATTCCTTTAAATAAGAATTCACCCTACACGCATTTTCTTCTATAATTCCACTAAGATCCCATGAACTTCACTACAAAAGCTCCTGTCGGGCCTTTGCAATCTCTTGTAGAAATCCACTTTGTTTATTAATTTAGCCACCTCATGTTAGGATATGAGCCCAAAAATCCATTAGATCCAAAACTCAAGTGACCCACACAGTTGGTCTCGAATTCAGCCACGTGGGACGCATGTGAGGTTTGTGGGCGTGCCAGAACCGATTAGCTCAGATTCAAATTGTGACCACCAATCCCTAGCGTCAAGATAGAGTGGTGCTCAATCATGGTTCAACTCTCTGTATATTTAGCCAACTGTCGATTTATGCTATCAGGCGATTTGTGGAGGTTAAGACTCTTCCTCCAACGTGTTTTTTTTTTTTGCCTTGGAAATCAAGGACTTTCGAAGTTGCAATGATTGTATGGTTGGATAAAAATAGATGAAAAATGAACACGAAAATAAGTGAGTCTTACCACTAAAATGGGATCATCAACCTGACTGAGAGTGTTAGGATGCTTTGTGGAGCAGCTTGCTGATGAGCGATGTAAAACCAATGCTGAGAATTACGACTATGGTCAACCTAGCCTATGAACATAGACGGATAATTCCTATGAATAAGATCTTCCTTAAGATCTAGCACATTGGCACATATGGAAAGAAATTATAGCCATTGGCTATAGTTAAAGTCGGTCCAATGTGAGTGCATGAACATACTAGACTACTCTTAAAGACTAAAACACCTCACGATCGATGAGTGTCAAGGATGATAATCTAAGCTAAGATAGATAAATAACGTGGTGTTGGTTGATAGTTCATTGGTTTTGGGTTTTATGGTGAATGCTTTCTTCGAATTTGCCTCTGCTATTTATAGCCTTCCTCAATGAAGTGTGAAGAAAATCACTTGCCTAGGTGGCACCTTTGCATGGAACCAGTTTTAAAGGAGTGATTATCTTTTTTCGATCGTGATTTATCTTTATCAAATGCCCATAACGTGCTTCAATGCTGATATAGCCCTAACTGTTGCTCGTACTTATCCATAAATTGTATAAACGCAAAAGCTCTCCGATGATATGACTTATCTCTCGTATCTCCAGCACGTGCTAAAAAAGATATCGTATATGCCATGCGGCTTATTTTACGTCATTGATCCGGTTTTGTCAAATTTTGGTACAAATACACATAATAAAAATATAGTGGGAATGAAAACACTCGATGTTATAACTTTATAGCAGGCCATCAATTTTTATATGCTAACCAAACCATTCATATGGTTTCAATTATGGGGATTCAATACAAATATTAGCTTGAAACTTATGGGCCCCCACGAAGGTTTCAATTATGGGGATCCAATTCCCATTGTTACCTATAGTGTGCCCCACTTGAGATTTGGATCCGCATCATTTTAAAACTCATTTACTAACATGAGCTGGCAAAATTAATGGACCAAGTGGATGCTACGTGGAAATTGTGATGGGTCCCATATACTTTCAACCTATGGGAACTTCTTGTACGTAAGGGCAAAGGCAATTTATGTCCTTACAGTTCTATCTTACATACTATGCCTAAAACACTGGATTGGACCCAAACACCCAATCAGAATTGTCTACAACATATTTTATCATAACGGTATAAAACCCTAATTTCTAAAGGGGCCCACCATGTTATATGTGTAAATCCACCTTGTTCATTAGGTGGTACACCTTATATGTACATCACATGCAAAAGATCAGCCCAATAAAAACCATGGAAGGTTACGCCAATGGAAACAATTAATGTAAAATTGCTAATAAAATCTCTAAGTTCAGACAGTGTGGTTCGACTTAGTTTTCGAATAGACTGAATTTAGCCTGTGCTTCATCTTAGAGAGTTACACTTAATGGATTTGCTGAAAAGTACACACCATTCTGAAACCATAGGACCCTATGGTTGCCATCTTATACTAATTGTTTCCCTTGGCATAGCCCGCCTAATTAGTTATGAATGTGTAATAATCCAAAATTATTCATGCACGTATGGCCATTTGACCGTATACATGCTCATTCCCCCCCCCCACTGGTCATTCATCGTATATGTATGGTTAAGGTATGTGATCACCCATTCATCTGCCCATTTTATAGTCCATGTGATTATCCAACAAAATACATCACAATCGTCTATCCATGTACGGTATAACTTACTAATGCAGCTCGTCCTAAACCTGTATAATATGGCCTTTAAGCTTCAACATTTTAAAAAGTTAATATATAGTATATGTTAAATTGTACTTTTTAAAGTAAGATCATTACATGACTTGCGAAACAACCTGGGTTTTATCCTTGCTCTTGCGCGCTCGGGTGGTGGACTCTTGGGAGTTTCAACAACCGGTCTAGGGTTCGAGTATACACAGGTGGTGAAAGCCCACTACAGCGTAAGTGTGTGTTGGGGTGTGGGTGCGTGTGTCTAAAAAAAAAAAAAAAAAAACCTGGCTTTTATCCGATACCTTCGTTCATAAGAGATGGAGGATGCGATCCTCATACACACCAAGGAAAGGGGATGCGGATTTCGTGCAAAAGCCTTTGGCAGGAAGTTACTGCAATAGGATGCTACGTGGGGCTCACAATAATGCTTCTGGAAAATCTACTCCGTCTATCCATTTTTAGAAATTATTTTAATACATTAGATCAAAAATTACATGAGATAAAAAATCAGGTGGATCCAAAAGTAAAGGCAACCGTACAAGAGGAAACAATAAAGATTCAATGACTACCACATAAATATTTGTATGGCCACAAAAGTGCAAGTATAAGGCTAGTAGTTTTGTGTTTTCACCTCATCCCAATCGGAATGAACTTATAAACAGTTTGGATGGCATATAAGCTTAAGAAGGTTTCAATGGTGGAAAAATGATCTGAAAAAACAGATGAACGGGGTGGATTTTTCATAAACATCGTGGTGGCCCAAGTAGCATCCCAGCGAAGGAACTCCCATTCGATGGAAAGTCGTCCAGCCCATCTTCTCGTGTTTTCCAAGTGATTTCTAGCACTTGGTTAACCTCATGTGACATGTGATGAACGGGTTCCACTGCAACCCTTTTCTTCCTTACTAGCATAGAATCCACGTAAATATGCCATAGTTTCGAGGGCAAAGATGGAAACAAAAATTCTAAAGATGAAAAAAAAAAAAGGAAAGGGCTGTACCCTACAACCGGCTGTAGGTAATCAGCTAATTATTACCTTGGAATGCCCCTTTACCAAACAGAAAAAAGAACTACTGCATGCATGAAAAAAAAAAAACAAAAAGAAAAACAGACGGTTTTAAATATGATCATTTCCCCAATACACGTAGAAAATGTATACATACACTCATAATTCTACAATTTCTTCCGTATTTATACTAAAACAAAGACGTACATATTTATATATACGACCTACACCTGGGAAAATACGTATTTTTTCCCTCTCCTATTTTATTCTCCTCACATAAACTACATAACCGTACACGCATTCGGGTTCTCGTCACTGAAGATCTGTGACGTATATACGACGTCGTATTCTGGAGCGATTTTATGATACTCCGTAGCGTATTTAGGATTGTAGTAGAATTCGTTCCTCTTCGCTTCTACTGTTTTCGTCTCTTCTTCTTCCCCACCTTTCCCTTCCTCTCCCCCCTCTCCACCTTCTTTCTTCTCCTTTTCTCCTTCTCCTTTCTCCTTCTCCCCTTCCTCTCCTTCCTTCTTCTCCTTCTCTTCCTTTCCTTTCTCTTCTTCCTTCTTCTCCGGCTCTAGTTTCACGATCACCGCGTGCTTTCCGGTTCTCTTGTAGACGTATTCGACGAGCTTTGGTGGGTCGAACACACCTTTTACTGACACCTGAGAGCTCTTCAGATCAGGATCTACAGACTCCACTCCTGGAAGAAATTCAAGGAATTCTCTATAACTACCAAAGAAATAAGAATCGAAACTACAAAGAAGGTGGTCATCTCGGGAAGAGAATCTCAACCTATATATATATATATATATATATTAAATGACTTGGGTTTATAAAAGAAGGAAAGAGATTTTGGGTTTTGAAGAAAAGAGATTGGTGTGTTGGATTTTGAAGAAGATACATAGCTGATGTTGTAATTGTGAGGAAGCTGACAAAACACCCTCTTTATTGATAAACACAACCAACTTTTTTCTTTCTTCTATTTCATCATCAAAACAATCTTTTCTACCTACCCAGTCAACTCACTGAGTCTATAGTCGAGTCGTGGTTAGCTAACCATAGAAGAATGCATAAACAGAATCCAAACCTTTCATTTTCTGTATTCTTTTCTTGATTTCTTGAGCGCAAGCTTCACAATGCATGTGAACTTTCAGTGCTGCTACAATCACAACAGGCTGCAGAGAGAGATGAAATGAAATGAAAACAAGAAATAGAAAGAAATTCCAACAAAAGAGGATTTTGTTTTCTATCAAACCTCTTCTTTTTTCTCTTCTGGCTTCGGCTTCTCTTCTTCAGCTTTCTTAGGCTCTTCCACTGGCTTTGGAATGGGAGTGAGTAGCTCCACCTTTCTATGACTCTTTCTTTGAATTCTCTCCAATACCTTCAAAGGGTCTGCCTTCTTTCCTTTCACTACCACCTTATGAGATTTGCAGTCTGTTTGGACTTCTTCAACTCCTATAAAATAAAAACCAAAAAAAAAAAATGTAATTTTCGTTTGTTTTTGAATGATTCTGAGGTTTTGAAATTCTAACCTTCGAATCCTTTCAAGCATCTCTTCACTTTCCGAGCACAGCCTTCACAATGCATATAGACTCTCAGTACTATCTCTTCCGGTGGAGGAGGTGGCTCTTTCTGCTCCTCTGTTTTCTCTTCTTTCTTCTCATCTTTTTTCTCTTCTTCCTTCTTCTCTTCTTCTGGCTTCTTCGCTTCTGGCTCTTCTGATTTCTTCTCTTCTGGTTTCTTCTCTTCCTGAAATCAAAAACAAGAAACAGAGCTTATTCAGGAATGGAAGGAAGGTGGGCTGATCTAAAATAAAAAAATAAAAAATCAGGGGTTTTGTTTTGTTTTGATTTGGGTTGTTTCTACCTCTCCCATTCTGTGGAGTTGCAGAGAGGCGAGAGAGAGAGAGAGGCGACGGAGGGGATGTGTTTTAGAAAGGAAAGACAGAAATGCTGGAATTTCTCTATCCTTTCTCTCGCTTTCTTTTCACTTCTCTTTTTTTAGTGGGCCAGGGGATCTGAATACATGGCGAGGAATGCGTAAGGCACGTGCGAGAAACGGTGGGACATCGAGCACACGAGCTAGACACGTGGCGTTACGATGGAAGGGGTTAGGTGCGGCCCCTGTCTCACCCAAGACGGTGCGGATGTTACCGTAGGGGCCCACCTTGATGTATGTATTCTATATCCACACCGTCCATCCGTCTTTTCAGATTATTTTAGGGAACAGACTAAAAAATGAAGCAGTTTCGTTTCTCACGTGGACCATACCAAAAAATCACCACTGTTTCCTATTGAATGGTCCACCAGAGATTTGGATCTTTTTCATTTTTGGGGTAATTACATAAAATAATCTGATAAAACGGATGGACAGATTGGATATAGAATACATGCAACGAGGTGGGCCCCACGGTAGGGTCACACCGTCTTGGGTGAGGCGGGGCCGCCGCCTTATCCGCTCCCGTGTTTGGTCATATGATGCTCTGGCTTAGTATGATGGTTGATACACAGGAGGCACTCGGAAATTCACGTGGCATATCTTAACTGAAATAAAACCGAGTGGATTGCGCAGACTACAGCAGGCAAGTCATAATCCTAAGATAAAATTGGTTGGACGATTGTAACTTCTGATTCGTGAAAAAGTAATTTGTGGAAATTGGACCGTTGGATTTTTTTAAACTGTTTAATAAATGTACACCATTTCGATAAGCAGATATTTTAAATAAGATTATTATTATTATTTGTTTGTGATATATCTAATTTTTCGACGGTTTAGTTTCACAACTTATATGCTACATCTACAATTTCTGAGTAATTTCTACGTGCCTGCGTATCATCCATCACCCTCTGCCGGAGTATTTTCGAAGCGTAGGTTTCTCGGTCGTGGCATTTCGTAAGGGAAATACCAGAGAGAGGAATTCAAAAAAAAACGCTTTGTTTTTTTACATGTGGGCTCCATTTTCCGATGATCCGTACGGTTGATCTTCTGTATCGCGCGATGAATTAGAAGTCAGTCGACTCTTAGATTGAAAGGTTTGGATTTTCCAATGAGAGGGGTCTCTGACGCCAACGGTCTAGATTCATGAATCAGGAACCCTGCACCCGAAACCCTAAACCCCTACTTTACAGAATTTAGAACCTGATTACACTACGCAAAGTGTCGGTTAAAAGATCTAGCTGATGGCTCGGGCCCACCTTGATGTGTGCATGGCATCCCACCGTCCATCATTTATGCTGGATCATTTTAGGACGTGAGCCCAAATATAGGGTCGATCCAAAACTCAAGGTGGCCTCACCGTAGGGAAATGTGGGGATGTGGACGCCCACCGTTGAAAGCTTCATAGGGCCCACCGTGAAGTTTATAATGCATCTAATCCGTTCATATGGTAAGCCCCATCGGTATGAAGGGAAAAACCAAATATCAGCTTGATCAAAAACTCCCGTGGCCCACCAAGATTTCAATGGTAGGCGTCTCCATACCCGCTTTTCCCTGTGGTGTGGCCCATTTGAGTTTTGTATCTGCCTTATGTTTGGACTCACCTAACAGAAATGATGAACGGTGTGGATGTTGCAAATATATCACGGTGGACTGGAAAGATCTTTTTGGGTCGGGCAAGGAAATGATCTCAATAATCCCTAGACTTCCATGGGCCTGGTCTGATTTAAAGGTAGCTATCATGGCCGGCTGTAGAGTAAATGGGCCGGGCCCAATATGAAATCACCAGTTACTGTTTGAGTGGGCCATCCATGACCAGGCCAATCGGATGAGTGTCCACGATTCGTGTAATGGGAGTGAGCATCAATGAATGGTTTGGATTCACCTAACGTGTATCCTATTAGATGGACGGCTTTGATTAACCTACACCGTGTGTGCTACGAATTAGAAAATTGATTATATGTTTCATAGATCGCAGCGATCCAACGGTTAGCCATGGACTGGAGGTTGCAAATGTTGGATTGTTACAAATCGAACGGCCAAGAGTCCTGGAATTGTCAGCTAAGATGGATGTGATTGTCTGTCCACTGCGGGACCTATCAGATGAATTTTGATATCCTACTTGATCCAAACCGTTCATTCAATATTAATGTAAAACGGTTGGACAAAAACCATGCCTTTTTGTATATTCATATTTAAACGGTTAGGATTGTCCGATCAAATGAATCCACCGTTTGGATCATTGCCATACATATGACGCATCAAGGTACCCACAGGACACGTGTACACTGATTAGGACCGTTCGCATTGTGGGATACGACCAGAGCTTCTTCTGGACAAATATCCTTTCCATATAAGAAATGTACTTTTGCTGAAATGGGTGTGAGTCGTCACAAGATAGTCTATTTATGGGCAAGGGACAATCAGGACCGTCGGATTAGTCTGATCTTTTCAAGAAATGAGCAATC
This sequence comes from Magnolia changhungtana, assembly GCA_030180095.1. Lineage (NCBI taxonomy): Eukaryota > Viridiplantae > Streptophyta > Magnoliopsida > Magnoliales > Magnoliaceae > Magnolia > Magnolia changhungtana. The sequence continues at coordinate 4,168,450 of JASAUF010000218.1, read as the reverse complement.
TTTGTTGGTCCCACGAAGTGGATTCCTCCGTTTATTGATGAAAATGATTGTATTCTGCCATTGTACAAAGTTAGCTGCCGTCCCCCCCTCCTATTGATGAACCACGTGGGCCCATCTGCATCGTCCATTATTCTCAAACTAAATGCAACTGGGCCCCACTCTTTTTCGCCTATGAAAGAGTACTATCTAATTTTGAAAGGCCACGATGCGGTAGAACTGCTAGGAAATGCCTGGCTTTACCCGCCTATATATTACTCTGGTACAATATATGTAACAGATTTGAATTATAGGAGTTGAGCATTAACTCGATTTCCAATATTTATTTTGTTGTTATTTTTACTTTACAGAAGCATAAATTTCCTAAATGGTTTAACTCGATATTCAAACAATCATAAAATCAAACTGTACAGTATAGAATAGTTTGATAATAAGTATATTCAAACTAAAAATTACGTTATATATATATATATATATATATATATATATATATGTAACGCCCCGAAAAATCAGGGGTCGTGCATAGACTCGACTCCCGAGTTCTCGAGTGTCACTTATCATGCATTTATGATTTTTTTTTATGATTAATTAAATTTAACTGCGCAATTTGGAATTACCTGAGGCAAGAAGCACAATCACACCAGTCTACTGAAGTGAAGGATATCCCATATATATACAGGTCCAAAATAATAAAGGGTCGCCCAAGGCGTTGCCCAACAGAACAACAAAAGAAGGCTATATCTAAAAAGAGCAAATCCAAATTCAGCCCGATCAAGCCGATGGAGAGCCGTCCATCAGCTACAAGTAGGAGAGTCCGTCCTCCTCGTCCAAGCTCACCTCGCCAGGCTCCTCATGCCCATGAGTCATCTGCATCTATGAATGGGTCTGGTTGGTGTTTTAAAACACCGTCCCGTAGAGGGGAGTGAGTGATCAACTCGGTGTGAACTATTGGTCTCAAGTTACAACAGGCATCAATTGTAATATGAACTTAATGAAAAGCAGACATTCATCAACACCTAATAACTCTTATTTAAAATGCATGCATGCGGGATGATATGATGCATGTCCTCGCCACAACACTCCCTCGAGCGACTCCATCTAACGATCGCATATGACAACACTCCTCGAGCGACCTCGACTTCTGAGTCGCCACCCTAACTAATGCGTGCAATGCGATCGTGTTAGCCGAGTTATTAGTTAAGTCCATTCATCTAGCAGGTTGGGGATTCTGATTCACCCTACGTATCAATGCCCTAAACTGGTTGCGAGGCCAAGACCCCATCAATGTGTGAGGCCGAGGCCCCGCGGTCCGTGATCCCGTCGGGTTCCTCATCCCCGACACCAAGCACATGAGGAGTGCCGAAAGGAAGGGATCGCTCGCGGTCACTACGGGGAGGCGCGGTACCCCAGCGTAGGGACAAATTTCGGACACGTGTCCCATTCCACCATGCCCGGCTCACGAGGCTGTGGACCAGTTTCAAGTGGATTATCAATGGGCTACAATGGTTGCAGGGTGGTTCAGGTTCCATACATATGTGAGCATACAGGGTTAACAAAAAGGGTTGATCAGTTAGTAGGCTAGACCGTACGAGTGAAGCGAGCGTGAGACGAGTGACCTCGGGCACAAGAGACCCATGTAGTCGAACTACAGCCACCCGAACACACCCACCCAAACCCACGGGTTTAGCCTGAGGGTAGTCCCACCAATGGGACTACCATCTCTCCTCATGATTCCTGACCATCCCAAGGGTATGGAGGGTGATTCATAGCATGCCGTCTACTAATGTATAATCTAGTACAAACCACATCATGCTCTCATACTTCTCAACATATCATTCAGATTCTCATAGCAAGCATGGTTAACAATATCATGGAATAAGTGCATGTGAGGTGTGTGTGTGTGGGTGAGGGAGTTACACTCCTCCATCTCAAGCCATCATATGCACAAGGGTAATGAAAGCACACATATTAAGAGGTAATAATATAGGAAGAAAACATTAAGGCATAAGCAAGGATTCATCCATACACATAAGCATGTGAGAAGCAAGAACAACATCATGAGGGCTAAGCATGCAAATCCATACGATTTTAACAACATACATTCCTAGGGCTTTCTCTAGATTATTAAATCATAACATCCAAGCAATCAAAATCATTATGCTCATACTAAAATTGGTGCTAGGCCACCTAAGAGCAATAGTCCGCACCTTGGATTTGATGGAGGCTTGGAAATGACGTAGGAGATGTGGATTTCGGGTAGATCGGCCTAATCCCTAAAGGCGACCACTTGCTTGTTAGAATCCCAAGTAAATCTCCCTCATCACAAGGGTTTCAAAGAAAATAGGGAATGGAGCTTACCTAGTTGCTCAACGGATGAAATAGCGGTTGTGGGGTGAGGTTTCGTCTTGGAGAAGAGGTGGGAAGATGCAAGATTGGCTTCCTTGGGCCCCACCTCGATCTGGGTCCACACTCCTCCTTCTTCACTCTCTCTTCCTCCTCCTTTCTCCTCTTTCTCTTCTCCTTTTCTCTCTTCTCTCTTTCCCCCTTTTCTCTAGGGCAAAATCGTATGGGAGAGGGGTGCCCAAAAGAAACACCTTTTTATAATTCCAGATTTGGTGTAAATGGCCCCAAGGGCTAGGTTTTTACTATACTAGACTTATGGGAGGGTCTTTCTAGGATCTAGGGCCCTATCACCCCTCTGGCCACCAACTTTGGCGTGTAAGTGCCTTATGGCCCGATTAGGGCCCATGCAAAAATTGAGGACGAACGGATGAACGGATATATGATCTGAGAAAGCGTTTCTGACCTTTAAGTGGTCCTGTGGGGGCCATTTTAGTGATTGGAGCATTTCTGATGGCCCTCTGGCCATGAAATTTATAAGATAAGTGGTCCATGGCCCGATGAGGGGCCTTACAAAATTTAGGAACAAACGGATGTGGGGTTTGGTCGTACGGGTCCGATTTACGATCAACGGTCATTGTGCCACGATCGGGGCCCATATTTGGTGGGCAGGTGTTGAAAAATACATTAAACTTTCACCATAAATTTGAAAGAAATCCGACGGCTGGAAGGCCCGAGTCTCAGTTTCTTTTGTCAGTGCCAGATTTTAATGTGGCATTGGTGGGGCGCATTGGGCAAGCGCCAGATGGTACTTCTAGGTGTTCACTGGGTCCGCAGTCCGCGATGGACCACAAGCCCAGTGAGACCAACGGTTACACCAAGTTTTAGATTTTTCCGACCATCCTCGGTCGCTGTAGGCCTGCACGAGCCCTCCTTCAAGTGTAAACAGCCATCAGACTTGGCGGCCTGCACAAGGCCCTATCATGGCCTGTCTAGTCTACTCTAATGAGCTAATCCTAGGTTAATTAACTCATGGTACCCCTCCACAAGAGGTTTAACCGAACGGCCCTGCGAAGAATCCTACGTGGACGCCCAAGGACACTGTGCTGATCGGACGAGATGTTTCATGATTAATCGAACTTGTGCGGTTCTTTACTGGTATCACACGTGTATGGGAAAACATTGAGTGCTAATGGTCATTAAGTGATATTATAAGTTAATTAATTAAAAAAAATCAATGATTTTTTGGAAATCCAAAACAGTGAAAATCCGGGGTGTTACAATCTACCCCCCTTAAAAACAATTTCGTCCCCGAAATTGCCTAAGGGTAGTAAGTAAAGGTTTCATCATTTCATTTGTCTAGGTTTTGTTGATTTCAAGTTCATATGCATGGTAAGGTGTGTACTATATATACTAGTTTGGCTCATTCTAGTCTACCCCCCTTAAACTTCTTCTTTTTCTCTTTTTTTTTTTTTTTTTTTAAAAAATTTTTTTTTACCCTTGAGGGTTTACTAAAATTTATTTATTTACATATTTATTCTTAAAGATCCAGATTCATGGCGATGGTTTCCCTCTATCTAGAGTGAAATATTCATTTTCAATGTTAGACCAATACGGAGAGACGGTTGTGGTAGGCTCAAATCCGATACATCGATTGTTCGCCTGACCAGGGCAAATAACACGTTGTATCCCTTCCTAATCCTGATAGATCATGGTCTTCTGCTCGGTCAAAGCAGTGAGTCCTTTGGTAATCACCCAGGATTGAGAATTTGGGTCAAGCCGCGAATGCTTCGCAGGCGTATACTTCCGTAATTCCGTAGTCTGATCAATTTAAATGTTTAGGGAACAACCATCGTTGGAACGTTTAAATCTCCTATTTTAAGGTTGTCCTTTGGGTCTTGGTCTATGAGAGTCCTCGTTTTAATTTATATCTAATTGGGGTTTAATAATTCTCTCAACATGCTTATGGGCAACGATCATCCTAAAAAGTTTTTAAAGACTCAAAATTTTATTTTATTTTATTTTATTTTATTTTATTTTTTATATGAATTACCATTTCAATCCTATGGCTAGTGGGTTAATCGCAGACTATACTTTGGTTTCGTAAATTCCAAGAATGAATGAATAGTTGAAAGTTCTAGGGTATTCTGGTGGTTTGGAGTGCTAATAACGCTAACAAGGACGCAGCAAGGCAATTATTCGTACGAGCATTCACAAGACAATCAGAAAATTTCAAAACAATCCACACATTCATATTGAAGTCAAAATGCCATTAGTATGGCTAGTTACATGTTATAGCATGGATTACAAGCATCACTAAATACCGCAAACTTAAGAGAAACACAGCCTAATCAAAGCAGGAAGGGTTACAACTATCCTTCAACACATGAAAGAAATTCTAACTGACTCGAATAATCTACTAATTGTCTGTTAGGTTAAGCTACTTATTCTTCTGGGTCGGATGCGGGTGGGGGTGCTTCTTTCCCTTGAGGGAAAGGATCACCGGAATGGCGAAGAAGGCGGCGACGGTTGTAAGGAAGACCATTTCCTTAGCTTAAGAAATGGAGGGTTGACAATGTAGGTGGATTGTTAGAGGAATGGCCTTAGGAGTAGCTTGAGAATGGCTTGAGGATGGGCCTAGGAAAGGGTTTAAGATGGGTGAGAGGAAAATGGATTGGAAGGAATGGGGTTTAGAAAGAATTTGAAAACAGGTCGTGGAATATAAGGAGTTGGGAGATGGGTTTTCCTTAGAAGAGGATTGAGATCTTTCAAATGGTTGGGAGAGAAGTATTGAAGGTGAGATTGTTGAGTGAGGTGAATTTAGAGATGAGTTTAAGAAAATGGATTTGAGGGATGGAAGTTAAGAAGTGATTAGGAATGAGTTGAAGAAATGAGGTTGAGAAACGTTTGGAAAGGGTTTGAGAGAATGAGGATAGAGATGGGTTAGAGTGAAGAAGAATATGGTTGTTGAGAATGTGTAAAAAAAAAGGAAATAGATTTAGGTTGGATTTGCGATAGGAGCTTGTGATGGATTTAGGTGAGTGGGTGGAGATGGATGTGGGAATGAGTTTGAGAATGGAAAAAGGAGAAAAAGGGTTGATGTTGGGCTTTATAAATGAGTTTTGGTAAATGGATTTTGTGAATGGAAGTGGAAGTGAATGAGTGAATGGAGTGGGATTTTGAGGATGGGTGTTGATATGGGTTGGTTTTATAGAGGAGAAGAAAATGGGTTTGAAATGGGTTTTGTGGGTGAAATTTGGAGAAGGTTTGGCAAGGGATTTGAGAGTGAGGTGTGATGTTGGGTTTTGGGGAAGGGTCAAGTAAGAGGGGTTGAAGGGAAAGGAAATATGAAGAAGAAGAATGTGGGTTTGGGGATTGGGTTTTGAGATTGGGAGAGAGAGAGTTTTCTCTTGGGTTTAGAAGGGATGGTGGAGGTAATGGGAGTAGTAGAGATAGGTCTTATGGACTCTAGATAGTCTTAAATAGTAAGGAAAATGGGCCCCACTCGTGTGTGCATTAAAAGGGAGGAGGAGACCTATCTCGTAACGTTCCTTATACTTTTAATAACTAGATTATTTTTAAAATTTTTATAATGATTTATCATCAAGTTTTAAGTCATCCTACCAATTTTCATATCATTTGGAGTTGTAAATAATTTATAAAAATTCTAGAAGTAAACACCGTCTTAAACTAATGATTTTTAGATAGTTGTCAATTCATTCCAAACTTAACTATATTACAATTTTTATTTTATTTTTATTTTATTTTTATATTAAACTAGACTTGTTAAGCTTCAATCTGTCTTTTGAATCACCTAAATCGAAGTTATAACGAAGGAGATATTAGTTTTTGAAGTTGGGCTGAAAAATGCAGAAAACGGGCCGCCCGACCCGCTGTGGCCCGCCCGGCCCGCTGTCCGGCGTAGGCTACGCCGCTGCCGGCGTGGGCACGCCGGTCCTCTGGCCGACCGGCGTAGGAAACGCCACTCCAGGCGTAGGCTACGCCGCTCCCTTGGCTTGACTTCCTTGTTTTGTGATTTCCCAGGCGCCTGTAAGGCCCCCAGAAAAGTACCATATATGAATTTGGGGTAGGAGAAGCCGATCTACGCAATGAACCTACTAGTTTCATGAGATTTCCCTCGATTAGTGGCCAAAACCAGGTTTTATTCCAGTTTCACTATTTTCCAGTAGATTTTCATTCACCCACAACTCTTTATCCCCAAATGGGTCTAATCTATCAAATTTGGCATGATATTCACTCATTTGGTCTAGGACAATAGTTTTAACTATCTAATCCCTCAGTTTCGGTTCTACATTTTCTCTATTTCCAATAAAATTTCATTCGCCCCTACTTAATTGTCCCCGAATGGGTTTGAACTATCATGTTCAGCCCGGTATTAGTTCATTTGGACTTGGACGATGATTTCGACCATCAACTTTTCGATTTTCAGCTCGCTCCTAACAATGTACTGGGGAAATTAAAGAACGGAATGATGGTAGATGAAGGTTTTAAGGAGATAGGTTGAAAAGAGGAATTTAGACTTAGGCCTGTTTGGCTAGTGGCATTAAACTGTACCAAATAGGATTTCAATACTTATCCCAACTCAAAATTACAAATGGCGTGTCTGGAATTAGTGGGGAATTGGTTCAAAATTAATTTCCTAAGCTTGTTAGAGGAGTCTTATGTTGGGAAGTGTAATGCGGGATTTCCAAATCCCTTGATGGTGAACTTTTCAAGTACAATTGGAAGGAAAATCCAGAATTTCCCTCTAATTGGACACGTTTCGACAGGGCATCATGGAACATGGGATGCGCTCATCCAAGGGACACTCCCTCACATCTACATTCATTGTTACTCAAAAATCCATTTCATCTAAATCTCACCTAATTCAGTTGACCCCACGGGCCCTAAGAATTGGGCGAACTAAATTAGTTAAACCTCCTATTCAATCAAATCGAATCTTGTCGTCAGGTCAAGACCCTTGGATTCCCTTTCTCGCTATTCATTCCTAATTCCTTGGAAGTCCTATCTCCCGTCTATAATTGTCGGTCCAGGGTCTAGGATGGTTCCTAGAGTTCTAAGTTCCTATTGCGTTTCCTAATACGTATCCTCTCAAGTCAGCGGACGCGTTAGTGAGTTCATGACCCATGGCCCAAGGGATTCCAAACTATTGCTCTGATACCATCTGTAACGCCCCGAAAAATCAGGGGTCGTGCATAGACTCGACTCCCGAGTTCCCGAGTGTCACTTATCATGCATTTATGATTTTTTTTATGATTAATTAAATTTAACTGCGCAATTTGGAATTACCTGAGGCAAGAAGCACAATCACACCAGGTCTCAAGTGAAGGATATCCCATATATATACAGGTCCAAAATAATAAAGGGTCGCCCAAGGCGTTGCCCAACAGAACAACAAAAGAAGGCTATATCTAAAAAGAGCAAATCCAAATTCAGCCCGATCAAGCCGATGGAGAGCCGTCCATCAGCTACAAGTAGGAGAGTCCGTCCTCCTCGTCCAAGCTCACCTCGCCAGGCTCCTCATGCCCATGAGTCATCTGCATCTATGAATGGGTCTGGTTGGTGTTTTAAAACACCGTCCCAGAGTGGGAGTGAGTGATCAACTCAGTGTGAACTATTGGTCTCAAGTTACAACAGGCATCAATTGTAATATGAACTTAATGAAAAGCAGACATTCATCAACACCTAATAACTCTTATTTAAAATGCATGCATGCGGGATGATATGATGCATGCCCTCGCCACAACACTCCCTCGAGCGACTCCATCTAACGATCGCATATGACAACACTCCCTCAGAGCGACCTCGACTTCCGAGTCGCCACCCTAACTAATGCGTGCAATGCGATCGTGTTAGCCGAGTTATTAGTTAAGTCCATTCATCCAGCAGGTTGGAGATTCTGATTCACCCTACGTATCAATGCCCTAAACTGGTTGCGAGGCCAAGACCCCATCAATGTGTGAGGCCGAGGCCCCACGGTCCGTGATCCCGTCGGGTTCCTCATCCCCGACACCAAGCACATGAGGAGTGCCGAAAGGAAGGGATCGCTCGCGGTCACTACGGGGAGGCGCGGTACCCCAGCGTAGGCCGACAGCTCGGACACAGTGTCCCATTCCACCATGCCCGGCTCACGAGGCTGTGGACCAGTTTTAAGTGGATTATCAATGGGCTACAATGGTTGCAGGGTGGTTCAGGTTCCATACATATGTGAGCATACAGGGTTAACAAAAAGGGTTGATCAGTTAGTAGGCTAAACCGTACGAGTGAAGCGAGCGTGAGACGAGTGACCTCGGGCACAAGAGACCCATGTAGTCGAACTACAGCCACCCGAACACACCCCCCCAAACCCACGGGTTTAGCCTGAGGGTAGTCCCACCACTGGGACTACCATCTCTCCTCATGATTCCTGACCATCCCAAGGGTGTGGAGGGTGATTCATAACATGCCGTCTACTAATGTATAATCTAGTACAAACCACATCATGCTCTCATACTTCTCAACATATCATTCAGATTCTCATAGCAAGCATGGTTAACAATATCATGGAATAAGTGCATGTGAGGTGTGTGTGTGTGGGTGAGGGAGTTACACACTCCCTCCATCTCAAGCCATCATATGCACAAGAGTAATGAAAGCACACATATTAAGAGGTAATAATATAGGAAGAAAACATTAAGGCATAAGCAAGGATTCATCCATACACATAAGCATGTGAGAAGCAAGAACAACATCATGAGGGCTAAGCATGCAAATCCATACGATTTTAACAACATACATTCCTAGGGCTTTCTCTAGATTATTAAATCATAACATCCAAGCAATCAAAATCATTATGCTCGTACTAAAATTGGTGCTAGGCCACCTAAGAGCAATAGTCCGCACCTTGGATTCGATGGAGGCTTAGAAACGACCTAGGAGATGTGGATTTCGGGGTAGATCGGCCGGAATCCCTAAAGGCGACCACTTGCTTGTTAGAATCCCAAGTAAATCTCCCTCATCACAAGGGTTTCAAAGAAAATAGGGAATGGAGCTTACCTAGTTGCTCAACGGATGAAATAGCGGTTGTGGGGTGAGGTTTCGTCTTGGAGAAGAGGTGGGAAGATGCAAGATTGGCTTCCTTGGGCCCCACCTCGATCTAGGGTCCACACTCCTCCTTCTTCACTCTCTCTTCCTCCTCCTTTCTCCTCTTTCTCTTCTCCCTTTTCTCTCTTCTCTCTTTCCCCCTTTTCTCTTAGGGCAAAATCGTATGGGAGAGGGGTGCCCAAAAGAAACACCTTTTTATAATTCCAGATTTGGTGTAAATGGCCCCAAGGGCTAGGTTTTTACTATACTAGACTTATGGGAGGGTCTTTCTAGGATCTAGGGCCCTATCACCCCTCTGGCCACCAAATTTGGCGTGTAAGTGCCTTATGGCCCGATTAGGGCCCATGCAAAAATTGAGGACGAACGGATGAACGGATATATGATCTGAGAAAGCGTTTCTGACCTTTAAGTGGTCCTGTGGGGGCCATTTTAGTGATTGGAGCATTTCTGATGGCCCTCTGGCCATGAAATTTATAAGATAAGTGGTCCATGGCCCGATGAGGGGCCTTACAAAATTTAGGAATAAACGGATGTGGGGTTTGGTCGTACGGGTCCGATTTACAATCAACGGTCATCGTGCCACGATCGGGGCCCATATTTGGTGGGCAGGTGTTGAAAAATACATTAAACTTTCACCATAAATTTGAAAGAAATCCGACGGCTGGAAGGCCCGGAGTCTCAGTTTCTTTTGTCAGTACCAGATTTTAATCTGGCATTGGTGGGGCGCATTGGGCAAGCGCCAGATGGTACTTCTAGGTGTTCACTGGGTCTGCAGTCCGCGATGGACCACAAGCCCAGTGAGACCAACGGCTACACTAAGTTTTAGATTTTTCCGACCATCCTCGGTCGCTGTAGGCCTGCACGAGCCCTCCTTCAAGTGTAAACAGCCATCAGACTTGGCGGCCTGCACAAGGCCCTATCATGGCCTGTCTAGTCTACTCTAATGAGCTAATCCTAGGTTAATTAACTCATGGTACCCCTCCACAAGAGGTTTAACCGAACGGCCCTGCGAAGAATCCTACGTGGACGCCCTAGGACACTGTGCTGATCGGACGAGATGTTTCATGATTAATCGAACTTGTGCGGTTCTTTACTGGTATCACACGTGTATGGGAAAACATTGAGTGCTAATGGTCATTAAGTGATATTATAAGTTAATTAATTAAAAAAAATCAATGATTTTTTGGAAATCCAAAACAGTGAAAATTCGGGGTGTTACAATATATATATATATATATATATATATATATATATATATATATCACATACAACCATCCAAAATATGCACTCGATAGCCAGGGCTCTAATATACCATTCCAAGAAGGATAAAGTGTATCGAGTATCATAAACTTCACCTAACAAAATATCCACCTAACCTGGCTGTAAAACGAGCTGGTTTAAAGCTTCCCATTGGAAATCTAGAAGTAAGAAAACTCTTCTTCCAAGTTCATGTAGGCATCCTCTTAATCATCAGCGTCAGTGACACTTGCATCTATAACAACGCCGGCCTGGAATTTAAAAATATCATCCTATGTTAAAGTGAGTGATTAATTCAGTGATACTATTTATTCTAAGTTGTATATGTTATTAACACAATCAGCACATGTATTAATAACATTGTAGACATCCCACCTAAGGCTGACCAGTCAATTAAAATGAGATAGTCCCGATGGATGGAAAAACACTAAAACTAAATATTGATCCAAACCCTAAACGCAAACCTGGATCCAAACGCTAAAATCAAACCTTGATCCAAACCCTAAAACTAAATCATGATCAAACTCTAAACTTAAGTTCAAATCCTAAACCCCATAACCTTATATACCTAAGCCCTTGGACTTTTGAAGCTAGGTTCTACTAACTTAACCCATCAAGTTGACTCATTGAGTTATTCTAAATCAATTCGCTCACCTAAAACTCGACTAACTCACCTAGTCAACCCAACCCTTATACAAACCTACAGTCCAAGCCCATATACTCAACCGAGGTTCACAACTCAAGAAACAAACAAATATCATAGCAATTAGAAACCCCTCACACATGTGGGAGACCCTATACCAAAGGAGGGGGAAACTCGTACCCTGTGGCAAACCCCTTGCGAAGTAGGGAGCTTACCACGTGTGTTAGACCTCCCATTGCAATATCTGTACGCGTGAAAGTGTGGAATTACCTCTTTGTCCCTTATTTAAACCTAAAATTACACATCTTTTAAGCAATCTAGCCATCTATATTGTGCCATGTGGCAATATGGAATCTCAACCATTCAAGCATCTTTCAACCCAAAACTTATCAAGAATTACAAGAAAACCGAACAAAGAGTAACCCCATTCCCGTTCTACTTCAATCATTCTTACTCATTCAACAATCCATCAAGCATTTAGGAATCATCCATGAAAACCCATAAGCCTCTCACACCCTTTAGCCTCTTAGCCATCCCATTCCTCTACCAAGGAGAGTGGGAGTGAGGAAGCAAGTCTAACCTTAGTCCAACCCTAATCGTATACTCTCAAGCTAGTGAAGTTCCAATCTAAGCCAATTGATATAATCCTTGTAACAAAATTGTTCATCTAACCCTCCAAATTCTAAGAAATTTGGTCCAATTCCAATATTAGTGTTGTGTAGCATTTATTCCCTTCTCAACCCCTTGCTTGGAAAAGTCATCAATGCATTACATTGCATTCTACACCTAATCGATCCAGGCATATCCTCTGCGGCTTGCCGATATAATCGGATCACGCCCATCAGAAACATTGGTCAGATAGTTATTACATCGTATACATCGCATCACATATATAAACATCCCTTCATCCGGTCAGTACAAACGTATGCTCTACGGCTTGTCGATATATTTGGATCCTGCCCATTAGAAACTTGTGTTGATTTGCATTTAGTACTACACCACACGTCATTGCATCATCAAAGAACAAGAACTAGAATTAATTCTTGAAAATAGTTTAATCCTGTAAAGTAGAGACCATACGTTTGTATGGGCAGATTGGGGTACCTAACACTTTCCCTCTTTGTAACCGCGGTCCTTACTTTGAATCTCTGAACACAAATCAAAGAGTCATCTGAAGGTGGAAAATCTTTAGATCTTCTCTCCTAACGTTTCTATAAGGTCTAACCGACTATATAAATGAAGTAAATGGCTAGTGGCGACTCTAGTCAAACATAACACCCTTTCAAACATAATTGTGCAAAAGCCCTTGAAAGAGACAACCCATGGAAGCTATAATTCAATCTGTTTGGGATTCAGTGTCTACAAGTATAAGTAAACAATAAATTCTTATCCAGTTGTTAGGTGTATAAATGCATGGTATGTATAAATGCATGGTATGTGAATGCATATTTCATACAATTTCAACACTCTCTCATTAAAGTGACTCCAACGCATTTTTGCACTAATGCCAACACTTCCTCATCACGTGACTCTAATGCCTTTTGCAAAAAAATTCATATCCTATTGTAATGTGGCTCTTCACTAGCATTACCAACAAGTGCCATGATATGCATGATTAGCTAGTTGTCTATTAGTGCCTATTCAAGCAGCATATTGGTGAAGCTATAGTACCACTATTTTATCACGAATTTATCTGGATCATTAGGCTCATTGCGGTCATGGAAGTTCCTCACCCGTGTCTCTTGATCCATTTTAGGGTTCGTCACTCAAATGTCCAAATTATACAATTATACTAACAGTAAGGGCTCATCGCCCAAGAATAATCATAAAAAATGTAAGGGCTTATCAACTAACACTAAATCAACATGAAATGGATTCGTTATCTAATCATATAACAAATGGTAAGCTTGGCGCCTTCATTAATGATCGCTAGTCACTACGAGGAGGCTCGTCTCCCCAATATAAGTCGAGAGCTCAACTGCAATGTCCTATACCACCATGCTCGTCTCATAAGTCTTTATAAGATTGTAACACACTAATAATTATGAATGGACTCATTTCAGTAAGAACAATAGTATTCTAGATTCTATCGATTGTTATCCAATAACAAGAATAGAAAATAATCAGTCATGCATTAGACTGATCTGATTGACTTGGGAGAACTTCGTCGTAACTGGTATTGGGTGCAAAGCATCCCACATTCAGCGTAATCGACATTGGGTCCATAACGAGCCCTCATCTTATAAAAATAGTTCTTAGGTGACGGACCTTAAAATGGATTAAGGGACAGGGGTGAGGAGTCACTAAGGTCGTAATAAGCCTTGTGATCCAGTTAGACTCATGATATATTGGTGGTACTCTAGCTTCACCAATATACTGTTTGAATAGTATCTAATAAATATTAGGTCAATCGTGCACATCATGACATATGTTGGTGATGTTGGTGACGAGACACATCATAGAATAGGTATTTTTACGAAAAGTGTTGGAGTTACGTGATGAGTGAGTGCTGGCATTAGTGCGAAATAAACATCGAATTCACTTTAATTAGGGAGTGTTGGATTGTGCGATCATGCATTTGTATATCATGGCATACACATACTTAACAACTAGATAGGAACTGGTTGTTTATTTATGATATCATTACATGTGCTTATTGTATTGATAACATATGCAACTTAGAATAAATGGTACCACTGAGTTAATCACTGATTTCCACTTGGGATAATGTTTTAAAACACCAACCAAACATTATTATAGATGTAGGTACTTCTGAGGTTGACGCTTAGGAAGATATTTACATGGAACCGGAGGAGGAGTTTTCATACTGCCAGCTTGTCGATGGACAGCTGTAGACCGACTCATTTTACAACTGTGATGGATTGATATTTGGTTGGACAGACGTTTAATACTTAATACACTTTATTCTTTTTGGAACTGTATATTGAGACCCTCTCTATGAAATCCATAGTTTGGATGGATGCATGTTATATATTTTGGACTTGTCATTTTTTGTTTGGATATATTCATTTCAAAAGTTTATACACTGTTTAATTTTATTTTAAAATTGCTTGGATATCAGATTTATCCTACAAGGAATTCAGACTTCCACAAAGCAAAAGTAATACCCGAAATATTGGGGATCGAGTTCGTGCTCAATCCTTGAAATTCGGGTCATTATAGGTCACCTTCTAACTTACACATTTTACAAGGCTGACTTCACGACAATAGCAATTCTAATCATAAAACAACATTTAACAATTTGTACAATAGCAAGGCCATTTAAACATAAATAATTACTAAACAAAAGAATGTACTTAATCATTAGTCAACTTGTCAATGTACAAACCATAAAATCAAGATTTTCGTTCATTCAAACATTTTATTAAAGTATGTTGATAACCAAAAAGCAAATGAAAATAATAACGAAGTAATTTTAGTAATGATCGCATATAAAATCATAATTACAACATATATTCATTAAATAAGACCATCAATGGTTGATAAAAGGCAACGTAGAAGGAATGGTCTGCACCTTAAAGAAAGATTTCTCAATCTCTGTGAACCTAGGGTTTGAGTTTTAAGGGAAAATTGATTCCTAAAATAAATTGAAGAACTCGCATGAGAACCCAATGAATCCAAAATTAAAGTACTCAACCCAAATGTAGCACTTATTATCTTCAATTATAAGTGAGGAAAATATGTAGTAGATGAAACAAAAGCTAGGATTTGATTAAAGGAAAAATAAATGGGCAAACAACAAGAAACTCCTTAATCTCGTTCTTTACTTCTCATTCTATCTTTCTTAGGGAAATCCAACAATGC
The DNA here is from genome assembly GCA_030180095.1 of Magnolia changhungtana. Lineage (NCBI taxonomy): Eukaryota > Viridiplantae > Streptophyta > Magnoliopsida > Magnoliales > Magnoliaceae > Magnolia > Magnolia changhungtana. The sequence continues at coordinate 4,153,284 of JASAUF010000218.1, read as the reverse complement.
AGTATTTATGTGCCAAATGGGGCACATTTGACTGTATTAGCTAGGGTATTGGTTAGATAACCATATGAGGGGTTGGTTTTAGCTTTAGGGGCCCACTTGGGGTGTATGGGTCGATCTAAATCATAAGGTAATTGTATCAAGCGGTAATCTATGCAAGATATCAATTACCCCACAATTTGGATGCTTTAATTAACAATTATGATCAGAAGTCAATTAATAGTTATCGACCGTCAATCGGGATTACAATGTAGGAATAGTTGGAAGATATTATTTTAAGTTAGTGCCCCTAATTTAGTCACGATTTAACAGTCTGAAAGCCATAACTTTGGAAAAAAATGAAGGCGGATAACTAACTTAAGTTCTTGACAATTTCTAAGGGTATTCGCACATCTCATGTATTCACCTTCCGGGCTCAAGTTGAACGATTCAAATCTGCGATGGACGTTAAGCCCGCTATTACAGATATCTTTAAATTATTTCGAATTCAGCAGCCCACTAATGAGAGATCTAGAGTTTGTGTTGTTAATCATGATATTTTTGTAATAAGTTAAGTAACGAGATTTCTCGTGATGACGATTAGGGTTTGGATTAGCTAAGTTTATAGTGTGATCAATTTACAATTAGTGAAGATGACGATTAGGCTTAAATTGCCCTAAACCATCGATTCGCAAAAATGACAGTTCGGTCAATTTAATTTTTATACATAGGGTAATCATAATCTAATGTAATGATTAAGTAGATTTTAGGAAGAATTTTATTAACTACAATCATTTTGATTAATCAATGGTAGATCACCTAGATTTTAGCCTTCGACTGATAGATCACATGGTTAAGAAAAATATTTAGGTGATCAGACACATTTATCAGTTCCTTACGTGTAATTAATTGAACTTGTACTGTTCTTTGATAGTAACGTTCATGTATATGGTAAGATCAAAAACGGTAAAATTCAAAATATTACAATGTATGTTTGAGAGCTCGATTTTGTCATGACTCGGTTTTTTCTTTTTTTAGCTTGTTAATACACTCCACTGTCAGTTCACACTTCACTGTTAGCCACCCCCACTTGGGAATCAATACCAAGACCTCAATGTTGAAACGAGGTATCTTTCACTCAGTCTACGACTCGGTTGACTCAACAAATTTTGAGTATTGGTATATGTGGACAATCCAACCAACTGATCTATAAACTGTTAATTAGTTCCAATGCATATTTCATGAGTTACCTTGAAAATATCACACTGATGTAACAACATTTACTATGTCTTTGAAAATGAGTTGATCAAGATTATTTACAAAAATAGGTCCAATTGAAATTATATTCATTAATTTCATAAGGACCATTATGGTTTGCTTACTATCTTAATGAATCAGTTTTTTAAGGAGCATGCGGCCGTTATGGTGGGGCCCACCTTGATGTATGTATTTTACATTCATGCGGTCCATTCATTTTTCCAAATTATTTTAGGGAATAATACAAAAAAGGAAGCAAATCTAAATCTCATATAAACTATGCCATAGGAAACAATGGTTATTGGCCATTAAAAGCTTCTAGTAGGCTACATAAGTTTTGTATCAAGCTTATATTTGTTTTTCCTCTTCATCCAAATTTTTGGTGGGCCCAATAAAGTTTTTAATGGTGGAGTGTTTGTTGGGGGCCTTGCATAAAACCTTAGGATCTAGCCTCCCGAAACAAACCAGAATTATGGAATAATAATGTAATGAACTAAATCAAAACATAAACCACACCACACCAGGGATTTTTACGTAGAAAACCCTCATAGAGGTAAAAACCACGGGACCTCGTCCAGATCAATAATCCACTATAAAGCAGAACATTACTACCGATCACAAGCACACACCCCTTGGATCAAACCTTCTTCACTCACGCAGGAGTGGATGAAAAATAAGAAAATAATGAGAAAATAGGGGGATCTCACCGATCACGAGGACGTAGAAGCGCTGAGACGTGGACTGTGAAGTAGATCACCTTTACGAGCAGAATCTCCCTTCTATAAGCTTCCTCTCTCCCTTTCTTTCTCTCTATCTCTCTCTCACCTTTTGATAGCCCTAAGCCCTCCTAGAAAACCTTTAGGAAACTTAGAATGCCCTGGAATATACCTCAATCCCGGATACACCCATTTATATAAGAATAGAAAGAGGTAGAACCTAAATAGGAAACAAAATCCGCAAAATCTGCGTTTCTGCAATCTCATCTACGGAACTCTTCGATGTTATCGAAGGTCTCTCGATGACAGCTTCGATATCATCGACAGGTCTCTCGATGATATTGGAACATGACCAAAACTGTCCGGCGACCAGGGGTGAAAATTCCAACAATTATCGATGTCATCGAGCCACTCTCGATGACAGCGTCGATATCATCTGAAAGTCTCTCGATGATATCGACAGGACAAAAAAACAGTCCAGCGACCAGTGCAGAAAAATCCTGCAATTATTGATGATATCGAAACCTATTCAATTTCATCGATCCCAACAATGAGGAGAAAAATCTCCATCAAATCTCCCTCTTTTCGATTCAGGAGGAATCCATCTTCTTCAAGCCAGCCCGATTTCTACAAACCTTAAACTTGCCCTTGAGCAAAGCCTTGGTCTTTATGTCTGACCCATTATCTTCCGTGTGGACCTTCTCAAGCTGTAACACCTTCTGTTCCAAAGTATCCCTGATCCAGTGATACCGAATCTCTATGTGCTTTGACTTGGAATGTTGACTTGGATTCTTGCTCAAGTGTATAGCACTCTGACTATCTCAATAGACCAAGTGCTTCTCTTGCTTCAGGCTAAGTTCCTGTAGGAACCTCTTCATCCAAAGCATCTCTTTACATGCCTGTGTGACTGCAATGTACTCGGCCTCTGTCGTCGACAATGTTACGACCTTCTGTAGCTTGTTCTACCAAGAAATCGCTCCCCCTGCAAATGTGAACATGTACCCCGATGTAGACTTCTTGGAGTCTATGTCACCTGCCATATTTGCATCTGTGTAGCCCTCTAACACAGGTTTACCGTCACCATAGCATAGGCTCAACTTGGATGAGCCTCTTAGATATCGTAATATCCATTTCACCGCTGTCCACTGCTCTTTGCCAGGATTGGCAAGATACTGACTGACAACACCAACTGTATATGCTATGTCTGGGCGTGTACACACCAAAACATACATCAAACTTCCTACAGCTGACGCGTAGGGTATCTTCTGCATCTCTTCCACCTCTACCTTTGTCTTGGGACACTGTCTATCGTTCAATCTGAAGTGACCATCCTGTGGAGTACTGACCGGCTTCATTGCATTCATATTGAACCGCTTTAGGACTTTCTCAATATACAACTCTTGTGACAGCCAAAGCTTCCTGCTGCTTCTGTCACGGGTTATCTTCATTCCTAGGATCTGTCTAGCCGGGCCCAAGTCTTTCATTGCAAAAGACTTGCCCAACTCCTGTTTCAGCCTGTTGATCTTCTTGATATCTTTTCCCATGATGAGTATATCATCAACATATAATAGCAGAACTAAGAAATCACCATCTGAGAACTTGCGTGTGAACACACAGTGGTCCAACTCCGTTCTGTCATACCCATGCTTTAACATAAACGAGTCAAACTTTTTATACCATTGCTGTGGAGCTTGTTTCAGCCCGTACAAGCTCTTCCTCAGCTTACACACCATATGCTCTTTGCCTTTGACTTCGAACCCCTCTGGTTGGTGCATGTAGATCTTTTCTTCCAGGTCACCATGGAAGAAGACAGTTTTAACATTTAATTGCTCTATCTCCAGATCCATGCTAGCCGCCAATATAAGCAACACCCGTATGGATGTCATCTTCACCATTAGTGAAAATATCTCCTCGAAGTCTATGCCTTTCCTCTGACCAAACTCTTTCACCACAAGTCTGGCCTTGAACCTCGTTTGTGAATTCTTTTGCTCAATCTTCTTTCTGAACACCCACTTGTTGCTCAAAGCTTTCTTGCCCTTCACCATATCATAGGTGTGGTTCTTATGCAAGGATTTCATCTCCTCTTGCATAGCTTTCAACCACTCCCTCTTATGCTCGTCGGCTAGGGCCTCAGAATAATCTTCTGGCTCTCCCCCATCGGTCAGCATAATGTACTCATGCGGCGAGTACCTCTTAGACTGCTATCTATCCCTAGATGACATCCTCACCTGTGGCTTAACAGGTGAATCAAGTGGGGGCTGCTCTCTTGGTTTATCTTCTGAAGGAACTCCCTCATCCTCTACACCTTGCTGTACTCCCCCGTTATCAGGCACCGCGGGAGGAGTAACTGGATCCATGTTCTCTAGCTCACTTGAACTAGGCTGGTTCTTCTCTGGCTTATCAATGTCTTTTATACACTGATCTTAAAAAAAAACCACATCTTTGCTCCTGATGAGCTTCCTCTCGGTCGGATCCCACAATCTATAACCGAATTTTTCATCACCATACCATAAGAATACACACTGTCTGATCTTCATATCGAGCTTAGACCTCTCGTCCTTTGGTATGTGAACGGATGCCCTGCATCCAAACACCCTGAGATGACTGTACGATGGATCCTGTCCAATCCACACATTCTCATGTACTTCTCCATTCAACGGGGCTGATGGAGACCTGTTTATCAAATACACTGTCGTGTGCAATGCTTCTCCCCAGAACATCTTGGGCATTTTCACATGGGATAACATGTAGTTGATTCTCTCAACAATGATGCGATTCATTTGGTCAACTACACCATTATGCTGGGGGGTCTTGGGAACCGTCTGTTCATGTCGTATACCCAGGGACTTGCGGTACTCATGAAAGTCGCCAATGTATTCACCACCATTGTCAGTGCGGATGCACTTCAATGATCTACCTGTCTCTCTCTCGACCATAGCATGAAACAATTTAAACACACCAAAGACCTCGTCCTTCGATTTCAAAGCATAAACTCAAACCCTCCTAGATGCATCATCTATAAAAGTGACAAAATACAATGCCCCACCTAAGGTTTTTGTCCTCATAGGACCACAAACATCAGAACAAACCAAATCTAATGCATGCACTTTATTAACATGAGAAGAAGATTTAATGAATGAAACTCTATGTTGTTTCCCTGATAAACAATCAAGACAGGTTTTGAGAGGTGTACTTGTCACGTCTGAAAGGAGTCGTTTCATCGCTAGTAGCTGAAGCCCCTTTTCACTCATGTGGCTTAGACGCCTGTGCCACATGTCAATAGCTGAATCTTCCGCTGCGTTTAACTCACCCTTGTACATACTGACACTTGCCTTGTAAAGGGTGCAACACTTCTTTCCTCTGACCACGATCAATGAACCCTTGATGAGCTTCCATCGCCCACCAGCAAATCGGCTTTCATAGCCATCATCATCCAACCTTCTCGTCGACATCAAGTTGAGGCGAATGTCTGGGATATGCCTCACATCCCTGAGAACCAATGTGCAGCCCACATCGATCTTCACATGAATATCACAGACTCCTACAATTTTTGGTACGCCAGAATTTCCCATCTTCACAGTCCCATAGTCACCTGACTTGTAGCTTGTGAAGAAGTCCCTGCATGGAGTCGCATGAACAGAAGCTCCCGAGTCTATCACTCAATCGGTATCCTGACTCGTAGCCATGAGACATACATCATGATCTGCAGAAAGAATAACTACAACGTCACCATCTGAAGCGACCGCAGTGGAATCTGATTCATCTTCCTTCCATTTTCCTTTCTTGTCGTTCTTCTTACCACGACATTCATGCTTGTAGTAGCCATTCTTGCTACAATTTCAGCAATCAACATCCTTTCTGTTACTCAACTTGCCTCTTGATTTATCTCGGGCCTTCTCGCCCTTCCTGTTCTTTCCTCTCCCCCGTTCCTGTGTTACAAGAGCCTCTTGCTGAGTATACCCCTGAGACTTCTTCCTTGTCTCCTCATTGAAGAGACAACTGGTTACCTGTTCCATGGATATCTTTCCATCTGGCGTAGAGTTACTTAGAGACACCACCAATGTCTCCCAACTGTCAGGCAATGAACTAAGCAATAATAAAGCCTGCAATTCATCATGCAGAACCATCTTCATAGAGGAGAGTTGGTTCACTATATTACTGACCTCATTCATGTGCTCGGCCACAGAACAACCATCTTTGAACTTGAGATTCACAAGTCGCCTTATCAGAAAGATCTTATTATCGGTTGTCTTCCTCTCATACAGCCCTTGTAATTTCAGCTATAGGCTAGCGGCTGAGGTTTCTGTAAACACATGGTGGAACACAGAATCATCCAACTATTGTCTAATAAACCCCACCGCCTTTCGGTCCATCTTCTTCCAATCATCATCAGTCATATCCTTGGATTTTGCTGATATGCCTAAAATTGGAGAATATAAGTCCTTGCAATAAAGCAAGTCCTCCATATTAGTCTTCCATATGGTCCAGTTAGAACCATTGAGGCTGATCATCCTTGATGAGCCACCTTCCATAATTCAAAAACCGATCCTTCCCGTTCAATGAACCTGGCTCTGATACCACTTTGTTGGGGGCCTTGCACAAAACCTTAAGATCTACCCTCCCAAAACAAATCAGAATTATGGAATAATAATGTAATGAACTAAATCAAAATATAAACCACACCACACCAGGGATTTTTACGTGGAAAACCCTCAAAGAGGTAAAAACCACAGGACCTCGTCCAGATCAACAATCCACTATAAAGCAAAACGTTACAACCGATCACAAGTACATACCACTTGGATCAAACCTTCTTCACTCATGCAGGAGTGGATGAACAATAAGAGAATAATGAGAAAACAGAGGGATCTCACCGATCACGAGGACGTAGAAGCGCTGAGACGTGGATTGCGAAGTAGATCACCTCTACGAACAGAATCTCCCTTTCACAAGCTTCCTCTCTCTCTCTTTTTTTTTTTTTCTCTCTCACCTTTTGATAGCCCTAAGCCCTCCTAGAAAATCTTTAGGAAACTTAGAATGCCCTGGAATACACCACAATCTCAGATACACCCCTTTATATAAGAATAGAAAGAGGTAGAACCCAAATAGGAAACAAAATTCGCAAAATCTGCATTTTCGCAATCGCATCTGTAGAACTCTTCGATGTCATCGAAGGTCTCTCGATGACAGCTTCGATATCATCGACAAGTCTCTCGATGATATCAGAATAGGACCAAAACTGTCGAGCGACCAGGGGTAGAAATTCCAACAATTATCGATGCCATCGAGCCACTCTCGATGACAGTGTCGATATCATCTGAAAGTCTCTCGATGATATCGACAGGACAAAAAAACAGTCCAGCGACCAATGCTGAAAAATCTTGCAATTATCGATGATATCGAAACCTGTTCGATTTCATTGATCCCAACAAAGAGGAGAAAAATCCCCATTTGTGTTCACTCACCACTGATTCCATAGTATGGTCCACTTGAGATTTGGATCCGTTTCATTTTTGGGCTCGGTCAAGACAAGGCTCAGTGGGGCCCACCATGATGTATGGGTTCTATCTACGCCATTCATTCATTTTTTTCATATCATTTTAGCATATTAGCTAAAAATGAGGCACATACAAGGCTCCGGTGGACCACAAAGTGGGTTTGAACACCTACCATTACCATTAAAAACTTCCTAATGGCTACAGAAGTTTTGAATCAAGCTGAAATTTGTGTTTTACCTTCATCACGGTGGCCCTAAGAAGGTTTCAACAATGGGCAGCATTATCACCGTTGCTTTCTGTTATGTGGTCCACTTTAGCTTTGAATCTCCCTCATTTTTTAAGAAATGGAGAAACAGCCTATCATGGTGGGCCCCACATAGCCCTTCCATCCGTTATTGTCGTTAGCTCTTGTTAGGAATGTGTGCCCTAAGATCCAACAAATTAAAATTTTGAGTGGTCCACACCACATGTGGGGTGGGGATGGAATGTCCACCATTGAAATTTTCCTGGACCCCCCCTTAGGAAAAAACCAAATATCAGAGACGACAATAACTTTGGTGGGCCCTATTAAAGTTTCAATAGTTAGTGTCCTCATCTCTACTTTTCCTTGTTGTGTGGCCCACCTAAAATTTGACCCGGTCGTATTTCTACCCTTTACGTCCTTGCATGAGCTGGCCCAAATAATGGAAATACACATCAAGGTGGGCCCCACAGAGCTCCTCACACAGGCACCGATGACAGAGATTGTCATTGATGGCATGGGAGATAAGAACGAGATCCAATCCATTTGTGGGGCCCACTATTAACTATCCTTCTCTAATAATCAGATCCGTCCATTGATAAAAGTGGACTGCAGTTTATGAGGCGAATGTACTGTTAGGAAAAAAAAAAACTTGCCTGAAGTTTGGTGACCTTTCAATGTGTTTGTGACGTTGTGGGGCCACCTGATGAGTGGACCAGATTTAATTTTGGGTCAGGACATCCACTTGGTGCATCCGATCTGGTGGACGGTCTAGATACTGCATGCACTTCCATTGCTGGCACACGTGCTGGGGACTAGTCGTGTGCGGGCTTAGGAAATCAGCTATAGTGATCAATAGGGTCCAAAAGTCGTGGACGTCTAAAACAAGTGCTTTTCTCTGAAAAGCTTGACGAGTGAGAAAAGAAAAGGACCTGCCACTCTTCGCAGGGCTATTCATCATGTGGGCTCACCATGAATGTACGGTGGCCTAGAAATCAGGGCATGGCATCGGTGGATCCACGGATCCACCGAGGTGGGTGGATCCCTGACTGTCGGGCGTACCTTGATGTATGTTCATTACATCCACGCCGTCCATCCGCTTTGAAAAATCATTTTATATAATGATCCGAAAAATGAAGAACATCCAAATATTAAGTTGGCCACACCACAGAAAACAGTACCTGCCATTAAAACTTTTTCGGGACTACCGTAATGCTTATTTTCCATCTAACCCGTTGATAAGGTCAAATTGACCTGAATGAAGGGACCACTTAAATATCAGATTGATCCAAAACGTTTGTAGCCCACAGTTTTTAAAAGTCAATCGCCACCTTTTCCTGTGATGTGGTCCACCTGTGAATTGGATATTCTTCATTTTTTGAATCATCCCCTAAAATGTTCTGTAAAAACGGATGGACGGCGTGGATGTAAGGTACATACATCGGAAAGCCCTACCTTCAGGGATCCACGGAATCCGGGCCCTAAAAATCAGGGCGATCCGGCCATAAGGTGGGCCCCGTATGTACACTGAACGTGGACCAGTGGTCAATTTTTACCACCGTCCAATTTTCACCCGATGAATTGTTCTAATTTCTACAAATGTGGTCGCATGGGCCCACCACGGTGTATGTATGAATGTTTATTTGTCATCCAAACTGTTGATAAGGTCACAAAAACGTGGATGAAGAAACCAGATAAATATGAGCTTGATCCAAAACTTTTGTGGGCCAGGAGAAACTTTTAATGGTTGATTACCACTGTTTCCTGTATTTTGGTCCACTTAAGATTTGATCTTCTTCATTTTTGGAAAAATGTCATAAAATGACTTTTTAAAACTGATGGACGGTGTGGATATAAGTCATATGCAACAAGGTGGGCCCCACGGTCAGGGACGGCCTCACATAGGCAATAGCTGAATAAGTAGATGGATAAACAGATGTAACTTCTAAAAGCAGATGAATAATTTGCAGAACAAAGGTTATCCTATGACTACTTGCAGAGGTGGGCCCGCGGTTGGATAATCATGACCACTGATCTGTTTCCCCAAATGTAGATGGTCTATTACCATAAATTCTCCCAGATTGAGACATCCCAGCCACATATATCAGGACATTATTCAGATGATTCTGGACCGTTGATGTATTTCTCTTCTTTTAACCGTTCATTTATTGGTGACTATCGAAAGCAATGTAAAACAGCCCAACAACCAACATTGTAGCTGATGATCTGAGCCCTACAAGTTGCAGTGGAGATAGATCGTTAGTTGATTGAACAAATCTACACCGTACGTCTTCAATGTACCCCACTATTTGGATGGCATGGATTGCCAGATATATATGTACGTGCCAATGTAATTAGGTGGATGATTCAATACGGTTGTGATTTAATGAAGGGCCCTCCATCTGAGGGGATTGAAGTCATGTCAGAGTTCTAGTGTACCAATATGAACATGCAACAAACCAAAAATCAGAATAGGCCATTAGTTAAGTGGGCCACAAATCCATGTCAAATTTGGACGGTTGGATTCTTTCTTCACGGCCCATTTTACCCGTACATGTTAAATTGCCTAATCAAATGACCAGTAATTTTTTTTAAAATTCCATGACATGTTTATGGTGTACCCCATTTAATGAGTGATCCAGATCTCTTACACGTGTGACATTCAATGTTTTGGTCCCTCAATGGAATGGGAAAAAATAAATTAGAATAAATGAAATGCATTTGAAATTAAAATGTTCTTTTTTAATAAGAGTAAATGGAGTAATTGAAATGCATTGAATTTTTTTAATATATTTATACAAGCATATATAATATTTCAAATTAGCTTTAATATTTTAAATTAATGTACACATGTGATATTTAACCAAATTATTATAATATGTCTATTGAAATTAATACTTTAACCAAAAATGAAAAAATTTTAAACATCGGGTGGGCCACAAACATAAGGATCACAAACAATACCTTGCCAATGTTTTTTAAATTTTATTTAGATAGCCAACTTTTGGAGGATTTAGATAATTCTATTTGTACTATTTTAGTGGTGTAGCTGATATTTGCATTGTTTCAAAATGTTAACAATATGTTATGTGTATGATAGATATGCACGTGACAATACTTCTATTTAGTCGTGTGGCTGTCTAAGAGAGCTTAAAATTATATTTCTCCCCATCTACCTCAAAATTTCCTCAATTCATTTATAGGCTAATTTATTTCTATTTCATGCATTTACTCTCGACCAAACACATCTTACATGTCATTTATCCTTGTTTACTCTCATTCAAATGGCTCATAAGAGCTACTTTTGTTCCTTTTAATTCAACAAGGGCAGAACAAAATAAATATTTAATATGCACAACTATTGAAGTCTAAGCGCTTCATCTTTTCACTTGTGCCATCATCACGAATCTTCAACTATCTTACATGTGTCCCATTGGTATGAGTATATGTTCCAATAAATGCTACGCATGCCACCATCTATCTTAAAACTCTTTAGACATACCACATTTCTTTTTTATTTCGATATCTTTAATTTAATAAATTAATAATAAAAACTAGTCCAGAAAACAACATGAATTGGATAAATCACGTAAGACTGCTTCACACAAATATCTTCTCCCATGATAAACTTTGCTTGGTTTCAAATAGTCTAAGACTGTTGCTAGAGTACTAATACAATCATATGCGAGAATGGTATACGTGGATTTGACGGTGGCCTCTCCCCTACTCAGTTCAATGCTAGACGGTGTTGGAAAAACCTTTGTGGACCCCACCATAATGTATGTGTTTTATCAACGGTGCTTCTTTTACTTTTCTTAAATCATTTGAGGGCAAGAGCCCAAAAATAAGACATATCCAAATCTCAAGTGGACTATGATGTAGGAAATGTGATTGAGTGCTCATCATTAAAAACTTATTACAGGTTACAAAAGTTTTGGATGAAGCTGATATTTAAGTTTTCCTTATTTGTGTGACATAATTAATAGGTTGGATGGCAAATAAATATTACAATAAGCCTTGGTAATTTTTTAAGGATGGGTGTTCAATAACCACCGTTTCTTTTTATGTGGTCTACTTTTGTAACCTGTAATAAGTTTGGTGCATGGTTTTAAGGGCCTGTTTGGCTAGGCAGGGTGGATGAGATTAGGTTGTATTAGGATGGATTAGAAGGAGCAATCCCGGGATTTGGCCGGGCGTGCCAAACAGGCCAAAGTTGGATATAGCAATCCCATGGGATTGCCAGCAATCCACTGACATCACCATCATTACCTTGAAATCCACCTAATCCCTCTTAATCCCATCTATTTTGCTTGGGACATGTTTGGTTAGACGGAGCAATCTTGGGATTGGCTGACGTAATCCCGGGATTGGCCAGGCGAGCCAAACATACTCGGTGGTGAATTCCCTGGATATAGCAATCCCATGGGATTGCCAGCAATCCACTGACACAACCATCATTACTTGCCATCCACCCTAATACAATCCAATCCCATGGGATGAGCCCATCCAAACATGCCCTAAATGAGATTAGGTGGGAGTGGGTTTTAAGATCCCATGGATGATTGCAATGTCCTGACTATGACTCACATAAGGTATGGGTTGTTAAGCCCACTAAAAGAAACAGCGTTTTTACCGACGACATTTTTGCCGACAAAAGAAATTTCGTCCGTAAAACTGCACTTTTACTAATGAATTTTTTTTTTCATCGATAAAATTGCACTTTTACCGACTAAAATTTTCGTTGGGAAAAGTATTTTAATTTTTAAGATAAAAAATTTTGGCGCTATTTTGAAAGTTTCGCGGTAAGACTTAAACCTATAACCTAAACTTAAACCTAAACCTAAATCTGAACCTAAACCTATAATCTTAACCTATAACCTATAACCTCCGCTTTCATCTTTATGATTTTTTGTATTTTTATTTATGATGTTAAACTTATATGTATTTATACGTGAATGAATTTGATGTGGATAAGATTGTTTGTGTTTGGATAAATATAGTTTAGGTTGGATTGATTTACTAGTTTGGGTTTACATGGATGTGAATGTGAATAAAGAAATATATTAACAAGTGTATATCAGGAAGAATATCTGTGAAATTTATTATAAAGAAAAAAAAAATGATACTTTTACCTATGAAAAGTTTCGTAGGTAAAAGTTTTGTAATTATCTCTACCTACAAAACTTTTCGTAGGTAAAAGTTTTTTGGTTGTTTTTTATTTTTTATCGACAAAAATGTTTGTCGGTAATAGTTTTTTAATTATTTTACCTACGAAAATTTTCGTCAGTAAAAGTTTTTGTCGTATTTTTTACCGATGAAAAAAGTTTTGGAATTATTTTTACTTACAAACAGTTTCGTCGGTAAAAGTTTTTTGCTTGTTTTTTACTGACAAAAATTTTCGTCGGTAAAAGTCTTACCTTTTCCAACAATTTGAATTTTTTGTCGGTAAAAATCTTCGTCGGTAAAAGTGTGTTTTCTTGTAGTGATCCCTTCTTGGAATTAGCACCGGGCAAGGGTTTTTGCTATCCTACTTTGGATTTCGTGTGGCCAATAGTCGGTGCAATGTGGACCCCACCATGATGTATGTGTTTTATCCATGCTGTCCATCCATTTTGAAATATAATTTTAAGGCTTGATCCCAAAATTGAGGTAGATATAGATCTCAGGTGGACCACACCATGAGAAAATAGTAGTGATTGAATTGCACCATTAAAAACCTCCTAAGGCCAACTATGCGGTCCACTTGAGATTTGGATCAAACTCATTTTTAGCCTCATACCATAAAATGACATGGAAGAATGGGTGGACGGCATAGATGAAACACATACATTACGGTGGAGCCCACAGAGCACCGACCCGTAGTGATTAGATGAGTAGCCAATCTGTTTCCCAAACATGAAGTGGGATGGCCTCCAAGCCGTAGGATTAGACAACAATCCCTAAAGCCGGGTAATCATTACATTTTGGTAATTCCCTCCCACTTAAACCCATCTAATCCCATGCTCCAAACACTCCCATGAGATTTAGATCTACTTTAGTTTTGGGCCATGCCAAATTGACAGTGTGGAAAAGATACATACATCACGGTGGGCCCACGGAGAATTTCAGCAGGAGGGGTCAGTACGGAAGCCGCCGAGTCCCTGCCGACACTATCTGGTTATTGATTGGTGATTATAACCGGATTAACCCCTTTTGGACGCTGATTAGCTGCTGAACCTGACAGTTGCGAGGCTCCCTGCTGAAGTGATGTCACTACATTCCGTGGCGTGGCCCCACCATGATGTATGTGTTGTATCCAAACCGCCCATCCATTTGAAGAGATCATTTTAGGAATGGAAATAAATAAGGACCCATAACAGAAAACAGTGGGGATTGAATTCCTACCCTTAAAAAAAACATCTTCAGGTCACAAAAGTTTTCGATCAAGCTGATGTTTTTGTTTTCCCATATTTCATATCTGTGTTAACTTATAAACAGGTTAGATCTCAAATAAACATTAGGGTGGGCCTTATGAAAGTTTCAACGGTGGGCGTCATTGTTGCACCTGTTTTCTATGGTGAGGTCCACTTGAGATTTGGATCTGTCTCATTCTTTGGCTAATGCCCTAAAATAATCTCTCAAAATGGATGAACGGTGTGGATACAACACAGACATCATGGTGGGGCCCACAGAACGTGGTGACATCACTTCTGACGGATTCAGCAGCTAATCCGCGTCCCTTTCATTTTCACGTAGGCCCACCATCGACAGCTAACGACAATAGGCATAAAAAACTAAGTTCCTATCTCTCACAGTAAGTTCCACCGAGCAGACAACTTTCAACTTATCACGTGCGTGCAACATCCATCCCATACAATAGGCCGTTGGTCCCACCATAAGGATAACTTTCTTTAAAGCCAACCCCATCCAAGGCCACATCATTAAAAAAAAAAAAAACGTATAACTACTGATAAATAATAAAATAAAATTGTGGTCCATTAATGGATGGATAGGGCTGAATTTTGCCAAAAGGTGATGATCATGGAGGGGCCAACCTATTGGACGGTTTGGATGTTCCACGAACATGACATGTTGAAAGTTATCCACTTGATGGAGGGTCACTTATCATCCGACCTGTTGGACGTGAGCCTTTATTTATAAATATTTAGACCATATCCATCGCACGTGCCGTTTATCTTTTACCCACTACATGATGTCGAGTATGAACCTCGTATCATCCCATCTGTTTAGGAATGTTTTGGAGGATTTATTTAATACGCTTGTAGACTATGATCCATACACGTGGACATGGCTGCTGTACATGTTACATATACACAACTCAATCCAAACCGTTCAAATCGTCTGGGTCGATGTGGACGTATATTAGCAATAAAATCTCACAAAATGGATGATTCTAAATATTCGATCTATATCCATCAAAATCAAGGGAAAAAATGGAAAAGAAAAATCAAACCACGAAGCTCTTAAAATGATGTTACACTATTTTCCCCATCCACACTGGCTTCCATGATTTGGACGGTCTGGATTGATTTAAATTTATGCCGCGTGTACATAAGTTGTGTTAGGGGATACACACACGTGAATAAAACAACCCATATTCGCGCCACAACATGTGCCTACCTGACACACATGCACAAGATCCAATCCGTTCATCGTGGATCTTGGAACTATTGCTGGCCCACTAATGAATTGGACCTGAGGAGTTTGAAACAAATGGACGGCTACGAAAACACTACATTTGTTTTTCAATAATGTAGGTCATCTCATGAGGAAGCCGGTCAGAATTTTGGTACAGACCATTTATGCAGTGGGACCCACCTGATGGATGGATTACATATTGAGCATGTGTGCCGGTTGGCATCCATCAGTGTCTTGACACCTTCGAAATGCCCGTTTATCAGACAGGCCCAACTCAATAGGGGATGCCATGATTTTCCCAAATAGAAAGTCATCTAATTCTGGCCTTCTATTCCTGACCGTTGCGTATTTGCATTATAAAACACCCATCCTTACGCTGCCTACACTACGGTTAGGATCTCCTGATCTAGGAGATATTTTGGCACATCCTAAATCCTGTGTAGGTCCATTAAATCAACAGTTTGGACCACTTTTTATTCATCTGACCACTTTTATGTGTTGTCAGATGTCTTCAATATGACTTTGATTAAGGGTCAATCGATGTTAATAATAGAACATTCAATGCCATCAAAAAAATTGAAAAAATTTCTAGTTATTCAGTAGACAGTTTTGGAGTTATTATTCCATGTGGGCAAATATAACTTCGAAATCATGGACTGGTTGTCAATGAATGTGACCGTCAGCATTTTATGCGAAACCGGATAAGTGTGCGATCTATTTCTAATTTTTGAGTACATATATTAGGTGTAATCAGAATTAGGGTATTAAAAGCAAGTGTTAAGCCATTCCAAGGATGTTTTAAAGCAAAGATAGGATTTTAAGATGAGATTTTGGAGTTGCTCAGTTCGAAAGGTTCATCTATCATTTGTAATATCATTTCCTAATGAATTGATTGTTGCTTTACGTCGTATTGTTTTTTTTTTTTTTCGGAAAAAATTTCATATAGAATTTATGTGTTTTTTGGGTACTTTTGTTTGCATTTAATTTCACCTTCTTTAATTAAATTCAAATTTACGTCCACGCGGGCTAAGGTGAGAATATAAAAAGGTGGAAATACACCTTAAACATACTGTCTGTAAAAGCAGTTGAGATTCTTCAACCGTGCACATGGCATGGTCCAAAGCGCTGAAGTCTGAACCTCTTGTTGATGGCTTACACTGAAAAGATGATAGTAACATTTGATTTTTATCTTGAAATTTGGACCACTGAATATTTTGCTTCTAACCATTCATTTGATAGCCATCAATTGGATGGATAGAATTTTCTTGATTTTAGATATGCGTTCCACCCACAATGTACCCCACAATCTGGATGCTATGGATAGAAGTAAATGAATGCCACATGGCAGTAGGATGAGTCACCATCATTTTAAAAATAGGACGCGGATTTCCTGCGAAAGCCTTTCGCAGGAAGTTCCTGCCCTGGAAGCCTGGGTGGGCCCAACGTGATGTTTTTAAGAAATCTATTCCGTACATCCGTTTTATGAGTTCATTTAAGACTTTAGACCAAAACTGAGAAGGATCCAAGACTCAATTGGGCTGCACTAGAGTAAAAGGTGGGTAGGAAAATTTCTACCGTTCAAAACTTTCTAGGGTAAAGTGATGTTTACATGACATCCATACCATTAATAACGTCATTCCTACTTGGCTGAACTGAAAACACAAATATTAGCCTGATTCAAAACTTCTGTGGCCCACAAATATTTCAACTGTGCACGTTCAATACTCACATTTTAGGTCCACTTGAGTATTGGATACTGCTCATTTTTAACTTATTATCCTGAAAATATCTCAGAAAACGGAAGGCTGGGGTGGATTTCTCAAAAACACCACGTTAAGCCCCACCCAGGCTTCCAGCGCAGGAACTTCCCGCGAAAGGCTTTCGCAGGAAATCCGCGTCCTTAAAAATAGTGATGAACTGTCAAAGAAGCCCAGACCACGTAATAAATTTTGAGTCCGGATCCTCTGTTATCCGGTCAACAGAAAATTTCTGATACCCTTATCCTCATTGGTCCACGTCACCACTCACTAAAAAAAAAAAAAAAAACATCGGATGCCAAACCATTAGGGTAACAGGAAATCCCTGTTGACCAAATAACAGAGTATCCCGACTCATAAATTTTATACTCTGTCAGAATGTGACAGATGATACTCGGGCAGTTAGGAATTAATTACTCACTGCATACTTGGCATACAGCTAACTAAACTAATTCAAATTAAGCTTAGAAAATTATCTTACCATCCGATTGGTGGACATGTATTGGACGGTTACGAAAGAAAAGATATCCAATGGTCATACTTCCATTGGAGCTCAACCAATCTGTTACCCGGACTGACCAGACAGTTGTGTGGAATTTTAGTTAATATATGCCATGTGTACAATTTTGAGTGCTTGCCTGCGTATCAAGCGTAATATTCCTCCAGAGTATCAAATAACCCTCCAAAAGACAATGGGCAATGCACTCTAAACGTTGTACATCCAACTTTTCATCTGCATATGACATCTCATTCAATCCGTCCAATAGATTGCACCATCATAAGGATTGCCTTATGAAAAATTCATCCACACTCACTAATTGACTGGACCATGCTTGTATTTTTCTATTTCTATCATCAATGGCTAGAGATTGTTTTTCTACAAGTGGCCCACCTGACCAGTAGATGAGCTCATGTTTTCTATAGGTGACCCTCATCGGTGGGATAATCTAATGGAAGGTTTGGATGTCACATTTACATAATAGGTTTGAATTTATCCGCGTGTGGACCATAACTTGTGGTCCATCCGGTTGGACCTGAGGCCTTCTCATACTTAAAATGACTTCAATGTGTCTGGTGATGATTTTTAATGACTTCAACGTTTCAGCAATTCAATAAGAGAATTGTTATTTCCACCCCCAAATTTTGTTAGCTTCACCCCCTCCAGAATTGATATGTACACCCACCCTGATTGATGGATAAACCCTTCCCTTCTTACTTTTTGTCCTTACATCCCCACAAGTTTGTACCATTGTGTGACCAAAAAGTAGAAAGCATGTGCTCTATGTAGAAATTGGTAAAGAGAAAATTTTGCTACTCTGGCAGAGTGTGATGGATGATACTCAGGCACTTAATATTTACTTAGAAATTTCACACATGATATACAAATATTCAAGTTAAACCGTCCAAATCATGATACTCAGTCTAGATGTATCATGAACTAAAAATTAACCATTCGATTGTCATCACTAACCATCGGATTGGTAGACATTTACTGGACGGTTAAAAATGAAAAAACCAACGGTCCTATTGTGACAAACAAGTGTCCGTGAATCAGAGGTTAGGATTGTTCAACCAAACTGATCTTGGGAATATAACTTTTCTACTGTAGGATGCATAACATAGTCGGTTTTATTTGTGTTAATATATGACACGTACAATTTCTAAGTGCCTGCGTATCAAGCATCATATGCAGCAGAGTATCATATAACTCCCCATTGGTAAACGCACTCATCTAGAATCGCTGTCATGACAAAATCAGCCCTTATAGGGTTGAAACTATCATCTTTTGGGGTGGAGATATCAACACTCCATTTGCTGTAGTTTGTGGAAAGTGGATGAATTGTCATTTTCATGTTTAAGGCATAGTCTCATGTTTGGTCAAGAAAGTAGTGAAATATATTAAATTGAATGGATTGATCTAATAAACCCTCCTTGTGCAGTGTAGTATGATGTAATGGTGCACATATATTGCAAACGTGTGCATTGTTATTATATGTATGGGACATGTACTTGGTGGACCCCACCTTGGATCTCATATGGCTAGAATTGCTTTGATGCAGCCGCCCATATGATTAATATGAATTTTTTTTCATGTGGGTTTTAGGACTTTGGCGGTGGGGATTTGAACTTTAGTGTAAAAGAGTATATTTGAAATCAGAGCTTTGGGGTTAGAGTTAAAAAAGAAATTCTTTTAAAAGAACCTTTTATAGATAGTTAATATTAAAAACAATGGCATGGAAAATATTCAAATTAGAATAAATTAGCCAAATATAAAATGATAGACTTGTTAGCCAGGGTCTCCTTTGCTAATCCTTTGTGCAAGGCAAAGGTCCCTCGGAAGTATGTCACACGGAGTGGAGGGCGATCCAGATTTTGTCATCAACAAGACTCGTTTAGACGATTCCAAAAACAGTCATTTTGGTCAATGGAGCAATTATTTTCTTATTGAATGAGTTGTAGAATTAATTTCTATCTTTGAGATGGTTCGCTGTTTTTTATTGAATTTTTTCGATGCTGTAGGTTTTCAACGCATTGTTCTCTATATACAATCACCTAACCTATAGTATTAATAAGGTACATATTACTTCACACAAGCTACCCACCTTACACTTATGAGGCCCCACCTCCCGCTCTGATACAAATTTGATGCAAGATAATTAACTACTTGCTTTAAAAGCTTGAATTGATAGAGCATGACGAATTAATCCATTTATCTTATAGCCCAGGCTCCACATCTCATGGGTTAGGACTTCGGTCGAACCTCCCTCGTGGACCCCACATCACATAGGTACCGCCTCACACGAGCCACCTGCCTCACACAAATGGGACCCGCCTCACACGAGCCACTTGCCTCACACAAATGGGGCCGCCTCACATGGGCCGCCCACCCCGAGTGTACTCCTACATCCCACAGGCAACCCTACTCAAGCTCGGTGCGAAAATGTCCCTGCATTAACTCATTTTCAGGCTTTTTTTTCCACCGACCTTATCTAAGGTGTGTATATAAGCTAGTACATATCACCGTAATAATTTAAAACACCAAGTACTTGAAAGTATTATGAATCCTTCACAACCATTTTCCTCATTTGCTATTGGACTAGACTTTTACATAAGAAACAACAAATAGTCAATTAACAGTATTTTGTTTATGTTTTTCTTTTGATTAATTTTTTGAAGTACCCCAACACCAAATACCCAAAAGCCAATAAATCTCCACAAATCTCTTTCATTCCATGTTGCCAAACGACCCCTTAGTAGAATTTGTCATCGGATTGGTTGTTCATTTTCATTTGTTTATATTTTATCAGGATATGAACAAAGGTTGAAAGTTTCTCCACAAATGTCCTCGATGGTCCATTAATATGCATTTGCTGGTCACTATGATGTAACAATTTCTCGCAATTAATATATGTATGAATGCATTGTATATGTCAATGTCTAGGACCTTCTCATGTTAAATCACAAGTACCGGCCTTATCTTTTGATGACTCATGTACACGTATCTATTTATATAAGATAGGGACGCGGTAAAAACTTAGCCGAAGCATGATTACATGGAAGAAAAAAAATAAAAATAAAAAATTCAGTCATACCTTGTTTCATTAGAGAGGCTGAATATCAAAGAGCATGACTCATGGAGTATATAAATTGTTAAAATAATTATTTCCAAGTACTTACATTTTTTTATTCAGGATGAATGAGATTTTGGGAGAATTTGAGATTAAGGTTTCTCCTCTCTCCAATCTTAATTATAATCATAAGATAGTGACAAAATTACTTTGTTGTCTGAAGGACCACACATTATAATATACATCACTCGCTCTAACCTTTAACTATGATACCATGATATTTTAAGAGAATTTAATAAAACAGTTACAAATTTTTTGGTACTCCAAAGGACTATACACTACGTGTACATCATTAACTATAATATAGAATTTAAAGCACGGGTATGAAAGAATTAATCACTTGGAAAATGTAAATAAGAGGTTTTCTTTAACATGAATCCTGCAACTTTTGGTTGAATTTTTGTTGGAGGACCACGGAAGCATGCAGAGATGAATAAGTAAGGTAATCCAATCGCACCAAGAAAGAACAATGCAAACACTCCAAATTTTAATTGGGAAAAATTCTTTCGGTAAAAAATCACGACACAAAGCGATGGATATCATTATGAAAGCAGAAAATTACAAAAGTAGAGAGATTACTCGATTCGAATAACTTTGGATAAACCCAAGCCACATCCTTAAAACCTTAGAACGAATTAGAAAGCCTTAAAATTTCCTCTCAATCATGATTACACTCAAATATATAGCCTTTGGAAGAATCGCAATCATAATAGAAAACAAATCCCCCCTTGTGTTTCTGAATTATTTAAGACTTCAAAAACAACAATTTTGGTGTGTTAACACTCCTCTATAAATTCAATTTTTTTTTTTTAAATTTTATTTATTTTTTATGTGAATGTTAACTGCACGATGAGAATACTATCAAACGGTCAAAAAATCATGATGATTAGGACATTGGGATGCAAGTCATATAACCATTACATGAAAACATATACGTTATAGTCTGCAGCTCAAATGGTGTGAAGTCTCTGTTGATCTTATTCTTATTGTGTATGTCACGATCATTTTTGGAATTGTAGCCAATCGCTCTTCAATCTTCCTCTCACCCAACCTGAAAATAAACTGGGAAATGTCTGCATCTCATTGCAAGGCTCATTTAGAGTCTTATATCATAGGACAAGCAGTGCAATTAGGGTCCGGCCGGGTACAGTCCTGAGAAGAACCATGGAAGTGCTTTGGTAAGCGGCAATATTTGATCTATTTAAGCAAATACATGAAGGGCCATTCATGCAGTATGTGGGGCCCTGTGGTTTGAGTCTAGCATCCAACCTGTGGTTTGAGTCTAGCATCCAACCTGTCTAGAAAGGTTGCCTCACTATAAAAGTTAAAAACCCATAAAAGCAGTCCATTCCAACTATCATATATTTCAGCCACCTCATAAATTTAGAGATCTTTAAGTTAGTTATTAGTTATTTTCTAAGTCATGGCCCACCTTATAATTGAATAGGCATGATTTTTAGGGCATCCAATCATCATGACAAAGGTCATCTAATGCGAGATTGGATAGAACACACACAACATAGTGGGCCCCATGTGTGTGTGTGTGTAAACATGTGAATAAGCAAGAACAGGTGAATAGATTTTACACTACAAGTGAATAGTGTGTCCCAAGCAGGTGAATTACTTATAGAATAAGCTTGTTGCACGAGGACTTGCCAGAGCAACGGTAACTTGTTTTGAAATACATCAACAGGAACACCTACTTTCTGGGCCGCCCCACATTAACAGTAACCTGGCAAATTTGGTATGATGTGTGAAAATGCATCCGTTCCATTGAATTTTGGGCCATGGACAACCTAACCACATTGTGTTGTAGTCAGATCTCGTGTTGCATTTTTTGAAAATTTTGTCCAATCAATTGATCTCAACCGTCTATTAGGTCCAAAACACATGTTAGAGACCTCATACAAACGTTGCACTGATCAGATGATCCAACCCATCCTTGATTTTCTTTAGCCGTCCTTTTGCATGCTATGGATGGGATGGTTATAATCATAAAGAATCCATGATGGGCCCAAACAGATAGCTGGATCACATTATTGATTGGACTTATTTCTTTTGTAAACAATCTTAACCATCCATATTAAAGGCAATTGATCAAATGGCTAATATTTGTCCTAACGTTGGATCAATGGATCAGATTGCCTAAGCGTCAACTATAACTTTTGAAGCCATGAGAGCATTGGAACATTTCCATATCAGATTATATTATCTTAGCATGCATACAATTTCCTTCAATGGCCCTCTAGGACCCCCTTTTCACTTTGGGGCAGCCCTGTCACCCCTCTGGCCACCCAATTCTGTGTGTAGATGTCTCATGGCCCAATAAAGGGCTGTGCAAAATTTGGGGACAAACGGATGCGGGGTTCTATCGTACGAGTCTGATCTTTAGATGGCCCTATGGGGTCCATTCTGGCTGTTGGGGTGGTTCTGATGACCCCTTGGCTATGAAATTTATAAGATAGGTGCCCCAGGGCCCGATGAAGGGCCGTGCAAAATTTGAAGGCAATCGGACGCAGGGTTTTACTGTATGGATCCGATCTGCGATCAACAGTCACCGTTTCACGATCGGGTTCCAGATTTTGTGGACGGGCGTAGAAAAATACTTTAGGCCTTCACCTTAAATGTATAAGAGATTCGACGGCTGCAAAGCCCAATATCTCAGTTTCATTTAAAAGTGTCAGATTTCAATTCTAGCCTTGGGTCAAGGCTGGGGTGAGTTACGTTTGGCAAGTGCCGTTGGGACGGTGCGGATAAGATAAATAAATTTCTAGACGTCTACTAAGTTCGTGGTCTGTGATGGACCACAAGCCCAGTGAGATCTGTGGTTTCTCCGATTTATAGATTTTTCTGACCTTCCTTGGCCCGCACAAGCTATTGCCAAGCACAAACAGGTTATCTGGCTTGACGACCCGCACACGGTCCGATCATAACCGGACTGGTCTACCTTAATAGGCTAACCATGGTTAATTTGTTGGTGATACCCCACACACAAGCGGTTTAAGTGAACGGTCCCGCGGCAAATCCTACGTGGACGCCCCATGACACTTTTCTAGTTGAACAGGACTGTAATATCCCGAATTTTTGTCAACTTGGAGTTAGACGTCCTTAGGCAATGGGTCGATCATAACACCTTATTGACTTCTCAAAAACTCAATCACAAAGTCCCAAATTCCCTTTCAACTAATTTCCTTCAAAAATTTCATCTTTTACCACCTTATTCTTCAAATTTTTCTAAGTACTTTCATATTAGACACTAATCCTAACATTTAAATGATAGAGAACAATACTTAAACTTAAATTTACTATAATAGTAAATATATAAATAAAAATGGGTTTTGGGCCCTTAGTCTTATGGAATCTGACAAAATAAATAGGTGATTTGTATAGAGCAACCTATTCTGTCGTAATTGGGCAACACGTAGTTAAGTACTAAACTAAACAATCTATGAATTTGGCTTGAACCACTTTCTATACAAACTACAAGACTCAAAACCATTAAAATCACTAACTCTACATTACCTAAAAACTTAGGATCAATCTCAAAACCCAGTTGCTCATGGGAGGACATTGAAACTCCATATTAGACTTGGACCACGCGTCGAAAGTTCGATTACCGCGAAACTATACAGTTATGACCACCTTGTTGGGCTTGACAACTATTGCAGGAATCGAGCCCGAATAGTGTCTAAAAATTCACAACTAGAGCCATGAGTAAAGTGAGTGAAAAACGTGAATATCTTTAGAAAATTAACTTAGATTTAAGTGAATTGGATCGTTCGCTTGGAGGCCAAATTTAAGATTTCAGACCGTCAGATTATACCCAACTGCACCCTTGGATCAAGGAAATTTTCCTACACAGGTCAGTGTACTTGTGGCCCTGATCAAGCGACGATAGCCGTTGAACTGAAACTGATCCTCCACGGTCGATCCACAAATCCAATCGAACCAAAATCTTAACCTGGCCTAGATTCATTGTCAAGGAACTTACCCTATGCCATAGGTGAGTAATGGACCTCCAGATGAGCCCCGTTTATCAGAAACAGACTCCTTTTGGCTATAACCTAAGTATATCATGGCCCTAGGGTCATTTGAACCAGTTCTAGGCCTATATAAGACCCTTAACCCACCCATTTTCTCTCACATACGAATTTGCTCCAAACCCTGGGAGAGAGAAGAGAGAAAATATGAGAAAAGTGTGAGGAGAGAAGAGAAAGAGTGTGAGATCGTTGCTGGGATTCTTTCCTACAACTCCACGCCTCAATTCACCCTTCTACATCGCTTCACGATCATCTCCAACTTCGATTTGAGTAAGAAATTCTAAACCTAATCTCGTTTAAGGAATCCAAGTAGAAGAATCATTGAAATAGCTAACCTCTTTCGTGATTTAGGTAGCCATTGTGTCGTAGACAAAGACGTAGGGTTCGAACCGAGTTCGTAATCGGCGTACCGACGAAAGGTGCGGACTATCAATGTTTAGGTTATAGTTTTCAATGCTTTCAATGTTAATTAATGATTTATGACTGACTCGATTGCTATCACATATGCTTAGATGCGATGTTTTTCGCGGATTACATATATATAAGAACTATATTGAAATTAATGCAGTCCATGTATTTATTGAAATGTTTGTATGAATATGGAATTATGATTTGTGCCTGTCATGATTGTTGTTTGAGAATATATGATTGTTGTACGTGTGGTAACTCCCTTGTGAAAAGATTTACTATAATATACGTTATAACTAATTTATTACATGTATGTTGATATGTGTAGTCTAAGTGTTTGATAAAATGCCTGAATGAGAAAATGCTTGTAGAAATGTATTTAATGAGGGTGTTGAGATAGGATTCTCAACTACCTTATTTATAGTTACAGTTTCCTTCATGTAACCTATCTTACTTCTACGTGCTTTATGGATGAAATGCCTATGTATGACAATATGTGTACGATGCGTTCGTTAAAATGCTCAAATGAGATTTATACTAAAATTGGTTGTCACATGCTGTTTGACTATCACATATGAATGTCTATTGTGTATGAATAAGATTAGGACTACTGCGTAGTCCAGGCAATCGGTAATGATCCCTGAATTAGTGACTGAGGTCGTTTCGTCACACGAGACACGTTAGATGAATCAGAGTCGTACGTTGTTTGTCGATCTTGATTAGGCCACCCGGAGTGCTTATGCACTCTATGTCGATTAAGTTAACGTGCGCTTGTACCAGTCGAGCTTGTCTAAGTAACCCGATTGGCCTAATGTATGTTCACCATGCATGGACGTTACTGCTTAAATCTAAGGTACCACTTACTAGTCCAAAGCCCGTTTAACCTTGATACCACGATCCGCTAAGACTCATGAGTCGGGCATGGTGGTATGAGACACCGTGGTCGAGCTGTCGGCCTACGCTAGAGTGACGAGCCTCCCCATAGTGACCAGTGAATAACCCAACTCCTGAGCTGAATATGGTGGTATGGGACACTGTATTCAAGTTGTCGGCCTACACTAAGGTGACCTGCCTTTCCCGTAGTGACCTCGAGTATAAAACAGGCTTACCCCAGCGCAGCCTGGCTGTGGTCCCCAGTCGGGTTGGTGACGAGCCTTCGAAAATAAACTATCAGTTGATAGGGCGTTAATGGTGTGACATCGAGTACAAAATAGGCCTACGTTGATGGTAACGAGCCTCTCGTAGCGACTTAGAGTGTAAACTCTCGAACTTGCCTATCGTATGTGATTAACTAAGATTGACGGCCCTAGATGGATCATTGTTTAGGTAAATGATATAAAGGCAGGTATCTTAGCTTCTCAAACCTGTTGTATGAATATGTCTAATTAAGAACTTGGCTAACACGTACATGCACCACATTGCATGTGCCTTTGGTGATGAAGTTGAGCAGCGGGAGTGTTGCATGCGCGACAGTGAGATGATGTCGCTGAGGGAGTACAGGCGAGGGCATGCATCATTATAGCATATCATCCCTACATTAACAAGAATACTTAAGACATGATTGTTGTACTGCTTTATCATTACTGCTTGACTGAATTGATAACATGTTAACCTTTACGTTATAGTTCCACTGAATTAGCTACTCATTCCCACCTAGGGCGGTGTTTTAAATACCACCCAGACTCTGATTTAAATGCAGGTGATGACGAGGTCTATACAACAGAGTTGGACTTCGCAGGTGAGGAGGAAGAGTTCTCCTACGTTCAACTATCAGGCGGATCTATGTAGATCTCATACCAATGTGCAGAGACTACTGGAATACTTGTTTAGTTAAACACATTTACTTCCCGCATTTATATGGTTAGAAACAACACATGTATATATTTAGCCCGGTTTCATACTCATATTCTGAAATTTATAAAACATTTTCATAATTAAATGTATATATTTCAGTCTTCCGCTTGCCAAATCACATTAACTCTGGAGTATAATATGTTGATTTAGTGTAATCTCATTCATGTTTAATGCACTCATATGGACAACATTAAATCATCATTTTCTATGTTGCATAAGTGATGCACCGGAACTCAGGAGTTGAGCCTTTACTCGACCCTCAATTTTCAAGGCCTTACAAGGACGTTACAATGTGGTTGACACAAAACATTTAAATAAATTAAAAATTAATAATATATTAATCATTTTGGAGGTTTGAGATCCGGCAAGTTTTACTCATCTACTTGAGAGCCACTCATGCCAACGTAGCATGTTTGTGGCACATCCAATCGATCAGTCAAGTGGGCCCCACAAGTAGATGACTTGGGGCGAAAATCACTGCGGTTGACTCAACTGGTGGGCCTCACATTTATAAAAAGTATTGACTGCAAAAAAAAAAAAAAATTACTATCCATTTTCACGGTCATATATGGTTACTTGGTAGCAATGTTATTATTCAATTCGAACACATGACCAAAAGTATATATGTGTTGTGGATCCAAGAGTTGTATTTAACTTGAATTGAATTGAAAACTTTATAACCTCAAGTGCTGATATAGCCGGCTAAGACTAGTATATGAATATTGACATAACTACTCAGCCAGTATTTGATAAGATGAATAGGTGATTTATGAAAAGGATGGTTAGCCTTCTGCATGGATTCTTTTTACCTTTAAATAAGGACTTTTACCATAACAGTAACGGCTTGATTGCATTTATCCAAAACAATAACATGAAAAAGTAAATCAGAAATTTAAAAGTTAAATGTCAATTTTATTAATACAAATGAAGATTCGGTACAATCGGAATACATTAGTGAATAAATCAAATATACTTACCAACGGTGTTGCAAGCAGGCGAGATGGTCATGGACTAGACAATCTCCAATATATGAATGATAGTAAGACAATCATGAAAAAAATCGTGATGGTCATAGCTTTTGGTCAGCAAAATGTGAAAAAGAAATCCTAGGCCTGTTTGGACTGATGAAACTATTGGAGCTTCCTAGCCGTTAGGGTCAGAGTCTCTTGTTTTAGGTTTATTTCTGTTAAGTTGAATAAGTCCTCCCTAAACTTGAGGAACAAGATTGCTTTCTGTTTAATGTAGTTATGCACCACGATTATAGGACCTGTAAAGTCATGGGTGGGTATTTTTCTATCTTATTGTAAGGCTATTTATTAGCCACAATAGTTGTTTAGTAAAAGAATAATTCTCCCAACTTTCGTGCAATCAGACTTTGCAAGTCTCTCTGCTATCTCTCTGATCATAACATTTGGTATCAGAGCCTCCTCACGAGGTCTGATCAAAACTTGTGATTCAGGTATTAAAGTGAAGAACCAGAGACATGGCATCCGAGAATAGCTTCGTGCAACCTACCATTCCAAGGTTTGATGGTCACTATGACCATTAGAGTATGCTGATGGAGAATTTTTTGCGTTCCAAAGAGTATTGGAACTTGATAGAGATGGGGATCACTGCTGCAGCAGGAGGATCAGATCTTAGTGAGACACAGAGGAAGACCTATGAAGATCAGAAGCTGAAAGATCTCAAGGCCAAGAACTATTTGTTCCAAGCCATTGATTGTTCGATACTGGAGACCATTTTGAAGAAAGATACGGCGAAAGACATATGGGATTCTTTAAAGCAAAAGTATCAAGGAAATGCACATGTCAAGCGAGCTCAATTGCAAGCTCTTCGCAAGGAGTTCGAAGTGTTGCATATGAATGTTGCAGAGTCGGTCAATGATTATTTTGGCAGAACTCTCACCATAGCTAACAAGATGCGAACGCATGGGGAGCGAATGGATGATGTGGTAATCGTTGAAAAGATATTGAGGTCTATAACTTTAAAATATGATTACGTTGTTTGCTCCATTGAGGAATCCAATGACCTGGACAAAATGTCCATAGACGAGCTTCAGAGCAGCCTCTTGGTGCATGAACAGCGAATCAGCCGACATGTGAACGATGAACAAGCACTTCAAATCACTCATGGTTTCCAGCAAGGAGGAAGAGGTGCAGGCAGAGGCACTTACCGAGGATGAGGAAGAGGAAGGGAAGGTTTGGGTTCGACAAATCTATCATAGAGTGCTACAATTGTCATGAACTAGGGCACTTTCAATGGGAATGTCCTAAGCGAGACAAGGAACAAAAAGCAAACTATGCTGAAACAAAGGAGGAGGTGCTGTTGATGGCTCTTGTAAATTCCAACGAGACTGCGATGGAGCACATTTGGTTCCTTGACTCTGGGTGCAGTAACCATATGCGTGGGAGAAAAAACATGTTTTTTGATCTTGATAGCAGCTTTCAAGAATCGGTGAAGCTTGGCAATGACTCGAGTATTAGTGTACAAGGTAAGGGTAAGATTCGAATGGAGGTAAATGGGTTTGTGCATGTAATCACAGAAGTCTTCTATATACCAGACCTGAAAAACAACCTGTTGAGCATCGGTCAATTGCAGGAAAAGGGGCTGGCAGTACTTATCCAACATGGAAAATGCAAAATCTTTCACAGTGAGAAAGGTTTAATCATGGAAACAAAAATGACACACAACAGGATGTTTGCTGTGCCTGCTCGTTGCGCACCAAAGGAACAGCAATGCTTCTCCTCACTGATCACAGATCAAGCAGACCTTTGGCACTGCCGTTATGGACATCTCAGCTGGAATGGGCTCAAAGTGATCCAACAAAAGAACATGGTGGCAGGGTTACCTCGGTTTAAAGCCTCTCAAAATGTGTGTGAAAACTGTCTAGTGGGAAGACAGCACCGTGATCCATTTCCTAAAGAAAGCATGTGGAGAGCCTCCAACATTCTTCAGTTGGTGCATGCTGACATATGTGGACCAATCAACCCTATTTCAAATGGTAAAAAACGGAATCTTATCACCTTCATCGATGACTTTAGTAGAAAGACTTGGGTATACTTCTTGGTGGAGAAGTCAGAAGCTTTTTCCACATTCAAATCTTACAAAGCCAGAGTTGAGAAGGAAACTGGAACATACATACGGAGCCTTAGAACAGATCGTGGGGGAGAATTTACATCACAGGAATTCACCAACTTCTGCAATAAGCATGGAATCCATCGACAATTAACGGCTGCCTATACACCCCAACAGAACGGTGTCGCGGAAAGGAAGAACCGTACCATTATGAATATGGTGCGAAGCATGTTGACAGTAAAGCAAATTCCTAAGACCTTTTGGCCTGAAGCAGTGAATTGGACAATGCATGTTTTAAATCGATGTCCAACTCTTGCCGTGAAGAACAAAACGCCTGAAGAAGCGTGGAGTGGGCACAAGCCATCAGTGGACTATTTTCGAGTTTTTTGGATGCATTTCTCACGTCCATGTACCTGACAACAAGAGGGTAAAGCTTGATACCAAGAGTTTCAAATGCATATTATTGGGGATAAGTGAGGAATCCAAGGCTTATAGATTATTTGATCCACTTTCAAATAAAATAATTGTTAGCCGAGATGTGGTATTTGAAGAAGATCAGCAATGGAACTGGGATGATGGTCACAAACAGGCCATATTGGCTGAGCTCGAATGGGAGACTGAAGAAGAATCAGAAGTGGAAGACGAGGGAGATGGAGAAGAGTCTGAAACCAATGAAGAATCTGGATAAACTGAACCCGAGTCTGATGGAGGTAACGTTTCAAATGAAGAAAACTCACCTTGTGAAATACGAGCTCGGAGACCACCAGTGTGGATGCGGGACTATGAAACTGGACAAGGTCTCTCAGATGAAGAAAATGTTAACCAGGCACATTTAGCCTTGTTCACTGACGGGGATCCCATTACATTCGCAGAAGCTGTGAAGTCCGAGAAATGGAGGAAAGCCATGGATCAAGAAATACAAGCTATTGAGAAGAACGACACATGGGAATTAACAGTGCTGCCATCGGGAGGAAAAACCATAGGAGTAAAGTGGATCTTTAAGACAAAATACAACGAAAATGGAGAAGTGGACAAGTATAAGGCTCGGCTAGTTGCCAAGGGGTATTGTCAGCAACATGGAATTGATTACGCTGAAGTATTCGCACCAGTGGCTCGCTTGGACACTATACGAATTGTTATATCCCTCGTTGCACAGAAAGCTTGGGTGATTTACCAACTTGATGTCAAGTCGGCTTTTCTGCATGGGGAAATTACTGAGGAAGTCTTCGTTGAGCAGCCTCCAGGATATGAACAGATGGGGCATGAATCTAAGGTTTATTGACTCAAAAAAGCATTGTATGAACTCAAACAGGCTCCCCAAGCCTGGTATAGTCGCATTGAGGCATATTTCATCAAAGAAGGCTTCACCAAATGCCCTTATGAGCATACTTTATTCATTAAAACTGCAGCTGGAGATAAAATTTTAATTGTGTGCCTTTATGTTGATGACCTTATTTTTACTGGCAATGATGAAGTGATGTTCGAACAATTTAAGAAGTCCATGAAGATTGAGTTCGATATGACTGATCTTGGAAGAATGAGATATTTCATTGGCATTGAAGTATTACAAAAGGCAGATGGTATCTTCATCACTCAACGGAAGTATGCTCAAGAGGTCCTGGAAAGGTTCAATATGGGTCAGTGTAACCCAGTACATCATCCAGTGGTTCCTGTCTTCAAGCTCACGAAAGATGAAGGGGGAGTAGAAGTTGATAGTACTGTCTACAAGCAAATGGTGGGAAGTCTTATGTATTTGACTGCCACACGCCCCGATTTGATGTTTATTGTTAGTTTGATCAGTAGGTATATGGAGCGTCCTACTGAGTCTCACTTACTGGCAGCAAAAAGAGCTTTGAGGTATATAAAAGGCACGGTTAGTTTTGGGATGTTCTACAAGAAGGGAGGAAGTGAAGAACTCGTAGGGTACACTGACAGTGACTATGCTGGCGATCAGGATGACAGGAAAAGTACCTCAGGCTATGTTTTTGTAATGAGCTCGGGAGCTATCTCTTGGTCTTCAAAGAAACAACCAGTGGTTACTCTCTCCACCACCGAAGCTGAGTTCATAGCTGCTACGTCAAGTGCATGCCAGGTCGTGTGGTTACGAAGAATTCTGAAAGTTCTAAATCAAGAGCAAAGCAGTCCAACGGTAGTGTTTTGTGATAATATCTCAGCGATTAAACTCTCAAAGAACCCTGTGATGCATGGTCGGAGTAAGCATATAGATGTAAGATTTCATTTTCTTCGAGATCTTGTCAGGGATGGAATTTTGGAGCTAATTCATTGTTCTACACAACAACAAGTTACAGATGTTCTTACAAAGCCGTTAAAGCTTGATGTTTTTCTGAGGATGCGAGGCTTACTGGGTGTATGTGAATATCCAGGTATAAACTGAATAACAATGGCATTCAATTTAAGGGAGGATGATGAAACTATTGGAGCTTCCTAGCCGTTAGGGTCAGAGTCTCTTGTTTTAGGTTTATTTCTGTTAAGTTGAATAAGTCCTCCCTAAACTTGAGGAACAAGATTGCTTTTTGTTTAATGTAGTTATGTACCACGATTATAGGACCTGTAAAGTCGTGGGTGGTTATTTTTCTATCTTATTGTAAGGTTATTTATTAGCCACAACAGTTGTTTAGTAAAAGAATAATTCTCCCAGCTTTCGTGCAATCAGACTTTGCAAGTCTCTCTGCTATCTCTCTGATCATAACATGGACGGGCAGGGTGGATGGGATTAGGTTGTATTAGGATGGATTTGAAGGAGTAATCCCAGGATTTGGTCAGGCGTGCCAAACAGGCAGAAGTTGGATATAGCAATCCCATGGGATTGCCAGCAATCCACTGACATCACCATCATTACCTTGAAATCCACACAATCCCATCTATTTTGCTTGGGACATGTTTGGTTAGACGGAGCAATCTCGGGATTGGCTGACGTAATCCCAGGATTGGCCAGGTGAGCCAAACATACTCAGTGGTGAATTCCCTGGATATAGCAATCCACTGACACAGCCATCATTACTTGCCATCCACCCTAATACAATCCAATTTGGAATGGGCCCGTCCAAACACGCCCTAAGGATTTAAGAATTTAGAGGGAACTCGACAATGATATCATGGATATTAATCCTAGTTAAATTGAATTGTTGCAACGACGTATTGGACATAAGTGAGAACTAACTACACTAAGTTACTCAATTGGAATTATTGCAGCACAATGCTGGATAAAAGTGGAAATTAAACTATATTAGGCTAATCAATCCACACATATTGTAGCATGGTGTTATTTATTGATCGGTAGAAGTGGAGAAGTTGATTAAATTATTACCAAGATGAGAGATAAAAGATTGATCAACGTCATTAATATGAAAAGAGTTAATTAATTTGGATTAGTTAAGGACCGAGGATGTATTTAGCATGGTCTTGATCATTTTAGGGTATGAGACCATAAATGGGGTATATCTCAATCTCAAGTGGACCACATTACAGGAAACAGTGTTGAATGAAACTTCGACTATAAAAAACTTTTTAAGGCCTATAAAAGTTTTGGATCAAGCTGTTCTTTGTTTTCCCCTTCATCTAGGTCTGTATGACGTAATCAACAGATTGATGTCAAATAAACAGTACATAGGACCTTAGGAGGATTTTAATGGTGGATATCCAATCACTATTGTTTTCCTGTGGTGTGGTCCACCTGAGATTTATATCCCTCTCATTTTTGGGATCAAGCCCTGAATGATCTGTAAAAATGGATGAACGTGATGGATGAAACACATGCATCATGGTGGGGCCCACAGATCACCGACCACCAGCCACTTGGGTGGTGGCAGGGGGAGTAGCCAATCCACATGTAGCATATACAACCCATGTACTTTAATCAATTTCTGTAAGTTTTCATCTTCTAAGATTTCTTTAGCACCATTCCATCTATTGGTTGCTCTCGCTCCACGCCAATAAAATATAATTATGAAAAATAAGAAGACAGACAATGCGGTGGCCCACTAGAATGGACGATAATCACGCGGCCGCGGATTGGATACTACCCCTTCTTCTCCCGAGTTCGGCAAAGACAGTGGCTCTAAGGGGCCCATCGTGATGTATAGGTTTAATCCACACTGTCCATCCATTTTTCCATATCATTTTAAGGAATAAGCTCACAAATAAGGAAGATGCAAGGCACAATTGGACCACACCATAGGAAGAAGCGGTGATAATGATTTCCACCGTTGAAACCTCCCTACAGCCCACCATGATGTTTATTTTCCATCCACATGTTCATAAGGTCATATCGACCTGGACGAAGGGAAATTACAAATATTAGCTTGATCCAAAACTTCTGTGACCCCAAGAATTTTCAACCCTAGATGTATAATCACAACTGTGTGGTCCATTTAAGCCTTGGATCTTCATCATTTTTGGGATAATATGATAAAATGATACAGAAGAAGAGTGGATGGACGGTATGGATAAAACCCATATATCACGGTGGTCCATAAGAGCCCCTGCCTGAGCCGTGATCAGGACAGGCGGGGTTACTGGTTAGTACCCTTTTAGCGTCCTAATCACACAGTCCAAATTCCGTGAAACACTAGATTTCAACCATTGGCCGATGACGATCTTGGGTGGTTAGATTTCAACCATTAAGTGACGACGATCATGGGCGGCCCACCTTATCTGTACCATATAATTCATATATATATATATATATATATATATATATATACTGTGGCAGTGTAAAAAATGGCCAACATGCGTCCTATGTGCCGTCCACTATAATACTGTGGCAGTGTAAGATAAAGACAAGACATCACCAGTGGGCCATGGACACCAAGATAAGATCACCCACATTGAGATCTATCTGTAGGAATAGACACCATAACTGACCGTTGAATTTCAAGAGGAATCATACTCTCGGTGGTCATGCGCCAGTTTGGCACGTGGAGCCCATGATTTGGTGATCTGAACCATTGATCTTATGAGAATTATTGTTGATTGGGGGGGATGCAACAAAATTCCTCCCAGATTAGTAGACAATAATCCATTAAGTACAAATAGAAATATGGTTTAATGCAAAGCATAGATGGTTAGGATCTTAGAATTTCGAAGATTTCTTTATTTCTCATTATTCATGGTGGGGCCCATCATGTGAAAGGTCTTGATCGCCGAATCATAGTGCTTACTTGGTTGAATTGAGCGCATGAAGATATTCATCTGGATCTGTAATTCTCCGAATTCCCAAATAAGACAACCTAAGAGATAGAACATCCACATCACCATGAATGCTCGGTGAGTGCGTTACGTGCGGCCCCGGCGTCACCCAAGATAGTGTGTCACTTACCCTGGGGCCCACATGGACTCATGTCTTCTATATCCAAACCGTCCATCCGTTTTTACATATCGTTTTAGAATATAATCCCAAAATCAAAGCAGATCCAGGTGGACGATGACATTTGAAATAGTGGTGACTAACCATTAATGGACCACAAGAGTTTTGGATCAAGCTAATTTTTTTTCACTTATCAAAAGGTTCTTGTGACTTTATCAACAGGTTCGATGGCAAATAAACATTACTTAAATATTATGGTGGGCCCTAGGTAGTTTTAATGATGCCTTCAATCACAACTGTTTCCTAAAGTATGGTCCAACAGAGATATATATCTTACTCATTTCTGTCTTATGCTCTAAAGGTGTGTTTGGGGGACGCGGATTTTGTCCTATCCCATCCGTCCGGGCAGGCCTCTGTGGGGCCATCGTGATGTAATTATTTTATCCACACCGTTAATCGTTTTTATATGATCATTTTAAAATATTACACAAAAAATGAAGTAGATAAACATATCCAGTGGACCACATCAAAGAAAGCTGCAGTGATAATGACACCCACCGTTGAAACATTTCTAAGGGCCACTGTGATGATTTGTTACCACCCAACCTATTAATAAGTCATGCAGACTAGGATGTAGTGAAAACACAAATTTCATCTTGATCCAACACTTCTCCAGCTCCCAGGAAGTTTTTAATGGTGAAAGTTTAACCCACAATTTGTGGTCCACTTAAGCCCTGAACCTACCTCGATTTTTGGGTCATAGTTTAAAATAATCATATAAAAACAGTTAACGGTGTGGATAAAATAATTACATCACGGTGGGCCCCATAGAGTCCTACCCGGACAGATTACCGTCCGGTCGGCGTCCGTGTTTGGGCGGTGGGATTAGAAGGGATTGGGTGGTATGAGATTTAAAAAACATAATTATTACCCTGGCAGAATTGTTCCCGTTGCCACGGGATAAGTTTAATGTCATGCTTTGTTAGTAATACAGTGATACATTGAATGTTTATACCCACCATCATTTGAAATTATTGGGAGTAACACACGTGTTATATCTTAACCGTTCATTTGTTTTGTAATCTCATTTTATGACGTGAGCCTAAAATAAGCTAAATCCAAAACTTATGTGGCCCAGAGAAGTTTTCAACGGTAAGTATTCAATCCCGGTTGCTTTTTATGGTGGGTCCACTTGGGCTTTAGATTTACTTGATTTTTTGGCCTATGCTCTAAAATAATCTCAAAAAATGGGTGGACAGTATGGATATATCCCACACATCATGGCGAGACCTACACAACTTGCTAACATTGAGTGAAATTGGCTTGGGCCCAATGCAATTTCATCTAAATCTAATTCCACGCTTTTCCATACTTCCCAAACATGGAATGGAATTGACACAAGACCAGATGAATCCCATCCCACCTAATCCCACTGCCCAAACATGGATCGTCCAAAACAGATGAACGGTGCGGATATAGAATACATGCATCATGATGGCCCCCACGGAAAGGGCTACAAGGTCTTGGGTGAGTCCGTGGCCGCACCTAATCCGCGCCCAAATGCTCAGCCGTCGGCACTTGGATCATGAACCAGAAAAGTTATATGAGACGCGGTGTGCATCTTTACACCACAAGTGCGGGTTTTTTTTATGGTTTTGGTAAGTGGGGTCCATGGTTCGGTAATCCAGACCATTGGCATATTCCATCCCAGTATGGATGGTCTACAACTCAAAATTCAACTCAAAAGAACAATTTTCACCGTTTGAAATATGTCACACATACAAACGGTCTAGAAGAGAAATGCAAGAACGGTCCATATTCAACAGAAAAAAGCCTCCAGATTGGTCTCTGAGATTTCCAGGATGGTACGAGACGACGGTTTGTCCACGTTTGTTGACCCAGGACGGATTCCATGGATGTGGGGCCATATTTCGGTTATTCAAACCGTTGATTTAGTGGGTCCCACATTTGATGGGGCATGCCTTCAAAATTCTCAATATTGTAAGATTACAACCCTTTGATCTTTGGCCTATAATTAGACGGTTAAGGAGAAAATGCAGCAACAATCCTTTCTCCAAGAAATAGTGGAAAAATCAACAGGTCGTTATCTTTGAATCATGATGGATTTTGGAGAATCAACAATCTAGGGCTGGGCCCGTCAGATCAACGGACATGATAAATCAACCATTTTACCACAGGCACAATTCCTGCATGTCCGCGAGCCACACCTTTAATGACGAGCAGAACATCCAATCCATGAAAATGATGGGCCAGACTCTGATAATCACCTAGGATGAAAATCAGTTCGATCCACTCATAGATTGGGACCCAACATCAAAAGCAGTGGACAACTGATCGTATGATTCCGTATATTGTGTTGCCCATCCACTCAATAGATCGGATTTATTTTTACATCAGTTTATTATCATGGTATGGCCTACCTTTTACACGGATTGGATGTTCTGAAATGTGACATGTTATCTTCACTTATGATATAGTTTTTTATTGGATTATTTCTCTTTCTGCCGCCTTATCCTCAACCTCGACAAATTAGTGGATTTGGCACTACATCTATCGCATTCGTCCCCTCTACCGTATGGGAGTGGATTAGGTGCAGCCAGGCCTCACCCAAGAGTCCAAGACGATGCGGCCCTTACCGTGGGGCCTACTTGATGCATTTATTTTCAATCTCCATCCATCCATTTTGACAAATCATGTTAGAGCACGATCCCAACAAATGAAGCAGATTCAAATCACAGATGCACCGGGAAACCGTGGTGATTGAACGCCACACTATCTCTAGGGCCGACCCTAATGTTACCTTAATAATCTCAACCGTCTGCCAAATTCAACAAATGACGTTGAGGTGCGCGTAAAACTAACTGCCGCCGGCATATATATATATAGAGAGAGAAAAAAAGTCATGCTCCCCTACGCACCTATGCACTTGCGCACCTTTGCATACGTGCCATGAGTGTCTAATTGAAACTATCCATGTGATGCGGAATCCCATGAAACCATATATAAGAAATTTTCACCCCGATCTAAGATTCTGGTGGGCCATAGCAAAGAGAAATGCAAATCAAGGGAAGAAATAGTTTTTATATTTCATGGCCCATAGAAGTTATAGATCAAAGTAAAACTTAGTCCCAGGAAGTTTCACGAGGTGCTGCTTCACATGAACGGTTCAGATTTTGGATCCAAATCACATATGATGGGTTCTCAAAAAAGTTCGTAGTTAGTACGTACGAACTGGTTGGTAGGTTAGCGTTTCCGCGTGTGTGTATATCCCCAAATGCTAAGCTGCGCAACCGCTCACATTACCTTTTTTTTAGAACTTATCATATGTGGTCCACTTGAAGCAGCACCTCATTAAACCTTCCTATTCTAATTTTTACTTTGATCTAAAACTTTGGTG
The DNA here is from genome assembly GCA_030180095.1 of Magnolia changhungtana. Classification (NCBI taxonomy): domain Eukaryota; kingdom Viridiplantae; phylum Streptophyta; class Magnoliopsida; order Magnoliales; family Magnoliaceae; genus Magnolia; species Magnolia changhungtana. The sequence goes on along the minus strand of JASAUF010000218.1, from coordinate 4,114,451 downwards.
TGCCACGAAAAATGAAATTAGTTTTCTCCCTTAATTTGCATTTCTCTTTGATATTTCCCACCAGAATTTTGGGTGAAAATTGTGTATCAAGGTTTCATGAGATTCCGTATCACATGGACCTTGGTTTAGACGCCCATGATAGGTGTGCAAGGTGCGCAGGTGAGCATTATATATATATATATATATATATATATATATATATATATATATATATATATATATATATATATATATATATATATAAAAGAGTGAGAGAGGTCACCAAAGGGTCCAGATCTTTCAATGTGAGAGTTCTTCACTATGTCACTCATCCACACTGCAACCAGTTAGATGAACGGTTTGGATTAGGGCTGTCAACGGGCAGGGCGTGGGGGAGTTCTTGGCCAAGATTTTGAATTGTTTCGGACTGCCCTATTCAAAATTCTGATTTTTCGGGTCCGAGCCCGGCCTATTGACACCCCTAGTTTGGATCGCGGAATCACAGCCTCATATCCAGGGAATTATTGCCAACCATACATTTAGTGATGAGCAGTACCGTACTGTCACGGTACGGGCCCACCAACACCAAATAATCTTCTGAATATCACATCCCATCAGTTGGATCAATTCAGTAGTTCCTGGAGTACCGGAAACTGTAGACCCAGCAACCACCGTACTCCATCCGATAAAAAGTTCCAAACCGTTCATATGGTGAGCGTGGGCCACAATGTAAAACCTGCCGACAATCTTAACCATCCAACTGAAGGATTTCTCGGTATAACCATTCACAACGAGAGTGAATGAATGGTTCAGATCGTGATGGGTGGGGCCCACCGAAGATGTAGATGCCGCCAGACTACAAATTGGGTGTACTCCTGCATGCTGCCTGCCTCCTTTTTAGTACAGGCCATTAGTTTCTCCACATGAAACGTCTCAGGTGGCTTAAAAGGAAGGAAAGGGACACGTTAGTGGGGGCAGGAGGTAAAAGAGAGTGGGCCCCACTGCCATTTGTAGGGCCTAAATTCATTGTAGGACAGACCATCATTGAAGGTGTTGTAGAGGTATCCAAACAGCAAACGTACTCACCGGGCTCATACACGCATTTTAAAATGAGTCATCCACAACACGTGAGGATCGTGGCCCACCTGGAGATGAGAGATGTGGACGTGACGACATCGAAGAGCGTACCAGATGCTGACAGCACAAATGCATGCACGGCAATGCATGGGAGTGCGTGTAGGCAAGTGCGCTAGTGTGAAACTACTGTAGTGAAAGGGAAGTTACCACGCAGATATTTCGCCCGCATGCCTCGCAACTCGGTGTGACTCAGTTGGTCCTGAGTGGAGTTGCAACTCAGCCGTGTCAGCCCGAGTCATCCCCTATTTTCATTCCTAACTCAACACTGTCCAACTGGATCAGCTCCGACTGAGTCAACTCAGTCGAGTCGGACGGGATTCATTGAGTCTGGAAAACCTTTCATTTTTAACTTTTTTTTTTTTTTTTTTTATTCCGAGTCATTCTTTTATAAAATTTATTTTTACATTTTTTTTAATAGTTAATTGATTAAATTAATAAAGAAAAAGGGAGAGAAAATGATAGCTGCTTGCAGAAGAAAAGAATCATCATATTTCTGGATGTGTAGGAGTTATTTGATAGGGCAACGTATGACACTTGATACACATGCACTCAAAAAATTTACACGTGGCACTCATTAACTTAAATTAAACTTCTAATTAACAACCAGGCAATTTAAAGTTAACAAAAAATACATCTTTAAATTGGAGGATTTATATCAGATCTTGACCATGTTAGTTCTAATAATTCGAAAAAATAAAATAAAATTTCTTCAACTATTCTATTAGTTGAACAGAATTAAAATTCAAAAAGTCATGACTAACCTAAAAGTATTAGATACAATGTAATAAAGACATTTTTTACTTAACGCTATTCACGCTAACAGCTACAGTGTAGTTGAAAGGCATTTTTTACTTAACGAACAAAAAAAAAAAACCTAATCACAAATACATATATTATTCGTTAATAAGTGTAAAACGTGTATAACCACTTTCAGCTTCTTCTTTTTTTTAATGCAAATTAAAAAGATTCCTTTGAATTATTTCCCAAACAAAAAGGAAAAAACAAAGAACATTTAAATGTTGAGTATAACACGCGACTACCAGAAAAAGTAGCTTCTTCTTTGTTCTTTTTCTTTTTCGTTTTTTCTTCTTCTTAGGCTTTTTTTTTTTTTTTTTTTTTTTGTACTTGGCATTCCCACCAACTACCCAAGTGCATGTTTGGACGGCCACCTTGAATAAATTTTTTTTTATTTCTTTTTAATGATCTTTGCAAGCAGCTGACATTTTCTAGGAAAAATAATTTTTAGCACTTTTAAGCAAAAAAATAATTTGGGAAGGCCGTGTCTAACTTATGGCCTGCACCCGTGCTAATGTACCATGTATGTGTCAGTTCCAGTCCATTAAGTGCTCAGCATCACGTGACAATACATTAATTTTAAAAAATCACGACCATCCATTCTTCAAATGGACCACAATAGTGGTGTATGGTCAGCTTTCCTGAACAAGAGTAACACATCCATTGCACCTTTTGCTTGAAATGGTTTCTTGCTCTCATCCAAACAGACCACAAAATTAGAACATGCTATAAGCATTTGCGAAAATGTCTAGTCTATTATCTACCGTCCAATGAGTAGGCCGGCCTAATTTTCGGTGTGGCCCACCTTTTCCATGGATCCAGTATCCTTGTTACACATTGACACGAAAGAAAGTGCTGCTTGTGAAAGTTACACATAAAGAGCACAACTTGACAGCCTTAATAAACCATGTGGGTAAGACCCTGACCGTAGCGACCACCTCGATGTATGCATTGTATATCTGCGCCATCAATCTGTTTTGCCAGCTTATTTTAGGGCATGATCGTTAAAATGAATCAGATACAAATTCAGATGGACCACCAGAGGAAACAGCTGTGACTGAACGCTCATCATTAAAAACTTCCTAGGGTCTACTGTAATGTTTATTGACCATCCAACCTGTGGATAAGGTCACACAGACCTGGATGAAATGAAAAGAACAAATATCAGCTTGATCCAAAACACTTTTGTGGCCCACTAAACGTTTTTAATGGTCTATAACCACTATCTCCTGTGTTGCGGTCCACCAGAAATTTATATCTGTATCAGTTTTTGGAACATGACCTAAAATGAGCTGACAAAACAGATGGACGGTGTGGATATACAATGCATACATTGAGGTGGGTCCTACCGTCAGAGTCCCACTCACATTGCTGGTTACAGGTTGGGAGCCAAGTCGCACTCTATTGGAGATGTATGTGATCGTTCCACGTCTTAAAGCAGTATTGGTGGTAATTCAATGATTCCCCGTTCGGTACCTTAGATCTGGTGGTGAATGAGTGTATTTCAAATCCATATAACTGCCTTTGCATTTGGAAGCCTTGGATTTGGAGGTAAATGGTATCCGAGGTATTTAAGATCTATCTTTTTAGTGTATTTTGAAATCTAAGTTAAATGCTGAGATTCATATATAATTCAAAAAGAAAAAAAAAAAAAAATTGACTTTTGTTATTTAAGTGTAAGTGTAAATATAGGTGATTCGCACGTCTAACAAATGTGTCATTAGGCTACTAATTCACTGGATATATGACATGCTCATAATACTCAAAACAATTCAATTATCAGCTACAATACTAAAATCATGTCAATAGAATGATCTGAACCATCCAAATATTAGACATCTAAATGGATGGTTAAAAACAGTAGCGAGCCACTTGTTTGTGATCTTTGCATTTGTGGCCCACCCAAGGCTTAGAATTTCATCTTTTGGGCCAAAGTACATATTTTAATGGACTTATTACAATCATTCTATCAAATATCACACACATATATACTAATTTGGGATATGAAATCTGATTTAGTTAATCAAATCCAAGTCTTGTGAACATACAGTAGAATTCCAATGCCTTACAAATTCAGGCTTCTAAATGAAAGACTTAGATTCCGATGCATTTCAACCAAACACAAATAAGGATTTGGAATCACCTTTTTTCCAATGTAATTGTGATTTTGTTTCCAATGCAATTCCAAATCCAAGCTCCCAAACAGCCTAAAGGTTGCATTTGGTTGCACCATATATCAGGGGTAAAGAATATCATGATATTTGGCTTAACCAAACGCTGCCTATACAAAACTCATGTCCTTTTATCATATAAAAAGTCAAGTATAGAGCGTCAAATGCCAGTATAGCGCCGATTTCCATAGCCATTGGAAATTTTCAGTGTGGCAGAGAGAACCTGACCGAGCAGCGGACGAACTCACTAAGCAAGATCCAACCATCGGATGGTATTCATTCCACTAATGAATTGCAATGTTTTCCCCCTTAGGTTCTAGACCAAAACCCGAGTTACTCTGAGATGGGTCCAACGTCCCGAACCACTCCCGACCAGAGCCAGGCCCTGGACACCTTACCCAAGCATTGGCATTCAGCACACAGCTGGCTTGGAAAAGCCTTGGCGAAAGCTTACGACGCAGCCCACACCTCAACCAAGGCCCTGAGCTCATGCTTTTCTGGCCCAAAGGTTTGCTGCAGGCTGAGGCTAACACTGGCTGGGCCCCAACCTCACCCCTTCACAACCCATTCACATATGCATTATAGTGCATTTACCATGTGTCGTCGCTGATTTATGAAATCTTCATGAAGCCCAAGTTCCGAATAGGGCAGAGGAGAAATGGGGCATCAGCCCCTCCTGTTTACTTGCCGCTCCCGAAGTTCAGTTCATGGGCCCGACCAGCAAATGGCAATCACAAAGAGAACCATGGTTGTGGCTTTTTCAGATCTCAATGAAGGAAAAAAAAAAAGGTTCTTGGGATTGTGCCTAGGCCCAACCTTCTTCTTCTTTTCTCTTGCTTTAAAAGAGGGCCCAGATCGAGCAGGCAGGCCTAACATCTTTTTTTATTATTATTTATTTTGGTCTCCAATTAAAAGTGGACCCAGATTCAGCCAGCGGGCCTAACATTGACACTGAAGTCCAGCCTGTGGTGGGCTAAACCTGAAAGCTCTATGGGACAACATGGCCCAATGAGAACCCCAACTGACCGCAATTCAATGACCATGGTCTTACATATTCAAATAGGGGTACAAACAGGTTAGCACCATAGTTCTAAAACTAGCTGACTCACTTGAAACTCATCCGAATCAACCAACTTGGCGAGATTTTGAGCCTAGTCATCGCAAAACTCAGCTCTTTAACTGGACTCACTCATCAAGTCAACTGGAAAATTCACTTGACAAAACTCAGGCCGAGAACGGAAGTGAAGGAGATCCACCGAGGGGCACAAAGCATTCAATCACTGCACCAAGCACTTGTTATTACTACTCAATAGGGCAATTTATATTACTTGTAGAAGTCTTTACTGTTCTAAAATTACATTCCTATATTTTTATCTGTAAATCAAATATCAAATAGAGTCGGCTGTGTTTGGTTGTAGAGTTGGATCCTTTCTCACCTATTACCTGGGTCTCCCTCTGTGTGGGAAAGCCTCCGTTATACCTTTGGGATAGAGTGCTTGAAAGAATAGAGGAAAAAATCTCCTCCTGGAGTAGCTTGCTTTCTCTTGGAGTCAGGCTTGTATTAAGGACTCTTTAGCTAACCTCCCTGTCTACTACATGTCTTTATTCCATTGCCCGAAATCAGTTATTTCCAGAATTGATAAATTACACAGGGACCTCATCTAATTGAAGAAACGGACTGAAATACATAGGAATCCCATATATAATGAAAGTTTGTGCGAATTTTTGAGAACCATTTAAATTACTAATCTAGTAATTTAAATGGTTCTCAAAAACTCAAGATGTATCTGATTAGGATTCCAATTCACTTCACAGCGTAAAGCGTCTGTAGGTGGCTTTTCAAGTCCGCCGTCAAATCCCAGGGCTCAACCCTGGACAGGCGGTGGAAACTACCAAGCTGGAGTACGGTAGGGGCAGAGGGAATTTCCGGTGGAGCGGTGAAATGCGTAGAGATCGGAAAGAACACCAACGGCGAAAGCACTCTGCTGGGCCGACACTGACACTGAGAGACGAAAGCTAGGGGAGCGAATGGGATTAGATACCCCAGTAGTCCCAGCCGTAAACGATGGATACTAGGCGCTGTGCGTATCGCACAATGGATCTTCCTCTAGAAAATTTCCCCTGCTAAATTAGAAGTTAGTGTGTACCCCATACGCACAAGGGGGAGCAGGAATTAAGCGCGTGGATTTGGTAAATTCAGCGTTTTTGGGCAAGTGGGTTTGGAGGTTCTGTAAAGAGGAGTCAGCTTTGTGGATATCTCTTGTAGTTGCTAAATATAGTCCATCTCCTATGGGATGGTGAACAAAATCTTCTTCCCTCCACTGGGCATCATTTATACAGAAAGGTATATACCAGGTGGCAGCCTGTCTTTCAAGGTGTGGGATTCTTGGTAGGTAATGGTGAAAGGGTGATATTTTGGTTGGACCCCTAGCTGGGGGAGAAAACTCTCTTCTCCCTATTCCAGGACCTGGCATCTGTTTGCAATGATATTAATATCACTGTGGATCAACGCTATTCTGGGAGGGGATTGGAAGGCCTTTGGCTTCCTCCTTTTACGAGGAACCTGAGGGATAGTGAGATCGCCAGCCTTGCTAATTTACTCTCCTGTTTGCAGGGAGCCTGTATCTCGTCGGAAGAGAGAGGAAGACTCTTTAGTTTGGAAGTGTAAAGCCTCAGGTTCCTTCTTTGATCTTCTCGCTAGACCGGCAAATTCAGAATCTCCTAGCCCTTCGAGCTTTGTTTGGACGTATGGGGCTCCCCTTAAAATCATAGGGTTTGCATGGGTCGTTGGAAGAGGTCACGTGCTCGCAAGGAATGGTCCTTCCAAACATGTGCCTCTTATGCGAACGAGATGCAGAAACGGTCAACCATGTCTTCCTTCACTGTCCATTTTTGACAATCATCTGATCGGGGGTGTTCTCTTTAGCCAGTGTCTGCTGCTTCATGCCTGCTTCCATTGGAGATCTTTTGCTCGGATGGCACGAAGTAGACAGGGGGTCATTGGGTAGAAAGAGATGGAGACTCATTCTTCTTACAGTTTTCTAGGTTATTTGGAGGGATAAAAATAATCGTTTTTTTTTCACAGTAAGGGTCTTTCAGCCTTAGGAGTGTTTAACAGAGCGTTGTTCCTGTTTATCGACTGGGCCCCTCGAGCCGTGCTCCTAGTCATTTTCACCTTTTTTTTCTGGGATCATGCATGACCCACGGGCTGCTGTTGTTGCACTCTTTGTTTTTTCGTTAGGCTAGGTTTGCTCCTTACTGGCCTTTGGCTTAATAAAATTGCACCTTTCAAAAATAAATAAATAAAGACTCCTTCAAGTCTTCAACGTTTACCCAACCAGCTGATTATCGAGTCTAGTCGAGCTTCAAAACTATGGTTAGCACAACCACTGTCATCGACATCAAAGACACTAAACCTTGGTAAGAGCAAGTTAATGTATCTTAAATGCACAACAGTAGGATCACGAAATCATGAAGTGAACTCAAGTGTCCTGATGGGCCATCATTGGGCCGATGAGGCCCATGATTTTGGGGATCCAGGCCCTTGATTAGATGGGCCCCAATGTGGATAGGAGGTGACTTAGTACCACATCAGTGTGTTCAGTTGCACTAAATATTTTTAATATTTATACTATTATAAATATTGTTAATTTCATCATTAAATACCAAGTCGAGTCAATAAAGACTCAATTAATTCCAAGTTGGCCCAACCTAGCTAGACATCGAGCCAAGTCAGACTGTTTGGGTTTTTGAACTATGTGCAGCATCTCAATTCAAGTGATGCAGAAATTCCAAGCAACAAATTGAAGCTGAAATGGCAACGCAACGGAAAAATTGGCCTGGCAAGAGAGCACCCAAAAAATAAAGTTCAAAACATTGCTAAATGGACACAGGCTATTCATTGGGTTGGTCTGTTAGCATGCCAATTTGGCATACTGCAATATCCAGGCCATTGATCAGGTGGGGCACACAGTGAACATGCCCTGACCCAGAAAACAGGCTAGTCCATCCCTCAGGTGGAATACACTTGTATGAGAAAGGTCTATATTCAATGTATGCATTTAGTCCAATTTTTTGTGTCAGGCATGTTCATGGCCTGCCCCACCTGATGAATGGCCCATATGTCGCAAACAAGGCAAGGCCACTTCTCCATCCCACTCACGCTGAGTACCGTTCGCACTTTGCATTGCATCACTCATATTCCAGCCATAGGACATGTACTATCAAACTGAAGTTTGGTTTTTGCCTGAATCTAAATCATAAAAACCTACAGTTCTTGGGGCCCACATTTTTGTAATTTCTCAATATTTAGAGCAATAATTCCTCATACGCAAGTTACATTTTTCATTCAAAAATTAATTAACAAAAAAAAAAAAAAAAAAAAAAAAAAAAAAAAAAAAAAAACTCAATTAGAGGCTGAGTTCACTATTTGTTCAAAACTTGGTTTGTAGTTGTGCATGCTTGCTCTACCCAAGCCATTGATCTGACCACAGCCATCATGGATAGATCATTCCACCAAATTATCCCAAATTGGAAGATCCCAAATTCTGGGTCTATCCATGACCAGGGTTGTCAGGTCAATGGCTTGTATAATAGACCAACCATGGGCCCCATCTGTACAAACTAAGTTCTGAACAAGGAAGTTCCCTGTTCAGGACAAGAACTCAGCCTTCCTTAATTATAATGCAGAAATGAAGTGCATGATATCATGAAACAGAACAATTCTTAAAGTGGAAAAGAACAACCTGGAGAAGACGTTTTTAATGAATCATGGCGGCACAAAAGTCCTCCGAGAAGAATGTCAATTCAGGATCCAAAGGCACACTGAAAATCTGACTACCTGCTTCAAATGAATAACCAACTTGAGAAGGAAAAAAAAAAAACATATTGCAGAGTAACAAAGTCCAAAAACATAAATATGAACCTGAACACTCCAAGCAAAAACCTGTTATCATTGTAAAAAAACTCATAGTCCAAACAACCTAATGCATTGCCTAAGACAGGTATATCACAGTTCTCAGGCAGAATGGTTGTTATGTTTGTGTTAGTTTCAGTTTGTACAATTGGGAGTCCCATGGTTCCGTGATCCAAACTGTCGATATGATGAGACTAACTGTGATCGGATAAAGTGCCAATAACTACCCAGATTGGAAGAATCCTAACCCTTCAATAGGTCGCCAACAAATATACAGTTAGAGAAAAAAAATGGCAATAATTCACAAATTCACATGTGCCTGAAGAACAAAAGTAAAAAAAAAATAATAATAATAATAAAATAAAATAAAATAAAATATGAGAATGTTCTGTAGTTGCGATCTTACAATCTGGGAGTCGTCGTGTATGGGTCAATGGTTGTCCATTGTGATCATATCAATGGTTTTGATCATAGTGATCATACATATAACTGAAATTAACCATCCAAATTGAAACTGTGGATATGATCACTATGCAGACACGCAGATACATACCAATGAAGGTTCTATCAATTTCGTAGCAATGTTGCATTCCCAGATATGACATGCCTCTGTAACACGGTGTTGCATACAAGGGTAGTTTTGTCATAGGATAACGTAAAGTTTGTTATGCACATAGACAAGGTCATCAAGAGTAGTTTTATTATTATTATTATTATTATTACAAAAATGTTAATGATCTTTATTCCTCTCTAACATATAATTAACTCAAACAAGGAAGCTTGCAAAACAAAAGATAGTTCTAAATTTACTAGGTATTTCTCTTTGAATGATAATTTAATGCCGGTTGAGAATCATGACCAATGGTTCTGACTTCTTACTCTTATAACACACCAGAGAATGGACCCATGCATTTGCATATCCACTTTCCAGATTCAAATCCAGTACAGGCCCCACACGGACAGACCGGAATCCTCTACAACACCTATTTTGCGCAGCATGTAAAACACCAAATCTCTGCGGAGCATACAATGTTGTATGTATCATCCACTCCATCCATCAGGTTCTATGCTCAATTTTAGGTCCTCGAAAAAAAATCAATCAGCCAGATCCACAACTCAGGTGGGCCACACCACAAGGAACCATAGGGATGATGCCAACCATAGGTTTGTGTGGGGCCACCTTGGTGTCTTTCATCAAACTCATTAATCAGGTGCAACTCACCAGGATGAAGTGAAGAGACAAAAGTCAGCCTGATCCAAAAGTCTAGGCAGGTGACAATGCATGAAATTAGAGGTTTCAGGAGCAATTTCAGTTGATACCATTGATGTAGCCCATCAGAGTTTTCTATCAGGCTGATCTTTTGTATGTACGGTTCAAGTAAGGGTTCTCAGCTTATGAACAGAGAGATTTACATATACGATATGGTGTGCTCCGCAGAGCTTGGGTGTTTTATGCACCACGTAAAACAATGTTTTGTAGACGATTCTGGTCCCACACACAGCCCTTACGACAAAAGTCATTTTGAACACACTTTCCAGTCTTCTCGGCTGAGTGGGTCACACTTCCTGATGTCAAAGTCACTCAGCCACAAATTCCCCTGACAAAATACACAGCAAAAGGAGGGCAGCAAGACTGCAGCTTTTGCTGTTGCTTTTTATTTCATTTTTCTCAAAGTCACTCAGCCACAAATTCCCCTGACAAAATACACACCAAGGAGGGCAACAAAATAACAGTTTAGTTATGGATCTTTGTATTTGTATATATGTTGAGTTGCTCCTTTCAGTGAAGGTATGGACTCTCTCAACCTTTTATTGCATATCTCATTGTAACAAAGCCTCCTTCAGATCTATAAGCCTTTCCTAATGTCTCTGGACAACATATAAGGTTGGTTCTTCATTTTTCTTTTGTTCCTCCATGTCTCTGGAGTGCAACACAGCGGTTTTTAAACACACTTGCGTGCTTCAGGTCATATGATGACATCATCAGCCATATGGGCAACCACCTTGGATCAGTCGAAAGCGGTGCCTCTTGATAGATCTCGATTTGTAGACAGAGACTTTTTTTGCAGATTTTTTATTATCTCCAAATAGGGGTGAAACTCAGGTGGGTTGGGTCAGGTCGCGTTGAGGGTCAACCCCAACCCAACCGACCTCAAGAGGACCCAACCCAACTATTGTGCAGGATGCCATGGATTCTGTCAATCTGCTAGTGCAGAGAAGTCCTGTTTCGGTTCGACCGGTATATCATCGGTCCAACCGAATTAGGGATGGAATCTCAGTTTGCACGCTATGAAGATTTGCACGTTTTCAGTTCGACTGAAATGTGTGAGTTGGTTTGATTCGGTCCGACCAACAAGTTATACGATTAGGGCTTTAGTATAGACGAGTGTTTTCTCTCTAAGGGCAAAGGTTTTGCGAGGTGAGATGGTTCGAGACACTTGTAAAGGCTTGGGAAGGGATTTTCTCAAGAGGCTAGGGTTTTCCTAGGTGCGCATCGCAAGAGGAGATCGAGTGATCCTATAATTGACGAAGATGAGTGGTGTAAACTATAAGGTTTTGATTATATTGGATCTCTGTCGCTTTGTGCCGTGGTTTTTTTCCCACAAAGGTTTTCGATGTAAAATATCTTGTTTTCTGTGGTTGCTTGATTAATTGTTTGGTTATTTTGTTTATTGTGATTGTTCTATCTTCATTGAACATGCCTCCACAAAGCGCATGGATTGACGTTGGTGTTAGATCCAAATTTCTAATACCTAGGGTTGATTTGGGTTTGTTGTGACTCAGGATTACTGGTGGTGTGAGATAGGAGCCGGAACTCCAACACCTACATTCCAACCTAAGGTGCCCGACCGTAAGCTAACCTAATTCATGGCGTAGGACGGCCTAATCCAACCGAAAATGAATGCGGAATTTTAAATGGGCAGATTTATGCAAGCATTAACAACAAAAATTCAGTATTATACGTCATAAAATAAAAAAGAACCAAGAAAAATTCAGCAATGATCACAGACATCCATCACAAACACGTTGTATTGAACCTTAAAATCTGAATTTAGTCAGATCTGGCGAAAGATAGGACTTTCATCTCACAATGGGTCCGTCGGACGATTCAAGTGGATTTTCTTATCCAGAAAATAGGAATTTTCTGGATTGGAAAATCTGAAAATTTTAGAAAAATTGATGGTTCTTTGATTATAGTTCAAATTTAGGGCCTTGGGTGATGGTATTTGAAGAAGATCAAAATATGTATATGTGGGGATCAAGATCTTCCAAGATTAAAGATTTGGGTTTTAAAAAAAAATAAAAATGAATCGGCTTCTAGATCTAAAGAATTTAGAAGAAAATGAAGAAAAGAGGTTTAAAGAAGAGAATACCTTGATAAAAGAAATGAGAGAGAAGGAGAAGATGAGAAATCACTTCCCTGTGCCTTGCGCCCTCTTCCAATCACTGGAAGTCGAAGACGGAATTGTCCGGCCTTAAAGAAGCAAAAGCTCTCTTTTTTTATAAACATAACATAGCAATACGTTTGAGGTTTTAAATGACCAAAATACCCCTACTAAAAAAAAAATTAATATATAAATTTGCACAAAAAATTGTACATGCACTGTCACTAGGGGTGTACATCAAGCCGAACCGAGTCGAGTTGGCCTCAGCTCGACTCGGCTCGGTCACCAGGCACACCCAGCTCGAACTCGGCTCGACTCGGTGACCGAGCCAGCATCTCCAGCTCGAGCTCGGCTCGATCAGCAATCGGACCAGTTCGAGCCAGTTTCAAGCTTCGAGCTTTCGAGCCGAGTCGATGCAACTGCCCATGGCCGTCGCCGACGACAACTACGACGCTTGAATTGTCACATTCCTCATTGACTGTCACACAATTGGGTTCGGCGTGGAGGATCTTCGATGCCTTGAGGATAAGGCTGTCGAAGACGCTTACTGGAAATAAGGATGGGAAATCGAATGTTGGGAGATTCCTCGAAGACCATTCAAATGCGGATGTGAGGTCTTGGATCCACTCCAAGGTCAAATCGCTTTTGGGAGGCCATGAGAGAGGGATCTGAGAAGTACAAGCCGTTGGATTTTGGAAGGTATTTGGAGAGAGCGAAGGAGGAGATGTGGTGTTTAAAGAGATAGAAGGAGAAGAAGAGTTTGCAGACAACATGTTTGAGGAAATGCTATGGGGATTTTATCGCAAGATCCCAGGGCGTAGAGGCTCGAGAAAGAGAGAGAGAGAGAGAGAGAGAGGGATGAATTACGATTCGTGTAGTGCGTGGGCCTCATACGTGTAAAAGCAGCACACGTGTACAATACCTGAGGCATTCACTTTGTAGATGCAACAAATCACTGTCTCAAAAATCAAGCTAACACGTGATTTAGGGTTTATATATATATATATATATATATATATATATGGGAAAAGGTACTATGCGCTCGAGCGTAAAGCGGTCTCCATGAGGTCGAGCTGGGGTGGGCCCCAACGTGATGCCGTTCGAACATCTACCCCCTCAGTCAGATGCACCATCACAGGTGGGGCCCACACGGCTGAAAATCACCTCAATCCGTGACTTTTGTGGGCCACACCACGTACAGAAGTGGAGAGGGGCCATGCACCATTGAAACATTCAAAACCAGTTGTGGGGGCCTTTCGAGAGGTTTCTTCATGATCAAAACCGTCCATCATGTGTGTCCCACTTTAAAGTAATTTTAAACCACTTTTCGGTGGTATCCACATCTCGTGGGGGCCCACCAAGTGCTTTTACATGTTTTTGCTTGTATACTTATGTTTTCAGATGGTATGGCCCACCTGATCACGGTGGACGGACGATTTTGGGTCGTCCAGGCCCAAAATGGGACGGTGCATCTGGTGGACGGTGTAGATCTTCGAACGGAATCACGGTGGGGCCCACCCTAGCTCGACCTCACGGACGACCGCTTTACGCTCGAGCGCATAGTACCTTTTCCCTATATATATATATATATATATATATATATATATATATATATATATATATATATATATATATATATATATATATATATATACCGAGTCAATCCGAGTGGAGCCGAGTATCGATCCGAGTCAAGTCGAGCTGGGGCCTGCTTGAACTCCGCTCGAACTCACTTTCGAGCTCAAAAAATCAGCTCGACTCGGTCGAACTCAGCTTCGAACCGAGTTGAATCAAGCTTTTTCGAGTCAAGTCGAGAGAGCTAACCAAGCTAGCTCGATTCGTGTACACCCCTAACTGTTACAAAACTCAAATAAATAAAATGTGCATAAAATAAATTCAAATCCAAGATGCCCGAGGGGCCCCAATGATAGCACAATGAAGGTGCGCCGCGACGATCCAATGATCCAATCACACCATCCTCGTAATCCAACAACTCAAATATCTCCTCCAAGCAACTTACACATATCACGAACATATGTATAAGGTCTTTAACCTCTAAAGACCCAACCAGTACCCATCATCTAACCACATTGACACGGGTAATGCATGCCTCCTGCATTGATATACTTTGAATGGTCTGATGTCCACATCAACTCCCTTCGGTCGAGAAGAGCTTGACTCCAGCAAGATAAAACTCTTGTGCCTTTCTAACAAATTCGGATCTAACCTCTGCAATTTCACTTTCGTCAACCATATACAGTTGAATGATGGTTTGTTCTTCCACTCCACCAATTACCTCTAAAATCCACCATCTCGAGTGGAAACAATTTGCTCATCCACAATTCCTTCAATTTCTTCTCTTTTCTTAGGTATAGTGAGCATAGGTGGTGTAGGTTGGAAGGAAAATTCAGAAATTGGCTAATAATTTGGAACAAAATTAGGGTCTATGGGATGACTTAAACAAGGCATTAGATCTTCCACATTGAATGTTGAACTAATCCCCATGCGAGGTGGAAGATCTAAAACATACGCATTGGATCCAATCTTTTTCAAAATCTTAAATGATCCAGCACTGCATGCTTGTAACTTCTTAACAGTAGCTTACGGGAACCATTCTAACTTCATCCTAACCATTACATTATCACCCTCATTCAACTCTTGAATTCTACGATGTAAGTCAGCTGAAATTTTGTATTGTTCTTTACTAGAATTTATCTGCCACCTAATCTCCGCATGTAACTCATGAATATAATGGGAAAATGCATCGGCTGACTCCGAGGGCCTCTGGGTGACTGACATAGGTAACAGATCTATGGGCGGTCTAGGTTTGTAACCACTAACAATCTCGAATGAACTCATACTCGTAGACCTATTAACTGAACTGTTATATGCAAAACTCGGCAATAGGCAAGACCAAGTCCCAAGTTTTAATGTGTTCACCCACTAAACACCGTAGCAGATTTCCGAGACTTCGATTCACAACCTCAGTTTGGCCATCAGTTTGAGGATGGTATGCATACAAGAACTGGAGTCTCATGCCCATCATGTGTCATAATGTCTTCCAAAAATAATTAGTAAATCAGACATCCCTGTCAGATACTATGGTCTTAAGTAAACCATGTAATCGAACCACCCCCTCAAAGAAAATCTTGGTTGTGTTGGACGCATCTGACGTTTTTGAACACGGGAGAAAGTGGGTCATTTTGGAGAAGCAGTCCATGACAAAAAAATGGAATCGTGCTTTTTAATTGTCTTGGGAAGCCCAAGCATGAAATCCATGTTGATGTCTTGCCATGGTGCAT
This sequence comes from Magnolia changhungtana, assembly GCA_030180095.1. Classification (NCBI taxonomy): domain Eukaryota; kingdom Viridiplantae; phylum Streptophyta; class Magnoliopsida; order Magnoliales; family Magnoliaceae; genus Magnolia; species Magnolia changhungtana. The sequence goes on along the minus strand of JASAUF010000218.1, from coordinate 4,098,766 downwards.
GTGGCACTGGCAATAGCATATACAATCCGGTATTCTGCTTCTTCTGTTTTGCTAGTTCACTTGTTGGACATTAACCTAAAATTTTGGCTACATCTCGCTTGAGACTTGGCCAATAAAATCTATCCTCCGCTACAGTGATGGTCTTATCTCGACCAAAGCTATCCTACACAGAGTTCTTCATCATCCAATCGATCTGCTGCTTTTGTCTCTACATCTGGTAGAGGTGATGAAGGAGCCAAGGTGGTTGTGGTTGCCGTGTTAGAGGCAGAAGTATGCGGGATGGTCGTGGCATAAATTCTTGTGGTGATAATAGTCACGGTCGCAATAATCAACACAACACCCACTGCAGCCTCAATAATCACATTGTTGATACGTGCTAGGATTTAGAGGGAAAGCCAACTTGGGCTAATCAAGTCCGCTCATTGCATGATGGTTCTAAAGTGTATGTATCTAAGTCTACCACTCCTACTGAGCCGAGTACTTGAGGTGACACAAATACTATATCCAAGTAAAAACATACCAAGCTTCTGAGAGATCACTCCACATATGCCTCTTCCTCTACTGCGACTTTGACCCAATTAGGTACATCTTGCTTTATGTTTTCTAAGAGTATCCCATGGATTATTGATTTTGGCACTTCCGATCATATGATCGGTAAGCATTGTTCTATCAAATTCCATCTTTCTTATTGTAAATTTCAAGATCTAAAGATGAGGAGGATGATTGGTGGAGGGCATGAATCAAATGGACTCTATTACCTTAACCATGGAACAACTGGAGTTGGAGTCGTACTACAGACCAACATCTCTCCTCATTAGTGGCATTCCAGGCTTGGTCACCCATCCTTAAATAGTTTGAAGAGTCTTATCTCGTCTTTGTCGTATGTATCTCTAGGTTAAAGTGTAAAGTTTAGGAGTTAAGCAAGCATTTTAAAGTGTCTTTTATGTCTCGTGAAGATAAAGTAACACGATAAACTATTTTTTTATATACATTCATATGTTTGGGGTCCAATTCATATTTCCAATTCATCTTAATTTAAATATTTTGTCATCTTTGTGGATGATTGCAACAGACGACATAGTTATATTTGATGAAAGACTGTTATGAGGTATGTATGTGCTTTTAAATAATTCCATATGCAAATCCAAACTAAGCTTGATGTTAAAGTATGTATTCTAAGATCCGACAATGTTGAGTACACAACTATTTTCATTCCTATATTTTATCCCACGGCATTATTCATCAAACATCATTTGTGCACACACCGCAGCAAAATGGAGTTGCGAAGCGTAAAAACCGTCACTTGAGATCGCTAGAGCATTGTTGTTGCATATGAAGGTTTCGAAGGGTTTTTGGAGTGATGCAGTTTTGGCTGCATGTTATCTCATCAACCAAATGCATTCATCAATTGTATGCAGTACAACTCCTTTTTCTGTCTTATATCCCCAATGTTGATCTTTCTTTATTCTTCTTAAAAATTTTGGGTGTGAATGCTTTGTACATCAATTTGACCATGTTTCTGATAAGTTTGAACACAAACAATGTCGTCAAACCACATATGCGGCTCTACGCGATCACATATGCAATCCCACGATCATGCGGTCGCATATTTTTTTTTAATTTAAAAAAAAAATGAAAAATAAAGGGAAATTGTGAAAAAAAAAAAATGTATGAAAATATAAGACCTTATGAGAAACTTCCCTCGAGTTAATAGATAACTAATATAGTAATTTTACATATATAAAATTAGTTTGTGACTTGTTAGAAAAATGAATGAAGTACATCAAATTCAACATTCAACAATATAGTGAAGTAACAAAACATCAATAAGCTATTTATTGTGCAAATACAATTTTGAAGTTACATCTTAATGTTTATTATTTATACACCATGACACTAACATTGCTCACAAGCTACAAGTTACAGCCTAGTTACACTAACACTAAGTTACACTACAATAAGTTACAACTTAGTTACCCCAACACTAAGTTGTATTCAACAATATAGTTACACAACTTACGGTTACAAGTTACACTACTTACTAAAGTTAATTTTTTTTTTGCAAAAAAAAATAATAATAATGTGCTAACGGTTGGTAGATATGCAATCGCATACGCTGTATGCGATCGCATACTTTGCATATGCAATCGCGTATCCTTACACATTTAGCAAATGCGATATGCATATGGGAATTTGCATATGCAATCACGTATGCGAATATACAGTCACATTTAACAACATTGAACCCAAAGCTCTAAAGTGTGTTTTTTTGGGATACTCCAGTACTCAATTGGGTTACAAGTGTTATAATACCATTACTCATAAATAGTATATGTCAACCGATGTCACCTTTTTTTAAAATACTCCGTATTTTTCGAAGGATGGAAGAACTCTACAACTACGTGAGGCTTCCATTACTCTTCTTACGGTGTCAAATGCAAATTCACCCAAAAAGCAAGCTCTTGTGCAACATTTAGCTCCACCATTGCAAGTTTACTCCAGATGTTCCACGAGAGGTGATGAAGCGCATATCAATGTGCCCTTTGTCAATCCTACCACCCCATTTGAAGGCCATCCTCTTGAGTCTTCACCAGTACAGTCAAATGAAGATTATCTACTCATTGCTATCCATAAGGGTACACACTCTTGTACTCACCATCCAATCTCTAATTTTCTTCCCTTTCATGCCTTTTCTACTTCTTTTCATTAGTTTGCTTTGTGTTTGTTCTCTGTGTTTGTCCCTCGATCTTTCCAGGAGGCTCCTAATATTGATGGGTGGAAGCAAGCTATGGAGGAAGAAATGGTTATAGTTCATCAAAATCAAACTTGGACTCTAGCTGAGTTACCTGCAAGAAAATGAGCTTAGCAATCACTGTCTGGTATGAAGAAACTACTATTATCCTTCTCCTTGTTTTCTTTTTGTGTGTATTTGTTTGGCTTGTAAAAGAAGCAAGCAATAGAGAGTATAGAACAAGTTAAAAGTCAGAATGATGAAGCAATCAGGTCTGCTCTTGCATTAGAGAGGGCACTTAATGAATCTTCCCCAAGACAAAAGTATAGTTGGAGCTCCAACAGTAGGAATCAATTGAGAAGAAGCTCGAAAAAAGATTGGAAGGATTGAAAAGAAAATGATTTTGCTAAATGAATGTCTGCGCGTCAGTATAAATGCAGCTTGCTACTAAATTTGAGTGGCTACTTAAAAGGAAAGGAAAAGGAAAAGAAAGAGAAGCTATGCTTGACAGGCCTTGGTTCAAGGGGCCTTTAGGGGGAAAAAAAAAACATGGAGACCTGGGCTGACTGAAATACTAAAAATTCAGGGTAATTTTTTAACAAGAAATCATCATATATCATACGTGTATTGTGCGTGTGTTATGTAGTGCTGTACATAATATATATGCGTTTGCATATGTGCTTCGGGGATACAGAAACATGTACTGGTATCAACGATATTATCGCTGATACTCAGAAAAATATGGCTGCCTGAGGGAAACATTGGTATCACTGCTACCACATTTTCATTTGGGAGTTTTTAGAGAAAGGCAAGCTGGCGGCAGAATTTGGCGCTTCTTTTATCACAGTGATTCCAAAGAAAGAGGGAGCTGACAGTTTTTTTTTTTTTTTTTTTTTGAAAGATAACTGAAATTTTTTTAAACCAAGAAAAGAAAAAACAGCCCAAAGCCACCAAGAACGTGACTAAATTACATCCCCACAAAAGAAAGATTACAGCCCTTGAGCTTCTCAGAGATGGAAGCTCACTCAATGATTAAAAGCCTCAACCTTTGGGATGTAGAAGCTGCCCACTTGCGTTCATTCCAGAAGCATCTTGCATTTCATTACTCCCAAACAGCGAGTAAGGGCATCCTCCGTAGCATCAACCTTTCTTTAGAATTTTTCAGTGAAACTTCAAGAGATCAAAAGACCCATGTTTACACATGTAGGAATCAAAATATTGTTTTTTTAAAAAAAATCAGTACATAATAAGTTCTATTTTATAGAGGCTTAACCATGTGTTGTCGAAAAAATCAGTATAAAATAAATACATAAAATTTGTGACCAATCCCAACACTCTTAATATATAATTCCACATTAGGTAAAAGTGAATAACGCAGTTTCCAATATAAAAACGAAAAAAAAAAAAAATTAGAATTTTTCCCATTTTCACTTCAATGTTAATTTTTTCGCCACAAATTCATGTTAATGCATGATAATCAAGCATAGACACGGATATCCATTGCAATCCATGCTAGAATTTGAAAAAAAAAAAAAATCGCACGAATTTTTTTGTCCCCTTTGAGTTCCAGCCCATCTTCGTTTCGAGTCAAGATTTCTCCCAAAATCCAAACTTTAATAAAATAAAAACCAAGAGTGCGATCGAAATCACCTTAGGAACAAAATTCTAAAGAATATTCCAAAAAAAATGGAGATTTTTGGGTTTTTGAAATTTTTCTGAATTTATGTTAATGTTAATATTTGCCTATTTACAGATATTTCCCTGGTATTTGGTATATTATCGATGGTATCACTGATACTAGGGAAATTTTATAAGGAATTCTTCTCACAGTATCGTTGATATCAATAATATTACCAAGTATCACCGATATTATTGAAAATATCTGATATTTGGAAATTTTTATATTTTCAGCAGTTTCAGCATCGTTGCCCTGGAGATACCGATAATATTGGCGATAATATCGCCGATATTTGGAACACTAGAATGCAGGAAGATAAACATAATCTCAAGGGAGAAAATCAGTTTTCTTTTGCATACCCACAGACCTTTTTCCATATCGAACGAGCAACCATTATAGGAAGCCTTGTGGAAAGCAATTATATTAGACCCCATACTTTCTTCCTTCAAGTCTCCATCCAATCATACCATTGTTGACATCAGCAATGGGCCCCACTAATGTTGCCGTTGGACAATCTAGGGAGGGGAGATGCTCGAATACTAAGTTGTTTTAAATAAAGAGAAGGGCGTAGAGATCTAAGAGAAGAAAGAGGTGGCTAAAATGTTGAATTAGTCTAATTGACTGGCACATTCTATTAATATATGCATGTAGGATACTGTTCGCCTTACAACAGATTTAGCATACTTACGTGGACAGAAGCTTCCGTATGCTATTAAAAAAAAAAAAAATTGAAATGAGATGTTTTATATGCTTTACCTTGACAACATTAAGACAATATAACAGCACAGCAGTACTGGTATTAGGTTGTGATTGATTGACACTTGTAGGGTACAATTTCAATTTATGTGGTATTATCAGGTTGATTATTTCCTTTCCTTTCGGTTGGTTCATTATTTTCCAACTATAACAATATCTACTCACTGCCAAGATTTTGTGAATATTGATAGTTTCATGAAATTGAGCATGTTGAAACATTTCATGCCCTACACTTAGAGGAAGTTGAAGGTGTATCACCACTCACTTTATCAGTTTCAATATCCACATCATATCTAAGCAACATAGCCACTTCTGCATCTCCGCCACCACTATCCAACGCCTTTTGACTAGTTGCTACCTAGAACACAAAAAGAAAAACAAATTGTTAAAAATGAAAGACCTGATCATGGAAAGAAACTTGTCGAAGTTTCAAGAAAGTTTCAAAGACCGTCAAAAGATACACAAGAAAAGGAGTTTTCACCTGATTTTTGAAGGAGAATGAGCTTAGCAATCACTGTCTGGTATGAAGAAACTACTATTATCCTTCTCCTTGTTTTCTTTTTGTGTGTATTTGTTTGGCTTGTAAAAGAAGCAAGCAATAGAGAGTATAGAACAAGTTAAACGTCAGAATGATGAAGCAATCAGGTCTGCTCTTGCATGAGAGAGGGCACTTAATGAATCTTCCCCAAGACAAAAGTATAGTTAGAGCTCCAACAGTAGGAATCAATTGAGAAGAAGCTCGAAAAAAGATTGGACGATTGAAAAGAAAATGATTTTGCTAAATGAATGTCTGCACGTCAGTATAAATGCAGCTTGCTACTAAGCTTTGAGTGGCTACTTAAAAGGAAAGGAAAAGGAAAAGAAAGAGAAGCTATGCTTGACAGGCCTTGGTTCAAGGGGCCTTTTGGGGGGGGGGCAAAAAACATGGAGACCTGGGCTGACTGAAATATTAAAAATTCAGGGTAATTTTTTAACAAGAAATCATCATATATCATACATGTATTGTGCGTGTGTGTTATGGAGTGCTGTACATAATATACACGCGTTTGCATGTGTGTCGGGGATATAGAAACATGTATTGGTATCAACGATATTATCGCCGATACTCAGAAAAATATGGCTGCCTGAGGGAAACATTGGTATCACTGCTGCCACATATTCATTTGGGAGTTTTTAGAGAAAGGTAAGCTGGCGGCAGAATTTGGCGCTTCTTTTATCACATTGATTCCAAAGAAAGAGGGAGCTGACAGTTTCTTTTTTTTTTTTGAAAGATAACTGAAATTTTTTTAAACCAAGAAAAGAAAAAACAGCCCAAAGCCACCAAGAAGGTGACTAAATTACATCCCCACAAAAGAAAGATTACAGCCCTTGAGCTTCTCAGAGATGGAAGCTCACTCAATGATTAAAAGCCTCAACCTTTGGGACGTAGAAGCCGCCGACCTGCTTTCATTCCAGAAGCAACTTGCATTTCGTTACTCCCAAACAGCGAGTAAGGGCATCCTCCGTAGCATCAACCTTCCTTTAGAATTTTTCAGTGAAACTTCAAGACATTAAAAGACCCATGTTTACACATGTAGGAATCAAAATACTGTTATAAAAAAAAAAAAAAAAAAAAAAAAAAAGATCAGTACATAATAAGTTCTATTTTATAGAGGCTTAATCATGTGTTGTCGAAAAATCAGTATAAAATAAATACATAAAATTTGTGACCAATCCCAACACTCTTAATACATAATTCCACATTAAGTAACAGTGAATAACGCAGTTTCCAATATAAAAACGAAAAAAAAAAATAGAATTTTTCCCATTTTCACTTCAATGTTAATTTTTTCGAGACAAATTCATGTTAATGCATGATAATCAAGCATAGACATGGATTTCCATTGCAATCCATGCTAGAATTTGAAAAAAAAAAAAAAAAAAACCCACAAATTTTTTTGTCCCCTTTGAGTTCCGGCCCATCTTCGTTTCGAGTCAAGATTTCTCCCAAAATCCAAACTTTTATAAAATAAAAACCAAGAGCGCGATCGAAATCACCTTAGGAACAAAATTCTAAAGAATATTCCAAAAAAAATGGAGATTTTTGGGTTTTTGAAATTTTACTGAATTTATGTTAATATTTGCCTACTTACAGATATTTCCCTGGTATTTGATATATTATTGATGGTATCACTGATACTAGGGAAATTTTATAAGGAATTCTTCTCACAGTATCGTTGATATCAATAATATTACCAAGTATCACCGATATTATTGAAAATATCTGATATTTGGAAATTTTTATATTTTCAGCAGTTTCAGCATCATTGCCCTGGAGATACCGATAATATTGGCGATAATATCGCCGATATTTGGAACAATAGAATGCAGGAAGATAAACATAATCTCAAGGGAGAAAATCAGTTTTCTTTTGCATACCCACAGATCTTTTTCCATATCGAACGAGCAACCATTATAGGAAGCCTTGTGGAAAGCAATTACATGCTTTTATTCTTTTTTTAATAAAAGAAGAAAGTGAGGGCACTATCCATTAAGATAATGGATAAGCGTCACAAATATACAAATATTGCCTCAACACACCACCTTCACCAATACATCGGCCCATGAGTTGGCCTCACAGGGCACTAAGCTAAGAGAAACAGAAAATTTTGACATCAGCCCCTTGCTCTTATTTACACGAAAAAGGTTTTTCCAAGGAATAGGAGATTCTCTTACCACCCAAAGAAGAGTGCACTTGGAGTCACTCTTGGCCGTTCCAATGGGTTCAATTAAGATTTGGGCAAGGAAAAACTAGTCTTAATTGCTTGTAATTCAGGTCTGTTGGAATCGCCCACTCCAGAGGATCCAGAAGGACAAAAAAAAAAAAGCAGTCTTAATCATGCCATTAGTATATGCGATGACTCCCCCAATCCCCGGATTGACCCGCGTTCCCCATCAAGCACCCTTTTTTCAGTGGCTTACTATAGTCCAAGACCTCATCCCAACATCTATTGAGATCTGCCACCAGAACACCTTTGAATTCTCCAGAAGTGCAACCCCACTCCATGACAAACAATTTGATTTTCACCTAAAGACTCCTTGTTATCAAAATTCTTCTGCCTATCCTAGTGTTCTTGGTACATGGAGTTTTTCTCAAATTTAACAAGAACGCAAATCTTGCATCACAACCCCTTCTTTCTTACTGATACCAAGTTACATGTGAGTTAACAACGGATCCAATCCATCCCAAGTACAGCTCCAATTATACAAATCAAATATGCAGAAAAAAGAGGAAGAGGAATTGAGGGATCTTGAGCCTCAGCAAATGTACAGTTTGTTGATGCTTTCATTTAAGTATGTGTTAGGGCCCATTGTTCAGTGATCAGTCTGTTGATCTGATGGGCCTTGGTGGGTGCCCCAAAAATATCCTAGGCTGGAATATTATAATCCTTCGATCTTTTGCCTTCTTCCTCTGAATGTGGAATGTTGCCTTTTTTTTCTCAATTATCTATTTGTTGGTCTTCAAGCATATGGTAAAGATCTTCCAATCAGGGACATCTTCTGGCAGCCATCATCTCTCAATGATCCACCAGATCAATGGTCATCTTTAGGCAACCCTCATCTCTCAATGATCCACCAGATCAACGATCTTGAATCTCATGATTGTCAAACTACGAACCCATATGTACCAAATTGCAAGCATCATCAGACTATATTTACGGCCATTCAGGAATCGGGACCTTATTATTCCTCATAAACGAAAGCCATTTCAAACTGAAATAAAGTAGACATACAATACTTGAATCACACACAAAACTTGTATCTTTCCCAAACTGTTGCAGTAGCTTAGCCCGAAGCTCCTAACCAGTGCACATTATATACATTGCTGCTCTACAGTTGGTATTTGAGTACAATCAGATATGAACAAAACAGGAATACACAATCCAACAGCCCCAAAGGACTGCTACAGGGCTATCTGCAAGGACTGTTCCAATGCCAACTCTGGCAGTAAATTCTTCTGTGTGGCAGTTTTAGCTGGCAGCTATGCAGATGTAGAATGAAGTCCTCCATAACAAAAGCACTGTTAGAAAGAAAAGTAAGCGCATTAAGTGATGATTCTTATCTTGCTAAGGATATGAGTGAGTGTTAGCTGTTCCAAAAGCAGATAATATGCACTACATCCAAATAACAATTGAGCAAGAACTGGGTGACCTTCCTGTTCTTAACTCACTTGCGATTTAGGGTGGAAAAAAAGTAGGGGAGAACAGAAGCCCACCTAAAGTGGCCTCCATTTCTCACCCCAGCCAAATATTATGTGTATTGACTAAGAGAAGTCACTCCAACCACAAGGTGGTGGTAGACCCAAATGCACTCTAAAGCAGCTAAAGAAGCAGATGAAACGATGAGTTGCAATAAACAGTACTTACAGCATGTCAACACTCTCCCTCCATATTCAAGCCCAGGTGTAATAAGATATTACAAAATTCCTACATTTGCAGAAGACAACATCCATCACTGAGAAAATGAACCATGCGAAGGAATCACATATGTCATATGAACGTAATAGACCAGGCTTTAAAGAATCATTGTTGAGATTGGGAACAAGGACTTCAATAATAACCCATCCAAAGTGGTCTACTTTCTTCAAGAAATGAGGTAATTTTTGGATGTGGCAACAAATTGCAGTTGGCAGGTTTTCAACCCAAAAGGTGCTATTTTCATTGCGGCTGCACAGATAATAGCTCTCTTCTCAGACTTCCATCCCACTTTTTCTGCCCCAAATCACAAGGAAGATATGTGAGGGAAGGCCCCAAACAAACCTCACACACGTTTTGGTGCTAATGAATCATATTGACTTTAGTGTCTTCCAGATGCAACCTGAACAACAGACACCAAAGACCATGTGACTGATTTTGCACTAAGAAGTCGTTGGCTCCTCCTCTAATTGAACAGTATACAGATTGAAGATGATAAATGGTTGGAAGCATAAAGTAATCCTTCCCAGCAAAAACAAGATAAAAGCATTCAATATTGACAGAAAGCATTAGATATAATGTCACAAATTTCCCACTGATTTGTTCCATCTCTCTCTCCTACCAATTGCAGAACTTCATTTATTTGATGAAATAAACAAAGCTTCAGACTTCTTGAGTCATTCAGAGATTTACGGGGCAAAAATCTTTGACCAAGCTGGGAAAAGGTTCTAGGGATCTGGAAGTCACTATACTTGAACTATGTAGCCATTGCCATTGGCAGAAATGGTTATTGTGATTTTTGTTTATTGAAGAAGCAAGCTCACTTTCAATTTGGAGCCAGTTTGATGGATTTTCTCCATTCTGCTCAATGTCGAATGAGGTTGCTGCAATTCCCAACAAAGCATTGTTTTCAATTTAAAGCAGGCACCATTTAAATGTGGCACAATCACAATCTGCTCCCTTTCCACACAGCACCTTAACCAAGAAGCCAAAATCACACACCAAAGAAATTGTAATTGTGTTGAAGTGATAAAGTCCCTTGATATACATTGATACACCACACTCTGACAGCTTAAGCTTTTGGAGTATTGGTTGTTTGACATGGTATCAGAGCGGAAGGTCCTATGTTCGAATCTCGAGAGCAGCAAATATGCCTCGCAAATTTATTATTCTCCCACGGGGGGTCAGGAAAAATCAGGTCCGGCCCAAGGACCGGGAAATCAAGCCCCGCCTATTTATGGTGTGAGCATCCCTCCACCCTCGTCAGTATATTCCCATGCAAAGTTCCCAACCCGCACGTGCGGGGGGGTGTTGAAGTGATAAAGTCCCTTGATATACATTGATACACCACACTCTAACAGCTTAAGCTTTTGGAGTAAATGGTTGTTTGACAAATTGCACATGATTTGTTACACTCAATGCACACGAGTTCCGATGAGGACATGTGGCAGAAATGTACAAGATCCATATCTCTAGTTCATCAGGCCCCATCATGAATGATCAATAGCACATAAATCAGGCAGATAAGAAGATCCTGGTTGCTCGATTTGACGAAGAAAATGATCACCGCCCATCTCTTCCAATTCAGCAATTAGGACCTTCCAATCAGCCCAATTTTTGGATCATGGACCATTCATGGTGGGGGCGATTGGAAAAGCTGTATGGATCATGTAGATGTCTACCATGTGACATGGGAATCCTGTGTATCAGGATGCATGCTAACTGCTAACTCCTGTGCAATTAGAATTCCTCAAATTTTAAAATCACAATGAATTTGCAAAGTATCAACCGGTATGAAGCAGAAACTAAAAGCTGCAAGAATAGCAATCCTAAAAGCATAAACATTGCACAGAAAATTGTCGAATACGTAATTCTAAATTGTTCTTCTAATACTGTCCTACTCACCGCCAAACACAGGGTCTATTCTGTTTGTTTAAGTAAATGAGTTCAAAAATCTATAGAAACTTACCCAGAAAAACTCTTCTAAAGAAACTCAAGCCAATGCACTAAATTAAGCATCCCTGCTGATAAGAATCCAAACATAAACTTAGAAAAAGTTATAGTTAAAACTTCAAAAAGTTCACATTACAATATTGGATATAGAAGTAATCAAGTAAATAAATTTAAGTTTGGGGCAATCATTTATTTCATAGCAACTATGAATGATGAATTTTTCCAGCAAGGCTTGGCCTGGGATGATACATCCCAAGCTCACCTCTGCAACCTGCTTAAAAGGGGCATTTTGGTCAATACGAGATGAAAATATGGCTTTTAAGTGGTATTTGGAGGCAAGTTCATGGCGTGCAACCAGATGCGTGAACCATGCTAGCATGCCAGGTATATATTTGACATCAATGTGTTTACCTGCAACTTTTTGTACAGCTGTCCTGGGTGCTACTTTGACCCACAATGTAAGACACGCCCCGAGAAGAGTGTCCCTGCATCAAGTCAGAAACCATTATATAAGAATTGTTTCATTTGAAGTGATGGAAAATATACTGAGATTTGAATGAAATATCTAACCATTTCACTGTCTCCAATAGCTTTCAACCCTATGACCTTCAATTTTGGGCAGATACGACAGTTATGATTGGACTGGTTGCACATAACACACGTCCTTGTCTTTCGTATGGCCTTCTCCAGCCCAGGCTTAAATCTTGAATTCAACATGATTCCTTTTGATTTTGGTATTTGCTCTGGCGATATTTGGTCCATTGTATTCTCCGCTTGACTTCCTTCACTGGTATTGTCGCTGTGATAATTTTCAAACGCCTGAGTGTCTTGATGCACAACCCTCACAACATTATTTTTTGCAGCAGCAACTTTATCCAAAGCCTCTCGCAAAGCACGTACCGCCACATCATAAATGTCAACAGATGTTGCCCCTTCCTCTGCAAGTTTAATGGCCCCTTGAAAAAGACTGTTGTATCGCAAGGTTAAAGATTCACGTTCAGTTCCTCGTTCATCTAGTGCAATCCCACTCTTAGCATTTCGTGTCCACCTTTTCCTGATGTAATGGGATGGGAGGCTAAGAACATTCGCTACCCTGAATACCGTTAATACATGTCTACAAAGAATGCCAGAAGACTCGAACATCCTGCAACTACAACTTGCCATTAGCTCAGAAATATTAAATGCAACGGTGCAAGCCTTGTGGTCTTCTCCGAATTTCGCCACCTTATACAAGCTCACGGCCCCATCTTCCTCAAATTTGTCTGCGATATAAGCACATGTTTCAAATAGCTCCTCCTGAAATTTCATAAATATTTTCCTTGTATAAAGACCTGCTGCTTGTCTTTCTATAGGTGATGCTGTCTTCAAAAACGGTTTGGTGTGAATTGTTTCCATGTCCGCTTCAACTTCTTTCTGGTAACAACTCTCTAGAGCTTTCTCGTACTGCCTTAGAAACTCTTGGAGAGTTGTTTGTGCATTCACATACCCATCAAAGAAAGAATTTATATTTTCGTTTTGTTGGGTTGTGGACACTTCTGCAAAGAAAGTGTCTCGTAAGTACACTGGCACCCATTGTCGACGTACATCATACAGTGATTGAAGCCATTCATTCTCTCCAAGATTATATCTATTAAGGAGTGACCCCCAGCTTAATTCAAACTCATCAATTGTCTCTGTGAGGTTGATACACTTATTGAGTTCCGCTTCAAAATTTCGATGTGCATGAAATACAGGAGACACCTTCTCTAGAACTTCCCTTATTACATGCCACTTGCAAAAACAGTGACGGGTTCCCTGAAGAACCCGTGCAATCGCTGCTCGAACACATTTATCTCGATTCGTAACTATCGTGTTTGGATGCCGTCGGGACATAGCTGCAACCCATGTGTTAAATAGCCAAACAAAAGAAGATTCAGATTCATCTGTTAGAAGTGCGCATCCAAACAACACTGTTTGTAGATGATGATTAACTCCCGTAAATGAAACAAATGACAATCGATACTGATTCATCTTATATGTCATGTCAAGGTTGACCACATCACCAAAGTATTTGTAAGCCATCCTAGATCTTGCATCAGCCCAGAAAACATTTCTCATACACTGACTCTCATCAACTTGTATAGCATAGAAGAATGCAGGATTCTCAGCTTGCACACGCTTGAAATAGTCAAGGAGATTCTGAGCATCTCTTCCAAGACTACTCTGCTGGCCACTTCTAATAGACTTTCCACAATCCCGCTCAGTGAAATGAGATTTTTCCCTAGACATTGATCTAGTGCGACCGGAGGCGGCTACTTCCGCTTCTTCAAATGACTCGACCAAGCTTTTCACCGCATGATATAAATGCCTATGAGATCGAAGTGAATGCACTTTTTTTGAAGCAGCCAATTCATGATTGTGATCCTTTAGAACTTTTACAATAACCCACTTCCCAGAATCTTGTTTCTTGACTTGCATCGACGCCTTGCAACCTTCCCTGTTGCTTGCACGCGGCCGTTTGAGCATGTCTTTCCTTTTATGAAAACCCTCTCTTGCACATACAAATTTGCGAGAGGTGAGCTTTCCGGTGCGCTTAGAGCGATAGAAGTCACTTGCACGAATGCTAAACCCCACACGCCGAGCATACGCATTGTAGAATATCCTCGCTGCCTCTTCAGAATCAAATTCCATACCAACACGCGGTTCAAGATTCGAGATTCCTTGGGATACAATCAGCTCCCTCCCTAGTGAATTGTCCATTGTTTTATTGTCTTCACCTGCATCGGTTCCAACATCTTCTGAACTGGAATGGGATCTATTCAACAGGTGATATTGGTTTGGGGTGGTTTCCATGGGGTTACGTTCATTACCAACAACTGCAAAAGCAACATCACAAAAAATGCCAGCACACAAAGTCACAGTTTTTCGAGTGTTTGGAAGAGATGATTTTGATCAGGAAGAATTAAGCAGGTTCTCAATTCTAGCAAATGGGGCCCGCAGTTCGGCAATCTAGACCATTGGTCAATTGTGTCCCACCAAAGATGGACCTTGATAGGGCGATCACGACCTTTCAATTAGCAGCCTAGAGGTACAAATAAACGATTGAGAAGAGAAGTACATCAACAGCCCACATTCAACTGAAAAAGTCCCAATATTGGTGCTAGAATGCCAATCCTAGAGATTTTAGGGACGTGCCCCCCACCTACAACAGGATGCAGCAGACCAATAGTCTGGATTACCGAACCACAGGCCCCACTTGCCAGAACTGAAAATCCATGTATAACTGTGCAAAGATGCATTTGGCATACATGCAATTCCTCTTTGATCAGAATAGAATAAGATAAAATGATGGATGCCATTGAAGTATCAATGCGCTGCCCCCGCCAGTCTGCAATCTGCACCGTCCATCCAATAAGCAACAACGACACAAAATGGTATCAATCGATCCTAACGTTCCATTTGGTAGTGTTTTTTTTTTTTTTTTTGTAGTATTTACTATCCATTTGGAAACAAAACGATCAGACAGTTATGACCGTCCAATTACCAAGATAATCAAGCTGTAATCCATCCATGGTGGCGCCCACCCAATGAACGGTCTCCAGATCAGTTAAATTGATTGTTGGCGCTTCCAAATTTCAACAGGGCAACATGATAAGTAGGCTGTACACATGGTGCGGGTTAGATTTCCACTTCAGATTGTAGAGAGAGAGAGAGAGAAAGAGAGAGAGAGAGAGAAACCTGTAAGATGGAGATTTTCCTTCCTGTCATCCTCTTCTTCATCCTCATCATCATCGTCGTCGTCGTCGTCGTCGTCGTCATCATCTTCTTCTTCTTCCTCTTCTTCTTGAGGGTTAGGTTCTCTGTATAGGCTTGCTGCTCTCTTTTTCATCTTCTTCTCTCTTCTTCTATTCCTTCGTTTTCTCAGAGAAGATCTGATAATGGCGGAGAGAGAGAGAGAGAGAGAGAGAGAGAGAGAGAGAGGAGGAGGAGGAGGAGGAGGAGGAGGAAGAGGAGGAGGAGGGGTAATTCCACCGGCTCAGCCGGTAAACTTTTCAGCTTTCGGCTCTTGGAGTAGGAGGGCGCGAATTGCGTGAGTCAGGGTTCACAACTTGGTGGGTGAGACCCTGACCGTGGAGGGTGGGGCCCACCTATATGTATTTGTTGTATATCCACACCGTCCATCCGATTTTCCAGCTTATTTAAGGGTATTTTGAAAAAAATGATGCACACAGAAATCTCAGGTGGACCGCACCACAGGAAAATAGGGGTGATTGAACGTTCACCGTTAAAAAATTCCTAGTGCCCCATGTAATGTTTATTTTCCATCCAATCTGTTGATTAGGTCGCACAGACGGACCTGGACGAAGGTAAAACACAAATAGCAGCTGGATCCGAAACTTGTGTGGCCCCATAAGTTTTTTACAGTGGGAATTCAATCCCCACTGTGTGCTCCACCTCAGATTTGGATCAGCCTCGTTTTTTAAATCATATCCTAAGATGATCTGCAAAAACGGATGGACGGTGTGGATATACAACACATACATTGAGGTAGGCCCATGGTCAGGCCTCGACTAATCCGTTCCGGAGTTGGAAGGGCAGGGAATATATATTCGTTTAGCCCGAGATAGTGGTTATGAGACTTCTACCATCAAAAAAAATTCACCCCGTTATCCTACTACCCGACTTCCAATCGGGTTCAGCGTATCCGACTACCCAAGTGTATTTTCATAATTTACCTAGGTAAGAACATTTTTTAATTAAATTTTAAATATTAATATATTTTATATTAAAATCTTTAGGATTGGTCAGCTTTTGTCAATTTTATTTTCTTTTTGGATGTTATTTGGGATGTGAACGACTATTCAGCGAAATAGTACCATTGTATATTTTTTTAACTTCCAATAACTGCCTACTATTATTTTACTTATAATTTGCTCCTCAATTCTCCGCCGGTGGGAAAATACTACTTGTTGCAATTTAATTGGACCACATTATCGCACACTGCATTTGCTGACAAAGTCATACTTAGAGTTGTACATTGAGTTGAACCGAGTCGAGCTGGCCTCAGCTCGAACTCGGCTCAGCTCGGTCCTCAAGCTTGATTGGCCAGCTCGGCTCGGTTCGGTCAGCAACTTGGGCAGAGTTCGAGCCAAGATTGAGTTGAGTTCGCCATTGAGGCATTACCACAAACACCTAAACTGCAACTTCAAAATCCAACTGTTTTACAAAAAGGGACAATGGTTTTACAGGTATTTTCTCAAATACCTTCCAAGTAACATAAAAACCAAAAAAACGAAAAAAAAAAAAAAAAGATATTTGTTTCACTCAAACCTCCTTGCCACCTTGCCACCAGCCAAACCTTCCTTGCTACCGACCATATTTCATTAAGGCATTTTATTGAACAACTGGTGAGCAACATCAATGGCAAAGTAACTGAGTCACCGAACTAGTTGGATTCAATTCAAGTCAAGTTGAGCTGGGGCCTGCTCGAACTCATTTTCAAGCTCAAAAAATCAATTCGACTCGGCTCAAATCGAGCTTTTTCGAGTCGAGTCGAGCGAGCTAACCGAGCTAGCTCAGTTCGTGCACACCCCTGGTCATCCTAAGTAACAATTTGGACCAATCATGATACAAGAAAGTGTAATTTTCTTACTCGTGGCGAGCAAAGATCCCAATTCATTTATAGGTGTCTGCATATCATCTATTGCATTGAATAAATGAAGCTGGACCCAATTGGAGCTTTTCGATGAAACTCAACTTACAATATCAGATGTTGGGACATTACTGTGTTTTCATAATCCATCTATCATGCACGCTCCTAATTGATGGGTTTTTTTGACCCATCGTCGACCGGTCGTGAGCCCTACTTAACCAGTCGTAAGAGTCGAGCCGTGGCACGACTCAAAGTCCAGCGACTTGGGCTATTTTTCTCCAGGGTGCTCGATCGGTCGTGGGAGGTGCTTGACCGGTTGTGGGTGGCTCTCGACCAGTCGAAGGTTCATCACAACCAGTCGTACTTACGCAGATTCGTTCCACGATTTTGCGCGGATTTCGTGTCGCAAGTCCTTTCGCAGCTGGGATGCGGAAATGAGTTTCCTAAAACCTTAAATAAGAGGTACCTAGGGCTTTCTAGGTACGACAAGAGGATTTCATAAAGCTTTACAAGGGATTTGTTAAAGGGTTTAGGACTATCAGAGGTGAAAGAGAAAAAAAAAAAAAAAAGGGAGCTTATAGAAGGGAGGTTCTGCTCGTGGAGGTTATCTACTGTGCAATTTTTATCTCAGCGCTTCTATGTCCTCGTAATCGGTGAGATCTCTCCGTTTTCTTTGTTTCTCTCATTATTTATTCACTCATGCGTGAGTGAAGAAGGTTGTAATGTTCTACTTTATAGTGGATTGTTGATCTAGACGAGGTCCCGTGGTTTTTACCTCTTTAAGGATTTTTCATGTAAAAATCTCTTATATGGTGTGTGATTGATGCATTGATTATTTTCATTGTTTTATTATCCATAATTCTGGTTTGTTCTGGAGGGCTAGATCCTAAGGTTTTGTGTAAGGCCTCCAACAAAGTGGTATAGAGCTAAGTTCATTGAACGAGTAGGATCAGTTTTGAATTATGGAAGGTGGCTCATCAAGTATGATCAGCCTCAATGGTTCTAACTAGACCATACAGAAGGCTAAGATAGAAGACTTGCTTTATTGCAAGGACTTATATTCTCCAATTTTAGGCATATCAGCAAAATCCAAGGATATGACTGATGATGATTGGAAGAAGATGGACCGAAAGGTGATGGGGTTTATTACACAATGGTTGGATGATTATGTGTTCCACCATGTGTCTACAGAAACCTCAGTCGCTAGCCTATGGCTGAAATTACAAGGGCTGTATGAGAAGAAGATAGCTGGTAATAAGATTTTTCTGATAAGGCGACTTGTGAATCTCAAGTTCAAAGATGGTGGTTCTGTGGCCGAGCACATGAATGAGGTCAGTAGTATAGTGAACTAACTCTCCTCTATGAAGATGGTCCTTTATGATGAATTACAGGCTTTACTTTTGCTTAGTTCATTGCCTGACGGTTGGGAGACATTGGTGGTGTCTCTAAGTAACTCCACGCCAGACGGAAAGATATCCATGAAACAAGTAACTACTTATCTCTTCAATGAAGAGACAAGGAGGAAGTCTCAGGGGTCTACTCAAAAAGAGGCTCTTGTGACACAGGAATGGGGAGAGGAAAGAATAGAAAGGGCGGGAAGGCCCGAGATAAATCAAGAGGCAAGTCGAGTAACAGAAGGGATGTTGATTGCTAAAATTGTGGCAAAAAGGGCCACTACAAGCATGAATGTCGTGGTAAGAAGAACGACAATAAAGGAAAGGGGAATGAATATGAATCAGATCCCACTGCGGTCGCTTCAGATGGTGACGTTGTAGTTATTCTTTCTGCAGATCATGATGTATGTCTCACGGCTACGAGTCAGGACTCCGACTGGGCGATGGACTTGGGAGCTTCTTTTCATGCGACTCTACGCAGGGACTTCTTCATGAGCTACAAGTCAGGTGACTATGGGACTGTAAAGATGGAAAATTCTGGCGTATCAAAAATCGTGGGAGTCGGTGATATTTGTGTGAAGACCGATGTGGGCTGCACATTGGTTCTCAGGGATGTGAGCCATATTTCAGACCTTCGCCTGAACTTGATGTCGACGGGAAGGTTGGATGATGATGGATATGAAAGCAGGTTTGCCGATGGGCGTTGGAAGCTCATCAAGAGTTCGTTGATCACAACTAGAGGAAAGAAGTGTTGCACCCTTTACAAGGCAGGTGTCAGTATGTGCGGGGGTGGGTTGAACGCAGTGGAAGATTCAGCTATTGACATGTGGCACAGGCGTTTAGGCCACATGAGTGAAAAGGGGCTTCAGCTATTAGCGAGGAAGCGGCTCCTTCCAGACGTGACAGGTACACCTCTCAAAACATATCTTGATTGTTTATCATGGAAACAACATAGAGTTTCATTTATTAAATCTACTTCTCATGTTAATAAAGTGCATGCATTAGATTTTGTTTATTCTGATGTTTGTGGTCCTACGAGGACAAAAACCTTGGGTGGGGTATTGTATTTTGTCACTTTTACAGACGATGCATCTAGGAGGGTTTGGGTTTATGCTTTGAAATCCAAGGACGAGGTCTTTGATGTGTTTAAATTGTTTCATGCTATGTTCGAGAGAGAGACAGGTAGACCATTGAAGTGCATCCACACTGACAATGGTAGTGAATACATTAGCGACTTTCATGAGTACTGCAAGTCCCTGGGTATACGGCATGAACAGAAGGTTCCCAAGACCCCCTAGTATAATGGTGTAGCTGAGCAAATGAATCACACCATTGTTAAGAGAATCAGATGCATGTTATCCCATGCGAAGTTACTCAAGACGTTCTAGGAAGAAGCAATACACACAACAGTGTATTTGATAAACAGGTCTCCATCAGCCCCATTGAATGGAGAAGTGCCTAAGAAAGTGTGGACTAGACAGGATCCATCGTACAGTCATCTCAGGGTGTTTGAATGCAGGGCATCCGTTCACGTACCAAAGGACGAGAGGTCCAAGCTCGATATGAAGATCAGACAGTGTGTGTTCTTAGGGTACGGTGATGAAAAATTTGGTTACAGATTGTGGGATCCGATCGAGAGGAAGCTTGTCAGGATCAAAGATGTGGTTTTCTTTGAAGATTAGTGTATATAAGGCATTGGTAAGCCAGAGAAGAACTAGCCTAGTTCAAGCGAGCTAGAGGATATGGATCTGGTTACTCCTCTCGTGGTGCCTGATGACGGGGGAATACAATAAGGTGCAGAGGACGAGGGAGTTCCTTCAGAAGATGGACCAGGGGAGCAGCCTCCACTTGATCCACTTGTTGAACCACAGGTGAGAAAGTCATCTAGGGATAGATAACCGTCCAAAAGGTACTCGCTGCATGAGTACATTATGCTCACTGATGGGGGAGAGCCAGAAGATTATTCTGAGGCCCTAGCCGACGAGCACAAGGGAGAGTGGTTGAAAACTATGCAAGAGGAGATGAAATCCTTGCATAAGAACCACACCTATGATTGGTGAAATTGCCTAAGAGCAAGAAAGCTTTGAGCAACAAGCGAGTGTTCAGAAAGAAGATCGAGCAGAAGAATTTACAGACGATGTTCAAGGCCAGACTTGTGGTGAAAGGTTTTGGTCAGAGGAAAGGTATAGACTTCAAAGAGATATTCTCACCAGTGGTAAAGATGACATCCATACAGGTGTTGCTTGGGTTGACGGCTAGTATGGATCTGGAGATAGAGCAGTTAGATGTTAAAACTATCATTCTCCATGGTGACCTAAGAAGAGATCTACATGCACCAACCAGAGGGGTTGGAAGTCAAGGTGTAACGCCCCGTGTTTTCAGGACCCGAGTATATGGCTCGTTTCCTAAAAACCTGAGTGTTAACCTTAAAGGATGGTCAAATTCGAGTATCTGTGTTTTTTTTTTCCTTTATCAGAGTAAGCAGATGAGCGTAGAGTGAACAAATCAATATAAGGGAAATTTTAATTTTATTTAGAGTATACAAGAGAGTGTCCATAATGACTTGTACAAACCAATGTCTCAACATTCACGATTAAAAGATTTGCATACATAGGAAATAACATAAAGCATATAAACGAAAGCTGCATGACCACGCATCTCCTCTTAGCAATACGGTCGTGCATCCATGGCATCTGCACAGCTTCTCATCAAGTCTGATTATGTACATCATCTAGGTCACCTGTTCTGCCTGTACGGTTGCATATTTGATGGATGAGTGGCCAGCTCAGTGTGAATTCTCCTCAAGATTACACACCGCCGCATTAGGTAAGCATAGCTATAAAACAACAAGGCAATCAAAACAATACATGATGTAATCTTTTTAAATGCATGGATGCGTGAATGCACATCGACCTGGGGATGCACATCCAGTCAGACTTGGGCTCGTCGCCCATGCAAATTATCGACCTGGAAAAATCATCCAGTCGGAACAGGGGTCGATAGTCGGTGGTCTGGGAGCTAGCGAAACGATACCCCGAAGATCCTAAGGGCACGTGCTACAGCATTCAGATTAGCCACCCGTCATCGCCAACATGCTATGGATGCATGATTAGCCAAACTGTTATTAGTCCAGTTACAATCAGCTAATTTAGGTAAGCTCAAGGTCACTACGAGGAGCTTAGAGCCCAGTGTAGGCCAACAGCTCGGGCATAGTGTCCCATACCACCATCCCCGGCTCATGAGACTACTACCTTAGGATGTTTAATGGAAACTTGTCGACTAGTGGCCAATCATATTACAATATGTGGGGCTTACCATCGCATAGTTACACGATATAAAAAACATCGAACCCATATAGGTAAAATATCATAACAAAGCCTCATAGGGCGATACCAAAAATAAGTCACATAAGGCAAATACCAAAATAAGCCACATAGGTCGAATATCAAAACCATGTGATAAAAGACCATCCTTAAAAATTATTGGGCACAACAACCCTGGATGGTAGGCCCGCATCAATCATCCATCTAGACCACCACTCAATAACCACCTAGTCGAAGGTCCATTATGATCACAACTAGTCAAGTTACATCCCAAGTATGGGTATACATTCATATGTGAGAATTTTCCACTAATGTACCAGTTTAAGTTCCATAAGCAATCCACAAAAAGAAACCCACAAGCATGAACAATTATAGATGATAATCATAAAGCATGTGATATAACAATTCAATATCCACCAGCTAACACATGTAATTATAAGGGAGATACCAATTATGAATTTAAATAAAAACTATAACTTAAGCTAATGAGAAGGTGGAAAGCTTAAGGGGAAGAATCATCACCTTATGTTTAGGATCACCTACTAGTGTTGTTTAGAGAATGCATGTTTCCTCAGAACAAAACCCTACCATCCATTGTAAAGTTACACCGTTAGATTCAAGCTTTATATGACATTCTTAGTCAAGGTCTTGACCTAAGGTTTGGATTACCTTGGTTTTAAGGTTTTGATGTAGAATTAGGTTTTCATCCTAGAGTTTAGGTCTAGGATAAGTTTTTAGGATTTGGATTGTAGTTGGCGTATGGTAATTTACAATATTAATTAGTGTTATAATTAACGTTAGCCAACTTAGTAATAATACTCATTATGATGTCAATGGTGCTATAATTTATTATTAATGATTGTGCCAAGAATGATAATTAAATGACTAATATTTAATAACGGAACTTTGTTTGGAATCACTACCAGCATGGATAATCTACTAAAGGTTAGTTGTGTTTAACAATCACAATTATTATCGTAATACTAATAATAATAATAATAGCTATGTAAGTATTAATAATGGATCTAATCATGATAATATATGCTATAATTCGCCATTAAAGTGTTCGTAATCATTCGTTGGGCCCACCAAGTTGTGGTTCATAAATCCAACCCATCCATTATGTGTGTCCCACTAAGTTAAGGGGTCAAACCAAGTTTCAGGTGCATCCAAATCTCGGATGGACCCCGGCAAGTGCTTTTATATAGTTTAACATGTCTTCACAAGATTGCAGATGGTGTGGGCCACCTGAGCTTTGTGTATGGCTGATTTTTGGGGGCACCCCGTATATAAAGGGTACCCATCAAAAGGACGGTGTTGATGTGTCAACATAGATTTCATATGGGGCCCACCACATGTGTCTATTGTACGTATAAATGTTGTGATATGCACTATATATATTTGAATATATACCATATATTACATGCACCTGATATATATCCCAATGTTATATAACATCACATGCATCTGGTGTATACCTACACATTATACATCATTTGTATTTGATGACGTCACATGCATCCGGTGTATATCTACATCATGTGTATTTGATATCTAACATATATAAATTCTACATGTTATATATGTATTTAGTTAGTATATACATCACATGCATCATATATAATTCACATGCACCACATGCATCATATATACATCACATGCATCACATATCTCATGCATCACATATAATTCACATGCATCACATGCATCATATATTCAGTTAGTATATACATCACATGCATCATTCATATATCACATGCATCTAAGATATAATAGTTTAAATCTACATGCCCGTACAGGTGCATGTATATGTACTTAAAGATATATTATTTTCTTTTCTTTTCTCATGCATCTGATATGTATTTACATGTTATATATCTCATGTGTATCACGTGTATTTAAATATCATGGGTTCTATTTGGGCTTACCACATGCACATGATGTGCTATAAGGGTACTTGCATGGTGAAATAAGGGGTGTTTAAATGGATGGACGGTTTGGATATTATCCACATACACTGCACCTCTTGCAACTGAGGTTCATTGCATATTTTAAAAATTCTCATGCACGTGTATGTGCATTTTATATATTTTTTTTCAATGCAACAGCGTCCAGGCCTGCTCTGCTGACTGTCGGCCTGGCTGAGCCATGTCATCAGGGTGGGGTCCACTTACCTAACCCACCACTACTGTTGGGTGGGGCCCACCTGTGGATGCAGGATGCGGTCCACCAACATCTTCACAGGGCCTCAAACCAGGGTAGCCCACTAGCTTGTTGGTGAGGCCCACTTGCATTTGGTGAGGCCCAGCTGCAGTTTGGTGAGGCCCAGGTGAACTTTTGGTGAGGCCCAAAGTCTGCCTCCTTTACTGACGTGCAAATGCCCCTGTTTTAGTTGTTTTGGAGGTCGTTCCCGGCCCTGATTCTCAGCTCAACCACGGCCCATCTCTCGCCATATTTCAGCCCATGTCGACGCCCAACCGGTGGCGTGGTGGCTACCATTTTTTATCCCGACAAGGAATGACCAAAAACAGGGTCGTTCATATGCCGAAAATCGGCCATTACTCAGCCCAATTTTTAGGTTGTCCTAGAATTCAGTCTTAACTACTTCCTGAGGCCATTCATACGTCACTGTTTTGGTCCAAAAACAGGGCCATACTTGGGCCGGTTTCAGCCCTGAAACAGTGCCTGAACGCAGGCCACCACCGATACCAAAACAGGGCTTGTTCTTGGTCTGACGTATGGTCCCAGCTGTAGATGTTTTTCGGCTATGAACAGGGCTTTGTTTGAGGGTTTGTTTCAGGTACGGGATTCATTTTAGAGTCTCTAGAGAAGGGAGTTTTACCTGGTGCAGTTGGGTCCGACCCGGTCTTGGTTTGTCACGCACACATCCACCAGCCTCACCTACTTCTTCTCCTCCTTTTCTTCCTTTCTCAAATGGTGTTGCTGTGTACACTCACTGACTCGGCTCGATCCGCTCTTCACGGACTGAGTTGGGGCAGTGAGTGCTAGGCTCACCAAAAAAACAACTCTCTCAGTTTTCTTCCTTTCTCTAATCCCTCTCTCTATGTGTGGAGTTTAAGAGAGCTGAGCTTCTCCTTATATAGGCAGAGAGAGGAGAGGCTGACGGTAGGCAAAATCCTCCACGCTCAATGGTTCAGAGTGTAGGACGGTCGAGATGAAGCCGTGTGATCTCATCGGATGGCTAGGATGGTGCCAGACAAGGAAATGATGACCATCAGTCTCACCCGACCGTTTCTGGTTGAGAGGAGACCTTGGCAGCTCGCGTGCAAGCGCTCCGGCGGCTGAAATCTTGTGGATAATCGGCACGCTAGTGTGCCTTACAAGTTCCGCATTGAATGTTAGCCATGCTTGAAGGGCTTGGACGGTTGGGATTGATTTTCACTGTTTCAATGCATGAGTCTAAGATCTTATACTATTTTGTTCAGTGGACCCATGTGATTAAAATGGACGGTTTGGATCGTCCAAAAAGTGGCTATGGTGGCCCACTTTAAAGCTCAAAGGCCAATGTTTTCAAATAAGGTGTTGGCGGGAATGGTTTT
The DNA here is from genome assembly GCA_030180095.1 of Magnolia changhungtana. Lineage (NCBI taxonomy): Eukaryota > Viridiplantae > Streptophyta > Magnoliopsida > Magnoliales > Magnoliaceae > Magnolia > Magnolia changhungtana. Next base: position 4,073,285 of record JASAUF010000218.1, on the reverse strand, counting down.
GAGAATTTTGTATTTGAGTTCGGTAAACACTGTTTGACCACATGTGGCCGTACAACACTCATCGTGTTCTAGTGTTTGGGATGTACATGCACTTAGCTTTGGGGACTCATCACGACTCTGGTGCCTGATCCACCCCATTCAACTGTCTTGGGGACTGGTCATAAGGGTCTCGGCCCAATTTGGGGCCGGGCCGAGGCCCAGGTGGGGCCCACCACTTGATTTGGGTTACATTTGTGGATTTCCGCTAATCTCATGGTTGGATCGGCTCGAAACTGAACGTCAATGGTTCAAAAGGTCCAAGGATTTATTTAGATGACCGGGACACCAGTTCTATAAATTTAAGACACAAAATGCTACTCTTAGAATGATTTTAACACCTATTATTATTATTATTATTATTATTATTATTGTTACTACTATTATTATTATTATTATATTTTCAATTATCGATTATTCATATTAAATTCTCATGGTTCTCTCTTCTGGAGATGTTTTGTATGTTTTTCAGGGAGAGATTATTTATTTGTATTTAGATATATATATATATATATATATATATATATATATATATATATATATATATATATATATATATACACACACAATTATATGTATATTTCTAAATTATTCATGTGGGTCATAGCCCGATTAGGGTTGTTTACTCTTTCATTCAGTCTCCTATAAGTATTTGGCTATAAGGATTAAATCATTCGGGCTTGTAAGTGGGCCAAAATACATGGGTTTCTTAACGTTTAGTTATCAATTTGTTTAAATCAACGGTAGGATGTGAGATATTGGCATTCTAACTATTGACACTAAGTAATGGGTTGTGACTTATCAATGATGGTGAACAGTGTATGTTACTTGTATCTTCATATAAATACGCTAATCTGGATTATAATAGTAACGCCCGAGTACTGGAAAGTACGGGGTGTTACACAAGGGCAAAGAGCATATGGTGTGTAGGCTGAGGAAGAGCTTGTATGGGCTGAAACAAGCTTTACGGCAATGGTACAAGAAGTTCAACTTGTTTATGTTGAAACATGCGTATGATAGAATGGAGTCAGACCACTGTGTGTTCACGCGTAAGTTCTCAGATAGTGATTTCTTAGTTTTGCTATTATACGTTGATGGCATGCTCATCATGAGAAAAGACATCAAGAAGATCGACAAGCTGAAACAAGAGTTGGGCAAGTCTTTTGCGATAAAAGACTTGGGTCTGGCTACACATATCCTAGAAATGGAGATAACCCGTGACAGAAGCAGCAGGAGCTTTGGCTGTCACAAGAGTAATATATTGAGAAAGTCCTAGAGCGGTTCAATATGAATGCAGCGAAGCTGCTCAGTACTCCATTAGATGGTCACTTCAAATTAGCGACAGGTGATGTCCCAAGATGAAGGCAAAGGTGGAAGAGATGCAAAAAATACCTTATGCGTCAACTGTAGGAAGTTTAATGTATGTTATGGTATGTACACTCCCAGATATAGCATATGCGGTTGGTGTTGTCAGCCGGTACCTTGCCAATCCTTGCAAAGAGCATTGGGCAGCGGTTGAGTGGATACTGCGGTATCTAGCTCGTCCAGGTTAAGTCTATGTTATGATGACGGTAAACCTGTGTTAGAGGCTACACAAATGCAGATATAGCAGATGACATAGACTCCAGGAAGTCTACATTGGGGTTTATGTTCACGTTTGCGGGGGGGAACAATTTTTTGGCAGAACAAGCTACAAAAGGTCGTAGCATTGTCGACGACGGAGGCCGAGTACATTGTAGTCACAGAGGCATGCAAAAAGATGCTTTGGATGAAGAGGTTCTTACAGGAACTTAGCCTGAAGCAGGAGGAGCACGTGGTCTATTGCAATAGTCAGAGTTCTATACAATTGAGCAATAATCCAAGTCAGCATTCCAAGTCTAAGCACATGGAGATTCCGTATCACTGGATCAGGGATACTTTAGAACAGAAGGTGTCACAGCTTAAGAAGGTCCACACGGACGATAATGGGTCAGACATGATGACCAATGCTTTGCTCAAGGGCAAGTTTGATGTTTGTAGAAGCTTGGCTAGCTTGAAGAAGGTGGATCCCTCCTGGGTTAAAAATGGAGAGATTTGATGGGTTTTTGATCCATCGTTGACCGGTCGTAAGCCCTGCTCAACCGATCGAAGGCTAGTCTCGACCAATCGTAAGAGTCGAGCTGTGGCACAACTCAAAGTCCAGCGACTTGGGCTATTTTTCTTCGGGGTGCTCGACCAGTCGTGGGTGGCTCTCGACCGGTCGAAGGTTCGTCACGACCAGTTGTAGTTACGAAGATTCGTTCTACGATTTTGCGCAGATTTCGTGTCGCAAGTCCTTTCGCAACTGGGATGCGTAAAGGGGTTTCCTAAAACCTTAAATAGGAGGTACCTAGGGCTTTCTAGGTACGACAAGAGGGTTTTCTAAAGCTTTACAAGGGATTTGCTAAAGGATTTAGGGCTTTCAAAGGTGAGAGAGAGAGAAAAAGAGAGAGAAGAAGCTTATAGAAGGGAGGTTCTGCTCGTGGAGGTTATCTACTGTGCAATCTATATTTTAGCGCTTCTATGTCATCGTAACCGGTGAGATCTCTCCGTTTTCTTTGTTTCTCTCATTGTTTATCCACTTATGCGTGAGTGAAGAAGGTTGTAACGTTCTACTTCATAGTGGATTGTTGATCTGGACGAGGTCCCGTGGTTTTCACCTCTTTGAGGGTTTTTCACGTAAAAATCTCTTGTGTGGTGTGTGATTGATGCATTGATTATTTTCATTGCTTTATTATTCATAATTATAGTTTGTTCTGGAAGGCTAGATCCTAAGGTTTTGTGTAAGGCCCCCAACACTAATATCATTCAAGGTGGGGTTGAAAGTCGGGTGGGTTCAACCCGACCGACCCGTGACTAACCTGACATTAGGTTGGGCTCGAGCAGTATTTGTTGGGTTAGGTCTCAGGCTTAAGTTATGCAAACACCAACTTGATAAAACTTGGGTTGGGCTTGGGTTGAGGTCTCAGGTTGCCCGACCCGAACCTGATCAATATATAATTGAGTGAGGATCGTCTGTGTCGAAGGCACAGGAAATTCAAATGTTGTTGGGTCTCATTAGTACACGTTATTTCCGATGACCCAAGCTAACAAGATACGTCGAATTTATCTCTCCAAAATAGATTGCGTTCTACACAATGCAACTTTTAAAGGAGTAGTTGTCCTATATTATAGCTCGTTTATTTAGAAAAAATGAAGTTTTTTTACGATAATAATCATATATATAATTAATAAAATCAAAGGTACAAAAAATAAGATGTGTGTTGAAATATAATAGACTACTATGATAACAAAAATATTAGCATATATTCGCCCGACCAACTCGATCGAGCCCGCTTGGGTTGAGAATTCCCAACCGAGGTTGGGTTGGGTTGGGTTGGGTTGGGGTTGAGGTATATGAACCTTGGGTTGGGCTAGGGTTGAGCACCAACCCAACCCAACCCACCTGACTTTTAGCCTTAATCCGAGGAACCCAAAAATCACAGTGATAAGGAAATTAGAAGGGCTACCTATGGAGGGAACAATTTGGATGAAGATAATTACCATTATAAATCCTTCAAAAGATGTTGTCACCAAGGTAGATGGATGACCAAAAATCAGTCCACCTAGTGGCCATACCTTGCAACAACAAGGAATGTGTTTTATTATTATTATTGTTGTTGTTGTTATTATTATTATTATTACCTGTGGCATAAGGTAAAATGTCATTACTACTGTTTCCTGTTGCCAAAACAATATGAGAATGGTTAGTTAAATAAAGATACATTCAGTAGGCAAGTTAATATAAAAGAAAAGATCATTGCTTGCTACAAACTGAAAATTTATATTTATTGATATCTAATTGGGTTACATCATCACACACAAAATACATTTGAGTGTTGACAAGGTGAATGATGACACGGACCAATGAGGAAGACCAATCACCATGTAGGAAATTAAAATTTGTATATTTATATCAATCAAAAGATTCAAAATCAATGTAAAATTGACATCACAATAATTATACACTAGATAAATTAAATAATGTTGAATTATCATCATTACAATAAAATGCAACCATTATCAAGACACGGATAAAACAATTGGATCAACTTCATCCCTCCTACCCACGTAAAACCGTTGGATGACAAACACACATGACTGTGGGCCGTACGAAAATTTCAACGGTGGAGGTCATTATCCCCACTTTTTCCTATGGCATGGTCCACTGGATGGAAACGGATTGGCTACTGCCCTGACACCAACCCTGTGGCTGGTGGTCGGTGCTCTGTGGGCCCCACATGATGCGTGTATTTCATCCATTACGTTCATCCATTTTTAAAGATCATTTTAGGGATTTATCGAAAAAAGAGAGATATATAAATCTCACTTGGACCACACCACATGAAAACAACAGTGATTGGATATCCGTCATTAAAATCCTCCTAAGGCCCACTGTACTGTTTATTTGACAACCAATCTGTTTATTAGGTCATACAGGTCAGATTAAGGGGAAAAGCAAAATTCATCTTCATCCAAAACTTTTATGGCCCCCAAAATGTTTTTAATGGTTGACGCTCATTCAATGTTGTTTCCTTTAATGTGGTCGATTTCAGATTGGGATATACCTCATTTTTAGTCTCATTGTGTAAAATAATATTTAAAAATAGATGGACAACATGGATGAAACACATACATCATGGTGAGGCCCACAGAGCACCGACCACCAGCCATTGGCTGGTGTTAGGGGGAGGAGCCAATCCGTTCCCCAATTTTGGTCTCATACCCTACAAAGACGGACACGTTTTCGGCTCACTTGAGCATTGTATACAGTTTATTTTTAGTTTCATGTCTTAAAATGAACTCAAAAACGAATGAACGGTGAGGATTTCTCACAAACATCCCAGTGGGCCCCACCTGCGTTCCCTATCGCAGGAACTTCCTGCGAAAGGCTTTAGCAGGAAATCCGCGTCCAGATAGGATCACGGCCGTCCCCACGAAATCGGATTGCGTACTAAGTTACTCAGTACCCTCTTACCGTACCGAGTAAACTCTTTTGGCCCACTGTGAATTCATGTGGTTTATCCACGCCGTCCATCCGTTTTTTCAGATTATCTTATTTCAGATTATCTTAAGGGTTGAGCCCAAAATCGAATTATATCCGAATCTAAGTAGACCATACCAAAGGAAACAGTGTAAATATTAATTTCCACCGTTGAAACCTTTCCAAGGCCCCCGGTGATATTTATTTGTCATCCAAACTTTTCATAAGGGCACGTAAACATTGATGAAGGGAAAACACAAATATTATTTTAATCTAAAACTTTTGTAGGCCCAATAACTTTTCATTGGTATACTTTAATTCACGCTATTTCAAGTTGTGTGGTCCAGTTGATCTTTGGATATGATTAATTTTTAGTTTAAAGCCCTTAAATTATACGATAAAATGGATGGATGGAGTTGATACAACGCATGAATGACGGTGGGCCCACAGTGTTTACTCAGTACGCTAAGCGTACTGAGTAACTCAGTACGCAATCCGCTTCCCGTCCCACATAGTTTACTCGGTACGAGATCCGCTTCCCACGAAAAGAAGATAAGGTCTGGTAGCCTCTCCCTCGCCGATCCCTTCTCTCTTCCTCTTCACAACCAACTAAGAAAAATACGGGTACTGTCCGATGGCAGCATCTGTGACGACCCTCAGTCTCGTCGGATCGTTCAAAAGCCTCTCCCTATCTTCGATCTCATCATCTTCCCATTTCAAAGGGGATTTTGGGTCCGTCATCGTGGCCCGTCCCAATACGTCCGTCTCTTTTCCTACAAAATTCCCACTAACCATAGAATCTGCCCATAAGAAAGGGGCCGGAAGTACAAAGAACGGTCGGGATTCTCCGGGCCAGAGGCTCGGCGTCAAGATCTACGGCGATCAGGTCGCCAAGCCCGGTGCCATTATCGTCCGGCAGCGTGGGACCAAGGTCAGCTATTCTCGTACCTCTTCTTCCATCTTTGATACTCTGGTAGAGTGTGATGGATGATACGCAGGCACTCAGGAATTACTTCAAGTTGTACACGTGTCATACAAATACCAGTTTACATGTGTCATGACCCAAAACTTACTCATATTCACTCATCTGAATATCAGATTGGTGGACATTTATTGGACGGCTTATAATGAAAAATATCCATTGGTCTTATTTCAACAAAACAAGTGTCCAGATCAGAGGTTAGGATTGTTCAACCAGTTTTAGTTTTGGGCTGCAGCTTAACGACAGTAGTTTCCACAATTTATTCGGTTTTGATTTTAACTAATATATGCTATGTGTACCATTTCTAAGTGCCTGAGTATCAAGCATCATACCCAGCCAGAGTATCTGATAACTATTTATTTATTTATTTATTTTCTTTTCTTTTTGGATATAGGGTTTGAACTATGGAAGTAGGTTTACACTCCTTAGGGCCTGTTTGGATGCCTGCAAGTTCTTTTAAGCTGCAAGTGACTTACCTGTAAGTTACTTACAGGTGAAAGTTACTTACAGGTAACCTGTTTGGATGTAAGCTGTAAGTCACTTACAGGTAAGTTGGTTTTTCTGTTTGGGTATCCTGTAAGTTACTTACAGGTAAAAAATTGTATATTCACATCGAGCAGAACTTGGACTAGGGAATTGTTTCAAAATGTTATGATCATATAAAAATGCATGGGATCAACTATGTAATTTTATTAAGCCCATCAATATGAATATTTAAGCTAACTTTTAGGTCAAACTAATTATCAAGTGGGCCATAAAAGTGGGCCTATAAATTCAAAATATCTATAGTATGGAGCAATAACTCAATTTAAGCATTGATAAGAAACTTTAAAACATTAATAAGTTAAGAGACATTAATCCATCTTGAAACCCGAATTCATTTTGCAAATAAATCTAAAAATTAAGGAATTATTAAGTCAAAAAATACATACCATTAAACATAAATGGTCCATATATAACAAAATCAAAATTATCATTACTGTCCAAATTTTAGAATCCAAATACATGAAAATAATTAAATAAAAATTAAAAAATAAATGCATTAAAAGAATCCAAGGGAGCATATCAGGATAAGATCTGTGATGCCCACCTCAATATATTAATAAATAAATGCATAAAAAGAATCCATATACGGCCCACCTTAAGATATTAATAAATAAATGTATAAAAAGAATCCATCTTAGGTGGACCTCACCATTAGAAATAGGCAAACAACCCATGGGGTCATTAAACTAGTCACAACTGTTTTTGTGGTGGGGTCCACATGAGATTTGGATCAACTTAATTTTTGGGACCACGTCCTAAAATGAGTATAGAGGGAGGGCGGTCGTTGCAGCCAGAGAGAGAGATTGCAGAGAGGGAGGGCGGTCGTTGCAGATAGAGAGAGATTGCAGAGAGGGAGAGTGTGTTTCTCCATATTCCCTTCTTTTTAAAAATCTGACTGTTGAGCCCGTAAATGGCTTACAGTGAAGTGACTTCTCACCCCCATCGCCCTGCAGTTTTTGGGTAGATTTGCCTGTGAGTGACTTACAAGTTGTAAGTTACTTACAGGTGAATTTTCTCCCCCAATCACCACCTGTAAGTGACTTCCCTGTAAGTGACTTCCCGCTTACCCAACTTACAGGCATCCAAACAGGACCTTATGTTTCAAATAACATTCGTAGCATAGCTAAATAGTGTAAATCCCCGTGCACCCTAGAGGTCGTAGCGTACACTATAGCTATATAGTGTATGCTACAATGTATTTTTGTTTTCGACTTTTATTTTTTAAAAATTGTGTAGAACTCACATCATTTTTAAAAAAAAAAAAAAAAAAAAAACCTTAAAATGTAAAGTTAAAACCAAACCTTTTTATGTTTACTTTTACTTTAAATGGTGGTGATCCTTTGTTAAAGTTGGTGTGAAACTCACACACTAAAAACCTTTAAAACTAAAAAGAAAAAGTGTTTTGAAAGAGGGTTTTCAAAAACCCTCACCCTCTTTGTATAGATGACATCCATATTGTACTTGATACTATTAACGGGTGGATTTTTATTTCTTTTCATACTTGTGAGTTGTGGGTTCAATTAGACATTATTAATTAAAGTGGTTTGCCTAGAAAGTTGTTGATGCGATAATTACTTGACTTGTTCTATAACTTTATATATTTAGATTCACTTTTGATAAATAATAATTAATAACTTGTTTGAACATGCTTATATTTGGAAAAATGGAAAAATGGAAAAATAAAATAAAATAAAAAATGAATCATCTGTTAGGCATCTTTATATTTTTTGCTTTTTGTTAACTATTTATCATAGTTTTCCTATTTTTAAAATTTAAAAAATAGAAGTATCGTGTAGCTTAAGCTACACGCTATGCTATTTACGATACACACTACAGAGGGTTGAACACCACGAAACACACTACCGCTATTAAGAACATTGTACTCCTATGATAGTTTACCACCATTTTGGAAATGTTGGTGACACGTCCTCCCACGCATGACATTCATCTACAGCTATCCAGGCCATCCAAATTGTGGGTCACATTGTAGATAGATCATATGTCTAAAATCACACCAATCAAGCAATCATGTGTAATTGATGGCTATCAAATGGATGATAAGAAGTAAAATAGTGAGCCCTTCAAATTCAAAGTGCAAAATCAAATGGTGGCTATTATCATATCAGTGTAAATTTTGGGTGATGCCCCATCTGCAGTTGGGTTAGTGATTTGGACAGTCTGGATTGCTGTAAAATTTGCATGTACCTGGTTGAAGAGTCACAACCATTTTTTAGATGGTGCTAAACAAACATAGGATTCAACTTCACTCAGCCTGGTTACCTGACTTTACTCAACTTGATAGACTTTTGAGTCAAATTTAGTTCTCAAGTTTTAAAACAATGGTTCAAATGCTCAATCAAGCATAGCCATGGATGGATGACTTGACCGAGTCGAATGTGACTCATTCGATGCAACTTAGACTTGGTCGAGTTTTATCCAGTTCAAAACTACGAGTCAGTATTGACTCGGTGGACTCACCCCCCACTCAGACAAGCCACTGCTTGACTCAGGGTTGCTGAATCAAAAAACCATGAGCTGAACTCTTATGCTGTTCCGAGTTTGGAGTTGGACTTGAAACTATGTTACTTGTGATTATGTGGCGTGGTCACTTGTTTGAAATGGAATAGAGCTTGCCGCTACATTGGTCATTTACTTTTTATCAGAGAGGTTGTTGAATTTCAATTCTTTTAAACTCCTGAGTGCAGCCAATTATAGCATTGATGTGTGTGTACATGCATCCCATCTAAAAAGCATGTTTCTTGTGGCGGGAAATAAATTAATTGCATGAAGGATATCGAGCATGCTATATTTGGCCATGTCTAGGTTACCCATTAGTTGATCTCTTCCATTTCTGTTGGATTGGTGGAATTGGAAATCAAAATGTGGATATGGTAACTTGTTGTTGTTGTTTTTTTATTTTTTAAAAACATATGGATGCGGTAACTTCACATCTAAGGAAATGGAAATGTGGGAAAAGAAACTACAATAGCTTGTTGGTTTTAGTACACTTGATTTCCGTGGAAATGTTAAAAGGTCAAAGGTCAAAAAATGAGGGTGGTCTCTCGTAAATGTAGAAATCTATATTTAACTCTTTTTTTTTTTTTTGGAAATTGTTTTACTTATTTCTTGAGGGAAACCATGGAGATGGGAATCGATTTATAGACCTAATTTTGTTTTCACAAACAGGGGCAAACATGACAGCTGTGGAAATCGATTTTATTTCCATGGTTTTCCAGAGTTTTCCACCAATCCAAACAGCCACATACATTACATTCTATTAGGATCTGGCCCATGCACAACTTCATTTTCACTGATGAGGCTACCCCCCCTCCTGGGCCTTCTTGTTTTATATTCCTATGTCCAATAGATTATGGGAGTCAAATGATGGGTGTGTTAGAAACAATCTTAGCCCCAGGCTTTAGGAGGGGCTTTTTTTCATCACATCAGTTCTTTTTCTTTCTTTCCTTATTTTATTTCATTTTTTTGACACATGACAATTAGTGCTACCAATGGCCCAATACTGGGGTGAGCACATGGGACATTTTGATTAGGCCCTGGAGGAATCACCCAATACCTGCAGGTAAAAAGTTGGGCTTGGGACCTTTCCATGCTGGACAATTGCCACTCCTAATGACAATAAGTCATTATAAGCTCCCCTCATCATCAGGCTCAACTTATTATGTTCTCTATTTATGTTAATCGGATTCTTTTCTTAGTTCAAGAGTTTTTGTTGAGACTTCTCTTGCCACATGCATGGGATCTGGGATGTTCGTCAACTGGGCTCACTGTGTATGCTCCACGTGCTGAAAATTGTTCTTGTACATCATCAGGTGGGCCACTTGTATGCTGAAGGCATAGCTCTAAAACTTGCCAAGTCGACTTGAAACTCGGCCGATTTAAGTCGGCTTGGCGAGATCTTGAGCTGAGTTGCTTGGACGCTTAGTATGAGGTGACTCAGTCTTGACATGGAAAAGACCTGTCAAGACAACTCGATGGCAGTCAACTCAGTGCGACCCAAACTGAGTCACTCACCTTATGACTCTATTTTATTAAAATAAAATAGAAGGGAGGAGTTAGGATCAAGTCCCCAACCTCCCCAACCCTTAATGAGGTAAGTAGTGCTTTTAAACAGCAAGTTCTGTTGCATTGCTGTTTAGTTTTCTGTTTCATATTATTTATACTAGACGCGACTATTTTAAATATTTGTTACCTTCTATAATATTTTTAGCTTACAATAATTATATTAATTCAAGTCTGGTGAGTCTTTGAGTTCATCCAACCACTTTGAACTTCAAGTCAAGTCGAATTCTTGGGTTTTTGAACCATGGCTGAAGGTTTATGTTGGTCTATATCATTCTAGTCATCCATCTCTGTGTACTCATGTGGCCCACCTGATTACCTGACTTGCCTGCAGATAGATGTGTGGCTCACTTGACAAACAACCTGGTACTTGCATACCATGTAGCAAGGGTAGGATAAAAAAAACCTGCTTTTGCATTGTAGTATTCGCATTTCTCCCTAGTCAACAATACAGGTATGTGTAAAGCAGCGGGTTGCGAATGTCTCTTCAGTTGGACTTGACAGAAGTTCTAGTCCTATGTTCTTCCAAATTCTCCTCTCCACCAGATTCTACGATTATGTATGCATTATGGAGTGCTATTATGTGATTCATATCTTACAATGGCCCACTTTTTCAGTTTCACCCTGGAAAGAATGTTGGACTAGGAAAGGACCACACTATCTTCTCCCTAATCGACGGATTGGTGAAGTTCGAGAAATTCGGTCCAGACAGGAAAAAGGTCGAGTTACAAATCTGCTGCACATGGTCTATTTCTATTTCTGTCTCTTTTTATTTCATATGGTTTATTGTGTGGCAATTGCAACAGATAAGTGTTTATCCACGCGAAGTACAGCCCGAGAATCCAAACAGTTACAAGGCGAGGAAGAGGGAGGCCTTCCGCCTCCAACGCGAGCGCCGAAAAGCAAGAAAGGAAGGTATTCCTCCTCCCCAACTGGTATTGGCATCGGCAGAGGAAGTCTCTGAAAGCAATCCCATTTGCTGATGAATTTTCTTCTTGAATTTAATTTCAAAGGTACTGCTCCATCTGTCAATGCTGTTCTCATCTTGTAAATCATTGAATGTGATATGAAGAGGGTGGAATCTCATTTCATTTGGTATATCTCTCTACACTATCTCGAGAAATTCTCTCTCTGCAATCTGTTGAAGATCAAATGGTGGATGCTAATTGTTAGTGGCTTACAGTACACTAGTCCTCACGGGGGCCAAATGGCAGATATGCACAATATCTGGACACTGGATAGCAGCCATCCACTATATGTGGGTTTTCGGGCTAGGAGGATGATCCTCAATTTGGCAACGGTCTTCTTCTTCTTCTTATTCTTGTTTTTTTTTTTTTTTTTTCCTTTCTTGTTTCTTTTATGACGTCAGGGTGGTCCCGCCCCACTTTAAGGCGAGACTGGTCCCTGCGGATGCACGCAATCACCTGCAAACCTCGTGCATCGGGTAATCTCGAGGAGGGGAATTGAACTCACGTCTGTGGGGAGCACACCCACGACGCTTGTCATTCCCCCAAACCACGTGCGGGTTGTTTGTTTGTTTGTGTTTTTTTTTTTTTTTTTTTTTTTTTTTTTTACTTCAGGTCAAGTCATTAAGATTGTACAAGGCCATGAAGCATCCATCGTGTGGCCCGCTGGACAAGTGTTCTGGATCCTGTGTATGATTCTAGACGCCTTTTCTGGTAGCCCCGACTATGTAGGGGCCATGACTGAAAATCTGGGCTGAATTTTAGTGGCAGTCATATATTCTTCCCTCAAATCAAACAGTTAGGATTGTCTGAAACCATCACCTGAGTATGGAATAGTCCGTTAGACCAGAGGTCTGGATCTTGTACATGCTTCCCAGGGGCCTCTGAGGGAACGAGGGTGCAATTAACACTAAGATTAAACTCCCAAACATCATGTTAGTTTATATTATTGTCCAATTAAGACTTGTTGGTTCAGCAGCAGGGGTGTCATTTCTCATGTCCCCGTCAAATTTCTGATCGAATGCTCTCTCTCTCTCTCTCTCTCTCTCTATATATATATATATATATATATATATATATATAGGAAACTCTCTTTCTTTCTTTTTTTCTTTTTAAAAATGAATGCTGCATTGAACATGTGTATAGGGTCAGCGTAGCTAGTCTCAAATAAACATGAGTACTTGGGCATCATATTTGGTAAACATGGGTGGGAATGAAAATATGCATCCAACCATGCATATGGTGTTGTTTGGATAGATCATTAAGTGGGACATAGTATCCAAACTAATGGAAGGAGTCAACAAACACATACCAAAATTGTGGCATGCATGAAGAATAATCCCTACCTTTAAAACGACGACTCTGTTTTGTACGTACCATACCCCAAAAGCATATTGATTAGACTTGACTGGTCTATTTCCACCATTAATTTGACGGCCACAAATTAGAGGGAGGTATGTGTAGAGCATAAACTATAATATACTGCTGGATGATGCCAATGTTTTCATAATACGATTTAAACGTTTTAGATGTATACTCGCCACCTTTATCAGATCTAAGGATTTTAATTTTTTCTCAGGACGATTCTCTACTTTAACTTTGTATTTGAGAAAATAATTAAAAACCTCAAATTCGTGTGAGATGAGATGCACATATCCATAGCGCGAGTAATCATCAATGAAAGTAATAAAGTATTAACATCCATTTCTAGCACGTACATTAAATGGTCCATAGATATCTGAGTGGATTATCTCTAGCAAACCCTTGGACCTAGCCACTTTAGGGAATGATTTCTTAAATATCTTTCTTACCACGGTGTTCAACAAATGACAAATCAACTTTGAATAATTAACCTAACAGACCAGAATGCGCTAGTCTTTTTATACGATTTTTTTCTAATGTGACTTAACATCGCGTTACATTTTATAGATTCAGATACTACAAATTCATTTGACATAGTAGATAAAGTAAGAGGCGCATCATCATTATCTACGTTTAGAATAAATAAATTTGAAATGAAACTTCCCCATGCAAAGATGGGGTGATGCAGGACCAATGCATGAACTAAGTAACATATGAGATCAAATAGTCGAATTAAGATATTTAACAAAAAAACACAAACATCGCTATAATCATCACAAATATTATTAAAATCAAAAGAAAATCATGCATAATGTTAGCCTAAGCTACCAACATCGTAACTCAAGATCATTAAATAAAAAGAAAGTATGATCTAATGGATGTAGGGACATCCAATTAGCATAGGATATCGTCTATTTCAAAATAGGAAACCTAATACAACCTCAGGCGAAAATTAGGGTTTGGGTAATTTGGGAAAGCAGGAAAATTGTGACTTTTAGATTTAGGGTTAGGGTTTCGATTGTGGATGGGTATGAGAAAGTTGGGTTTGGGAGAAGACGAAGATTTGGGATGAGAGAATTAGAATCTGAAGAAAATTCTTGGATGAGGAAGAAAAAAGAAGACGGTGTGGGGATAGATGGAGACCTCGCACCTCTGTTGATGAAGATTAGCTTCGCATTAATTTTCTTTCCAAATCGCATGGAAGTATCTTCAAATTGCATGAAGATGGGAGAAGAAAGCAAGAGCTTTTCTCTATCTTTTTTTTTTTTTTTTTTTTAATCACGAAATTCAATGAGGGAGAGGTCACATGCTCTCCTCTTTTATAGATCCAAGAAGTTTCAAAAATTACAAAAATCCCCCTGTCTTGTGAACTTTAACGAAAATACCCATACTCTAAATAAAATCAACTAAAACACTTCTAATGTGTCTAAATATAAAATAATCAAAAACTAAATCCTAAAATATGATAAAGTCTAAGACTGATGTGGACGATCAACGATCAATGGCCCGATCATGTGATCCATGCGATCCAATGGCCCAATCATCGCGTCCCTTTGATCCAACAGTCTGGATCACTCCATAAAGCAGCCCATATGCATATTCTCAGTGTGGGGTCTTCCAGATACTTGCACATGCACATGGGGTCTTCAGCACGATCACGAGTACTCGTCTAGCCACAAAGAAATTGGCGCGACCCGCTTCCTCCTCTGATACGTACATAAGGGTGTACGTGACATGATGTCCTCATCATTGGGTTATTAAGTCTTAATGAAACTATTGTCTTGGAAAAAGGAATGTCAAAACCATCAACCAACAACCTAGAAAGAGAAATTAAACTCCGATGCATGCCCGATGGAAAAAAAATGAGTATTACGGAGAATTATTGTTCGCCCGAAACACGTACGGAGGCGGTAAACGCCAATCCCTAGCACGTCTTTAGCAATATTATTTTCCATGTACACCTTGTAACTCCCCGTGACTACAGGCTAGAATTCCTCGAGCCATCGATGATCTTGTGTCACGTGCTTTGTTGCACCATATTCTTGTTGGCGCACTGACGGGTGTAGTGGCCAAAGTTTATGTAAATCGGGAGTTAACTCCATCTGGTGGACTAAGACATGCATTGCAAAGCTTGGGTTATTGAGTGCTACTTAGGTAGTCGCTTAGTACTCAAACACTTGTGAGAAGATAATGGTGTTCCAGTTGGTCCCACGCCTCCTTTTGATCATGATATTTAGTTTTGGTTATTACGATACGCTAGATGGACAATGTTCTTTGTGCCTATCCCACAACGTGATTGAGTGGGCGATGTTGGACATGGGGCCGTAGGGCCCACTTATGAGCAACCACTAGTGTGTGGGTCTCGAGAGAGTTTCTCCCATTTCCTCATATATGTTTTTTCTCGGTCGTTCAAAGTTAAATTTCGAATTCAACTTTGAATTTAGATTGGATAAGAATGAGATCAGATGAGATCGGATAACCTCTAGCCCCATCCAAACTCCCCGACGCTTCCCTATAAAATGGGAAGGAATCCTCTCGTGATGGGTATTTTAAAGTTTCAAGAGTTTCAGAGAGAAGAGAGATAATATACATTCTGTCCATATGACCCCATCCCTTATACGATCTGAGCCATATATCATAATTCGGGGCCATCTTAACCGTAGAATCAGAAGGGTGATCAGACTTCTCTGCTCCGTAGTGGTTAGTTGGACGATTGGATGTGCACCATTCATCTTTGGCTTTTGTGAAGGTTCCAAAAATCATGTAGATCGTTGGATCCTACGGGCCAACTCTTCAGGGCCAACGTTCAGTAGTATTAGAGAATGTATATAGAGTATTATACCTCCCTTTTCTCTCTAAAATTCTCGAAACTTCATAATAATTTTCACGAGTGAACTCCCCATTTTATAGGGAAGCGTTTGAGAGTTTGGATAAGGCTGGAGGTTATCTAGTCTCATCCGATCTCACACTTATCTAATCTAAATTTGAAGTTAAATTAGAAATTTAACTTTAAACCACCGACAGAAAACATGAATATGAGGAAATGAGGAAAACTCTCGTGTGACCTACCCACTAGTGGTTGCCCACAAGTGGGCCCTACAAGCCTATGTCCAACATAGAGATACAAAGATAAAGGGAGTTCTGAGAGGTTAAGATGAGAAGAAAGAGACAAAATGAGAGAATGGTAGTTAATTAGGTGTTTTTGAGAGGTTATGCCATGGAAGATGATTCCAAGTATAAACAGTGGATGAAAGATAATGATCTGGTTATGACTCGGTTATTGAATAGTATGGTGTCCTTAAGTTAATGGCATCATGCTCAATAACTCCCAAAGAGACTTTGGATACAAGTACAACACATGATATGTACTTTAAAAAAAAGCCATATTACAAGGGTCTATCAATTGCTTTTGGACATATCTCAATTCAAACAAGGTGGAAGGTGGAAAGATCATGAGTGAGTATTATGTTAGTCTATGAGGGATGGGGGGATGAATTGAATGTGTATCAGTTTTTCCCATTTCATTGTAAAGAAGATGATGAAACGTACTAGAAGTAACGTGATGAAACAAGGTTGGTGCCGTTCCTGGTTGTTCTAAAGCCTAAGTTTCACCATGCTGGGGGGTTAGTAGTTCCTATGATGAATACAATGTACCCTCTTTTACAGCAGGAATATAGGTTTTATAATGCGACATCCTCATCTACCCTGACAATGTTTGATCAATCATTTGTAATTTCCACTTAGCGATGAGTCGAAATCGTGGTCATGGCCCAATGCAAATAGTAATCCTCATTGTGGAATCCACAGGTGGAGGCAGGGATGCTAATGGAGGTTGTAGGCATGGATGAAGTGGATCAAACCTTTTTTGTACTTGTTACAATGGGACAAATCATATCATTGGTAGGGGTTGGGATATTATTAGAATGGCAACATGGCCAACTCTTCTTGAACCAGTGCATCCTCGGAAGTTTTCTTTTTTCTTTTTTTCTTCTTTTTTTTTTTTTGTTTTTTTTTTTTGTTGTTTTGTAAAGATATCCTTAGAAGAAAGACACCTTTGATAGATGCTCAGTGTGTCCAACATCCAACTACCTCAGATGACTATGTTTTCATATCTGTCCCGCTCAGAAATGAAAATGAATGATCAAAACACAAAAAATCCACCATGACCCGTTTACCTGAAAGAGGCAGTAAAAAAAGGAAAATATGAATGAATGGACGATGTGAAGGTTTAATGTCCAACTCAGGAGTGGGAGTGAAGGGTCGAAACACAGGTGATCCGCTAAGACCCATTTACCTGAGAGAGACTATAAAGAAAAAGAAAATATGAATGATGTAAAGTTACAATGTCTAACTCATGAGTGGGAGTGAGATCGAAAAGCAAGTGATCTGCCAAGACCCATTTACAGAGGGATGAAAAACATGTGTCTGGCACATCTTCCACTTGTTTCCTTTCTATAAAGTAGCTAAAAAATGCTCGCATTATGGTGTGGGCCATGTGCATATTCCATTTGCTCGTTCTATTTATTATATGCGATGGAGCAGTTTTTGCTAGTGTACATCAAATTGCATCTTATCTTCTTCGAATATACTGAATATACTGCTGACAATATTCGACTAATATTTTTTGAACAATGTCATTTACGTTGAGACAAAACTGCGTACTCGGGCAGCTCAAGTACATAGGCTTTTTGAGTTCGTAACCAACCAATTTCAATAAATAATAATTACTCATTCTACGGTTCAATATGATGGGTTTGGGTACCCAAACAAGCCCTCATTGGAATGATGCTTTACCATTCCAAGGTTTTCTACTAAGCACAGTTGCATCATCTATCATGTCAACTGAGCAAGATCTAAGCAGTCCATCAGCTGCCTACAACTGTTCCAACAAATCATCCATTGTATAGAGAGATCGACAGCCAAGTAAAGTCAGACAAGGCTCCACATTAAAAGTACATGTGTGGCATCAAGATCATAAGCCTAAATATCATTAAATACTAAGTTGAATTGTATGGTGCAACACATCAAAAACTATATATTTAGGAGGCATATTGCCTGGTGACCCAACTCTTTGGAGCCATAATGGTGTGTGTTTTAACGAAACTTTTGCTGGATTATTTTAGAGCATGAGCCAAAAATTGAGGTAGATCTCAAGCTCTAGTAGATCACACCACAGGAAATAGTGTAGAGAATGATACCTACCATTGAAACCTTCTTAAAGCCTAGCATGATGTTCATTCGCTATCATATTCATGTCCACCTATGCCAGGATGAAGGGAAAACACTAATATTAGTTTGAACTTTTGTTGCCTGGAGAAATTTCTAACCGTAGGCATTCAATCCCTACTCTTTCCTATGGTGTGGTCCACTTGAGCTTTGGATCTTTCTCATTTTTAAGCTCATGCTCTAAAATGATTTGTTAAGACGGATGGAGTGGATAAAACATGTCTCCGTCGCATCTTCCACTTGTTCCCCTTCTATCAAGTAGCAAAAAATGCTCACTTCATGGCATGGCCTTGCGCATCTTCCATTTGTTTCCTTTCTATTTATTGCATCTGATGGAACATTTTATCTTATCTTCTTGGAATATACTGCTGAGAAGATCCCACTAATTTTTTTGCAAGGCACTGTTATTTACTATGAGAGAAGACTGCCTATTCGGGCGGCTCAAGTACATTGGTCTTCCAGTTTGTACCCATCCAATTTCAAAAAGTAATAATTACTCAGTCTACAGTTTAATAGGATGGATTTGGGTCATCCAAACATGCCTTCAATGGAATAATGTTTTACTGTTCAAAGGTTTTCTACTAAGCCCACACTCACATCATCAATCATGTCAACTGAGTAAGATCCAAGTTGTCCATCAGTTGCCTATGCCTGATCCAACAAATCATCCACTGCATAGAGAGACTGACAAACAAGTGAAGTTCCACAAGGCTCTACTTTGAAACTACATGTGTGGCATTTCATAGGCCTAAATATCATTAAAAAGTGAGTTGCATTAAATGGTGCAAAACATCAAAACTATATATTTGGGTGAGATATTGCTTGGTAACCTGAATCTTTGGAGCCAAAATGGTGTATGTGTTTTATCCAGGCTTTTGCTGGATCATTTTAGGGCATGAGCCAAAAAAATGAGGCAGATCGAATGCTCTAGTAGATCACACCACAGGAAACAGTGGGGAGAATGACACCCACTATTGAAACCTTCCTTAGGCCCACTATGATATTCATTTTCTATCATGTTTATATGGCCACCTAGACCTAAATGAAGGGAAAACACAAATATCAGTTTGATACGAAACTTTTGTTGCCCCCAAGCAGTTTCCAACTGTAGGCATTCAATCCCCACTCTTTACTCACTCTTTCCTATAGTGTGGTTTACTTGAGCTTTGGATCTACCTCATTTTTAGGCTCATGCCCCAAAATGATTTGTTAGGCCGGATGGCTTGGATAAAACATATGTTCCACTAGTTCCCTTTCTATAAAGTAGCTAAAAAATGCTCACTTTGTGGCTTGGACCATGAAGCATCTTCATTAATTTGTTCACTTTCTATTTATTGTATGTGAAGAAAGAAATACCCCATCGCATGAACATTTACGCTAATATACATCAAATTGCATCTTATCTTCTTCAAACATACTGCTGACAAGATCCAACTAATTTTTTGCAAGAACCTGCAGAGAGGCTATAAGAACAACCTTCTAAGCTGTGGTTAGATCATTCTCCCGGCTCATCATTGAAATTAGCTGATCCACAGTAAGCAAAATAAAACCTGCATCCAGAAGTTCGAGACGAGAATAATATTCTTCTTCCTTGAATTCGACCCGTTCCAGCCTTCTCCTGTAACTCTCGACGGCTCTATTTGGAGGACCTCTTGCAACAGATGCCTGTAATGTGAAACTACATTAGGAGCTTGTTCACCGTAACAAGACCAGATCAGTAACACAAGGAAGAGGATAAATCCAGGTGTTTTGGAGCTTCTTTTCACCCCAAAAAGTTGTACATATCAGAAACATTCTTGTGGGGCCCATCTAGATGGGAGATACACCAAAATTCGCCAATGATATAATGTTTCTTTCTACCCAATAAATGTGAACTGTTGGCTGTCCATTTCCATGGGATTGTTATGATCTTTGATAGGGGAGACATGAGGGCGTGGTCCATTCCACGATGTTGCCACCAAAAGGAAGCTCCAATGTTGCCATCCGTTGATCTATGGAATAAATGTCTTTCCTCTGGATGAAGATCATATTCCTATCGCCTTAGGGTGCCCAAGATTCTGATTGTGACAGAAAGCAAAGACAAGATAGGAACATGATGCTCCAAGAGATGTTACACAGTGCCCAGCCTGAAACAATGGCATTTCAGTTTTAGCCCAACACTCCATACTGGTGGGCCCTGCAATAATGAAATGAAAAAAGAAGAGGAAAATAACTCTTTTTTTTTTTTGTAAATTTAATTTAATTTAATTTTTTTATAAGTCTAAACTTGGGCCTTTATGGGCCCCTATCTGCTGATTTTTTCTTTCAGCCGGATCGATTTGGCCCTGTATCACATATGGTATCAGGCTAATACAAATATGATATGGTCGTATTTGCCGATACAATACTGATATTCAAAACTATGACCAGTGCAGGTGATGTCTATAGGGTGGTCTCATCGTTAAATTTCCTAAGCCAAAAATCTGGCCAGTCCTTTTATCAGCTGGGCCACACATGTACAATCAAATAGACAGTAAGATGTATGATAGCCAACAGTTTACATTCAAAGGCACATGTCGCTCATTTCGTACGTGGGCCAGTGGGATTTCTAGAACAGGAAACATGCAATCTGGTAATTTTTTTTATCGATGTCCTAGATCCCGCACGTGTACTGGGTCAGGATGCAAAAAAATCGGGCACCGGGAATTAGCAATCCCCTTCTACAAGAATAAAGGAAGGAGAATACGTTCAAGATGGAACACTGTCCCAATATCATTTGCCCAGATTAAAATGCCAAAATCTCCATGCTCTTGGATATGTCAGTCCAGTTGGTGTGATGGAACTCCAATCTGTCCCACCCATATCCAAGACCAGCCCTTATGGCTTTGACATATGCCTCCTTCAGACACCAATATCTACCAAAACTAGTCTACAAGATTAAGTAAAAACTAAAATTAAGGTCCTGATTTCTTTGGAGTGAAAAAATAAATGGTTCTGAATTTATTTTTATTTTTTGGTTACATCTTTTGGCCCTCACATTTACATATTTGCTTGCAAGAAATATCAGATAGTTTCACAACGGAAGAACAAAATCATCATCATTATGCCATAAATCCTTTCGCAATTGAATGCATCGAAATTTAAAAATAAACATGTGCAAGAATGCACCAATTACAATAAGAAGTATGTGAGTAGGATTCTGATTACTACCATCCCTACATATATGCAAGATCCAATTTATCAGGTGGTTGCCACTGTGTATGTGTTGTGGCTAGAAAAATCAGGTTGGTTCTGTTTTGAGATGAGCCACGTATGTATAGTAAGAATGGAAACTGAGTCAACTGGCAATCCAGATTTGATGCCCATGTATGGCCCAACTAAGAACTAGACTGGGTTATGGACCATAGCACAGTGAGACATACCTGATGAAAGGCCTGGATTTCGCATAAAGGAGAGTAGGATTCAATATGCTACTCCTACAAGAAGTCTTGACAGGTTTCAGTTATAACTGAGTATATGAACACTGATGGATGTCCAACGGGAAAAGCAGAAACTATGTGTGTTAATGGGTGGGGCCTACTCTGCTAGACAAGATCCCTAGGCCCAACCCGAGTTCCAATGCAAATAAAATGGCATATGAACTGAGAGTTATAGAGCTGCACGAAGTAAAAAATGCTACATGAGACTGCAAAATTACCAGCGCATGCACGTTTGAATAAAAAGATCTAGGCTTCATGCTATTGGAATGGATGACCCTGCAGTTTATTAGAAATGCTTGTTGTTGAAAAAAAAATAAAAAAAATAGCAGGGATGCCGTTTCATTTGCCTATTTGGACAGCTTAAATCATGCACCCAATCATGAACCCGTAAGGCAGACAAGATGAGTGCAGGAAAATGTGGCTGACGTGGATGAGGGGATCATGGGCCCCACAACATTAGAACATGTGAATACTACTAACTCGAACATGATATCAGGTCAATCGAGGACATGATCCCCAAATTGGACCAGGATCACATGAAGACATGAGTTGACGCAGGGGAGGACGTGAGGTCGAGCACCGTCTTCCTCAAGAGGATAATTATTCCGAATCCACGGAACTTCTCTGGACTCCTCACAGAGACTTTCTCGAATCCACGAGAAAAGAGAGCAGAAAATAGAAATAAATTCTAAATAAATTCGAAATAGATTAATGAATAATTGATAATTCCAATGTGTCTCCTTACACCATTAATATAGAAAAAAAAAAACTAAAATTCGTAATTACCAAAAATAGCAAAATTCTAACTCTAATAAAAATCCTAATTCTAATACAACTCTTCTAAAGCCTAATTTCTAAAAATAAAAATTGCAAATAAACTTTCTCTAGAAGAGTCCTAGTATAACTAAAACTTATTTCTATAAGGAAAGAAAATCTAAAACTCTAAAAAATATCAAAAATTCGGAATTACTAAAAATAGTAAAATCTTCCTAAAAATTCGTTTTTGAGCTGAAAGCGCACGTTTTCTGACGAAACGGACAGACGCGACCCACTTTGTGGGTCGGTTCACCTCAGATGATCCGTTTCAGTAAAGATTGATAGGTTGTACACCCCGTAACGATACCCGGATCAAAAGTTATGGTCAATTTACGGTCCACCTCCTTTTGGCTCAACCATGCTGGGAATATCTCTGTGACACGTTCTACATCAGACTCCTCCACTTGAAAAAAACTCGTCCTCGAGTTACGCAAGAGACTTGGCACATGAGTCTGAGATAACTTCTGACGCCGATGTTCATTAGCCATTTTTTTGTACTTGGCATTAAGCTCTTGATGACATAATACATGTACTCAATGTTTTCTTGACTTGACTAATATTGATCGTTCCTTCACATCTGACACAATACATGTACTCATGTTTTTCTTGACTTGACTAACATTGATCAGTTCCTTTACATCCGTCGTTAAGATCTCATATTTTTTCTGATAATGTGGGCAATTAGGTGGACTTGCCCCTGAGACGGGATCAATGTGATTTTGTATATCTTGTATGGGAGGCAACTTATTGGGGGGTTCATCAAGCACAATCTCCTTGAAATCCTGCAACATTGGCTTCAAATCTTCTGGGATATTCATAGGCTCTATATATTCTTTCTTTTCAACTAATGAATATATATGTCTTATTTCCTCAGATTGTTTAACAAAGGCCTGTTCAGTGATAAGATCTTGTCCCTCCACTTTAAAAGTCTTGGGTTGGTTTTCCATTCCTATAGAGGTCACATGTTCACCACTGATGAAACCTGTGGTCTGTTGTAACTCCGTTTTAATGAAGTTGTTTCTCATAGACCAATAATAGGATTTTTCTGCATAACCTTTTGTTGATCGGCTATCCTGATAATAATTTTGGTTTTGTTGGAATAATACCTGATCGTAATCTCGAGGGAGGAATCGCATGCACAATAACTTCTTCATCCGCGACCACGTGCTGATTGGCGCCTTCATCTGTCTCGCCCGCTCGAGTTGAAGTTGTTCCCACCAATCTGAAGCTCTGCCCGTCAACTTGTATGCCACGAGTTTAACTTTCTTTTCTTCTATGATGTTCATGTAGTCGAAGAAACGTTCGACTTCGAGCAACCAATCGAGGAAGTCCTTGAAGTAGAGTTGACCATTAAAACTAGGAAGATCGACTTTCATCTTGAATTCTTGAACCATCCTATGGTTCATTGATAGCATCGCCTTACGATCAGTATAATTATGAATTCCAGCAATTGCTGGTGGTGGATCACCACCATGAATACGAAGTTGCCTTAGGTTTTCCGCCAAGAGATCCGCTATGCGGTCGATGGAAGCCTGCAGCCCTTGCATGACTTGTCGATTCTCTCGTTGCGCTACTTCGAAAGTTGCCGCCGTTAAAGGTAAATTCCCTGGAGCACCGTCCATGGGATTATTGCCCGACCTGTCGTTAGAAGCCATCGATCCGAGGAGAAACCTCGCTTTGATACCAAACTGACGCAGGGGAGGACGTGAGGTCGAGCACCGTCTTCCTCAAGAGGATAATTATTCCGAATCCACGGAACTTCTCTGGACTCCTCACAGAGACTTTCTCGAATCCACGAGAAAAGAGAGCAGAAAATAGAAATAAATTCTAAATAAATTCGAAATAGATTAATGAATAATTGATAATTCCAATGTGTCTCCTTACACCATTAATATAGAAAAAAAAAAAAACTAAAATTCGTAATTACCAAAAATAGCAAAATTCTAACTCTAATAAAAATCCTAATTCTAATACAACTCTTCTAAAGCCTAATTTCTAAAAATAAAAATTGCAAATAAACTTTCTCTAGAAGAGTCCTAGTATAACTAAAACTTATTTCTATAAGGAAAGAAAATCTAAAACTCTAAAAAATATCAAAAATTCGGAATTACTAAAAATAGTAAAATCTTCCTAAAAATTCGTTTTTGAGCTGAAAGCGCACGTTTTCTGACGAAACGGACAGACGCGACCCACTTTGTGGGTCGGTTCACCTCAGATGATCCGTTTCAGTAAAGATTGATAGGTTGTACACCCCGTAACGATACCCGGATCAAAAGTTATGGTCAATTTACTGGTCCACCTCCTTTTGGCTCAACCATGCTTGGGAATATCTCGTGACACGTTCTACATCGAGACTCCTCCACTTGAAAAAACTCGTCCTCGAGTTACGCAAGAGACTTGGCACATGAGTCCGAGATAACTTTGACGCCGATGTTCATTAGCCATTTTTTGTACTTGGCATTAAGCTCTTGGTGACATAATACATGTACTCAATGTTTTCTTGACTTGACTAATATTGATCAGTTCCTTCACATCTGACACAATACATGTACTCATGTTTTTCTTGACTTGACTAACATTGATCAGTTCCTTTACATCCGTCGTTAAGATCTCATATTTTTTCTGATAATGTGGGCAATTAGGTGGACTTGCCCCTGAGACGGGATCAATGTGATTTTGTATATCTTGTATGGGAGGCAACTTATTGGGGGGTTCATCAAGCACAATCTCCTTGAAATCCTGCAACATTGGCTTCAAATCTTCTGGGATATTCATAGGCTCTATATATTCTTTCTTTTCAACTAATGGATATATATGTCTTATTTCCTCAGATTGTTTAACAAAGGCCTGTTCAGTGATAAGATCTTGTCCCTCCACTTTAAAAGTCTTGGGTTGGTTTTCCATTCCTATAGAGGTCACATGTTCACCACTGATGAAACCTGTGGTCTGTTGTAACTCCGTTTTAATGAAGTTGTTTCTCATAGACCAATAATAGGATTTTTCTGCATAACCTTTTGTTGATCGGCTATCCTGATAATAATTTTGGTTTTGTTGGAATAATACCTGATCGTAATCTCGAGGGAGGAATCGCATGCACAATAACTTCTTCATCCGCGACCACGTGCTGATTGGCGCCTTCATCTGTCTCGCCCGCTCGAGTTGAAATTGTTCCCACCAATCTGAAGCTCTGCCCGTCAACTTGTATGCCACGAGTTTAACTTTCTTTTCTTCTATGATGTTCATGTAGTCGAAGAAACGTTCGACTTCGAGCAACCAATCGAGGAAGTCCTTGAAGTAGAGTTGACCATTAAAACTAGGAAGATCGACTTTCATCTTGAATTCTTGAACCATCCTATGGTTCATTGATAAAGACGCCTTACGATCGATAATTATGAATTCCAAACTGAATTCTTTGTGGTGGATCACCACCATGAATAGGAAGTTGCCTTAGGTTTTCCGCCAAGAGATCCGCTATGCGGTCGATGGAAGCTTCTGCAGCCCTTGCATGACTTGTCGATTCTCTCGTTCGCTACTTGAAAGTTGCCGCCGTTAAAGGTAAATTCCCTGGAGCACCGTCCATGGGATTATTGCCCGACCTGTCGTTAGAAGCCATCGATCCGAGGAGAAACCTCGCTTTGATACCAAACTGACGCAGGGGAGGACGTGAGGTCGAGCACCGTCTTCCTCAAGAGGATAATTATTCCGAATCCACGGAACTTCTCTGGACTCCTCACAGAGACTTTCTCGAATCCACGAGAAAAGAGAGCAGAAAATAGAAATAAATTCTAAATAAATTCGAAATAGATTAATGAATAATTGATAATTCCAATGTGTCTCCTTACACCATTAATATAGAAAAAAAAAACTAAAATTCGTAATTACCAAAAATAGCAAAATTCTAACTCTAATAAAAATCCTAATTCTAATACAACTCTTCTAAAGCCTAATTTCTAAAAATAAAAATTGCAAATAAACTTTCTCTAGAAGAGTCCTAGTATAACTAAAACTTATTTCTATAAGGAAAGAAAATCTAAAACTCTAAAAAATATCAAAAATTCGGAATTACTAAAAATAGTAAAATCTTCCTAAAAATTCGTTTTTGAGCTGAAAGCGCACGTTTTCTGACGAAACGGACAGACGCGACCCACTTTGTGGGTCGGTTCACCTCAGATGATCCGTTTCAGTAAAGATTGATAGGTTGTACACCCCGTAACGATACCCGGATCAAAAGTTATGGTCAATTTACGGTCCACCTCCTTTTGGCTCAACCATGCTGGGAATATCTCTGTGACACGTTCTACATCATGAGTGCACCATGTAAACGGGTCTTACTTCTACTTCTATTTGTATATTGATTCCTCTCTCTCTCTCTCTCTCTCTCTCTGCCCCTGAGCATGCAAACCCAGAAGTATGTTGAGGTCTGGAGTTTGAATCATCAATTGCATATTTGATTTATTATTATTATTTTTTGTTCTCTACTGTATCTTCTCCGCTTGGTCACTTGTGCTGAAGGAAAATGGAGATTCTCTCACTGAGAAGCTTGCAGTTGCTGAGCTGCGCCACATGAGCTGATTATCCCAAATTATGTCGGTGTTTTCCCATCACTGCAGCTCGTATGTATTCTCACATTGCGAATGGATTGCATCAGGACCATTAATTTAAAATATAAAGTATTAAACTCATTCAAAGGTATGTTCTAATAATATCTGTTTTGGCTTGTTCAAAATCATAATATAAAGTATTATAGTGCTTGTAATTTCATGTAATACGAAACAGACTATCTGCAAAAATCGGATTCTTTTCAATCTCGATTCAATCCCAACAGTAGTTTGTGGAATCGAGATTCAGTTGTTTGGGATCGGATTCATCATTCAAAACTACGTTATAGTCTGATCTGGCCCCCATCTTGATTCAGCAGATTCATGTTGAATGCATGTTGCTGTTGTAGAGAGAAGAATCAGGGCGTGTTTGGATGTCCGCCAGCAGTTCCTGGTTCTGGTTTACGTCTGGGGCGGCTCCAAAATGCAAGTGGACATGTGCCTGAAAAAATTCATCGTGATTCTGTAGAATTGTAGGTTCCTGGGGCCCACGGATGTGTGATCCAGACCGTTTGTCTGGTGGGTACTGCCATTGATGGTGGGTACTGCCATTGCTTCATAATCAGATGTTAGACTTTGACAGGTCTCCTCGGAAATGCTTTCTGTGATGTAAGATGTTAATCAGACCAAAGATCAAACTTGCCGCGCTCTTTGGTTTTGTCTTATCTGCCACCTCTCTTCTGGTGCACTTTCATCTTGCCAAGCATACAAGTGGATTTGGTAACATTCCATGGCACGGCGAAATTGGGTGGGGATATCCTTCCGATATTAGGGAAACAGGTAGACTTACATGCATGTTATTGTTCTGTTTTTTCTTAATTATATATTAGTGTGGTTACACGCATGTTATTGTTCTGTTTTTTGGAATTAGAAGTATTCAATTTGATGAGGTATGCATACTCATTGAAATATATATAAATCTATTTTTAGCCTCCATTGTTTCCAACCGAGACCAAATCTAAATTTTAGCCTAAGTTTCCTCCAATTGAAGCTAAACCTATTTTTAACTTCAATTTTCAACAACCGAGGCTAAAGCCTTTAGCAACGGGAGTTGTAGTCTTAGTTTAAGTAACTGAGGTAAAACTGAGACTAAAGATATATTTAGCCTTTGTTGACATCAACTGAGGCTAAATTTGCTTTTTAATATCAATTCTCAACAACTGAAGCTAAATCATTTATTTTAACCCATTCATAAATATGTGCATATTCAGTCATTCATTCATTCAATCAAATACAATGTCTATTTCGTGCCACAAACCACAGAATTGCAAGTTGTTGCTAAGTTATTGTATTTGCAAGGCAAACCCAACAGTGAGAGAAAAATAGTACTAAACATTTTTCTTTCCCTTGTCAAAAAGCCCCCAAGCATAGAACATCTACATTGGCATAAAGGAAAACACAATCTGCTTCAATCGAGCAAACCTCTTTTTCCAACTCAGACGAAGATACATCCTCGGAATAGCTAGTTTCAAGCTTCTTCTTTGGTGCCACCTTAAAAGAAGCTTTTGACTTCTTGCCATTCTTCTGCTTCTCGACTGCTTCCTCTACTTCTCTCTTCAGCTTTTTGGCAGCAGATTGTTTCTCAATAGACTCCTCTGGATGCCTCTTTCCTGAAAATCGCCAAACTTAATGCTCTAACTAATTCTCAAAAATAAAAATCAACCAAAAAATAAATAAAACGGGCACAAAAAATACGAACCCTTCTTTGCAAATTTCACTGGTGAAATTGCCATGGGAGTTGCAGCAACCTGTATTGCAATAAGAAAGCATATAATAACAAAATTGCTGAAGACAAAATTTTATCGATTTAAATGAATACCAAACTGATATATGATAAATATATTACTTTAAAAACAAATGCCTTCAGAAAAACCTATATACAATGTGTATAATAAAACACGTCAGATTCTTATTCATTTTTAGCTGTCAATTTTTCATGCCGGTGTAACCTACTTGAAATGTAAACTAGCCTGATTTTTTAGTTGGACCGCATCCTTCGTGTGGCCCACCTGATGAACAGCCACGGATCTCGATTTATGCTAGCAATTGGCATTCCAACAATTGAAAAGAAACGCAGCTACAAAGAAATGAGATACTTGATAAAATGAGACGCTGGTGCGGTTCTATGGTCACAGGATTGCCACCTTTCTAGACAGTGAGAATGGCAGAATGGGCGATTGAATTTCCAACTAGTCGAAGTAGATCAAAAGAGAAGAATCAACCCCAATCAAAGAAAAAAAAAATGATGAGCTTTCTTAATAACTTCATTTGTGGATGAAAACAACCATTTTTTCTCATTTCAGTTAAGTGTTTGTGTGGCCGAACCAAATCCTTAATTTTCCGCCACTGATTTTCATAATAAATCTTTTTTTTTTGGGGGTTTCTAATTCTATATTTGAATTGAGTAATTATAACAAAGAGTAGATAGTACTTGCATGTAGATCCACCACCATATATGTGTGTGTGTATGGCAACGATATGCATGGACCATTGTGATTACGATGTTGGTGGTTCGTAGGATTTCCACCACCAACCAATATTATCAGGAAAATCTTGCTGAGAATCTCATTATAATATTACTTCTAAATAATTTCTGTTAAAATCACAATAATTTCACAACAAAATCGCAAAATAAAAAGTAAAAAATAAAAAATAAAAATACCACTGATATATAAAAATCTAGCTATATTATCATAATAACATCATTTAATCAGATTTCCAATAATATCACAAGATTTTCCAAATCATGGTGATATTTGTAATAATGGCTATGATGATGCAAATAGGGTGCGTGGTTGCAGCAGTTTTTCATAATTCTATGTCATTTGTTCACAAAGAGGGTTCAAAAGTAAAACAATTGGATCAGATAGATATTGGACAGGCTGCATCATCAGATGGATCTCCAAGATCAGTGATATTTATGCCAAATATCGAAGGAAGATATATATATATATATATATATACACACACACACACACACACACACACACACGGGCGCGGGGAAATGCTCACCTGCGAACCGGTTCGTACGTACTACGTACGAACTTTTTGGAGAACCCATCATACGTGACGTGGATCTAAAATCGGAACCGTTCGTGTGAAGCAGCACCTCGTGAAACCCCCCAGGCCCAAGTTTTACTTTGATATATATATATATATATATATATATATATATATATATATATATATATATATATATATATATATATATATATATACACACACACACACACACACACACTCACTGACTTGTAAGGTTCCGAAAAGACAGTAAAGATAAATTTCTTCCAAGTCCCCTGATGCTCTACCAAATCTTATCCTTGTAGTATGTCACTTAGCTGATGGAACGAAGTGTCCTCTTGCTGGCAAAGTTTCCATCAAAGCCACCACTTCTCTTCCATTGTCATGGAGAGGGACGATACTTGGTTGTACGTTTGGATGGTATTATTCTTACTTTGAATGATTTTATGGACATTACAGCCTCGAAGGCATTCCATTCCTTCTTCAGAGATTTGAAATCTAGGATCTTTGAACCTTGCAATACTTTCTTGGTATTGATGGTGCCCATTCTAAAGCAAGAGTAACCATTTCTGAATGAAAATGTCCTCAATAAGTTGGATGGTACCAAGAAGCCATATGTTGATACTCAGTCTGCATCTGACACTCAATACACAGGTGCCCAGATATTGTACCTGTGCCATATATTAACTCAAATAAAATCCTATCCTCTGATTCGTGGTCACTTGTTTGTGGATTGGACTTGGATATTTTTCATTTTTAACCGTCCAATGAGTTGCCGCCAATCTGATCATCATATAATCAAATAAGTTTAGTTTGTGGTTTATGAGACATCTACACTTGGTACCTTAATTTGGCCAGTTTAATTTAACTTGCATGAGTGTGTAATTTTTAAGTGCTCGAGTATTATCCATCACACTCTGCTAGAGTATTAAGGTTTTTTCTCCAACTTGGTATGAATTATAGCAAACCTCGATTATGATTATTCACAGCCACGAAGTTCCAGCTCAACCAAAGCCGATGAAGAACAGGTTTGAACGGGTCTTGGGATATAAAGCATTAAGTTCCGGCCAGCCCAGACCCGATAAGAAGAGGCGAGTTGGCGGTGGCCCATACCCAATACACAAGGTGTTTGGTGATATCAAGAGGCAAGTTCGAGGAGGACCAGACCCGATATACAACTTGCCCACTAAACCCAATAAACAATGGGAATGGTAATGTCAGGACCCGATATACAAGGGGTTTGGTCATTGGTGATATTAAGAGGGAGCGGATTGGATACCGAATGCTTCAGTAGCCTTTTGGCTACTGACGTGATGTGGCAAAACGCCATTGGTATAAATGCTACTCGGTTAGATCCCGTTAACGGATTTTTCTCCATTTCCGAAGCTTGGTGTAGTTTGAAAATGGATTTCAAGTATCAATTTTCAAACTACACCGCAATATGCTCGTCAAGTGATCGACCTGCACGCCCATTTACGACATGCATCAAGAGATGATAAACCAATATAATGTCCCACCCACAATGGCCCCAAATGGATGCACTTTTGATGATCTCGACCGTTCATATGGTTGGCCCTACCATAGATGGGCAGTTTCAACTCTCCAATTGGCTACCTTCAAGGTTACAGTCAAAACATCCATGGTCAACTGGGAAAATTGGATGATTGGGATTGTCCCACTGGTTTGACATTTTTTTGTGGGTACAACTTATTTGATGTGACAGGACAGATGGGCGGTCTGGATCATCCAAGCACAAGGCCAAAGAGAACATGACAATTCAGCAAAATCTTTGATAAACACGGCAGTATTTTATCGTTAATTCTTTTTTTTTTAAATTTTTTTATTTATAATTTTAATTTAAGAATTGATACTTGAAATCCATTTCTCATTTTTCATTGGTAGCAACAAAAGTTGAGCGAACAATTAAGTTTTTTCTTATATAGGCCTTGTCTATGCCTTCTTATATGCTGGGTATCAGTGTCACAGTCCCTGAAAAAAATATAGACAGTCTTGATTATTCGGGCAAGTAAAAACAGAGTCATCCTAGGCTCATTTACTTGACGAGAATAGGTTGAATGAGACAATTTCACTTGCAACAGACCTAAACAGGGGAGAGAGAGAGAGAGAGAGAACATTTTTTCTTTGTCGATGGAAGTCAGTAGAAACAATTTAGGGGAATTATTTCCTAAATATAAACAATAGCTTATAACTAATGTAAGCTGAAAGAAAACTAAGTCTAACAGAAGAAATAACAACTGCTTTTGAAGAGCTGAAATTGCTCCATTATCTATTGTGCAGGTCGAAAGGGCTGAAATTGTTCCCTTCTTTATTGTGTAGGTCGCGCTTGGATTTTGCTTTGTGCCATTAACGTGTTTCAAAGGGCTGAAATTGCTTCCTCTTCTATTGTGCAGGTTGCAGCATTTCACTAGTTTCAAAGCTTCCATTGGCTTACCTTCAACCCGTATCTACATTAAGAAAAGGACCAAAAAAAATTTTCAAAAAAAAACCACATTGTAAATGAATGGATCCCACTTAAGAGGAACAATGTTTTTTAGTGTAGGTGCAGGCATTGCATACCCTAGATAATGTGATCTAATGCATCCCATCATTGGTTGGCAAGGGTTGAATCATCAACATAAATGGGGTCCCCTCTCATCTATCACAGGCACCAACCTGATTTGGACAAACGGTAGGTGGGTGTCGTCGAGAGCCTCGGTCGAAAGGAATAAAATAAAGGAGAGATAATACAGTTATCAGTGGATGGAGATTAGGATTGCAGGTGGGTGGTAAAAAAATTGTGAGAGATTGAAGGAAAAAAAAAACCTGAAAATGGAGTTTACGAGTATGTTGCCAAGAAAAGCGGATTGCTTACTGAGCAAACTCTGTGGGGTCCACCTGAGATTTGTATCAGCTTCATTTTTGGGATCAATACCTAAAATGACCTTTCAAAGCTGATAAAGGCATGGATGTAAGGAATGTACATCAAGGTGGGCCCCACAGTCAGGATCCCACTGAAGCCTTGTGGCAATGTAGAAGGGTCTTCAACCCAGTAAGTTTGTGATCAAGGTGGGCCCCACAGTAAGGAATTTACATCAAGATGGGCCCCACAGTCAGGATCCCCTCGTGGTGTCCTCTCTTTGACTTACGGACGAGGCAATTTGTGCGTGTCCCATTTTCATGGCAGGAGGCATTTGCTGCACAGTTTGGACGCCACACAGTGTGAATTGAATTTATACCCTTGAAAAATTCTTGGGGGCCACAGAAGTTTTGGATCAAGACTATATTTTTTTTTTTAACCTTCATCCATGTTTTTTGATCCTTTGAACAGTTTGGATGAAAAATAAACATCACTGTGGGGCCTGGAAAGATTTCAACGGTGGAAATCATTATTTCCACCGTTTCCTGTGGTATGGTCCACTTGAGATTTTTGTAAGCTTCAATTTTGGGCTCAACGCCTAAAATTAGATGGAAAAACAGATGGAAGGTGTGGATAAATCACATAAATTCACGGTGGGCCCAACTGAATTTACTCAGTATAACAAACCGATTCCGTGGCCGAGTGGGTGCACGGCGGAAGAAATCTGAGTTACTCAGTACGCTATTATCGTACAGAGTAAACTCAATTGGGCACACCGTCCATCTGTTTTTCCAGATAATTTAAGGGGTTGAACCCAAAATTGAAGCATATCCAAAGATCAAGCCGATCATACCACAGGAAACAGTGGGAATAATGATTTCCACCATTGAAATCTAGCTAGGCCCCACGGTGATGTTTATCTATCATCCAACCTGTTCATAAGATCATACAGACCTGGATGAATGGAAAACATAAAAATAAGCTTGATTCAAAACTTACTTAGTCCCCGAGAATTTTTCAACGGTATATGTTCAATTCGCACAGGAAAACTGTTTCCTGTTGTGTGGTTCATTTTACTGTTGGATATGCTTCATTTTTGGGCTCAAGCCCTAAAATTATTCAATAAAATGAATGGGCAGAGTGGATCAAATACATAAATCCTGGTGAACCTCAACTCAGTACGCAATCCACTTCCACGGCGGAAACGGAGAAAATTCCGTTAACGGATCTAACGGAGTAGCATTTATACCAAGGGAACAGCCGTTCAATATCTAACCAATGGCGTTTTGCCACATCACTTCAGTAGCCAGAAGGCTACTGAAGCGTTCAGTATCCAATCCGCTCCCCCCGATAGGCAACCGAGCTATTTGGGCATGAATCCTCTGCAATAACAGCAGGTAAAACACCGGAGCTCTGTAGGGCCCACTAACTGTAAAAGTAAAATCCAATCCAAAAATCAGCCAGATCCACAACTTTTGCTAGGCCACACCGCAGGGAGCCAATGGGGATGGGATCCCAAACATAGGTTTTGTATGGGATTTCTTTCGCACAACCCATTAATCAGGTGTAAGCAATCAGGATGAAGTGAAGATACAAAAATCAGTTACATCCAAAACTTCAGCAGGCATCAATGCACATGACCGACCTTGGAGGTTTCCATAGCAATTTCACACTTTCCCACTGGTGTGGCCCATAAGAGTCTTTCATGGGCTGATATTTTGTACCTACAGTTAAAATAAGGGTTCTCTCACCTGATGGAAGAAGTAGATTTACATTTACAAAAATGGTGGGTCCCACAGGTGTTGTAGATGATCCGGATCTAGGCTATTTTCAGACCACATGTTTGTTTGTGAGGGCAGACGTGAGAAAAGCTTACATCTTGCACATACCTATACTTAAAAAAGCTACAATTCTGATACATTTCTGATTCAGTAAAGAAGCCTCACACAACCAAACGATATTTATGAAGCTCACAAATTAAAAAAATTATAAAAGCCTAAACTCCGGGGAAAAAACAAAAAACAAAAATAAACAACCTAAAGTAAGAGAAGGGATTCCGGAAGAGAAAGAAAGCAAAAGTCTACATCGAAAGGAGACATATAGCCACTAATTCGTAATCTCTTTCCAGCCCCACTTGTGTGGTATCTCTTCTAATCTCCATATAGATGGACCCTGCAATATTTTATTTTAATGAAGAAAATGGTCAGAGATTTTGGGTGATGAGGTGCAAGTGCAACTGTTACAGACATAGAGGCTATGATATTCAATTTCAAACCAATGAACCACATATTAGATAAAGAATTTAGGCCCTGTTTGGTAGAGACACCTGAAAATAAGTTCATCTCATATATATATATATATATATATAGAGAGAGAGAGAGAGAGAGAGAGAGAGAGAGAGAGAGAGAGGCATGCTCACCTACACACCTTAGCAGACGTGTCATGGGTGTCAAATCCGAACGGTCCATAAGAAGCGGAATCCCATGAAACCTCGGGGGGTGAATTTTCACCCATCTAAGATTCTGGTGGACCATAGCAAAGAGAAATTCAAATCAAGGGAAGAAACTGTTTGCATTTTTCATGGCCCACCGAAGTTTTAGTTCAAAGTAAAAATTGGTACCAAGGGGTTTCAAGAGGTTTTGCTTCATGTGGACCGTTCAGATATTCGAGACTCATCAGATATGATGAGTTCTCAAAAAAGTTCGTATGTAGTCCGTGCGAACCAGTTCGCAGGGAACTGGTGCGAACTTTTTTGAGAACCCATCATACGTGATGTGGATCCAAAATCTGAACCGTTCATATGACGTAGCACCTCGTGAAACCCCCCAGGTCCAAGTTTTACTTTGACCTAAAACTTTGATGGGCCATGAAAAATGAAAACAGTTTCCTCCCTTGATTTGCATTTCTCTTTGCTATGGCCCACCAGAATTTTAGATCAGGGAAAAAATTTGTCACCTAGGGTTTCATGGGATTCCACATCACATGGACCGTTCAGATTAGACACCCATGACACGTGTGCAAAGGTGCACAGGTGAGCATGACTCTCTCTCTCTCTCTCTCTCTCTCTCTCTCTCTCTATATATATATATATATATATATATATATATATATATATAGTCTTGGGCACAAAATCTGAACGGTCCACGTGATGCAGCACGCCTTAAAACATCACCAGCCCAACTTTCAGCCTGATACAAAACTCTAGTGGGCCATGGCAAAAGGAAACAGTTTCCTCCCTTGATTTACATTTCTCTTTGCTATTGCCCACTAGAGTTTTGGATCAAACTGAAAATTGGGCCCACAAAGTTTCAAGGGGTGCCGCATCACGTGGACCATTCAGATTCTGTGCCCATGACACGTGTGCAAAGAACTTTACGAGAACTCATCTTAATGGCAACCATAAAATATGTATCCCAATGAGAGAAATACAGTAAGGAACTGAAAAGACGGATCAAATGACTGAGATGATGATGAGTCATCTTAACAAACACAGCCTCAATATGTTTGCAGCATTGTCAAGGAAGGCAGCAGAAAGAATACAAATTAGGTTTCGACATTACATACTTGCTGTGGATTTTTTTCTTTCTTCCTTTCTTTTATTATTATTATTATTTATTTATTTATTTTGAATTTACCCATATTTAAAAAGAAATACCCGTGAATTTTTCCATAACTTGTAGGTATAATGATTGAGTGGGATGTTCAAGGTATGCATTTGTGACCCTTGTCCATGCGCAGGTTATCAAGTTATGTGATGCATATGGAAACTCTGGTAGGAAGGGATGAGCCATCTGGCCCAAAGCGGTTGTAAAGAAGTGGGCTGCATTTCTGGTAACAACCAGTCATAGAATTTTTGCCAAGCAATTATGAGAAATCTTTGTCTTAAATAAAATGGTGAAATATGATCTGCAGAGCAAACACCTAATAGCTAAAACAAGCCAACAATGCTTATTATTATGGTACAAAACAAGTTTAATTCAGGTGTTTATTATCAGTGGCATATCTTGAAATGGTTACAACATTGGAAATGAATTGTATTGATGAAAAATTGCCGACAAGAATTTGGGTTATTTGACTTGAACGGGAAAAGATGGAGCGTCTTGATTCAAGTCAAGGAAGGCTTGGTGGGTTTACGTATTTATGTAAAGGTGAGTTCTCAAACCTCTAGACAGTTTCGAAGCATCCAGTGCTCACCAATTCTTCTCTAAGAATGTCTGCAAGGAGATCAAATCCAGGCCATTCAATCAACCCAAGTTTAGATCTGACAGGTGTTTTGCCACAATTGTCCCCAAGGTGTGGGTACACGAAGGTTCCCAGGGTTCAAGGCTGCATCTCCACATGCTTTGTGGTGTTCATGTCAACATCTCATCATGACTA
The DNA here is from genome assembly GCA_030180095.1 of Magnolia changhungtana. Taxonomy (NCBI): domain Eukaryota; kingdom Viridiplantae; phylum Streptophyta; class Magnoliopsida; order Magnoliales; family Magnoliaceae; genus Magnolia; species Magnolia changhungtana. Next base: position 4,035,920 of record JASAUF010000218.1, on the reverse strand, counting down.
TATGCCCCTTATCTGATTAAGAGGGCATAATTTTGTAATTCACTTTTTTTATGAGGAACAGTTGGAATGATGGATGACATAGAATTTCTCTGAAACATGGTTGTTTGGAATCCAAGGCATGCCAACACAACCGTTATGTAATAGTAACAGCAGTAACCTTTACGCATTATGGGACCGTAATGGCCGTTACAGAAAAAACAGTATCAGCCTATATCATAACGGTAACGGTGGCCGTTACGGCTACCATTACCATTATGGAATATCTTGTTAGACTCTCACCACAGATGCAGAAGGAAACTTCTATCAAAAGGAGCATCACACCCCCTAAATTCAATTGTGTCAAGCAATAGAGAAGCAAAACATTCAATAAATCATTTGTCATCCAGCATCTACAAACATATATCAGGACTCAGTCCCATTATAATCACAGTCATTCAATCAGATCTACTCCCGACCATCTTGTCTAGTAAACTTTCAAAAGGGACAGATCATGTCACAACCATACAGCCTTCCATAATTTACACAAGTGATATTAGAATCATGTGACCATGGGCTTGTTTGAAAGCCAACTTAATAGGGTTAAAAACAAGACTAACTTCATGTCATACAAACATCATTTGCGACTCGAGAAGCGTTCCAAAAAAAAAGTGATAAAAATACTTAATGGTAACTTGCCCAAGAATAAGTGACTGGCTACTATTCTACAAAAATAAGCCCAATCGCCTGGACCATGGGCTCGCAGATGGGACCCATGTATCATTGACCACATTGTGGGGCCCACATGTCAATCAAACCATCGGGGGCGCATAAAATTGTCTGAACAGATAGGGGCGCACTCCAAACTGGCATCACTTCTTCATCCATGAATAACGTCAGAGCCATCATTGGCTCATAGTCCGTTGTTCAAGGATAGAATGAAACACAATTTATTGGAGCCTTTGAACTTCCCTAATGGCAATGTAACACCACTTTTTTTTAGAGAGATCTTGGGAGAGGAATTCATAGGAAGCTCACTCCCTCAAGGTAAGCCCACGCTGCTCTTCCTTTCTAGTCCACCTCCTGATCATAAAAATTGTTAATCAAGAAGATCCCACCATCCACAGGCCACGGGGAGAAAAACTTCATTGATCATAGATCCTTACATTCCATATAAATGTGAGTTACAGAGTCCTTTTTCTGCTCACTCTTTCAAACTCGCCTTCGTATGGAGATGAAGTCTCTGCCAACTGAAACTTTGTGACCGTGTACAGTGGGGGACCTTCTAGATGAATGCTTTAGATCACCACATGGTCAGGCAGAAGGCGCAAGCAGCTTCGGTGAGTCACCTCATAGTTTCTCTTTAGAGAATCTTCCTTTCATAATGAGATCTCTAGGATCTCATGCAGATCCTCATACAACCGATGTTTTCAATATCTTGTGATAGCACTGTTATATCCCACAATATATCTGTTATCCCATCTAGGCGAAATTTCTCTAAAATCGCAATAGGAAGCTTCTTGGGGCCGGATTCTAAAGGTGCGTATTTTATATATATATATATATATATATATATATATATATATATATATATAGGGAAATGGTACCATAAGGTCGACCTCATGGGAACTTCCCATGAGGCCGAGTTGCCAAAAATTGAAATTTCCTTCTTTTTTTCCAAATCAGTTGCTATCTTAGTGTCCAAACATGAAGGCAAACATACATATATCCTAATCTACACAATCTTGGCAATTTTGGAATTTTTCAGGAAAAAATAATTTTTTAATTAAAAATTGTTTAAAATATATATTTTTTAGGGTTAACATGGCAAAAATCTAAGATGTTCGGAGTGAATATGGAGAAAGAAGAGTTTATTAAATTTGCAGACTTTTTCAAATGTTCAGCCGGTCATTTCCCAACTACGTTTGTGGGCCTTTTGCCGTGTATTGGAAAGCCCTCGAAGTCGCTATGAGACAGGGTCATCAACAAGTTCAGCAAGTACCTAGCTAGATGGAAATGCAGATATTTATCACTGGGCGGGCGTCTCACCCTTATCAAGGAAGCATTGTCAAACCTTCCCCTGTATTTCATGTCCCTGTTTAAATGCCTGACGTCAATAATGGTAACCTTAGAAAAGCTAAGACATGACTTCCTATGGCATGAGAAGGAAGAGAAGAAAAAATTCCACCTAATGGAGTGGAAGGAGGTCTGCAAGCAGACCCAATATGGAGGGGTGGGAGTTAAAGACCTCAAAAGCATGAACCAGGCACTTTTAGGTAAGTGGACCTGGAGGCTTGGGACCGAGAACGAAACTCTTTGGAATACGATAATCAAAGCAAGTACGGGCGATCTAAAGGAGGTTGGTGGACCAGGGACTCTACTTACTACAAAGCTTCAGCCCTTTGGAGAAGGGTGCTATCCATAAAGAAGGATGTCCTTAAAGGTATAAGAGTGGATTTAGGGAACGGCGAATGTACTCGATTTTGGGAAGACATCTGGGTGGGAGAGGTTGCTCTAAAAGATGAATTCCCACGTATTTTCCGCCTCGCCCCAAACCAGTCCATATCTGCGGGTGAATGCTATTCACTCCTAGGAGGGGTGGTTGTGTGGAGTCCAAGGTGCAAAAGAAATCTTCAAGATTGGGAGGTGGAAGAATATGTGGCGCTTCTCATCCGCATAAACAGTAGCAAACCGGATCAATACAGAGCAAACAGACTAGTCTGGAGAATAAACAAATCGTGCAAATTCTCGGTCAAGTCTTTCTATGATTCAATAGTCAGTAATCTTCCTTCGAGCAAAGAGGCAGCGACTAATTACATCTAGAAATACCAAGTCCCGCCCAAGATAGCAGCATTTGGATGGCTGGTAGGCAAGAAGAAGGTCCTCGCAGTTGACAATTTGAGAAAAAGGGGTATGTTTATCACGAATGTCTACCTATGTTGTATGGCAGACGAAGAATCGGTGGAACATCTCTTTATTCACTGTGCTTTTATAAATCAGATCTGGCCAGAAATTTTACACCGCTTCAAGATTTCATGGTCCTTTCCAGACTCAATAGGGAGACTCCTAAAGGCCTGGCACAGAGTTAGATTGGGAAAACACAGAAGTATACTATGGAGAATGTCCCTCCTAGCTGTATGGTAGTCCGTTTGGGAAGAAAGGAATGCGAGATGTTTCAGTGGTACTTCAAATTTGGGGGAGTCCATAGCTTATAGGGTGAGGCAGTTAATTGTTGAGTGGGCAGCTACTGCAGAAAAGATGAAGGGTTGTAATTTGCATTTCATAGGAGCATAGTTGTATTGCTATCTCAGCGGTCCAGCTCCCTCTGTTTTCTGTAACTCTTTTTTTGCGTTTAATGAAGTTTCCGTTATATATATATATATATATATATATATATATATATATATATATATATATATATATATATATATATAATTCCAGAGGCATATTCCTAGTTTTCTACTTCTTCTTTTGCTTTTGAATGCAATGCTTGTGTTTCCATACATGTCTTCTCACATTTATAAATTTTACGAATTGATTTTAAATATAGTTGCATTTGTTTAGTCAAACAGTGCATGGATTAGGACCTTATACAAAGGAAACTTTTTATGTGCACTTGTTTTTTGTGATTTTTTAAAAATTATTTTATAAGTGTGTATTGGTGTCTTTTTTTAACAATCCTCAAAGTTTTATTGAAAATTCAACCAATTTCCCAATGTTTCCCTATGTTTCCCAACAATATAAATAAATTATGCGATACAACTGATATATCCAGTGCAATAACTGCTGTGTATCAATATCCCAAGGGTACAATATATTATACAATAATGATTTGGAAAACATTGCATACAACAATAACCTCATTCCGCAAAAAAAAAAAATAAAAATAAAAATAAAATAAAATACAAAAATACAAAAATAAAAAAACACGGAATTCCTCGCATGCATGCATGTTTAATTGTTTATCCCAACAGATGAGAGACAACTGCAATTTCAGATCTTTACCTAACCGGATCCAACGATGATATTGTTGATCGGGATGAAGATGAGCTTCACGAAAAACCCAACGAATCCCATCACGACGAAACCAATCGCCGTCCGGATCGCCACCTTCGTGAATTCTACACCAAACGGATCAATCCTTGTTATTTTCCACCAAGTCAAACCCCGAAAAAAATTATAGAAACGAGAAACAGCGAAAGAACCCTAAAATCCAAGATCCAAAAGGAGAGATCTGATCAAAGAGACTGAGAATCGATCTAACCTTTGCGATCGGGCTTGTGGCATCTCTTGACGAGGCGGAGGCTGTCCTTTGCGAAGTCTCGAAGGGGATCGATGACTGAATCGATGGCGTCCATCTCGGATATAGAAGAAAAAAGAAACCCTAAATCCGTAGATCTCCGAGAGAGGAATGGAAAAACCGCTGAAAGGAAGAGAACTTTCTTCCGATGCTGCAGAAGCCGTACGCGGTCTAAAGGGTATATTTATCTGGTCGCCGAGAGATTAGCCGCGTTTTCCCGATCAGTCCTTGTTTTTTAGCTTTTAGACGTATCGACCCCTGAATCTTTCCAATCGACGAAAATAACCCTCCGAGAATTGGCTTGGCAATGGATTTGACTTATGAGGTTATCCATTCACGTGACCCGATAAATTTAGTTTCGGGTATCAGATTTTTACCGGCGGCGGATTAGGTGCGGCCATTACTGTGGGGCTCACCTTGATGTGTGTATTCTATATCCACGTTCTCCGTCCGTTTTCCCAATCATTTTAGGGCATGAGCCAAAAAAATAGATAGATCCAAATCTTAGGTGGATCGTACCATAAGGGCCTGTTTGGGAGTGTGGATTTGAAATCCTCTTAGGGCCTGTGGATTTGAATCCGGTGTTTGCCACCATGATTAATCCAACTTTAATCCAAAATCCATAACCATGTATAGGTATATTCACGTGGATTGTTTTAAGTCCATTTGAATTTACCAAGTCTATTTGGCTAAATCCCGGAATCGCTCCCATCCCTAATATCTCTGGAATTAGTCCGCCAAACAGGCCCTTGGTGTGTTTGCCACCGGATTGTCAACCAACTTTAATCCAAAAATAGCCATGCATGGTATATTCATAGGAGTTTGAATTTAATTACTAAATTAATTTTAAAATCTCTAATTAGTGAGATATGTAATTTTTGACATAATGATTGTAATAAGCCTACTGAAATATATGCTTTATACGAAAATGATGAAATTCTAAGTCTCGACAGGCCACAAGATCATGTCTTAGTGACTAACCAATGATTTTTAATCATTGATTTACATGAACAATGTTTGGACGGTGCTCGACAATATTTGGTCGGTGCTGATTTACACGGACAATATTTGGACGGTGTCGATCATCATTAGTGGGCCATGTGCCCAATAGAATGATAGTATAGTAACACACATGTTACACCTGCAACTATTAAAATGATTTTAGGTGTAATCCAAACTCTCACTGTGGATTTAAGGGATTTGAAACTCCAATTACTTTATGCTGCCAAGCAATGAAGGGATTTGAAACCCAAATCCCTTCAAATCGACTGTGCCAATTGGCCCCTAAGAAACATGAGTAATTTACCATTAAAAACTTTTTATGTTGCACAAAGGTTTTGGATCAAGCTGATATTTTTGTTTTATTTCATTCAAGTCTGGCCGCTACATCAACAAGTTGATGGCAAATAGCCACTACATAAACATTATGGTGGGCCATAAAATTTTTTTTATGGTATGGCATTTACTCACCTTGGTTTCTCATGGTATGGTCCACTTGATATTTGGATCAGTTTTGGTCTTGTACTCATGCCCTATCAAAAGCATATGGATGGCGTAGGTATATAATACATACATCAAGGTGGGCCCCACATTAAGGGCCGTACCATCTTGGGTGAGGTGGGCTGCACCTAATTGGCTCCCAATTTTACCCTGCCCAAGAAGTTTTACTTGATTACTCACTACTCATCCTATTCTAAATTGGTTGGATATGGATATGGTACCAAACTATCAAAGAGCACTTATAATTTACTTAATTAAAAACATTATTGACTATAATATGAATTGGTGAGCCCTTAAAGCCTACATGATAATGACTTTAGCTTTTATTTAAGTTATTGACTCTTTCAATAATAGATGAATCCATATCATATCGATATTTCCTGGACTCATTTACATCTACATCCAATAAGAAACAAAATTTTAAATTTGAATGTAATCAGATACCAATAGGGTGTTGTTTTTCAACTCCATCGTCTAATACAAGTGAATGGATAACGATTTTTATTTTTATTTTTATTTTTATTATTTTTTTTTACATCAACAATGACCGCTTGCTTATCCATATTTTCTTTTCATTTTGTGAGCTGATTTTAAGGCACGATTCTAAAATTGAGACGGATTCAAAGATCAAGCAAACCACACCACACAAAACAGTGAGCTGAATGCCTATTGTTAAAAACCTTTTAGGATCACGATTTCTAGTGGGGTTCCAGTAAAATATTATAGTGGGACCCATGAATTTAAGTCCATCCTTTTCAAATAAGCATTTCAATAAGGAAATATCCATTTATGCCAAACATATATAAATGATAATTATTACTCATTTACCTGTATTCACAGGGTGGAATTGGAAAACAAACACCCCTATGAAAAATCTCTAATAATCCAGAAGCATGTAATTTTTCATTTAAATGCTTCATTTGAAATAATAAATAAATAAATAATACATCCTTAAAAAAAAAAAAAAAAAACTTGCTTATGCTCCTATAATATATCTTACCTGGGCATGCTTTTATTTGAAAGGAATTGCATTCTTGATATGCACCTGATAGGACACATCAACACATGCCTAAGACCTGTACATTGACTTGTTGCGGCTCAAGAAGATAAGACCAGGACCTGTACATTGACTTGTTGTGGCTCACCTGATAAGACCTATATATTGACTTGTTGTGGCTCACCAGTATGAGAATGGCTTATCTTTTCGATGCCTCACAAAGGTTTTATGGGTTGAATGGCATGTGCGTTAGCATGATGGACCCCACATTCAATCTAGATGTTTTTGCGTGGGTGCCACCCTCCCCAATTTCTAGCACTGGGGAAAGGGGGATTTGGACACCGGCGTGCCTAAAACCTATGCATTGACTTGCATGGGCCACCCAAGCACTGAATAGCTTGTCTTTTGGTGTCCCTAAATCTTGGTGGGCCCACCTAATGAACGAGTTGAATGGTATACACGCACAACATATATCCCACATTCAATCTCAGATGTACTTGAAAGAATTGCATTCATGGGCTCGAGTACCCCGTTGTGACGTGTATGGGTGTGAGGTTGCATATCAAAAAGAGAGAGAAAGAGATCCAGTTCTAATTAATGGTCTATGCATGAATTTGTCAATTAATTAATACTTTCAAAGTGAAAAAATCAAAACACTGTTCTTATATATAATTTTTTAGAGGTATGAGAATTCAAATGAACTGGATGCTTGCATGTGTAAACAGATGAAATGACACAATGTATATGGAAACAAATAAATAAATAAATAAATAAATAAACCGTGAAATTAGGTTGAGATTGGCCTAGGTGGGCTATATCAGGATCGTCAAGTTGGGTTGGGGTTGGAAAAGTCCCACTCAATTTGAAATCGGGTGGATCAATTTTGGGTTGGGTTAAGTTAGGTATGGATTTATCACATGTATTTGAGCCAGGCTGGGTCATGTCGGTTTAGGGTCAAGTACGAGGAATTTGAGCTGGCTTGGGATTGTGAATAGGGTTGTACATTGAGTCGAGTCGAGGTGGGCTAAGCTTAGCTTGGCTTGTCCGTGCTCTTCTTAAGTTCGAGCTCGAGCTTACTATTGAAGCTTGGTTTGTTTGCCGAAACTTTCGAGTCAAGCTCGAAGTGAGCCGGTGGATCAAGTCGAGGTGTCAAGCTTGCTTCCAACCTGACCCAACCACTGGGAATTGAATTGGGTTGGGTCAGGCCAGTCTTCTTTTAACTGCTCAGGTTTAACTGTCAATCTGACCCAACTCCTTGGAATTGAATCAGGGAGTACATTAGGAGCAACCTGGCCTCAGCCGGGATAGTTTAACCCTTACCGTGGGGCCTACCTTGATGCATGCATCCTATATCCACTGTCCAACCATTTTTCGTGGGTTGTGTTTAGAGCATGAGCCCACAAAATAAAGTGGATCTAATTCTTGTGTGAACTATACCGAAGAAAACAATTGTGAATAACTATTAATAGGCCACATAAAATTTGGATCAAGATGGTATTTGTTTTATCCTTTCATCTAAGTTCATGTGATCTTATCAAAATGTTGGATGGCAAACAAATATTACGAAAACCTCATGGTTGGCCCTGTGAAGTTTTTTAATAATAAGGCATTCAATCACCATTGTTATCTATAGCATGGTCCACTTGAGATTTGAATCTTCTTCATTTTTTAGCTAGCGCCTTAAAATGATATAAAAAATAAATAAATAGCCGGCATGAATGTAGAATACATACATTAGGGTGGGCCCCACATACATGGGCCACACCTAATCTACTCTCTTGAATTAAAAGCTAGATAATCATTACACTTTTATATTTATTTTTCTCTCCCCCATCACATTATAAATTAGCCCAAGGATTACATGATGACTAACCCTGTTACCATGGCCATCTTTGGTCACCTGACCTGATGGGATTTGATTAGCCCGCTTGTCACTGTCAAAGATGGGGTTACCCAATACATGTTTGGAAGTTGTTGGGTATGCTAGACCCAAGCAATCTAAAACAGTGACATGTGGCCTAATCAATTCTACCAAGTCGGATCACCACCGTCTATGGTGGTGGGGTCACCAAGGTAATCCACGTTTCCCCTTAAAGTGCATTATTTCCAATTTACAAATAATATATATGGTGGGGCTCCAATTTTACATATGTTGCACATAATTAAAATTAAACCATCCAAATGGAGAGTCCACTTATCAAGTAATTTTCATGGTATTAACCTCTACACAGCTGGCAATAATATTGAACTAAGACCGTTGAACTTTTCACTTCAACTGTCCACAAAGTCGTGTTTTAATAGGAGTAAATGAAATGCATTTGAAATTAAAATATTATGTTTAGATGGGAGTAAATGAAAGGATTTAGGATGCATTTGAATTTTTTAATATATTCACAGTAATACGCGTAATATTCCAAATTAGCTTGAATATCCCAATTTACCTTACATATGCATTATTTAATAGAAGGATTGTAATAAACCTATTAAAATATATACTTTAGCCAAAAATAAAAAATTTTAAAACTTAAATAAGTCACAAACTTGATAACAATTTTTTTATTTTTTATCATCCATTTAAATAAATATCTTTTGTCCAGTTTGGATCATTCTTTTGATATGATTTTAAGTTTTATATCCAATATTTAATTTACTTTGAAGTATCATTAGTGCGACGCATATATGCTAGAGAGGTGATTCGCGGCACCTTCGTTTACAACCTACAACTTTCTAAGAGAGTTTAAAAAGGCATTTCACCCTTTTTACTGCCAAATCATTTCATGAATATTTACTTTTATTTTATTTTATTTACATACATTTACTTCCGTCTATACACATTTTATTTAATTTACTTTAAATAAGTCACAATTCTACCCTTTTATCTCCATTTACTAGAATATTAGGCCCACCTCCTCGGTTAAGTAAAGATTATTCAACGCGTGTAATATTTCAGGCCCGCGTATCAAATCATACGATCTGCCGGAGTATCAAAGTATACTGCAAGCGGGAGAAGAGGAAGAGAACGGAAAGAAGCTGGCAAAGCCTTTCTGTTCTTTCTTTTTTTCGTCTCTCCTCTCTATCTCTCGCCACCAAAGGACAAGAGAACAGCAGCTAACAAAAGTAGGCTCTCTCTCTCTCTCTCTCTCTCTCTCTCTCCTGTTTACTTAGGGTTTTCATTTTGTACAGGTGGGTCTTGTGGTTCAGTGATCCAGACGGTTGGTCTTTTGGGCCCCACCGTGGATGGGCCACGCCCCGAGAATCTTCTCGATAGGGCAATCCTGCCCTTTCGATTAGTGGCCTGCGGATAGGCGGCCTAGAAGAGGGATGCAGCAAGGCTACACTCTCAGCTGGAAAAAAGGCCCGGTATTTGTTGCCAGGGTCTTCCAATCTGAGAGATTTTCATGGTCCATCCATGGAGTGGCCCATCTAATGTTCTGGCCCACTGAATCATGGGCACTAGTTCAGACTGAAATCCGAGTATGATGTGCGCATCGTCTAGTTAGGGTTCATATAAATTCACTGTACAGAGTGTACACTCTCCCATGTGGATGCACCTGGGCTGTCCAAACCATGGACCCCACCTGATGGAACACAGTCGAAAATCACACTGATCAAATGATCAAGACCGAACACCAAATGGATGGCCGAAATTGTTCGTTGTCTGAATTCAACGCACAAAATGGTTAGGGCCTGTTTGGATTACCAATTATCATGGTAATGTAAAGGAAAAGTGTCATCATTACAATTTAAACACCACCAAACCAAACATGGTAATCATCAGTTAAATGCAAATGTTTTCAGGAGACATGGAATTTGTGATCACTACATGTTTTTACGGTGTTCCGTGAAAATCTTGAATCCAAACGGCGACATCAGTGTATGAATGTAATGATTTGACATTACAGTAATGGGAAAATGCCATCATTACAAATTTACTACCAATAAACCAAACATAGGAATTGGTGGTCAAATGCAGATGTTGTCAAGAGACAGGGAAATGAATTCGTATTCATTGCGCTTTTCCTTTACATTACCATGGTGATTGTTAACCCAAACAGGCCCATTCACGATGAGGCCTCATTACTAAATATATGAAATAGTTCAATGTTATGGACCATATGCGTCCAGCCGTCCACAGGTCGATAGCACCATCAAGCGGGGCCACTAATCGATCACACAGTTTAATGGACCCATTCCATCGATTGGATATCTTGATCGTGGCTAGTCTTGGGCAGCATCAATGTTATTGGCTATCTACATGTAGGCCATGAATCAAAAGATTAAGATTGTCCAATCAAGGAGATACTTGGGGTATAACCCAATGGTGAGAGACAACAAACCAATGGCCGTGATTCTGGATTACTGAACCATGGGCCCCACTTTTCAGCATTAAAAATACGTGTATGCTGTTGGAATGCATGACCGGTTTACTTATCTTATAATTCCTCTTTGGCTATTTCCATCCATGGTACTTTCGTAGGACTCCACAACTGAGAGCGGTCTGTATCCTGCACATTTGTGCCATGTGTGAAAAGAGTGCTTTGTAACCAAGGTGTATGCGTTTAATGTTGTAGTCTAGCCCTGTTTAAAAGTTTAAGCAGTTATAATCAATGCATCTAATCCCAAAAATAATTATATTAAAATTTTGTGGCTGATAATCATTGAATTATGTCAATCGATGTATATTTTGTTATTTGGCATGAATGTTGTGTTTATGCTGCTTAAGTGATTTGTTTTTTTTTTTTAGTTCATATCTGAAAGACAGACAGACAAAGGGAGAGGGAGCAAGAGGGGAGGTAAGACACTACAATATGGTAAGTCTCCTTTGGCAGGTCTGGTCATGGATTTATATGTATTTTCTTCATTTACAATTCAATGTGATGAGAGATCATGTTTATAATCTTGCAACTAGTGCTGTAATGAAGGGCAGAATATGCTGTTAAAAGTTTACATACCGTTTGTATAAATATGTATTTTTTAAATATTAATATTGCTGGAAATTCTCTTGATGTCAAGGGATGCCCATCCATCACGTATGTTTTTCGCCAGCTTCCATTGTTACCTCATTTGGCCATGCACATTGAGGAGCAAAGAAGCTGCTGTGCTCTTGAGTTAGTATATGTGCATCGGCCCAAAATTAGCTTGCTGGGTCATCCACAGCTGGTATAATAGGCATCGGCCCTTCAGAAAACAGAAACCCAAAAAGAGCCTGCCTTTGCCCACACCCAGGACTGAGCAAGAGGCTTGCCAATTCCGAAATCCGTAATGGAGCCCCTTGCTGTACCTTCTTTTGCCAAATTGTCCAGAGTCATTTGCCGAACACAATACGGGCAAATGAAGCTCCAACTCAGGAACTAATTTCTTTTGCTTCCTCAAGAATATATGCCCACCTCCATGGAAATGTGCCAGATGTTATCCACGTCATGGCGTTCTTGGAGTTCCCCTAGAGGATAATCGGAGAGAAGCCACACTCTGCTGCAGTTCTGATACATTGAAGCAATGATGATGCTTCAGCGAACAAGGAATCCCCAAATTCAGCCTGGCTCGAGAACTTATGATATGTTATCAGACCTACTCCTGACTGGTTGCATGCATATATTTTTTTTTTTTTTTTTTTGAAGCGATAAAATAACGAATTCTATTAAGAGAAAAGGCCAAGAGCCAAAGAATACAAAGAAGGAAAAGAAAACAAAATGAAAAGCTTTACAACTCTAACCAACTAACTGGAAACTGATCAGCACCCAGAATATTAGCTGCATGTGCCCATTCTATGTCATTTTGTTTTGCCCTATTGAAACCTTCCAGGGGACAACCCCTACGAATTTTGAAACAACGGCTATTCCTCTCCATCCAAATACCCCAAAGACCTGCTAATAAACATAGATGCCAAATTTGTTTCTTGACTTTACTTTTTCCCACTGCATGCCAAGCTGAAGGAAAGTGATCTACTGCACCTGGATTAACCCATGAGACTCCAAAAAGAATGAACAAACCAATCCAGATATTTGATGCAAAAGAACAATGGATAAATAAATGATCGACTGACTCGTTGTTATTGCGTAATCAGCACACATTTGGGATTATCATGCCACACCTTTGAAGATTGTCAACTGTAAGAACCTTTTTCCTCCCCACCAACCAAGCAAATGTCATGCATATGTTGAAATATAGATTGGGATGAGCATTTGGATTTCACACTCTTTTGCCATGTTGGCACTCATGCCCATGAGTAGTTTGTGCCATTGCCCTTGGCTAGGCTCTCGTGTGGAGAAAGATGGAGCCCATTGTTTCCCAACAAAGGAAGCTGTCTCGTTGGCCTATCTTTATGAATGTAAAGAGAAAGGACTCAAGATAAGAATACTGGCATTTCAAGTTGATATTTCATCACTAAATACTGTGATTTTGCTTTTAGTATTTGAGCTCATTGATAGTGTCCTCAGATCTCCATTGGATTCTTGCTTGTAGTGGATTAACGACACCTTGCGTTAAGAAGCTCCTCTCTGATAATGGCAAATGGATCTTTGTTCCTGTTCGCTTGCTCAAGTTGCTGCCATTTTGGCATGCCAAAGCCATTGCAGCTTCTAGATCTGCTAGGCTTAGCAACTCAAGTATCTCTTCATAGTCCATGCAACACTCCCACCCAAACCCTTCTTGCACGAGTGTTTTCTCTGCCAAAGCTTACATTACTTATTTCATAAATGGCGGCTGACACTGCTTTTGATTGGATCTGACTTCATCAAACGAAATGGGATCTTTAACTGTTTAACCTCAAGCAATAAATAGCATGATTGATTATATGATGATGGAAGATCCTAGCTGTATCTCTTTTCTTATCTGCCTATTAGGAGGCCCCAAATTGAAATGATAGGATATTTTTAGGGCATGGTCCATCCACGCTTGCGCCTAGCACATCGATGGTTTGGATCGCTGAGCCATGGGCCTCTAATAAAAACTGAAAACCCAAGTATACGGTGCATACCCTTGGGTCAAAGATCCTATAATTCCTCATAACTCATAAGACGACACTTGTGATTCTTGACTAGTAGATCCATGAAGAGTTTTGCTGCACCTGTTATAGACTCAGGTTTTCGTTAATAACTAAGGCAAGCATTCCCCGTTATTCACTGCATCTCATAGTCATAGAATCTGATCTATCTGGAAATGTAAGCTAGTAGGCAATGATTCCAGTGATAATCATGAATCCTCTCTGCGGTAATCTATGCTGCACGGAGAGAGAGAGAGAGAGAGAGAGAGAGAGAGAGAGAGAGAGAGAGAGATTGTTGTTACGCACATCATGAGAGACTACACGTGCGATCATCTGAGCCACTTGTTGATGCAGAAATCTGGATGCCCTCCTTAGACCACTTGATACCTGCAAGAGAAGACAAATGGAGACCCTGGCTACTGCAAGGGACCCTCCGATGCCAAAGTCAAACGGGCAAGTTAGGTCTAGTAAAACGTAGGGTTTTTGGGTGTGGTTTGTGCGTTACCTTTCACCATTGGGGACGCTCTTATTTATAGCTGAAAGGGGTGGTGGTGTAGATGGCCAAATCGTATCCCGAGCGTGTCGTGATTATCTTTCGAGATCTTTAGCTGAGATCTCGAACAAACCCGTGTTGCGGTTATCTTCCTAGATCTTCGGCTAAGATGTTGTGCAGATCTCTTCAATGAGATCTGAGTAGTCGGAATCAGAGGAAACATGTAGTAGTAGGTTGAGGTCAAGCATCCGAGGTGGCCTACATAGTTGCCCTAAGGAGTAGTTTGCCGACTTGGATTCTCTAGCGAGTCGTGGTCGAGTTTTCTCTTAATCATTAAGCAGATCACCGACCTGCCCTTGAACGTCGTACTGAAGCACTAAGACCGAGTTCTCTTCCTTAGTAGAATACAGATGAAATCGGGGATGACCTATCATCTTCATCTTATCGTACGATGCAGGGCTCCCCTGAGTGTAGCAGCTCGACATCTTGCTCGGTACTGAATCATACCTCGAGGGCTCTTATTAAGAGATGATCCGAACAAGAGCTTAGAAATGTATGGGACCATGGAAGAGCTCGGTGTCTGATGGAAGCGGAGGCACTTCATCTTTTGATGGTCGAGCTCGAGGAATAGGCGGGTTTCCCAGCAGTAGACTACTGCTTTCTAGCCATTGAGGAGCTCTTTGGTCATGCTCGGCGTTAGCCGACCACGTGACGAGCACAGATGTCCGAGCTGACCTCTTCTCCTTGGTCAGTCCATTTTTACCCATAACACCACTCATTAGGGAAATTTTTCCAAAGAAATTTATGGAACCACATGTGATGGTCACAAGAACTTGAGCGGATTGTTCCTATCCATCTGTTGATTACACAAAGTTTGCATCATCCAATGAGTGAACCAGTTTGATTTACTGGGAGGAGACATCATGGACAGTGGCACCTACGTTGTGGACAGTTTGGATCTCGCATCTTCTACCATGCTACCAATTCCACACATACATGTTTGTCCGGTATGCATGTGGTTGCATAACCTCATGTGCTGCTGTAGACTCGCTTGGATAATGGCTGAACTGCATGACCCATGTGGCGAGTGACAATGTAGATGTGATCTGAGCCACCCATTCCACAGGCCCTGCTTTATGGACACTATAGGTCATGGGAAGTGGGTATCCACATGTGATAAGCACTGGAATTTAAGTAGATCATTCCCGATTGTCCGTTTGTCACAAAAAAAGGGACCATCCGATGAGTCAACCTGAATGGTTTGTTTTGACACCCAGGAAATAGTGGGACCTATGGAACAAAGGGTTTGGGTCTCTTCCCTGCCTTGTGCTATACTACCATGTGGACCAACGTCTACATGTGTTGTTGTACACACTCGGACGAAAATACATTACAACACCTGTTCTACGCAGCATAAAACACCCATGCTGTGTGGTCTGTGTGACATCCACTCCGTCCATCAGGTGCGTTATTCAATGTATGTCATGGGGCCAAAAATCATCCAGATAGACAACCCAAGTGGGCCACGCCAAAGGGAAGAATGAAGGGACACCGACCATAGGTTTGTGTGTGGGTTCACCATGGCGTGTATCCTTCATTGAGCCCGTTCATCAGGTGTGGTTCACAAGGATGAATGGAAGATTAAAAAAAATAAAAATCAGCCTGATCCAAAACTCACTTGGGGGCCCACATTGTATGTAACTTAAAGCTATTGGGCACATTTTTGCAATCTTCATCCTTCAAAAAAAGAGAAAAAAAAAAAGGAAAACATTTTTACATTGTTCACATTGGTGTGGCCCAAATGAGGTTTGTTTTTTATTTTATCTGGCTGATCCCTTGTGTGTACAATGAACACAAGGGTTCTCACCTGATGGACGATGTGGATTTTGCATATACAACATCATGGCCCTGCAGAGCTGGGGTGCTCTACGCGTTGCATAAAATAGGTGGCATAGACTATTCCCGTCCCACATACATGCTTCCCTCTAATGCATTGTGGTGGACGTTTGCTCAACCTGCACGTGCTTATGCATGTGCATGCTCTCCCTCGTGTCAATAAAAGGGTAGCTGGTTGTTACTTTCTTGATGGCATGGTCATGTTAAAAAAAATAGAAAGGCTTCCTTTGAACTCTGATTGTACACTGAATTGCAAAACTTTTGGAACCTTTTAAGCAAGTTGTCTTTCATCATCATGGAATGCTTGTGATGTAGGCTGTGTGGGCTTGTGAGACACCTGGTAATCAAAGAGTCAAAACTCGCTTAATATACGAGTCTTGGCCGAGGCAACTCAGTTTCACTGGCCATTTCTTGTAGTCAACGTTGCAAATTTTGTTTTCTGACTGAGTGGGAAATGCTCTTAGTCAAGTGGAAACAAGTTGTATTGGTTTCTGTATCTGCAGAAGTCACTTCTCCAAAACCAAGTTTTGATTTCTCACTGTTCATTAACCAGATGCTGTTAGTAGTACCAACGGCATGTGGTGTTGGTGCGGGGGAAACTGTCATGTATATTTGACAGAAAGGCAGAAATGGAGTTTCTTTGTCTGCTGGTGCTTCTGTTCATGCCAAGGTATTCTGTAATGGTAACGGTGATTGTAACGGCCACTGCTGTTACCTTAACGATACAGGATGTAACAGCCGTTACAGGGGCTGTAATGGGTGTTATGGTCTTTAAAAAGAAAAAAAAAAAAAAGTCTGAAAAACTTGTGTGGCCCCATAATGGATCATTATGGCCTTTATGGGGGCATAATAGAGTGTTACGGGGGCTAGTGGCCTTTACGGGTCATTTTTTTCTGTAACGGCCGTTACGACCGCGTAATGTGTAACGGTTGCTACCTTTACGGCACACCATGGTTCATGCGGATATTGGCATGCATGTATGAGTTAAGCCACAACATGTATTTGTTATGTCAGGATAAAGTAGAATGCTAACATAAGACTTGAGATTCTGAATCATTGGAATTTCTTAGTATGTTTCAAAATTTTAATTTGATTTACTGCTTATTTGACCTTTTTTTCCTTGAAGGTTTGCTTGTTCAACTGTTTTATCATCTGTTTTAAATCTTTTCCATTATGTTTTTTTTTTTTTCCTCAGGCAACTTCTCTGATTGATTTCACATACTCATAGACATTATACTCACCTATAACTTTCTCTTTGTTTCAGTCAGGCCGGAAGGAAACAGTTCTAGATTTGGCGAAGTTTGTTGACAAGGGCGTCCAAGTTAAGCTTACTGGAGGAAGACAAGGTTAGTCCTTGATATCTCATTAATCCCTTACCTTTCAGTAGCCACAACTCGATTCCACTGCTTCACACACACACACACACACGCATCCTGAAGTTAATCTGTATGACCATTTGTTTCTCATCTAGTGTTTTAACCACAGTCGCCTTAATGGTAGCTGTTTTAATCCCAATTTGAATTAGTAATATTTCTTGTTGCCAATAGAAAGAGTTGTCTGTGCATTTACACCCAGTGACTATGATTCCCACATCCTTCAAAACTCCCAATGAGCATTGTTGAACATGAGACAACACTGATATTTATGTGGGATCCATGTTGCAAAAATTAACAAGCATACTTTGTTTTCATTTCCTTCTATATAGGCATTTTGGTCTGCTATCTCAGCGGGCCAATCCCTCTTGTATCTTTTCTCTTTTATAAGATTTCGTCACTTCTCAAAAAAAAAATTAAAATAAATAAATAAATAAATAAAATATTAGAGATAAAACTGTGTCACCATACCCTAGGATTTCGGGGTTGAGTGAGTCCAATTGCACTCATATCCATACATTGGTGACATAGCATAAGGATTTTCTCATGTTATCTTCATGGAAATCTTTGTTCTGCGTTGGTTGAGGGGAAAAAATTGGACGCTGATTTTATGCCGCTTTTGGTTCTGTATTGTCTTTGAGACTGAGTTATGGCAGTGGAATTTAACATTGAGGTTGCATTTTAGTTAGCCAACTTCCATGCAGCGAATTCCTAGCTTAAGAAAGGAAGGTATGGATGGCGCTTGATTTGTAGTCCAATGGTCTTCACTTTTATGTGCTGTATCCGTATCAATCACAATACAATTTTATTCAAATTCATTATATATATATATATATATATATATATATATATATATATATATATATATATATATATATATATATATATATATATATATGAATTCAATGAAGTCAAGGTAGTTTTGATACAGGGTTCTAGTCCTTGTCCAAGTGGTAGACTCCGAGGAGTTTCAACACGAGGTCTTGGGTTCGAAACCCATAGGTGGTGAAATCCCACTACGGCGTGTGTGGCGGGTGCGTGTGTGTAAAAAAAAAAGAAGGTAGTTTTGATGCATGTGCATGCTGATGGTTCGAAATTCAAATCAAGTATTTAAAAAGCCATCCTGTGGAGATCAAGCCTAGTCGAATAAGTTGGTGGAAATTGGTTAAAAATAGAAAAATAGGAGAAAGGAAAAATGGTGCAACCTTGAGGGCCAGTTTGGAAGGGAAATGTTCCTATATAAGTCTTATGGGTAAGGTCGAGCTCTGTGGGCCCCACCATGATTTGTGTCGAGACATTTGAACTGTGAACGGGTGAGCCCCTCCAGGTCATGCTGTGCCGTAAAGGCCGTTACAGGGTCGTAAAGGCCATTATGTAAAGGTAACAGTGGCAATCGCTACATGTTACGGGGTCGTAACGGCCGTAACAACTGTTATGGAAAGAAAATGACCTGTAATAGTCGTTAACGACCTGTTATGCCACCTATGAAGGCCGTAATAGCCCTGTAATGGTCTTTTATGGGGCAAATATAGGGTTTTCGGATTTTTTTTTCAACGTTATGGGGCAGATACAAGTTTTTTGGATTTTTCTTTCAATAAAAAAGAGACCGTAATGGCCATTATGGGGTCCAGGTGCACTCAATCTAATTTAGTTGTTATTCGATTTTATTATTATTGTCAGCCATTCGTAAATGCTTGCAAATATTTCGTGTTTTGATAATCTTTGTGCACTGAAACAATACAATATGCGAGATTGTGTCATGACTATTTGTGCAACTTCAAGTGCTTTAATGGGAATGTCCATTTAATGCTGTTGGCTAGTTCAACATCGGAAGCTTTGGCTGATATAGCCTGTAAGCACAAGTTAGATGTGGGGATTGATTTTCTTTCAATTGGCTTGTGGGAAGTGCATTGTTTAAGCAAACACTTAGCAACATCTTCCATACAACTTTCCATTTTATTTTTATAATATGGCCAATATGCATGCCCGCTCTAAGGCCATCCTCAACATATTCGACAACGGGAACAAAATTGAGGACAAAAAGGAGATCGAAGATCTCGCTATTAGTCACTTCAAAGAGCTTCTGTCGTCTGAAAACTGGGTCAGACCGCGCTTAAATAATATTTCCTTGACAACTGGAGGCTACCGAGGTTGAGTTGTTGGAATCCCAATTCTCTGAAGATGAGGTCAAGGCTGCAGTTGACGCTTTGGGAGGGGACAAGTCCCCAGGGCCTGATGGATTCCCGATTAGTTTTTATCAGATTTTTTTGGAATCTGTCCATGAAGACGTCCTTCTCTTCGTCCACGAATTCCACAGTAGAGGTAGATTATCGAAAGGGCTTGAAGCTTCATTCATTTCCCTTATTCCTAAGGTGGTTGGGGCCAACTCTTTTTCTAAATTCAGACCTATCAGCCTGATAGGGAGCCCCTATAAAATCCTTGCTAAAATTTTATCCTCTCGGCTTTCGAAAGTTATCGGGAATCTCATCTTGCGAAATCAGAATGCTTTCATCAAAGGTAGACAGATTATGGATGGAGCCCTTGTCGCTAATGAAGCCTCCATTCTTGCCATAAGTCGAAGTTGAAAGGTATTTTTTGCAAGTTGGATGTGGCCAAGGCATATGATCACGTTGATTGGGATTTTCTTCTCTATATGCTTTCTCGGATGGGTTTTTGGGCCAAGTGGAGAAGGTGGATTGCTGCGTGCATTGGTTTGACTCATTTCTCCATTATTCTAAATGGATCCCCCAGAGGCTTTTTTAAAAGCTTGAGAGGGCTGCGGCAGGGGGACCCCCTCTCCCCTCTTCTCTTTTTAATCATTGGCGAGGCGTTGTCTAAAATGTTGATTAGAGGGCAAGAGCAAGGATACATCCGCGGTATTGCGATGCCTGGGTTGTCTGACCCCCTCACTCACATCCAGTTCGCTGACGACACCCTTATCTTCTCTGACGCCTCGGCAGAATGCATCGAGAACCTCCTCATTGCCCTGTGCTATTTTGAAGCGGTCTCTGGTCTCAGGATCAATATGAGTAAATCGAAGATGCTTGGAATTAATGTTCCTTCTCAGACTCTCCAGTTGTTTGCAGCCATGCTCGAATGCCATGTAGATGTGTTTCCATCTTCCTTTGTCGGTCTCCCCCTCTCAGTGGTATCCCTGCCGAAATCTATGTGGGATAGGGTCATCAGCAAGTTCCAAAAGTACCTGGCCACTTGGAAATGCCGCTGTTTATCCATGGGTGGTCGCCTGACGCTGATTAAAGCAGCCCTTTCTAACCTTCCTCTCTACTTCATGTCACTGTTCAGATGTCCAAGCCCGGTTTTAAAGTCTATCGATAAAATTAGAAGAGATTTCCTGTGGTTTGGTAAGGAAAATCAGAGGAAAATTCACTTGCTTGAGTGGACCGAAGTATGTAAATTGTTCAGGGAAGGTGGTGCAAATGTTAAGAATCTGAAAGTCATGAATTCGGCGCTGCTAGGGAAAATGCTTTGTGGGCCTCGATTGTCAAAGGCAAGTATGGCTTCTCCCATGGTGGTTGGTGGCCTAAAGGCTCTTTGTTCTATAAGGCTTCCCATATCTGGGAAAGGAATTCTTAAAGCTAAAAGTCCAGTGATCGAGAATAGCAACTATGTTTTGGGCAACGGTTCTTCTATTCAGTACTGGGAAGACTTATGGGTTGGGGAAGAACCTCTTAAATTTCAATTTCCTCAAATCTACCGGCTGCCCTCGATAAAGATATCCTCATCAGCAGATGTTGCTCTCTCACGTCAACTTAAACTGTCTAGGACATCAGATGTTTCAGAAATCTCAATGATAGCAAAGTGAGGGAGTTCACGGCTCTTCAGGATTGCATTTCTAAGACTATGCCGCACAGCAGCCAGCCCGACAACCTTGTTTGGCAGTTAGAGAAATCCGGATTTTTTTTCGTCAAGTCTCTTTACGCCTACATCTATCTTGCGTCGCACCCTTCACAGGACGTTTCTCTGTTCATTTGGAAGTACCCTGTCCCTCCTAAGTTCATTTGTTTCGGGTGGCTTGCGGGTCGCAATAGAATCCTCACTATTGACAACCTCGCTAAGAGAGGCATGTAGATTGTTAATATATGTCTGTGTTGTATGCGAGAGGCAGAATTCATGAATCATTTGCTGGTCCATTGTTCTTTCATGTCTCTTGTTCGGGAAGAGTTTTGTCAGAGATTCTTGGTTAATTGGTGCGCTCCTGAATCGGCCGCCAATCTGCTCTCTTCTTGGAATGGTCTCAATCTTGGGAAAATCAAATCTATCATCTGGTGCATGGCCATTCTTGCTATCTGGTGGGCCGTTTGGGAAGAAAGAAATGAAAGA
Organism: Magnolia changhungtana; assembly: GCA_030180095.1. Classification (NCBI taxonomy): domain Eukaryota; kingdom Viridiplantae; phylum Streptophyta; class Magnoliopsida; order Magnoliales; family Magnoliaceae; genus Magnolia; species Magnolia changhungtana. The sequence goes on along the minus strand of JASAUF010000218.1, from coordinate 4,014,062 downwards.
TGTTTCAACGATAACTCTTCTACCGCTAAGGTTGTGGGTTCTAGGGCTAAGAAGATGGTGATCGAATGGGCTACTAATGTTTAAGGATTTGAATTATTTTGATCTTAGTTTTTTAGGCTGTTAGGGGCTTTCTGCTATCTCAGCAGATTTGCTCCTTTCTTTTCCGTGTTGTGCCTTTCCCTGTTTTCCCTTTTTTCCTTCTCTTTGTATCCCTTTTCTTTCTAGTTTAATGCATTTTCAGTTTGTTGCCTTTATTTTTTTTTATTTTTATTTTCTAGTGTGGTTACATTAACTTCTCTTTGTACTTTATGGAGATAGAAATTTCATTGTTATTTGAAGTTTCAAAAAGCAAAGCATTGAGCCATATAACTTTATTTTATTTTATTTTATTTATTTATTTATTTTTTAATGTTGCATTTCTCATCACCCTTTTTTGGAGAGATTGCAAAGTTAGGATTCCTGGTCATGCACACTCTTTCAGGTTCTTGATTTAAATGACATGTGGTTATTCTTAATCCAACGTAAAGTGCATGACCGACTGATCTTTTTTATTTTATTTTTATTTTATTTTTAATTATTTTTTTTTAATGTTGCATTTCTCATCACCCTTTTTTGGAGAGATTGCAAAGTTAGGATTCCTGGTCATGCACACTCTTTCAGGTTCTTGATTTAAATGACATGTGGTTATTCTTAATCCAACGTAAAGTGCATGACTGACTGATCTTTTTTATTTTATTATTATTATTATTATTTTTTAATGTTGCATTTCTCATCACCCTTTTTTGGAGAGATTGCAAAGTTAGGATTCCTGGTCATGCACACTCTTTCAGGTTCTTGATTTAAATGACATGTGGTTATTCTTAATCCAACGTAAAGTGCATGACTGACTGATCTTTTTGTTCCGATAGTGACAGGGACGCTGAAAGGATATGATCAGTTACTTAACCTAGTGCTCGATGAAGCACTAGAGTTTCTAAGAGGTATTTATTTATTTATTTTGTTTTTGAAGATTGAATCGAAGAGGTATTTATCTCATGATTCTTTAGTTGGAAGTTATGGCTGCTATTTATCAAAGAGATTTTGTTGATGAGTTGTACCAGACTAGGGTGCATTTGGAAGCAGCCCAAATCGATATTGGGTTAAGAACTAGTATGGTGTCAAGTTTACTTGAAAAAAAAAAATTCAAGAAAAAAGAAAAGAAGAGAAGAACCAGTAGGTCCCATTCTCATGTGACTACCGTTTTTTTTTTTTGGTGGAAAATGGAGCCCACCTACCACAGCTTCTGTCCTCTGACCCTTCCCAAGTGCACAGTGGCCAGTCCTGCTGGCTGCTGGAATAATCAACCCATATCAACTTGGGGCGCATCCAATCAGGTTGTCATGATAGCTGCAGATTTCACTGGGGCCATGATCCCATTCAAACAGGCAGATTGCTGGTACAGGGGTGATTGAACATTGAACTTCTTATGATCTCTGCTGTATGGCCAGCCTCGTTTATCTGCTTCCGTTACTAGTGTGCCAGTCATTCACTGCCCCTTTGTAGCCTCTCCTAATTGACTGGACCACACCGGATTCGCCAACCATCATCTCCATTTCAGCCTGTCTATTCAGCTTTGAATATAGAGATGCTACCTCATTCAAGTCTTCGCTTCTATAAAGTTGGTCATTTAATTTCTGTATCCAGAGAAGTACCTATCACCACATGCATCGACTGTGAACTACCGCCATTAGCAACAAAATGGAACTATCAGTTGAATAACTCAAGCCGTGGGTCATTTGCGCCACTAGCTCTAATGCCACTTCCCTTCCATCTGAAAATAACTCTCATTGTCTCAGATAATTCTTTTTTGCATTCATTCTTGCTTGCATTGTCTTTCTATTGCATGCGAGAAGAGAGTACTTATTAATGCTTGCTGTTCTTGAACTGCAGATCCGGATGATCCACTGAAGACTACTGACCAGACCAGGCGCCTTGGTCTAATAGTAAGCTCTCTTTTGATCTGTTCTTGTGTATAGGTTTTCCATTGTTTTTTACAGTCATTTTATAAAGAAATAGATGTCTTTAAAAATCAGAAAGACTGATGGTTGAAGTTTTTGAAATATAACTAGCACTCGTCGTCGTCGTCATCATCATCATCATCTAAGCCTAATTCCAACTAATTGGGGTTGGCTATATGAATCGTTTTCTGCCTTTCTGCCCTATCATAACTTCAGTTAGAGCTTAGGTCATGAAGTCTTTTGTTACTACCTCCACACAGGTCCTTTTGCGTCTTCCCTTTGCCCTTTCAGAGCCGCCATCTTGTACCAACTTACTCCTAACTGGCTCAGTTCTTGGTCTCCGTTGCACATGACCAAACCATTTGAGTTTACTTTTCCTCATTTTATTACCCATTGGTGCTACTCCTAAATTCCCTCAAATGCATCCATTTCTAATTCCATCCTTAATTGTCCTGCCACTCATCTATCTCAATATCCTCATTCCGCTACACATCCCATGAACATGTTGTTCCTTGACCGCCTAACATTCTGTCCCATAAACCATGGCTAGTCTTATCGCTGTCCTGTAAAATATCCCTTTTTGTTTGAGTGGTACATGATGATCACATAAAACTCTGCAAACATTTTGGAATCTCGCTCTTCTTTGGTTCTTGCTTCCAAGGTGTTTCCACTTCCTGGTATTTTTAGAACTGCTGCTTTGCAAATCCGAACAGTTTTGACCTAATCAGGCAATCTACTACCATTCTAGCTTCTTTCTGCAACTAGAATTAAACACCTGAAAATCACAGTCCCTCCTATAATTTGAAGCACGGCCATAAAATTCTGCTCAGTAAGTTATCCTTTTCATTACTCTTACTCGGGTGGTAGACTCTCAGGAGTTTCAACTCCCGGTCAAGGGTTCGAGTGCCCATAGGTGGTGAAATCCCACTAGTGTGACTGTGTGGGGTGTGTGCGTGTGTTTAAAAAAAAAAAAAGTTATCCTTTTCATTGCTTATGTTTGATCAGGCATCAGGTTGCCTGTTGGTGTATTGCGTTTTTCTCTATGCCAAATCTAAAGGGCTTCATGGCCATCCTTCGTTTTTTTTTTTCCTTTTCTTTTCTTCTTTTTGTGGCGTGTGTGTGTGTGTGTGTGTGTGTGTGTGTGTGTGTGTGAAAAGTGTATGCTACCTAGTACTAAGTTTCATTCCAAGTCATTTTCTTCCTCTTGAGAGGAAACATATGGCTCCTTGTAGTCCACCTTTGCTAAGCCCACGGGCACCTCCACATGCATCTCCACATGTGGCCACACACGCCAATCTGATATGGCTTGGACATCTCATCCATGTATCAGGTGGGTCCACATCGTAGGTGAGCTAGCCCAAAAATCATGCATGTTCACTCATCAGGTGGGTCACGCCTGTGAAAATAATGGATGGCAAAAATTGCCAATTGTTGCCTGATGAGTGGGATGGTCTATTTTGCGGCCAATGCCATCTACAAGATGGGACCCACCGATGCATGGCTCAGATGTCACAAACACGTGACAGTTTGGTAGGCATGCCCACTTCAAGAAGTGTGCGTGGGCTCTTAGCAATACTTGTTTACTTTCAGATGGACTTCCCTCATAAAAAGAAAAAGGAAATAAAGAGAAATAACTGATGTCTTCTTTGTACTTGATGCACTATCCTGTTTTCAAATCTCATCAGATCTCTCTGTTTTGCTAACTTGCAAAGAAGTAAAAAAAAAAAAAAAAAAAAAGAAAACAAAAAAAAAAAAGAAAAAGAAAAAGAAAAATACATGTAGAAAAGCAAATATTTTACTGTTGCTTATTTTACTACTGCAGGTATGTCGGGGGACTGCTGTGATGCTTGTATCACCAACGGATGGGACGGATGAGATTGCCAACCCTTTTGTCCAGCCAGATGGGGCTTAGTCATATCCTTTTAATTACCTGCTCGTGTAGACTAGTTGGTATCTGTTCTCTTTTCTCTTCTCTATCTTCACCATTTTAGGAATGGTATTTTATTTTGATTTTGGAGGGGGCAATTGAGATTCCGTTGATTGTAATGATGTTGGTTACATCATCTTTGCAAAATCTGTAATAGAAAATTGGAATTGGTTACAATCTCTAAACTGTGCAATCTTTTTTGAATGGTTACAGTGTGCCATTTAAGTGAATGGGATTGTAGAAGTCTCACAAATTGAGGCATGTGCCTTCCGTCGGACTTTTAAGGTTGATTCTTGTAAGGAGAGGTAAAAGAAGTGATTTTTGGTACACATGCTAATGTGGCACACCTGTGTGAGATCCAGGCAACTCATCGTTCTGGCTGCACTGTGATATGCACTGCCCAGAAACCAGGTTGATCCACTCACCAGTTGGGTGTGCTGGTAGACAAAAATGAGCAACACTCGTACATATGTGGCCCACCTAGTGACGAGAGGACGAGTCTGATTTTCAGGCCAGCACACATTCATGGTGGGGCCCATCTGATGAATAGCTGGGATCTTGCAAATGTTTACTGTGTTGGCACATGCGCCACAATGCACCATTTCAATCTCTCAGGCGAATGGTGTCCGCATTTCTCCATGAAGGAATCCATGGGAAATTGGAAACATACAATAGCCCTTCTTGGCTGATCAAAGACAGGTTACACATCAAATTCACGCTACAAATTGGTGCTGAATACTTCCAAGTGGACCAGATCATCAGGCAATGTTTAAGTTAACAGTAGGGTGGGGAGTAGTGATAGTGATAGTGATAAAATTTTCAGATATGGTAGAAGTTCGTCATAGGTCAGAAAATTTTCTAATAAGAGTTTGATACTACGAATATGAAAGTGTTGGATTTAGGCGTTTTGGGGGAACGATATACTGTCACGAGTGTCAATGATTTGGCAGTATCTTTTATCCTTTTTAGGTAGACGGCTTCAAATTTTCGTTCGGTGATCTTAAATCAGTTCCTAGTTTGCTGAAATCCTTTTTAGGTTGACGTCTTCAGATTTTCGTTTAGTGATCTTAAATAAGTTCCTAGTTACCTGAAATTGGTGTTGAAATGTCGAGGTAAAATAAGGAAATTGAAAATGCTTCAAGATTTAGATAGGATGTAAATTTCAGAGTTGTTGTAGTAGCTTATCTATGGCCCTTTTCTTTTATCCTCTCTCTCTCTCTCTCTCTCTCTCTCTCTCTCTCTTCAGGAATGCTCTTGTTTTTTGTATTTTTTCCCTTCATATTCTTGCTGCCTTATGCTTGTATTATTTTGTGGGTCTTTTGATTTTTTAGTTTTTAAAGAAATCTAGCTGCTAGTATAAGAGCCTCTTAGTTCTATTAGGGTGGAAATTGACTATGGGAAACAAAATGCTGCATGGTTGTGTTTGCTTTCATTTGTTAGTGTTAAGGTCATAGTTCTAAAAAGCTTGGCCGAGTCAGCTTGACTTGATGAGATCTTGAGCCGAGTCACGATGAAACTCGCTTGCGACCTTGACTTCATTGAGACTTGGCTAGACTCATTGAGTCAACTCATTGATGTTGAGCTGTAAGGGTATTTTGAGTCCCTTTGTTTAAGTTAGTAGGGTATTTCTATTATTTATTTATGATAAGACAATTTCTAATAAAATAAGGGAGAGATGTAAGAGAGTATTTACCGTTTTTTTCAAATCTCTCATCATTTTCTTCTTCTTATTTTTGCATTCATTCTTTCAGAGTTTTGAAAGATCAACTCGGCACAACTTGAGCTGAGTCAGTCAGTCTAGGTGATTGCTTTCAATAAAGGTGGGAGTGCAAGATTCGAACCTCAAACCCTTTCAAAGGGATTCAATTAATTCTAACAACAGTCCAAGCATTTCCTCTCTATGAACTAGTATTTCAATATTTAGATTTACCAGTTATAAAAAAATCACTATTATTACTTAATTATATATATTTTTATTAATTTAATAATTAAATATCAGTCGTTACTCGTTAGACATGATTCGAGTTGAGTTTTCGGGTTTTTTAATTATGGTTAGGGAAGATCTCCATTTGCCATTTTCTGATTAAAATACTAATGGTCCAAGCCCAATCCGACACAATTTCTGTACGATCCTTTAAATGGTCACAAGTTGAACGGCTTGATTTAGTTAATATATGCTAAATGTACAATTTCAAAGTGCCAGAGTATCAACTCCCATCCTCTGCCCGACCATTGAATGACTCCATTGTTTGTGTAGATCCGTCTGATTAGAGTTCGCCTGTGAATATGAATTTTGGGCTATGGGGCAACTATGGTGGTGCCCACCAGAAGAATGTTCTGGATCCTTCTTCTTCTTTTTTTTTTTTGTACACACGCACACACACCAGAAGAATGTTCTGGATCTCGTACTCGTGTTTTCCATGTGGTTTGGAATACTAGCCATCGGTTCTTTGTGCTTTGTAAGATGGGTCATCACTAATCACTATCCAGTCGAGAATGACAACCATCATTTATTTAACGGTTGACCTGATTAGGATATGTCATCACGACCTAGTCTCTCCAGCCCACGCAATCTCTCATCATCTAAGAGTGATGAGATGACATGTCCCACCTTGGGATATAGTGGAATCCAGATCCATTGACCAGGACGCTGATTAGCTACCCACAGGTTTGAGTAGCGAGACTCGCTACTGAAGTGACGTCACCCATCGATCGATAGTTTTCAATGGAGGCTACCATCGCCGTCAGATCGATATCAAAGGTGATGAAATGTGGGCCCCACTGACATCATTACACATCATCGTCCCTTTGTTTTGTTAATTTTTTGGCGGTGGGGGACAGGAAATGATTGGACGCTGCTCTTATGCAAACTTGTGGTTTGTTGATGCATAGGGTTTCTTACATGTGGGGCCCATGTTCCGATGATCCAAACCATTGATTTGGTGGCCTCTCCCCCTGATGGGTATTAGCCTAGAATTCTTCTGAATTGGAAGACTCCAACCATTGGTTATGGTGGCCTACGAATTATGATTAAGAGAATAGCATTGATGGTCAACATTTAGCGGAATAAAAACAGCCAAATATTAGGAAGCGTTGAGCCGTTCAAATCTGGGAGGTTTTTGGATAATCCTATCCAGGTGGGGTTCGTCAGATCAACGGTTTGGATCACCAAACCATGTCCCCACGCATATGGGGGGGAGTCGGTAAAAAATAGGTATGCACCAGCAAGACATGTAATTAAATGTGGGAAACAGTGATAGTTCGTCATTAGTTCTTAAGTCGTGGTGACATCATGCATGCACATAAAAGCATAGGGCCTACCTTTGAGGGAGTATCGCCGAAAATCACATTGGTGAAATGATCCTAACCATCTAGTTGGCGACTATCAAATGGATGAACGAAAAAAAAAAGAGGGTCAGCAGTCCAAATTCAATGAGCGAAATCAGATGGTTAAGATCGTTCGATGGGGTCTGCTTTGGATTGTGTTCGATTTACAATGAGGCCTACGATTTAAACGGTCCAGATTACTGGAATCACGCCACGTGTACAGTGGAATGGAGAGTGAGACACCACAACTTTAAATTAGTATGCACTATCACAGTAGAATATTCCTTCCTCATGTCAATGTAGCTTACATGAGTACTCCAAAACCTACCACAACGAATACGTTTACTTCGATTGGCCACTTGTACACGTTGCACGCGTACAATTTCATTCAACGGGTGTAGCCCAAATTGTAGTCCGCGGGACATCAAAAAATTTATAGGGCCCACCATCTGTATCCACAGCCCTTAATTAATTGGGTACACCTTAGATGGACCACGATGCAAGTATCCCATTAGTTGTACGATCTGATACGTTCAATACAGCCTAAAAAGATCCACGGTCCTCATCCTACGAGTTGAACTGTATTGAACTGTTAGGATTGTCCAATTGCTATTTATCTCTCGTAGGCCATCGATGATGAAAAATGGGCCCAGAATGTGAATTATATAAGATGGGGAAGTGGGCCCATATGTAAAGTGGATGTCCCAGTGTTCATGATTTTAGGTGTCCCGCGAGCTATGCATTTTTTTTCTATATGTTGTGTGGTCTTTTAAGCCGTTAGGTCGCCTAATATCATTTTCCAAATGTGGTGGCTCAAAAATACTAACGAATTGCCACATCCAAGAAAATTCAGAACTGAGAATATTGTGGTGGATAAGGGATAACTTGTACATATATGTACGTCACATTTTGAAATGTGGCCCACCTTTCCATGATCAGACCTTTCTTCAGATGAGGCCCACAGTGTATAAGTCGGATAACTAGGGAGCCGTTGGATTGGTGGACCTTGCACTGCTCCATGCAGAGCTGTTGCCAACGTTCTTTTAACCGTATATACATTACCCATCCGAAGGTAAAGGTTGTTATCCGATTAATGAGATTTTTCTTCTGTGGCCAATCCAAGGTGAAGTCCACCCAATGAACGGTCCAGATCATAAGCAGTGTGACCAACCATTCATATCACATGCCCAATAAATCAAGCCCATAAAGGATAGGTCTTAGCTTCTTGACAGTTGAACTACTCAATCTACACTGTGGGGCCCACATGATACACGGATCAGATGCCTTCTACACATGCCAATTTGACCATATATCAGTGGGGCCAGCGAACCTCTATCTACTCTCCAGAGGATATATATATATATATATATATATATATAGCTTAGACAGACGGTTGGTATTAGTGACCTAGAAGCATCTAATCTTTGATTAGAGGGCCGTTAAATTCAGTTGTACCAAACATTCTGTGTGTGATATATTACATCGGATGATTCATTTTCATTATAAACAATGTACGGCTTAAAAAATGGCCAAGTTCTTTTTATCCGTCCGTTTATTTCATAAATTATCGCCCACCTAATCAGTGGGTGGACTTAATTCTCTGGACACTATATCTAAACAGTTGGACTAAGATGATGGACAGCTTAGATCTCGCTAGCATATGGCAAATCTCGCATTATAAAACTAAGGAGAAATGATTCGGTGCTCTCGGAGGACTATAAGATATGATGCTCCTAGTTGTATCAAGACCATTGGTCAGTCCAATTGATATAAATCTAGATTGTTTATGAGGTCCAGCTCAACATTATCCGGCTACAACTGGAAAATCAACCCGATCAGTTAAATCTAACCATCCGATCAATATCCTATATAAGATGGATGGCTGTACAAGTCCTATAAAAACTAAGGTTCCCATCATGGATTGCTTATGGTTCTAAAGAATTACTTTTATTAGGAATACATACCACCCCATGGCTTAGAAAAACGGATGGTTATAAAACAGGATACCAATTTGTGGATGGATCTAACCGTCTGTTTGGCATTATTTTTGCATAGTAGTCCATGAAATGTGTGCTTACCTAATGGACGGTACGGATCGATCGATAGAGATGTCCATGTGTTCAGATACATGGAAGAGGACTGATTCAGATGCATCTAGTGTTTCATGGGTTGTCACTTTCTTTCGTGTATACAGGCAGGAAATGCACCAAGAGGCTCCTTCGGATTCTAACAACCCCATTTAAAACTAATAGTTGGGGGAATTGCTAAACCCACACGCGTGTACAAGCAGCCTTCTACACACCATCACATGTGCGAGTATGGAATACAAGCATGACATCCAATCCATCCATCAGGTGGGTCCACACCTCACATTTTCGTAACAAAAAAAGATGGTCAGTCCATTTATCGGGCAAAAACAACTGAACTACTTTTTATAAGCCGTCCAATTGCTTCTAATAATCTCATCCATCTAATGAGTGGGCCAGAGAAGTTCCTAGCTAAGTATATCTAGACAATGGAATCCACCTGATGGACGGCTTGGATCTCATGTCATCTGCCACGTTGGTAAAAATGGAAGAGTGAACATGGGCTGCTTGATACACCTCAATGACCCATTGCTCTGATCCAATTTCTGATTAAGGCAGTGCTCATCTCAATACGTTAACCACAATCACGCTTTAGACCTTACGTCAGACCATATATAAAATCACAGCCGTTCGATACCTCACACGCACCCTCTCTATAGGCACCTTTACTTGCATCATACGTGCCAACAGATCACATGTGTGGCACATCCGAACCGTCCATAAGGTTAGCTCCAACAGCAAAGATAGCCACATGCGAGAATGAGGCCGGTCCGTCACTAATAACGTTAGCCACCCATGTATAAAAGGATCGGCCGGTATACAGAAACATGCAAGCGGTTTATATGCGGGCCTTCCGGGTTGTATTTTTATCTTCCCGTCGAGGGCCACCTAATGAACCGGTCAGATGTTCCACACACTTGCAGATTTGGCACGTGTGCTGTGTGTAGAGGTGCGTGTAGGAGGGGTGCAAGTGGTGTTAGCGAAACTCTAAATAGCAAGCACAAGGAAATCACATGCATGAGATATAAAGACGTGTCGATACCCCATTGGTCCAACACATGAACAAGACAAGGATTGATACCCAACCATTTGTAAAGTAACTAAGTAAGAGGGTTTGTTTGGATGCTCTGGCTGCAGAGCTTGATGCGCAGGCACTTAGAAATGGTATACACGTGGCATGGATTAACTCAAGAGGAAACCACTGTCTCTAAGTAACAACCAAAAACTGGGATTGGGTTAACAAACAATCCTAACCTCTTATCCCTGGACACTCTTTTTTTTTTTTTTTTGGTTGAAATTCGACCATCGGATATTTTAAATATTAACCGTCCAACAAATGTCCCCTACTCCGTCCTCCCCCGCCAAAGTGGCAGTTCTGTGCAAGATCCAGGCCGTTCATCAGGTGGGCCTCAGGTTTTATGTGATGTGTACCGAAAATCAGACCCGTCTGGTCATCAGGATCGATACACATATAAGTGGAACGTGTACGGTTGACGATTCCCTTCAGCTGTTTGTGGAACTGAGGTTCACCAAGTGAAATGCACAGATCTCTTACATACATCCAACGTTGGCGCTTGTGGGGGAGAGATCATACCCTCGCGAGTAGCCATTATTCATGTCCGTTTAACCGTCCGTTTCCTTCATCCTCTTATGCGCTGGAGCCCACATAATCAAGTACGTGTGGAGAGACAAATCCTACTCTCACGAGTAAACGCGTGTGGCCCACCTGATGATCAGATCAACCTGAATTTTGTACGTGGGACATATCTTCTCTGTCCCACTTAGTGAACTGCAACAGATCTCGTACACGTACCAGGTTGGCACGTGTGGGAAAAGAGAGAGTACAGCCATTACATTTTTTAAAAAAGAAAACCATACACAAATGGCCAACGTTACCACAACTCGTGGCATCGTACATCCTTCCCTCCAACATACTGCTATCAAATCAGTACCATGAAAATGGTAGACCCCACCAAGAAAAAACTCATCCCAAAAATCAGCATCTCCCACTCAATAGGTGGTCCACACCTGTATATCAAGTTAACCTTCAATAGTCCATTGATTCCAATGGTGTTTCCCATATAACGATCGCAACGTTCTGATTTTTGTACCATTTTATCTTTATGATCAGATCTACTATTTCAATGGTCCTGATTCTCTAAAAAGTGACACCTTGTCAAGAAAGATAGCCAAGTACGATAAGTTATAATACCTTGTCTATATTGTATTAATTTTCTATTACAAAACAAAATCCTACAACGCTCTCTCTCTCTCTCTCTCTCTTTTTCTATATAACTGGTTCTTTGTAAGCTTGTACCTTGAACAAGCTTACTACAAGCTTACAAAAGAAGCATTTACAGAGAAGAGATGGAGAGATTAAGATGGTCATTTTATTTGACGGTGATGATGATCTTGGTCAGTGGAGAGGCTCAGCTAGTTCCAAATTTCTATGCATTTAGCTGCCCCGCCGTTGAAGCAATCGTACGGCAGACGGTCCTAACCAAACTCAGCCAAACGTTCGTAACCGTCCCCGCAACTCTCCGCCTCTTCTTCCACGATTGCTTTGTTGAGGTATATCTCCCACCATCTATATACATATGATGGGAACGAATCCCAGCATACATTTTAAAATGCGATTTTTTTGAAATGTATTCTGAGATTCCTTCCCACCATGAGCACACAATCTCCTCTCTCTCTGTCTCAGAGAGGAAGCTAATGCTGATACTCTTGCAAAAATAATTGCATACGTGGCATTCAAGTAATTCAATCTCTGTTGGGCCCACCTCACTGTGAATGTATGTGGTTTATCCACACCGTTCATCCGTTTGTCCAGCTCATTTTAGGTGTTAATCCTAAAATTGAAGCTTATCCAAGCTCAAGTAGACCAAACCAAAGGAAACAGTAGGAATAATGATTTCCACCGTTGAAACATTCTTAGGGCCCACAGTAATGTTTGTTTCTCATCCAACCTGTTTATAAGATCACAAAGATATGGAAGAAGGCAAAACACAAATATCAGCTTGATCCAAAACTTGTGGCCACAAAGAATTTTTCAATGGTGGACGTTTAATTCACACTATTTCTTGTGGTGTGGTTCACTTGATATTTGGATATACTTCATTTTTGGGATAAATATATAAAATTGTCTGTTAAAATGGATGGAAGGAGTGGATAAAATAAATAAATTACGATGGGCCCCACAGAGTTTACTCAGTACGCAATACGCTTCCATGGAGCATCATACGCTGGCAGAGCATCAAATAGCTGCTTTGACTTTTATTTTTTCTCTCGTAAAGTGTGAATGCTTGATTATAATTACGAGTCGTGTGTCTGTGGTTGGAAGGTCTGCTAACTCGACACACGTGCCCATGCACATGCATGTGCACGTGCCAATGTAGAACACGAGTGCTTGATTTTATCTTTCCATCAGTTGGGATGCAATGTGCAGACTTTCTGGCTTAAAAATCAGGCCATTTCAAACTTCGGGTGGGCCAAAGTATAGAAGATAAATGGATAGCTATAAAAGATTACTTTTAACTGTCATTTTACTATGTACGTTGTGGTCCAACGGAGGAGTGAAACAGCCTGATTTTTGACGCAGATGATCTAAGAATTATTTCAGATCAGATCTAAAGCTCAGATTTCACGCACGTGTTTGATATGGCAATACCTCTTCGTGTGGATGGGCATTGGGCAGTGGTCTATCAGGTGGACGCAGATTGGGTACCACCGCCACCGCCGCCAGGACCCAGCTAGACACGGACGGTCCTGGCGGGGGATTTATGGGCCCAACCGTGATGTATGTGTTTTATCCACACCGTCCATCCACTTTGACGGATCATTTTTAAGGTACGAGATTAAAATGGAGGTAGATTCAAGGCTCAAGATGACCACACCACACGAAGCAGTGGTGACAATGACGCCGACCGTTAAAACCTTCCTAGGGCCCGCCGTAATGTTTATTTGCCATCCAACCTGTTCATAAGGTCACATGGATATGAATGAAGGGAAAACATAAATATTAGCTTGATCCAAAACTTCTATGGCAACTCGCAAGAAGTTTCCAACCGTTACCGTTCAATCCCACTTCTTCATGTGATGTGGTCCACTTATGCCTTTTATCTACTCCTTTCTGAGTTTTTACCCTAAAATAATCGGTAAAAAATGAATGGATGGTGTGGATAAAATATAGACATCAAGGTGGGCCCAACAGAACCCCTGTCAGGGCAGACCGTCCCAACAGAACCCCTGTCAGGACAGACCGTCTCTAGCTATGTCCTGGTGCGGGTAGCAACCAAACCAATCCGCGTCCGTCTTGGTGAGGGTAGCACCCAACCGCGTCCGAATCAGGTACAGGTATGAACTATCAAAACCACTCTATTGATGGATGGACCCCACCACCTACTTAGAGGTGTTGATTACCAAACGAGGGTGGGGTCCATATCTCAAGATTAAAAATACAATAGAAAAAATTTCAACTTGTCTAGATTCGATGGGCTGAAGTCCATGGACTGTACTTAAATCGGTGTAAATGGTAGGGCCCAATGCATGTATATATGGTCAATATCTCTGGACGAATATGATCCGTTGCACAGTTCCATACCGTCCACAGCACCCTATTTAGCGGGTAAGCGGATTGGGTGGTGACCCCAACACCACCGATATCCTTGGTGACCGGACTCTGTGGGGCCCGCTCGTGATGTATGTGTTTTATCATGTTGTCTCTGCCTTTTTCCACCTCAAAATTGAAGCTTTCCAAAGCGCAAGTGGACCACACCACAGAAAACTGTGGAATTGGACGCTACCATTGAAAACTTGGAAACCACTTGCTACTCACCCTGCCACTAGCCAATGGCTAGTGGTCAGTGCTATGTGGGCCCCAACATGATGTATGTATATCATCCATGCCGTCCATCCATTTTTTTCCAGATAATTTTATGGTATGAACACAAAACTGAGGTAGATATAAATTTCAAGTGGGCCACACTAATTGATTAAACTCTCACCGTTAAAAACTTGGGGCTATAGAAGTTTTGAATCAAACTGATATTTGTTTTTGTTACCTTCATCCAGATCTGTATGACCTAATCTACAGGTTGAATGTCAAATCAACATTACAGTAGGCCCTAGGAGGTTTTTAATAGTAGACATTCAATCAATACTGTTTTCCCATGGTGTGGTCCACCTGAGATTTTGATCTTCCTCATTTATAGGATAAACTATTAAAATGATTTGTAAAAATGGATGGACGGTGTAGATAGAACACACATATAATGGTGGGCCCACAGAGCACCGACCACTAGCACTGCATCTTAGCCCACCTCGGTGATCACAGCGGTTCATCCAGTGGGCTCATGGACTACGGTACCAAAATCCACCTCTGGACCCAGTGGGCCCCACCATTGCGACGGTTCATATTCCATGAGCCGTTCTAATTTATAGCCTTTACCTTAACTCAAACACCTCCGCTATTCTTGATTTGTAGGGCTGTGATGGATCGATCTTGATCTCATCGCCGAAAGGAGATGCCGAAAAGGACGCACCAGATAATCTGTCCCTCGCTGGAGATGGGTTCGACACCGTCGTCAAGGCCAAACAAGCCGTTGAAGCTCAGTGCCCGGGCATGGTCTCTTGCGCCGACATTTTGGCTATTGCGGCCAGAGATGTCGTGGTTCTGGTACAATAACGATCTATTCATAAACACCCATAACGAAGTTTTGCTATGGGTGAATCTTTTAATCATCAACATCATGGTTTGGAGACTCGTCCGACTCGGATGAGTCGACTCGGACGAGTCATGACTCGATACAAGCGGTCCAAGCAAGTGGGGTTGGATGGTGATGACATTCATCCATAGTGAATTTTGGCTGTGGTTGTTTCGTATCGGATCATTTCCCCTGTGATCCTACTATATTGAGAAGAATGATCACATACTGCCGAATGTGAGGTCCACCAAGATGTGTGCACCAGATCCACCCTTTCATGTAGTGTGATCCTAGATGTGAGATCATGAGGCCAAAAATCAGCCTGATCGGAAGCTCAGGTGGGCCACACCACATGGAACGGTTGGGAGAGGATACCCAACCAATAAGATCTTGTGGGGACCACTGTGTTTTGTATATGCCATCCAATCCATTCATCAGATGTGGTCCACCAGGATGAAGGGACACGAAAAATACGTTCATCCCAAAACTCAGGCGGGGCACACCATACGAATTTAGAGATTTTAAGCATGATTTTAATTAACTCTTCCATTAGGCGTGGCCCACCTACATCCATTCAGCCTTATTTTAGAGATCCCAGATTAGCTTGGGGCGATGCACCTGATTGACGGATCGGATATCATGCACACATCAGAATGGACCCAAAGTAGCGGTTGGATCAGCACTATGGGATGGACCCTACATTTTATTAGGGCTACATACAAATCAGCCAGCAAAAAGAGAATTGGGCCACCTCTTTCCATGATCCAGACCGTTCATCTAACGGGATCCATCATCATACATATAGTGCCGCAAAAATTTCCCCAGTAAGAAAATCTGAGCCATGTGATCTGCTATTTCTGGACTATTGGCTGAACTATCCATTCACTCGAGAATTGGACGGTTAATATTGGTAACTGATAAAAGGGCTCCAGATGAACGATATGGATCACGGGAAAGTGGGGCCCACCATATGATATATACAGTTGAAATTTATGGTTTTTTGAAAAAAATCAAATATTCAAAAATGTACCCAAACGCTTCCTGGAAATTTTAAATTGAAAAGTGGGGTGTGTATTTTTGTACTACAATGAAGATGAAAAGAAGAAAATTATGGTGTATGTATAGATGTATGTATTTTTTTTATTTGGAGTTTTTGGAGATTGGAATACTTGCGTTACGTTTTAGAGTGTGGTTGTAGTGGCATTAGGTACTATGGGTTTGAAATGAGCCAGGATCTTATAGGCGACCGAGAACGGTTGAATTATAAATCTGAAACACTAAGCCGTTTAGCAACCTTAAAAACTACAACAACTACAACGGTTTGAAAACGGATAAGTCATGATGATCCAACGGTCACATTTTAGATTCGACAACCAAAAATGGCTAAATTAATGATCAATGATAAAAAAAACATTTTGAATTATAGACTGCTTTAAGGACAGCTCTTATATTTCACATGATTAAGGAACGAAATGATTAAACCTTATTTTATTTTTATTTATCGGTATATCCAACACATTTTTCTAACATATACGTCTACGTGATCAATCAGTCTGGAGGCCCAGGATGGATAGTGGAGCTTGGCCGCCGTGATGGCCTCATCTCACAGGCGGGCCTCGTCGCCGGCAACCTCCCTCAGCCGACGTTCGATCTCAACCTTCTCAACTGGATCTTCCGCAAGAACAACCTGACACAGACGGACATGATCGCTCTCTCTGGGGCCCACACCATCGGCTTTTCCCACTGCAACCGCTTCGCCAACCGCCTTTACTCCACCCCACCAGATCCCTCCCTCAATCCAACATACGCCCAGCAGCTGATGACCGCCTGCCCTCGCAATGTGGACCCCAGCGTCGCTATCAACTTGGATCTCACCACTCCCAACATATTCGACAACGTCTACTACCAGAATTTGGTGGCTGGGAAGGGGCTGTTAACGTCAGATGAGGTGCTGTTTACAGACCCCGCCTCGCAACCGACGGTGAATGACTTTGCGGCCAACTCAGGGAACTTCGGGACGGCGTTTACGGCTGCGATGATAAAGCTTGGACGGACGGCCGTTAAGACGGGAAATCAAGGAGAAATTAGGAGAGATTGCTCTGCCTTCAATTCATAAGACTTAAGAAATGATTGTTTGATTGGAACATAGGAGCTATGATCACCAACAACCGTTTGTAGATTAGCTTAAGCTACAACCCGTTGTATGCGCCGGTGTGTCCAGCGTGTAAACGCAACTAAGATCACCCAATTTCGTGCTTGACAAAGGTGGGCCACCCAAATAAGATAATCAAAATAGGCTAGTTCATGTTGTATTTTGTTTTAAAATTTATATTAAAATAAAAAAGAAAGTGGAATTTTTAATATTTTAATTTTCCTCCAAATTTAAAAGTTTTTGAATCGTGGGTTTAATCACACGCAGAATTTGAAATGTGGCTTTTTGCGTTGGAGGTTGTGCCTCATTTAAGGATTGCTATGCCAATAACTCAAATTTATGTTATTGGTCACACATGAGTGCTTGCTAGCTTAGTTCTTATTATGGTTGTACATTGAGCCGAGTTAAGTTGAAGTGGGCCAAACTCAGCTTGACTCATTTGCTCCCTTTGAATTTGAATTCTAGCCCGAGCTAAGCTTCGAACTTACCATTGGAGTTTGGTTTATTTGCCAAACTTTTTGAGTTGAGCTCGAGGTGAGCTAATTGATCGAGTTGAGACGAGCTTATCTCGAGTTGAGGAGAGCCTACTCTTAACCTGACCCAACTCGTACTCAACTTAAACCAGCAATCCGAACTAATCGACACCCGACTCAACCTAGCCATTCGACCCAACTGACTCAACCCACACCAACTCTAATACCAAATCAAATATTTAATTATATATATAATATTTATTTTTATTTTTTAATAAAATATATATTCGAGTCGAGCTGAATCAAGATCCACCATGATCGAACTCAGCTCGTTTTTAAAACGAACTGGGTCATTTGAAGCTTAGCTCACCTCAGGTCATCATTCAAGTTAAGTCAAGCCAAGCTAGATCAAGCAGAGCCGAGTGGGCTTTTCAAGCTAGCTTAGCTATCGTACAGCCCTAGTTCTTATCCATGTCCTGCAACGATGGGAAGGGATGGTCGACTCAACTCTATACATCTTTTATCTTATTTCTTTTATTTTCTTTTTTATTTTTGATTTTTAAATGGTTTATTTAATTCAATCAAATATTCCAATAATATTCAGGTAAGCCGCTAATGATAAATTAAGTGAAATTAGACTCCGCCCATTTATTTGACTAGACTGGCTTTTGTACCTGGTGATCTTCATGGTGGGACCCACGTTTTGAATGGATTGGATGTCGGGCACGCTTGGGAGTTGATACATTTGCACGTGGATCGGTTGTTGTTTGAACCAACCTATTACAATCGGTTGTAGGTGTTCCTGTCTCCATATGAAAAAGATGTGCAGATGAAGCAACTGTTCTTTCTGTTTCTCACTCTATTCCTTATCAACGGTTCAAGATAAATGCACGGGATTGATATGGTGCAATTCTCATCATAGGATACCTGGACCATTCGATGGTTGATCTCGACCGTCCATCTAGATAAGATCGCGACTTTGATCAGGCATACTTGATGTGGATGCAGACCCGGCAACGCAGGCAGTATATAGTAGCGATGATTGAAGACTCGCCGAGCCTGAGTCCATACTGGCTCGACTAGATATTTAATAATCAAGCAATTTTTTATTTTTAATTTTTAATAATATAATAAATATTTGAAGAGAAATGTGGGAGCAATGTAAGTTATAGTGCTCCTATTTGTACTGGTTCACACGGGTTGTCCATTCCATCGATCTGAACGGTCCATTAAATGGAGAAAATATTTCGTAAGCTACCATACAAAAGTCTTAGTGATTGGATTATCCAATCCATCTTTAATTTGGCCTTTTTTCTACAGCCGTCCATTTTCAAAGCCGTGTATGGGATGTTTACAACGCCCTAACAAAAGTAATTCTTTAGAATCATAAAGAATCCATAATGAGTCCTAATAAATAGATGGATCAATTTGTAGATTGGACCTATTTTTATTTAAATGATCTCAACCACCCATTTTTAAGACCACTGATGAAATGGTCCAGAATTTATTAGATCGGTGTAGTGTTTACATGAGATGGAGATTTTTAGATGGGATGTTTTTTTTTTTTTTTTTTTATATACAACTAAAGAATGGAAGAAAGGTAAATCTTGTATTTTTAGGGTGCAGATCCCATTCTCTGTGAGGCCCACCAAGCCTACATTTAGATCACCGGATCATGAGCCCGACATGTACCGGATCCGATGCCCGATTAATTAATAGACAGGTAGGACCCGGTCCAAGGTGCTGTCTGGTTCGACGTTGTCCATGTGACCGCACATAGAGGTAGACTCCATTGCACAACACGTGCCGCATGTGCCATCATACATCTTAAGCACGCAAGTTTACCACATTTTGCCTTTTGAAGCTCCCTTCGTCGCAAACTGTACATTGGCAACATGTCTCCACCATGATAGGTTTCATCCACACCGTCTATCCATTTTTCCATATAATTTTATAGTATAAGCCCAAAAATGAAGGGGATCTAAGACTCAAGTGGACCACAGTGGGGATTGAACGCTGACTATTAACACAATTTTTGGATGAAGCTGATATTTGTGTTTTCCTTCATGAGATTTGTAGCATCAAACATCAAATACTGCAGGTGCAACAGAATTCATATAAAATCAATAAATGGAAGACAATACGATCCAATTCAATCGCTTCGAATTTACATCTCAAACTGCATCCGCTAGTTGTTTAACTAGCACCGCAAGGTTTGCTAATTCCACACGTGTGCAGGAATACGTGCCGACATAGCACACATGCGTGAGATCTGAGCTTTCCATATGGTTGGAACAATGCTTTAGATCTTCTGAGGTGATTTCACACACGTCGACACAATGTACAAAGTGAACTGATGGTTGTTTTTTTAAAAAAATCGGTCGTGGCCCACCAGAATATCTAAATATTTGTCACCCACCTGACGGAAAGCTCAGATCTCGCACGTGTTCCATATTGGCACATGAGCCTGGTGGGCCCCATCGTGGATGCGTGATGCCCCCAAGAAGTCGAAGACTGTGGGCTGTAACATTCCATCTGATCGCATCATGGAGAAGATGCTGGGAGCATGGCACATCCCATCATGGGATCCGCCAGATGAATGGCTTGGGTTCACCAGGGTGGGAAGGTGGGCCCCACCTGTTCTAAGCTAGGTCGGGAGCGGATTAGGTGAGACCCCAGATCCACCGAGGTGGGTGGGACCCCTGACTGTGGGGCCCACTGTGATGTATTTGACTACATCCTCGCCGTCCATCCACATCGAAAGCTCATTTTAAGGGCATGATCCGGAAAATGAAGCAGTTCCACATTTCAGGTGGACCATAATACAGGAAATAGCGGTAATCCACCATTAAAAACTTCTCATGGGCTACAAAAGCTTTGGATCAGGCTGATATTTGTACGGTCCCTTCATCCATATCTTTGTGACCTTATCAACAGGCTGTATGGCAAATAAACATTCTGGTGGCCCCCACAAAGTTTTTAATGGTGGGGATTCAATTACTACTGTTTCCTGAGGTGTGGTGGACATAAGATTTGGATCTGCTTCATTTTTGGGATCATGCCCTAAAGTGAGTTTTCAAAACTGTGGATTTAAGGCACATACATTACTGTGAGCCTCATAGTCAGGGGTCCCACCCACCTCGGTGGACCCGGGGTCTCACCAAATCCGCTCCCAGTTGGGTCGTCGTTTTCATTAAATAATACCTCTTCAATTGCTCACTGATGTTAGGAAAGAGAAATGGAGCTTTGCTAAGCACATGCGTGTCAAATAAAGCTCATCTACAAGCCACACGTGCAGGAATGGCACATAGGTGTGGGATCTAATCCATCCATCAAGTTGATCAAACCATGAAAAAATTTTCTCAAAAAAAAGAAAAAAGAGAGGCTCCAATCAGCATGTGGGACCCAATATTATAAAAGGTTGGATGGGTTAGAAAACTTCAGCCAAGGTTTTCATAGCCCTACATTTGTTTGAAAAATGTGGCCCACCTGACCAGTGAATTAACCTGAATCTTGGGCTAGGACATCAATATAGTGCTGACATTCTGATGGATGGATTGGATCTCGGAACCATCGTGCCATGCTGGCATGTGTGGTGTGTGCATGAGCTTTATTAAAGCCATGTGGGCTTTAGCAAAGCTCAGGAAAAAAAAAAACAGCAGGATAAAAAGGTCCAATTTCTACTAACACAGCAATAGCATATGAACACATGACAAGAGTAATTGATCAACATCAAATTATAATCTGCACTATAGTTTTGGATCTGTAATCAGAACCAACAAAATAGAAGTCGACAAGCATTGAAAAGAAGATGTAATTGCCTCACAGTAGAGGAATAACAAAGAAGAAATTTCGGCTAGTAAACATTGTAAGATACATGAGAATGATTACCAGCTTGTGCATTGGCTGGATCGACTATTAGCTGCAACGGATAGAACACGGTCCTTTCAAACGAAAACCGCTCTTGTTGTGAGGCGGATGCACTCACCTCGCTGATTGTTAGGGAGGAAACATGTACGCCATGATAACACACACCCACACCCAGGGCTTTCATGGCCTCCACAGCTGCCTCCCAAGAACCATGCAACTTTGCCTTACAAAATTGAGGTTAGATGAAGGCCCGCTCGACGCAAATGTCCTGACGGCAGCTTGGATCCCAACATCAGAATCCATGCTGTCAGTAAAAGGAGAAGATAATGCAATGGCCATGAAAACCCAAAAGAGGAAACTGCTGGAACAGGCTGCTTTCTGACTTTTATGCCAAGAAGCTAATCATTCAATGCGCGGAAGGTGTCCGTCTTCCATTCGGGTCAGGGCCCCAGATAATAGGCTGTTATTGTTGTCGTTAGGCAGTCTCCACCACCTTCTCTTCCTTCAATTGCGTTATTGCCTGAGGAAGTTCGGCATTTTGAACCACCTCTTCCATAATATCAACCTCTACTGGAAGAAGTTTGGTATTCTCCACCACTTTCTCTTCCTTAATCTCTGTCTCTACCTGAAGATGTGCGGTAATCTCTGACTCTACCTGAAGATGTTCAGCATTCTCCACCACATTCGCTTCCTTAGGTTCTGTTACTACCTGATGAAGAAGTACGGTATTCTCCACCACCTTCGCTTCCTTAGGTTCTGTTACTACCTGATGAAGAAGTACGGTATTCTCCACCTGCTTCTCTTCTTTGGTTTCTGTTATTATCTGAAGTAATTCCAAAGGAGTAGCTGCAGGGTCGAGCTCCCGGCACCCCTTTGGAGCATTTTCAGCTTCTTCGCCCGTAAGCAACCAAGATGGGACCTGATGCGAAAACCTGAACATCTCTTCCCTCGGTATCCTCGTAACCATGGAAGGGTCAGGGTGCTGGCAGAAAACCGTCTTGAAACCAGCAACCTTAACTAGGGGGGTGACGGACACGCCCTCTTCACTGTAATCTTCGAGCACCTCCACCATGTCGTACTTGTGTATCACTGCATCCGGCGTAGTCTCACTCCAATCCGGTGACCAGTGCCTATAAAGAGCCCAAATGTCGCCCTTCTTCGGCATGATCTTCACGACCCCCCGCGTGCCCTTCTCCCACCTAACCTTGTGGGAGAAGATGTTGACGTTGTTGTTGAGTTCATAGCGGCCCACCCGGAACTCCCCGCAGGTCTTGGTGAAACCAGAAGCAACCCAGTTCAGTGGGCCCAGCTCACTGTTTGTTTTGGAGTTGAGCCAGCTAAAACGCATCTTGAAGGGTTTCAGAGAAACCACTTTGTGAATCAAGGCATAGAAACGGGGCATCCCGTCGTCGTCATCATATGCAGCCCACACCTGGCTGGCTTCAAAGGATGCTCCCGTCCGATCATTATCGAACTCATGGAAGTCCGGATTGGGAACAACGATCGATAATGGTTGGCGGGGTGCTGTATTTGAATCAGCAGCCTTCTTAGGTTCCTTGTTGTTCAAGGCTGCGTCTGATATTTTTGGATGACAAGCGTCAACATTTATTGTCGCTGTAGCCTTTTCTTTTTCTGCAACTTTGGCAGCAGCAGCCAAACTCCATTCATTCAACTTCTTGCGTATTTCCATCCTAGCTTTCTCCATTAATGAAGTTCGTGTCTCAAACAATGATTGATCCCGGATTAAGCCATCTGCATCTTCTTCTATGCCTCTTCTTCTCTTTGCAACCCTCTCTGCTCTTGAAACGGGACGCTCTCGATCAACTACAGTACCACTAGAAGCAGCATTAGAATGGGGCACTGCAACAGAGCCGCTTGCTTGCCTCCTAGAACCCTTCCTCCGTTGGGACTCCTCTTTTCTAGCTGCCGCCTGAGCCTCCTCACGCTCTCTTCTCACTTTCTCATATGTATGGTGAACCACATTAGCAGCTTGAGCTGCAGCAGAAGATGAGGCGGTCGCGCTTGCAATGCCGGCTGTTCTAGAGAATGGGCCCCACTGGAAGTTTGTGTGGTGCGTGTATCCCACATTCGGAACAGCAGATGTGTTTCTACCCACGGCATGAGCATTCTTGTTTGCATTCTGTTGCCGCTGCTGGGGAAAAGAAAAGGTAACGGAGGCGTTGGAACCATTCGACGGTGTCGCCGTCTCCACAGCCAAAAAGGGTTCATGGCAATTGGGACACAGAAGATTGTGATTGAGATACACGCGAAGGTACTCATATTGCATCTTGCACCGGTTGCACGCAGTCCAAAAAGTATTGGGTTTCACTGGCCGTGATGGAGTGGGGGCTGCAGTGGGGGTCGTGCGGGCTGCATTCTTCGGAGGCCTCGCATTCGAAGCCGTACTAGTTTTGGCAAAATTGCCAAAACCATTAGCATTAGGAGCGGACGAGTTTTTGTTTTGCTGCTGAGCTTTCTGTTGGTGTGCCTTCACGTTGTTCCTCTTCTGGTCGTATGTGGATCTCCTAGTCTTATCCGACAACACACTCCAAGCCTCAGAAAGAAGCTTGAAAGCCCCCTCGGCACCGATGGATTTGTTCTTATCTGGGTGGAGTGTGAGAGCGAGCTTTCGGTACTGTTTCTTCACCGTATCATCATCGGCATTGGCATTCACATTGAGAATCGCATACCAATCAACTTCCCCACTTATCTTGTTTTCCGACGCAAGGTAGACGTCGAAAGTTGCTATCATTTGCGAGAGACCCTCAAGTGTAGGGTACAGATTGTGGGCTTTGAGAGCGAACTTCTTGGCCGCCGCAATGTCCTTTGCTGTGAACTTCCGCTCAGCGATTTCCTTGGCCCTTGTGGCCTCATCCCGATTGCATTCCGACATTGTTCTTCTTTCTTCTTTGTCTCTGTCTCTCCTTTTTACTCAAGCCTTTGGGAAATTCACCCACCACATGAACAACAGTAACAACAACTCAACCACCGGTATCTGATTCTCCAGCTAAAGATTGCCCATGCTTCCAATCAATTAGCTCTGCCTTGAACAACCAAACCCTAATTCAAAGGAGAAAAATCAAAAGATCAGAGAACCCACTTAAGAAAATTAGCAAGATTGTGTAAGACTAGGGAAAACATCGTGGGCTGCATTTTTATTGGGAATCGGTGAACACATCTCCCACCATCCATAAACCGGGGGTGGGAAACTTAACATGCATTTCGAAAAAAAAAACTTTTGGAATTAACATGCATTTCTAAAAAATTTTAAAAATAAAAAACTTTCAGAATTTTGAATTTTGAAATGCTGCTATACTCCTGCCAACCATCTTCGGATGGTAAGAGATAATGGCTGCATGAATTTTCGATGATAAGCCCACATGCATTGGAGTTGTGCTAGGTCGTAAAAATAAAAATCAAATGTAACAGGCCCAAATGAGGTCATCCACAAAAGACGACTTGGGGTCTGTTTGGGTAGGGAATTCTACGAAATCGGAGTTACGCTTGATTTTGGTAGGCCCCATTCCCTCCGCATCAGATTTGCTGCACTAAAACAGGACTTTCCTCCAAATAAATGCAGTCATGGAGGTTTTTGGACAAACTAAAAATGACACTAGTTGCAATTATGCAGAGGAAAGCGTGCCTATACTGCAGTGAATCTGATTTGGAGGGCATGGGCCTTGCCATTAATCTTGATTATGTGAGATCCCCTACCCAAACAGACCCTAAAAAACTTCAAATCAACAACATGAGAAATCAAATTCCAACAAAAAAAACCAATGCCGACTTATTCAAACTCGATACCAATGGATGAGGAATGACTACATACCAAGATCCTTCAAATCCCTTGGGAGAGGCCTTGTCAGATATCGCATTTCCAACATGACATAGGTATGGTTATGGCATCCACCATGGATATGGTTCAGTTGTAACCAATTATTTTATATTAAAATTAATTAAAACCAAAACATTTATTTTTAAGATAAAAAACGGTTCTACTAACGTCCCCACGTTTATGGGGACATTATCAACATCCCCAAACTTTTTGAATGACATGTGGGATTCCCAATCATCAATTGAGGCGGTTCACTCAATAGCAACATTGGGAGCAAGCGATGGTGTGAGAAACACGTTGATCGGATAATCTAACCCTTTGAATGGGGTCCATTTATTACAATTGTCCGTTGTTTACAACCCATATATCACATAGTTAAAATCATCAAATCAGACTACAACTTTGGAATCATAAGTAATACAAAGTGGGATCAACCAAATGGATGTTTCAAGATGATGATTGCACTTATTTTGTTTCTCCACTCAATCTTGACTGTCCATTTTCCATGCTATTGATCATATGTTTAGGAACATCCGATTGGTGTGATTTTCACACAATGGCTTGCTCCTAGTTGTATGAATGAATGATCGGTTCAAATCAACAATAGGTCATCCAATGTCATTTAAAAGCTTCGGGGACGTTAGCAAAACCCTAAAAAAATATTCTGTATATTTTTGTATCCCCGTGTCGATGAATTTGGGGGTCAAGCAAGTCTGATGCCTAGATCCCTACATGAATGTGGAACCCATGACTGTGTACGATAAACATACAAACAGACCCACATTCGGATTTTGTATGAAAAACCAAAACCTTAAGGTCCCATTTGGATGACGACAGTAAATTTGTATAAATGATTTAAATGCATCTCCAAGCACAAAGTTAAGTGCCTATGTCAAGGGTTCCATTGTAGCTTTTCCACGGGAAATGAAAAATGGCCTAAAAAAAAGCCTGGTTTTCATTCATCAGTTGTGCACGCCATAGTGGTACATGTGGGAGCAATCCGAGTACTTCTCCAGGTGGTCATACCACTAGGTATCTCTGACCTGAAAATCATGTTACTCCACACTTCAGGTGGGTTGCATCTGTACAGTAGATCTGGATCACTGGTCAAATTTCAGGCAGAACTGTAAAAATCAGTGCCATATGCCTGACAGGTCCACTTGAAGAAATGAGATTTAAACTGTTTTAACCCATCATGCAAATGGGCCCAAATTTTTCCACTCCCTTCTTCGTCTAAAATACTAAAACCATCCACCCACCTCATCCGCCGAGCCCTAATTCTCGAAAAACACAGAACCTAAAAAATCACAATTGAAGAGCTCAGCAATCCAAACAATCCCAATTCAACAAAAATACACTCAAATTCTAATGCTGTAGCCATTGCTAATTCATCCAAACCTTCCAAGTTGTGCTCACATGGTGACCAAGAAACAGACCGGCATTCGAAAACTTCGTCACCCAGAGAGAAATGATACCACATGTGGCATACATGTATCTCACTCCGGACCATCCCAAATCAATTGCGGCACCATCATGCATCCAGCATGGCCCAAAAATAACATCGATCTGATGATACTAGCCATCCAATTGATGAACACCAATTGATCAAATACATAGGTTAAGAAGGCAAAATCAAGGGCCAGTTTATCAAATCACTGTAATTTAGGCCCATGTCAATCCAAGATGGGGCCTAATTATTTCAATGGCTGGATCAGCTTACATCTATGCCAAATCATATGATGGATTCTAAAAGGCCCAATTTTTCAACAGTACTGTATAATCCCTCAAACCCAAAACCCTAAATTTTCCAGTGTTCTTCTTTAGAACCCTAAAAACCCAAATCAAACTACCAAAATATTCAAATATAAAAAGAACTCAGACAACAAAATCAATACAAGAACAAAACAAAAACCCGTTTCACAAATGGCTTCAAAAGCCCAACCAAACATCAACATCATCCATAGATCTACAGGAACAGACGGTTCGAGAAGATCTAACGGCTGTGATCTGAGGATTTCAATTTCAACAGTTTCCTAGTTTCGTACTCTGGTTGAAACCCTAGAACATCTGATCTATGTCCTCAGTCTATGACAGGTTGTGAAATTTCATTCAAAAGAGAGAGAGGCAAAAAAGGAAACGAGAGAGAGAATACCCAGTAAGAGAAAATCTCCGCCGTTGAAGGAATTTGAATCGGAAGGCCGCCATAAGAAGACCTCCATCGCCCGTTCTCCCTGTTTTTCCCACCCAAATCAAAAAATAATAAATAAAAATAAAAATAAAAACGAGACTGCCTTTTGTCAAGAAGACCCATCAGGCCTAAACCAAATTCCCTTCGGTGGGGCCCACTAATGGTATAGTACCCCGCGGGAGTCCCAGGAACTGTGGTCCCGTGGGCCCTTCACCGTACATGAGGTCCACCATCGGTGGATGGAATTGTTCATCTTGCTGTGATGCCATGGTGGCCCACTGTTGGAAGATTGCATGGATCCGATAATCATGATGATCCTGACCGTCCAGTTAATGGGCCATTTGCTTGAGATTATAAATCCTGGTTGTTTTAGCTTTTCACTGTGCTTTTCAATGCCATGGTGGGGTCCACAACGTGGTCTGATAAGGGATATTTTGGAAAATATGCCATCTTAGTTAGTCATAGTGGATGGACGGATCTGATCATGAGGGTAGGCCACAATGTACGGTGTGGGGTCCAGTGGTCTACTGTTTCCGGTGGTCCGGCCTTCTTGCAAAGAAGAAAAGGGACGGTTCACAAGGTTACCTTGTTTCGTAAGTAGTTTTCTTAACCCGGAGTTAGAAACCCTAACTAGGGTTAGTTTTTTAACCCTAGGGATGGGTCATGTTTACCACTTGCCTAAAATATAGTAACTTAAATTTTTACTGGAGAGAAAAGTATCTAGTGGATCGTTCATCTAGACCGTTCTAGTAGTATTTGCAAAGAGAACGGTGTTGATGGACTCATATTTGAGATCCGAACCGTTAATCTTGTAGACCATACAATGGATGGGCGATATCCCAAGAATCAGCACTAATTGGACTATCCCAACCCCTTCTTCACTTCTTTGTAGAGAATGTGCACCATTGATTGACTTTTTTTTCCCCTTATCTGATCTTACGATGTTTTGATCGTCGGATCAATGTAACTTCCCCTTATCTGATCTTACGATGTTTTGATCGTCCGATCAATGTAACTTTTTTGCAACCTTTTATCCCACAGATAATCCTACTTGATGAACGGATCAGATCTTATAAAAGTGGTGACATGTTATGAGTGTTTTTCAACTGTCCACTCATTTTTTTTCCTGGTACTGAGGAATGAGAGAGAGTCCAATGGAAAAAAAATAATAATAATAAATTAAATGCTGCTTGTGAAAGATATCATATAACACGTGTGGAGAATTAATAACCATGTGGGGCCCACACATGAGCAAACATGGGAAAAGTGGTATGACAACACCTTTGGTTAGTTAAACTAACTAGTGGAGGAGGTTGCATGGAGTGAGGAGGAGAAACACATGGACCACCCAAAAGAATCCCAACCCCATTGAGAGGTGCTTTGGGTGTGAACTTCTTATTGTCACTTCGGGGCTCACCTCTTTGGGTCATTCTCTAATTCTCCATCTCATCATCACATCACCTTCCACTTCATTGTAAGTACCATGGTTTTTACATGGGTGGTGTTTAAACATTATTATTATTATTACTATTTTGTGCAAAGAGATGGGAGTTGTTTTCAAGTAGCCCTAAAGAGCCGCGGAGAAATAAGAGTTTATGGTTATAAGATTCAGGTGACTCGTACTTGCTCATTCCTCCCTCTCGGTTCATTGTTTCATAACCCGAGCTCGGAGAAGGAAGAAATAAGAGGGCCCTATGGAGGATGTGGTCAGAAATTCATAATAGAGTCCGACCACAACAACTAAAATTATTATCTAGGTGGAGTGCTCCATTTTCCACCACTAGTTTCTAATACGAGTCTATCAAAAGCGGTTTCGGTTTTGTTTTAGTATGGTCCAAATCATCGGAGCTCATTCGATCTTGTCAAGATAGGACTCACCAGGTTCAAGTTAACTTAGTTCAATTAGTCTAGACCATTGGAGTTTGAGTCAAATTTAGATGAGCTACATCTAACTCATCCAAGTCTTAAAACCATTAGAGTTACTTGATACTCTCATGTTGTGATGGTTGATACCTGGGACATGTTTGGATACAATGATTTCATTTGAAAAAAGAATTTGATTACTCCATTAAAAGGGTAGGTGACTATTTGGATATTTGAATTTCGAAGAGTAATCATTATATCCATACTTGTTATTCTTGTGCACAATAAATTAAGTGGTTGTTATTTAATAACTATAAAGATTGTCCTTGCTTTCCATGCTAGATCTTTAAATATGGAATCCTTTTTTTTTTTTCCATTGTGCTCATGTAAAAAAATCATTAGGTAAATATTGTTATTATTTTTTCACGTGTTTCTCTTAGATTCTTTGCATCCCAGCATAGATTTAAACTCATGTGGTAATGAGTGAGTTTTATCTTGTATGAAATTGAGTGGATTTGAAGCTAGAGCTTTGAGGAGAGGGTTAAAAAAAAGCTCCTTTAAAGAATTTAGATTACCAAACATCTAAAAATAATAATAAATACACACCAACCCTATGATTCCATGGTGTCATCCCTAAGTTGTAACACCTACATTAAATGGGTTAGTTTTCACATTTAGGTTGATCCAGTGTTTCTAAATATTTAGTTAGTGTTGTTATTCAATCTGGACGTGTGGCCACACATGTTATGAATGCCCCAAATTTGGTCAAACGTATATGATTAAAAATAGTGTCAGAAGTATCAAAATTGTATTTGACTTGAATTGATTGAATGCTTATGATGTCAGGTGCCAAACTAGTTGGATTAGGATCAGACCCGTACAGGTTGATCTGACGGTTTAGCCACCAATTGTTACAATGATTAGATAATTTAAGAAGGGGAGAATTAGTCTTTCAGAATGAATTTTTTTTGTCTTGACATAAGGATTTTTCTTTCAACGATGATAGCGTAACAAGTTTCTCAGTGAATTAATAATGAATGGACAAAATTAAAAATAATATTGACCACCGATTTTATTGATTTAAAAAAATAAACAATATAATCAACGAAAAAAGAAATAAATAAAGTAGAGAAGAAAATAAATATCTACGACTAATACCGGCAAAACAACTGTGAAAAATACTAAATGGTTGTGAGATGCATAGTGTGAAGTTAGCAGGATGTGGCTAATTATTTACCAAGGACTCGGTGATAAAAGATCTGACGACGGTAGTTATGAATATTTAACTTATTCCTATGGCGTATTGTAATGATCATGTTGTACAGTTGTAGAATTAAACTAAATTAAAGAGTCCAGACTTATTGCAGCATGGTTGGACCGAAGTAGAATATTTAAACTAAAAAGCTAAACTATGGATAAACAACATTATACAGTAGAGAGATTGGTTGTGCGTGGTGAGAGCCCGAAACTCTTTTTCGAGTGCTTCTTTTATAAGCTTATAAAGGCAGTGGTTGCGTTGTAGTTTCCTTTTGAATATTTAATTGCGCAACAATTGTGTCCTAGTAAAATGTGAAATTCTGAATGTATGGTGTCGCCTTGTATGATTTGCTTATAATCTCGGATGGGCTTTCCGTTAATTGCTCTCATTCCTTTGTTGCTTTAAAAAAAAAAAAAAAATTTGATTGTCCCAAGAAAATTTCTCTTTTCATAGATATGTTTCTGATATGAGATGGCCATGTTGTGTCTGAATTGAATTGTGAAGAATCCACTATCGATAGGTCTTTGAAAATTTCTTGTGTACACTAAAGATTACATATATAGCATGTTTATCGATCACATGCCCTTTGAATGATATCTATCTTTTCTATCACATACGTGCGTACAGTTATGAGCAAGTTTGCTTTTGGTGGGCTATGTATTGCCAATCTCTAAGTGTTTATAACTCTTTTCTGGTGCAAGTATAATTCTCCCGTTATCGTTCTTACGTGAGTGCCAACACATGATGATTTCTCTCCCCATTTCCCTTCTCTCATTCTTTCTCTCCCGATTTCCCACTTCTCCTTCTTTTTCTCCCTCTCTATTCAGATTTCCCTAGCATAAGAGTATCCGGCTTAGCTTGATTCAGCCGAGTCCGAATCGACCAGACAGACTCAACTCAATCCTACTTAGTTCGGGTCAGGCCAACAAAGATTCGGATCAGATCGAGTCAGCCCTGCTGGACTCAGTCCTGGATCGGATCGAGTTCGGGTCATGTTCTTGAAAAAATCGGATCAAGTCGAGTTGGACCCAATCCGGTCCGACTCAACTTGATGCCCACCTCCTTCAATGACTATTTCATTTGTGAGTCTATTAACTATTTACTAATCAACTAATTAAAATTTTCAAATCGCTAAATATATATAATTTAGATCCATCTTAATAACAAATGTGATTTGTAGCATTCAATTCGAGCTCACTCTATTCCACTAGCATAAAAAACAAGTTTTCAGGGCTGGTGTACCAATCCATTCACTTCCTAGAGTATTAAAGTTTCTCTTATTTTGAAAAGCAAGAGAGTTGAACAGAAAACCGACCACACAACACCTAGTTAAATTACCTAAATACACTTTTATTTCGGGTGAAACTGGTTCTGGCCCCTTCATCTTAAACATCTATTGATACCATCAGATATGTTAAGACCGTCCAATTGAACCTGCCACACGCGTGTGATATCTGGATCGTCCATTGTATAGATGTGGACACTTTCTTCTGATACAATAGTACCTGAATACTGACCAATTTTCAGACACCTCTTTAACATGCACATGCAGAATTCCGCATGCCTAATTAGGTAATTCTACTCGAATGTCGCGTGGTACAGGACGGACTCTTCATGTTAGGGCCCACCTAATGAATGGTCCAGATCTTGTCCACAGGTAACACTGTCAGGCAGACAGGTCATGTACTCACGTGCTCTCTGGCAGTGGGTCCTGTAACTGAACTTATAACCGGCATTTGATATTTCTCTTTTTGCAACCTTTCCGTTTCCGTGGGAGGCCGATCAGGTGTTACCTGAGTTACACGTTACTGGGTGTTGCCCTGACAGTAGGGCCCACTTTAATGCATGTGTTGTATATCCAATCCGTCCATCAGTTTTTCCAGCTAATTTTAGGGCAGATCCAAATGAATCAGATCCAAATATCAAGTGGACCACACTACAAGAAACAGTGATCATTGAACGCCTACCATTAAAAACATCTTATGGCCCACCGTAATGATTATTTTCCATCCAAACTGTTGATAAGGTCAAACAGACATGGATGAAGGGAAAACACAAATATCATCTTGATCCAAAACGTTTACAGTTCCCATTAAGTTTTTAATGGTGGGCATTCAATCCCTACAGATGGTCCACTTGAAAGTTAGATCTACTTCATTTTTGGGACCATAATCTAAAATGAGTGGGAAAAACTGATGAACGGTACGGATTACAACATATACATCCAAGGTGGGCCTCACGGTTAGGGAAACACCTACTAATGTGTTACCCGGGTAACACCACTCCCATCTGCGTGGGCCTCTTCTCTACGGCCGCTCAAATCTCTTCACGTCAGGTCACGGGATATCCACCAGGCAATCGGCATCCCAGCAAATGTTTTGTTTCCTATCCATATAATACAAGTGGGGCCCGTGATTTAATGATCCAAACCGTTGTTACAGTAGGTTCGCCCATGGATACTTAAGGTACCAAAAATTATTCAGATGGGAAAAATCCTAACCTTTCATCTAAGAAGGCCCATCGTATCAACGGTTTTGATCACCGAAACCCCTCAATTTCATATCAAGAGGTGCAAGTAGGCCTGTCAACGGGCCGGGCCTAGAGTAACTGTTTCGGAACGGTCCGTCAGCCTTCTCATATTCAAAATTGTGATTTTGCAGGCCCGAGCCCGGCCCATTTAGGGACGGGAAGGGCTATTGGCTCAAATGCATGAGTTGGGACTTAGGACGGACCTAGCCCAATCATGAACGGGCTTGAAATCAGGCCCATATCTTACCTACAGGCCTCTATTTAGAAATTTAGAGCTGTACATCCAGCCGAGTGAAGCCAATGTGGGTCAAGACTGGCTTGGCTCGTCTGTGCTCTCCTTGACCTCGAGGTCGAGCTTGGCCTCAAGCTTACCATTTGAGCTTGGCTTGTTTGCCAAACCTTTCGAGTTGAGCTCGAGGGAAGCTAGTGGATTGAGTCGAGGCGAGCTTACCTCGAGCCAAGTCAAGTCTGCTCTCAACCCGACTCAACCTAGCAACTCGACTCAATTGACAACCCCCAAATCAAATATTCAATTATATATATATATATATATATATATATATATATATATAGAGAGAGAGAGAGAGAGAGAGAGAGAGAGAGAGAGAGAGAGAGAGAACCTTGTCGTTGGTGGTGACAAAGAGAGGAAAGCTCGAGCGAGTGCGGGCCGTATGGGTGAGATAAGTCGGGTACATGCTGAGTCAAGTTCGGGCTAGTGGCTGAGAGAGAGAGAGAGAGTAGCTCAACTCTATTACAGGCTTGAGCCCAACCACTAGCGACAGAACCCAAAATTTGTTGGGCTGACCCGGCCCATCTACAACGTCTTCATACTGTCAGATGCGATAAACCAGTGGTCAGGACCATCCAACCAAGGGACCACTTGCACAACTGAACCCAATGTGCCATGGACAATTTCACACGTGTGAAAGATCTAGGCTGTTTATCAAGTAGGCACGGCTAGAAAATCATACAGATCTAGTCATTGAGTTGGCAGTGGGCCATACAAGAATGACAAATATGGACATTGGTCACTTTTTTAGTGCCCCTCTTTCCCATACAAACATGGCCCACCCCAATCATCGGATGTGACTGGTTTTAGTACCATTGCTAGCTTTTTCATTCAAGTATGATCCACAGGTTTTAATGCCCCGTCACATATGCCCATTTTCATTAACACATGGCCCACTTGATGACCAGATATGACTGCACCTGCACAGCCCATTAGAAGGACCCAGACCCTGCTACCACATTTGCCTATTTCAAAAACCCAAAATCTCAAAATTTCTGTCTGGTCTGAGTCGACTCAATGACTCAACTGGACTGCATGAATGAAAATTACTTAGGTTGAATAAATATTATTATTCATCTAACATGCAAACTAGTAAAATTACCGTAATGAAAAATAGACTTGAATGAGTATGCTGATTTTATAGTATAATCCGTAGCATTAATCAAATTGTTAATAATCTTAGCTGTAATTTAAGCCTACGTTCTCTTTTATATCTATCGTATTAAAAAGTTCTTTCGTACGGAAGTCAAACGTGCAACCCATCATTAGAGGATGAATCCTACCCTTTGAATATCGCAAGCTCATATTTATATAATAAGCGAGTGGCTGAATAGACAGTCAATCTCATTCGATCTCGATCATATACTACATATCTGCCTATCTCGATATTTAGGATTATAGCTGTTCAGTTTAAATAGAGGTGCAAATTCAATTCAAGCACGCCTACACTTATCACATGACCGAAATGCCGAAAACAACGAGCAACACAACCCATCTGAACGAGAGTGACACGGTTCGAGTCAAACCGGGTCTCGTTGAGTCGACCAAGTTGACTCGACAAGTTCAGAAACGCATCTCCCTCAGTAGTGAGTTCTCTGACTTGGCTCGAAATCTCGTCATATCAAGTCGACTGGGCTGAGTTTTGAGTCGAGTCACCAAGTTTAAAACTATGATACCTACGACAATTTAATGGGGCCCACTTTTATGGTGGACCCATCTGAACAACAATCTCAACTACCAAACAATGGCCCCACATGCACACAACCCCTCATCTTCATAAAAGGTAAGCTACCACTATTCTTTTACCTCCAATTGGATTTGAAATTCTACACCTGATTTCTCTAAATGCCTGAGTATCATCCATCGCACACTATCAGAGCATCGAAGTTTTTTTCTTTGTGAAATGATGCTGAACTGATGCTATCAAGGAGGGCCCCACAACAGATATACCAAAGGGCATCCTTCAAGCGCCAACTTGGGAGTGAGTACTTCCGCCTCCAAAACAGATATACCAAAAGAACTGTTTAAGATTTGTGGGCCCAACCGTGATGTATGTGACATATCCTGCCGTCCATCTGTTTTATCGGAACATTTTAATGAATGAGTCCAAAAACAAGGTAGATTCAAAGCTCAAGTGGCCCACACCAAAGAAAACAGTGGTCTTAAAATATCCACCATTGATGGACTGTTTCCTTCCTAGGGCCCACACTGATATTTATTTGTCATCTAACCTGTTCATTTCGTCATGCATACAAGGATAAGTGGAAAACACAAATATCAGCTTGATCCAAAATTTCTGTGGCCCCCAACGGAAAGCATTCAATTCCCACTATTTAGTGTGGTGTGGTCCACTTGAGCTTTGGATCTGCCTCAGTTTTGAACTCAAGCTCTAAAATCATATGGAGAAATGGATGGACAGTGTGGATAATCCACGTACATCCAGTGGGCCCTAGATTTTTTTCACCCCTTCCCTATTTTAAAGTGCAAAGACAGGCAGTATATTTACCCATTTACAATTACAATGATTTACGGATGTGAATTTAAAAACAAACAAGACTCAAACAGTTGAAACTTTCATAAGATCCACCCCATTCATCAGCTACACTGCCACATGTTCACGATTGCAACCCAAAAGTCATGATGATCCAACACTCATGTAACCCAAAAAATAGTGTAGGGCCTACAATGCTGTTTATATGCCATCCCCTTAATGAATGATGTGCCTCGTCAGGCTGAAATAATTAGCCAAAAGCCAAAGTCCCGCATAACTCAGGTTGGTCGTACCACAGTTTTGATGAGCTTGGGCCTGTTTGGGTGCATGGATTTGGAACCCCTGAATTTGGAATCCTATGAATTTGAAATCCTTCTGTTATATTCGTCACCCTAGATTCAGAATTTTCTGTAATCCAAAAGTAGCTATGCATGCTCGGTCATTTGCTGACACCAGCTCAAACTTGGCTCGGTCCTTGAGCTTGATTGGCCAGCTCGGCTCGGTTCGGTCAACAGCTCAAGCCAGTTCAAGCCAAGATCGAACCGAGTTCGCTGTGTAACATTTTCACCAACACATGGACTGCACCTTCAAAATCTTACTATATGTAAAATAGCACAAGTGGTTTTATAGGTATTTCAAACACCTTCTAAGCAACATTATAAAAAATAAAAAATAAAAAAAGTACTTGTTTCATATACATACCTTCCTTGCCACCAGCCACTCTTTGTTGAGTCATTTCATCAAACACTCGGTGAGCAACATCGATATCAAAGTAACCGAGTCACCGACCTGGTTCGATCCGATTTCGATTTGAGTTGGGTTCGATCCAAGTCGAGTCAAGCTCGGGCAACCTCGAACTCGTTTCGAAATTTTTTCGTGTCGAATCGAGCTTTTTCTAGTCAAGTCAAAATGTAACGCCCTGAAAATCGGGGGTCGAGCATAAACTCAGCTCCCGAGTTCCAGAACATCACTTATGCAACAAAATGAATGATGATTGAATGTTGACTGTATTTGTGCATTGAACATGAGTGAGATTAAGCCAAAACAGAATATCATACTCCAGAGACAATAAATTTACAAGCGGAAGACTGTGATAGATAGATGAAATATATAAACTATAATGAGTCTCCAGAGTGTGATAACGTTACCAGGTTAAATAATTAAAAGTACAGTTCTAAAATATACCTAATGTGAGGAAGTGTAATGTCTCCTATCCCAAATACCATAGCCCCGTCAAAACAGTACCAGGTCTTCAGAGACTCGTCAGAGAGTTACATGATAGGAGAACTCCTCCTCATCACCATAGAAGTAGTCCGGCTCTGCTTCATAAGCATCGCCATCTGAAATTCAACAAATCTGGTTGGTGTGTACAACACCGTCCCGTAACGTGAGAGTGAGTGATCAACTCAGTGGAACAGTAAGGCATAGGTTAACATGTTATCAATTCAATCAAGCAGTAATGATAAAGCAGTACAAATCAAACAATTCTAACTACTCTTATTAAGTGCGAGAATGAAATGACATGATGCTGTATGCCCTTGCCAAACCACCCTCATGCGACATCATCTTACGTTCGCGAATGCTTAACTCCCTCAGTGCGCCACATCTACTAAGCACATGCGGTGCGATGATGATCATGATTACCGAGTTATTATTAGTCCATTTCAAACGGCAGTATTGGGAAACTAAGGTACCTCCCTTGTATCATTCCCAAACATGATCCATTCTAGGGTCGTCAGTCCTAGTTAATCTCATACGATATTATGGTTTGAGAGGCGTAGCGAAGGCATCACAAAGGGCTCGTCACCCGTCAGCGCGGATCTGATCTCATCGTATGTGGCTCAATTGTCTTTGGCCGTCGGCTCGTACAAGTCTCACCGTACTCGGCTCAATCACTAGCCGTCGGCTCGAGTACGGGTCTCACCGTACTCGGCTCAACTCATACTCTAGTTCTTTGTGAAAGACTCGTCGCCAATCACGCACCCTTGGAGTATACTCGAAGATACTACGGAGGACTCGTCGCCGTCAGCACGAGCACAGTGTCTCACCGTACTCGGCTCTCGCCGTAAGTATCGACAGCTCGAATATAGTGTCTCATACCACCATAATCGGCTCACGAGTCTGGTTGCTCACTGGTCACTACGGGGAGGCACGTGGCCCCAGCGTGGCCGACACTCGACCACGGTGTCCCATACCAAAGCATGCCCTACTCATGAGTCTTAGCGGATCGAGTACCATGGTTAAAAGGGATTTCACTCGGTATGTTTGGTACCCTAGGTTCGGCGTGCGACCAAACATGGTGAACATAAATAAGACAGATCGGGTTACTTGACGAGCTCGGCTAGCTCGAGCGCACAACAAGTTGAACGACATGAAGTGCATAAGCACTTCGCGTGGCCAACCACTATCGCCAACCGAAGTACGACTCGGGTTCGTCGAACACATCTCACGTGGCAAATGAATCGCAACCACGAATTCAATTCTGGTACCGATTGTCTGGACTATAATCATAGCCCCAAACATGATAACTTGCAGATAGATAAAGCAGTAATGGATCAAGATTCCACTCATACAATCAAGGTATGGTATTATCCGTTTAGGGGCGCGAGTACATTGCCACGCACTCGTTGCTCGCTCCCCATCACCCATGACGGATCATACAACGTAAATATAAATTTAAACATATGCATTACATAGTTATAATCATAAGCAGTTGAGCATGTTATGAATCACAACACAAGCATGAGTTTATACATGTTCAATTCCTAATCACACAACAATCCAAGGAGATCATACACATAGTTAAAAGAGGTTGAGAATCACATCTCAACACCCTTATACATTACAATTTGCTAACTACTACTCATTCAGACATTCCAAGAAACACTTAAACAAACATACATCAACATACATGACATATGTCGATCACATAGGCATTAGGCCAAATCCTTTCCCTAGGGAGTTGCCCCAATCATAACACGCGTACACCCACGACGGAATTCATGGCAAGCAGGAATCCAAGTTCCATATTCATTCAGTCATTTCCACAAACACTTGGGCCACACATTTTAGCATATGTGGTGTATATTGGCCGTGGCGTGATTTAGGACAAATCCTTTCGTCAAAAGGGGTATCGCCAATACAACAATCATGAATCCATGACAACTAGTCATGGCGAGTACGAATGAGAATTCGATACTCATTCAATCATTTTCACAAACACTTAGAATACATTATTACAACATACATGGTGTATGTTAGTAAAACATGTATTAGGGCTATCCCTTAGCCAAGTGGGTATTTTATCTATGTATAATATATTACTACAGCAAATAATCATGATAAATTCATCTCCCAATATTTATACGTATACAGTATTTTCTAGAATACGCATTTTCAACATACATAGTGTATACAAAGCAAACATGTATTACTGGCGATTCCTTCCATAAGCAAATGTTTTATACGCACATAATATATTTATACGACAATTAATCATGACAAACACATCACTAAAATATACATGTATACGGTACTTCTTACAATACTGTATTTCTACATACATAGTGTTTATTAGTAAACATGTATTTAGGCGAATCCTTTCGCCAAATAAGTATTTTATCCATACATCATATATCCAAACGTCAAATAAACATGTCAAACACATTTCCATAAAAAAATACGTGATATCGGTATTTTATACGAATACCTAAAGTATGTGAATTTCCAAATTCTACAATTCTAATCGAAACAGAAAACGAAAGCATTTTGTACATGTGCAATTGCATGCAGATCATGAATCTATCTGTAACGCTTGTAGAAAAATCGGGGTCGCGCATACGCTCGACTCTCGAGTCTCAGTGTCACTTATCATGCATTTATGGTTTTATGATTAATCAAATTTAACTACAGCAAATTGGAATTACCTGAAACATGAAGCACAATCGCACCAGTCTACTGAAGTGAAGGAAATCTCACAAATATACAGGTCCAAAATAATAAAAGGGTCGCCCAAAGCGTTGCCCAACAAAACAACAAAAGAAGGCTATGTCAAAAAAAGTAAAAGCCGAGCCCGCGGCTCAGCAAATCCAAATTCGGCCCGATCAAGCCGATGGAGAGCCGCCCATCAGCTGCAAGTAGGAGAGTCCGTCCTCCTCGTCCAAGCTTACCTCGCCAGGTTCCTCATGCACTGGGTCACCTGCATCTATGAATGGGTCAGTTGGTGTTTTAAAACACCGTCCCAGTGTGGGAGTGAGTGATCAACTCGGTGTGAACTATTGGTCTTAAGTTACACAGGCATCAATTGTAATATGAACTTAATGAAAAGCAGACAATCATCAACACCTAATAACTCTTATTTAAAATGCATGCATGCGGGATGATATGATGCATGCCCTCACCGCAACACTCCCTCAAGCGACTCCATCTAACGATCGCATATGACAACACTCCCTCAGAGCGACCTCGACTTCCGAGTCGCCATCCTAACTAATGAATGCAATGTGATCGTGTTAGCCAAGTTATTAGTTAAGTCCATTCATCCAGCAGGTTGGGGATTCTGATTCACCCTACGTATCAATGCCCTAACTGTTTGCGAGGCCAAGACCCCATCAATGCGTGAGGCCGAGTCCCCGCGGTCCGTGATCCCGTTGAGGTCCTCATCCCCGACTCCAAGCACATGAGGAGTGCCGATATGGAAGGGATCGCTCGCGGTCACTACGGGAGGCGCGGTACCCCAGCGTAGGCCGACAGCTCGGACACAGTGTCCCATTCCACCATGCCCGGCTCACGAGACTGTGGACCAGTTGTAATCTAGTTATCAATGGGCCACAAAGGTTGTAGGGTGCATCAGGTTCCATACATATGTGAGCGAACATGGTTAACAAACAGGGTTGATCAGGTAGTAGGCCAGACCGCGTGAATCAGGCGAGCGTGAAACGGATGACCTCGGGCACAAGGAACCCATGTAGTCGAACTACAGCCACCCGAAACACTCCCGCCCAATCCACGGGTCTAGCCCTAGCGGAGTCCTACCGATGGGACTGTCATCTCTCGTCAGGTCCCTGACCAACCCAAGAGGGTAAAAGGGGGTCTACAACACGCCATTACTCATGTTATCAACTATCACATCAATATCATATTCTCATGCATCTTAACCATACCAAATGAATATTTCCATCAAGCAAGCATCTATCATCATGAATTTAAGGTGCATGTGAGTGTGTGGGTTGTGCGAGAAAGTTAACCACTTCCTCCATCTTGAGAATTAATGAGTATAAGGGTAAATAATCACACACACAATGAAGCATCACATGTGAGGGAAATGAATCAATCGATCATAGACATAATATCATCCATACATAGTATCATATGAAAAGAAAGATCAAAACCACATTTAAGGGCTAAACATGCACATCCAAACAATTTCATCAAACATGAAATCCCTAGGGTTTCTCTAGATTTTCTAATGTGACATCCAAGCATTCAAAATCATTAAACTCATGCTAAAATTGGTGCTAGGCCACCTAAGAACAATAGTCCGCACCTTGGGTTTGATGGAGGCTTGGAAACGACCTAGGAGATATGGATTTCGGGGTAGATCGGCCGGAATCCCTAAAACCAAACCTTGCATGTGAGAAATTTCATGCCAATCCCTTCTCAATACATGGATTCCAAAAAGAAGAAGTGAAGGATCTTACCTAGACGGCCAACGGATGATTATGGAGGTTGTGGAGGAGAGCTTCTCCCTTGAGGAGAAGTAGGAAGTTGAAATGGTTGATTTCCTTGGGCCCCACCTTGATCTAAGGTCCACCTAGCTCTCACCTTCACTCTCCCTAGCTTTCTCTCCTCTCTCTTTACTCTCTCCCTCTTTCTCTCTTTCTCTCTTTTGGAAATGGAAAAATCGTATGGGAAGAGGGGGTGCCCAAATGGGGCCTTTTTATAATGCCAGGTTTGGTGTAAATGGCCCCAAGGGCTAGGTTTTTACTATATTAGACTTATGGGAGGGTTTTTATAGGATCTAGGGCCCTATCACCCCTCTGGCCACCAAATTCGGCGTGTAGGAGCCTTATGGCCCGATTAGGGCCCATGCAAAAATTGAGGACGAACGGATGAACGGATATATGATCTGAGAAAGCGTTTCTGACCTTTAAGTGGTCCTGTGGGGGCCATTTTGATGATTGGAGCATTTCTGATGGCCCTCTGGCCATGAAATTTATAGGATAAGTGGTCCATGGCCCGATGAGGGGCCTTACAAAATTTGGGAACGAACGGATGCGGAGTTTGGTCGTACGGGTCCGATTCGCGATCAACGGTCATCGTGCCACGATCGGGGCCCAGATTTGGTGGGAAGGCGTTGAAAAATACATTAAACCTTCACCGTAAATTTGGAAGAAATCCGACGGCTGGAAGACGCAGAGTCTCAGTTTCTTATATCAGTGCCAGATTTTAATCTGGCATTGGTGGGGCGCATTGGGCAAGTGCCAGATGGTACTTCTGGGTGTCCACTGGGTCCACAGTCCGCGATGGACCACAAGCCCAGTGAGATCTATGATTTTCTAAAGTTTTAGATTTTTCTGACCCTTCTCGGTCGCTGGGTGGCCCACACGGGCTGTTGTTAAGTATAAACGGGCCATCTGGCTTGGCGGCCCGCACTTGGTCCCATCATAAATAGACTGGTCCACCCCAGTATAAACAAACATTGAGTGTTAATGGTCGTTAAGTGATATTATAAGTTAATAAAAATAAATAAATAAATAAATAAATAAATCTCAAGGATTTTTGGAGATCCAAAACAGTGAAAATTCGGGATGTTACAATCTACCCCCCTTAAAAACAATTTCGTCCCCGAAATTGCCTAAGAGTAAAGTAAAGGTTTCATTATTTCATTTGCCTAGGTTTTTTTGAATTCAAGTTCATATGCATGGTAAGGTGTGTACTATCTATACTAGTTTGGCTCATTCTAGTCTACCCCCCTTAAAAGTTTTCGCCTTTGAGGTTTGAAAACAAATGTCAAAATCATTATTATCGTATTAAGAGGTTGTTGGTAAAGTTTACTTAATAGTGGTATATTTTACCCTTTTAGGATTGGGCTATTACGGAAAGACAGTTGTGGTAGGCTTGATCCCATACGTCGATCCTCTGCCTGACCAGGGTAGAAAGATCGTTATATCCCTTCCTAGTCCTGGTAGATCATGGTCTTCTGCTCGGTCAAAGCAGTGAGTCCGTTGGTGTTCACCCAGGATTAAGAATTGGGTCAAGCCGCGAATACATCGCAAGTATATGGTCCCGTGATTCCGTAGTCCGATCAATCTTACATTTGGAAGACATCAAAATTCTTTAACAGTTCAAGCTTCACATTCATAATATTTTTGTGGGTGGTGAGTTTTCCGCGATGCCTATGATCAAACGACTATCCTAGAGGGGTTTCCATGACCTTAAGGTTCCTCTTGACATTACCATTTTGATCCTATGGTTAGTGAGTTATTAGTAAATCACGTTTTGGTTTCATATATTTTAACAGGAAAGGAAAAATCTAAAGTTTTAAGGTATTTTGGTGGTTTAGAGTGTTAATAACATTAAGATGGATGCAGTAAGGCAATCATACATACAAGCATTTATAAGGTGACAAGAAAATTTAAAAACAATCTATACATTCATATTAAATTCAAAGTGCCATTAGTATGGCTAGTTACATCATACAACATGGATTACATAGTTCTCTAGACATTCCAACATAAGGAAAAAAAATAACTTAGTCAAGCAAACGTCCTAACTATCCTTCAACACAAGCGGTAGAACTAATCGACTCAAAGCAAACTACTAATTATCGGAAAGGTTATGCTACTACTCTTCTAGATCGGCAAAGATGGGGTACTTCCTCCCCATGGGGGAGGAATCATTAGGAATGGGAAAGAAGGAAATAACGGTTGCTAGGAATGCCATTTTCCTCGGCGGGAAATGGATTTGGGATGAGAATGTAGGTGAGGGTGGGAGGGAGATCCTAAGGATGGGTTTGGGAAGGACTTGAAAATGTGTTTAGAATTTGTTTGGGGGAAGTGAGGTGGAATGGGTTTGAGAAAATGAAATTTGAGACGAGCTAGAGTGAAGAGGATTAATGTTGGGTTTCGAGAGTAAATGGGTGAATGGAGTGAGATTGTGGAAGGTTGGAATGTGTATTTGAGATGAATTGGTGGGAGTAGAGGAGGGATTGGGATGAATTT
Source organism: Magnolia changhungtana (assembly GCA_030180095.1). Classification (NCBI taxonomy): domain Eukaryota; kingdom Viridiplantae; phylum Streptophyta; class Magnoliopsida; order Magnoliales; family Magnoliaceae; genus Magnolia; species Magnolia changhungtana. Next base: position 3,969,849 of record JASAUF010000218.1, on the reverse strand, counting down.
TGTGTTGGGTTTTAGAAGTGGTTGTGTAAGTGGGGTTCAATGGAAGGGGTTTGAGATGGGTTATGGAAACGAAGTTTGGAGATGGGAAAAGTGTTGAGAATGGTTTTGAAGTATGGAGAGTTGGGAATGGAGTTTGAAGTGAATGAGCGAATAAGCTTTGTATGGATATTTTGTGGGTTTTGGGATTGAAGGAGGGTTTAGGGAAAGTATATGGGAAATGAGGTTGGGTTAAGCATGAGAAGAGGAAATAAGGGTTTGGAGTGAAGGAGTAAAGGGGATGTGGCTCAAGTGAATGTGTTTTGAGGATTGGAAGATGGAATGTTGAGAGGGTTGTGGAAGATGTGGTTTGGGTATGAAGAAGAAGAGGTGGGTTTTGGAGAAGAAGAAGAGAAGTGGTGGAAGTGGGATGCCTTTGTATGGTTCTCTTAGAAATGGATTGAATCTTGGAGAGGGAGAGGGTTCTTCCCTAGGGTGTGGGAGTAGTAGAGGGTATTGTGGGGTAAGAAATTGGGTATTAGTGCCCTTAAGTTGCAAGAGAGGAAGACCCCACTCGTGTGAACATTGAAAGGGAGGAGGGGACCCATCTTTTTTTACGTTCCTTATACTTTTAATAACTGGATATATTTGAAAATTTTTATAATAATTTAACATCAAGTTTTAAGTCATCCTACCAAATTTCATATCATTTAGAGTTGTAAATAAATTATTAAAATTCTAGGAAAAACAACTGCCTGAAATTTAAAATTTTTGGACAGTTGGCAGAACATCTTAATGTTAACCATATTAAAATTTTTATTTTATTTTTTTCTTATTTTTATATAAAACTAGACTCATCAAGCTTCAATCTGGCTTTTGAATCACCTAAATCGGAGTTGTAACGAAGGAGATATGACTTTTTGAAGTCGACCTAATTTTGCAGAAAATTCCGGCGTGGTGACGCCGGGCCTCTGGAGGTCTGGGTGTTGCGACGCCGGGCCGCTGGATGCCTGGGCGTTGCGGCCTCGGTTGGGCGTTGCGACGCCGGGCCACTGTGCTCTGGGCAAGGTCACCTTGCGACGGACATATCTTGCAAACCGGGATGAGTTATTCGACGTGCCATATATGAATTTGGGGTAGGAGAAGCTGATCTATCCAAATAAAATGGTTATTTTATAATATTCCATCAGGTTAATGGTCAAAAGTCTATTTTACTTATATTTTTACTATTTATAGTGATTTTTCGCTTACTTATAGTTCTTTATCCTTGAACTTTAGGATTTGTGTCTAAGATGAAGGTACATAGAAAAATTTGAAGGATAAAGAGGTGGAAGCCGAGGATTTAAAGGAGATAGGTTGAAAGGAGGAGTTTAGACTTAGGGATTGGGTGGTTTAGACTACCTAAATTTCCTAATTGGTCGAATCGGGTCTTGCCGTTAAGTTCCCGAGCTCTTATCCAAAGATGGGCTGAAATGTGTCATAAGGCTCCCAAGTCGAATCCTAATATTGTTATGCTCTCTTTCATCAGTTGGAGACCTTCGTAAGATTCTCGGACCTATTTTCTAGCATCTCTACTTACTCTCGCTACCCAACCCTAACAATCTGAAAGTCTCACCTTCTGTCTAAGACTGGCGGTTCAGGGACTGGGGTGGTTCCTAGCATTTCGCGTTTTCTATTGGGTATCCTCTCAAGTCAGTGGACGCGTTAGTGAGTTCATGACCCATGGCCCAAGGGATTCCAAACTATTGCTCTGATACCATCTGTAACGCCCCGAAAAATCGGGGGTCGCGCATACGCTCGACTCCCGAGTCTCCGAGTGTCACTTATCATGCATTTATGGTTTTTATGATTAATCAAATTTAACTGCGCAAATTGGAATTACCTGAAACATGAAGCACAATCGCACCAGATCTCTTGAAGTGAAGGAAATCTCACAAATATACAGTCCAAAATAATAAAAGGGTCGCCCAAAGCGTTGCCCAACAAAACAACAAAAGAAGGCTATGTCAAAAAAGAGTAAAATGAGCCATGACTCGGCAAATCAAATTCGGCCCGATCAAGCCGATGGAGAGCCCCATCACCATTAGTAAGTAGGAGAGTCCGTCCTCCTCGTCCAAGCTTACCTCGCCCGGGTTCCTCATGCAACTGGGTCACACTGCGCATCTATGAATGGGTCAGTTGGTGTTTTAAAACACCGTCCCAGAGTGGGAGTGAGTGATCAACTCGGTGTGAACTATTGGTCTTAAGTTACACGGGCATCAATTGTAATATGAACTTAATGAAAGCGGAGAATCATCAACACCTAATAACTCTTATTTAAAATGCATGCATGCGGGATGATATGATGCATGCCCTCACCGCAACACTCCCTCAAGCGACTCCATCTAACGATCGCATATGACAACACTCCCTCAGAGCGACCTCGACTTCCGAGTCGCCATCCTAACTAATGAATGCAATGTGATCGTGTTAGCCAAGTTATTAGTTAAGTCCATTCATCCAGCAGGTTGGGGATTCTGATTCACCCTACGTATCAATGCCCTAACTGTTTGCGAGGCCAAGACCCCATCAATGCGTGAGGCAGAGTCCCCGCGGTCCGTGATCCCGTTGAGGTCCTCATCCCAGACTCCAAGCACATGAGGAGTGCCGATATGGAAGGGATCGCTCGCGGTCACTACGGGGAGGCGCGGTACCCCAGCGTAGGCCGACAGCTCGGACACAGTGTCCCATTCCACCATGCCCGGCTCACGAGACTGTGGACCAGTTGTAATCTAGTTATCAATGGGCCACAAAGGTTGTAGGGTGCATCAGGTTCCATACATATGTGAGCGAACATGGTTAACAAACAGGGGTTGATCGGTAGTAGGCCGACCGCCGTGAATCAGGCGAGCGTGAAACGGATGACCTCGGGCACAAGGAACCCATGTAGTCGAACTACAGCCACCCGAAACACTCCCGCCCAATCCACGGGTCTAGCCCTAGCGGAGTCCTACCGATGGGACTGTCATCTCTCGTCAGGTCCCTGACCAACCCAAGAGGGTAAAAAGGGGGTCTACAACACGCCATTACTCATGTTATCAACTATCACATCAATATCATATTCTCATGCATCTTAACCATACCAAATGAATATTTCCATCAAGCAAGCATCTATCATCATGAATTTAAGGTGCATGTGAGTGTGTGGGTTGTGCGAGAAAGTTAACCACTTCCTCCATCTTGAGAATTAATGAGTATAAGGGTAAATAATCACACACACAATGAAGCATCACATGTGAGGGAAATGAATCAATCGATCATAGACATAATATCATCCATACATAGTATCATATGAAAAGAAAGATCAAAACCACATTTAAGGGCTAAACATGCACATCCAAACAATTTCATCAAACATGAAATCCCTAGGGTTTCTCTAGATTTTCTAATGTGACATCCAAGCATTCAAAATCATTAAACTCATGCTAAAATTGGTGCTAGGCCACCTAAGAACAATAGTCCGCACCTTGGGTTTGATGGAGGCTTGGAAACGACCTAGGAGATATGGATTTCGGGGTAGATCGGCCGAATCCCTAAACCAAACCTTGCATGTGAGAAATTTCATGCCAATCCCTTCTCAATACATGGATTCCAAAAAGAAGAAGTGAAGGATCTTACCTAGACGGCCAACGGATGATTATGGAGGTTGTGGAGGAGAGCTTCTCCCTTGAGGAGAAGTAGGAAGTTGAAATGGTTGATTTCCTTGGGCCCCACCTTGATCTAAGGTCCACCTAGCTCTCACCTTCACTCTCCCTAGCTTTCTCTCCTCTCTCTTTACTCTCTCCCTCTTTCTCTCTTTCTCTCTTTTGGAAATGGAAAAATCGTATGGGAAGAGGGGGTGCCCAAATGGGGCCTTTTTATAATGCCAGGTTTGGTGTAAATGGCCCCAAGGGCTAGGTTTTTACTATATTAGACTTATGGGAGGGTTTTTATAGGATCTAGGGCCCTATCACCCCTCTGGCCACCAAATTCGGCGTGTAGGAGCCTTATGGCCCGATTAGGGCCCATGCAAAAATGAGGACGAACGGATGAACGGATATATGATCTGAGAAAGCGTTTCTGACCTTTAAGTGGTCCTGTGGGGGCCATTTTGATGATTGGAGCATTTCTGATGGCCCTCTGGCCATGAAATTTATAGGATAAGTGGTCCATGGCCCGATGAGGGGCCTTACAAAATTGGGAACGAACGGATGCGGAGTTTGGTCGTACGGGTCCGATTCGCGATCAACGGTCATCGTGCCACGATCGGGGCCCGAATTTGGTGGGAAGGCGTTGAAAAATACATTAAACCTTCGCCAGTAAATTTGGAAGAAATCAATAATGGAAGACGAGTTTCGGTTTCTTATATCGGTGCATTTTAATCGGCATTGGTGAACGCACATTGGGCAAGTGCCGGATGGTACTTTTGGGTGTCCACTGGGTCCACGATCGCGATGGACCACAAGCCCGTGAGATCTATGATTTTCTAAAGTTTTAGATTTTTCGACCCTTCTCGATTCATTGGGTGGCCCACATGAAACATGTTAGTATAAACGGGCCATCTGGTTTGGCGGCCCGCACTTGGTCCCATCATAAATAGACTGGTCCACCCCAGTATAAACAAACATTGAGTGTTAATGGTCGTTAAGTGATATTATAAGTTAATAAAAATAAATAAATAAATAAATAAATAAATCTCAAGGATTTTTGGAGATCCAAAACAGTGAAAATTCGGGATGTTACAATCTACCCCCCTTAAAAACAATTTCGTCCCCGAAATTGCCTAAGGGTAGTAAGTAAAGGTTTCATTATTTCATTTGCCTAGGTTTTTTTGAATTCAAGTTCATATGCATGGTAAGGTGTGTACTATCTATACTAGTTTGGCTCATTCTAGTCTACCCCCCTTAAAAGTTTTCGCCTTTGAGGTTTGAAAACAAATGTCAAAATCATTATTATCGTATTAAGAGGTTGTTGGTAAAGTTTACTTAATAGTGGTATATTTTACCCTTTTAGGATTGGGCTATTACGGAAAGACAGTTGTGGTAGGCTTGATCCCATACGTCGATCCTCTGCCTGACCAGGGTAGAAAGATCGTTATATCCCTTCCTAGTCCTGGTAGATCATGGTCTTCTGCTCGGTCAAAGCAGTGAGTCCGTTGGTGTTCACCCAGGATTAAGAATTGGGTCAAGCCGCGAATACATCGCAAGTATATGGTCCCGTGATTCCGTAGTCCGATCAATCTTACATTTGGAAGACATCAAAATTCTTTAACAGTTCAAGCTTCACATTCATAATATTTTTGTGGGTGGTGAGTTTTCATGATGCCTATGATCAAACGACTATCCTAGGGTTTCCATGACCTTAAGGTTCCTCTTGACATTACCATTTTGATCCTATGGTTAGTGAGTTATTAGTAAATCACGTTTTGGTTTCATATATTTTAACAGGAAAGGAAAAATCTAAAGTTTTAAGGTATTTTGGTGGTTTAGAGTGTTAATAACATTAAGATGGATGCGATAAGGCAATCATACATACAAGCATTTATAAGGTGACAAGAAAATTTAAAAACAATCTATACATTCATATTAAATTCAAAGTGCCATTAGTATGGCTAGTTACATCATACAACATGGATTACATAGTTCTCTGACATTCCAACATAAGGAAAAAAATAACTTAGTCAAGCAAACGTCTAACTATCCTTCAACACAAGCGGTAGAACTAATCGACTCAAAGCAAACTACTAATTATCGGAAAGGTTATGCTACTACTCTTCAGATCGGGCAAAGATGGGGTACTTCCTCCCCATGGGGAAGGAATCACCTAGGAATGGGAAAGAAGGAAATAACGGTTCTTTAGGAATGCCATTTTCCTCGGCGGGAAATGGATTTGGGATGAGAATGTAGGTGAGGGTGGGAGGAGATCCTAAGGATGGGTTTGGGAAGGACTTGAAAATGTGTTTAGAATTTGTTTGGGGAAGTGAGGTGGAATGGGTTTGAGAAAATGAAATTTGAGACGAGCTAGAGTGAAGAGGATTAATGTTGGGTTTCGAGTAAATGGGTGAATGGAGTGGGATTGTGGAAGGTTGGAATGTGTATTTGAGATGAATTGGTGGGAGTAGAGGAGGGATTGGGATGAATTTTGTGTTGGGTTTTAGAAGTGGTTGTGTAAGTGGGGTTCAATGGAAGGGGTTTGAGATGGGTTATGGAAACGAAGTTTGGAGATGGGAAAAGTGTTGAGAATGGTTTTGAAGTATGGAGAGTTGGGAATGGAGTTTGAAGTGAATGAGCGAATAAGCTTTGTATGGATATTTTGTGGGTTTTGGGATTGAAGGAGGGTTTAGGGAAAGTATATGGGAAATGAGGTTGGGTTAAGCATGAGAAGAGGAAATAAGGGTTTGGAGTGAAGGAGTAAAGGGGATGTGGCTCAAGTGAATGTGTTTTGAGGATTGGAAGATGGAATGTTGAGAGGGTTGTGGAAGATGTGGTTTGGGTATGAAGAAGAAGAGGTGGGTTTTGGAGAAGAAGAAGAGAAGTGGTGGAAGTGGGATGCCTTTGTATGGTTCTCTTAGAAATGGATTGAATCTTGGAGAGGAGAGGGTTCTTCCTAGGGTGTGGGAGTAGTAGAGGGTATTGTGGGGTAAGAAATTGGGTATTAGTGCCCTTAAGTTGCAAGAGAGGAAGACCCCACTCGTGTGAACATTGAAAGGAGGAGGGGACCCATCTTTTTTACGTTCCTTATACTTTTAATAACTGGATATATTTGAAAATTTTTATAATAATTTAACATCAAGTTTTAAGTCATCCTACCAAATTTCATATCATTTAGAGTTGTAAATAAATTATTAAAATTCTAGGAAAAACAACGCCTGAAATTTAAAATTTTTGGACAGTTGGCAGAACATCTTAATGTTAACCATATTAAAATTTTTATTTTATTTTTTCTTATTTTTATATAAAACTAGACTCATCAAGCTTCAATCTGGCTTTTGAATCACCTAAATCGGAGTTGTAACGAAGGAGATATGACTTTTTGAAGTCGACCTAATTTTGCAGAAAATTCCGGCGTGGTGACGCCTTGGTTGGGCGTTGCGACGCCGGGCCTCTGGAGGTCTGGGCGTTGCGACAGCCGGCCGCTGGATGCCTGGGCGTTGCGACGCCGGTTGGGCGTTGCGACGCCGGGCCATCAATGCTCTGGGCAAGGTCACCTTGCGGACATATCTTGCAAACCGGGATGAGTTATTCGACGTGCCATATATGAATTTGGGGTAGGAGAAGCTGATCTATCCAAATAAAATGGTTATTTTATAATATTCCATCAGGTTAATGGTCAAAAGTCTATTTTACTTATATTTTTACTATTTATAGTGATTTTTCGCTTACTTATAGTTCTTTATCCTTGAACTTTAGGATTTGTGTCTAAGATGAAGGTACATAGAAAAATTTGAAGGATAAAGAGGTGGAAGCCGAGGATTTAAAGGAGATAGGTTGAAAGGAGGAGTTTAGACTTAGGGATTGGGTGGTTTAGACTACCAAATTTCCTAATTGGTCGAATCGGGTCTTGCCGTTAAGTTCCCGAGCTCTTATCCAAAGATGGGCTGAAATGTGTCATAAGGCTCCCAAGTCGAATCCTAATATTGTTATGCTCTCTTTCATCAGTTGGAGACCTTCGTAAGATTCTCGGACCTATTTTCTAGCATCTCTACTTACTCTCGCTACCCAACCCTAACAATCGAAAGTCTCACCTTCTGTCTAAGACTGGCGGTTCGAGGCCAGGGTGGTTCCTAGCATTTCGCGTTTTCTATTGGGTATCCTCTCAAGTCAGTGGACGCGTTAGTGAGTTCATGACCCATGGCCCAAGGGATTCCAAACTATTGCTCTGATACCATCTGTAACGCCCCGAAAAATCGGGGGTCGCGCATACGCTCGACTCCCGAGTCTCCGAGTGTCACTTATCATGCATTTATGGTTTTTATGATTAATCAAATTTAACTGCGCAAATTGGAATTACCTGAAACATGAAGCACAATCGCACCAGTCTACTGAAGTGAAGGAAATCTCACAAATATACAGGTCCAAAATAATAAAAGGGTCGCCCAAAGCGTTGCCCAACAAAACAACAAAAGAAGGCTATGTCAAAAAAAGTAAAACGAGCCATGGCTCAAAAAATCAAATTCGGCCCGATCAAGCCGATGGAGAGCCGCCCATCACCAAGTAGGAGAGTCCGTCCTCCTCGTCCAAGCTTACCTCGCGGAGTTCCTCATGCACTTGGGTCACTGCATCTATGAATGGAGTCTGGTTGGTGTTTTAAAACACCGTCCCAGTGGGAGTGAGTGATCAACTCAGTGTGAACTATTGGTCTTAAGTTACACAGGCATCAATTGTAATATGAACTTAATGAAAAGCAGACAATCATCAACACCTAATAACTCTTATTTAAAATGCATGCATGCGGGATGATATGATGCATGCCCTCACCGCAACACTCCCTCAAGCGACTCCATCTAACGATCGCATATGACAACACTCCCTCAGAGCGACCTCGACTTCCGAGTCGCCATCCTAACTAATGAATGCAATGTGATCGTGTTAGCCAAGTTATTAGTTAAGTCCATTCATCCAGCAGGTTGGGGATTCTGATTCACCCTACGTATCAATGCCCTAACTGTTTGCGAGGCCAAGACCCCATCAATGCGTGAGGCCGAGTCCCCGCGGTCCGTGATCCCGTTGAGGTCCTCATCCCCGACTCCAAGCACATGAGGAGTGCCGATATGGAAGGGATCGCTCGCGGTCACTACGGGGAGGCGCGGTACCCCAGCGTAGGCCGACAGCTCGGACACAGTGTCCCATTCCACCATGCCCGGCTCACGAGACTGTGGACCAGTTGTAATCTAGTTATCAATGGGCCACAAAGGTTGTAGGGTGCATCAGGTTCCATACATATGTGAGCGAACATGGTTAACAAACAGGGTTGATCAGGTAGTAGGCCAGACCGCGTGAATCAGGCGAGCGTGAAACGGATGACCTCGGGCACAAGGAACCCATGTAGTCGAACTACAGCCACCCGAAACACTCCCGCCCAATCCACGGGTCTAGCCCTAGCGGAGTCCTACCGATGGGACTGTCATCTCTCGTCAGGTCCCTGACCAACCCAAGAGGGTAAAAGGGGGTCTACAACACGCCATTACTCATGTTATCAACTATCACATCAATATCATATTCTCATGCATCTTAACCATACCAAATGAATACTTCCATCAAGCAAGCATCTATCATCATGAATTTAAGGTGCATGTGAGTGTGTGGGTTGTGCGAGGAAGTTAACCACTTCCTCCATCTTGAGAATTAATGAGTATAAGGGTAAATAATCACACACACAATGAAGCATCACATGTGAGGGAAATGAATCAATCGATCATAGACATAATATCATCCATACATAGTATCATATGAAAAGAAAGATCAAAACCACATTTAAGGGCTAAACATGCACATCCAAACAATTTCATCAAACATGAAATCCCTAGGGTTTCTCTAGATTTTCTAATGTGACATCCAAGCATTCAAAATCATTAAACTCATGCTAAAATTGGTGCTAGGCCACCTAAGAACAATAGTCCGCACCTTGGGTTTGATGGAGGCTTGGAAACGACCTAGGAGATATGGATTTCGGGGTAGATCGGCCGGAATCCCTAAAACCAAACCTTGCATGTGAGAAATTTCATGCCAATCCCTTCTCAATACATGGATTCCAAGAAGAAGAAGTGAAGGATCTTACCTAGACGGCCAACGGATGATTATGGAGGTTGTGGAGGAGAGCTTCTCCCTTGAGGAGAAGTAGGAAGTTGAAATGGTTGATTTCCTTGGGCCCCACCTTGATCTAAGGTCCACCAGCTCTCACCTTCACTCTCCCTAGCTCTCTCTCCTCTCTCTTTACTCTCTCCCTCTTTCTCTCTTTCTCTCTTTTGGAAATGGAAAAATCGTATGGGAAGAGGGGTGCCCAAATGGGGCCTTTTATAATGCCGGGTTTGGTGTAAATGGCTCCAAGGGCTAGGTTTTTACTATATTAGACTTATGGGAGGGTTTTTATAGGATCTAGGGCCCTATCACCCCTCGGCCACCAAATTCGGGCGTGTAGGAGCCTTATGGCCCGATTAGGGCCCATGCAAAAATTGAGGACGAACGGATGAACGGATATATGATCGAGAAAGCGTTTCTGACCTTTAAGTGGTCTGTGGGGCCATTTTGATGATTGGAGCATTTCTGATGGCCCTCTGGCCATGAAATTTATAGGATAAGTGGTCCATGGCCCGATGAGGGGCTTTACAAAATTTGGGAACGAACGGATGCGGAGTTTGGTCGTACGGGTTCGATTCGCGATCAACGGTCATCGTGCCACGATCGGGGCCCAGATTTGGTGGGAAGGCGTTGAAAAATACATTAAACCTTCACCGTAAATTTGGAAGAAATCCGACGGCTGGAAGACGCAGAGTTTCAGTTTCTTATATCAGTGCCAGATTTTAATATGGCATTGGTGGGGCACATTGGGCAAGTGCCAGATGGTACTTCGGTGTCCACTTTGGGTCCACGATCATGATGGACCACAAGCCCAAGTGAGATCTATGATTTTCTAAAGTTTTAGATTTTTCGACCCTTCTCGGTCATTAGGTGGCCCACATGAAATGTTGTTAAGTATAAACCCATCTGGTTTGGCGGCCCGCACTTGGTCCCATCATAAATAGACTGGTCCACCCCAGTATAAACAAACATTGAGTGTTAATGGTCGTTAAGTGATATTATAAGTTAATAAAAATAAATAAATAAATAAATAAATCTCAAGGATTTTTGGAGATCCAAAACAGTGAAAATTCGGGATGTTACACTATCATTATCTGACATTGAAAGCGTTGAAAACCATAACCTATACACCTAAAGTCCGCACCTTTTGTCGTAGAACGCAACGGAGTCGATAGGTTTGCTAAGGTTCCGTATACGGGAGTTTGACAGCCTAAAGAACGAAATAGGTTAGCTATTTCATAACCTACAACCTATACTATCCTAAAACATATTAGGGTTAGGGTTTCTTACCTAGAAACGACGTCGGAATCGCCAGGAAAGCGATGAGAATCAGGCGGTGGAGCCCGAATAGCGGCGAACAAATGACAGGAGTTCCTCCACATCTCCCTCACTTTCTCTCTCTTTTCTCTCTCTCAAATCCAAATTCGTATGGTATGGAATGGGAGAGGGTTTAAGGTCCTTTTATAGCCTAAAACCTTCCCAAAATAGACTCGGAGTTCAAGGGTTATTGCTATTATAAGCATTTCGGCGATGTTCCACTCAAAAGAGTGTTTCTGGTGGCCCCCCTTGAGCCAAACGTCAGACTTAAGCTCACCACACATGGATCTATGTGGGATTACGTTTTCGACTCGATCGGATTCCCAAATCGCACGTGGCGGACCACTTTCAGTTCAACGGTCAGTGGGCCACGTCCGAAATTCCAAGCACATGTAAATGTTCCTGAAATTTTCTTAATCCGAGGGTGTAATTTAGTCGATTACGGTCATGGTTTGCTTATCTTGATGCGCAAGCGAATGGTGCAGATCACTATTCCAGATATTTATTTTGTAAAGGGAATAGTGTTTTTCACACACCCTCGCTCCGGACTCAAGCGAATGGCCGTGGGACATCGAGTGGACCTGATTTCCGAGGTGGTTGTCAAGCCCAGTGAGGCGGTCATAGTTCCTTAACTTCGTGTTAATCGGACTTCCGATGTGCGGTCTGACCTAATCACGAAGTTTCGAGATGCTCTCGTGAGCGGCGGGTAATGAGATTGATCCTAGATTTTAGGGTAACCTAGCGTCAATGATTCTACAAGTTTTGGGTCTTGCAGATCGTATTTAAAGCGATTCAAACGGATTTCGTAGCTAATCTGGTTTCACACCTAGTTACTTTGTCTCATTTCTAAAGGATTTAGTCCTAAGTGATTTACAGTCGGTCGGTGGTACTCAGGCCTTTGTAGTTTGTATATAAAGTGATCCAAGTTATACTAATTTGCTAGTTTAAGATAGTGTCTAGGGTGAAAGTTCTTAGAAAAATTGGAAAATCAAGGTGATGAAGGGTGAGATTTGTGAAGGAAATGAGTTCGAAGGCGGCTTTAGACTTGGGATTCAGTTCTGACAAGTTAATGAGGTATTAGGATCGACCCATTGCCTAAGGACGTCTAATCCCAGGTTGGCAAAAATCCGGGGCGTTACACAAAAAGTCGAGTCGAGTGAGCTAACCGAGCTAACTCGGTTCGTGTACGGCCCTAATATTAACATGGGTTTGAATTTAATTATTAAATTAACTTTAATATTTCTAACTAGTGTACTTATATATAATGTTTGACACAATAGTTGTAAAAGCCCGTTGAAATATATACTTCTCTTGAAAATGATGAAATTCCAAGTCTCAGATATGGCACAAGCACAAGATCACATCTGCATGACTAACCAATGATTTTTAGCCATTGATTTACATGGATAATGTTTGGATGACATCGGTTATCCTATTAAAGTAACTACAGTGATGTAGATAATATAATTGAAAGGATTTTAGATGTAATCCAAGCTTCAACCTTGGATTTCAAACCCCATCATATGACTTTATGCATGACTTGAAAGTGTGATTCATGCATGACGCATCATGTATGGCACATTGCATCTACTCCCTAGCAATACCAGAGAGGTAGTGCCGCAATCGAGATATGACTTGCATATATGAGTATGGACATCGGAAACTATCGAGGTTACAAGGCATCACAGGCGTCCCTAGGTGAAAGTCCCTAAACCATGTGGTACCAATAGGATGCTCCAATGTCCAGACCGAGTGGATTCATGAGTGTATGAGGGTTGGATACTGGTAGGCCGCGTCTTCCACCGTGTCGAGGTCGATTGGAAAGAGTTTGACCTTACACGCCCCGGTGAAGAGGGTTACATGCTAGGTTGAATTTGACCAGCTCATGAAATGGGTTCGCTATCCATGAGTCGGGTGGACTTTCGTATACCACTGACAAGGTGGATAGTGAGGTCTCTTGCACTCGCTTGATCTCGCGCGCGATTGGCGGCAACTAGTGTCAGAAGTGTACTAGACCCCAGTGATAATATAATTGTGAACTGTTATGAGATGTTAATTAGACACCAGGATTGGTGTGTGACATATGGTAACCAAACATTCATATAATACTCGAGATTGTAGATGCGTAAATATAATTTAGTATCATACAATCGTAGGCCCGATTCCTAATAGGTATGAGACTATTCGGGATTAGGATTCTATCATTCTGAAATTACATTACATGTTTGCTATAGGACTAACATGTGTTGTAATCCTAGGTGCGAGGCCCCTACCGACATACGATACTGCTCACTACGACTCGTCCCTTCATCATGCATTTTTATATTGCATTACTGTATATAACATTTGGCTCGATGACCTTTTACTTTGTATAACCTTGGTATGACCATTAACATTCATGGACTTGGCAGCATAGCTCTCCATCATTTCCGCATACTCTGATATCATTATACTTGTCATACCTATCGTGCATGCACACATGCACTCTCTAAGCTTCATTGTAAGCTTACGCACATTGTTTACGTGCAAGTTATGCTAGACAGCAGCAGTAGTGAGGAAAGAGCACACGCCTGACCTTTTGAAGTTTTTATATATGTACTGTATTTCCCTTTCCAGTATTGTACTCAAATCCTTTTATAGTGGATGTATGTGATGATGTTTAACTTATGGTACATTCATGATTATGCTTCTCTAAAGGGAAAAAAAAAATCACCCTGAAAATCCTCCTTGTGAGATTCTGATTTTGGAACTTGGCGTAAGCTAGGAACCGAAATTAGGGTGCCACGGAAGCTGTTAGCATCGAATTCAGTTTACGGCGAATGAGCGTCGGAAATCAGATTTGGAGCGTGACAGAAGTTGGTATCAAAGCATAACAGGTAAGCTACTACTATTCTTTTTCCTCCAATTGGATTTGAAATTCTACACCTGATTAAAGAAACCAAAACCATCAACATGAGAATTCGTTTTGCCCATGTTGTGATTCATGATCCAAGCATGCGTAGCCCCATTTGGGTTCCACACATTAAGATGGTCCACTGATCAGAACCGTCCATCTTTGGGATGCTCTAATATATGAGCAACTGTAAGAAACACAGATGAATTTAGAACATTGAAAAGAAAATTTTCAATAGCTTGCATTCAACTCGAAATCATATCTCATTCATATAGTGCGGAGAGAATGCACCGTTCAAATCATCGGATCATTTCAGCATGCGGACCCAGCTACGGCGACTCATGATGGTGATTCTGAAACACCAACACAGGCCAAATGAACTCAAACACCAACACAGACATGAATGAGATTTTAGTCCATAAATAGAAACAATGTACAAGGTTGAATCACAAACATCAAGCACAACAAAAGCATGCATAAAAAATAATAGCAGGGGAAAAAAATACAACATTAGGATGAGTAACTTACATGCCCAGCGATAGGATCGGAATACATCTTTAAGAAGCACATTACACAGAAACATTCATCTGGGATGAGTAACTTACATGCCCGGCAATAGGATTAGAATACATCTTTAAGAAGCACATTACACAGAAACATTCATCTGGCCTCGCTCTCTCTTCTTTCGGGAAGGTATCATAAAGTAGAGAGATACAATCAAACATCATCTCCAAATGGTGCACACTACAAATCAGAAGTTGATATGAAAACCCGATCGATTTCCCACATCAAATCGTTCAAATTCCTTCTAAAACCACCATCTTAGTAACTAATGGAGCTGTTTGGATGCTCAATTGAAATGAATTGCAAATTATCCATTTCATTATATAGGAAATGGCCAAAGCTGGTGTGGCACACCTTTAGTTCATAACGATGATGAAACAAACCCTCGATTGTAATTAGGCCCGCTTTGAATTGGGTATTACTACTGCAATCTGATTCAGTTGAGCAGCCAAACTCGGCCTAGTTGTGGTATCGCAACGTCTCGCAAGCAAAACTCAGGTCTGAGATTTTCCATAAAGGTGGGTGTAGACAATCTTGGTCCGATGCACAAGAATCAAGCTCAAGAAGACTGCAACAATGCAGAGTCCCGACATTATTAAAGAGGAAAGGAAATAGCATACAGCCCCCTCGCACTGTGGTGGATCATCAGCATCTAGCAGTCTATCGAGCAGCATCCTCCCGAGCATCGATGAGGAATATCGCCCGTGCTTGTGCATGTGAGCTTGTTTTTCTGCTTCATGATCGTATATGCTGCTGGCAATCAGGCCGGAGAAAACTAGCGATCCCGCGGGGTTGGCTATCGTGAGGAAATTGTAGAGGGCTGCAAAGTTTCTCAAGCCAAACAGCTCGGAGGCAGCAGCAGGGACGACCGCCCAGTGGACCCCGTATCCGAGTCCAATCAGCAAGGTACCGACGTGCATTGTCCCTGGCCATGCCATAGCGAAGAAGAAGTGCCCAACAACCATCACAACCTGAGCTACAGCCATAAGCACCGGCCTTGGATATGCGTAATCCCTGTTAAGATTATCTCACTAGATCAGAAGATGCCTAATATCGAAATCCTCTTTAAGACTTCCAAACTGTGATTTACAGCATGTTTGGTTGCACCTATTTCATGATTAATCAGTCTCATTTGGTGCAAATCTTCATCATATTACATGAAATTTGGTGCAACGAAACACACCCTTACCAATGTGGAAATATAGAACGTCTGATCAAGCAATTTGCTCAGAGCCACTGAACTGTACACATGGTTCCCACCTCTATGTGATCCATATCATTCATGTGGTGGGGCCCATGATGGATGGGAGATACTGCAAAAGTTTCCCTATCAAACGCCGCTGCTGTCCAACCAGGTGTCCATTAAATGGGGAGTATTGGTCCTAAATGCTCATTTTCGACTGACAGCTAGGATAATCTGATACGAAAGATATTGGAAAACGACCCATTAATCGATTGCTTAGGTTACCAGAGGCAGGGCCCACGTCCACGATTGTGGAATCCAACAAGAAAACATTCAAGCAATCTTGCAGAAAAGAAAAGGATCCAGCTAAACTATTGTTGGGAAGTGAAATTAAATTTAAGTTATAGACTTCTAAATATATCCATTATGGTAGAGGGGGTGTTTGCTTGCACTGAATATCATGATATTTCATGATCAATCACTGTAATTCGGCGCAACCAACACACCCAGATCAATGATCATACCTTGCAATGATCTCGGAGAAATAGCCACCGCCAATACGCCCGAGGAAATTCCAAATGCTGATCATGGAGACGAAAATGTGGGTGTTATCGTACCCCATCGACTGGCTCATCTGGCCCAGATTATCAATGACCATCAAACCAGACCCGGATCCCAATAGAAAGGAGAAGAACATGAGCCAGAAATCCGCCTTTATCAGTGCCTGTGTCAACGTGAAGTCCTCTCCTCGACGTGGGCCCTTCCTCCTCTTGACCCTCACCGCCCCTTCAGCGGCCGCTTGAAATAGCTTTGCCTGCAGCTGCGCGATCCGCTTCTGCCTCTCCGACGCAGGCAGAAGGTCTACATCCTTTGGCTTCTCGTCTTCCACCTCACTTAGAACAACCTCATTTACATCCGTGCTTTGAACTGATTTTCCCAGTTCTGGCTTCTGAGGATCCGAAAGAAGACTCTCTTCGGAAGGAGACGGGTCCAAATAGAAGCTCGAAAGGAGGGGAATTATGACCGGAATCAGTAAAAGCAGGAACAACAGGACCGTGAAAATCACAATCACCGTATAGCTTAAATCAACTAGATCTTCAAGAAGCATGACACCCATCAAATAAGCTGCTAGAAGCAGGCATATGCTGTAGACAAATGTGAAGCTCGATCCATCGGACGACCGCACTTGTTTGTGTCCTCCAACGGGTCTGATGATAAACATCACAGCAATGACTACCATCGTTGGCCCGACGGCGACCATGAATATGAGGGCCGAGTGATCGGGGGCATTTATGATTGCGTATATCTGAGTCAAGATCGCCCCACTCAGACCAGCAAACCCCTTCAGTATCCCCACTATCGGGCCCCGGCTCTTGGGGAAGTTCTGGACACACGAGACCAGTGCAGCAGTATTGAAGTAGGTCTCTCCGTTCGTTCCGACGAATATAAGAATGCACATCTGCAGATCAACACTCGATCAACAAAAAGAACATTTATTGTGTTCAAAGCCTATATGGACACACGTCGCCTATATGAAGAAAAAGGAAAAGAAAGGAAATGGAATTGATTTCCTTTGACAAGATGGTTTCTCATGTTTGATTTGCAAACAGAACTATGGATACCAGGAAGTAATCACTTGCCTTTTCCACCATTGCAATTCTCCAGCATCATATTCAAGGCAATTGTTTTCTGATGAATTGGAGATTTCCGCTTATGAAACAAACATAACTCTAAAATGGAATCAATCATTTCAATTTCCATTGCTTTTTGGTTTCTTCTCCTTTGTTTCCTTGCTTATCAGAAAGGCCCTTTGGTGGGTCCCTGCTCAAGGCTCAATGGTAGACTCTGCGAGTTTCAACACTGAGGTCATTGGTTCAAGAGCCCATTGTGGTGTATGTGGGTGTGTTATAAAAAATAAAAATAAATAAAAACTTATCTTTTGTTGCCCAGGTAAAAGAGGGAGATTGATGTTTGGTTGGCAGCTGATTTTAAAACTCATTCCAAGCTACCACAAAATTGCTGGGAGAAAAGCTAAGATCATGATGATGATGAAGATGATATCTTTTGTTCTTGTATTTTGATGTACTTGTATACTAGTCATAAAGTTTTAGTGCATCTATAGTTATGCATGTAAGGGTTCCCTGTTTTGATGGGCTGCTTTAGATCACAAACGTTTGTGAAAACCAACTTGAAGAAGGCCATCGGATCAAGGATATGGGTGGTGCAGCCTACTTGCTTGTGATCATGTAAACATGACTGGGCTGGTGCGCAGATACCACATGTCATGTTGTGTGAATCAATTAAGTACGGGATGCTTGTAAAATGTGTGGAGACTTGATGGCAAAGGAATCCTTTACGGGTTAGGGATCCAGAGAACTCTTTATGGGAAGTCTTGGTTCACTCCTTTTTTCCACCATTGCAATTCTCCAGCACCAAATTCAAGGTGATTGTTTTCTGATGAATTGTAGATTTCTGCTTATGAAACAAACATACTTCTAAAAATGGAATCGATCATTACAATTTTTCCTTGCTTATCAAAAAGGCCCCTATTTTTTTAAATTTTTTTTTAACAATATTTATCTTTTGTTCTCCCAGCCCAGGTAAAAGAGGTGGTTGATGTTTGGTTGGCAGCTGATTGTAAAACTCGTACCAAGCTACCACAAAATTGCAAGGAGAAAGGATAAGATGATGATGGTGATGATATCTTTTGTTCTTGTATTTTGATGTACTTGTACACTAGTTATAAAATTTCAGTGCATCTTTAGTTATGCATGTCAGAGTAACTTGTTTTGATGAGTCACTTTTAGATAACAACCGTTTGTGAAAACAGGATTGAATAAGGCTGTCGGATTAAGGATATGGGTGTACTGGTGTGGCCTACTTGCTTATGATCGTGTAAACATGACAGAGCCGGTGTGCCAATCACATGTGTCATGTTGTGTGAATCAATTAATTGTGGGAAGCTTGTAAAATATGTGGAGACTTGATGGGTTAGGGTTTCCAGAGACCTCTGTATGGGAAGTCTTGGTTCTCTCCTTACTCTCATATAGCAAATTCTAGTCCATCTACATAGTTCACGAGGAGAGTAGGGAAGAGAATATCAAAATCAAGCAGATCAAAGGTCTACTCCAAGTTCTTCATTGATCAACGAACATGATCAATAGGCTATATCTTGGAGACAAATAACAATGCATCCATTTTCTACACACACACACACACAGCCGGAGAGACAGAGGAAGAGGTCCAATGCCTATAAGAGGCATGGAATTTCCATGCCCCTATGTCATGCATCATATCCATTGTACTGATAAGAGCCATGCATCCCACAAGGCTTTGTACACGTGCGATATTTGGCCTATGGTTCATTCACTATGGACCTCCCGAATGAACGGTTTCAATCCAATTGTATGCTGCATACATCAATGCAATCGATGCACATTACCTCCCATGGCCCCAGAGGCACTGGGTCAGTTCCTCGCATGCACACATACGTGTATGTATATATGCATGCATATACGTATGGATGCGATGTCAGGGTTCCAGGTTCCAGCATTTGCAAAATTGCTTATTTTCAAGAAATCACATATTCTTCCTATCACTATGAAATATTCAATTCAAGTAACAAATAATTATCTCCTTCCATGCATCAAAACATAAAAACATATTGGAAAAACAAATCAAACTCACAACCACCCACAAATCTATTTTTGAATTTGGGCACATGGTCTGTCCATATCGACAATCTGGACTGTGCATTCAATTCACCCCATTCTGAATAGGTCAATATGCAAAAACCCATCTCCAATTTGAAGATCCTAAGAATTGAACATTGACCCTCTTGCTAGAAGTCCAATTTCCAGGTCCATAGATGGAATGGTTGGGATTGTTTATTGAAGGGATCCAAAAGGGCCTGTTTGGATGGAGCAAAAAGTTTTATCCTGTATAGTTTATAAGGCACAACTAGCCATTGAGAGCTCTATCCCTAGTTTGCCAACACCATTATTTGCAAAGTTACCAAGTTAAATGAGGATAGCGCATCTCAACAAACAAAAAAGGCATATCCATAGGAAAAGGTAGGATTGCATATCTTGATGGAAATTCCAATCCATGACAGTACACGGTGGTGCATGTTGTTTTCTACACGCATCATGTGTCACATGACCACATGTGCCACCATCAACCTTTCAACCACAGCCATGTGTCATTCAACCTTCAAGCACCCCACATGTGTCACATGTACCAATGTGCCAATGTGCACATGCACCCCACATGTGCCATTGTCCATCTTCAAGTGCTCCACGTGTTCTACACATCGTCATCCATTTACAAGCACCCCACCAACAACATGCAGGACATGCTATCAAGGATAGAATATCCCAGATAGCCTATCCAGAACAGATATTTTTCTGTAGACAAACAGCAGTCCGAGTCAGCCAGCCAGCCAAATAGGTGGTTCAAATTGATGACTGGACTTCTTTCCTTCTTTTCTTTTTTTGGTCAAAATAGTGTGGACAGTAATTTCTTCAGGGTAGCCCATGAAAAGTAAGCTGACAAGATGAACAGTCTAGATTGATGATAAGGACTGCATGTGTCCAGATGGAACCAGGTGCACTGTAACTTCACTATATCAGCGCAACTATTTGCATTTGGACATCTGTCCATTGCATCAATCTGGACCATCCATTCTGTGCAGCCCACCTTGCAGGCATCGATCGGATGATCACGGTAATTTGAATAATGTTCTTCATTAGATAATCATTTTCCAAACCATAAATGCATGATCAGGATCATTTAATTGGACCGATTCTTCAGAATCATATGCAATTGAAGAAGTGGCGCACCGAATCGATGGTTCGGATTGTCGATCGTTCCTTTTCCAATTGAACTAACCTGCAGTTTCCCTTTTAAAGTCCACTGATCGGATGGTTAGGACTTAAATCATCCATCAAGTTAGATTTTGATCAGTGGGCCATGATAAAATAAGACCCAATTCAACAACCAAATAAAAAAATCCAACAAAAGGGGGAAAAAGATCATCCAAACATGAGACAATCCCATAATCTCCCCAGAAGAGAATCACTCAACAATCCGAAAAACAGAACAAAACCCAATTCATCTAAAGCCACCAAATCATCGAAAATAAGAACAGAAATGAAAATCGCGACAGAGAAACTCACCGCCCACAACGGCAGCGCCGGCGTGCGGCCCGTCACAGTCAGCCAAACCCATCCGTAGCCGACGAAATTCTGCACCGCCCCGATGAGCAGAACTCCCCAGAGTGGCAGGACCTCGCAGAAGGTCCCGGCGAGGAATCCGATGCTGTCGCCGAGGTCCTTGGCGACACCTAAACTCGCAATCTGCCGTTGATTGTAATTGAGATTGCTCTTGATTACCGGCGATATGCTACTGAAGACGTAGCCCACGCCAGCGCATGATTCCACCCACATTGCTGCGACGAATACCAGCCATCGGCTGTTGATGAATGCGCCGAAGCTTTCCTGAAATCGACGCATTTCTCAAAGAACCCAAATAAAAATAAAAATAAAAAATCAATATAAAACAGAAATTCACAGCTCGGGATTCTAAGGTGTGTTTTTATCTTCTCTCTTCTCTCTTTTCCTTTTTTTCTCTTTTGGGTTGGATTGAAATAAGAAATATAAAACTGGGTTTTGCTGATTTCAGAGATAGAGAAGATGATAAGGAGAAGACGGGAGAGTTCCAACTGGTTTTCTCATCCTTTTGTAAACGAAATGCTCGAATGCAGATTTGTATGGAATTGGAACCACTAGATCATTGTT
The DNA here is from genome assembly GCA_030180095.1 of Magnolia changhungtana. Classification (NCBI taxonomy): domain Eukaryota; kingdom Viridiplantae; phylum Streptophyta; class Magnoliopsida; order Magnoliales; family Magnoliaceae; genus Magnolia; species Magnolia changhungtana. The sequence goes on along the minus strand of JASAUF010000218.1, from coordinate 3,948,303 downwards.
TTACGTGCATAAAACATCTAAGTCTGTGGGACCCACCATGTTGTATTTATAAAATCCACTCCATCTATCAGGTTCTTTCATTTATGTTAGTTGTCAATAAAAAAAATAAGATAGAACAAAGCACAGATGGGCCACACGACATGGAACAAGGGGATATGATGTCAACCGTAGGTTTGTGTGTGGCGTCCACCATGATGTAAATCTTTCATTAAATCCGTTAATCACGTGTAAATCACTACGATAGAGATAAATTACAAAAATCAGGATAAAAGAAAACTCAGACGGGCCACAACGTTTGAACTTACTGGTTTTCGTAGAAATTTTTAGATTCTTTCCATTGCTGTGGTGTATATGAGTGTTTAATCAAGTATAAATTATGTATGTACGGTGAAAATAATGGTTAACATCTGATTTACGGAGTAGATTTTACATCTACAACATGGTGGACCCCACAGAACTCGAGTGTTTTTCGCGCGGTATAAAACAGGTGGCGGGCGTGGACGTTCCCGGTCTATTCGTATTTGATACTCTGGCTGCGCTGACGCTTGATAAGCAGTCATGATAGCTATTTAATACTCTGGCTGCGTATAGAGCATGATATGCAGGCACTTTGAACTGGTACACGTGGCATACATTAACTCAAATCAAACCGCTAAATTGTGGAATCCACTCTGCTTATTGTCTACAACTCGGAGTTTTCCTTGTTCGTTGAAAAGAGACCATTGGATGTTTTCAATATTAACCGTCCAATAAAAGTCACGTATACAATAATCAGATAATTAAATATAAGAAAACAACGCTTGCATACGTCGCTAACATGCCTTTCGAGCCTCTTCTTTTCATCTGAAAAATCAGGCAGACTCAACGCTCAGGTCGGCCATCCCTATAAAATTGTGACTAAAAATCTCTAAAGTCGCTTGGCATGGCCCACCTGGGTTTTGGAATACTGTGATTTTTTTTGTCATTCTTTCATTATCATGAGGCACATCAAATGAATGGACTGGATGGAATATAACCACGGTAGGTCCTACGCAAAACTAACAATAGGTGTCGTCTCCCAATTTTTTCCTAATGTGTGGCCTACCTGAGCTCTGGATGGTCAGGATTTTTGCAATGTGTGGTGAAAATGAGGCAGCTACCTGATGGACGGGGTAGATCTCAATGAATTTCCACCCACGTGGCTATCGATTTGTAAGTATATCCGCTTACGCTGGGATTGAGAACACGTGTTCGACATTTAAGCCGTTAATCAGGTCTCGAAGAACCAGGTCGATCTGATCATCTGGTGGGCTGCACACGTGTGCAAAACAAATGCGGTTGGGAGAAAATGAGAAGCGGTCCTATTTAGATGTACACGTTTGGCCCACTTGATGATCAATGGCTTCACTTGATCTACGGCTGAGATATCCTCCGCGTGTGAGGCACGTGCACTTAGAGTTTCTTGGAGTTTTGTTTCGTTGGATGTTTGGACTTAAGCGGACAGTAAAATATCATCGAATGCTTTATAAATTACAAGGATGCCACTAGATCGTACGGAATCGCGGAAGGTGTGATTTGCCGGATTTAGTTAGGAGAAATGCTATGGTGCTCTCATAGTACTATGAGTTATAGTGCTCATATTTGTATTTTTTTCAAATTTATAGCCCCATCAATCAATCCTAACTGTTCATTAAGTAAAAAATATATATATTAATTGCCAAATTATAAAAATAAATCTAATAGGATGATTCATCTATTATTTATATGGTCTTATTTTTTACAACCATCGTTTTTTCAACCCATTAACGGGAAGGTTAATATGTCCTGAAAAAAGTGATTCTTTATAATCATAAGCAATCCATAATGGTCTCTAACAAATGGATGGATCGAATTTCTTCTTCGACCTATTTTTGTTTAAATGATCTTGACCGTCTAATTTAAGGCCATCCATTGATCGAACGGTTAATATTTCTCGTACTAGGTTTATTTTTTCACGATATCCCAAGAAATGTGTGTTGGACCTAGTGAAAAGTCTAGAGCAATGGATTAGATTTCCTAAGTGTCCCAATGAAACTAGGAACACTGGACATTTTTCTTTAGTTACTGACGGTTATTCCTTCTTCTTTACATCTGAAACCCATACTATTGATAAATAGACGCTCTTTTTGTACTATTGTGGTAAGAGAACGGCCAGTTTTTGTACTGTTCTATCAACAGCGAGTGGAAGGAGGTGGCGTCGACAGTAGCCATTCCTATCAACAACGGGGGATCGTGTTGTCGGTATCGGGCGCGACTTGGATGGACGCCGGAAACAGATGTGGCTGGGAAACGGATTGGCTACTCCCCCTGCCACCAGCCCCGTGGCTGATGTTCGGTGCTCTGTGGGCCCCACCATGATGTATGTATTTCATCCATTTTTACATATCATTTTAGGGCTTTATCATAAAAGTGCGTGGGATATAAACCTCAGGTGGACCACACAACAGGAAAACAATAGTGATTAGATATCCACCATTTAAATGTTCCCAAGGCCCACCGTATTGTTTATTTGACATCCAATATGTTGATTAGGTCATGCAGATCAGATGAAGGGAAAAAACAAATATTAGCTTGATCCAAAACTTTCATGGCCCACAAAAAGTTTTTAATGGTCGACGTTCATTCAACACGGTTTCCTCTAATGTGGTCCACTCAAGATTGGGATATACCTCATTTTTGGTCTCATATTATAAAATGATCTAGAAAATTAGATGGACAGCATGGATGAAATACATAAATCATAGTGGGGCCCACAGAGCACCGACCATCAGCCAATGGCTGGTGGGAGGGGGAGTAGCCAATCCGTTTCCATGTGGTTGGCACCCTGACCGTGGGGCCCGCGTCTACGTATGCGTTGTATATCTACGCCGTCCATCCGTTTTGGATATTTATTTTATGGGATGATTAAAAAAAATGAAGCAGATAAAAATCTCAGGTGGACCATACCATAGGAAACAGTGGTGAATTACTATTAAAGACATTTTGTGGGCCACAAAATCGTTGGATCAAGATCTTATTTATTTTTTTTCCATTAATCAAGGTGTCTGTGATCTTATCAACAGCTTGGATGGTAAATAAAGATTATATTGGGCCCTAGGAAGTTTTTAATGGTAGGCGTTCATTGACCACTTTTTTCCCGTGGTGTGGTACACGTGAAATTTTTGTCTCCTTCATTTTTGGATTTTTAGCCTAAAATGATTTTTAAAAAGGATGAACGGCGTAGATATACAACGCATACATCTATGTGGGCCCCACAACCCACATCGCCGGTTCCGGGGTCCCACCCAAGCCACGGCCGTCGGCATGAATCCCATCCGGAGAATAACGAAAACGACTTGCGTGAGTGCGTGTGGTCACGTGGGCGCGTGGCCATTCGCTGACGTGGATGGAGGACTTCACGTGGGAGAGATCCACCCCGTCCATCAGGTGATCCATCCTTGCTTGGGGGGCTTATTAAATTCAGGCTGATTCAACGCTCAGGTGGGCCACACCATGTAAAGAAAGTTGAGATGGGAACTTCCACCGTTAAAATCTTCCAAATTGTGTGTGGGATCTACCATGTTGTGTATATGCCATCCAATCCACTCATCTGACACGATCGCACCAGAATAAGTGGAATTCCAGAAATTCAGGATATTCCAATACTTCTCTGGGCCACACCAAGTGATTTAAAGTTTCTAAGGCCGATTTTACACCATTTCCCATGGTTTGACCAATCTAAGTCTTAGATTTGACTGAATTTTAGGATCCACGGTAAAAATGTGATAGCTCACTTGACGGACGGGGTGGATTGGATGCATGTACGTCCCACTTAGCGAATAACTTCTCTCAGGGACCGTAGCCTTGTATCTGGTGTTTCCTTGATCCAAACCGTTCATGTTATGGGCCTCACGGAAACATATTAAAAAAAGTCAGATTGAAATAATTCAACCATTTGATTGATCATCTATTTTTCTTTGAATATGGACCATCTCATTTAACCGTTGTTTTGCAGGCCATGGATGTGATCTTCCAATATTGAAGTTTTTCGAGTGTCAACCATCCATGGTGTGGGCCATCATATGAATGGTTTGGATCATTGAAACTAGTCCCAGATCCAACAGATACATTCCCCAAGTGAAAATAGCAGTACATCAACTGGTGGGACCAGGGTTGTACACGTACCGAGCTAGCTCAGTTAGCTCGCTTGACTCGACTTGAAAAAGCTCGATTCAACTCAGTTTGAAGCTGAGTTCGAGCCGAATCAAGTTAATTTTTTTAGCTCAGAAATGAGTTTGAGCTGAGTTCGAGCAGGCCCAAGCTCAACTTGACTCGGATTGAATCCAGCTCAAATCGAACTCGGATTGAGTTAGTTTGGTGACTCGGTGTAACATTCTGGATTTTCATTGTTTTGGATTTCCAAAAATCCTTGAAATTTCTTTTTTTGTAATTAATTTATATTGTCACTTACTGACCATTAGCATTCAATGTTAGTTTACGCACGAGTGGAACCAATAAAGAACCACACAAGTTCAATTAATCAACCTTATAAAGCCAACGAATTCGCCCAATCACTTAAACACCAAGTTTAGCCCCATGATTTATTCATATAGGGCCTAAATCTAACCGACTCATCACTAACTAATCAAGACAATCATAACTAAAGTAAAGATCTAATCGAAGCCGAGTCAGATAAGGCCCGGATCTTGACTAATAGACCAAATCAACTCTGTTACTCTTTTAGTCTAAAACCGACGGTTTAGAGTTATCTTGACCAAATCTCCACTTTTACTAGTTATAAATAGGTCACACTATAAACATAGTGAATCTAAACCCTGATCATTGCCCACGAGAAATCTCAATACCTAATTCATTATGAACATGCCTCAATTTTTCGAATAAGTTCTAGACCGCTTGTTAGCGGGCCACTAGTTCCAAAACTATAAAATAATATCCGTCTTACTAAGCTTGACATCCATCGCGGGAGTCGGATATGGGTACTGTCCAGAACCGCTCAACTTGAGCCAAAAGACAAGTGCATGAGAAGTACAAATATCCTAAAAGAAGAAACTGAAACTTAAGTGAATTGAGTCGTCCACTCTTAGGCAAAATTGAGAATTTCGGACCGTCGGTTTATAATCAAATTTCACATATGGAGTAAGGATATTTCCCTGCTCATATTCGTGTAGCCGCCGCCCCGATCGACCATCGATGACTTTTGAATAAACTTCTCATCATATCTGTCGATCGGCGCATCCAAATGGCGGGCTGAACATGTCCATACGTAGATCATCATTAGGGCTAACTATCATACTGTGTATATTAATATGTATACCCCATAGTGGGCCCTAGAGGCTAGAAAAACTCTCTCATAGGGCTAGTATAGTAAAAACCCAACACTTAGGGCCATTTGCACCAAATCTGATATCATAAAAAGGGTTTCTTTGGGGCACCTCTCTCCTCATACGAATTTGCCCTAGGAGGAAAAGGGAAAAGAGAGAAGAGAAAGAGGAGAAAGAAGCGAGAAAGAAGAGAGTGAAGGAGGGGATTGTTGGTGGATGAGCCTAAGGAAACTTGAAACTTTGGCAATCTCCTTCCTTGCTCCCACATCCACACTCCAAGCTTGATTCTCAATCTCCATCTTTTTGTAATCCATTGTGTTGAGGGTGGATTTGCATGAGATTCTAAAATACGAGTACATTGTCTTAGGATTCCGGCTGATCGACTTCGAGTTCGGCGCTCCTAGGTCGTTTTCCAAGCCTCTAATGATCCATAGGTGTGGACTATTGTTCTTAGGTAGCGTAGCACCAATTTTAGTATGAGTTTAATGATTTTTCTTGCTTGGATGATGCATTTGGAGAATCTAGACAGACCTAGGGAAGACCCTACCCTTGATCTTATCAATTCACATGGAATGGTTATTGAATGTTGTTGCCTTTTGTATGATTTGGTTTAAATGGATGATTGCATGTACTTGTCTTGTTTGGTTCTCATATGATGTTGCCTCATAGCATGTATGATCCATTAACTCTTGTGTAATTTAGTTCTATTAGGTATAGGAAGTGCTTAACTTCCTCACTAACCCACACAAAACACATGCACTCTTGTTTCATGATATTGGTAGCTTTGCTTGATAAGAAAATTTAAATTGTATGTTGAGAAAATATGAAACATGATATTGTTTTATGCTAGATGATAACCCTACTAGTTGGCATGCTATAGATTATCATCAAATCCTTGGGTTGGTCAAGAATATGAGGAGAGTGAAGGTGGTCCTGTTGATAGGACTGTCCTGCGGTTAAACCCATGGATTTTGGCGGGTGCGTGTGGGCGACAATAGTTAGGCTACATGGGTCACTCGTACTCGATGTCGTCTGTTACGTACTCACCTAAATTTGTGCGGTCTAGCCTACTTACTGACCAATCTGTTCGTTAACCCTGTTTGCTCACATATACATGGAACCTGGAACGCCCTTCAACCATTGCAGCCCATTGCTAACTATTTGGAGCCGATCCACCGACTCGTGAGCCGGGTATGGTGGAATGAGACACTATGTCCGAGCTGTCGGCCTACGCTGGGGTGACGAGCCTCCCCGTAGTGACCGCGAGCGATCCCAATTCTCAGCACTCCCCATGTGCTTGAAGTCGGGGATGGGAGACCCGACGGGATCAAGGATCGCAGTGCCCTGACCTCGCATGTTGAGGGGCCTTGGCATCGCAACTAGTTGAGGGCATTGATATGTGGGGTGTATCAGTTTCCCTAACCTGCTGGATGAATGGAACTAATTAAGAACTCGGCTAACACTATCATCGCATCGCACTAGCTAGGTTAGTGACTCGGCAGTCAAGGTCGCGATGAGGAAGTGTTGTTCATACACGATCATTAGACGGAGTCGCTTGAAAGAGTGTTGTGGCGAGGGCATGCATCATATCATCTATCATGCATATGCATTAATAAGATTAGTTAGGTGTTTATGAATGATTGTCTTTCATTAAACGCATAATATAATTAATGTCTGTTATAACTTAAGACTAATAACACCAACTGAGTTGATTACTCACTCCCACTCTGGGATGGTGTTTTAAAACACTAACCAGACTCTCTTGTAGATGCAGGTGACACAAATCACGAGGAGCTTAACGGCGCGAGTCTTGACGAGGAGGACGAGTTATCCTACTTCCAGTTAATGGGCGGTTCTCCATTGGCCTAACAGATGGATTTTTGGATTGTTCGGTGTTGGTCTTAGCATATTATTCTTTTTGGACATGTGATTTTTTTTTGTAATTTTGTTGGGCAACGCCTTGTGCAACCTACTTATATTCTTTTCGACTTGTATATATTTGCCCTTTTCATTGTAGTAGACTGGTTGTGATTGTGATTCATGTTCCAAGTAATTCCATGCTGCGCATTTAAAACTGATTAAGCGTAAATTAATAAAAATCGATTATAAGTGATACCTGGAAACTTAGGAGTCTAGTTTATGCACGACCCCAAATTTTCAGGGCATTACACTCAGTTACTTTGCCATTGATGTTGCTCACCAATTATTTGATAAAATGACTCAATGAAATGTAGCTAGTGGCAAGAAAAGTTTGGCTGGTGGCAAGCAAGGTTTGACCGGTGGCAAGCAAGGTATGTACATTAAACAAATAATTTTTTTCTCTTTTTTTTTTTGTTTTTATGTTACTTAGAAGGTGTTTAGTAAAACACCTGTAAAACTATTGCTTCTGTTTGTAAAACAGTGGGTCTCAAACACCTGTAAAATTATTGCTTCTGTTTGTAAAACAGTGGATTTTTGAAGTTACAATTCAAGTGTTTGTGGAAGTGCCTTAATGGCAAACTTGGCTCGATCTTGGCTCAAACTCGGCCCGAGCTGCTGATCGAACCGAGCCGAGCGGGCCGGTCAAGCTCGAGAGCCGAGGCGAACCGAGTTCGGGCTGAGGTCAGCCAGTGTTCGAGCCAAGTCGAGCTGAGGCCACCTCGACCTGGTTCAACTCGATGTACACCCTTAGGTGGGACAAATGCTGGAGAGATCCAGGTGAGGTGACATCAAACAGGTGAACGGTGTCACGTGAGTCAATTGGCACACGTGTGAGAGATTCAACCCCTTCAGATATCACGTCCGTGCAAAAGTGGGCCACGCCACTTATACCATTTGGTACGAAAATCAGGTGGACACGGTCATTAGTTGTGGCCCATCTAACGGGTGGATGGACCCGATTTTCATTATAGGTGATCTCCATTATAAGGCCCACCTTTTGCACGTCTCTGGAATCCAAGGCATGTACCGCACGTTCGTTGGCTGGAAAGAGAAGGCTACTTTACTGCGTGTAATCATTTCTGTACGTAGAAAATAACAGTATGGTTAAGATCAACGGTCCAAATCCAACGTGCACATGTGGCCCACCTGGTTGGTCAGTTCTCTCAACCATCCGTTTATTTGACACGTGTTTGACACGCCAGGCGGCCTGATTATCTAGATAAGGGGACTACCTGATGAATGGATCGATCCAAGAGCTCTTCTGAGTGTAGTATTTGATACTCTGACGGAATGGTATGCTTCATACGCATGCAGTCGTAGATTGTAGACGTGGAATACATGGAACTTAAATCAAACCATCCTGGTCAATCCCAACCCTTGATTAATGGATATTGGTTTGTTGAAATAGATTGTTGGCCATGTTTCATTTTAGCCGTTCATTTGATGCCTACCAATCTGCCATTTTGGACATCATTTCAGTAAAATCGGAAGTTTAAAACGAATCTAAACCGTCAGCCGGTGATTCGAATGGTTTAATGAGAGTTAAATCTATTCCACGTGAACAATCTACTAGCGCAGGCACATGGAGCACCGCACTCCGCCAGAGTATCAAAGTTTTATCCTTTTCCCAGTGCACGCAAATTGAGTTGATGAATCATGACCAGTCGATAGTAGGTGGTGGGGCCCAGCCAAGCTGGGCGCGTTGTCCAAGCAGCCAGATGAGCAGGCCATTAAAACGTACATTTATGGAAAGTTTCTGTTTCGGGTGCGTTTGGGTGCACCAAATGTCATCCATTCCCCTTAATCAGTTGGGCCACACTAAACAACATACACCACCAAAAATCCGGGTGCGGTGGATCCCCGACTGTGGGGCCCACTGTGATGTATTTTACTTACATCCACGCCGTCCATTAGTTTTGAAAGATTGATTTTACAAAATGCTAGCGAAAATGAAGCAGATCCAATATTAAATGGATCACACCGAGGGAAACAGTGGTGATTAAATACCCACCATTAAAAACTTCTTGTGAGCCACTGGAATGTTTTTTTTGCCATCCAACCTGTTGATAACATCACGAAGACCTGGATGAAGGGACCACACAAATATCATCTTGATCCAAAACTTTATGGCCCATAGAAAGCTTTTAATGGTCAACTATTACTTTTTCCTGTGGTGTGGTCCACTTGAGACTTGGATCTGCTCCATTGTTTAAAATATCCCTTAAAATGGGCTTTCAAAACGGATGGACGGCGTGGATTTAAGGTACATATACTATGGTGGGCCCCACAGTCAGTGATCCTCCCACGTCGGTGAAGCCGCGCCCCCAAAATCCTCCAAATTCACGTGGGGCTTGCATGACAATTAGATCAGCTTGATTTTTGGACTGCCTGTTTATGACGGTGGAATGCATACGTTGCACGCATTTAAAGAAAATAAAATAAAAAATAAAAAATAAAAAATAAAAAATAAAATAAAAAATAAAAAATAAGAAAGAAAGGGATGTTGAATTTGGACCGTTCAGTCCTTAATTTTCCTCGACGAGGAGGGACATAATAAAAAATCAAGCCATTTATACATCAGGTGGGCCCTGGTGAAATTAAGGGCGAAGATTCCCTCACAATTGTTTCCCTATGTACGCGTGTTACGCACTTTCTATGTTAAAAGTTTAAAATGGCCCTGGATTCTTGTGATAGTTGTCTTCCACTTTGAAAATGGTGGTGGCTCGTCCTCCTCATATAGCACTCATGGTCAGCTATCCAGACCATTCAAATTGTGGGGCACATTATGGATGGAGCCAATCTCTAAAATTGAACTGATCAAACAATCCTAACCATCCAATCAAAATCAAAATGGTGAGCAGTCCACGAGGCACTATCAGCTCCTCGATGCAGGTTTTGGATCATGCTCCATCACTTGTTAAGATGGTTTGATGGTCGAGATTGTTGTACAAATATCCCAAGCATAGGGTTGGACGAACGTGGGTTGCCTCCTCCCTGTCTCCAGCTGGGAACGGGCAAGAGATTTGAGTGGCCATCGTGATGTATGGGTCTTATCTACACCGTCCATCCATTTTTTTTTTTGTATCATTTTAGTTTGTAAGAAAAATAAAATGAGGCAGATCCCAGGCTCAAGTGGACCACATCACAGGAAGCAGAAGTGATAATGATTATCACTGTTGGTGATGTTTATTTTCCATCCAACCTATTCATAAAGTTTCATAGACATGGATGAAGAGAAAACACAAATATAAGCTCCACTCAAAACTTCTGTGGCCCCCATGAAATTTTCAACGGTAAGAGTTTAATCCCCATTTTGTAGTCTACCTGAGCCTTGTATCTGCCTCGTTTTTTACACTGAAATGATACGAAAAAATGAATGGACGGTGTGGATAAGACCCATACATCAAGGTGGCCACTCAAAGCTCCTGCCCGTTCCCAGCTGGAGACGGGCGGGGTAGGACGCAATCCTCGTCCCGGTTGAACAGCCACTGCTATCATGAAAACAGTGGTCCACTATCATAGAAGTCCTGCAATTTATTTTATTTTAAAAAGAAAAAGCGATATCTAAGATTCATGAAAAATAAAGAGATGATACCGTACGATCATGAACAATGACAGTTGTGTCCTGTATAAATATTTTTTTAATTTAAAATTTTGTTTTAGATGCCAGTTGTCACATTCTCATTGGTGCTGTACCTGATTACTGTTATTCCGCTCCAGCCCATCATCTCTTGCTACCCGTCTATGTGCAGCACATGTGCCAAATATAGATATGTAAGATCTGAGCCATCTATCAAGTTTGCCAAAATTTAGATTTCCTAGTGCTTGAATATCAGATACTGTTGCTCCCTAGGTGGGCCACAATCTACAGAAGCAACGGATGGCTAGGGAAAAAAATAATAAGATAGTTGTACCTTTTTCTGTGGCCATTGATCAAACGACAGGAATCTTGACTCTTGAGTCAAGAAATTCTTGGGAAGTGCAGGCATTTCAAGGTGGGGCCCACCCAGTGATCAGAATGTAATGATGGCAAGATAAAAAAATATGGCAAATTAAATGTTCATTCACATGATAAACGGTCCAAATTGATCATGGGATCTTTTTTTTTTTTTTTTAACCACAAAAGATCTAGACCGTATATTTTACTTGCATGGATCCAATTATTAGAGTTGTCCACAAAAAGTAATTCTCGAGATATGTGCGCAATCCAAGGTGGAACTGGCATCATGGATTATCCAAATTGATTGGTGGGCCATTTTAATTACAATTATCCTTGACCTTACATTTTATTTTCTATCAATCAGATTAGATTTTTGTTTTTAATCATCTGATTAAATGTTCTTGAGAGATGTGGATGGCTGTGATGAGCTGTCCAAATGGGCCATAGTACTATTATGTTGTAGTGGTTTTTTCTTTTCAATTTATTTACAATTGATCAGATTGCCCCATCAAACGATTCTATAGAGATATGGGCAATCTAAGGTGGGGCCCACATGATCAATGGACCATTGTTGAAAACTCAGTTCTATTAATATGGCTTGCCCGTTAGCCAACTACCACATTGATAAGATTGTTGAACGAGAGTGATTCTTGGAGGTTCTTGGCAATCCATCGTGGGAACTACATGATGAAAGGTCCTGATTGACCGTTGGATCATTTCACAGTTTATTTTCTAACGATTCAGATAGCGAGGATCAGTTATGAATATTCCAAGATGGGAATGCATAGAATAAATGAACGATTCCTAATAACTAAAATCTGATTGTTTAGGCCAGTCATTTCACTGGCCATTTATTAGGATCTTCTTATCAAAGTCATCCGTGAAAGCAATGGACCGTCTAATGAGGACCCGCATAATGAACGGCTCAGATTGATTGATTGTCTGACTTATTTATTTTTATATCCTATGAGATCATACAAACGGATACGTGAGATGCATCCAACCCATCCATCATGGGAAAATCATGCCGACTACCTCTAAAATCATATGTTGTGGCCCACCTGCGTTTTGGAACGGCCTGATTGGTGTCTATTCATCTAAATGGATTTGATGGCGTGCTTAAAAACACAGTCCCTATTTGGTGTCTATATCCCAATTGTTCACTGTGGTGTGGCCCACTCAAATTTTGGACAACTTTAGTGGCTCTGGCCTCCAAGGCTCATTTCCATGAACCCAAAATTGAGTGAGATCCAAATCTCATGGGAGACCTGTGAATGCTATGAAATCAGTGCCCATGCTGATTTGATGTTTATGGTAGGTGATTGAGTTGATTTGGATTGTTGATGCGATAGTCTTGAAGTCGCCACTAGTCACTTAATTCAAAATTTTGCAGTTGGATAGAACCTGCATAATATGTAAAGCTAGAGAATTCGAAGACTCTCTTGTTTTAAATTGACACTTGATCTGCAGTTTGAGATTCTGAATGAGGGACCTCGGTTACAAAGAAGGAAAGTGTTCGACACTCTCTATGTCCGTACAGATGTACGGTCTCTACTTCGTGTGGTAAAATAGCCTTAAGAGATACGATGATGAGATGCCAAGTATTAAAATGGGACTAGGCAGACGCAGATTTCTGATATGGCAAGGTCCAGAATTCCGGCAAGCCGCAGAGCATACATATAGAAAATGTCTAAAGGAGCAAGGAGGTTGAGAATGGATGAGATAATGTTAGAATATTATGTGAAATGACTAGGCTAGCATGAATTTTTGATGTAACAGGATCCGAAGTTTCAACAAGTCACAGAGCATACGTTCGATAGTAATCTAGAGAAGCAGGGGGGTTGAGAAGAGAAGTAATGATGTGATGTGATAAAATATGAATGTTAATGATTATTGTGTGATTTTTAACTTGCACTTGAAATGACTTAGATATTTGGGTGCACCATGGTTGGAATGATTGACTTAAGTGGGACTGAGAGGCTAAGAGATGGCTAGATGATGTTAGAAGGGGCTGAAAAAGATGGAAGTTTGAGAACTCAAGCACTTTCTCTTACTCTCACTCAATTTCTCTCTATTTCCCTCACTTTTCCTTCTCTTTATTAGTTGGTAGTTGTTTTTCTTTTATTGTTGATGTGAAATGAAAAGAAGTAAAGACTATTTATAGCCTTTTAAGATGACATTTTGGTAATTATAAAGGTTTTTGAGGGTTTCTCCTATTGGTCCTTAGGCTTTGATAAGATGGTAAATAAGGTGAATTTGAAAGGTAATTTTATAAGAGAGTTGACTTTTGGGGGGGAGAACAGCTGTGTGCTCAGAGGGCACATTTTTTAAGAGAGGGGGTAATCGGATTACCGTCGGCGGTAGTCCGATTACCACCCAGCTTGACTCCGACTTTTGGGCTCCTAGGCTTTTAGGCTTTTTGAGTAACCTAGGTTTGGGGTAGGATGTGGGTTTTTAGGTTTAGTTCTTAAAAATCATCCATGCCTTATCAAGTTGCTAACCTGGGTGGAGTGTTAACGAGACTACACCATAGAAAATAGTGGTGATTGAATGACTACCATTAAAAACTTCTTAAAGTCTACTATAATGTTAATTTGTCATCCAACTTGTTTATTAGGTTAAGCGAACTTAGGATATAGGGAAAACACAAATATTAGCCTAATCCAAAACTTTTGTGCCACAATAAATTTTTTATGGTGGGCATTCAATCACTACTGTTTTCTATGGTGCAGTTTACCTCAACTTTTAGTGCCTAAAATAAGCTAGCCAAATGGATGGACAGCGGGGTTAAAACACACATTATAATGGGACTCACATAGTGTTGTACATTGTTTTTGACCGTTCCTTAAATAACTAATTAGAGAATGGCATGTGACGTTACAAGGAAATTTTATGGTGTGTGTGAAAGATTTTTAAAAATATTTAAGAGCATTTTTTTCCGGAAATACAGTTAACACTGAGGTGAATTATACACATCAGCTGATGATGGCTAAGAACTCCAAGAAGTGAAAAATAATAGAGTGAAAAAAACAATTAAAAAAGGGCACATGTTAAGATGATAAAAAAGGATTTAAAAGACTAGCATGGTAATGATTTAGTTGTTATAATCTACGAAGTAAAGAATAAAAGCGTCCGAAAAGAAGATGCAACAGAGATTTATAAATAAGAGAAAAATTCAACAAAATAAGTCATCTCATAACAATTCAACAAAATAATTAAATTTATCTTTCCTCATTATAGCTAAATTTTATTATAGAAGTAGTTGTAATCCAAACATATGCTTTTGCGGTTTAGTTATCAATTCTTGTGATCGGTAGTAAAGTATTTCATTTTGTTTGATTGTTTTTGCTTATAAAAGCATGAAAGTCAAGTTCAACTCATCTCCAGAGGAAAATCTCCACCCTATGATAATTATTAATAAATTGATAACTATTTTGTAAGTAGTTAAATAAGCCACCGATCTTCTCATATCTTGGTCATATACAATCATACTTGAAGTATTTAGCTTATCTTAGTAGGAAACCAAAAGGTGTTAAATTGTTTGGTTTGAATTTTGCAGATCGTTCTGAGCACGCCCACACACGAGAAAAGTAAGTTGAGAGCCAACACAGAGCACCGAGTAACAGCACCTTGCTAGTGGTCGAACCATCAGCACCACCAGCCCTTGAGACGTATACGGCAGAGTAGGTTGTACGGAAGTATCGATGGAGACGAATGTACACATAAGCATTTCCTGGAAAATGGTCTTTGCCTCTTTGGGGGCGTATCGATCGGGACACGGCATACATTGTTTCGAGACAGAATTTTGTCGATTGGCAACCAAAGCAACAAAAACCATATTAGATCGAACGTACCTATCCATAAGAGGTCAGCATGCAGAGAGAAGATTAGAACAAAAAACAGTTAACGGTTCAAACTTGGCAAGCGAAAAGACCATCGGTTGAATGGTCAAGATTGTTCCATTTGGATGACTTCAGCATCATGGCCCACCCATTGGCGTCGCCACTTGATAATGGTCCAAACTGCCAACTACTTATAGAGCGATGATAATTCCACACGCCTCTACCCTTGTCCATCCACACGAGGCACACGCGTGCAAGACCTGCAATCCGGGTAGAACGAGTCAGTGGCCCAGTCTACTACAGCCAGAGGAACTAGGCCACTGTGATGTTTGTGTTA
The DNA here is from genome assembly GCA_030180095.1 of Magnolia changhungtana. Taxonomy (NCBI): domain Eukaryota; kingdom Viridiplantae; phylum Streptophyta; class Magnoliopsida; order Magnoliales; family Magnoliaceae; genus Magnolia; species Magnolia changhungtana. Next base: position 3,932,925 of record JASAUF010000218.1, on the reverse strand, counting down.
TACCCACACCATCAGTCCATTTTGCCAAGTCATTTTAACACATGATCTAGAGGATTTGAGTACATCTAAAACTCAACTGGGTCATACTTGAAACTTTGATAAAGCATATTCAAAGCTTAAGGGCTTGTTAGATTTTCCACGATGCAGTTAAATTCCTGGTGAATAAGTAATTACTGCTTTTTCACTTTTTTAAAAATCGGTGAGTAATACCACCTAGAAAATTGGTTTTAAAATATTGACTTAAATCCGTGGGCCCTACCATAATGTGTATGATATATCCGTGTTGTTCATCTATTTTATTAAAATATTTCAAGGCATGAGCCAAAAAATGAGACAAATCCAATGCTCAATTAGCTTACATGAAAGGAAACAATGGACTTAATTTGTCCACGGTTGAAAGTTAGTTCTTTTACTAGGCTCACATCGAGGTTTATTAACCATCTAGCCTGTTCATAGGGTCACATAGACATAAGTGAAAAACATAAATATAAGCTTGATCTAAAACTTCTAAAGGCCCCCAAAAGTTTTTATGGTAGGCATTCGATTCTTACAATTTCGTATGGTATGGTCCACTTGAGCTTTGGATCCGCCTAATTTTTGGGCCCATGTCCTAAATTTAGTTGGCATAATGAACGGGCAGTGTAGATATGCCACACACATTATGGTGTCCCTATATTTATTTTACAAATTTCTTGATTGAAGTGTTTAAAAGTAATCAGTAATTCAACATTGGAAAAGATGCAGTAGTTACCTTAGTAAATAATGATTACTCATTTACAAAGTAATTACGATTGAGCCAGAAAATCAAACAGGCTCAAGTGAATTACACTAAGGAAATAGTGGGAATTGAACTCCTACAATTGAAAACACCCCAGGGGCAATGAGAGTTTTAGATGAAGCTCATATTTGTGATTTCCCTTCATCACAGTGCGTGTGACTCTTCTGTATGACCTTATAAATAAGTTCAATGGCAAATAAACATTACGGTGGGCCCTAAGAAGGTTTCAACAGTAGAAGTCCTGATCCCCACCGTTTCTTGTGTGGTTCGGTCCACTTAAGCTTTATTTGTGTTTCAATTTTAGGTTTGTACCCTAAATGAACCCACAAAATAAGTAGACGACTTAGATAAAACACATACATCATGGTAGCTTTTACAGATTCTGGTCACTAGGTATATGGGTGAAGTTGGGGTCACCACCGGGTCTGCTTCCAATTCCATGCGAGCGGATTCAGCCAAGCTAGGATAATAACCTGGTTATGATGTGACACCATTTCATTGGCTCACCAAACACTTATCAAAGAGGGCCCACCAACTTTCAAAAAGGTGGCGGGTCAAGCATGCTTAACCATGCCTAGTGGCCGGTAAATGGAGCCAATCACAACATGACTTGACCGGGTCTTACCTCGACCTGGTTGAAACGGCTCCCTAATTGCTTGGAAATAGCTTTTAAGGTATTTTCCTCTTAAACATGACCCAGTGAAAAAGAACCAGTTGCCCATCAATGTAATGGGCCTACCTTTAAAGGAAGTGCATATCATTAGATTTGAAAAACCATGGTTTATGGGCAATTTTCCTCCTATATTCACCTAGCATTATGTAGTTGATGTGGACTATCCATCTAAGGCCGTTCTTTTGATTCCAGTCATCTACAGGCAGTTATGCTAGGATGATCCTGCCCATCAAAATCAGGCTAACGCTGACCCTTTATTTTTCTGTCCATTTTCTACACATCAATTCAAAAGAACACGTGAACAACGTATCTTAAATGAGGTGACGCTGATCCCGACTCTTTTGGATTATTATATGGTATTTCTGTAATTTTGCATTGAAACACCGACATCATTCCAAGTGTCCTGATATTTTTAGAGAAAGCAAGAACCCAACGTCTAGAAAATTCCTAGTTTGGGAAAGGACTGTACAGCCATCGAGCTGGGTCCAACAAAAACGTGGCATTTTACTCACCATGGCTTTGGAATATCCAAAAGATCCCATAGATCAAAATATATATGACATTAAGTCTCTAGCTTTTGGCTTACTCTCATTCAAAGTGAGGCCCATCATATACGGATTAGATTGGATTGTTAAAAGATGACTCAAATGAAAATCATACTACAATTATCCTAATTAAAAAATGATAATTATAAAAAATTCAAAAGAAAAAACAAAGGATGCATGCTTTTCTTTATGTTTTAGAACCCAAGGCTTTTTTTTTTTCTTCTTCTTCTTAAATTTAGAGAGGAGGGTGGTTTTGATGATGGATACTTGGGACTGTTTAAATTCGTACGTATTGCATGTATCTCTTTTATCAAATTGTTTAAATTGTGAGACCCACATTCGATGTTATTATTCAAATTTTAGATTGAATTAATATCCTTAAGTAATTATTTGTTGAATTTAGTCTATTGATTCTTTTCATTTGGCTGTCCATTAACTAACCACCAATCAGCAAATTAAATAATCAAATTACTATATATTTTATGTTTAAGATCCATCTAAGTCCTCATGATTTTTATGATTTGATTATACATTTAGTACCGGTGTATAAACTATCTTGCTCTACCAAAATAGTAAAGTATTTCTCATTTTAAAAAGTAATAAACTTGTGTGGTTCCTCGTTAAATAACTTAAATATACTTTCTTACACAATACAAGCATGGAGAAGAGGGAAGAAGAAGATCATTATCTTTTAGTTTTGTTATGAAATGTTTGAATTCAAAAAAAAAAAAAAAAAAAACTCTCAAATTAACAAAATTGATAATGATGAATAAATTAATTTTTTACAATGCAATTGATAAGACTCATACAAGTAAAAACTCTTAATTTCACTTAAAATAATAAACTTTTTTTTTTAAAATAATGAACCTATTAAAAATAGTAAAGACTTGGAAGTAATATAAACTTATTAACTCAAACAAAAACTTTAAGTTAATAATAATATTTGCACATGACAAAAGTAAAATTAAATTAACTTGGATTTACTTCGTAATATCTATTAATTAACATAACCTTAAAATCACTTGCTGTTTCTTGGAAACCGCTAAATAAGATCCAAGGACATTGTCACGTGTTTTGAGTTTTGGAGAAGATTTGCATTAAAAACTTTCCCTTTAAGAGTCTTAAATGCAATTAACTTCTCCCTCATATATATATATAGGAAAACGCTCACCTGCGAACCAGTTCGTACGTATTACGTACGAACTTTTTTGATGACCCACCATACGTGATGAATCTCGTAAATCTGAACCGTTCATGTGAAGCAGAACCTCATGAAACCTCATGGTATAAATTTTTACTTTGATCGGAAACTTTGGTGGACCGTGAAAAATGTAAACAGCTTCTTTCCTTGATTTGAATTTCTCTTTGCTATGGACGGTATGGATAAAAGTTTTAGATAAAAGTAAAACTTGGTCCTGGGAGGTTTCACTAGGTGCTGCTTCATATGAACGGTTCAGATTTGCGACATTCATCACGTATGATGGGTCATAAAAAAGTTCGTACGTACTAAGTACGAACTGGTTCTGCATATATATATATATATATATATATATATATATATATATATATATATATATATATATATATATATAAGATAGGACAAGATTTTTTGTCCTTGGATCTCACTTGGAACTTTCTTTTTAAATTATTGAAAAATCCTGCCTCTTAACTTTTATGCTTAGCAAATACTCACCAATAAGAAAACCCAATTCACTAAATGGAAGGGAGGGCCATAGTAATGTGTTCAAGGAATCCAACCCGTCCATAAGATTCATCACATCAGAAAACCCCCAAAGCCCAAAAATTAGTCAGATCGAAAACTCCGATGGGCCACATAACATGGAACATATTGAGCATGAACGTCAACCATTGATTAGTATGGGCCCCACTATATTGTCTATATATAATCAAGACCGTTCATACACTTCATCTAGCCCAGATAAAGGGTATGATAAAAATTCAGGTTATTTCGCAACTAAGGTGGGCCTCAATGAAATTCAAATATTACCTTTAATGTAGTCCACCTTAGCTTTGAGTTTTCAATCAAAGGGATTGCTGAAGTGAAAATTTAGTTGATGGGTTGGATTCTTTAAACACATCACTAGGCCCCACATCTATATAGAGGTGGGCATCGAGTCGAGTCAAACCGAGTTAGGCTGACTCAACTCGATTTGGTTTTAAAATATGCTTGACTCGAATTTGACCCGACTCGATATCGAGTCCAACATGCCTGACCTGATCCGAGTCCAGTATGTCTTGGATTGATCCGGATCAAATCAAACCGGTCAAAAGTACCAAGTCGAGTCGAGTTGGCACCGACTCGGATAGAGAGAGAGAGAGAGAGAGAGAGAGAGAGAGGATGAAGAGGAGGGTGGTGATGGTAGTAGGTGGCTGTCGGATTTGGAAGAGGAGGAGGATGAGGGAGGGAGAGAGAGTTTGAGTTCGGATTGAGGATAGGTTTAAAGATACTTAAAAACCAAGGTTATACACACACACACACACACACACACATCCAAATCTAAGTCGAGTCTAACCGATCAAGTTTCAGGTCGAGTTACTGGGTAACTTGGACTTGACTCTATTTAAGTTCGGATTAGTCGAAGCCTACTCGGTTCAAACCGACTCACCCATTCAGTTTAAATTGAGTCGGGTTTGAACAAGTCAAACAAGTTGAGTTAGCCAATTCAAGTCGTCCTATGCTAGCTCTACATTTGCCCAGTACCACTATAAGCAGTACTGGATGCTGTTGAAGGTTCATTAAATAAATAGGCTGGTTATTTTGATATAGACCTAACCTATTAAATAAATGGGCCACAATTTCAAAGTAACCTAAACTATTCATTAATTAGATTTCAAGATCATTCAATCATTTTCATTTTAGAATTATTGACTAACTACTATTATTGTAGTTGGTCCATGGATTGCTGACTCAGTTCGAGTTTGATGCGACCTGTCCAATGCAACTTAGACTCAGTCGAGTAAAATCCAAATCAGTACGGCGAGTCACTCTCTATGTCCCTGACTTGCTTGACTGGGCAAGTTACCAGGACGTGGTTTGGCCACCAATGCTTCGGGTAGCTAGGTGGTGATCTGTGAGCCCCACCATGATGTATGTGTTTCATCCATGTGGTCCATTTATTTTTGCAGATTGTTTTATGGCATGAGCTCAAAATTAAAGTAAATCCAAATTTCAAGTGAACCACATAATAGGAAAGAGTGTTGATTGAACACCCACCGTTAAAAACTTTTTGTGGGCAATAAAAATTTTCGATCAAGCTTATATTTATTTTTTGTCTTTATACTAATTTATATGACTTAATCAACAGGTTGGATGTCAAATAAACATTAAGAAGTTTTTAATGATACACACTTAATCACTGTTTTCCTATGGTGTGGTCCACCTGAAATTTATAGCTGCCTCGTTTTTGGGATAAAGTCGAAAAATAATTTGGAAAATGGATGGACGGCATGGATAAAACACAGACATCATGGTGGGCCCACATAGGGTTGGGCAAATGGCAAGCATCAGTAACCCTTGTGTCCCAGTCACCATGCAAAAGACCCAACAAGACTTTAGACCAAATGAGTGGTCTAAGTCACGCAATTAGAAAACCATGCGTTGTCCCACACTTTGAACGGTTTAAATTAAACTCGAGTTAATATATTTTTATAATTTTTGAGTGCTTGCTTATCAAACGTCACAATCCACCGATTTGTAAATTAATAATTTTTTATGATGAATATGGATCCTCTGCTTGAAACAAATAAAAAATTCTTATTTTTCAGTAATGAGGTATACACCAGTCAAACTGAGTTGGCACAGCTCGACCCAGCTCGGGCACTAGCTGACCCCAGCTTGAACTTGGCTCAGCTCGGTTCGGTCAGCAACTCGGGCTAATTCGAGCTGAATTCAAGCTAAAATAGAGCATGTGCGGCATTTTCACAAACTTATAGAGTATACTTTCAATTTCTAACTATATGTAAAACGGCAGCAACTATTTACTTGTATTTCATCAAACACATTAGGGGCAACATAAAAAATATGTATATATGGTATTTGTTTCATATACTAACCTTCCTTGCCACCACCCAACACTTCCTTGAGTCATTTCAACAAATACTTGGTGAGCAATGTCAATATCAAAGTAACCGAGTCACTGAACTGTTCCATCTAAGTTTGACTCAAGTTGGCATTCAATTTGAGCTGAGCTGAGCTGAGTTGAGCTCAAAAATCAACTAGACTTGGCTCGATCTCTGTTTCGAACGGAGTTGAATCGAGCTTGTTCAAGTCGAGTCGAGCAAGCTAACCAAGCTCACTCAGTTCATGTACAGCCTTTGGTCCACGTTATCACTGAGGTTGTCAGCACCAATATATTAAATGTAGTATGAGATGATGTGGCCCAATCAAATTGCAGTAAAGAAGAATTAGATATTTATGGCAATCAGAAAAATCATGTAAATAAACTCCAATTGACATGCCACCTGGCATGCGTGTTTAAAATCATAGCCGCTCATCTGGTGATCCCACTGGGCAGAGACTACCTGATTATTAGATGAGCCACAAATGTTATCTTAACCATTCATTTTCTCTACAAATATGTGGCCCTATCAGCCTGATTTTGTGATGAGCGGGTCTGATATCGCGCACCGTTCTGTCGTTCCCACGTGTGAGTGAACTGGATCAAGTGCGCGACTGCGCGTAGCCGACCAAACACCAGCTTGACATACATGTCCGCATCCTAGCCGCTCATCAGGTGGGGCCCAACGTTGAACATGACAGGGCCTGGAAGTCTGAAAATCTATCCTGTCCACAGATTGGGTGGGCCGCAAGAATATAGACCATCGGTCATTTTTTCTAGGCCCGTTGATTCTGTTCATATATGTGTGGCCCACATGATAAGTCGACCAATGTTAGTGGCTAGGAGATTCCGATCTTAGATTTTTTTTTTTATAATTTTTCTACGGTTGCTCATCAAACCAATGGTCTGGATCACTAATCCAGGGGCCTCACCTATACAAACTGAAAAGCCCGAGTATGCTGTTATAATCCTTGAACAGAGGATTTTCGAATTCGTGGAAGAAATGCAGTGTTGCACTTGAGCTTTTATCTTGACGGTCCAGATTACTTGTACGGTAGGTCCATTGGATGGATGGACGATAACCGTTAATCTCCCCGTTCAGATGATCCTAACCGTCCTATTTCGACCCTAATCAATCAGACCGTTGGTTATTTATTCATTTCCATCATGTCTTAAAGCATGGCTCATCCAATGATGAAGTTGACCTGATCAACTGCTTTGCCGATTGGTGATCAAAACCGTTGATCTAATGAGCCATGCCATGGATTTACCATGCATGTACATCTCAGCTGACCTACAAATCAACAGTTAAAAAGAGAGTACCAAAAATCCACATTCAACAAAATGAAAAATGGCAAAGAACTAAGCTTTAGAACCGTGATCCATGGCCAGGCCCTCCAAATCAACGGCTCAGAATATCTAGTGATGACCCTGAGGCCCACATCTTCCAAAACCTCATAAATTTTGAACATGGGCCCTGACGGGCCCGCAGGGAAGTTTGGGTATTAAAGCCCAGCCCATTTAAGTTAGCTGAGGCCCAAAAATACCCATTGGCAAAAAATAGTGGGCTTCCATTTATAAATGGGCCAGGCCTGTTTCTATCTAATCCCTACCGTTTATTGTCATGTCCATAATAGGCTAAGGTCCAGCCCACAGACTTAGATAAGAAACCCGACACTGGCAAGAGTGGGCTATGCCTCGCAGCCCAACAGGCCAGTCGTGCGGATTGACCCATCTCTCTCACACATGTTCTTGAGCCATGTGTTCAAAAATCCGAACCATTCATCAAACAAGGCACCACCTACAATCTTGTTCTGGCAACCAAACACACCCTAGATATTAAGTGGGCCAGGTTGGGCTGAAGCTTATTAGCCCATTTTTCCAGCATGATTTTAAGACACGGATGAATCCGATACGACTCGTCCGAATTGACTCAGATTCAGCAGCACCCAGTCCGGTTGGATACCATGAGTCACCCATCCTAGTCACTCCCGACTCGAGCTAGTACTGACTCGAATCTGGGCTGAACAAGTTCATCCGAGTCACCCAAGTCTTTCGACCATGGTCTTCAACTCAGTTCATGAGCTAAAATCGACGAGGTTCAACTCAAATCCAGCCCCAAGCAGGTCAGTGGCGCAACCCGACCTGGCCCACTTTCACCTTCATAGGTACCACAGGCAGCCGATGGTCAGGTGATTGGAACAGCCATCTTCTCGGGCCCACTGCAGCCGCTGACCGTCTTGCTCGGCATGAACGTGGAAACAATACCACATACACCCAACGTTCTCACCTGGGCACGGCATACTTTCACCACAAGCATCCAATGCACGTCGCTTTAATTGAGAGTTAACGAAAAGCTTGGAATTGTACGATCATTTACAGTTATGTCAGTTTGTACAAGTGGGGCCCACTAGTATGCTGGGCCCCATCATGGGTGGATTATGCCATACCTCGGATCAGAAGATTCTAGCTACCGATCTTGGGCATTTATCGGGTCGAATGAGTATTTCTCTTACAGGCCACAGGTTGGAAAGGATGGGATTATCAAATTGAATGTTGTATAAGTGGGTCCCGCAGTTCATTCATCTGGACCATCACTCTGTGGTCCCGAAGGGGAAGGACAATTCACCTGAAAATCCAAACTTCTCAATTCATGGCATTCAAGCATGGTTAAGAAGAGAAATGCTAGTCATCATTCAATCGGAAAAAAAAGAAGGCCCAAGATTAGTGGCTAGGATCTTCCAATCTGAAAGCTCTTTACATGATGATAACTTCATAGAAAGCTACCATACTACAAATTCTATTTGATTGGATATTGTTTCAATGAATGTGATCCAAACATGAAATTGAATCGAATATGGATAATCACTAATCAGTCCATGTAATCGAAACTAGGCCCATACCATCCCAACTGCTCCAGGATCTTCTTCATCCTTTCTTCTTGGCCCTTCGAATCACCCAAAGCCGTCGTAAATGGATAAACATATGTGACTTTCGTGGCCATCGATCTGTAGACGACCACATCCCTTTTGATCAAGAACTCTAGCACGTCACGGCCAAAACCCCCATCCACCTCAGCTTGTAGGTATTGACCTGATCAGCAATGGTACATAGTCATTAAAGAAAGACAGCCATATATAATCTAGTTTACTTAGCATTTGGGTTTGCCACAAATTATCATTGGCATGGATTTTTCCAAGCATGCTTAATGTGGTTGGTGTTTGGGTCGGCGCAGAAAAAAGGAGCATTATGTGGAATTCTGTTTTGCAACTTTTTCCACGCCAAGGAAAAGGAGTTAAGAATGGGAGGTCCTGTTCTTATCTCCACCATGATTAGGCAGGTGTTAGCCTTTGGGAACTTTGAACACCCAAACATACACTTAAAGGCGGGTCAGAGCATTTGTCAGACAAAGGTTTCAAAATGTTGAATCGATTTGAGTAACTAGGTTGAGTCTCTTCTAGTTGTGACACAGACTCCGAAATGTTCAAAATTTTTAATTTTACAAATACTGTAATGTTGGTGATTTGGATCGATTTTTTTTTCCTGAGTTTCTCCAAGTTGAGTCGACTGAGTCACTGAGTCGTGATCAAATCGAAATCTGATTGAGTTGAGTCGACCCAAACAAGTTGAGTTGAGTTTGTGGAGTTTTCAAATGTAGCATGTCTGGCTTGAAATGGCAAGTGAGATAAATGTCGCAAGTGGCCAAATTGAGCACTGCAGCCATTCAGTTCAATTTGGCAACCCTCCAGATGCATGATTGGACTGACCTGGTCGACCTAATCATGATACTTCACTCATGATCTGGCCTGACCTGGTCGACCCAATCATGATATTGAAAGATGGGACTTTTTCTCAGAAAAAAAAAAAACCCTCTTAACTCGAAGTAATACTCAGTCACATTTTAGATTTGAACTATTTTTACATGAATTTGGATGGAGAATGAGATACCACACACTTCACAATAGCAGAATCATCATCAACTTTATAGTTTTTGAGGTGCGGGATTCAATGCATGTGGGGGCTTAAGCTTTGGCAATCCAAAACATTGATCAATTAATTCCACTTTCGTTGGTGGATGGCCCCAAAAATCTCCCAGATTATAAGATCCTAACCATTTGATTATCGACCCATGAATAGATGGCTAAGGAAGCAATACAATTTCCCACATTCAAATATCAAAGGTTAGGATCTTTCAATCTGAGAGATCTTATTCTTTTTGTGGCATTCCACATCTAGGGTGAACCCACACCAAACCATGGGACCAACATACAGCGAATCCAGCATTTCACACCCAGTAATTCATCTTTAAACCATACATAAACAAATACATGCATTTAGATGGAGATGCATGCGTACTTAATAACTTAAATTGTGCAGAGATTCCACCAATTTTACATCCATGTGGAGACCTGATATCCACATGCAGGCACACATGCCAATATCAAACACATGTGCTTAGATTCAGGTGGGCCACGATGTACAAAGTAAACAAAGTGGTTAAAGATTTTTCTGGCCCACCATTTGTTCTGTATGTTGTGGTCCACCTGCGGTGTGAAATGCCTCTATTTTTAAGCAATAAGATCTAAAGAGTACAGTCCATCTAATGGAAAGTTCGAACCAAGCACAAGCATTCTGTTTCGGCGCGTGTGCCTCCATGTGGATGGGCAGGTTCTCACATGCGTGGGAATCAGCAAACCTCGGAAAAACTCATAGAGCAAGTATGCAAATTAGAGGGCGCTACAAATGCAAAACCTTCAAAATCAAAGATGTAGATTAATGCCATGAAACTTGAAGAAGGTTGGAGAGAACGCTTATAAATTCAATGAGCTGGGCCCTAAGACATGTATACGTTTACAAATATCAATAACTAAACTACCCTTAATAAATTTCCTACATATGAAATTATCCATACATCAAAGTTACCATTGTATACAAAACCTATACTATATATAATGCTAGTAGGGGGCACTTCTGCCCTGCAATTAATTTTACAATAGTTCTGGGCATTCAATATTAAAGGGACATGGGAAGACATTTTAAATAAAGCCAGTGGCATTTTGGGTGCTTAAAATGTGGTTGCTTACCAATGTACGGATTTCACCCGCACAAAGCACATGAGTGTTTGGATTACTGATTACTGCAGTAATGTTCTGTAATATATGGTAAATGAGTAATGATTATCATTACTACAGTAGTCAGAGGTAAACCTATGCAATACTCCTACAGCTACACTTTCCATCTGTATAATATCTTGGTGGTTAGATATGCGTGGATGTTCTTTTATTATATCCACACCATCTATCCATTTTGCAATATCATTTTAAGGCATGTCCTCAAAAATGAGGAAGATCCAACACTTTTGTAACCCCAGGAAGCTAGCAATGGCAGATGTTCAATTCCATTGCTTTCTGTGGTGTGCTCCATTTCTGGTTTGGATCCACCTCATTTTTTTTGTCTTATTCCATAAAATGATCACCCAAGAAGGATGGACGGTGTGGATATAACACATACATCATGGTGGGGCCACGAAACTACACGTGAACACACCTTCGCCCATCTGTTTTTTGCTGTGATTCCATAAGATTACCATGATTTGACAGTCGGCAATATCCCATGAAAGACAAGATGCAATGATGTGAGTTTTACACCACATTACCCCGGTAGTCCATTATCCAAATGGGCCCTAAATGGTTTAGGGTTTAACAACAATCTCTCTCCCTAATCTCTCCCTTGATAACATCTCTCCCAAATTTCTTTTCCTCTCCAACATCTCTTACACATTTCTCTCCTTTGCTCTCTCCATGTGCATTGTATGTGGCATACCTCCCTTTCAATCCTAATCTCTTCCCGATTTCTCTCTTCCCTTCCTGCCTCCACGCACATTGCACATGCCATACCCCTAGTATCATGTGATACTGAAAGGAGAAAGAAGGTGTACATGGAATGGAATAAGAGAGCTTAATTATCCCTCTCTCTAGTCCTTCATTTATAAGCAAAACAGTTACAAGAGATAGGATAACATACAAAGAGGTATAAGGATAAGATACAAATATTTGTGAAGTGTATGGAGCTTCAGTGCGTGCAGATGAACATGATCCATAGACAAGATCATCATAACATATGCCGTATATAATTGCTGCATCATAGTCCTGAAACTTGATGACTTGACTCAACACTTAGCCAAGTCAACTCAACTCGGTGAGATTTCAAGCCGAGGCCTTGTCGGCTCGAGGACATAAGGAATTAGGTAACTCAGTTTTGAGATTGACTCGGCCCTAACTAAGGAAATCTCGAAATCTCAGACCCAGCCCTGACTTGGGAAGACTCGTTGGGTCGAGGATGTGCCTCATGGTGATGGTGGCTCAAGTCACTCACTCGTCAGCGCCAGCTTTTCATCAAATAAAAACGGGGGGTGAGTGGGAATCAAACTCGTGACCTTGGTAAGGATGAGAGACGCTCTCAACCAGCAAGCTACGCAGCAATTTAGCTATTTGTTTAGGTTAATTTATAATACTTGTTACTTATATACCCATTTTAAATGTGTTTACTTCCTAATAATTTTCCAGAATGCTTCTTTTCTGTGGGGAATGGACAAAATATTAGAGACCCTTGGTGTGGCTCCACCGCACTTGCATCTTCCTTCCCAGCCTTGGCCTGGATTTCTTCCTCCCCTAAGTCCTCTGTGTCTGAGTGTTTTTCCATGCTCGCCCCAAGAGGAGCCTCGTCCCCTTCTTTTCGTAGAAACCTCAGAGATAAATAATGAATTAGTTGAATTCATTTCCCTCCTTTCTCAGTTGCAGGGCTTTGTGGTGGACCCTGAGGCTGAAGATTCAATCATATGGAGTCCTGCCAAGTCTGGTGTGTTCTCTATCAAGTCCTTCTACAACACCCTTGCCTACCCAGAATCTCCTAGCCTTCCCTGCTGCACTGCTTTGGTTTGGTTTTACGGAGCTCCCCCGAAAGCGGCTGCTTTCGTCTGGATGGCTGCAAGAAATCGCATTCTGATCATCTATAATCTCCAAAAGAGAGGCCTCTTCCTCCCCAATGTTTGCCCTCTTTGCATGGTGGATGCGGAGTCTGTTGACCACATACTCATTCACTGCCCATTCTTTACGCATATTTGGAATGGTATTCTTTAGTAAGTCAATGTTGCTTGGGAGGTGCCGTTTCGCATTCAAGATCATCTTTGTTCTTGGGAAGTTGGGGGAGGAGGGAAGCTCAGCAAAAAGAGATGGAAAATTGGTTTCCTTGTTGCGTGTTGGGTTTTATGGCTTGAAAGGAACAGTTGGAGTTTTGAGGATCAGTCCCCAAGGTTGACAAATCAAAACCACTGCTCCATTGCATACAACTGTCAATGGACCATGCCAGGACTCACCCAAATAGGGAAATACAGGCCACTAATATTTGGACCTTTTCCAGTGAATATGAACTGTTGATACATTTCTCTTCTTGACCAGGCCACAAATTGAAGGGCTATGATTGTCTTGTCAAGGAGATTTTTGCCCCATGGTCCATCGTGGGACGCAAAAAATAAGTGGCCCCACTTGTTAGAATCGAAAATTTATAATTGTTCTAGTTAGAATATCACATTGTATTTTCTACGATTGTAGTAAGAAGCTATAACTGAAAGAGAAATTTGAGGATTTAACTTCACAATGCTGCTGGCTTGCCAATTGTTAGAGTATATTAGGTGTTAGATTGGGTAATCCTCCTAGATTAGGATATTTCCTTTTATATTAAGATGTGACATATATATATATATATATATATATATATATATATATATATATATATATATATAAAAGAAATTATCATAATCTAGGAAGATTACACTAATCTACTCTAACAAAATCTTTAAGAAGAATTAAACCATCCCCTGCCATACCCAGGCACTACCATGTGATTGGCATTTGTATGCCCCAATCCAGATTGTCCAGCTCATGGGATCCAATGGATAGAGCTTCACACACTGATCAAAATTCCAAGTATTTGATCTCACCTGTTGGACATCAACCGTTTTAAAAATTATATTTCTTAGTCCATTTGAGGCCACTGGTCAAACAGCTAGCATCATCTCATCATCATAAGTTTTGGGCCGTGCCCCATCGATAGCAGGGCACGCAATTTGGCAGCCTGGATTCATCCACATGTATGCCTCATGTAAGGTGGGTGAGTCTCTTTTTTGTTTTTTTGTTTTTTTGGTTTTTTTTTTTTTTTTAATTTTTTTATTTTTATTCCAATTAGTATTTGATGGAAAAACATCTGAAATGTAAATGCTATTTATGCCCCTTTCTTTAGGCACACTCATATTGTACTTTTGGTATTAGAAAGTGGGCATGTAGATGCTATAGAATTGAGTCTAAATTACCATATGGGGTATCTTCAATGACCTGAATCTTTGCATTCTTCTGCGTTTTCAAGATCGCATCCTTCAACATCTGCAGCAAAAATTCAATCCAAAAATCAACATATTCAACTCCAAAATTTGAAAATTCAAGACCCAAAATTTCAACACCGAAATCATAAAACAAGATACCTGAGCAGAATTATCCCTATCGTTCTCTGGAATCATCCATGGAAATGCAAATGACGACGACTTTGGATTTGTTGACACGCAGCCCGGATTCACTGACGGACACGGTCTGATTTTTCTGTGAAAATAACAATTCTCAGTAAAAAGAAAAAATAAATGAGATTAGGCATTTCAGACGACGAATTCATGAAAAAAAGAGACCTATTTGAGGAGACAGGATCAAAGCAAATACCCATCTTCCAATCCGGTCTGCAAGTTCTGGGATTGAGAGAATGGAGTAGTGGGAGGTAGGAGAGGATTCTGTGAGCTCAGAGAAGGGATTGCAAGAGAAGGGGAGGGAGAACTGAGAGAGAGAGCAATTGCTACGGAAGCTAGGTTGGATAGGAGGGTGGTTGTTCTAAAGTTCAACTGTCGAAAATTAGCCGTTGGATTTTGAAGAAATGGAGGGATTGAAGGATTTGAATTGGGAGAGGTTGAGATGGATGGAAATGCAGAGACGAGGAGAGCATTGAGAGGCATTTCTTTCGCAACTGTGTTATCTTCCCTCTCTTCTTTGTGTGATGACGAAAGCGCCACTGACGTTAGAGGAAAGTTAGTGAAGGGTCCCAATGGGCCGGGTTTGGGAGGGGTCTCTCTAAGCCCGGCCCACATTGTTCGAGCCAAAATAGTCTTAACCTGAGCCTGGCCTACGGCCTACGTGAAATGTTAAGGTAGGCCCAAGCCCAAAACCGACGTTTCTCCCAGATGGACCCAAAAAGGAGAATGGGTTGGATTGGTTAGAATAAATGAGGATTTTTACATATTGTATATAACCCGAAAATGCCCTTGCAAGTCCTATTGTATCAGGACGATGGGCTGTTGTACACTGTCCAAACCTAACCCCATAGAGAAATAAGCCTGAATTGTAAACCTGAGCTTCAACATGATATCTTAGCCCATGATGAGCTTGAAATGGGCCAAGTCCAAAAGCCCAATTACTAAGCCCAGTAACACAGTAAGGAGTGGTCTTATCTTGATGCATGCGTTGAATATCCACGCTGTCTATCAGTCTTTCCAGCTCTTTTAAAGACATGGTTCTAGAATTAAAGCGGATCTAAATCTCAAGTGGACCACATTATAAGTAAACAATAGCCTTTGAACACCCACTTTTAAAAACTTCATCAGCGGACCGTAATGTTTATTTGCCATCTAACTTATTAATAAGTTCAGACAGACTTAAAATGAAGGGAAAACACAAAAATCAGCTTAATACAAAAAGTTAATATTTTGGTCTTTTTTTTTTTCTTTTTTTTTTTTAACGGGACTACGGCTAGATCCCACATTATATCCGGAAGTTTCTATTGTGCGTGTACGCTCCACAATCCCTCCTTTTTTTCTCATTGGTGTGGCCCATCTAACTCATAAATCAAGCTTTATTTTGGTATCTATGCCTATCATTTAGGGACACATATAATTAACGGGTTAGATGGCACAAAAACATCTCCATGGGCCCCACACAACTCAGACGCATGGAGATTATGATGCGTTCGGAGGCATGTGTTCTCATGAGACGGCGAGACGCCTTTCAAATGGACTTTCCGAAATTCAAAATTTGAAGTGCATATAGATTCCCACGAGCTCTTTTAAACAGTGGAAGATAATGTGCGCACTAACACTCCATTCTTCCATTGCACATTGAAGTCGTGTTCGATCAAATGACTATCTAGCCGTTTGTGTAGGTGGCAATTGTCCACCTTGCGCATGCTAGCATTATACAATGAAAACGACAATACACCACCATTTAATTAACGAAGGACGAGAAATAAAGCACGACATTTACGCAACATAAAAAGCTACTTTTTAGGCTAATTCGGACGAGCCCGACCCAGATTATAACCATTTACTTTTATTCAAAAGGCCCGATCTAAAATTCTTCCCCACTATCTGTCATTGTGTCCTAGGGTGTACATCGAGTCAAACCAAGTCAAGTTGGCCTCAGCTCCGCCACTAGCTGACCTCAACTCGAACTTGATTCGGCTCTGTCTTTGAGCCTGACTGGCCTGCTCAGCTCCGTTCAGTCAACAACTCGGACCAGTTCGAGCCGAGTTCGAGCTGAGTTTGCTTGTGCAGCATTTCCACAAACACCTGCACTGCACCTTCAAAATCCCACTGTAAGAGAAATAACAGAAACGGTTTTCAAGGTATTTTATCAAACACCTTCTAAACAACATAAAAACTAAGAAAAAATGGTATTTATTTCACGCACATACCATTTTTTCATCAGCCACACTTCGTTGAGTCATTTCATCAAATACTTAGTGAACAACATCAATATCAAAGCAATCAAGTCACTAAACTGGTTCGATTCGATATAAGTCGAGTCGGGCTGGGCCAGCTCGAACTCATTTTCGAGCTCAAAAAATCAACTTAACTCGGCTTAAACTTAGCTTCGAACCAAGTCAAATGGAACTTTTACGAATCGAGTTAAGCTAGCTCGGTTTGTGTACACCCCTAATTGTTCCTGTTCGTCCGTGTAATGTGGGCCACCTGAGTTTTGAGTTAGGCTGAATATTACATTTGGGCCTAACATGGGTAGCAGGAGTGTCAATGGACCGGGCTCGAGCTTTTAAAAGTTGATATTTTTAATAGAACTGGCCGGATGGCCCGGCCCGAAACAGTTCATAATCCGGGCCGAGACCTACCCAGACCCGGCCAGTGACAACTCCAATGGGAAGGGGGCATTTGATGGATGGGTTAGATGTCATAGACACATAAGGTGGACCCTACAAAGCTCGACCTTATGGTAACTCAAACGTGATCATTTCCCTTATTGGGCTAACATTCAAGGATTGAGATTTTCTCGTCTGAGAAATTTTGGCGCATGGACCGTTCAAAGTTGGTCCCATGATATCAATGGTTCGGATCAATCAACGGTAGGGCCCACGGTACAAACTAAGACCTAATAATGTGGTACAATAGTGTAATTGGTCCGAATTTTCCTCCACATGATCTTCACAACGGGGTCCACCATTTGCACGGTTAGGATGATATACCCAAACAACACGTCATCCGAAAAAAAGTGGTGTATGTAGAAGTTCCCATACAAGGCGATGTACTTGAACATTTTCTCCTTCCATCCTTTCACAGGGAAGTGGAGTAGCTGTGCTTTCTTCTCCTCTGTCTGGAAGCGAAGATGCAGTGCTGCGATAGCACCGTAGCTTCTCAAAACCTCACCCTCTTCTACTCCAGACTCTCGCCCTCTCGTTCCCGTTTTCCATCTTCTACCCTCGCCCTTTGTAAAAATCCCCTCTCTGTCCTCAAATCCTCTCCCTTCTCTCCTCTCTCCAAACCCTATAAATGCAGGCATCTACCATTTCTCACCACCTGCTCTTCTTCTTCTTTTTCTTCTTCTTCCTCTCCCCTCTCTGCTTCCGAGACCGCTCGAATCAAGGTCATTGGAATCGGCGGTGGTGGCAACAATGCCGTCAACCGCATGATTGGCAGCGGCCTCCAGGTTCTCCTCTCTCTCATCTTGATTCCTTCGTTTCGTGCGAAGAGCTAGGGTTTGTTTTGTTTCTGTAATAATCTAGGGTTTTTATATGGCGATTCATGTTCGTTTCGCTGTTCAAGTAGAATTCTGTGATGTTCATGTTGTTGTGGAAATTTGGAGATTTCGAATGCTTTTATTTCAGGGGTCGTAATGCAAACCCGAAAGGGAAAGCAAATAAATCAATAAGAAAATAAAGAGATTGTGGAAAAGATCCAACAATCCTCTAGCCGGATGCTAGAGAACACGAATGCAAGACTGTGAGCAAGCTCGACGGTCCTCTAGTCTAGAACTAGAGATCACTTTCCCTCCCTTCAACAGCCACCATAGAGAAAAGAAGAAAATTTCATAAAGAAAATATTGATCAAGTTGTATTATTCCATAGGACATAGATCATATTTATAATCAACCTTACAATCTGTAATAAAAGATACGAAATCTAAAAAAATCTATAAAATAGGAAAGCACCTAAGTAACAAAGCTTTCTATATTTAAGAAAATACCTAAAATAAGAATCTATGAAATAGGAAAGCACCTAAGTAATAAAACTTTCTAAAATAAGAAGATACTTGGATAAGAAAATATTTAAGATTATTCTCTGCCTAAAAATAAAGATATGAAAGACAGAGCATATTTCCTAGTTTAGAGATTTGAGAAAAGATGGAAAGTGATGAAGGCTAAAAAAAAAAAGAAAGGTGGGGTCTTTTTCTTGTACACGTGCGGAGTGTGCTCGCATGAGATGCAGGCCTTTTCTTCGAATCTTGATCAATCGGCACGTGTGGCCATTTGGTTGCATCAGGTTGTTTGTATGTATGTAAATGAAGCAAGTTGTAAAGGATTTACAAGGAAATCATTTATACTCTACGTTTACTAAGTAGCTTAAGTGGACCACATCATAGCTCAAGTGGACCACATCATAGAAAACAGTGGGCCTATATCGTTTACTAAGTAGCTTACTTAGTACGCAATCACGGTCTCTACAGGTGCTAGCTCCAGATGTGCAGGGTAGTACCCCGTCCATACTCGTGTCGAACATTCGTACGCGCGTTCCCATCAACTAACTCTTATAAAAACGTCTTTCTTGACATTCTTCCATCACTATCTCTGTTTCTTTTTATATATTCCCTCTCGGCATACTTTTTAAATTCTAAATACATTTTCTTTCCTTTCCATCAATTGCTTGTTTTCTCGATTGAAATGGAAAACAACAATGACAACAAGAAAAGATGTTCCATTATTTGAGCTAAGCAGACCGCCGAGAAGAAAATTCAAGTCCAATGACTTGAATGGTGCGATCAAGCGTGCCCACGTCGCTAAAGCTCTCTTTCTAGGCCTCGACAGCATTCATAAAATCCTAGCCGCTTATGAAGTTCACGCGGTTGCAGCCACGAAAAAAATCAATGGATAAATTGATTTACATGCGGTTCTAGGTCTAAATTTTATGGCCCAGTTGGAGACGATCAAGAAGCAGTATAAGAGAAAATCTCTTATGGTCCACCCCGACAAGAACAAGTCTGTAGTGGCAGATGAAGCCTTAAAGCTAATATCAGAGGCATGGAAGATGTTATCGGATGTGGTACTCACGAGGATGGATTCTGCCCCGTAGTCATCATCGTCAGGTCTTGGTTTTTTGAGTTGGTGCATGCAGGCATGCCCTAGGTGCAACAAGGCATGCGGATATGATAACGTAAAACAATCGTCAATTACGTGTGTAGATCGTAGACGTAGATTCGTCTTCATCCGGCGTCGCCGCCACTGATATATACTTCATCGGTTTTTTTTTTTTTTTTTTTTTTAAATAATAATTTGTTCATGGTCATTCAGTGATCAAAATGCTATGTAATTGTAAATGGAATCCACATACCTTCTCTGACAAGACATTCCATGCTTTCATGACAAGCTTCAAAAACAAAAGTTTGCTAATTACAACATCCATGCTGGAGCGCACATGCACGTATAAAAGACGTGTATTGGACCATAAGGTTGGAATGTCTGCCTTCATCTCTCTTGGTTGGGTCGCAAAGTAAATTGACTTTTAAAACTTTTTCCTATCCATTCATTTGTTTCGATATGTTGTGCCCCACTTGATGTGTGAAATGGCCTAATTTTTATAGGATCATCTGATGGACAGTTCGGATCTCACATTGGACTGTCCATTACATGTAAGAAGCTTATTAGAGTTTAAGAAGTTTGCTGGTTTAAAAATAAGAAATGATTGCTCATATCTAATAACAAAAATGACCAACAATACATGGTCTAAATTATATGATCCATATCCAAAGCAAGGTGTCCCGTATCGGTATCGGTTGGCGTAACGGTGCCCTCCAAAACCGATACTGGATCTGGGGCATATACGGCGATCTGGTAACGCTGACGTAATGGTAAAAAAATTTTTTTGCCAAAAAAATATGAAAAAATATGGATTAAATCCAGAATATTCTAAGCATTCCAAATATGCATTCATTTATAAATTGGAACATGTTTATGGTGGTGTAACGGTCCACTCTTTGGTGAGAAGTTGTATCGGACTGTCTGATGAATTTATGAACCAGATAACCTGAATTTGACTACAAAATTCATATATTTTGTTTTCTAACTATCTAATATCAATGATAGATATATTAGAATGAATGTAATATGAAAATATCTTACATTTAGGTGTTTGCAATTATTTTTGAGGGCCAAAATTCATGTGTAAATAGAAAAAAAATATTTTAAAAAATATAAAATGACACCCCAAATATGTAAAATACACATTAACATGTTCTACTATGATTAACACATCATATGACATCATTAAAACAGCAAAAGAATCATTAAAAAATGATTTTTCGAATTTTCAAAAAAAGGGCCAAAATAAATGCGTAAATAGAAAAAATTTAAAATAAATAAATAAAATGGCACCCCAAATATGTAAAATGCACATTAACATGTTCTACTATGATTAACACATCATATGGCATCATTAAAACAACAAAAGAATCATTAAAAAATGATTTTTCGAATTTTTAAAAAAAGGGGCCAAAATAAATGCGTAAATAGAAAAAAATATATATAAAATAGCACTCCAAATCTGTAAAATGCACATTAACATGTTCTACTATGATTAACACATCATATGGCATCATTAAAACAGCAAAACACCTATTAAAAATTGATTTTTCGAATTTTAAAAAAAGAGGCCAAAATTCATGTGTAAATAGAAAAAAATATTTAAAAAATATAAAATGGCACCCCAAATATGTAAAATGCACATTAACATGTTCTACTATGATTAACACATCATATGGCATCATTAAAACAGCAAAAGAATCATTAAAAAATGATTTTTTGAATTTTCAAAAAAAGGGGCCAAAATAAATGCGTAAATAGAAAAAAATATAAAAAAATATAAAATGGCACCCCAAATCTGTAAAATGCATATTAACATGTTTTACTATGATTAACACATCATATGACATGATTAAAACAGCAAAACAACTATTAAAAATTGATTTTTCGAATTTTAAAAAAAGGGGCCAAAATTCATGCGTAAATAGAAAAAAATATATAAAAAATATAAAATGGCACCCCAAATCTATAAAATGCACATTAATATGTTCTACTATGATTAACACATCATATGGCATGATTAAAACAGCGAAAGAATCATTAAAAATTGATTTTTCAAATTTTCAAAAAAATGGCCAAAATAAATGCGTAAATAGAAAAAAATATAAAAATAAAATAAAATGACACCCCAAATCTGTAAAATGCACATTAACATGTTCTACTATGATTAACACATCATATGGCATAATTAATACAACAAAACAACCATTAAAAAAAAGTTACCATTATTTGGCGATCACGGGCCCGTAATCGTTACGCCCAGAATGTCGGCCCGTATCGGCCGTAACGGGTACAAAAAACAGTAACGACAGATACGACCCCGAATCGCGTATCGGCCGTCATCAGATTCCGTTACGTGCATATCGGCGTCTGGCCGATACGTAACCGATTTGGCATTCCTTGATCCAAAGAGAAGCCCAAAATCAAAGCATTAAACCAGTCTCCAAAGAAAAGTCTGAAATGAAAGCATTAGGAACTTTGAATTCCTGTAATTTATAGAGCATCCACCACAGTACATAAGACCCATCAGATCAACAATTTGGCTAAGTGGATCTTAGGTCCACATGAAACAAGTCCTGCATGTAAGCAAATAACCTAGGTTTTTTTTTTTTTTTGTTCTTTTTTTGTTCAATTGAAACTGGTGATTGTACAATTACATAGCGTTTTGATCTCCAAATGATCATAAACAAATCAAACAAAAAACCGATGAAGCATATATCAGTGGCAGCGACGCTGGATGAAGACGAATTTACGTCCACAATCTACACACGTGATTAACAATTGCTTAACGTTATCATATCCGCATGCCTTGTTGCACTTGGGGCATGCTTTCATGCACCAACTCGAAAACTAAGACCTGACGATGATGACTGAGGGGCAGAATCCGTCCTCGTGGGTACCACATCCGATAACACCTCCCAGGTTTGTTTCTTTTGGGTGGCTAGTTGCTAGGAAGAAAAGCCTTACAGTTGACAATCTCAGAAAAAGGGGCATGATTTTGGTAAACGTGTGTCTGTTGTGCATGGAGCAAGAAGAAACAGTGGATCATTTTCTCATTCATTGTCCTTTTATCAATCTCATATGGGCTGAATTTCTCTCCCGGTTCGGTATAGATTGGTGCTTCTCAAATTCAGTGGATCTTCTGCTAAAAGCTTGGCATGGGATCAGATTGGAAAAGCAGAAAAAGTGGATATGGAGAATAGCTATAATCGCTATTTGGTGGTGTGTATGGGTAGAAAGGAATGAAAGATGTTTTCAGGATAGGGCACACTCTGCCAACAGTGTAGCTAGTAAGGCCAAGCGTATGATTATTGAATGGGCCACAGTAGTAGACAGTCTTAAGGGTTGTAATTTTATGTTTCTTGGAGCTTAGATGGGTTTGCTTTCTCAGCTTCCCCTCTCCTCCTTTTTGTCTTTTGTTGTTTTTAATACAAATCAGTGATCTTTCAAAAAAAAAAAAAAAATTAGCTTGAAGGCCCCATCTGCTGCTACGGACTTGTTCTTGTTAGGGTGGACTATAAGAGATTTTTTTTTATACTGCTTCTTGATCGTCCCCAAATGGACCGTAGAATCTATACCTAGAACCACATGTCAATCAATCCGGCCATTGATTTTTTTCGTGGCTGCAGCCACATAAACTTCATAAGCGGCTAAGATTTTATCAATGTCGTCGATGCCTGGAAAGAGAGCTTTAGCGACGTGGGCACACTTGATCGCACAATTCAAGTCATTGGACATGAACTTCTTCTCGGCAACCTCCTTAGCCCAAAGGGCAGAACATCTCTTCTTGCCGCTATTGTTATTCTCCATTTCAATCGAGAAAACGAGCAATTGATGGAAATGAAAGAGAATATATTTAGAATTTAGAAAGTATGCCGAGAGGGAATATATAGAAAGAAACAGAGATAGTGACGGAAGAATGTGAGGAAAGACATTTTTATAAGGGTTAGTTAATGGGAACACGCGTATGAAGGTTCGACACGAGTAGGGGCGGGGTACTACCCCGCACATCTGGAGCTGACACGTATAGAGACGGTGATTGCGTACTTAGTAAACGATATAGGCCCACTGTTTTCTATGATGTGGTTCACTTTCCTGTAAATCATTCACAGGCTATAAATGATTTAAAGCATTTACCCCCATCTCATTTACAGGAAAAAAGGAGGGATTCCATTTATAGTTTCTCTATTTACAACCTAATGGCTAAATTTTCAAAGATTGGCTCTCCATTTGTAGGACTTAAATAATTTACGGGCTATCCAAACATAGATCAGCTCGTCTTTAGGATCCTTACTCTTGCTCCGGTGGTAGGCTCTCAGGAATTTCAACACCTGGTCAAGGGTTCGAGTATCCATAGGTGGTGAAATCCCACTAATAATAATAATAATAAAAACACGAACAATCATTTACAGCTTACAGCCAAACAGGACTGGCTGTAAATGGTTTACAATTGTAAATCATTTACCACTTGAACCATTTATAGGCATCCAAACGACCACTTAGAATCAAGGGTTTTTATGCATCTATTTGTGCTAATTTGCAGTTTATGTATAATATCTTGAATTATTTTTGTGAATTGGAGATTATGAATTTAGTTACCCGAGAAATGAAATTACTGCATGCAGTTAACATACATTGTGTTGGAACAGTGAGAATTCTGCCATTGAAGATGATTTTGTTGAGCCATTGCAGATCTAAGGTTTGCATTGAGCATATATATATATATATATATATATATATATATATATATATATATATATATATAAGACTAAGACTTTTTGAGAAATGCTCCAATTCTCTCAAAGCACTAAAATCCATAGTGCTCCTGGTTGCATTGGGACACATAGCTAGTCCAATCCATTGATCTAGACTGTTCATTAGGTCCAACGCACACTTCACGGGCTACCATGCAAATGTCACACTTGTCTGACAGATATTAACCGTTCGATCAATGTTCTTTAATATGGACGGTCGAGATTGTTTAAAGAAAATAGATCCAATTAACAATTTGATCCATTTGTTTGTTAAGGACTATCATGGATTGTAAATAATTGTAAACAATCTCTTTTGTTAGACAATCGCAACCATCCCATTATGTCTTGGAAGAAGGATGGGTATATAATGTAAGGGCATTTTCACACCGGCCTCGAGTGGGGTGGTCTGTGTGAAGAGGGGACACACTCGGGGTGGCCAGCCGTGTGAGGCGGGTGGCTCGTGTGAGGTGGCACCCATGTCAAGTGGGGCTCGGGGGGTAGTCAACCAAGGGCCTGACCTGGACAATGAGATAAAGGGATTGATTCGCCACACTCTATCAGTTCGAGATTTTAGAGCAAGTGGTTAGTTGTCATGCTTCAAAAGTGGTATCATAGCAGGAGGTCTCGTGTTCGAGACTCCTTACCGGGGATGATTAATGCAGGGGCATTTTCATACCAGGCTCGAGTGGATACCCCGTGTGCTAGTCTGTATGGCCATCCTCTTCCGATTTTTGTTTTCCTTTTGATTCCCCATCAAAACCTTCTTAATCCTAGACCTAAACCCTAACCTTAACCTTAAGTTCTCAAATCTTCCTAATTCCCTTAATTTACTTCAATTCCCTAACTCATCCAAACCCTGATTCCTTTTAATTACAACCTAAATCCCCAAAATGTTCTCATCCAATTGGAACAATTAAGCCCTAATTTCATTCTTCCCCAAAATTCTCTAACCCTAGACTTAGCCTTATCTTGATTTAGCAAACCCTAGGTATTATTAGGTTTTCCTCCCTGAATTAGACCTAACCCTATGCTATTTGGATGTCACTACATCCATTAGATCCTAGTTTTCCATATTTAATGATCATGTAGGACGATGCTTGACAACTTAGCCTTGAACTATGTATAAATTCTTCTTAGAATCTTGGGATTTGTGGTGTTGTTAGCATGATTTGTGATTTTTATTAATTAATTTATTTTTTCTTATTGATCTCACTCGTTATTTGTCTTCATATATTGGTCCTGCATCAGTATAGAAAATAAGGCCAAATTAAGGATGGATTGGATTATCTGATTAGTGTGATTTGGTGGCCTATGAAATGTGATTTGGTGGCCTGTGAAATGTGTCATGGACTTAATGGACGGTTTAGATCAATCGTTTGGAGTGTCCAAGTCAACTGATGCAACTAGGAGAACAATTGAAAATCAATATAGTGCTCTGAAAGAACTGGAGCATCTCTCTTCTTTAATTGAAAAATTGAAAATCGATGTTGCCTTTGAGATTCATGATGCTGATAACACATTGCACGAAGTATTTCTTGGGACCGAGTCCCAAGCCCCCGACCTAAAAGAAATGATATGGTAGACTAGAGAGAAAGAACCCTAGTCATGCATGATGTACCGTTGGATGGTCACGATCAAACTATGCATCACTTTAAATCACTATCTCAAGCATGGATGCAATATAAACAACCATTTTCAATAAAGAAGAATGAGTCATGTCTTGCTTTTACATCTTACCACATTAATAGGTGTTCCGTATCCGTTAAAATACGGCCATAAAGGCTGATACATATGGGTAACGACCATGACGTTACATGATACGGGGGTGAATTTGGGGTTTGGGCGAATGGCTAGCGTCTTGGGTTTGCTCTCCCCATACACGAAGTCGATTCCCCTCGGGATTACCCGATGCACGTGGTTTGCGGGTGATTGTGTGCATCCGCAGGGATTAGTCCCGCCTTAAAAGGGGGGCGGGGACACCCTATCATCATTTTTTAAAAAAAAAAAAAATGGCATAGTTGGTTTTTTGGGATTGTATCAGCCATTATAGGGGCCGTAATGGCCGTTACAGAGCATAACGATCGTTACCCCTGTAACGGTCGAAAAAATAATCACTTCTTTTTTATATAAATTCATTTGTTTTACTTTTCTCATTCCAAAAACTTTCCATGGATCATTTTACAGCAGATTTTGACCACTCGTACTATAGTTTTTAGGATTGAAATGGTAGATTGAAGCGATTTCATTTGGGCGAATAGAAGTTATGAGGGCCATTTTTTCAAAAAAAAAAAAAAATTTAATGAAAAAATGCTACATATGAAAAAAAATTTTCCCCCGATTTCTAGTTCTAATGCTTGATTGTGATGCGTAAACATTAGAGAGACATAACCACGTTCATAAATTCACCGGACAATCCAATACAACACTCTCACTAAAGAGTGGACCATTACACTACTATAAACATGTTTTTAAAAAATGAATACAGGTTTGGAATGTTTACATTATTATGGATTTTCTAGATATTTTTCCAGATTTTTTTGGACAAAATTTTTTTCCACCCGTTATAGGGGTTGTAACGGACGTTATGCCATTATATCGGCCATTACGACCTATACTCATATTGGTAGCAGTGATGACTGTTAAGGCCACCATTACCGATACAGAATACAATTATGGATAGTATCATGCAGTTGAATTGGATTAGCACTACACCAATTGGATTGAGTATCATGCCCATAATCTTAAAAGATTGATTCTTACAACTGCTAGCGGATCACTCTAAAGCCAAAATTAGCAAAAGTTATTTGTTCATAACATACTACAATTGACAGGACTCAGAACCTTAAAGATCCTAAGCAATCCAGATAGTCCATCTAATCTTTATTGGCTCTTAAAAGACTCTAAAAATAACTTCATTGCCCTTATTTTCCATACTTGTGAGTAGGGTTTCTAACTTATGTCTTAAGTTTATGACATTTTAAGAAACCGACACTAACTACTCGCGACTCGAATTTCCTAAGTAAATTAGAAAACGAATAGTGATTCATTTTTTCTTAAAAACCACCTAAATGACTTAATAATAGACTGTGCCTTGGTGGTAGATAGAGTGTGTTTCAGCCAGGATTTATTTATTTTTCTTCTTCTGAATGGTTTACTAGCTATTTGGGGTTGGTTTTCTAATGATTGCTTCACAAAAGTTTAATGCCTGGCTGCCTACATGACATCAACCCTCCTTTACCTGACCAAGCTCACAATCAACCAATGCATTGCCTCGATGCATAGTTTTTTTGACTTACTATTGATGCAGAAGGGCAATCGTTGATCAACAACTCCTCTAGATCCTAGACAGATCCTTTATCTAAATTCTAAGAAAGAAGTTACGGATGGTTAGCTGACAAACTGTTCAACATAGACAATGTTTACCAATAATTTAGCATGAAAACATGACTAACAAACAAGACAATGAAAGAGTTCTATGAATCTGAATGATGATAAAGATTGGACTTGAATGGGTAATAATTTATTTTTATTTTTTTTAAAGGATTTGACTGGGTGATAAAATTATACTCTTATCTAGAATGAATGTAAGGATTACCTCAAAGTGGATTGGAGTTATGATACCTGGGGTATTATGACTAGACCATAGTTAGTGACAGTCTTTTTAAACTCTCGTATTTTTTTAAGTAAAAAAAGGTATAATTGCTCTAATGTTTACAACTGCGTACTTTTAAAGGATAGGCAAAACAATCATTCTTTTAGGCAAGCCTGAATTAAACTCTTTTAATTTTTCAAAAAAAGAAAAGAAAATAAACAGAAAAGAAAAGAGAAAAGTCGTTTATTAAATAAATAAATAAAAACTTTTGAGGGTGATTTAAAGATAGAGATTGGTCATATAATTATCCATTCATAGAATTGAGTGGAAGGTGGGGAAGTTCTGTAGATCGCGATCAATTTGTATAAGAATTAGCTGGAAAGCATGGGTTGAGAGGCAAATAATGACATTAGCCTACCATTTAATTACCATGGACATTACTAAAGAAAATAGAAATTTAACCATTATTACTTGCAAATTGAATTTTTCTATTTTTAATCTTATATGAGTGAAGACATTTTATTCACTCCATTTTTAGATGAATCCATTAAACATGAACTTTCTATATTCTGATTTTTTGGTGTCCCAGTTTTTTATCGTATTTCTACCACTTTTTTTAAAGGATGCAGACTGTATCAAACATGACCAGTCTGCTGTATGGCATTTGATGACTATGGGCTAGACAAGTTGTGGAAAAACTCATGGATTTTAAACTTAAAATTGAAGTGATGAACAGGATATGATATAGATGAGTTGCCTGTTTTGAAGTATATGGGTATCATAGTGCGGAGCAAGAGAGGACTGTATCTATGATGTGCAAAAAAGAAGAGGAGGAGGAGGAAAAGAGAAACTTTTTTGGATTTTACATAAAAAGTTGAAGCATCAAACTGGATACAGTACAGATCAGTGTTTTAAAACTGAGTTGGGACTAGCAGTTGGACTGGAACTGGTCGGAAAAACCTGTCAGGTCACCAGGACCCACTCTGGGCAAGAAACGATTTGAATTGTTGCTGTCAACTGGTCCAACCATATGGTTCATGCATTTTGTTCGGTCTATCTAGACCAAGGTATTCCGTAACGGTAACGGTGGCCATAACAGCCACTACCATTACTGTTATGATAGGGGTCATAATGGCTATTACGCCTTTTTTTTTTAAAGACCTGTATGGGCCCCGTTAGAGCTGTTACGGATCTTCTTCTTCTTCTAACTTCCTTTTTTTTTTTTTTTTTTTTTTTAATGCTATGGCCATTACGACCCTATAACACGTAAGGGTTGCCACTGTGTGGCACACCATGGTTCGGACAGGTAAACTTTATTTATTTTTCTGATGAAGCTAGGGCATCTTAAACATACATTCAATCCCCCCTGCTGCTGGCATTTTTGTGTCATTATAACTTTTTTCAAATGTTTATTCTTTTTCAATTTACATTGATGTCATCTGTTTGACTGATCAGACTGTCAGTTGGACAGGTTTGGACTCAACCACCGTCCAAAACGGTATGGGGTCTGCAGTCTGCACTGGTTTTAAAACATTGATATAGATGTATTGCCTATTTTGAAGTATCTGGGTATCTACTTGAGAAGATAGGGCTTCTCTCTACCAAAGGACAGAAGACAGAAGGTCATCACCCAAGGGTAAAACATTCTCAATAGAAAAACAGAAAGAAAGGACATTTTAAACTGTTAGATCATCCATGATAAAATACCTAGGCATTTCAGAGAGAATTTTGTAAAGATACTAGGAGCTGCTGGACAGAGCATATCTGTTGAGACTTGGGAACAATCGGTCGAAGATTCAATGGCAGTTGCATAATGATCGAGAAATGATCTTTTGATGAAATTTCTTTAATGGAACTCCAATATTTTGCTAGTATTGTAATTTCTTAGCCTTGGCACATTCCAATTGCTGGTATCTTCATAGCACACGTGAAGAAACTTGCTCTTAGTTTTCTTAATTGCCATCTAATGTTGCTACATTGTTCTTCATATAGGCACTTGAAGAGGCAGGTTCAGTTAGATTGTTTGTTGTTACTCATTGAGATGCTCTTCTAAGTTACATTTCAAGCCTGACGGTTCTCACTTCTCATTCAATATTCAGGGAATTGAATTCTACGCTATCAACACAGATGCTCAGGCCTTGTTGCAGTCAAGTGCAAAGAAACGGATTCAAATAGGAGAACAACTAACTCGTGGGTTAGGTATGACAATTTCTTGGGTTGGCATGGTATATTCACGTGAGATTTTTATTCTTCCGATGTCGGTATCATCTCAAATCTTTTGTGGATAGGCTCATTTTCTCCGTAGAAACCACATCTCTTTCTTTGGCTATTATTATTATTAGTTTTTGGCCTCCTATCGTCATTGACAGATTTTCTGATCAGAAATGCAGGTACTGGAGGCAATCCAGAGTTGGGCGAGCAGGCTGCTGAGGAATCAAAAAATGCAATCTGTGAAGTCCTTGCTGATTCAGATCTTGTTTTTATTGCTGCTGGAATGGGGGGTGGTACTGGGTCTGGGGCAGCTCCTGTTGTTGCTCGGTTGTCCAAAGATGCCGGCTATCTGACTGTAGGCGTGGTCACTTATCCATTCAGTTTCGAAGGTCGCCGAAGGGCTGTACAGGTTTGTATCTTTCTTCACATGACAAATGCCTCTTTCTGGACTCCTCACTCATATTGTAGCTGATCTTCTGAATTATTTTCTCTGTCATTGCATTCCCGTGGTAGATGTCTTATCCTCCTGTATAGAACTTTTTATAGTACCTTTTTCAGGTAATTGTTGCTGGAGGGAGTTTAGCGTCCTGAGCTTAGGGCATGCACTGTTTTCTGAGAGGCCCCCAGTTCTATTATGCATGTGGGTCCCATGGTTGAGTCATCCAGATCGCTGATCTGATAGGCTTCACTATGAATGGGTTTCCCAAAATTCTCCTGGATCGGTAGCTAATCCCTTTGGCCCTTTTCTATCAATTGTGGATCATCGCTGTTTTTTTTTTCCTTGACACTATTTGTAGGTTGAAGGGTTAGGATCTGGGAATTTTTGGGGCATACACCATCCACATGCCCCTTCTGATCAACAGTCTGGATCACCAAACACTGGGGGCCCCACACACAGACACACCCACTCATTCTCAGCAATCTCTACTTTTGTGAGACTCATGATGGACCTTACAACCTGACATGATTCTAATCAATCTGTACTTTTGTACTCTCTTCACTGTATAGTATTTATTGTTACGTGTCTGTCCTCACTCCTTGGAACATGCTTCACATGCGCCTGCGCATGTGCACACTGTAGGAGCTTCTCAGCAATCTGTACATTTGCAAGACTTGTGGACCCTATACCTCTTGTCACTGCCAAATATTGCTTATGTACTTTCTTCACAGTATGGTATTTGTTGGTAGCTGTTCCTGACATGTTTGTCCTCACTCATCAGGACATGCTTTGCAGACTAGCATCACGTTCACATCCATCTGAAGCTTCTGATCTCCTTTTTGTCACTAACAATGCCTTGCTTTATTTATTTATTTATATTTTTGTGCAGGCTTTGGAAGCAATTGAAAAACTGCAGGGATCTGTGGACACCCTTATCGTCATTCCCAATGATCGGTTGCTTGATGTCGCCCCTCCACAAACACCTCTACAAGAGGCTTTTCTTCTTGCTGACGACGTGCTGCGTCAAGGCGTTCAAGGAATTTCTGACATTATCACCGTGAGGACTGTTGAACCTCTTGAGTTCGTGGCCTCAATTCTCTTTTCTTCTTCGGAGAACTTCTCATATGTAGTATCTGAAAATGATATCTTGTTCTTTTCTCTATTACTGATATGCAGATTCCAGGCTTAGTAAATGTGGATTTTGCTGATGTCAAGGCTATAATGAGAGACTCTGGAACTGCAATGCTAGGGGTCGGGGTTTCTACAGGCAAGAACCGTGCTGAAGAAGCAGCGCTGCAGGCGACCTCCACTCCCTTGATTGAAAGGTCAATAGAGCGGGCCACGGGTGTTGTCTACAATATTACTGGAGGCAAAGACCTAACTTTGCAAGAAGTAAACAGAGTGTCACAGGTAAATGCTGCCTAACAAATCATTTTTCCCTATTATTATTACTATTTGGGTCACTTGATGGTTTTCCTCACTGTTTTCTAAGCTGAGCAAGCTTCAATAATTGTAATGTTTGAACCGTCAATCATCACTCAGAGAGGCTAAGATGATGATGATGATGATGGCAACGAACTGTTGATTGTCCCTCCCTTGATTCTGGCTTACAGTCCTGGATGGTGTCCCAAGAGGTTTGCGCTAAAGTCTTGCCATGCTAAAGGAAAGCATGCTGCTCTCTCTATCTTCCGTCTTCACTATGCATGTGACACTTTTAGGGTGATCAGGGCCACTAATCTAGTGGGCCACCACTAGGCTTAGCATTTGGAAGTACCCCAAATCAGCATTTGGTTGAACGTATATCCAAGGTTGCCAAGTCTTAAACTTACCAAGCATATGAGGTGCGTGGAAGATGCAACTTAAGAGACTTGCTAGTTTCCATTCCAAAATAACAAATTTTCCATTAATGGTTAAAAGGAATGGATGGCAGCAATGAAACTTCAGTGGGCCAAAATGTGTGTCATCCCTGCCGTGGCCCAGCAGATCAACATTCTTATCACCGTAGATGTTTGCATTGTGTATGGTAAAGATTGTAGGGGAGAGAGAGAGAGAGAGAGAGCAAAATGCTTGCTTCAGGTGGTGAGCCTATGGCAGTTATTTTTCTTGTTCTGCTTTATTATCCAATTCTAATGTATGAAGATATCAGGAAACCTGTTTCTCAGAAATTGTATCCACCTTTTGGTTGCCATGACTGCTACCAAAGCAAACAACTAACAACAATGCTTATCTGGCCTGCAGATTGTGACTAGCCTGGCAGACCCATCAGCAAATATCATCTTCGGTGCGGTGATTGACGACAGATACAATGGTGAGGTCCACGTCACGATAATTGCAACTGGATTTTCTCAAACATTTCAGAAGACCCTCCTGATGGATCCCAAGTCATCCAGACAGGAAGCACAGAATGCTAAAAGAGCCAAGACGCCAGCCTCAGTACCAGAGCCGTCGCCCTTCCCGAGCAGAAGAGCCTTTTTGTGAGCCAATTAATGAAGTAGAAGATATACTTCTCACAGAATTGCATGCAGATGCCTCACAGAGTAGTTCGAATATCCTCATGAATCAAATTCTAGAGATAGTAAAGAATGTAAAAAAATCATGTTTTATCCCTTTTTCTGATGGTT
Organism: Magnolia changhungtana; assembly: GCA_030180095.1. Taxonomy (NCBI): domain Eukaryota; kingdom Viridiplantae; phylum Streptophyta; class Magnoliopsida; order Magnoliales; family Magnoliaceae; genus Magnolia; species Magnolia changhungtana. Next base: position 3,899,563 of record JASAUF010000218.1, on the reverse strand, counting down.
AATTTACATGCATTCTAATAACCTCTCCCCATCTTGTGATTTTTTTTCTCCCCTCCATTCATTGAATGGGAGGCACTCGCCCAGGATCACATGCATTTGGGGCCCGGCAGAGCAATCTGGAAGATCCTCTAGGCCTGTTCTGTCCATGATGGGGCCCATCAGATCAACATCTTGGATCTCCAAACGTGCATGTATAGAATCCAGCATGTCAGTACACTGCAGCTACTGAGTGTGGACACTATAATTCCAGTGCAGCGCTGCGCAAGGACATTGCAGAGGACGCTGCCTTTCTATGCATGTTGTATCCAACAGAATGCAACAAATCAGGTCAGCGGCACTCAAGTTCACCTCGTAACAGGCCCCTCGCACATGGATACCGGGCATAGGTTTGCAAAGATCAAGCCCCTTGTCATGCCGTCCCCACCGTCTTTAAGTTTCAGTGAGCCACACCTGCAAATTTGAGAAATGGGGTAGGGAAATAGACCAGTGGTTCAAATTCTACCTATGTGTGGCCCACTTAATAAGAGTATTTCGTTTTTGGTTTTTGTGCTGTGGCACTGAAATGATGGCAACTGCTTGCAAGCCTGAAATATTGAACTGCAGGTGTTGGGCCTATTGGGACAGGTTTATGCATTTTGACCCGCCCTAGTGGCAATCTATCCATGTAATGGTGATACCAGATGAGGGCTTCAATTCACACGTGTGATGCAAGGATGACCATTCATGGAGGACACCATGAAGATGGGTCCAGTGGACCCGACACCGTAGTAATCAGGTCCAGTTGGAAACCATTGGAGCCAGTTGGGACAACAGTTTAATGGGATTGCTAAATGGGTCGGGTCTGAACCTCTCATAATCAGGCCCACCCATCAACTGATTTGGATTTCTCTATATCTAATATGGACCCGGCCCGTCCCAGGAAAAATGTTAATTATAGAATTCTGAAATATCGTGATATTTCGTGCAACCAAACGCAGGGTAAGTAATAATTACAAATTAGTGATTTGGGAAATCAATTTATTTTTCTCTTCATCTCACCTATCTACTATTATCGATCCGTCCAATGTATATGGATAAAAGACTCGTACACTCAACCAAACTCTTTCGGGTCTGAGTCAGGACTCTCCCAAGTTGGGGCGGAAACGGCCTGACTCACCCCCGTCGGGGGCGACTGGGGGAGGGTTGACTCGTAGCATCGAACCAGATGGGGTTCGAAGGAGTCCGAATCAACTCAGTTGAGTCACATCAGACTCGCTTGAGTCTTCGAACCCCCAATATGAAATCCCAATACAGATCCCACAACTAGAGGTGTACACGAGTCAAGTTACCTTGTTAGCTGGCTAGATTGGCTTGACTTGGATTGAAATTGTGTTCCAGCCGAGTCGAGCCAATTTTATTGAGCTCGGAACTTTTTTTATTCGAGTTCGAGCTGGACTTAGATCGACTCGACTCGACTCAACTCAGTATTGAGTCGAACTCGACTCGGATAAACTCGAATCGATTTTTAAGTAAGTTTATAGATTTTTTTATAAAAAAAACCCTAACCCTCATTGTCCTCTCGTCTCAGCCGTTTGCCCAATCCTAAAAACCTTAACTTTAGCTTGAATTCGACTCTCTTCAATGCTCAAATGATGACTTCTAACACGTAATCCACTCCCATTTTGCTTGTGCTCAGCAAGTGTTTGATGAATTAACCCAACGAAGTGTGGCTGATGGTAAGGAAGGTATATATATGAAATAAATATCTAAAAAAAAATTATGTTGCCTAAAAGGTGTTTGATGAAATACCTTATAAAACTACCCTTATTGTTTTACATACAGTGAATTTTTTAAAGGTGTAATCCATATATTTATGAAAATGTTGCTCAGGTCGACTTGGCTTAACTGCCCGAGTTGTTGACCGAACTGATTGGAGCTGGCCAACCAGCTCGAGGACCGAGCTGAGGCAAATTTGAGCTGGCGTCAGCAAGTGGTCGAGCCGTGCCCAACTCGAATCGGTTCAGCTCGTGTACACCTCTGCCCATCATTGGTCGGGTCTACATCACCCAGACCCGACTTACTTTTGGCTTGGAACGGCTAGATATTTTAATGGGATAGTTATTAGCCATCAATCCGATGTGACTGCGGATTGGGTGGTGACCCCAACACCCATATACCTAATGACCCGACTCTGTGGACCCAAGGTGATGTATATGTTTCATCTACACCGTCCATCCGTTTTGCCAGATCGCTATAGGGCGTGAGCCTAAAATTGAAGCATATCTAAAGCTTATGCAGACCACACATTAGATCAAACTGATATTTGTGTTTTCCCTTCATCCAGGTCCTTGTGACCATATCAAAAGGTTGAATCGCAACTAAACATCAGTGTCGACCTAGGAATTTTCAACGGTGGACGTCATTTTCTCTATTGTTTCCTGTGTGTGCCTTTAGATATGCTTCAATTATGGCTCATTTCCTAAAATGAGCTGGCGGAATAGATGTACAGTATGGATAAAAGACACACATCACGGTGGGCCCCACGGAGTCAGGTCCTCAGGGATATGTGTGGTGTTGGGGTCACCACCTAATCCGCGTCCTATGCGCACCCCCTACCGAAGGGCCCCCCATCGTATGATGCCATCAGATTGGTGGCGACTGTCAGTTATCTCAATGCTACTCTCCATCCACAATAGATCAGCGTATTTGGACCGTCCAGATTTATGTATACACGTGCCACGTGTGAGGTGGGTGATTCATCACCATTTAGGGGACGCGGATTGTGCAGTGAGGCCCAACATGGTGTATGTATTTTATCCATGCCATCTGTCCGTTTGTCCAGATAAGTTTAGGGCATATTAGTAAAATTGAAGTATATCCAAAGCCCAAGTGGACCACACCACAGGAAACAGTGTCAATTGAAATCCAACCGTTGATAACTTCCTGGGAGCCACAGGAGTTTTAGATCCAGATGATATTAGTGTTTTCCCTTCGTCCAAGTCCATGCGACCCTTTTAACAGGTTACATGACAAGTAAACATCACCACGAGCGATAGGAAATTTCAACGGTGGATGTCATTATCCCCTCTTTATCTTATGGTATGGTCCCCTTCAGCTTTTGATATTCTTCAATTTTGGGCTCATCCTCTAAATCGAGCTGTCAATACGGATGGAAGGCATGGATAAAACAAATACATCACGGTGGGCCCCACACAGTCCTAACACCACGTAACTACGTCCTACGTGGTGCAGGTTTCATCACGCAATCCACGTCCCATACGTACACGCGCAAACGGATATGGATAAGTACTCCAGCTATAAAAAAAAAAAAAAAGGAAAGAAAGCACCAGAAGCCACGTCATGCATGTATGAATGGGGGCATCTTGAGGTGGGCCCTTTGAAGAATTTTGGCCTCAAAAGCAAGGGTACGAAAGGGAAAAGAAAAAAAAAAAAAAAAAAGGACGTGCGGAGATGCTCTTTAGTTGGTTAGGTGAAGTCAGCAATGTGTAGTCACTGTCCCATCTTCGCTGGCCTCTTTGCATCTTTTTTTGTCTTCAATCCCCCCCTTGTGGGGCCCACCTTTGGATTAGTCGTAGATGAATGCTGCATGCACCATTTGAACAATCCTAGACCGTCCAATGTGTGGTCCCAAATGGACGGTCAAGATGGAAAGATGCATTATTGGGTCTTTGGTTTTTTAAATTTTGAAGGGTGGATCAACGGCCATGAGGAGTTCTTGATCCTGATGATTAGTGGTGGAGATCTGGATAATAATCCCTCACGTTGGTTTCCTAATCAAGATCTTTAAAACCATTTTCTGAATGGATTAGCATTTCCAAAGTATGAAGTGGGCCATTTCTCTCTAGGTTATTGAAGATTCAAAGTATTAAAATCATGGGTGGGGCCCACAAGTGATGTATGTGTCTTATCCACGCCGACCGTACATTTTACCAGCTCATTTGAGGGTCTGAGTCCAAAATAGAAGTATATCCAAAGTTCAAGTGGACCACACCACAGGAAACAGAGGGGATAATGACGTCCACCATTGAAACCTTCCTGGGGCCCACGGTGATTTTTATTTATCATCCAACCTGTTCATAAGGTCACACAGAGATGGATAAAGGGACAACATCAATATCAGTTTGATCCAAAACTTCTGTGGCCCCCAAGAAGTTTCAACGGTAGGAGTTTAATTCCCACTGTTTGTGTGGTGTGGTCCACTTGAAATTTAATATGGTTCAATTTTTGGACCCATGAAATAAAATGAGCTGGAAAAACGGATGAACGGCGTGGATAAGACACAAAAATTACGGTGGGCCCCACAGAGAGCATACTGAGTTACTCAGTATGCAATCCGCTCTCGCTTGGGAGGAGTGTTCATTAGCTGGATGTTTGTTTTCTGATGTTGTTTACTTTAATGCATGATATAGACCGTTGAATTGATTGGTCCATTCATGGATATGGGACGCCTTCGAAATTTCCCAGATTGAAATTTTATGACACTTATAACATTCGCATTGAATGTGGACCATTGGTCTATTTAACTGGTATTGAAGGGTTGGGATGTTCCAATTTGGGAAATCTACTCGAATGGACGGATGGGATCATCGAAACGAGAGACCCACTGACGGTCGTCAGCAAAATAGAGATTTGACGATGAGCAGGACCCTGTGATTCCTTCTGTCGGGGATCTGATGTTCACTTTACTTTCATGCCACATGTACGGTGCAGATGAGATCCCACTGAATATCGACTTCGAAGAATACCTCCATATATCTTATAGTTTCTTACCTGAACATCTTAAACACGAGGTTTGCTAAGCCCACACGCGTGTGGAGCCTATCAATCTACACTCAAGCACACGTTCACAACTCGTGTGAGATCAGATCTTTCTGTCAGGTGGGCCACATGTTTAGATACTCTTGAAAAAAGAATCAGGCCGTTTTACTCCTCACGTGACTTCATTTTTTTCTAGCCGTCCATTTGTTTTCTACACAGTGGGCCGTCTGAAAAGTAAAAGAGCCTTTTTTTTAGTCCATAAGATCTAAACAGTGTGACCCACTTGATGGAAATCTCTGATTGTGTGCACTTGTTTGATATTGGCACGTGCGAATTCGTGTGGACAGACGCGATTCCACTAGCGTGTGGGCTTTTCAAACTTTTCTTAAACACGCGCAATAATCCAATAGATTATGAGGGTACTCATTCCGAGAACTGCGCACCTACATCCAACGGCTGCACGCTATCTCATCTTTCCCGCCAAATTCTTACCTTTTTAGGACATCCAAGCCGCGAAAACGGTGGGCCCTATGATGAGAATGATCTTCCTAAAATAATTAAGCTATCTATTCATTAACGGGACACACCTCTACCCTGGGTAAACCATCGGCCATGATTTGGTTTTGATTTTGCAGCACTCCCTTATAAGAAGATCCACCTGATTTTTGCACCAGGTGTTCATCATGGTGGGATCCACTGTTTACATGGATGGATGAGTCTGCATGGAAAGTTAGTAGGTGATCATCTATTCTATAATTCTCCTGCGGAAAGGTTGCACGGCACCGATTGCCGTATAAGTTTGTATAAGTGGGACCAATTTTCCAGTGATCTAAACCGTTGATATTATGCTTTAATCAGTGAGTGGCCCATGCACCATAGAAAATCTATGTTGGAAGAATCCTAACCCTTCAATAATACAAACACGGTTATTCAACCAAAACAAGGCCAGATATTGCATATCCACGATCTCTCTGCATGCATGGGACCGATTAGTACAGTCCACCCTCACGTCAGCATTGCATAATACCTCATAATTAATAGAGAAGGATAATCTACGGCCGGCTGCACTAGTTTGTTACTTGTTTAGAAAATCTGTTCCGTGAAAATAGTGGGCCCCACTGTAAAGATTATTCAAGTGAGAAAAAAATCTGATCCATTCATTTAGTGGGCCACACCGAACTTTGATCCCCTATTGTCGGATATCCATTGATCATGGCCGAATTATTACTTGGACGGACTGATGTTTTGTCCAGGTAATCTTCCTACAGGGGTCCACTATTTCCATGGCTCAGATTTCCTTTGGAAATGACGTGTTGGCGAAAAAGTGGGTTTGGATGGTAACTTAGGATACAGTTGGCTGTAGGTGATTTGTTCTCTAATTATAGGCCGGCGTTTATAAGCAACCTTTTTGGCATTTGGTCGGCTAACTTCCAGAAGAATAAGAAAGTAAAAGTTTAGGCAACGGTCCAGAAAAATCCATTAATCTAATGGTTCATATGATCTGGTTGGCTGATATCTAAGATATACTTCATCTGATATGTGGCCCATCCATTGGACGGTTCAGATTCCATGTCGTGGACCATTTATACAAAAAAATGTCTATCAAGTTTCAGTACTGCGTCTGCATGTAGGGATTATTAGTTCTGAAATTATTTAATTACAGCTTCTAATTTATTACAATTTACAGGGAATAAAGTGGCGGGAAATGCTCAGTGAACTCCTCACTCGAGTGTACTTTGCAAGCATAGTCGCTCACGCGTGAGAAGGATCCACACGTGTGGAAGATAGGAGTCGCTCATCAAGCGACCTCATGTATAGATTCCTTGTCTAAAACAATACCGTCGATCTGATCATCAGGTGGTCCACACGTGCATCCAGACCATGGACCCTTTTCAATTTATCTGATCCATTCATCTGTTTTAAATTCCTGTGGCCCATCTAATGATCAAATCACATGCATCCCAACTACTAAGAAGGAGAGGCTTCGATCTGACTCACGTGCTACTCTTTCCCACGTGTGAGGCAAGTACACTTGCAATGTGAAAATGAGGGAGCATATCTAATAATGTAGCTCGCCCTAGGTATGAATCACGTGGAAGCATCACTGTCGTGCACTTATGATGAGTGGCTTAGCCTACCACATACCAATTTAAGAACAATATCTGAACCCTTGAAAGCAAATGAAAGCGTTTTTTAAGTAAAACATTTATACTCTGGTAGAGTGTCACGATCCATACTCATGCACACACAAATCCCACACGTTGCATACGTGTACCTTAAATGAAACCGGTAGAGTAGTGGGCCCCACTGTCGATGGTTCTTAACTCGAAAACAGTATATAACATATAGTCCCTAGTAGCTGATTGGTGGATATCTATTTTATGGTTTAATCAGTAATGAACGGTCCATGTACAATATATAAATATATATGTATCAATCAGATATTTTAGATTTCTTAATCAATCTGATTTTTCGTGTTATACCCCATATAAAGTGGGCCCCACCATTTGGATGGATGGATTTGCGGGACATTTATGCCACTTATATAATTTGCGTGTACGTGCGTGTATGTATCATACTCTGCCAAGTCATGAGATTTCTCCTTCAGGAAAATATTTATTAGGGCCTCCTCATTCTACGGATCAGATTCTTCCACGTCTATTGTTCATCAGGTTTCCCGCGCGCCACGTGTACAGTAGTAGTTCGTCACTTCGTGATTGGCCGAATCTTCACGCGGGAAAGTGAAAAAACTAGATAAAGAGGAATAGTGTATGATCCTCTGCCGGAGGACGCGGAGTGTCTTCGGGTCCTGAGTCCTTGCGAGGGGACATGTGGCCACGTGATCCGGATCGTTGATCTGATGGACCTACAATGTCGATGGATCATGCCCAAAAATCATCTCGACAGGTCCATCGTAGCACTTCGGAGCACTTAAATCGGGGGACTGAATAGATGGTTTAGAGTTTAAAAAAAAAAACCAACGGTAGGAAAGGGCCGAAAATGGATGGCTATGATCTTTCATTGTAGAGGCGTTTTAGTGGTTGTTCTATCCATGATGGGATCAATCACTTCAACGGTCTGGATCACTGAACTAGTGTGCAACAAATGAACGGTAGAGATGAAATTTGCCAAAGGTCCAAAGACTCCAAAATCCAAACTCCATGGGCAAAATCAGATGGTTAGGATCGTCTGATCAGCGTAAATTTTCCCTTATATCCCACCCACGTCATTACTGTCCACTTCTCAGGTCGGCCACATATAAAATGAATGTGGACCGTTGGAATCTTCTTTTAAACCGTTCATTATTTTCGTACAGGGTTGGCCCTTTTGATGGGTGGACTGGATTACGTTTCGTTTCATAACATATTCACCATGTAGCCCACCTTATGCACGGATCAGATGCTCAGCACACATGTAATTTTGGCACGTGCGTGCGTCTGATGGTTCGTGATGGGCAAGATAGACTTGGGGAGAAATGAGTACGTGCACTTTTCACCAAGCGGAAGAAAGGCACACGTGTGAAATCAGAGCCGCTCATTAGGTGATCACTTCTCAAAGTGCGGCGTATATTATCATATTGTCATGTGTAGCACATGTACAAAAGCATATATCAACGGTTAAAAAATCAACAAGCAATCTAAAATTCCATGTGCTCGTGTGGCCCACCCTTTAAAGAAATGGTATACTGACGGCGGGGATCACCTTTGGAGTGGCTCGGATATTTCACACGTGACCACCGCTTCCTCCGAGAAGCGAATCCACTAGCATTCTCTAGTGCAGCCGTGCCTAACCTTTTATTCCAATAAAAACATTGATACTCCGGCGGAGTACGATGGATAATAGACGTCCACTTAGATATTTCTTACATGGGGTACCTTAATTCAAAGTATCCCGTGCGAATAATGTGTCGAAGTTCAATTGTCTCTTGAACCAATAAATACGGTTATCCGATTATCTGCACCTCGGATCAATGGACATTTATTGGACGTCAAGAATGGAAAATATCATACAACCCCAGCCGGTTTGTGTTTAGGATTTTGCGTAGTATAAACCTAACGTATTACCCATGATTTTTCATTGGACAAGAATAAAACTTTAATTATCAAAATAGGTTATAGTTGTATGGACGAACTCATAAAGACGAAAATACCATTATTTTTTTAAACTACTTAACCTTGACAGTCAATATTTCCATCAAAAAATCAACGTCTGTATCCTAACCATCGCCTTTGGTAAAATAAGTTTTCGAGTTGCAATGAAAATAAAAGCATTATACAGACTCATCTTCGGTGCTAATTTTTTTCCATGTATTCTCAAAAACTAAGCAGATCCAAATAGAAAAAATTAGCACAGTAAGCACTTACTTTATATGTATTTTATTTTTTTTGAATGGATAAAAACTTATATTACAAAAGTATATTTTTATGTATAGGAAGAGAGTTTTGAACAAAAACATTTTTAGTTTTAAGATAAAAACATATGAAAAAGTAAGAATATTTCCATCATTATTAGGTTATTTATACTAGTAGAGGCCAAAATTGATAAGTTATGTTTTGTCCAGGCAAAAAAAGGAAGGTAGATGGAAGGTCCCATCTATAACAAAAAAATTACCCCAAATATCAAGAAGAAATAGTGGTGACCTGATTTCCATCATTAAAAACTTTCTAGGGCCCACAATAATGATCACTGTAATTTTATTTTCCATCCAACCGTTGATAAAGTACAAAAGAACTAGATGAACTGAAATTACAAATATCAGCTTGATCTAAAACTTTGGTGGCCCGTAAAAAGCTTTTAATGCACATGAACCACTATTTCCAGTGGTGTGGTTCACCTGAGATGTTTTCCTGCTTAATATTTTGTATCACGTCATAAAATAATGTGATATAATAGATGTAAGGTGTAAATACAAAAATAATTCATCAAAGTGTGCCCCACATGATAAGAGTACACTGACTAAGATGTTACCTGACTAACACCTAATCCGCTCGAGTTCCGACAGAGGTGAAACGAACTTATGTCAGTTATCGTCATCATTTTGGTTTCACGCATTCTTTCGACGCGCTTTCCTTATAAACAAAACAGAGTTACGTGATGTATGACGCTTGACGTATGCAATATTTTTTGTAATTTTTAAGTGCCTGCGTATCATCCATATCCTCTGCCAGAGTATCAAAGTTAAAAAGAAAATTAAGAGGTATTACACGCGTTAAACGTGTGGTTTGTCTGACATCTTTGAATTTAGTAAAGTGAATCACTCATCGCACAGAAAGCCAAGCTGGTTTACTCATCACGTGGTCCCCACTTACACAAAATACATGAAAGGCTTAAGAAAGACTTCCAACGGTCCAGATTTAATGTAGTCATGGATCCATGATATTGTATAGATTTCTCTATGGCCGTCTAAAACTTGGATTCGACTTTGTTAACCATTAAGATTATCATCAGACACGAGTGGTTAGCACGTGTGCGGTGTGCCAACGTGTGTCAAATACGGGTTTTAGGTCGGGATGTTAGCTGTGGAAGCGGATCGTGTGGTGACCCCAACATCTCCCGGTTGAGAGAGGATTAGGTGAGATCCCGGCCTCACCCAAGACGGTGTGGCCCTTACCATGGGGCCCACCTTGATGTATGTATTATGTATCTACCCTTCATTCATTTTTTTCAGATTATTTTAGGGTATTATCTCAAAAATTAAGCAGATCTAATTATCAAGTGGACCATACCATAAGAAACAGTGGTGATTGACCATCCTACCATTAAAAACTTTTTAGAGTATACCTTATTGTTTCGGTAGTATCTATTTACCATCCAATCTGTTAATAAGGTCATATAAACCTAGATGAAGGGAAAAAAAAAAAACAAATATCTACTTGATCCAAAACTTTTGTGGCCCATTAAATGGTCAATCAACACACTGTTTCCTATGACATGGCCCACCCGATAATTGGATCTGTTTCATTTTTCAGGTAATGTCATAAAATTATCTGAAAAAAATGGATGGCTGGCATGGATACATAATGCATACATCAAGGTGGGCCCCAAGGTAGTGTTGGACGCGTTTGAGGCCTCCGCTAATTTTAGCGCATGAGGTTAAAAGTGAAGTAGATCCAAAGCCTAAGTGGATGATGACACCAACGCTTGAAACCTTCCGGCCCATCATAATATATATTTGCCATCCAGCTTTTTGAAGGTCATGGGTACATGGACAAAAGGAAAACACAAAAATCAGCTTGATAAAGAACTTTTGTCGCCTCCCAAGAAGTCTTTAACAATGGAAGTTCAATCACCATCATTTAATTCATGTGGTGCAGTCCATTTCAGAATTTGGATATGCTTCATTTGTGGGCCCATGCCATAAAATGAGCTGTAAAAATAAATAGTATAATGCATACATCACAATGGATCTCATGGCACCCAACACCTAGGTATAGGACTTGCAATGATTCAAGCCATTTCTACAATGGGATGAGATCCACGGTAGGTGCGGAGTCAATAAAATAATAATAATAATAATAACTTGGATGTTTTGGCTCATTGTAACATGACATCATATCTAAGACTGTCTTGAAAATAAAAAAATAAAAAATAAGTATAATCAATCATTACATGAATTTATAAGTGTTTGAGGGGATGTTTATTATTTCATATGTTATGTAGTATGGCTTATTTACTGTTTATATGATTTAATTTTTATCCAATCATCATGGTGGACCACTATACACTCATTGCATTGAGTGGTGGCCACCACATCATTGATATCTATGATGTCCAGACTCTATGGAGCCCACTCGATGTATGTGTTTTATCCAATCTTTCCGTCTTTTTCGATAAGATCATATAAATAAAAGAAAAACACAAATACAGCTCAATCCATAGCTTGTGTGACTTTTAAGAAGTTTTAGATACTTCCTTTGGTGTAGTCCACTTGAATTTTAGATATCCTTCAATTTTGGCTCATTCTCCAAATAAGCTGGCAAAATGTAGATAAAATACACATGATAGTGGGCCCCACAGACTCCAGTCATAAAGGGCTGTCGATGGTGTTGGGGTCACCACCCAATCCGCGTCCGTTGGATGGCATATAAACATGGTGGACCCACACAGGCAGGTGAAAAAGCTTCCATGCTAGATTTGCTAGATTACTTTCCACTTATTACAATACGACGTGGTGAGGACTACATCTGACATCCGTTGGATCTATAATCATGTTCGGTGATCCAAACCGTTTACAAGATGGGGCCTCACATCGACGGAGGATATCTAGTGATGAAACTCTCTTGTTGGAATACCTAATCAGTAATCACCTTAGTTATTTAAAGTTTTTTACGTTGAATATGCACCGTCTACTTGACCATTGCTTTGTGGGTCATTGGTTTGAATGGCTAGGATTTTCCAATCTTGAATATTTTTAAAATAGTCAAATTAATCAATTTCTACCATCAGATCAACAGTTTAGATTGCCGAATAAGGCCCTAGATCCAACGGATACAGTTTCAACGTATATTATATTATGTACACCAGGATGTATTCTAGCAAACCGCTTTACACTCAGTATTTCTTTCATGACCGTTTATTTAATGGGTCACCTATTAAAGAATTAGGAGTTTGGTGCGTGGGCCATCCATGAGTGGAATCATCATATCAACGGTCTGGATTACTCAACCATGGCCCCACCTATACAAACTGAAACCCCAAATCATAGTGCAGGATCAGTACATCACTTCTCTCTTTTGCATATCGTTTGTTTTGTAATTTTGTCATTTTGAGTAGCTTTCCATGGCCAGGTTTGGTGAACCGTTCCATCTCCACCGTACATGTGGCCCACTATTTTCTATTGGGTTCACCACTCCTTAGATGGGCCACTGTCCATAAATGAAGGGTGGTTGTTTGCCAGACATCTTTGTCCCTACCATGTAGTGATTTCTAATGTGTTAAGGGTGAAATGATCCCAACCGTTTATGTGGACCAGATGTATTGCGCAAAGCGATGTGGACCACATATTTCAATGCAATGCTACCTTCCTTTACTACCTACTCGGAAACATTACCATATCGTTGAGCTGTAACCCACTGTTAGAACGTGGAACTCGTGATGTTGATAAATAATACGAAAAAAAAAAAAGTACTTTGCCATGTCAGATCTTGACCGTCGAAATTAAGGCTCAAATTTCTCGATGGGCCCACCTACAATCACCACTGACCGTACAATATGTAGGGTCCACACAGATTGGATTGAATTATAGCCCCAAAACTACCCTGATCGAACGACGATACCCATTTTTGGTGAAAGGCTTCGAGATGGACGGTAATACCTTAATTGGATGGCTGAGAATTGAGATCATCGCATCAGTGTGAATGTCTTACTAATCACCTCACCTAAAGCTGACGAGTTGATCAAGTTGAATAAAATTCAACTAACCCTAATCTAAACCCTAGCCCTAAATCAAATTATCAACCTAACCTTAATCCAAACCCTAGTCATAACCATAACCCTAACCTTAGAAACTTAAACTATAATGGGCCCAAACCTTAGAAATCCCGGCACCTGACTCTCTGAGTCAACTCGCCAAGATAGATCACCTAGTTAACTCATCTAGTCAAGCCCAAGGTTAAATTGCCTAGGGTTAAGCCCAAATTCTAAGGCCCACGGAAAATTCAATGAGGCAACAACAGGCCACCCAACCGGCAGGAGCTCCCACATAGTTGAGGGAGCTGGAAGCGGATTCCGTACTGAGTAACTCAGTACGCTTAGCTTACTGAGTAAACCCTGTGAGGCCTACTGTCATTCATACATTTCATCCGTTCCGTCCATCCATTTTACAAGATAATTTTATGGGTTCAGCCCAAAAATGAAGTATATCAAAAACTCAAGTGGAACACACCACATGAAACAGTATGAATTGAACATATACAGTTGAAAAGTTCTTAGGGGCCACGGAAGTTTTAGATCAACCTTATATTTGTTTCTTCCCTTCATCCATGTCTTTATGATCTTATGAACTGGTTGGATGATAAATAAACATCACTATGAGCCTTAGGAATGTTTTAATGGTGGAAATCAATACTTCTACTATCCTGTGGTATGGTCCACTTGAGGTTTTGATATATTTAAATTTTGGTCTCAACCACTTAAAATAATCTGGAAAAACGGAAAGACGGCGTGACTAAATTACATGCATTCACGATGGGCCTGACAAAGTTTACTCAGTGCGATAAAAACGTACTGAGTAACTCAGTACGCAATCCGATTTCGAGGGAGCTCACTTGCCAGGACAGGGAACAATGTGTGGCCCTAGCAGTGCTCCGGGTATCACCGACCACGTGGCAAGCCCCTGTCTGGCAGGGACCCTAACACAAGTGGAAATTCTTCCTTTGCAGTTTTCAATCGTGTGCCAATGAAAAAAGACTTCAATACCCCCTATAATAATAATATGAAAAAATTTATGCTTCAAGCCACCCAATCCAACCCTTGAAATCCTGTCACGTGGCAATCTCAAATTTAGACCATCCAAACCCTCTTTAACCCTAAGCTTAATAAAGAATTGCAAAAAAATCAAACTTGAAGGCTATAAATAGCTCCCTCCTCTTCACATTTCCATGATCAAAGAAAATTATAGAAGCATCCTTAGCCCTAGCCATCTCATCCCTCCACTAAGGAGAGGAAAGAGTGATAGGAGAGTCTAACTCATGTTAGCCCAGACTAGCTCAAAGCCTTAGTCACACAAGCAACTTAAGCCTTAATCCAAACCCTTGTTGGGTCCTTGCTCTTGCTCCGATGGTAAACTCTTAGGAGTTTCAACACCTGGTCAAGGGTTCAAGTACCTATAGGTGGTGAAATCCCACTATGGCGTGAGTGTGCGGCAGTGTGTGTGTATTAAAAATAATAATAAATAAATCCAAGCCCTTGATCTAATCCTTGCGGCACTACCGTTCATCCTGTCATCCAACCTCGATCAACTTCATCCATCTTGCATAAGCAACGTGCAGCACCTATTCCCTTCTCCACCCCTTTGCTTACTTTATCCATCAGCATTACATTCATAAACATCTTACACCTAATCAGTTCAAACGTATGCTCTGTGGCTTGCCCCGTCGATCCTACTAATCAGAAATTTAGATTAATCGGTAAATCGCTTTGGCAAGTGGGTGGTCAAGGTGGATTTATCCAACCAAAACTACAACCTGTCTTGTGTGTTACATTTGACTTTGCATTCACACACAACATCACATACAATTCCTTAAACATTACATCGCATACCTTGTATTACGCACCATATCTATTCAAATGTATGCTTTACGGCTTGTTGACTTAGTCAGATCTTGTCGATCAAAAATTTGGGTTAATCGGTTGATCACCTTAGCAAGTGGGCAGTCAATGCAGATTTATCTAGCTAAAACTACATCTTGTTATAGGCACTGCATTTAACATAGCATTACATACACATTGTATCATTAGTGCACAAGAATGAAGACCTAGTCCTCAATATTTCGTTTAATCATGTGAAGTAGAGACCGTACATTTGTACGAACATAGTGGGTGCCTAGCACCTTCTCTCTCTGTAACTATGGTCCCTTATTGTTTAGTCCAAGATCAATGAGCCATCTTAGGACTGAGAATCTTCATATAATCTCTCTTAGCATTTTTAAAAGGTCTAGCTGGCTGTAGGAATAGAGTAATTGGCTAGTGGCAACTCTAGTTAAATATAACCACTCTTTCGCATATAACGACAAAACAAACCAGTGAGCGTAAGTTAGGGGTGTACATCGAGTCGAACCGAGTCAAGCTAGCCTCAACTTGACTCGGCTTGGCCATTAGCTGACCTCAGCTCGAACTCGGCTTGGCTCGGCTCCGTCCTCGAGCCTAACTAGCCAGCTTGGCTCGATTCGATCAGTAGCTCGGGCCAGTTCGAGCCGAGTTCGCCATTGCAGCATTTTCACAAACACCTAGATTGCACTTTCAAAATCTCACTGTATTTGAGATAGCAGTAATGATTTTATAGGTATTTTATCAAACACCTTCTAAGCAACATAAAAATCAAGAAAAAAAAGGGTGTTGGTTTCATATACATACCTTTCTTACCACTAGCCACACTTCTTTGTGTCATTTCATCAAACACTTGGTGAGCAACATCAATATCAAAGTAACCGAGTTACCGAACTGGTTCAATCCGAGTTCGATTCGAGCTGGGTTTGATCCAAGTCGAGTCGAGCTGGGGCCAACTCAAACTCGGCTCGAACACATTTTCGAGCTCAAAAAATGAGCTCGACTCAGCTTGAACTCAACTTCGAACCGAGTCGAATTGAGCTTTTTGGAGTCAAGTCGAGCGAGCTAACCTAGCTAGCTTGGTTCGTGTACACCTCTAACATGACCCCACATTCTGGGATCTATCGTCCAGAGTGGTCTACTAAAACTCGCACAGATAAGATGTTTATAAGTACTTCATCAATTGGCTATAAATGGATGATCGAGACCATTTATATAAAAATATGTCCAATTAAAATTTTGGACCATTTATTTCTTGGGCCATTATGATTTGACTATGTTTTCAAAGAATCACTTTTTATTACACAATCCTAATTGTTCTATATGATACTTTCAAAACAGAATTCTTAACTATTTTTTATTACGCAATCTTAACCATCATATGTGATACTTAATTGAAGTTGAACTGTTGGATGGACGGTAGTGTTGCAAGGGTTGGATTGATAGGCTTGGATAGAGATTTAGATGACTCAAGTGGCTTTGTATTAGGCAGAATTTAGCTTGACTTATACTGGACTTTTTCCTATTGCTCTTTTGTAACATCTTAGATTTTCACTGTTTTGGATTTCCAAAAATCCTTAAACAAAATTTTTTGTAATTAACTTATATTATTACTTACTGACCATTAGCACTCAACGTTAGTCTATACATGGGTGGAACCAGTAAAGAACTGCACAAGTCCGATTAATCAACCGTAGGAAGCCAACGAATCCGCCCGTTCACTTGAACATCAAGTTTAGCCCCATGATTTACTCACATAGAAATCTAACGGACCCATTGCTAACTAATCAAAACAATCATAACTAAATTAAAGATCTAACCGAAGCCGAGTCAGATAAGGCCCGGATCTTGACTAATAGACCAAATCAACCCCGTTACTCTTTTAGCCTAAAACCGACGGTTTAGAGTAATTATGACCAAATTTTCACTTTCACTAGTTATAAATAGGCTACACTATGAACATAGTTAGTCCAAACCCTAATCATTGCCCACGAGAAATCTCAATACCTAATTCATTCCATTAATGCCCTGATTTTCCAAACAAGCTCTAGACTGCTCGTTGGCGGGCCACTAGTTCCAAAACTATACAATAATGTCTGTCTTACTGGGCTTGACGTCCACCGCGGGAGTCGGACCTGAGTACTGTCCAGAACCGCTCAACTTGAGCTAAAGGACGAGTGCATGAGAAGTGCAAATACTCTAAAGGAAGAAGCTGAACTTAAGTGAATTGGGTCGTCCACTCTTATGCAAAGTTGAAGATTTCGAACCGTCGGTTTACGACCAAACTACACAATTGGAATCAGGATATTTTCCTACTTATATTCGTATAGCCGCAGTCCCGATCGACTATCGGTGACCGTTGAACAGACTTCTAATTATATCCGTCGATCAGCGCATCCAGATAGCGGGCCGATCATATCCCTATATAGATTATCTGTAACATCCCGAATTTTTACTGTTTTGAATTTTCAAAAAAAAAAAAATCCTTAAATTAATTTTTTTATGTAATTAACTTATATTATCACTTATTAACCATTAACACTCAATGCTAGCTTATACACGAGTGGTTCTGTCTGGTCACGATCAGACCATGTGCGGGCCGCTAAGCCAGATAGCCCGTTTACACTTAACAACAGCCCGTGTGGGCCACCCAGCGACTGAGAAGGGTCAGAAAAATCTAAAACTTTAGAAAATCATATATCTCACTGGGCTTGTGGTCCATCGCAGACTGTGGACCCAGTGGACACCCAGAAGTACCATCTGGCGCTTGCCCAATGCGCCCCACCAATGCCAGATTAAAATCTGGCACTGACAAAAGAAACTGAGACTCCGGGCTTTCCAGCCGTCGGATTTCTTCCAAATTTACGGTGAAGGTTTAATGTATTTTTCAACGCTTGCCCACCAAATCTGGGCCCCGATCGTGGCACGATGACCGTTGATCGCGAATCGGACCCGTACGACCAAACCCCGCATCCGTTCGTTCCTAAATTTTGTAGGACCCCTCATCGGGCCATGGACCACTTATCCTATAAATTTCATGGCTAGAGGGCCATCAGAAATGCTCCAATCACCAAAATGGCCCCCACAGGACCACTTAAAGGTCGAAAACGCTTGCTCAGATCATATATCCGTTCATCCGTTCGCCTTCAATTTTTGCATGGGCCCTAATCGGGCCATAAGGCACCTACACGCCGAATTTGGTGGCCAGAGGGGTGATAGGGCCCTAGATCCTAGAAATACCCTCCCATAAGTCTAGTATAGTAAAAACTAGCCCTTGGGGCCATTTGCACCAAATCTGGAATTATAAAAAGGTGTTTCTTTTGGGCACCCCTCTCCCATACGATTTTTCCCTAAGAGAAAAGGAGGAAAGAGAGAAGAGAGAAAAGGGAGAAGAGAAAGAGGAGAAAGGAGGAGGAAGAGAGAGTGAAGAAGGAGGAGTGTGGACCCTAGATCGAGGTGAGGCCCAAGAAGCCAATCTTGCATCTTCCCACCTCTTCTCCAAGAAGAAACCTCACCCCACAACCGCTATTTCACCCGTTGAGCAACTAGGTAAGCTCCATTCCCTATTTTCTTTGAAACCCTTGTGATGAGGGAGATTTACTTGGGAATCTAACAAGCAAGTGGTCACCTTTAGGGATTCCGGCCGATCTACCCCGAAATCCACCCTCCTAGGGCGTTCCCAAGCCTTCAACGAATCCGAAGGTGCGGACTATTAATCTTAGGTGGCTTAGCACCAATTATAATACTAGCTTAATGATTTTAGATGCTTGATTGGTACATTTGAGAGCCTAGAGAATCCTAGGAATTATAAGTTCTTGAAATTGTATGGATGCACATGATGTTCTTCATAATGTTATTTGTTGTTCAAATGATTTTCGTGAATGGATGATAATATGCTTATGCCGTGTCATTCTTCCACATGTTATTGATCCATGTTGTGTATGCTTCCATTACCCTTATGCATATGATGGCTTGAGATGGAGGAAGTGCGTAACTTCCTCATACACACCCACACACCTCACATGCACTATATTGCTTGATTGCTTGCTAAGGACATCTAATTCGTATGACTGAGATGCATGGAGTATGATGATGACATGCTAGTGACAATCTGTATAGTCGGCTTGTTAAGGATGACCTTCATTACATTGGGTTGGTCAGGAAACATAAGGAGAGCGAAGGCGGCTCCAAGGGTAGGGCCGCCGAGGCTAAACCCGTGAGTTTGGGCGGGTGTGTTCGGGTGGGCGTAGTTCGACTACATGGGTCTCTCGTGCCCGAGGTCGCTCGTCTCATGCTCGCCCGACTCATGCGGTCTAGCCTCTTGACCGATCAACCCCGTTTGTTAACCCCGCGTGCCCACATTTGAATGGAATCGAACCACCCCGCAACCATTGTAGCCCATTGATAATCCACTTGAATCGGTCCACGGCCTCGTGAGCCGGGCATGGTGGAATGGGACACCGTGTCCGAGCGCCGGCCTACGCCGGGGTACCGCGCCTCCCGTAGTGACCGCGAGCGATCCCTTCCTTTTGGCACTCCTCATGTGCTTGGAGTCGGGATGAGGAACCCGACGGGATCACGGATCGCGGTGCCCCGGCCTCGCGCATTGAGGGGTCTCGGCACCGCAACTAGTTGAGGGCATTGATACGTAAGGTGAATCAGCATCCCCAACTGTTTGGATGAAAGGACTTAACTAATAACTCGGCTAACACGATCGCATTGCACGCATTAGTTAGGGTGGCGACTCGGAAGTCGAGGTCGCTCGAGGAGTGTTGTCATATGCGATCGTTAGATGGAGTCGCTTGAGGGAGTGTTGTGGCGAGGGCATGCATCATATCATCCCACATGCATGCATTTTAAATAAGAGTTATTAGGTGTTGATGATTGTCTCGCTTTTCATTAAGTTCATATTACAATTGATGTCTGTTGTAACTTGAGACCAATAGTTCACACCGAGTTGATCACTCACTCCCACTGGGACGGTGTTTTAAACACCAACCGGACCCATTCATAGATGCAGGTGACTCGGGGCATGAGGAGCCTGGCGAGGCGAGCTTGGACGAGGAGGACGGACTCTCCTACTTGCGGATGATGGGCGGCTCTCCATCGGCAGTCGGTGAATTTAGATTTGCTTGAGCCACGGGCTCACTTTACTTTTTGGACTAACCTTCTTTTGTTATTCTGTCATTGACAACGCCTTTATTATTATCCTTTATTATTTTGGACTCAGTATATATGTGGGATATCCTTCATTTCAGTAGACTGGTGCGATTGTGCTTCATGCTCAGGAAATTCCAAATTGCGCAGTTAAACTTGACTAATCAAAAAAAAAAAAACCCATAAATGCATGATAAGTGACACTCGGGAACTCAGGAGTTGTGTCTATGCACGACCCCTGATTTTCCGGGGCGTTACAGATGGTATCAGAGCAATAGTTTGGAATTCTTTGGGCCATGGGTCATGAACTCACCAACGCGTCCGCTGACTTGAGAGGATACGTATTGGAAAACGCAACAGGGACGTATAACGCTAGGAACCATCCCAGACCCTGAACTAACAACTTTAGACGGAAGGAAGAATTTGCAAGGGGTTAGGAATGGGTAGCGAGAGAGGGGAATCCGAGGGTCTTGACTTGACGACAAAATTTGATTTGATTGAATAGGAGGTCTAGTTAGTTTAGTCCGCTAAGTTCCTAGGGCCCGTGGGGCCAACTGAATTAGGTGAAATGGATTTTAGAGTAACGATGAATGTAGGTGTGAAGGAGTGTCCCGGGGATGAGCGCATCCCATGTTCCATGATGCCCTGTCAAAACGTATCCAATTAAAGGTAAATTCCGGATTTCCTTCCAAATATACTTGGAAAGTTCATCGTCAAGGGAGTTGGAAATCCCGCGACATACCTCTCAATCCAAGGCTCATCCAGCAAGGCCTATGGAGTCAATTTTGAATCTCACCCCACACTCATTCCGGACTTGTCATTCCCAATCGTGAGTTGGGATTAGCATTGTAATCCCATTTCGTGTAGCTTAATGCTACTAGTCAAGCAGGATTAGGTCTAAGTCCCTCTGCCCTTTAGTTTTTTCGGGACATTAGTAGGAACGAGCCGGATACTGGATGATTGGACGGTAGAAGCCCTTGTCCGAGCCCAATGAGCCAATACCGGACCAAGCATATTAATCCTAACCCATTCGGGAACAATTAAGTAGGGGCGAGTGAAATTTTATCGGAAATAGAGAAAATGTAGAACCGAAACTAAGGGATTAGACGGTCAAAACCATAGTCTTAGACCAAATTTGATAGTTCAGACCCATTCTGGGATAAAGACTTGGGAGTGAATGAAAATTTACCGAAAATAGTGAAACTGGAGAAAAACTGGGTTTTGGCCCCTAACTGGGAGGAATCTCATGAAACCAGTGGGTCCATTGTGTAGATCAGCTCGTTCTACCCCAAATTCATATATGGCACGTCGAACAACTCATTCCGGTTTGCGAGATATGACCATTGCAAGGAGCCCCTGACGGGAAGCCAGAGGACCCGCGTGGCCACCCCGCCGATCCGCGTGGCCACCCCGCCGGTGGTCCAGAGGCCCGCGTGGCCACCCCGCCGACCCGCGTGGCCGCCCCGCCGGCCCGCGTGGCCACCCCGCCGACCGCCAAAATTTCTGCAATTTTTAGTCAACTTCAAAAATTCATATCTCCTTCGTTACAACTCCGATTTAGGTGATTCAAAAGCCAGATTGAAGCTTGATGAGTCTAGTTTTACATAAAAATAAGAAAAAAATAAAATAAAAATTATAATATATCTAAAATTAAGCTGTTCTGTCAACTATCCAAAATTTTTTGATTTCGGGCAGCTGTTGCTCCTTGAATTTTAATAATTTATTTATAACTCCAAATGAGATGAAATTTGGTGGGATGACTTAAAACTTGATGATAAATCATCATAAAAATTTTAAAAAAAAATAATCCAGTTACTAAAAGTATAAGAAACGTTACAAGAAGATGAGTTCCCTCCTCCCTTTCAATGTTCACACGAGTGGGGCCCATTTCCCTTGCTATGTGGGACTACCTAGAGTCCATAAAACATCTCTACTACGCCCATTACCCTCCACCATCCCTTCTAAACCCTAGGAAGGATCTCTCCTCTCCCATTCTCAAACAAATCCACAAACACCCATTCCTCCAAAACCCACCTCCTCTCTTCCACATTTCACATTTCCCATTTCATTTCTTTCTCACATTTCTTATTTCCTCTCATCACCCATTCTCCTTCAAAACCCATCTCAAATCTCAATCTCTACTCAAACCCCATATCCTCAACTCCTTTCCATTTCATCTTGCACAACCTCATCTCAAACCTATTCCCTTCTCATTTCATCACTCCCATTCCTTGTTCCCTCTCATCATCCAATTCTCCTTCAAATTTCCTACTCAAAATCCCATATTTCTAACCCATCTTCTCCTTCTTCTTCACATCCTCGTATCTCCCTACTTCATTCTTTCCTTTCCTCTCCTTCCACTACTCTCCATTCTCCCAACCCATCTCCAAATCCCTCTCATCACCCATATTTTCTTCTAGATCCATTCACCGAACCCCACTCCTTTCACTCTCTTCTTCTCCATTTCCAAATTCCATTTCCTAAAACCCATCTCAAAACCCTTCTCGAATCCCATATCTTCAACTCATCTTCAAGTTCATTTCTTCAAACCCCATTCCTAAAACCACCTTCATTTCTTTCACCTTTCCCCATCCTCTTCTACCACGCATGTTTCTTTCAAGACTCACTCACCAAAATCCCACTCCTTTCACTCTCTTCTTTTCTATCTCCAAATTTTATTTCCCAAAACCCGCTCCATCCTCACTTCAAAACCACCATTTCCTTCAAATCTCATTTTCGCAAACCCACCACTTTCCCATCTAAAGGACCCATCTCAAACTCCTCTCCAACAATCTACCCACTACCACATTCAACTCATTTACCCCAAACCCCATTTCCTCTAATCCATTTTCCTTCTATCACTCCCAACACTCCACATTAACTCTCTTTCTCAAAATCTCCCACAACCACAATCCATTTTCAACATTACCCAAACCCTTTCCAAACCTCACCTTCAAGATCCGTTCCAAGGATCCAACCACAAATCCCAACCTAGGAACCCATTATACTAGCTCATTCCAAAGTCCCAACCTCCATTTTCAAACCCTTCCCCTTCCAAAAGTAATGGCTTTTCTAGCAACCGTTGCCTCTTTCTTTTCCATCCCGGTGATCTTTTCCCTCAAGGGGAAGAAGCACCCCCACCCGCATCCGACCCAGAAGAATAGTATCTTAACCTAACGAACAATTAGTAGATTGTTCGAGTCAGTTAGAATTGCTCTCATGTGATTGAATGATAGTTGTAACCTTTTCCTGCTTTGATTAGGCTGTGTTTCCTTTAAGTTGCGGTATTTAGTGATGCTTGTAATCCATGATATAACATGTAACTGGCCATACTAATGGCATTTTGAAATCGATGTAGATGTATGGATTGAAATTCTCTTGTCACTTGGTGAATGCTTGCATGTATGGGTGCCTATAGACGAGTCATGACTTTTCATATTAAAGTTTAACATTGGGGGTCTATTTGAAAATTATTTATAATCGTGCTAGGAATCATCCCGTGATTAAATTGATTACACACACACACACACACACATATATATATATATGCTTAAGTTGTACCGTAAGTAGGATTGAGTTTCATAGTTTAGTGCTCGATAAGCTCAGGTTAGGGATGAACTATAGTAAAATATATTGAGTTTTCCTATTCTCTTATGGACTCAAGGTTCGAACAACATCGAGAAGATAATGTCCTTCATCTTTGCCTTCCTGCGGCCTTAGTAGCGTTGTTAACCCTTCAAACCGCCAGAATACCTTAAAACTTTTTGATTCTTTCTCCCCTGTTAAAATTCATGAAACCAAAGCGTGATTTGCCCATAACCCACTAGCCATAGGATTGAAATGGTAATTCATATAAAAATTTGCGACTTTAAAAACTTTTTAGGATGATCGTTGCCCATAGGCATGTTGAGAGAATTATTAAACCCCAAATTAAATATAAATTAAATCGAGAACTCTCGTAGGCCAAAACCCAAAAGTGTAACCTTATAAATAGGAGATCTAAACTTTTCAACGAGGGTCGTTCCTTAAACATTTAGGTTGATGGGACTACGGAATTATGATACCATACACTTGCGAAGTATTCGCGGCTTGACCAATTCTCAATCCTGAGTAACTACCAACGGACTCACTGCTTTGACCGAAGCGTAAGACCAGGATCCATCAGGATTCAGAAGGGATACAACGTGTTGTCTGTCCTGGTCAGGCGGACAATCGACGTATCGGATTTGAGCCTACCACAACCGTTATTTTTTCCGTATTAGCTTGATCATAAAGAGTAGAATACACCACCCTTAAGTAAACTTTATCAACAAACACTTAGCACGATAATCATGATTTTGACATTGTTTTCAAACCTCAAGGGTGAAATTTTTTTTTTTTTGGGTAGAAAATAATAAGCAAAGCTAGTATAGTTAGTATACACCCTACCATGCATATAAACCTGAAATCAATAAAACTTAGGCAAACAAAATGTATTTATTACCCTTAGGCAATTTCGGGGACGAAATTATTTTTAAGGGGGGTAGATTGTAACATCCCGAATTTTTACTGTTTTGAATTTTCAAAAAAAAAAAAAATCCTTAAATTAATTTTTTTTTATGTAATTAACTTATATTATCACTTATTAACCATTAACACTCAATGCTAGCTTATACACGAGTGGTTCCGTGACTAAGTCACGATCGGACCATGTGCGGCCGCTAAGCGGATAGCCCGTTTACACTTAACAACAAATGTGGGCCACCCAAATGACCGAGAAGGGTCGAAAAATCTAAAACTTTAGAAAATCATATATCTCACTGGGCTTGTGGTCCATCGCAGACTGTGGACCCAAAGTGGACACCCGAAGTACCATCTCGCACTTGCCCAATGCGCCTTTCACCAATGCCGATTAAAATCTGGCACTGACAAAAGAAACTGAGACTCCGGGCTTTCCAGCCGTCGGATTTCTTCCAAATTTACGGTGAAGGTTTAATGTATTTTTCAACGCTTGCCCACCAAATCTGGGCCCCGATCGTGGCACGATGACCGTTGATCGCGAATCGGACCCGTACGACCAAACCCCGCATCCGTTCGTTCCCAAATTTTGTAGGACCCCTCATCGGGCCATGGACCACTTATCCTATAAATTTCATGGCTAGAGGGCCATCAGAAATGCTCCAATCACCAAAATGGCCCCCACAGGACCACTTAAAGGTCGAAAACGCTTGCTCAGATCATATATCCGTTCATCCGTTCGCCTTCAATTTTTGCATGGGCCCTAATCGGGCCATAAGGCACCTACACGCCGAATTTGGTGGCCAGAGGGGTGATAGGGCCCTAGATCCTAGAAATACCCTCCCATAAGTCTAGTATAGTAAAAACCTAGCCCTTGGGGCCATTTGCACCAAATCTGGAATTATAAAAAGGTGTTTCTTTTGGGCACCCCTCTCCCATACGATTTTTCCCTAAGAGAAAAGGAGGAAAGAGAGAAGAGAGAAAAGGGAGAAGAGAAAGAGGAGAAAGGAGGAGGAAGAGAGAGTGAAGAAGGAGGAGTGTGGACCCTAGATCGAGGTGGGGCCCAAGGAAGCCAATCTTGCATCTTCCCACCTCTTCTCCAAGAAGAAACCTCACCCCACAACCGCTATTTCACCCGTTGAGCAACTAGGTAAGCTCCATTCCCTATTTTCTTTGAAACCCTTGTGATGAGGGAGATTTACTTGGGAATCTAACAAGCAAGTGGTCACCTTTAGGGATTCCGGCCGATCTACCCCGAAATCCACCCTCCTAGGGCGTTCCCAAGCCTTCAACGAATCCGAAGGTGCGGACTATTAATCTTAGGTGGCTTAGCACCAATTATAATACTAGCTTAATGATTTTAAATGCTTGATTGGTACATTTGAGAGCCTAGAGAATCCTAGGAATTATAAGTTCTTGAAATTGTATGGATGCACATGATGTTCTTCATAATGTTATTTGTTGTTCAAATGATTTTCGTGAATGGATGATAATATGCTTATGCCGTGTCATTCTTCCACATGTTATTGATCCATGTTGTGTATGCTTCCATTACCCTTATGCATATGATGGCTTGAGATGGAGGAAGTGCGTAACTTCCTCATACACACCCACACACCTCACATGCACTATATTGCTTGATTGCTTGCTAAGGACATCTAATTGTATGACCGAGATGCATGGAGTATGATGATGACATGCTAGTGACAATCTGTATAGTCGGCTTGTTAAGGATGACCTTCATTACATTGGGTTGGTCAGGAAACATAAGGAGAGCGAAGGCGGCTCCAAGGGTAGGACCGCCTCGAGGCTAAACCCGTGAGTTTGGGCGGGTGTGTTCGGGTGGCTGTAGTTCGACTACATGGGTCTCTCGTGCCCGAGGTCGCTCGTCTCATGCTCGCCTGACTCATGCGGTCTAGCCTACTGACTGATCAACCCTGTTTGTTAACCCTGCGTGCCCACATTTGAATGGAATCTGAACCACCCTGCAACCATTGTAGCCCATTGATAATCCACTTGAACTGGTCCACAGCCTCGTGAGCCGGGCATGGTGGAATGGGACACTGTGTCTGAGCTGTCGGCCTACGCTGGGGTACCGCGCCTCCCCGTAGTGACCGCGAGCGATCCCTTCCTTTTGGCACTCCTCATGTGCTTGGAGTCGGGGATGAGGAACCCGACGGGATCACGGATCGCGGTGCCCTGGCCTCGCGCATTGAGGGGTCTCGGCACCGCAACTAGTTGAGGGCATTGATACGTAAGGTGAATCAGCATCCCCAACCTGCTGGATGAAAGGACTTAACTAATAACTCGGCTAACACGATCGCATTGCACGCATTAGTTAGGGTGGCGACTCGGAAGTCGAGGTCGCCCGAGGAGTGTTGTCATATGCGATCGTTAGATGGAGTCGCTTGAGGGAGTGTTGTGGCAAGGGCATGCATCATATCATCCCACATGCATGTATTTTAAATAAGAGTTATTAGGTGTTGATGATTGTCTGCTTTTCATTAAGTTCATATTACAATTGATGTCTGTTGTAACTTGAGACCAATAGTTCACACTGAGTTGATCACTCACTCCCACTCTGGGACGGTGTTTTAAAACACCAACCCGGACCCATTCATAGATGCGGTGACTCAGGGCATGAGGAGCCCGAGAGGTGAGCTTGGACGAGGAGGACGGACTCTCCTACTTGCAGATGATGGGCGGCTCTCCATCGGCTTGATCGGGCTGAATTTAGATTTGCTGAGCCGCGGGCTCAGCTTTACTCTTTTTTGACTAACCTTCTTTTGTTATTCTGTTGGGCAACGCCTTGGGCGACCCTTTATTATTTTGGACCTGTATATATGTGGGATATCCTTCATTTTAGTAGACTGGTGCGATTGTGCTTCATGCTCAGGAAATTCCAAATTGCGCAGTTAAACTTGACTAATCAAAAAAAAAAAAACCCATAAATGCATGATAAGTGACACTCGGGAACTCGGGAGTTGTATCTATGCACGACCCCTGATTTTCCGGGGCGTTACATTATCATTAGGGCTAACTATCCTACGGTGTATGTCAATATGTACGCCCTATAGTGGGCCCTAGAGCTTAGAAAGACCCTCCCATAGGGCTAGTATAGTAAAAACCCAACCCATGGGGCCATTTACACCAAATCTGGCATTATAAAAGGGCTTCTTTGGGGCACCCCTTCTCCCATACGAATTTCATGCCCTAAAGCAAGAGAAAAAAAAAAAGAGAAAGGGAGAAGAAAAAGAGGAGAAAGGAGAAGAGAGAGACCTTGGGGTGTGGGTGTTGGTGCACCTCCGCCCTCTCATCCCCTCTTTAGCCGCCTCGCCGTAGTCGGAGTCACTGTTGGAGCTTTTCCGACAATGGTTGAAGGTAACTATTGAATCTTAAATATAATTTAGGATTTCAATAGTTGTTTATCCCAAATCTCATAAGCTTGTATGTTTGTTTAGGTCTTTCAACAATTTTCTCTAAAAACCTAACCCTAGGAGCTCAAAATTGGAGATTCCTTCTTACAGGTGCGACTATTATTCTTGGGTAGCCTAGTGTTGAGGGTCAAATATTGCATATCAGACTCCAATAATTGCCTGATTTTATGAATATGATACTGTTTAACGCCCGATTTAAACTGTGTTTGTGTTACAGGGTATATTTGAGAGCATAGACCACAAAAAGGCGCTAAAAGCATGGATTTAACGATCTGAATACACCAAGGCAAGGGACGGACTCCAGGGGACCAAGATCGGAGAGTTCACCCGCTCAGAGATCCGAGAAAACGGATAAACCAAAGTTCAAGTTTCCCGAAAATCATCCAGAATGCAGGATCACGGGGTTTCCGCTATCCAATTGGCTTGAAACAACATACATGGCCTGAGGACCATAAATTAACCGTACACATCAAATTTCATCCATTGGATCCTTGCGAAAGTCATCCAACGGACAGATCAGCCCACAAATCGTCAATTTGGGGCCCGCCTGATATCTTGAAATACTTCAATTTTGGTATCAACCATTTAAATTATATGACAACCAGGTTGGACGGAGCTGATCTCTCATATACATCATCGTGGGACCCACATGTGCATTGAACGTGTACAGCGTGGGTGCTCAAGCTGTGCACCAGACCAGAATTTTTGGTCAAAGTCGGCTGACCCGACCTTCTGCCTCATGGAGACAGCGTCCAACGCTATCCGACCGTTTTTTGGCCAGTGAGCTCCACACATCATCCAAATCGATGATCTAAACCGTCCATTCACTCATGGGGGTGGCCACGACCTTCTTCAAGCTAACCTTTTTCTTCCATGTACGTGGACATGCGTAGATCACCGTTAAGCGTAGGATGGACGACAGAAGAAAAACATCAGTGGACCACACAGAATCTAATCCAAAATCATCCATTTCTTACTTGTTTTTCGAGAGGATCACAATGGACGGAGTGGATTTCTCCGTATAAGCCGACAAAGGGGCCTATCGATCATCACAGCCACGTCTGTAAGCTCTATTTCGCAACAGAGCTTGCGAAGAAATCTTGGGGGCCACCACTGTGCATCGAAAGTCTGATCTGGACCGTCCATTGGAATCTCACCGATCCTATTATCACAGCCTAGGTGACAGAATCTCAGAAGGCAGCGGAGAATGATTTTCTACCGTTCAAACGTGAAACGGACGGCTGAATAAAAACTCAATGGGCCGCACCGAACTAACTCAAAATTACTCATGTCCGACTGGTTTTTCGAGGGTAATCCAGTCAACGGACTAGATTTTTCATATGGCGTTGATCAGTGGCCCACCGACTTCAACAGCGCGGTTACGCAGCAGGATTTCGCGTGCCCGTGAAATCCGGGATTCCGGGGAAATTGTGGCCCACCATCTTTGATTGGTTGGCCAATCCGAACCGTCTAGAGGATGCTCAGGTCAGGGATGACCCTGGCCATGAAGTTATAAGGGAATGTATCACGATCAGCCGGCCAAAACAACCTCTAAACGCAAGTTGTCTTTACGTTTTTTCCTGCATAAAATAGGGAGTCTGGGTCTTACCTTACGAAAAGAAGGTTGGTGACCGACTGAGTTGTTCTTTGCTGGCTATTAAAGGGGAGAGAGAGAAGGAGGTTTGGATCTATCCGGGGCAGCCGTGAAGGCCAGGGATGTGGAGCAGAGAAGAACGGAAGAGAGAGAGAGCAGGGAGGAATCACATGGAGCAGCTGTTTTAACTGAGTTTTCTTTGCTCTCTCCTCTGTTTTTTTGGTTTTGTTGATTTATGTTTTTTTTAGAGATTTAGTTTAATCATGGTCATGGTTAGCTAAACCTCCTAGCTAGGGCTAGGAGGTGAAGCTTGTGGTGTTATGGGATGTTCTATGGTCTGAATTCATGTTTTTAAGTGATTTTGATTTAGTTTTATTTTAAGGAATGTTTACAGTCTTTAATGGTTTATTGTGACTTACATTACAGTAGATCTGTGATGGCTGGCGTATTTCTTTTTCCTTTCTTGTGATTATGAATCTAGGATGCCCTGTTGTCCAGCATCGCCCCTTGGACATAGTAGAATGACAGAACTCTTCTTGACATTCATACATCACTCAGATTGGCTGTTGAATTGGTTTAATTTCGTTGTTTGCTTTGTCTCATAAGGCATGGCTTTGTGATGGAATTCTTTCTAATTCATATATCCTTCATCTCTTGAAAACTATATCGATGGCAGTTCAGTAAATTTTCATAATTCGTGATACAGGTATAAGATCTCCCTGATCTCTACAAGTGGATCCTCTGAATTCCTAGTTTTCCTTCTCTGAATCCCTAGTTTCCTACCTTTAAATTTCACAAGTTTTAGATATATATTTCACTATTATTCCTCAAATCACAATTGGTTTAGATTTCATCTTAGCCTAGTTCTAGATCTGGTTATTTTCAGATAACGTACAGATTTCAATCCCTGTGGATTCGACCTCAGTCTTACCGAGTTTATTACTACATCACAACCCTATACTTGGGGAGTGAAAAAGTTTTTGGCACCAATTTTAGTATGAATCTAATTATTATTATTGCTTGGATGATGTATTTGAAGAATCTAGAGAAAACCTAAACAAGACCTTACATTTTAGATCCTCTCAATCAACATGGATTGATTATGGCATGTTTTTTGTTTCTCAACATGATTGGGCATGGATTGGTGAATGCATGTTCATTTATTGCTTGATTTTTGTGTGATAATCCCTTTTAAATTGTATGTTACATTAATCCTTGTTGTATATATGTGCATGCATAAGTCGTCAATGTATGTTATGCTAGCATTGACCTTTGTTTCATGTTTGTGCTACGAATGATTTATAGCTCTTGATTTCCTCGCTAACCCACACAACACGTATGCACGTTTATCTCGTAATATTGTTAGTATTTGCATTTATAGAAAAATCTGAATTTTTATGTTTTAAAGTATGAATGCATGACATCACTTTTGTTAGATGTTAAATTCTGAATTGTTGAAGTGTCATTGATTACCCTCAAATCCCTAGTTTAGTCAGAAAATCGAGGTGAGAGAAGGTGGTCCCGTTTGTAGGACTTTCCTGAGGCTAGACCGGCGGATTTAGGCGGATGCGAATGGACGATAGTAATTAGACTACATAGGTCACTTGTACCCGATGTCGTCCGTCACGTACTCGTCTTAACTCGCACGGTCTAGTCCACATATTGATTAATCATATTTGTTAACCCTGTTTGCTCACACCTGTATGTAACCTGGAACACCCTTCAACCATTGAAGCCCATTGATAACCATTTGAAGCCGACCCACTGACTCGAGAGCCGGGCATGGTGGAATGGGACACTGTGTCCAAGTTGTTGGCCTACGTTGGGGTGACGAGCCTCCCCTGTAACATCCCGAATTTTTACTGTTTTGAATTTTTTTTTTTTTTTTAAAAAAAAATCCTTAAATTAATTTTTTAATGTAATTAACTTATATTATCACTTACTAACCATTAACACTCAACGTTAGCTTATACACGAGTTAATTAATCCAAGATTAGCCCAATTTAATAGACCAGACAGGCCATGATAAGGCCTAGTGCGGGCCGCCAAGCCAGATGGCCCGTTTACACTTAACAACAACCCGTGTGGGCCACCCAGCGACCGAAAAGGGTCAGAAAAATCTAAAACTTTAGAAAATCATATACCTCACTGGGCTTATGGTCCATCGCGGACTGCGGACCCAGTGGACACCCAGAAGTACCATCTGGCGCTTGCCCAATGCGCCTGCACCAATGCTGCATTAAAATCTGCACCGAAAAAAAGAAATCGAGACTCCTGGGCCTTTCACCGTCGGATTTCTTCCAAATTTACGGTGGTGATTTAATATATTTTTCTACACCCGTCCACCAAATCTGGGACCCGATCGTGGCACGGTGACCGTTGATCGCAAATCGGACCCGTACGACCAAACCCCGCATCTGTTTGTTCCCAAATTTTGTAAGGCCCCTCATCGGGCCATGGACCACTTATCTTATAAATTTCATGGCCAGAGGGCCATCAGAAATGCTCCAATCACCAAAATAGCCCCCACAGGACCACTTAAAGGTCAGAAATGCTTGCTCAGATCATATATCCGTTCATCCGTTTGCCCTAAATTTTTGCATGGACCCTAATCGGCCATAAGGCACCTACACACCGAATTTGGTGACCAGAGGGGTGATAGGGCCCTAGATCCTAGAAATACCCTCCCATAAGTCTAGTATAGTAAAAACCTAGCCCTTGGGGCCATTTGCACCAAATCTGGAATTATAAAAAGGTGTTTCTTTTGGGCACCCCTCTCCCATACGATTTTGCCCTAAGAGAAAAGGGGGAAAGAGAGAAGAGAGAAAAGGGAGAAGAGAAAGAGGAGAAAGGAGGAGGAAGAGAGAGTGAAGAAGGAGGAGTGTGGACCCTAGATTAAGGTGGGGCCCAAAGAAGCAAATCTTACATCTTCCCACCTCTTCTCCAAGAAGAAACCTTACCCCACAACCGCTATTTCGTCCGTTGAGCAACTAGGTAAGCTTCATTCCCTATTTTCTTTGAAACCATTGTGATGAGGGAGATTTACTTGGGATTCTTACAAGCAAGTGGTCGCCTTTAGGGATTCCGACCGATCTACCCAGAAATCCACATCTCCTAGGTCGTTTCCAAGCCTCCATCGAATCCAAGGTGCGGACTATTGTTCTTAGGTGGCCTAGCACCAATTTTTATACGAGCCTAATGATTTTGATTGTTGAATGTTATGCTTGAAAGTCTAGAGGAACCCTAAGATCGTAGGTTGATGGAATTGTACGGATATGCATGTTTGGCTACCCCATGATGTTGTTCTTATTTCCTTACATGATTTTGTGTATGGATGGTTGCATGCTCATGCTTGTTGATTTCCATATATATTGTTGCTTAATAGTATGCATGGTTTCATTACTCCTGTGCATGGAATTTCTCAAGATGGGGAAGTGCATAACTTCCTCACAAACCCACATGACTCACACGCACTTTATTTCATGATTGCTTGTTAGAAATATTTGATTCATATGACCGAGATGCATGAAATAGGATATTGGTATGCTAGTTGATAACTCGTGTAGTTGGCTTGTTACGGATCACCCTCCTTACCCATGGGTTGGTCAGAACATGAGGCGAGATGGTAGTCCCATCGGTAGGACTATGCTAAGGCTAGACTGTGGGTTTGGGCGAGTGTGCTTGTGTGGTCGTAGTTCGACTACATGGGTCTCTTGTGCCCGATGTCACTCGTCTCACGCTCGCTTGACTCGTCTTGTCTAACCTACTATCCGACTAACCCAGTATGTTAACTATGTTTGCTCACATGTGTATGGAACTGAACCACCCCGCAACCATTGTAGCCCATTGAAAATCCACTTAAAATCGGTCCACGCCTCGTGAGCCGGGCATGGTGGAATGGGACACTATGTCCGAGCCGTCCGGCCTACGCCGGGAGTACCGCGCCTCCCGTGTGACCGCGAGCGATCCCTTCCTTTCGGCACTCCTCATGTGCTTGGTGTCGGGATGAGGAACCCGACGGGATCACGGACCGCGAGGTCTCGGCTTCACGCATTGATGGGGTCTTGGCCTCGCAACCACTTTAGGGCATTGATACGTAGGGTGAATCAGAATCCCCAACCTGCTGGATGAATGAACTTAATTAATAACTCGGCTAACACGATTGCATTGCACGCATTAGTTAGGGTGGCGACTCGGAAGTCGAGGTCGCTCTGAGGGAGTGTTGTCATATGCGATCGTTAGATGGAGTCGCTTGAGGGAGTGTTGTGGCGAGGGCATGCATCATATCATCCCGCATGCATGCATTTTAAATAAGAGTTATTAGGTGTTGATGAATGTCTGCTTTTCATTAAGTTCATATTACAATTGATGCTTGTTGTAACTTGAGATCAATAGTTCACACTGAGTTGATCACTCACTCCCACTGGGACGGTGTTTTAAAACACCAACCAGACCCATTCATAGATGCAGTGACTCGGGCATGAGGAGCTCCGGCGAGGCGAGCTTGGACGAGGAGGACAGACTCTCCTACTGCGCACTGATGGGCGGCTCTCCATCGGCTTGATCGGGCCGAATTTGGAATTGCTTGAGCCACGGCTCAACTTTACTATTTTTAGACATAGCATTCTTTTGTTGTTCTGTTGGGCAACGCCTTAGGCGACCCTTTATTATTTTTTTTGACCTGTATATATGTGTTATAACCTTCATTTCAGTAAACTGGTGCGATTGTACTTCATGCTTCAGGTAATTCCAAATTGCGCAGTTAATTTGATTAATCATAAAAAACCATAAATACATGATAAGTGACACTCGGGAACTCGAGAGTCGAGCGTATGCACGACCCCGGATTTTCTGGGGCGTTACATCCCCGTAGTGACTGCGAGCAATCTCTTTTCTCAGCACTCCCTATGTGCTTGAAATAAGGGATGGGGAACCCAATGGGATCAAGGATTGTGGGGTCCTGGCCTTGCATGTTGAGGAGCCTTGGCCACGCAACTAGTTGAGGGTATTGATACGTGGAGTGTACTAGTTTTTCCAACCTGCTAGATGAATAGAATTAATTAACAACTCGGCCAACACTATTATAATCGCATCGCACTAGTTAGGTTGGCGACTCGGCAGTTGAGGCTGTGATGAGGGAGTGTTAGTCATTCGCGATCGTTACACAGAGTCGCTCAAGGGAGTGTTGTTATGAGGTCATGCATCATATCATTCACCATACACATGCATTAACAAAATTAGTTAGGTATTTATGAATGTTTGTCTTTCATAAATTCATCATAAAATTGATACTTGTTGTAACTTAAGAATAATAGCACCCACTGAGTTGATCACTCACTCCCACTCTGGGACGGTGTTTTAAAATACCAACCAGACCCTTCAGTAGTTGCAGGTGACGCTGATTACGAGGAGTCTTGCGGTGCGAGCCTGGATGAGGAGGACGAGCTATCCTATTTTCAGTTGATAGGCGGTTCACCGTAGAGTTCACGAGCAAACTTGGATCGTCGAGTAGGGGTTCAACGCAACATTCTTTTTGGACATATCGTTTTTTTATATTTTTGATGGGCAACACCTTATGCGACCCATTGATATTGTTTTAGACTTGTATACATTTAGTCACTTTCCTTTCAGTATACTAATTGTGATCGTGATTCATATTTTAAGTAATTCCATACAGCGCATTAAACCTAATTAAACGTAAAACAGAAAAAATCGATGGTAAGTGATACCAGGGAACTTGGGAGTCGAGTGTATTGTAACGCTTTGAAAATTGGGGGTCGAGCAAAAGCTCAACTCCCATGTTCCAACGCATCACTTATGCAACATAGATAATGATGATTAAATGTTGTCTGTATTAGTGCATTAAACATGAGTGAGATTATACCAAATCAACATATAATACTCCAGATACAGTTAAATTACGCAAGCGAAAGGCTGTGATAAATATATAGAGCATATGAGTGATTGTAAGTCCCCAGAGTATGAATGTCACCAGGTTAAATAATTACATGTATAGTTCCAAAATATACAAAATAATAAGAGTGTAATGTCATCTAATTCATGTCCATGTAGCCCCAATGAAGCAACTCCAGGTCTACATAGACCCGCCAAAGAGTTGCAGGTAGGAGAACTCCTCCTTATCGTTGTAGAAGATAGGCTCCATCTCGCAAGCCTCACCATCATCTGAAACTACAATAGAGTCTGGTTGGTGTTTTAAAACACCATCCCAGAGTGGGAGTGAGTGATCAACTCAGTAGAATTATAAGGCAAATGTTAACATGTTATCAATTCAATTAAGCAGTAATGATAAAGCAGTACAATAATCATGCCCTAAGTACTCTTGTTAATGCAAGGATGAAATGCGATAATGATTTATGCCCTCGCCTGCACTCCCGCTGTGCTCAACTCCAACGCTAAAGGCACATGCAATGCGGTGCATGTACGTGATTAGCCAAGTTCTTAATTAGTCTTATTCATACAATAAGTTTAGGAAGCTACGATACCTCTCTTTATATCATTGACCTAAACAATGATCCATCTAGGGTCATCAATCCTAGTTAGTCACATACGATGGGTAGTTCCGGGTCGCTACGGAGAGGCTCGTCACCTCAGCGCAGTCCTAGTTTATACTCGAGGTCACTACGGAAAGGCCTGTCACCTTAGCATAGTCCTAGTGTATACTGAGGTCACTACGAAATACACGTCACCTGATCATAGGTCAACAGCTCGAATATAGTGTCCCACACCTCATAAGTTTTGGGTTACTCACTGGTCACTACGGGGAGGCTCGTCACCCCAGTGTAGGCGACAGCTCGACCACGGTATCCCATACACCACCATGTCCGGCTCACGAGTCTTAGCAGATCGTGGTACCAAGGTTAAACAGGCTTCACACTGGTAAGTGGTATCTTATATTTAAGCAGTTGTGTCTATAATGGTAAACACATATTAGGTTAATCGGGTTACTTGACAAGCTCGACTGGTACGAGCACACGATGAATTAGTCGACATGGAGTGCATACGCACTCCTTGTGGCCTAACCACTGTTGATAATCAGCGTACGATTCAGATTCATCGAA
The DNA here is from genome assembly GCA_030180095.1 of Magnolia changhungtana. Taxonomy (NCBI): domain Eukaryota; kingdom Viridiplantae; phylum Streptophyta; class Magnoliopsida; order Magnoliales; family Magnoliaceae; genus Magnolia; species Magnolia changhungtana. The sequence goes on along the minus strand of JASAUF010000218.1, from coordinate 3,862,775 downwards.
CGTGTCTTGGGTAGCGAAACGACCTCGACCACTAATTCGGGAATCATTACCAATTGCCTGGACTACCCAGTAGCCCAATCATATTCAAACATAATAGGCATTCATATGTGATAGTCAAACAACATGTGACAGCTAATTTAAGTATAAATCTCATTTGAGCATTTCAACAAACACACAGTGCACATGTTATCATACATAGGTATTTCATCCATAAGTCATGTAGTAGTAAGATAGGTTACATGAAAGAAACTGTAATTATAGATAAGGTAATTGGGAATCCTATCTCAACACCCTCTTTAAAATACATTTCAACAAGCATTTTCTCATTCAGGCATTTTATCAAACACTTAGACTATACATATCAACATACGTGTAATAAATTAGTTATAACGTATATTATAGCATATCCTTTCAAAAGGGAGTTGTCACACGTACCACAATCATGTATTCCCAAACAACAATCATGACAAGCACAAATCATAATTTCATATTCATGCAAACATTTCAACAAACACATGTAATGCATTAATTTCAACATAATTCATATGTATGTGTAATACACAGAGAACATCGTATCTAAGTACATGTGATAGCAATCAAGTCAGTCATAAATCATTAACTGACACTGAAAGCCTTGAAAACCATAACCTAAACATTTATAGTCCGCACCTTTCGCCGGTATACTCGTATCATACTCAATTTGAATATTATGTCTTTGTATACGACATAACGGAAACCTATAGCATGAAATAGGTTAGTTATTTTACCATTTACTCTATTTGGATAACTAACACAGATCAGGGTTAGGATTTTTTACCCAAGAACGGAATCGAAATCACCGGTATAGCGATACAGGCACGATGACTAGGCACGTGGAGCGATGTAATCGAATCCCTGCAACCAACTCTCACTCTTTCTCTCTTCTCCTCACTTTTTCCTTATCTTTTCTCTTTTCTCTCTCCTAGGGTTAGGAAATTCGTATGGAATAAGAGAGGGGTGGGTTAAAGGTCTTATATAGGCCCAGAACTGATGTCAATGGCCCCAAGGCCATGGTATACTTAGGATATAGCCAAAGGGTGGTTGTTTCGAGCCAACGGAGCTCATTTGGAGGCCCATTTTCTGCATACAGTCCAGAGAAAGTTCCCTGACAATGGATCTATGTCAGGTTAAGTTTTTTGTCCGATCGGATTTACGAATCGACCGTAGAGGACCAGTTTCAGTTCAACGGTCATCGTCACTTGATCAGGGCCACAAGTGCACTGACATGTGTAGGAAAATTTTTCTGATATAAGGGTGTAGTTGGTTCAGAATTTGACGGTCTGAAACCTTAAATTTGGCCTACAAGCGAACGGCCCAATTCACTTAAATCTAAGTCTACTTTCTAAAGTGATTCGCGTTTCTCACTCTCACACACTTCGCTTCGGGCTTAAGTTGTACGTTTTTAGATACCATTTGCACTTAATTTCTGAGATGGTTGTCAAGCCCAGTAAGGCAGTCATAACCATATAGTTTCGCAGTAATCGAACTTTCGACGCGTGGTCCAGGTCCGATACGGAGTTTCAATGTGCTCCCGAGAGCAACTGGGTTTTGAAATTGATCCTAAGTTTTTAGGTAATGTAGAGTTAGTAATTCTACTAGTTTCGGGTCTTACAATTCGTATAGAAAGCGGTTCAAGCTAATCTACCGATTAATTCAATTTAGTACTTAATTAATTTTCGTCTAATTTCTATATAATTCGACCCTTAATGATTTCTGCCTGAGGTGGTACTCAGGTCTTTGTATAGATTTTTTCGAGACGTTACATGTATACACGACTCCCAATTTTCAGGGCTTTACATGTTTCTTCTCCTTGGTGGAGGGATGGAGGGGCTATTATAAGGCTTAAGGGGTGAGTGAAAAGTCTTAAACGAGAGTGGATGTGAATTCGTAGATTTTCTGGGATTTGTAAGTGAGAGAGGATGCTTTGAAATGTGAAGAGAATATGGTATTTATATCCCTCCGATTTGGTTTTCTGAAAAATATTGTAAAGCTTAAGGCTAGAAAGAGTTTGGATGGCTAAGATTTGAGATTGCCATATCCCATGGGTTGGATTGATGGCATAAGCTATAATTTTAGCTCAAAGGGCATCGAAGTTACTTCAACATTCTGCACATGCATGAGATTGAAAAGGGAATGGGATGCACACGTACAGACAACTCACAAAAGTATAGAATGTGCCACATGGCGAGCGGCACTTGTGGGCTGCTCGCCATTTTGCTTTGCTTCAGATTCGAAGGGAGGCTTATCCCGTACACGTTGACAACTTTGGTCATCCGAAGCTGCTTTATTGCCTCATCTTATACACCGATTGGGCTTTGGAATGGCTTGAGATAGAATGGATTTATGGACCTAGCTTAACGAGGTGAGTTAACTGGGCAGGCTATGTGGGTTGATCGGGTGAGTTGAGTCAAAGGGTTGATTCTTGGGTCGACATGATAAGTTAGATTTTCCCAGAGTTTAGGTTTTTGATGGGTTTTTGTAATTGAGTTGATTGGGTTTAGGGTTGATTCCTAAGGTTTTAAGCCTTATAGGGTTTGGATTTAGGGTTTAACGTTTGGTTTGGATTTGAGGGTGTGAATAAGGGTTCAGATTACGGTCAAGGGTATAGATTAGAGCTTGTTTAATCTCAATCAACTTATCACCACGAGGTGGGGTGTCTATACCACTGTTGAAACTAGAGCTGGGCATTTTATATCCGAACCGGTGGATCCGACCCGATCAGACTTGATCAAACCCGATTCGAACAGAACCGATGGTCAGGATCGGTCAGGATCGGGTAGTATAAGTCAGATCCAAAATATTTTCGGGGCGAATTCAGATAGTCCTTATTCTGACCCGACCCGATCCGTAATTCGATCCGATTGGATCCGATCCGACCCAATCCGAAGTTATGTGTTTCATCCATTCCGTTCATCCATTTTACAGATCATTCCAGGGCTTTATACAAAAAATTGATATGGATATAAATATCAGGTGGACCACATCACAAGAAAACAATAATGATTGGATATCCACCATTATAATCCTCCTAAGGTCCACTGTACTGTTTATTTGAAATTTAATCTGTTGATTAGGTTATAAGGACCCATATGAAGGGAAACAATAAATATCAGCTTGATCAAAAACTTTTATGGCCTCCAAAATGTTTTTAATGGTTAACGTTTATTTAACATTTTTTTCTATAATGTGGCCCACTTGAGATTTCGATATACCTCATTTGTTTTTCTCATAACTAAAATGATCTATAAAAATAGATAAAGGGCATGGATGAAACACATACATCATGGTGGGGCCCACAGATCACCGACCACCAACCAGTGGCCGATGGCAAGGGGAGTAGCCAGTCTGTTTCTGGTAGGGTACCAACGTCTGGTGCACCTCGAGCTTCGGGCGCTCCAAGTTGTACGAACGGTTCAAAGGAGATCAAAGCGATATGGGCTCCACAGTGATGTATTTATTATATCTACACCGTTCATATGTTTTTAGAGAAAATGATAAAGAATTATCTAAAAATAAAAAACAATATCAAAAGATCACATGGACCATACCTCAAATAACAGCAGAAAATGATTTTCACCATTAAACAATTCATGTGTTCCACTTAATAGTTAGATCTATCTTATTTTTCGTCTCAAGCCTTAAGAAGTGCTCGCCAAATGGATGGACGGTTTGGATATAGCATATATCCTATGATCAGACCCACATAACTCACAAACATCAATATAATATTGATTACGTGACTCGTGCTTGCGTGAAAGGCAAGCTACTGCCATCCAAAATTAAATTTCGGGCAGTGCACCTGGCACGTCAAAAATTAAATTTTAGTAAACGTATGTACACGGTAGATTGAAATATTCCAGAGCTATGTGGGGCCCACCTTGATGTATGTATTTTATCTAAGCCGTTTATCTATTTTGAAATACTATTTTACACCATAGGCATAATAATTCGGTATATTAAAGACTGAAGTGGACCACACCACATGAAACAGTTGAATTAACGTTCATACGATTTGAATCGTACCCAACCTGATCCGACTCGGTTTCCTGACCGAGTCCGATTCTGTTCGGGTCTGGCCAATCATGCATCGGATCTGTCCGAGTCCGGTGACCCGGATTGAGTCTCGAATCTGATCAAGTTCGTGTCCAGCCTTGGGAATTTCGGGTAGGAACAGGTTGGGCGTAATCCGTTCTGATCCGGACCGTTGCCCAGCTCTAGTTGAAACCTTCCTAACACTCACCATGCTATTTATTTGTCATCCAACCTGTTCACAAGGTCACACATACCTGGATGAAGAGAAAACACAAATATCAGCTTAATTCAAAACTTTTGTGGCCCCCATGGAATTATTAATGGTAGCCATTCAAGCCCCACTGCTTTCCATGGGGTGTTCCACTTGAGCTTTATATCTCCTTTTTTTTCCCATGCCCTAAAATGATCACGCAAAATTGATAGATGGTATGGATATGATACATATATCATGGTAGGGCCCACATAACTTGGTGACATCAACACACCATCAAGGTTGGTGGTGTGTGGCCCACATTGCAATCCGGTGGTGTGTGCCCACCATGCAATCAACTTCCCACTCAGATCGCGAACTCTCGAATTTTATACTACAAGTACTTTTTGGAGAGGAGAATTTATCAAAATACTCTTAGTTTTTTTTTTTTTTGGTTTCTCTTTAAAAAGTGATAAATTTAAGAAGCGTCATGTGTTATGTATATGATATCAAATCCTTCAAACAAATGTAACCCATTGCTATGATCATCCAAAAAAAGGAAGTAAATACATATCCTGTACCTGACAACCCCTCCTCATACATTCCCAATATTGCTTGTACAACTGTCCATATATGCTTGTAGATAATATATATTTCTCTAGCGCATTTTTTTAAACTCAAGGTGCTCTGAAAGGAATGATTCAATTTAGAAAGCCATTAACAGATAAATTAAAAATTGAATTAAATCTTCCATGGCATCTAAATCTTAGTAGCATAAGCAGTAAACATGCAAGATTGTAACTTGAGTTGACAGTTGTAACAATATATTTGAATTCTAATACCATTTAGAGAAAGCTTAAGGCAATATATCAATGAATAGAGACAAATGCTGGTGCCAAATGCTTTCAGATTGCAATCAATGGTGATGAAATCTCATAGGCAATGCAGACATTTTAATAAATGAGCAAAATCTCAAACTTTCTAATCCAGAGAGAGTTGATCCCATCCAAAGTGAACAGTTTGCAAATAGTAGTTAACTGCTTCTAGTGCACATGATACAAGTGCACAATGTTTTAGAAGATTTTCTAATCCAGTGATCCAACGGCAACTAGATATCAAAGAATATAGATGTCAATAATCAACAATTCAGGTGTACATCAGTTCAAATTTCTAAATCTAGCGAGCTAAATGACAATCGAATATCAGATCCAACTAGAATTGAATGAGAAAGGAGCAACAGGTATGTTTAAATATAGTGTTAGATTTGGTGATATGGTTGAACAACAAAAGAGTTTTGATGGGTGATTAAGCTAGTAAATTATGGGGCATAGATGATATAAATGCTTATATTTATATTAAGATTATATTTCTGAAATATAATAAATAGGAATTATATTGTTGAAAGCTTGTCCATATAATTTTATTAAAAATAATAAAAATATATATAATAGATGAATAATATATAAGAAATCTTAAAAAATATACACGCATGAATTTATATCATATTTATATATAATATGTATAGTTGTACATGTTCATCTCTAGATACATATTCTACACTCTAACAAGAACCACTGTAGAGAGAAACATCGTGGAAGTTACTTTTCATATTCAAGAGCGATGTGTCCTTAAACGCATCTTTGAGAGTTTTCCCATGTTTTTATTCCTCAACAATTACAGAAGCATGGCATACACCTCTTTGAAGCTTGGCATGCTTTAAATGACTAACAACAGGACTAAGAGTTCACCATCTCAACAACCATTTTGGTAATCGGCATAAGAGTATAAAGTCGCCTCTCTTCCCTTTATAGACAAGCAAATAGAGAAGAAAAAGACAAGATTGAGTAATAACGAGACAAATGCTATAAAAGAAAAACTTCATCAAAATAAGGTGGGATGAAATTTTTGTAATTTTGTTTTTGATAAAGTCTAGAGGGGACACTTCATTCCTCACTTATACTTTGATCTATCATTCGTAGAGATGAAGATCTATCATTCATAAAAATGAAAGGCTGTCTCATTCATCACATGTAAAAATGGAAATTAATCTCCTTTGATATTTATGTAAACAAATCTTACTACTATTAATATTTTCTCTTGTTTGTTTGTTAATGAAGGGTTTCATCTATGAGACATAATTAATAAAAGCTTGCGGTGTGTCACAGCTTAGAATGTATTATTCCCAGCATTTATAGTGATTGTCTCATTTTGAGTAGACGAATGTCTCCAAACCTAAATTTGGTTGTTTTAAAGCTCTAGATCTGATGCCCATGTGATGTTTAATTCCCTCAGTCAATGGCACGTGTCACTGATTTGGGATATTCATTAGGTAGTGAGCATGCTTACCAAAAATTATGGTAGTCCACTTATCAAGTGGGCCACATATGAATATTGAATTAAGACCACTGGATATTTTTTCTAATGATCTATTTCGCTCATGCAACTTTGACCTACTCGATCAACAGACAAACAAACAAAAAAAAAAAAAAACATTGCTTTCAGTCTATCAAATGCTTACAACCCACTACTAAATGAATGGCCCAAATCTCTAAAATGTGAACTATTCCATGTGGCAACCTAGCATTGCCTGGGCTTATCATATAAGTTCCATATTATGTGAAAACCCTACAATAAGCTTATTTTGCCACATTAGGTTCTAATCCATGAGTTAGTAGTAGACAGAGTGCGTTCCAACATTAGGGTCAAGGGTTTGAGTGCTTATGCAGAGTGTGTTAAAAATAAAAATAAAAAGTTTATTTTGCTACTTTTAATTATGGAGCTACTATGATTTTTCTTCATGGCATCCAAATGGTCCAAAAGGGTTACCCGACCATGCAAGTGGGACATTCTAAAAGTTAGACCAATTCAACCATCACTTAACCTATATGTGAATTTCGAAATTTTTGGGCCATTATCCATTGTTTTTTCTGGTGTGATCCACCTTACGTATTAGTCTTTTTTTTTTTTTTTTTTTAAATCCCATCATCATGGCGAAGATCACTTGATGAGTAAATGGATCACATAACAACAACATGGTGGACCACACCAGAAGATAACGCATAACCATAACAAACCTGCGATTTCTTAGTAGCCCAAAAATGTTTAGATTGACCTTATTTTTGGGGTGTCCTACTTTTAAGTAAGAGGACCTTAGGTGACACGACCTTTTTCAATGGATTGATGCCCATGCGCAAGAGCTACAGAATAATTTTATTCTAAGAAGATTTTCCCTATAATCACCATTTTCTTCTCTTTGAAACATCCTACTTTTTTATTTTTCTTTTTTCGCCTTCTAATTTTAAGTAGGTCTGGCAATGGATCTGACCTAGGGCTCAGTCACATTTAGGAACCAACCCTAAGCCAGGCCTTATCTGGCTTTAGTTTTAGGGTTGGAAGTGGGCCACTGGCCCATTTCCACTCCTATTAGCTATTGTGTACCCGAATATCCTATCCGTCGGTTGTCTCCATGCTCATATTTGAACTGGAAGGTAACTCCCATTCAGAAAGTGGAAAGAAATTCCTGCTGAAATGGACAGTGGGAGATTTGGGTACACCATCAATAATGATCCTATGTGTACACACAATTATTTTCCCTTTCGCCCAACACTAGTCAGCTAGCTGGTGTCAAACCTTTGTGACCCTTACCATGATGTATGTGTTTTATATCCACGCCCTTTATTTATTTTGCCAGCTCATTTTAGTATATGAATCAAAAAATGAGGTAAATCCAAATCTTAGATGGACCACACCACAGGAAGCACGGGGTATTGAGCCTTCACCGTGGAAAATTTTTTTGGGCCACAAGCTAATTATTTTTGTGTTTTTCCTTCATTCAAGTTTGTGTGATCTTTTCATCATGTGAATAAACATTATAATAGAAGTTTCTAAAGGTTGATGTCCAATCAACACTATTTCCTGTGGCGTGGTCCATCTGAGATTGAGATCCGGATCTGCATCATTTTTTGGATAATGACTTAATATGAACTAGAAAAATAGATGGACGCCATGGATAAAATATATACATCATAGTGGGGCCCACAAAGCTTTATCGCTAATTAGGTTGGTGTTGGGGTCACTAGTGAAACTGCATGCCTAACAATGACAAATAGGGCTGAAAGCATGGAATACAGTAGATCTATCTATAATATATTGTTGTGGAAAATATTTGATTATATATATGTATATATATAATGTTTATTAAAAACTTGATTTTTAGTGTTTTTGGGAATAATTTCATAACGAAAATGAGAGAAGAAAATCTTAGATTTATAAGTAGGGTGTTGAGTACCTTACTATTTGCTTGGTCAATCCGTAGAGTACCAAGACTTGAGTGTTCTAGTTTCGCACCAGAACACACCCGCACGGGCATAGTCTTTGTCTTGGTGCGAGTGCGTGGGCATATGAGGCAGTGTGGTTGTAAAAGCGTTAGTGTTGCACTTCGCACATGTCGCAAATGAATCGCTCCATCGCAACCTTATCCAAACCAATGCGAGTTGCGATGCGACAGTGTATATGGGTTAGGTTACTTGAATAATGTGCATAAGAGATCTAAAAGAGACCTGTTCACCTTGTATATGAGCCGGAACTAGCCGTTTAAGAGGTGTTGTAACTGTTCATGCAGTATTAAACCAAACCATGCTGAAACTGTTGTACGTGGCTAGCCCAATAATCATAAACGGCTAGTTACTGAGTCTAAATGGCTAATATGCAGCTGGTTTCCCACATGCAAAATGGTCAGAAACTGCTAAATAACTGTTAATTTCTAACCAACAGATAAAAACGATTATGTGGAGTTATGACCCTGGACTAAAACATCCAGCAACCCTAGCCTATATAAAAAGAGCTTGGGTGGTTCATTGGACCATCAAAACCACTGGAACCACTCTCTCATATGAACAAACTAAAAAAGCTCAATGTTCTCTGATCAACCAACAAGGTTCAATACGAACTTTAACCATTAGCCAATAAGTCCTCAGGAGATAGACTAGTGTAGTGGTATAAGCGACTATTTCATTTTTTACTTTCTCTTTGATTCAAGACTTTTCTTTGAGTTTTTAATTTGCTAGTAAATTATGCATACATAATTTCATTAGTGGTTTCTTCATGTTTGCTGAATGCAAAATCACATTCAAGCTCATCGTATCCTAGAAGTTATTTCCTTGCACTTGTTAGTAATCTCGATTTCTTTGGTGAATAACTCTTCAACATGTTTTTAATATTTTCTGTTTCTTTTATTATTTTGCCAAAATTATAAATATGTAATTTGATAATATCAAGTCTGTAACATATCTGTGAGGTAGGGTTCATCCATATGGTGGTCCTATTATGTTGAGATCAGGTCCATCCATATATGAGTCCATGGATGGCTTATTTGGTCCAAAATTAAAATTTGATAAAACCAAAATTAATATGTAATTTGATAAAACCAAAATTCATTTTAAAGCCCTTTCATATCTTCCTTTACAAAATAATAATAATAATAATAATAATAATAAATCCTTGGCTATTATGTTTTGTGGACAACTAAATTGCTACAAAGCATCATATCACTAAACATTTTAAACCATTTCCCATCCAAGCAACTAGATGGATGGTCCAAAATTAAAATTGACATTTCAATTATTTAAAGACCGGTTCCTCGACAACTTAGAATAATCTTAATCTATAGTGTTATGCATGGCACCAACCATGGTGTAGGACCCACATACACTCGTCCGTAGGGTGCGGCCACTCTATTTCCCTCCCCAACCCAAAAATCAGGAAGATCTAAAACACGGGTGGATCAGGAAGATCTAAGATCACACCACAGGGTACGGTTGGGATGGTAATGGCCATCAATAGAACTTTCGGATTGTGTGTGGAGCCCACCATATTTTTTATATGGTATCCAATCCATTCAAAGGACGTGCCCCACTACTAGGATGAGTAAAACCCCAAAAATCATACCATTCTAAAATTGAAGTGGGTCACGCCACGTATGGGAATGATTTTACATAGTGTGGTCCAATAGAGTTTTAGGTCAGTTTGATTTTTAGGTTTAAAGGATAACATAAGCTGGGTCACATGATGTACGGATGGGATCATGGTGGGGCCCGTCAAAAACCTTGTAGATGAACCGTCCTCTAATTAAAGCCGCACAGACTGATTTATATACACGCAGATTTCTTTTTTGGGATTGAAATGTTGCGGGGAATTGAAATCTGTACCATTTCGATTAACAAAAGAGAAATAGGTGGATGTAAAATCAACTAGGCGGGGTGTAAACATCAATTTGAAGTCATCGGCCTTGACTGCGGACAGGCCGTAGCAGTTCCTTAATTAGATTTTCGTCCCTTGCGCATTCGCTTCATTCCTGCCACGTGGTGAGCGGATGCTATCTCTACTCGCAGGATAGTAAAGTGTACTCGCTTACATGATATTTAGACAAGAAGCTCATGCTAATGTATCTGAGCCGTTAATCCCTAGGGCGATCGCTCCATTCCTACCACGTGGTGAGCACATGTCATCTCTACTCATAGGATAGTAAAGTATACATGCTTGCATGATATTTAGATAAGAAGCTCACACCAATGCATATGAGCCGTTAATCCCTTGCGCGATAGCTCCATTCCTAGCAAGCAGATGTCATCTCTACTTGCAGGATAGTAAAGTGTACTTGCTTGCATGATATTTAAATAAGAAGCTCACGCAAATATATCTAAGCTGTTAAGCCCTTGGGCGATCGCTCCATTCCTACCATGTGGTGAGCAGATGTCATCTCCACTCACGGGATAGTAAAGTGTACTCGCTTGTATGATATTTAGACAAGAATCTCACGCCAATGTATCTGAGCCATTAATTCCTTGGGCAATCGCTCCATTCATGCCACATGGTGAGCAGATGTCATCTCTACTCACAGGATAGTAAAGTGTACTCGCTTGCATGATATTTAGATAAGAAGCTCACGCCAACGTATTTGAGCCATTAATCCCTTGCGCGATAGCTCCATTCCTACCACATGGCGAGCAGATGTCATCTCTACTCACAAGATAGTAAGGTGTACTCGCTTGCATGCATGATATTTAAACAAGAAGCTCACGCCAATGTATCTGAGCCGTTAAGCCCTTGATCGACTCACTTGTATGATATATAGGCAAGAAGCTCTTCCCAATGTATCTGAACCGTTAATCCCTTGCATGATAGCTTCATTCCTGCCGCGTGGTGAGCAGATGTCATCTCTACTTGTAGGATAGTAAAGTGTACCCGCTTGCATGATATTTAGACAAGAAGCTCATACCAACTTATCGGAGCCGTTAATCCCTTGCGTGATCTCTCGGTTCCTGCCACATGGCGAGCCTATGTCATCTCAACTCGTAGGATAGTAAAGTGTACTCGCTTGCATGATATTTAGACAAGAAGCTAATGCCAATGTATCTGAGCCGTTAATCAGGCAAGGAGAATTGTGGTCAAAATCTAGGCAGGAAGGCCACAACAAATACTGAGTATGGGCCCCTCTTTCTGATCACCGTCCATCCATTAAATACAATCAAGGCCAGCCAGATTGTTTGAAGGAGGCTTTGTCTTAGCTTGACACGTGTGCTAAAGCTTCCCCGCCAGAATCACGTGGGCCGATGATACGGTGGAGTACGAAAAACCCTATCATGGGAGAGCAATCTCTCCACAAGACACGTGGCGGGGTGATGTATGGCCTGGGATAATCCTGTCCGCTGCTTTTTCCGCGGTCTGTCCTTACTGCGATTTGGACTGTTCTTATATCCGTACGAACTTTAATGGCTATGATCAGATTCAGATGGATGGGGGGACCTTTTAGACGGAATCCGTTGCCCATCCCTTGACACGTCTTCCGTGAAGAGATTTTTTTTTACCATGTTACGGTCCACCGCAGAAACCTACGCCGTCCAAGCCTGCCAGGTGTTAGTACGATCTAACCATTAACTGCCACGTGTCGTATTTTAATTGGGGGAAGAATTCGGTGAGGCCAGGGAACGCCTACTTTGGTGAGGCCATGATCGTGGCCCACCTTAATGTATGTGTTATATATCCACGCCGTCCATCAGTTTTTCCAGCTCATTTTAGGTCATGAGCCCAAAATCGAAGTAGATAAAAATCTTAGGTGGGCCACACCTCAGGAAACAATGGAGATTTAATGTTCACCATTAAAAGCTTCTTGTGGGCCACGAAAGTTTTGGATCAAGATAATATTTATTTTTTCCCTTCATCCAGGTCTCTGTGACCTTACCATCAGGTTAGATGGCATATAAACATTACGGTGGGTCCTAGGAAGTTTTTAATGGTGAGGATTAAATCATCTGTTTCCTTTGGTGTTTCTCACCTGAGATTTTCATCTGCTTCATTTTAATATCTAATGCCTAAAATGATCTGGAAAAACGGATGGACGGCGTGGATATACAAGATATAATCAAGGTGGGCCCCACAGTCACGTCCTCACTGAAGTGGGTGTTTCCTGGCCTCACCGAATCCGCCCTCTTTTTTATTGGTTGAGTACTTTAACGATGCTGCTGACGTGTCATGTCGCTATCTAAAACCGACTGGAGAGGGAATGAGCTAGTGATGGGCTAATCATGTCGCGACGAGTTTTGGATGGAAGTATTAGTTTATACACTACCATCAACTTCTTTTAAAATTACGAGATTACCACCGTTTGGATTATTCGTTGCGGCCATCCGGAGGGTTAAAAATGGCAGAGAGCGGATACTTCCGTAGCGTTTTATTATGGTCCTCGAAGGTACTGTTTGGGTGCACCCCAAATCGCTATCTAATCAGGTATCAAGCTAAGATTTTCATGGCGTGCGCTCTTCATGCCATGTCAAGAACGCCCAAACGGTGCCCATAAAGTTTCTCATACAGCTAGTTGTACGGTTGGCCTACAATACCACTAGTTGCATTGGAATTTGTACATGTGGGACCGTCCAAACATCAATCTGAACCGTTAAGTCGGCATTTAGCAAGTGAATATGCAGGGACTACACTGATCAAACAATCTTAACCATCTGATAATTAGGGTGTAAAAATGGATGGCTCCAAAATCATTAACTCGAAGTATCCATTAGGTGGGATTCTTTTTGAATGGATAGATGATGATTCCCCAAAAGCACTTTGATTTGTCATTAGTGACTTGTAAAATGAACGGTGGTAATCAAACTGACTAACATTTAAAAGGATAGGATTATCCATTTAATGTTATTTTTGCATGGTGTTTGTACAACAGTGGGCCCGAACGGATAGACTTTTCAGATCAATGTTTAGACAGCCCCACGTGTCCAAAGCAGCTACTTGTATTGTAAGGCTACCACTGAAGATTCTAGTACTGAAAGTGTGCATCATCAAATCCCAGAGATCCAAGCCGTCCATTATGTTCACCTACGTGGAAAAAATCACTTTGATGAACAGATCACAGCCATCTGATGAAAGGCTTGCAGAACAGACCGTTAAGGACATCCATCTTGTTAGCTCATGATTGGACGCCTGTAATAATCAGGTTTCCATATGCAAAATCTGATGGACCGTCCGATACAAAAGTCAGTAAAGATCATAACTGGGCCACATTTGGAATAGACATTACATCAGGAAATCCTGTCTTTTCATTGAACTGGCCATGGACCCAAAATCACAACCAACTTACATGACCGCTCATTTCTTTCCTGAAAAGAAATCTTCATTTTAATAGCTAAGAATTTCCAATCAAAGCTATTTTCTGGCCATGGGCCATCCATGGTAGGACCTGTTTGATGGACGGTTCGGATCCTAACATTTTGGTTAGTTAAAGAAAGAAAAAGGGACACGCATCTCATGTTTTTTCCTCATGGAATTAGATATCCCAAGTTCGTATAAAGCCAAGCAAGCAAACAAAAAGAAGCATAGAAAAAGCACCTTCTTCAATGGTGGGCCACATTCCCAACAACCCTGCTTTGTAATTCTCTTTCATGCGGAATAGTATTCGGCCGAGTAAAATATTTTCATGCTCACTCTCACACATGTGGAGTGTATCACACGTGTTCAAGATCCAAGCAACTCATCAGATGACCCACTGTAAATCCCATGTCCCACTAATCATTCCCATCCAATTACCAGGTGGGCCACGAGTAGAAAACGCGCTGACAATTAATACAAAACTAACCAACGGCTCAAAATAAAAAGATCCATCTGGCTCTCATGATGGATCTAGCCATATAAGGAGTAGGATTCATCTGATGAACAGATTGGATCTTTAACACGTGTGCTATATTTCCACGTGTAAGAAGCGAGTGCAGAAAAAGTGCATACGATCCAGCTCACTGCTGAAGGATCAATGTTGATAATTTAAGAAGAAGGCAAGGGTATTTTGGTCAAAAACGAAAAAGCAGCTCCACAGAGAGAGCCTTAGCGTGTTGAGTTTGTGTGCTGGTTTGATGTGATGTGAACGCCCAAAAGCAGTGGTTTCTGCCGCTGAGTGGTTGATGCCTTTTTATTTATTTATTTAATAAAAAAATATCGATACTCTGGCAGAGTGTGATGTTGATACGCAGGCACTTGTAAATCATGTTGCTTACAAGGAGTCAAGCTAAACTGTTCAAATTATTTTACCCAGTGTAAATATATCATGAAAGTTTTTATTAATATTATTATTGAAATAACAGATTGATGGATATTTACTGATGAAATGAAAAAATTCAACAGTTTTCAGCAAACAAGTGTCCACTAATCAATGGTTAGGATTTTCTAATTAATCTGATCTTGGGGCTGTGAGTTGAAACAGTGGGATGCAGAATGTAGTGAGTTTTGTTTGATTTAATATATGCAACGTGTATAATTTCTTACTGGGCATGTGTATCAAGAGTCATAAGCCGCCTGAGTATGGTATAACTCCTTTTCTGTCAGCGCTTTATCAATTATATGGGGAGAAAAGAATGAGGTGATTCGAGGGAGTATCCCAAACTATGGTTCGCTTGGCCTCAATCCAAATTGTTTGCCAGCGGATGCCACGTGGCATGTTCACAGTCCACGTCAGACGATCCTGGTAAACGGATTGGCTACTCCCCCTCCCACCAGGCCCGTGGCTGGTGGTCAGTGCTCCGTGAGCCTTACCATGATGTATGTGTTTCATCCATTCCGTTCATTATTTTTACCGATAATTTTAGGGATTTATCCGAAAAATGAGAGGGATATAAATATCAGGTGACCAAATCATAGGAAAACAACAGTGATTAGATATCCACCATTTAAATCCTCCTAAGGCCCATTGTACTGTTTATTTGACATCCAATCTGTTGATTAGGCCATAGATACCCAGATGAATGGAATAAACAAAGATCAGGTTCATCCAAAACTTTTATAGCCCCCAAAAAGTTTGTAATGGTCAACATTCATTCAACACTGTTTTGTATAATGTGATCCATTTGAGATTGGGATATACCTCATTTTTAATCTCTTACAATAAAATGGTCTAGAAAAATAGATAGAAGGAATAGATGAAACACATACATCATGGTGGGCCCACAGAGTACGACCATCAGCCGTTGGCTGGGGAGTAGCCAATCCGTTTCCATCGCTCTGACTACTGGGGCCACATGGTGTTAGGATGTAGCGGAAGCGGATTGGCTGATGTACCGCACGCCAGCTATATAGCTGTGGTGGGTTGACGTCACCAAGTTCTGTGGGTCTTATTATGAGGTATGTGTTATATCCAACCGTCCTTTGGTTTAGCAAGCTTGTCCAAAGGCTTGAAAGGAAAAATTAGGCGCGAAACTTGTCCGAAGGGTTGAAACGAAAAATACAACAAGTACAGGAGGTTACGAGAGATTGAACATCTACCGTTGAAACCCTTAGAACCCGCGCGGAGTCACATAAGTTTTGAATTGACTTGATATTTGTTTTTACTCTCCCTTCAGGTTTTTGTGACGTTATCAGCAGACGTCACCAAGTTCTATAAGTCTCATCACGAGGTATGTGTTATATCTCAGCCGTACTTTCATTGATGAGCTTATCCTAAGGCTTGAAATGAAAATTAAGACAACAGTACAAAAGGCTATAAGGGTATTGAACGTTTATCATTGAAATTCTTAAAACCCTTCTAGGTAGAGGTAGGCATTTTTTATCTGATCCGGTGGATCTGACCTGATCTTACCTGATCCGCTTTGATTTGAATCGATTCGAAGGCTTGGATCGATGCGGTTCGAGTAAGGTTAGTATGATCCGACTGTTCATCGAATCGAGGCCGGATCATAGCGAATTCAGATCGATCCGAACCGAAATCTGAACTGAATGGATCTAATCCGATCCGATCAAATCTGGTCCGTCATTTTTCTCGTATGCAAACATCTCCCCTTCATTTTCTTTCTACCACTCATCTACTCCCTCCAACAAAACAACGGGTTCAACCCCTAAAATGATCTGAAAAAATGAATGGACGGTGTAGATCAACCACATGCATTCACAGTGGACCCACATGCATTCACACTTGGAGTGGGCAACTATACAGCTGTATGTTGCTGCCTTGCTTAAATTCAAATCACTTTCTTGTATCACACGCAAAAGTGATAAGTTGAGTAACGAATGGACGGTGTGGATCAACCACATGCATTCACAGTGGACCCACACGCATTCACGCTTAGAGTGGGCAACTATACAGCCGTATGTTGCTGCCTTGCTTAAATTCAAATCACTTTCTTGTATCACACGCAAAAGTGACAAGTTGAGTATCCTGCGAGACTCCCTACCGAGGCGACGTCACCGGATTCTGTGGGACCCACCATGATGTATGTGTTGTATCCACACCATCCATCAATTGTTAGAGATCATTTTAGGCCATGAGACAAAGAATGAGTTAGATCTAGGTTTGGAGTGGACCCCACCACAAAAAACAGTGGTAAGAGTGACTCTACCGTTGAAACCATCCTAAGGTCCACCATTATGTTTATTTGAAATCCAATGTGCTCACAAGTTAAGACAGACATGGAAGAAGGGAAAACAAATATTTCAGTTTGATCGAAAATTATCCGTGGGCCTTAGAAAATTTTAATGGTGGGCATCACTCTCTCCACTGTGTTCTATGGTGGGGTCCATTTGAGCCTTGAATTTGACTCATTATTTGGCTCTTGCCCTAAATTGATATCTTCAAATGAATGAATGGAGCGGATACAACACATATATCATGGCGGGTCCCATAGAACTTAGTCACGTCACTTCTGTAGGGGATAGAGAGTCTAGCTACGTCTCAACCTGTCAATAGCTAATCCGCCTCCCACACGCAACCTGCAAAAGGTAAAAGCCGTTGTACATATGTGTCATGCAAGGATGAGCGGTTACGCGCCTCGAGCTCTGAGTTGTACAAACGACTCAAATGAGATCAAACTTACGTGGCCCCACCATAACGTTTATTTTCCATCTAATCCGTTAATAAATTAATAATGTTAAAAATACATGGATAAAGTGAAAAAACAAATTTCATATTGATCCCAAACTTCTGTAATTTGAAAAAGGTTTCAATGGTAAACAATCAATCCCTCATTGTTTTTTGCAATGTGGTCCAACTGATCTTTAGATCTGTCTTATTTTTGGCTCAAGCCTTAAGACAAGCTCTCCAAATGGATGGATGGTTTAGATCAATCCCTTCTCTCTTTTAATCCGAACGGTACTTAATCCGATTAGTTTTTCTGACTGAGTCGGACTCGGTTCGGGTCAGACTATCAGTGCATCGGATCGGATCGAGTCCGATGGCCTAGACTCGGTCTCGGATCGAATCGAGTTCGGGTCAGGCCAGGTAGAATCCGGACCGAGTGGAGTTAAACCCAATCCGATCCAACTCGGTCCGATGCCTGACTCTACTTCTGGGTCACATAACTTTTGGATCAATATGATATTTGTTGTTACTCTCCATCTAGGTCTATGTGACCTTATCAACAGATGTCGCCAAATTCTGTGGGTCCTATCATGAGGTATGTGTTATATCCTAGCTATCTTTTCATTCAGCAAGCTTGTCATAAGGCTTGAAACGAAAAATAAAACAATAGTAGAAAAGGCTATGGAGGATCGAACGTCTACCATTGAAACCCTTTGAACCCTTTTGGGGTCATATAATTTTGGATTGACATGATATTTGTTTTTACTCTCCATCGAGGTCTATGTGACCTTATCAACAAACGTCACCAAGTTATGTGGGTCCCATCATGAGGTATGTGTTATATCCCAACTGTCATTTCCTTCAGCGAGCTTGTCCTAAGGCTTGCAACGAAAAATAAGACAACAGTGCAAAAGGCTACGGGGGATTGAACGTCTACCATTGAAATCCTTGGAACCATTTTAGAGTCACATAAGTTTTGGATCAACATGATATTTGTTTTTACTCTACATCCAGGTCTATGTGACCTTATCAACAGCTGTCACCAATTTATGTGGGTCCCATCATGAGATATGTGTTATATCCTAGTCGTCTTTTCATTCACCAAACTTGTTATAAGGCTTGAAACAAAAAATAAAACAGCAGTAGAAAAGGCTATGGAGGATCGAACGTCTACCATTGAAACCCTTTGAACCCTTTTGGGGTCATATAAGTTTTAGATTAACGTGATATTTGTTTTTACTCTCCGTCGAGGTCTATGTGACCTTATCAACAGACGTCATGAAGTTCTGTGGGTCCCATCATGAGGTATGTGTTATATCTCAACCGTCATTTCATTCAACAAGCTTGTCCTAAGACTTGAAACGAAAAATAAGACAACAGTGCAAAAAGCTATGGGGGATTGAACGTCTACCATTAAAATCCTTGGAACCCTTCTGGGGTCACATAAGTTCTGGATCAACATGATATTCGTTTTTACGGTTTTACTCTCCATCCAGGTCTATGTGACCTTATCAACAGACGCCACCAAGTTTTGTGGGTCCCGTCATGAGGTATGTGTTATATCCCAACCATCCT
Organism: Magnolia changhungtana; assembly: GCA_030180095.1. NCBI lineage: Eukaryota > Viridiplantae > Streptophyta > Magnoliopsida > Magnoliales > Magnoliaceae > Magnolia > Magnolia changhungtana. Next base: position 3,843,600 of record JASAUF010000218.1, on the reverse strand, counting down.
TTTATTTAGCGAGCCTATCGAAGGCTTGAAATGAAAAATAAAACAATAGTGGAAAAGGCAACGGAGGATTGAATGTCTACCATTGAAACCCTTGGTATCCTTTTAGGGTCACATAAGTTTTGGATCGACATGATATTTGTTTTTACTCTCCAATCAGGTCTATGTGACCTTATTAACAGATGTCACCAAGTTTTATGGGTCCCATCATGAGGTATACGTTATATCCCAACCGTCCTTTCATTCAACAAGCTTGTCCTAAGGCTTGAAACGAAAAACAAGACACGGGTTATCAAACGTTTACCGTTGAAATCCTTCGAACCCTTATGGGGTCATATAAGTTTTGGATCAACATGATATTTGTTTTTACTCTCCATCCATGTCTATGTGGCCTTATCAACCAACTTCATAGGTTCTATGGGTCCATCATGAGGTATGTGTTATATCCCAACTGTACTTTCATTTAGCCATCCAGTCCTAAGGCTTTATAAGAAAAATAAGACTGATTCAGAGATTTTGTGGACGAAACTGCAAAAAGCTGTGGGGGGATCCATAATCTATCATTGAAACCATTTTGGCGGTCATAGAAGTTTTGGATCGATAGGATGTTTGTTTTAAATCTTCACCTGGTATGTGTGACCTTGTAAACAGATTGGATGGAGAGTAAATGCGACGGTGGCCCTACTAATGTTTTAATTGTGAGAATTATTGTCTTGTTGCTATTTCTGGTGTGGCCCACTTAAGTTTGGATATGATTCATTTTTCATATCATGCTCTAAAATGATCTCGCAAAATAGATGAACGGTGTGGATATAATTAAAACATCATTTCGTAGAACTCGAGCTCGAGGACCGTCATCGCTCGTCTTCACACGACACGTACCCACGCCAGCTATATCGCTGGTGTATGGTGCACTAGCCAATCCGCTTCTGGATGCAACGGTGGATGGAAACCACTGGAAGGTCTCACGCGCAATTGGCTGTAAATGGAAGAAAGCGGGAATTAGCTGCATGTGGGGCCCACTATGATGTTTGTGTATCATCCCATCCATCCAACAGGGTTGCCCTGTCGTGAAAATAAGATGGTCCGTAATCATGCCGATTTAATTTCATGTGGACCACGAGATTGAAAGGATGGAGCTCCAAGAACCTTGGAATTCACATGGTGGTCCACTTGATGGTTCCAAAGCCTTATTTTTTGGGATATCCCACTTACAAAAACGTGAGATTACCCACTCCACAATTCTAAGATTTGGTAGGAAGTTACTAATGTCAAAGCTAGGTGGGGCCTACTGCCATCCACTAATGTCATGATGCAAGAAAAAAATATGAGGCAGATCAAAAATCCAAGTAGGTCACGTGATAGTAAACATTTGAAATTGAATACCTACCGTTGAAATATTGGTTGGGTTATAGAAGTTTTGAATTTAATTGATATTTTTGTGTTCCATCTCATTGAAAATAATATTATAAACAGTTTGAATGTTATATATGGGCCTGGTTGATTTTTGAAAGCATGTGTAATTACTCCTCTAAATGGGTAATTATTATCATTTCACTTTGTTTGAAAATCAAATGAATTTTTGCCTCGGAACGGTTTAAAAGAATTAGTTTAAAATTGTGTACCCTAATGTGACGTGTATTATGTGTCAAATCCGGCCATCCGTTTTACCACAATATTTTAAGGCATGATTCTAAAAATGAGGTAAATCTAACGGTCAGGTAGCCCACACCAAAAGAAACAGTGGCCCAAAGAGATTTTTAACAATTATTATTCAATTTCCTTTTTCCCATGGCATGGGCTACTTGAGTTTTGGATATGCCTCAATTTTTGGCTCATGCTGTAAATTCAACTAACATATTGGATGAATGATCTGAATAAGCAACACAGTGGAACTCATAAATATTTTGTGGCCTTCTCAATTTTTGTGTCTAAATAGTGATGGGTCAAATCAAACAGCAGGAATAGTGTTATAAATCTGATGAAATAATTATTATCCGTTTACAAGATATTTATGACTAAATTGAAAATTCAAATAAGCTTTAAGTGCGCAGAGAAGTTTCATTGGTAGATATTTCTCTATCTTGTTTATAGGTGATAGAGATCAATTTAGTTATAAATCTGTTTTATTTGTAGGCCCATATTCTAACATTAGCTAAAAAATATACATAAAATACCTGTATTTCTCCTAAACATGGTAGTGTCCTTTTATCTTTGACAGCATGAACTTCGTGTAGCCAGATTGCCGGCAATTTGCTTTACATTTTCAACTAGGTTAGACGTCATGTTGGGTCCCACACCTCAACTAGTTGCGGGTGAGACCTTCCCCGGCATAAACGTTGTTTCTAGTTTGGCCGGCAAAAAGACAAGGTGTGTCCCATCCTTGAGAGATCCAAGCCATTCGTTAGGTGGGAACTGTCCTGAATAAGTCATGAAGCTATGAGCCCGAATCTCCCATTATCAGGAATCCTACCTTATGAGGCAGATCGAAAATCCAAGTAGGTCACGTGATGGTAAACATTTGAAATTGAATACCTACCATTGAAATATGGGTTGAGTTACAGAAATTTTGAATTTAATTGATATTTTTGTGTTCCATCTCATTGAAAATAATATTATAAACAGTTTGGATGTTATATATGGGCCTGGTTGATTTTTGAAAGCTTACCATTTCACTTTGTTTGGAAATCAAATGAATTTTTCCCTTAGAAACTGGTTTAAAAAAATTAGTTTAAATTTGTGGACCCTAACGTGACGTGTATTATGTATCAATTCTGTCCATCCATTTACCACAATATTTTAAGGCATGATTATAAAAATGAGGTAGATTTAACACTCAGGTGACCCACACCAAAAGAAACAATGGCACCAAGAGGTTTTTAATGTTTAGTATTCAATTTCCTTTTTCCCATGGCATGGTCCACTTGAGTTTTGTATGTGTCTCATTTTTTAGCTCATGCCATAAATTCAACTGATATAATGGATGAACGAAATGGATAAGCAACACGCATTACGGTGGAACCTATAAATATTTTGTGGCTTTCTCAATTTTTATGTCCAAAAGCGTAATGGGTCAAATCAAGCACTAAGAACAGTATTATAAATACAGGATGAAATAATTATTATTCATTTATAAGATATTTATGACTAAATTACAAATTCAAACAAGCCTTGAGTGCGCAGAGAAGTTTCATTGGTAGATATTTCTCTATCCTTTTTCCACGTGATGGAGATAACTTTAGTTATAAATCTGTTTTAATTTTAGGCCCACATTCTAACATAAGCTCAAAAAATACGTAAAATACCTGAATTTCTCGTAAACCAGGCAGTGTCCTTTTATCTTTGACAACATGAACTTCGTGTAGCCAGATTGCCGGCAATCTGCTTTACATTTTCAACCAGGTTAGACGGCACGTTGGGTCCCACACCTCAACTAGTTGCGCGTGAGACCTTCCCAGGAATAAATGTTGTTTCTAGTTTGGCCGGCAAAAAGACAAGGTGTGGCCCACCCTTGAGAGATCCAGGCCATTCGTTAGGTGGGAACTGTCCTGAATGAGTCATGAAGCTATGAGCCCGAATCTCCCATTATCAGGAATCTACCTTATGACTCATATTTCTTTATCAATCAATATGGACCGTCCGTTAACCAAAAAAATAATAATCTTGTGGAGAAAAGAAGGCCTATAATGCCCCCACGAGATGAATGGTCTCGATCATAGCAAAAGTGGGTCCCACGGTATAGTTATGAATCGAAACGAAAATTATTTACTCATTTGAGAACCGTGATATTCCTATTTTAGATCATCAACGAGAGGCATAAACTTCAAGGTGGTCTACAAGCAATGAACGGTGTGGATCATCGAAAGACAGGCTGTACAAGCAGAAATATTGGGTTGAAAAAAGCAACGCCGTTTTTATTCGGTCGAGCATTACAACTACGCCTTTAAAAAGCAGGCTCCGTTCATATTCAAGGATAGCGAGCACTGGCATGGTTGGAATTGAGAGAACTGATCGCCTACAAGCAACTGTACCACAACTAGTTATATCGTTTCATCCTTTCCGACGAAATGCCACTTTTTAGCGAAATCGGTACCATGAAAATACTGGACCCCACCTTTAAGATCATATTTCTTTAAAATCGAATTGATCCCCTCACTATTTGAGCCAATATATAGGTTTGAGTCAAACTGTCGGTTTTATGTTAATACTAATATAATGGCGCAATTAATGAGTGAAACATAAATATTTTCATAATATATTATATTTGTTTTATGATCTATCGTTTTAACGGTACAGATTCGACATCTGGGTGGATAGCTGTTGGATATTATGGCGTCGTACAAAAAGTGATGGAACCATGCCGTGTGCGCTTAGCTATCTGGGGCGAAGAAGCAGGGTGGTAACATATGATATCCTGGCGGAAAGGTGGTATGGTACCGCGGCTATTTTCTATTTCCATAAATGGAGAAAACCAGTCATCCTGTTCAATGATCCGAGCCGTTGATGCTATCAGCCCAACTTCTATGGACCTTGCACCAAAAATTCGTTCCTGATAAAAAGAATACAGACCATTCAATAAGTGATGCTGAGAGAAAATACAGCAACGGTTCAATTTTCACTAATAAAAGTCCAAATATTATAGAGTTTTCAATCAACGGACTCGACGGTCAATATTCCTTAGGTTTCAAGAGAATGGTTTGGATCATTAATCCATGGGACCCACTTGCATAAATACAGGCCGAAAGTGCGAAGGGTTAATGCACACGTATTCGGCGCCGAATTTATACTACCTACTACCTCATGCCGTCATGAGCGGGACCCAACCCATGTTACCTGGCTTGTAGCTCTGCACGGTATACACGCGCATTTAATTATGACAAGTGGGGCCCATTTTCAGGTAATCCACACCGATGGAATTCTGTGAGTCACCATGGATAAAAAATCTCATAGATATTGGCCACACTGACCTTTCAGATTGTAGCTTATGGATAGGCGGTCAATACAATAACGGTCTACAATTTAGGGAGATTTTTGGGGAATTATCTATCTAATGTGGGATTCAACAAATCAATGGTATGGATTATCTCTCCATGGCCCCAGTTGTTAGAATCCAAAATCATCTATACCGCACAAAGATGGCGGCCAGCCGGCCACGTTTCATACAAGTCACTTCAGTTCTCCGTCGAGAAGCTGCGACGGACGCGAATATCATGCAACCCCAACCCACACGAGTCCCGGTTGGAAGCTCTGTGCGGGGCCAATCTGAAGTCTGTGTGACATCCACTCCGTCAATCAGTCTTCCCAAGTAGTGGGCCACCATACAGCAACGGCGGCGATTGAGTATCCGTAATTGGAAACTTCATGGCGTCGCCGAAGTTCTGAATCAAGCTGATATTAGTGTTTTCAGCTTAGTATACTTAAATAACCTTATGAACGGTTCTGAGAGCATATAAATATCACGGTGGATTTAGGAAGGTTTTAACGGTGCACGTTCAATCCCCACCTTTCCCTGTGCTGTGACCCACTTGAACCTTGAAATTATTTTTTTGCTCATTTTTAAAAACAATTTACTATTTTACAAAGCTCATGGACGGAGTGGATGTCACACGTACGCAATGATGGCCCACCGAACCGAACTTATGTCACCAAGGTGAACTCTCATGATACGTAGATAAGATTTTTGACTAAAAAAATAAAATGAAAATATCTCTCGCTTCTATAAAGTAAAGTGGCTGGAAGAAGTAAAATAATTTTTTTCTTTATGAGTTCGTCCGTACAATAAAAGTCTAATTTCGTAATTTTAATTTTTTTAAAAGGACAGAATGAAAAAAGGTGGGTGGCACGTCGGGTCTATACTTAAAAAACCTTGTTTGCGTATTAGTTTAATCTACACCGTCCATCCGTTTTTTCGAATGATTTTAAGATATATCCCGAGGTAGATTCGAAGCTAAAGTACACCATGATACAATACCTAAAACAGTGGTATTAAAAACTTTTTGAGTACCGTAAAATTTTTAGTTCGAATCGACGTTTGTGTTTTTCTTTCAACCAAGTACGTGTGATCTTATCAACTGTTTGTACGGCAAATAAACGACAAAGTAGGTCTTGGGAAGGATTCAACGGTAAGTGTCGTGATGCCCAATGTTTCCTGTGGTGTGGTCCACTTGAGCTTTGGATCTCCTTCAATTTTGGGCCCGTTTCCTAAAATACTCTGAAAAAATGGATGAACGGCGTTGATATAAAATAAATACATCACAGTGGCCCCACTACGCCTGCCGTGTATGGAATCACACGGGCTCCGTGTCAAGGGCAGACGCGTTGCTGTCGAACGCGGATTGGTCCTGCCGCCGCTGGACTGATTACCGTCCAGCAGATCTGTGGAGGTGCTCACCTTGATGTATCTGTTTATCCAATCCGTCCATACCTTTTCTCGGATCATTTTATAGTATGATCCAAAGAATGAGGAATATCCAACTCTCAAGTGGACCACACTATAGATAACTCTTGCATTTAATGCAACTTCCATTTTAATTTGTGCATTTAACGCAACCCAAGTGCCCAATTTTGTGTGGTCCACTTTAGCGTTTCATCGACCTCATTTATTAGATCATACTTAAAATGACCCGAGAAAAGGGTTGGACGGCGTAGATAAACAGATGCATTACGGTGGGCCCCTCCACAGATGGCAGGACGCAATCCGCGTTCGTTGCTGTTGTACTAATTAGAGTTCGTTCTACCTTCGTTGCGACTTACATCATAGCGTGAGTCGCCAACCACTGGGGCCACATTCTCAAATGGTCCGATAATTCAAACCGTTCACATTGTCTTCGCTACCATTGCATAAGATATCTTCTTGTAATAATAGTTTATGAATATCCTAACCTCTGATTTTTAAACTCCAATTCAAGCCATCGAATATTTTCTTTTATTGAACTAAAATTATCTATTAAATACTAATGTTTAAAATATATTCCCATATTAGTTTTCTTAAAATATACAATGTACCATATTTAAAAAAATGGACGGTTCTGATCATCAAACCACTTAGCAAGTGGGGCCCTACGACGGCGACAAACGTAGTTCTGACTCGCGACAGAGACAAAACGAACTCATTAAATTATCACCAGACACCTCGCGGAGTAGAATTACGTGTACTCTCGCGTACCACCGAAGCAGCCCTCTCCTTCTTTTTAATAATTAATATTTTAAATAAATACCCTTTTTTATTAAAAAAATGAATATTTTGGTTTGTTTTGGTAGATAATGGTCTACGCTAGCAGACATCCTTCCCTCTCTCTCTCTACAGAATCTGCTTTCACAGAACCCATGAATCCAGACTCCTTTCCTTCTCCTCCTCCTCCTTCTTCTTCATCTCTTCTGCCTCGATTTTGTCACTCTCCCACATTCCATAGTGAACCTCCAACAACATCCTCTAGCTTGATTTTCTTCTTGTTTGATTTCAGGATTTAAAATCTCAGATTTCCAGACATCCCAACCCAAATACTATATTTCTGACAGATTCTTTGTTGGGTTTTCTTTTTTATTTTGTTTTTAAAAATCTGTCCTTGGATTTGGAGATGTTTCTTAGATTTCAAGTATGACAGAGATTCTGTAGCATTATAGTACAAAACCCAATTACTATATTCTTGAAATTCTTGATTTTTTTTTTTTTAATGGGGTTTTAGAGTCTTTGCTTTGATTTCATGTTGTATGTTGTTACATAAATTCTATAGTAGAATATAATAATAAGTAGTTATATTAGTAGCATAAAACCCAAGTTCTAGATTTTTGAAATTCTTGATTTTTTTTAAAGCTCTTGTTTTCTGGTGGGATGGAATTTCTTCTGGAGGCTTAGGCCAGTGATTCTGTTCATTTGGTTTTCTTTTCTTTGGATTTTTTTTTTTTGTTTTTTGGGGGAAATTTATAGACTGAAACAAACAGGATTTGTTGTATTTTGTCTTTCAGGGGTAAAAAAAGAAGAGAAGATTTCTTGTATTTAGTTAATGGTTTTTCTTTTTCTTATTATTTTTCTTAGAATGAGTGTTTTTGGGCTCTGACGAGTTGAGCTTATCCAGTCAGTCCTCGAAATTTTAATGGTAAGTTTTTTATTTTTTATTTTTTAATTTTTTTGAAGTAATTGTTGATGTGGACATCTTAACTTCATGTATTTGGATTTGAATTGAAGGTGGTATATGTGCTTTTGATGATATGCTGTTGGATCTTCTCTGAAATCCCCATGAATTGGTTTGATGATGGTGAATCTATGGAGCAAAAGGCTGGTTTCTTCGGCAGTAGGCAGAAGGTTTGGTTTAGATTGTGGGAGAGATTGTCAAGGAGCGGTTGGAAGATATACCATTGCTACCAGTATATAGGACCGAGGAATGTTCGGCAGACGTGGTGGCGGAAGGTTTTGGTTGCATGGGTACTGTTTTCGATCTTGGGATCGATGTCAGTTTTCTGGTATATGAATTCCCACACGAACGAGAAGCGGAAGGAGACTCTCACAAGCATGTGCGACGAGCGGGCCAGGATGCTGCAGGACCAGTTCAATGTGAGTATGAATCATCTCCAGGCGCTGGCGATTCTGGTCTCAACATTCCATCATGGGAAGAACCCATCTGCCATCGACCAGGTGCTTTGATTTTTCTCTCCTCCACTTTGTAGATGAAATGCATAATGGGATTGTACTCCCAGGCAATTTAGGATCCTTTGAAGTTCTTATTTTGATGTTGGGGGCTGTGTTAATTTAGTTTTCTTCAATTACTGAGATTGTTGAATTTTCTAGATCTGGTCAAATACATTGATCCATCTTGACATTTTAATTAATAGGTCACTTTATGGATGGGCCAATGCTCATAAATTGCAACTGTCTGATATTTCTAACTTAACCATTCTATTCATAAATTTCTTTTTCCAAACAGTTGCTCTGATTCTCTGAACTTATGTGGACCGTCCAAAATCACATGATTGATTAATAGACTACCTCATGGATGGCCACCCGTATAATTCTGAAGTCCAGAAAATATGTTGATCAATCTAGACTGTTCAATTAATAGGCCACCTCATCGATTGGGCAACATACAAAAAACAAGGGCAATTTGGTGTTTTTTTTTTTTTTTTTTGTTTGTTTCTTTGACCACTATTCTGAACTTCTATGGACCATCCAAAAAATGGGTGATGGATCAAACGGTTATGAGCTTCCCATGACATTTACGAAATGGTGGAACTTTTTCTTTAGAATTATAGGCTAGGAGGTTTAATTTTGTTGAGCTTGTGTTTTAATCCACACGTCAAAATGTACAGATGACTTTTGCAAGATATACGGAAAGAACCGCTTTCGAGAGGCCGCTGACGAGTGGAGTAGCGTATGCGGTGAAGGTGCTTCATGCCGAAAGAGCGCAATTTGAGAAGCAACAGGGATGGACCATCAAAAGGATGGATACCCACGAGCCGTCTCCCATTCATGAGGAATATGCTCCAGTTATCTTTGCACAGGATACCATTTCACATGTCGTGTCTCTTGATATGTTGTCTGGAAAGGTGAAAGTCTTATCTTGAATCTACATCGCTCTGACACTTTTTGTGAAATTTCCAATTGTCCATTGTAGACTTTAAGGTAGTGTTTGGATGCTCAATTGACATGAGTTCCAATAACTCAATTCAATAAAGAGGAAATGCTTGACTCAAATCACTATATCATGGATCTGCATCACTTGACATTTTTGTGAATTGGCCAACTGTTAGTAACAGACGTTACGGTAGTGTTTGGATGCTCAATTGAAATGAATTTCAATAACTCAATTCAATAGAGAGAAAATGCTCAACTCAATTCACTATATGACTTGAAACATGATTCAGTTATCATCATTGCTGCTATTTCGGTCACTTCATCTTGAGTGAATTGAGTTATCGGAATTCAATTGAGCAGCCAAACATGCACATACCCGCCGTCTTATCCACAAGGAGGTTTAGACTCTTAAAAAATAAAAAATAAAAAAAATAAAATCTTTCTTAATTTACTTGGATGTGTTGAGTGTTGGAAACTGGAACGTTTCAATCACCTTTTCATCAGATTCTTATAGCCTATTACCTATGTAAAAAAGAAACTCCACTTGTTTTAGATTGGGCCTTGCTGACACGTCTGCGTCCTAGATGGGGTCCACGGTTCAAAAACCAGGTCGACTCGTCCGAGTTGAATCGGTGTTTGCGGTGAACGAAATGAGTTATTCAGTGAGTCGCATCCTGAAACCAGACTGAGTTGGAACAGGTTGGGTGAGTCTTATCAGTTTCAGTGTCTGCACAAGTCACACTCTGAAACTGCCATCTAAAACCATGATACAGGTTCATCGAAAACTAGTTTTTATGTTTAGTTAATATTATCATAATTAATTAATTTTGAGGTTTAGTGTTTATTTCATTTATTTTTTGGGATTTTTTACACAAATAATTACAATATGCTGTAAAAATCTAATATTTTATCATTCAAACATTTTTATGGACACGTTGGCAAATCTGACTTTTAACAGGTACCCTATCCAATACCTCGAATTGAGGATAGATGTAGTAATCTTGGGTTTTCATTTTGCACTAGTGGGGCCCATGCTTTAGTGGTCCAGACTTTTGATCTGACAGGTCCCATGCTTTGGTGGTCCAGACTTTTGATCTGACAGGTCCCATGCTGGTAATCTATGGATGTCCTAGCCATCCAATTTTTGGCTTTTTTTACAGTTACATGTGGGCCATTGCTGCAATTTGTTTTCTGTCTATACAGGCCACCAGTGGAAGAGTTGAAGATTGTCCTGTCAGGCATGGCCCATCCATCATGGGTCCGATTAGTCCTATGCTACTGATCACTGTACCATGGCCCCCAACTCTTTCTAAACATTCCCCGTAGTTAATCAGTTCTATTTCTCAGATGATGATAGGCTTTGCTATCTTGGGCTGTTGTGATATGCCATTGCGTTGAATGATTCTGTGCTGGTGCTTTTCAATCATCCATTTTACAAGTCTGTCCATATACAGGAAGATTGTGATAATGTCCTGCGAGCCAGAGCATCTGGGACAGGGGTTCTCACTGCTCCTTTCAGGCTACTGAAGTCCAACCGTCTTGGTGTTATTCTGACTTTTGCTGTCTACAAGTCAGAACTGCCTACAAATGCAACACCAGATGAGCGTATTCAAGCAACAGATGGGTGAGCATGCTGCTATGTAACTGCTATTCTGAGTTCCTTGTCTCTTTAGATCAAGAGGAAAATACAATGCCCAAATGTGGTTTGTTTGACCCTACAAATCATAAATGTCAAGGCCATGTTTTGGCAATCCAAACTGTTGGGATGGTTGGTGGGCCTGGTGGATTAGGGACACCCCAAATATCTTCCCCACTCGATGATCCTAATCGCCCGATTGGCCATGTGGTTGTCATTATCCATTTTCATCGGTTAGAAAGGATCATCTCATAGGGACGGTATTAGGGAATGGCCCATCTCATGATGGGCCTCACCTGACCAACAACGTAGGTTACCAATGGGATCCACTTGCAACCTAGTTCCCATCTGGCCCTAGAGATGTTAGTAGTGTAGCTGATTCTCTAGCGAAGCCTGTTCTCTCTTACTTCCTAGAGATCGTTTGTTTTTATGGGGGATTGATATCCATTGTATTCATGGATCTTGTATCTGTTTCTTTCTTAGTTTTCTTTTGGATAACCGAATGAAACTGCTGCCGAACAGGTACTTGGGTGGAGTTTTTGATATAGAATCACTGGTGGAGAAGTTACTTCACCAACTTGCGAGTAAACAAACCATCATCGTGAATGTGTATGACATCACTAACTCTTCAGATCCGATTAGCATGTATGGTTCGAGTGCTGCAGATAACAGCACGTGCCATGTTAGCTCCCTTAGCTTTGGGGACCCGTTTAAGAAGCACGAGATGCGTTGCAGGTAAGTGATAAATAGTACTCACTTGACTTTGACCACAAGATATGCATAGCATCCTCGAACTTTGAATTTGCATAAATGGGGCTCACAGTTCAGTCAATTTTTGTGGCACTCATTGTGATGTGTCTTAGACATCTAAACTGCGACGTTATGGGATGTCCAAAAAATCAGCCTTATTTGAAACTCAGGTGGGCCACACCATCTAGAATGCATGAAATCATGCCTAAAACATCTAAATCGCCTGGTGGGGCCCACCTGAGTTTTTGGATCTTTTTTGACCCCTCATCCCGGTGGGACACTCACAATGGATGGGACAGATGTTTGAGCCACATCTCTATGGGCCCTGCAAACAATCAGGAAGGTTTTAATGGGTGGGCATCTACTCTTAACTATTACCTATGGTGTCACCCACCTAATTTATGGATTGGCTTGATTTTTGGGCCTCTAGCCCACCATCTGAGGATGCATCTGATGGACGGGGTGGATATCCGAGATACACCACGGTGGGGTCCACAAAACCTGACCTTGTGGAAGTTCCCGCATAGTATATGTTTGGATTGCCTCATCAAGAAGATTATCCAAGCATGGTCTATCCATTGTGGGGCCTAGTGGTCTGGATTACTTAACCTGGGTTGGGAAATATATAATCCCCTCCATATACAATAATTTTATTCTCTATGACAATTCTATTTGTAGATTTTGATCATTTGGCAACAAATAGATGACACTATTGCTTGAATCTTGATTTGATTGTATTTTCAACAGATTCAAACACAAGCCGCCGTTGCCATGGCTGGAAATAGTGTCTTCATTCGGAATTCTTGTAATTGCTTCACTCATTGGGTATATATTCCATGCAACAATGAGTCGCATCGAAAAAGTGGAGGAGGATTTCCTTGAGATGATGGAGCTCAAGAAGCGGGCAGAGGCAGCGGATGTCGCTAAATCTCAGGTAGTTGATGTTTATTTTTCATGAATCTTAACATAAAGGGTGCGTAGATAAAGAGGAGATTATCGTCTTCTTAAGAATAACCCTTGAATCCACAAGGAGAGAAATCTTGGAAAACGAGAGAAAATTGATATTATTGATGAAAAGTTTTGTTTATGAAGGCCTCTCACATGACTTATATAATTACCAAGGCATTTCGTAACAGTAACGGTGGCCGTAATGGCCACCACCGTTACCTTTATGATATGGGGTGTAACGGTCATTATGGGGGCCAAAACGGCCGTCACTCTCTCTCTCTCTCTCTCTCTCTCTCTCTCTCTCTCTCTCTCTTTTCTATTAAAAAAAAGTCTGAAAAGCCTGTATTGGCCCTGTAATGGTCCATTACAGGGCTGTTATAGCCTTTACGAGGGGCATAATGGGCCATTACGGGGGCTGTAATGGCCTTTACGGGTCATTTTTTTCCTAACTGCTGCTATAGCCTTTACGATCCTGTAACGTGTAACAGTTGCCATGATTACTTTTATGTAACAGCCTTTATGGCATACCATGATAAGTGCTAAATTTGAATTTTGTGACTTCACCAAAATAATGAACTTTCCTAAAATGGTAAATTTAGTAAAAGTAGTAAACGACTTCTAAATTGATTCAAACTCTTTTCCATGACTCAAATAAGGACTTTAAGCTATTTCAAGACTCCAAACTTTAGAATAACTAAAAATAGTAATTTTTGACCGAAAACTCCAAATTAACTCCTTAAACGTCCTATTTTTGAAAAATTATTCAGGGGCCAATGGCCTTCAACATTGGTCAACATGTAGAGCTCCTCAATAGCTTTTCAACGACATATTATATGCATAAAGCAGACAACCGGTCACAAAGTTATGGTCGTTGGAAGCTATAATGCACGCTCTATCCTTGATTGAACTTTCTAGCCTAATTTCTTTTGATCCTATCTGTCCATGTGATTATCCTTGAATTCGTCCTACATTAGACCCCTCCACTTGAAAAATTGAAATTGTACTCGAGTTTGCCTCGCCTCCATAGGATTGCAGCCTATGATTAGGCATTAGTGTTGTACCTGTCGGACCTCAACTTGACTGACTATGAGCCCCTTTTCCAGTCATGGGCCATTCATTACCACGATTGTATTTGCAATCTCTGTCCTCAATCACTCGGGAAATCCTCGCTCACAGCTCCTGCATTGAACAAATGAATTCTCGATGAAAGGCCACGAATTCCGCACTCGTCAAAGAAGGTGTGGCCTTTGTACTTCGAGAGTGGCTCCTGAATCAATCTTAGAGCAACTGAATTGAGAAGTGACCCGATTTTTCCTTGTTCCATGCCATCGAATCACTATTTCCCACGAAAGGATGATGACACTAGAGCCGCTCCAAAAGCCTAGCAAGATCCAACAAATTCCTTTGGCAAGGAGGGGTCTCTACCATAGTATCACAAGAAATAGAGTAACAACGAGAGAGGAATATTCGCATCTAGAGATAGCAGTCCCAGTCTTGGAAACTCTTCCTTAAGCACCCTTTCTCCAACCCAAGCATCCTCCCATAATTGAATTTTCTTGCCTTCTCCAAGAGAGAAGTCGATCCCTCCCTTAGACTTTTGTACCATCCTTCCCACCACTTTCCATAACAGTGAGGCCCTATACAATGATAGTTTTTTGTCCACCACTCCCCATCCATCACACCATATTTTTTGGCAATCACTTCTTGCCATAAACTCTAGTCTTATGTGAAAAACCTCAACAACCACTTAACAAAGCGGAGCCTTAATACCAAATAATGTAGCAGGTGCATGGATAAGGAAAAGATATCACCATCTTCTTCTCAAGAATAACCTTTGAATCCACAAGGAGAAATAAATCTCAAAAAATGAGAGATAAAATCGATATTATTAATGAAAAGTCTGTTTATAAAGCCCTCTCATATTAACATTTCTAAAATAGTAAACGACTGCTAAACTGACTCAAACTCATTCTCATTACTCAAATAATGACTTTAAGCTATTTCAGGACTCTCAAAACCCTAAAATATCCTACAAATAGCAAAACCTATAATTTACTATAAATAGTAAAATTTGACAAAAAACTCAAAATTAACCTCTAAAACTACCCTATATTTGGAAAACTGTTCAAGGGCGAATGACCTTTGGCACTGGCTAGCATGTAGAGCTCATTGATAGGTTTTCAACAACATAGTGCGCACGTGAAACTGTTAACAGGTCTTGAAGTAATGGCCGCTAGAAGCAATAATGTACGCCAAACCCTTGATTGAAATTTCTTACCCAATTTCTTTTTATCCTAGCCATCCTTGTGATTGTCCTTGACTGTCCTACAACAAATTCAAATACATTTGCCACGGGAGGCTTGTGTGCTGTCCCACATGCGTGGTTTTCACTTGCCAACATGGCAAGTTGGTGGGACATCAGAGTGGTGCATAAAGTGGCCATCAGCAATGTTATTGTTGGTCCATTCATTTGGTGGGTCACCCCTGTATGAAAATAATGGATGGTCTAAAAGAACTCTAGAATATGGTCGATGGTCAATTTGCACGTGTTGCCTGCCTGGAATGTGGGTGTACCTATTTTGTGTGCCGGCTATCTTCATGGTGGGGGCCACCTTATGATCACTTGGGTGTGTGAACACTTGCCAGGTTCGCTCATGTGCTGTAACTAAGTAAGACAGCTTTCAATGGTTTGAAGACTTGTTGATCTTCACCTAAAGTTTGTTGCTATTCTGGTCTGTAATTGTATTCTAATTGAACTTTATTTCATCTACTGCAGTTCTTGGCTACTGTTTCTCATGAGATTCGGACTCCGATGAATGGTGTTCTAGGTGAGCACTGGAAGACTTATTTGAAATATTACTATTGTGAAGAATGCTAATTGCATGCATTTTGAACATGAGCTTCCATGGGGACATGTGGGTGACATATGCAAATCCAGAGCACTCATTTGGCGGATTTCACATATGGATCATGCCCCAAGAATGAGGACAATTGAAAAATCCAAACTGCTCAATCAGAATAGCACCCCCCCTGCGCCCCCCTCCCCTCCTCTCTCTCTCTCTCTCTCTCTCTACCTCTCTCTCTCTCTCTCCCTGCGACTTGAATCGAGACCAAATGAGTCAAGAGTCGCTGAGTCCAAATGAGTCAGAGTTGCTGAGTCCAAAAACCATGGTTTCATATATATATATATATATATATATAAGAGCTGTACAGGGGTGGGTCCGAATCTTTTGCACATCTCACCATGTGTCCCCACAGGAACCCATCTGCAGTTAGTGTGTCTATATTATATTTGATACTTTCTAAGTCTTTAGATCGAGTGGTTATTGCCAAGTTGATATCTGGAAATAATGCATTGGAGTTATTGTTGACAGAAAAAGTGAAATTTGTTCAACTTTCAGGCATGTTGCAGATGCTCATGGATACTGATTTGGATATAACTCAACAAGATTATGTGAGAACTGCCCAGGATAGTGGCAAAGCTCTAGTCTCCCTCATAAATGAGGTGTTGGATCAGGCGAAGATCGAATCGGGTAAGCTTGTGCTCGAGGCTGTCCGGTTCAAGCCGCGGGCAATCTTGGATGATGTTCTGTCGCTGTTCTCGGGAAAGTCTCAAGACAAAGGAATAGAGGTAGCTGATAACTCCACCTTTCTATTGTCGTCTTGCACTCTTTATGACGTTTGACGCTCTAATTCTTAGTTTGTTTCTCTTGCAACTGCCGGAAATTCTGATAACGGAATCTGTTGGGAAGAGCAGTTGGCTGTGTACATCTCAGATCGGGTTCCTGAATTCGTAATCGGAGATCCCGGAAGGTTTCGGCAAATCATCACTAATCTCATGGGGAATTCTATCAAAGTAAGTGAGCGTTTGTCTGTTATCAACTGATAAATATTCGCGGGGTATCTATACAATATTTTAAAACCCAAACAAGACCAGATAATCAGACCGGTTTGGACTGGAACCTGTGGCCTTTTGGGTTGGGTAGCGGTAGTATACCTGTTTTTGGATTGGAACTGCCCGAGTCACATGGATTTTCCGGTCCAACTCTCGGACCATTCAACCTGGATGGTATGGACTGGAACTGTTGGCCTATTTTTATTGCTAACATTTTTAAATAATTTAATAATGACATCACAGCCTGACCTGGTTGGGCCAGTTTGGACCACACCACCCACGAAAATGGGTGGTTGTCCAGGTTTTAAAATATTGATGTTATGTGATGGTTGATGGGAAGAAAAGGAACTCTTGTTCAATCCAGCAATGGCAAAGGTGGGGCTCACCTGCTGGTTATGGAATGGACCGTGCTTTATTGTCTCTATCATGAGATGATCCTAGCCATCAGGATGAAAATGAGTAACTAAAACCAACTGGCCAACATTTTAACTGGTTCCCAACTGATGTTAGGAACTCAGTGTCAACCAGTAGGGATTTCGGGCATCTCCCATCCACCATTATGTCAATGATTTGGATGTCCAGTTAGTGGGCCCCACATGTATAATGTACTGAGCTGAGCAACTGCTCAATCAAACATTTGAATGTCCCTCTTTAATCAGTGTATTGTGCCTAAGAAAGGAAGCGATGATGGGGTTGAATGTGGATTTGAAGTATTCTCATAATTCTTTCCTCTTTCTTTTTTTTTTTCTTTAGTTCACGGAGAAAGGGCATATCTTTGTGACTGTCCATCTTGTGGAGGAGGTGATGGGTTCAATAGAAGTTGAGACTGAAGCGTCATCAGCGAATACCTTGAATACCTTGAGCGGCTTCCCTGTTGCAGATAAACGGCGCAGCTGGGAAAGCTTCAAGGCATTCAATCAAGAGAGTCCTATGTTCCCACAGACCTTCTCATCGACTTCCTCTGAGTTCATCGATCTAATTGTTTCCGTTGAGGATACAGGTGTGGGGATTCCACGAGAATCCCAATCTCTTATCTTCACCCCATTTATGCAAGTGGGCCCCTCCATTTCCCGTACCCATGGTGGGACGGGCATCGGGCTAAGCATCAGCAAATGCCTGGTGGGCCTCATGAATGGGGAGATCGGATTCGTTAGCGAACCTCAGATCGGGTCTACATTCACCTTCACGGCCGTCTTCACCAATGACCGCACCAATTCGATGGAGTACAAAAGCCGGCATCCCCAGCAGATAAATGGCCTGTCCGAGTCCCCGTTATCCGAATTTCAAGGGATGACAGCATTGGTGGTCGACCCAAGACCTGTTCGTGCGAAGGTGACAAAATACTATCTCCAGCGGCTTGGAATGAGTGTTGAGATGGCCAATGATTTAAATCAAGCTTTCTCTAGCATAGCTGGTGGGTTGGGCATTATCAATGTGGTCCTTGTTGACAACGAAGCATGGTCTAAGGATACTGATCTTGCGTCTTGTTTCTCTAACAAGCTGAGGAAGGATGGCGGATTGGACAGCCCTAAACTCTTCCTTCTGGCCAATTCCATCAGCTCTACCAAAATCAATGCTGCCACGTCTCATGTATATTTTCCGACGGTGATCATGAAACCTCTCAGAGCAAGCATGCTAGCTGCATCACTGCAGCGGGCCATGGGTGTTGGTAACAAAGGAAATGGCCGCAATGGAACCGTCCCGTTGTTGTCCTTGCACAATCTTCTGCACGGGAAGCAGATTCTAGTTGTAGATGACAATGTAGTTAATCTGAGAGTAGCTGCTGGTGCATTGAAGAAGTATGGAGCTCAAGTAGCTTCTGCCGATAGCGGGAAAAAGGCGATCACAATGCTCAAGCCGCCTCACGACTTTGATGCCTGCTTCATGGATATTCAAATGCCGGAAATGGATGGGTATGATGCGTATGATGCATTGTGCACAAAGCTGAGGAATGCTGGGTGAACTCAAGTGGAATTCACTTTGTTTTGCACTCACCTTCCCATGTGGCAACATGGAACACGTGTGCAAGATCCCCTTGTCTAGAAGTTGGGATTCGATCATCTGATTGAGCTTCTTGGACCTCACACACATGTGCCATGCTGCCACATGTGAGAGTTGACTGTTGGAGAAAGTGTAATCTCTTGATATCAGTTGCATGGTTCTAAAACTCGGTGATGACCCGAAACTTGGCTAGGTCAAGTTGAGTCGGCCAGAAATTGAGCTGAGTCACTATGAAACTCGTTGGCAAGCCTGACTCGCCTGCTCGATCAACTCATTGGTGACTGAATTTACCTATTTTTATACTCATGCTATTCTAACTATTATTAGTTAAATGTTATGTATAATTTAATTATTAAATATTGAGTTGTGTCTAATCGAGTCTTTGAGTTGACCCGACCTGACTGGATAAAGTTGAGTTTCCGAGTTTTTAAACTATGATCAGCTGGCATTCCTCTTCATCAGTTGGTATTTGTTATACAAGGTTATCATAGGGTTTTGATACACCCATTCGATACACGTGTGGCCTATGGTTTGGCGATCCAGGCTGTTGATCTTATAGGTGCCACCCACTGGGGAAAGCCCAAAAATCTTCCAGATCAGAAGATCCTGGCCATCCTATCTTTCACCATTTTCCCAAATGTTGCTTTTATTTTATTTTCTCAGTTGGCTATTTGAAGGTCTTCCAATGAGGGGTGTGGGTTTGGGGTGTTCTGCAATCCAGAGCGTGCCAACTGTCTGGATTACCAAATCATGGCTGCCAGTTGTACGGGCTGACGCATCGAAATGCTAAACACATTCTGACGTGTACAATCTGATAATTCCTCTTGGTTATGTTGGAATTTGAAGTTTGCAAATTCTGAAACTTTCCATCTTGCAGCTTTGAAGCTACTAGACGGATTCGAGATATGGAACGCGATGTCAACAGCCGGATTCGACAAGGAGAAGTATCATTGGAGGCTTACAGAAATGTTGCACACTGGCACACACCGATATTGGCCATGACTGCGGATGTAATTCAGGCTACACATGAGGAGTGCACAAAATGCGGAATGGACGGCTATGTATCAAAGCCGTTCGAAGGAGAACAACTCTATAGGGAAGTCACACGCTTTTTCAAATCGACAGCCTCAAAGTCTCAATAGAGCATGTTAAGGTGGGTCTGAGGATGCTGGATGATTGGGATGTTCCTCGCGGGCCGTTACTCTCAAGCGCAGCATAGGGATGTTTAATCAAGCTTTGATTCGCGAGAGTAAGCTTTTTGTTTAGCTTTGAAGAACAAATCAACTCATTCATATGGATTCTGATGTACGCATGTGCATATGTCATGTAACATAGGCATGAGCAGCCACACATGCATGTCCTACAAATGCACGTGTTTCTATATGCAAACACGGACATGCACACATGACATATGTCCAGAGACATCAGTGCATGCACACATTATGTTTATAAAACTTGCCAACTCAACTCAAAACTCAGCTGAGTCACCTCGACTCAAGGGATTTCAAGGTGAATCACTGAGAAATTCACTCCTAAGATGGACTTTATTCTGACTCGGCCAAGCTCATTGAGTCAGCTAGCTGACTTGGCTGATTCAACTTGATACGATTCGGATTATTGAACCATGGGCCTCACCTGTACAAAATGGAAGGCTGAGAGAAACTGTAGAATCATTCAGCCGTGCATTGTATCATTCGTCTACATCCGCAATCATGTATAAAAACTATGGCTGTCAATGGGTTCCCAGACCGGCAGGTACCCAATGGACCAATTTACCTGTTAAGATATTGGGTCCGGTCTAGGTCTTGGCTTTTTTGACCCAGTTAAAATTGGTCTAGCCAGGTTCAGGTCAGGTCCACCAACTTGGACCTAGTTGAAGTTTAGTCAGGAGAGTTTAGTTGGTTTGAATAGTTTTTTTTTTTTTTTTTTTCTGCGCCTGTGTCATCATCATCATCATCATCTAAGCCTTATCCCAATTAATTGGGGTTGGCTACATGAATCATGTCCCGCCATCCCACTCTATGAAGGGCCATACCGTCAAACCATAGGTCATCAAGCCTTTTCTTACTACCTCAATCTATGTCATTTTGGGCCTTCCCCATGCCTTTCTCTTGTACGGTTGTCTCTCTCTCTCTCTCTCTCTCTCTCTCTCTCTCTCTATATATATATATATATAAAATTCTAGCAGTGCAATGAAGTTTCTTAAGACATGCATGTAAGAGTCTGTTTACACACCATACATGTTCAAAGTGGCACATATGTATGCGATCTAATCCATTTGACCATGTAAGAGAGCCATTTCATTTGCGTAATGGTTACGGCCTGTAACATAACTGTTTTTGTATACCATGCTCATTAGTACATGCATCACTCCATCATTCATTCCCACACAATGGTCTACACCTGCGAGAAGTGGACCAAGCCTTTAATTAATGAATATCGGCCACACTTTATCGTGAAGCCCAATCTGAATATTTACGTGCATACATTACCATAGAATGATCACATCCATACATATAAACTCAAACATCGCAAAATCTTAATATAATCCAATGAATAAATATGTGCATGTGTCAATAAAGATCTGATGGGCCAATAGTCTAACAAGAAGTTTTCAAGACTGAAACTACCCCAAAAGGATCCAGGCCTGGTTAGCTGAGGGACACTGACCTGAACCCAACCTATTGACGGCCCTGATAAATACCCACACAACCAACATTAATTATGACCTGATGAAGTTAAATAAACTAACAGAAATTGATCATTTGTTGTTTCACATTCTTTATTGTTACAGGCAGGATCATGTTGGAGTGTGGGCCATGCTACACTGGTGACCGGTCCCGCCTCATTTCCTTTGTTTATGGTTGAGCGGCCCGCTTTCTGTCTGCTAAAGACCTTAACTGTTGCAACATTGTATAGACTTGCTGAAGGGTGACAGAAGCCATGGAATTGTCTCAAAGACAGTCCTGCGAACATCTTTGGCCCTGTAACATACAAGCAAGACCCTTTTTTTCTTCCCGAAAATGGGAGTGTATAGAGATTGGCATTGTCAAATTTCTCTAGTTCAGCTGTAACGGAGGATGAGCACATGAATGTAAATATCATGTCGAATAATGACCATTGATGTAATGATATTGGGAAGGCGTGGGCCACCCATTGTAAGTCTTTTGAATGTGGCTTGTTAATAGCAGTTGATTTGTGTACAAACTGAACCTGAAAAACATTCAAAATTTTGTAATGTATGGTTTGTAGAGGAAATTATATGATCATAGCTCAGGTTTTGAGTTCGTACAAGTGGTGCCATATTTCAGTGATCATGACTGTTCGTCCATGCTGCCAGAAATCTCATGGAGTGGAAGATCCTAGGATTCAATCTTTGGCCTTTCCTTTCAGTTGGGTGTGAACCATTGCTATATTTTGCTTCTTTGCAGCCATTTTAGGCTACCAATGGAAGGTTGTGATTGTCCGGTCAACGAGATTCCAAGCACAAGGGTCCATTGATAGTGAGGCCCATCAGATCAATTGTCTGGTCATCCAATCATAGGCCCTGCTTGTATAAACCAAGATCCTGACCAAGCATCGCAGAATTTCATTGTTTCATGTCGAAGCAAATTTGGCACATTTGTCTATTTGAGATTTGTGCCGCAATGGCTGATTTTCAACTGTTATGGTCACCTATTTCCAACAAAACACTGATTAATGGGTACAAATGTAGTAATTAGGAAAGCCCATTAAGAAAATTCAAGCATTTGGAGATGTGCTATTGTAATTCTAAGCAAGACCGAGTTGTGCGGGGTCAACTCATTTATTCCAATTTCGATTTGTTGTGCTGAACCAGATTGGATGCTATTGAAGGAATACCATTCCTAAACCTCTCTGGCCACAGGGTCTATTAAAATTTAGTCGTGAACTGTTATGCACCGCTCGATGCATGCCAGGATGGTCCATGAATGATACAGTTTTATTGGCCATGAATGATACAGTTGTATTGGCCCAAAACAGACTGGAAGGTCCACGAATGATATAGTTGTATTGGCCAAAAAAAGACCAGAATAGCTTGATATGGGGTGATATGACATGATGAATGATATGGTATGCCAAAACTGATTTTTGATCCTTGGTCCCATCTTTCAATCGAGAAATCAAGGATTAGACAATTATCTTCTAAACCAATCTCAGTCGAGCGATGGATTCCCATCTTTCAATCAAGAAATCAAGGATTAGACAATAATCTAACCCAATCACCGTCGAGTGATAGATTACCATCTCTGGTTGAAAAATCAAGAATTAGACAATTATTTTCTAACCCAATCGCTGTCTGAGTGATAGATTTCCATCTTTCGGTTGAAAAATCAAGGATTAGACAATTATCTTCTAACCCAATCGCGGTCGAATGACAGTGGGATTAGACAATTATCTTCTAACCCAAACGCGGTCGAATGAAAGTGGTCAGATGGGAAGAGGAGCAAGGTCAGGGACCCGACTCCCCAATCCAGATATTTATTTGAGATCTGGACCACTCTTGGCAGACCAGACCTGAAAACATAAGACTTCTAGCCTTGAAGATGGCCTTCTAGGTGGTTTTGAGTGGGTCTCTTTCAGTACATTTCGTCGAGTTTTCTGCTACTATGTTTTATAATCCACACCATAATGAAACTTACTGCAGAGAAGTGGGATCTCTACAGATAATAAGATATATCCTGTGTACAAACCATGTATATATGTATGTATACGTCGCATATATTTGTATTCTATAAATGGTGTTTATATTTCACACTATGAATAGATGGAAACATTGCCGATCTTTGGTGGTATCATAGCCATATTCGGGAATTGATCCTTGTCTTGCTTGATCTATAGACAATCGCAACTTCTTCCAACCAGAAAAGCTCTCTTTGAAGCTTTTTGCGACAGCCAGAACTCATAGCCAATCACTAGCGTATGCAACAGCCTTTGTAGCTTCTTGCAACAACCCACTGAAACTAGTATTTAGTCATCGAGATTTGTAACTTTGTCAACTTGACATTAAGAATTCATTTCTAAATTGTGTCTTTCATAAGTGGTTTATACATTCAAATAGCAATTAACGAGATTCAACAAACACTTTGGAATTGTCCATCTACAATGAGGTGGATAGTTCATTGTTTTGTATGGAGAGATTATTTCAGCATTCTCACTGGCCTTTGTATGTTGACGATATCATTCTCACTATATCATCTCCTACCAGGAATGAACAATTATGTTCATTTCCTTGATAGCACTTCTTATCATATTTTAGTTGTTGCTCTATCTACATGGGCGGTGTTTTTCTCGACCTTAATCTCATCTCTCAGCACTCTACTAATCAAATGCCTCTTTCCTAGAGTGCCCTTTGCTTCCCTAGCCTTAATGCACTTTCCGCCTCACTCTGTTACTGGTTATAGTAGAATTGTGCCACATCTAAAAGTTGCTGCAAGTATTTCTCTAGTAGTGCATTGATCCTCTTGGTCTAGTCATCCATTTGAGGGGTGGAAACTCATAGAGAAGTGTAGCTGCATCCAGAATAATATTAAACAATTGTTGTAACTCCTGTTAGGTGGGCCACACATGATAATCGTTTTAGATCTAACCGTTGGTTTATTTAGATTGAGTGATTCAGTGGGCCTCATCATTACAAATAGGTTTGGAGTGGAACGCTTGAACCGTGGTCTCTATACATGGTTATTAATGTGGATATGGAAACCTACAGTGTGAAGACTTCAAAAGACAGAAGCGTGATGGGTAAGCTTTCTCTGCCCTCTTTCCTATAAATACATTTCTTGGTCCTCTCACCCTAATATATCGAAAATTCTAGTCTCATCGAAAAGTTTTCCTAAGGATATAAGGTGCGGAAGACCAAGCATTCTTCTTGGCGAGATCGCGGTATTGAGAATGTCTTCCCTACAAGGTATGTGTTTAAGATTACAGTTTTAAATCTCCATTATTGATGCATAAACAATTTATTTATTCCACCATTCAAATTACACTGGCATCCGAAACCAACATATGAATATAAGGTCCCAAATGCTCATGTCGCCCTCAAGCACACCTCAATACCTCACTGCATCCTTGATGAGGAGTTGCATTTCATGTAATACATTAGCTCTGAGTTAACTGTCGCATACTTGGAGAATTGGTCCACTATAACCACTGAAAATGCAACATCCTCTCACTTTGGTCAACGCTGAGATGAAGTTTATGGATATGCTTGCCTAATTAAGGCCTTTCTCATTGGAAAATGGAATCTGTAAATCCGTAATTTTGAAATTTTGAAACGGTAAACAGTGGTAAGAAAATCAAGTAAAAATGAGAAACTTATTGAAATCGAGAAGCGATTAAATCACTCGGTTTTAAGTTGATTTGCCATCCTTCAGACATTGTCCATAATGCAATAAGAACACTGGACAATCAACCTCTAGTATACCCTCAATTGTTGTCCTACCACACTAATGCACTTAATGTAGCAAGACCTGAAGAGATTTGAATACATACTAAGATACGAACTGATGAATCCTTTTATAAACTTCAATGGTCGCCATGAAAGAGATTTGAATACATAGCTGTTGGGTTTTCAAATTTTGATTGTTTTGGTCAGTTGTTGTTTTTTTGTCTATAGAAAGTATACTTGAGCACGCAGGCAAGCACATACACTGTACCACACCACGGCTCGATGCACGTGTGTGGTTCGTGGCATAAATTGGTGCTAAAGGAATAGCCTCCTACTCGCACAACCAAATTCACATGTTCAAGGCTTAAGCTTAATGCAAAAATCTCTTTGTATATGCTAAATATTTTTCTTTTGTCCATCTGATGTGGGACTAAACCTACGACACTACAAGACAAAATATTGTTGCTTTATGAAAACACTTTTGGAGGGAACTTTCTTTTCATTTCAAAAATGAATTTATTTGATTTTTGAAATACAAAATACAACACTTTTTATTACCATTAATAGCTCTAGCAAGCCTTCTTCATGTGCTCCACCTTGTCTTGCTCGCACCAAAATATATTTGTACGGTCTTCCATATTCTCACATTGACTCTAGATCTGGTTTTTTTTTTTTTTTTTTTTGTAAAAGGAGCATCCATCACTTACTAATATTGTCGCAAATTCTCTTGGGTGCAATTTATATTAAAGGCTCGTTTGGGAGCTTGGAAGTGGAATGCTTTGAAATCCAAATCCCAATTACATCGGAATCAAGGTGATTCCAAATCTTCATTTGTGTTTGGTTGAAATGCATTGGAATCCAAATCTTTCATTTGGAAGCTTGTACGAGGGCATTGGAATTCTTTGGTATATTCACAAGACTTAGATTTGATTAACTAAATTAGCTTTTATATCTCAAATTAATATATATACATGATATTTGATAGAATGATTATAATAAGCCCATTAACATATATACTTTAGCCAAAAAAGAGGAAATTCTGAGCCTTGAGTGGGCCACAAATGCTAGGATCACAAACAAGCAACTCACTAATGTTTTCTAACATTCTATTTAAATTCTAATTTTGGATGGTTTACATTATTCTATTGGTGTGATTTTAGCGTTGCAGTCGATAATTAAATTGTCTTGAAATATTATTAGGGTGCCTTATGTTTAGTGCATTAGTAGCTTAAAGACACCTTTGTCACATATGCGACTCTTTTGTCCTTAAGAAGGAGGCAAAAAAAGTATTCCCCTTGGATTACACCGAATCTTAGTATTTTGCTGAGGTTTCAAAACACAAAAAATGTAGATATGAAATACCTCTTATTTCATTTACCTTCGATTCAAACGCTACCAAATGCAAAAAAACAACTATTTAAATTTACAATACACTCATTTACCAATAAATCCAAGGTGCCTAACAAGGTGTAAGAGAATTTGGGTATTGTTTAGAAAGAGGGATTAGGCCGTATTGAATTGCCTTATGTGGAATTAGCACCATTATGACATACCGGTTGTAGTATGGCAATACCATGAAATTTTGATAGTTCAATCCCACATTTAGGATCAAATTCTTTCTTCGGAAAAAACAAGGTATTAATTAAAATTAATGTTTAGTAGACAATGGAATTGTAATCAACTGAGTAGATTTTACCATGGATCAGTAAATGCATATGCTACTTAGGAGCAATTTGGGTGGATCCGATCCACCGAGGTGGATGCCTAATTTTGGGGTCCACTGTGATGTATGTGTCTTACATCCACATCATTGGCCCATTTTGATAGCTCATTCTATGGTATGATAAAAAAATGAAGCAGATCCAAATATCTGGTGGACCCATACATAAAATAGTGGTAATCAGCCATTAAAAATGTCTAACGGGCCGCACAATTTTTGGATCAAGCTGATATTTGTGTGGTCTCTTTGTACAAGTCTTCGTGACCTTATCAACAAGTTTGATGGAAAATTAATACTTTGTGGCCCGCGTAAAGTTTTTTTAAAATGATGAGGATTCAATCACAGGCCATTTTCTGCGGTACGGTCCACCTAAGATTTGGATCTATTTCATTTTTGGGACCATGTCCTAAAATGAGTTTTCAAAACAGATAGAAAGCCTGGATGCAAGGAATATACATCATGATGTGCCCCATAGTCAAGGAGGATGGATTTCTTACCTACTATGCTCTCTGCCCCAAGAGGGCCGCATGTAAAAGATGCAAATGAATGAATAACATGGATAAAACAAATGCAATAAGCCCACAGGTGTAGTGGATTTTGAATTTTATAAAATATGCTCTCTTATATTTTATTAGGACTGAATGATATGATACCAATATTAATCCAATAATTCTCATCTATTCCAAACACCCGATGAAATCTATATTCGACAAAATGAATTTTCTTATACAACTTACCTATAATTTTAATTAACAGCATCCATGTAATCCAGTGCTTCATGCTCACACTTATTATAATGAGATTGACTATCATTTTGTTCAGGAACATGTTATCTGAGTGGTCATGATCAACTCATGGACACATTCACCAACGGCTCTGGGCTGCTGGCTTCACCTTCGTAAGCCATAGAACGTGTAAGAGGGGAAAAAAAAATATTCATTGGACGGCAGTCATATCACTTGGAGTTTATAGGCCATGGATGTATCCATGTATGTGGTCAAACCTTGAAAATCTTTGTTTTATAAATGGTGTTTGCATTTCACACGCAATGAATAAAGAGAAAGTTAGGTCGCCATGTGGGTCCCACCACAGATTCCTTCTCCAAATGAATTATGATTTTACCGTCCACACATTGCCATTGGTGAATGGGACCACTTAGGTCGATGGATTCATGACTGTGGAGCCCATTGTTATGTATATGTTTTATATCCATGTAAATCTTATTTTAGGGCATGAGCCCAAAAATGAAACAGATCCAAATCTCAATGGACCGCACAGCATGGAACAGTCCATTAAAAACTTCAAAGGGCCTATAAAATTTCTGATCAAGCTGTTATTTGTGTTTTCCCTCCATCTAGTTCTGTCTTACATTATCAACGGCTTGGATGACAAATAAACATTGTGGTGGGATTTAGAAAGTATTTAATGATGGGTGTTTAATCAACAATGTTTCTTCTGATGTGGTCCACCTGAGATTTATATCTTCTTCATTTTTGGGCTCATGCGCTAAAATGAGCTGAAAAAACGGATGGACGGTGTGGATATAAAATATATACATAGCGGTGGGGCCCATAGTCACGAATCCACTAATCCACGTCACATCAAGTGGGGGCAGTCGGGCAGATGCGGACGGAATAAATAGACAAGAAAGAATAGACCAATAGTCCGCACTGTACTAGTACTACGCGTATCTACAACAGCAGCGCGTACAACAACCGTACTCCCCATGGCCCACCGTGTTGTGATTGTTTATCATCCAATCCGTTCATCAGGTGGGATAATAGATATTAGTTTTTGGAATTAAAATTACAACCAATCAGGCACTCAGGTGGGCCACACCACATGGAAAATGGTGAGGTTCTGACATTTGGTTGTTGTGGAGCCCACCATTATTTGTTTATGCCATCCAATCCGTTCATCAGGTGGGATACTCGATAGTAGTTTATACTACAAAAAAAAGACCAATCAGGCACTTAGGTGGGCCACACCACATGGAAAATGGGGATGTGCCGACCTTAGGTTGTTGGGGGGCCACCATGGTTTTTTTTTTGTTCCATCCAGTCCGTTCATCAGGTTTGTCTCACCAGGAGGACAGTATAAAATAAATAAGCCTGATCCAAAACTTAGGAGGACCACACCGTATATAATTAGTGGTTTTAGGCGTGATTTTATATTTGTTCCCTATGGTGCGGCCCACAACAAGAGGCTAGTAAGCTAATCAGTTGATCCAAACCGTTCGTTGAGTACAATCATTACAATCCGATGGCCTTTATTCCAACTCTCCATTCCTCTGATGCATGTGTGACCCGCATGACATATTGACCGGTCTGATGCTTGGGCCACGAAATGTTCATGGTTGGCCCCTACTACGAATGGCCAGGACTTGTACACGCGTGCCTCTTTTCGTTAGATACCCATGACAGCCTGGGACACGCATGAGATATGATGATATTTATTAAACCTAGCATGTCCAATCATCAAGTGGGCCATGCGTGTTTGTGAAAGAGAGATCCTTAGAAAATATAACCAACGGCCATATTCATCATAAGTCTATTAACCTAGGAATAATAGTCAATCTCAATATCTGATTAACGGTACGGATCGTTCAAAGATATAAAACGTTGGAATTTGTACGGCGAGGAAAATCAACAATCTCACGCGAGCAAGCCTCATTCCGAAATCAGATATACTCCCTCGCGCGAATCACCTTTCCATGATCCCAACGCTCCCAGGAAGGGGATTGCGTACTAAGTAACTCAGTGGGGCCCATAGTGACATATATGTAGTATCCACACCGTCCATAACTTTTTACATATAATTATAAATATTATAAATTAAATTGAATGATATAAAATCATCAAATGGACCACACCATACCAAAATATGGGGATAATGACATCGACCGTTGAAAACTTCCAAGGGCCCACGGTGGTGCTTGTTTTTCATCCATCTAACAAATTAAACTGTTCAAATTATGGTTTTCTCTGTAGATGTATTATTAGCAAAAAATTATCCTTATATGATTACATGAATATCAGATTGGTGGACACTTATTGAACGGTTAAAAATGAAAACATGCAACTGTCCTATCTCCACAAACAATTGTCCCGAAATAGAGGTTAGAAATTCTCAACCAATCCGATCTTTAACTTATGACTTAATGACAGCGGGCTTCACACTTTAGTCGGTTTATCCGGATTAATATATGCCACGTGTACAACTTCTGAGAACCTGCGTATCAAGCGCTATAACAGCCAGAGTAGATCATCGACTCCTACGTCCGTCTCTCTTTCACTTGTGTGTTTAAAGAAGAGAGAGAAAAAAAAAAAAAACCATTCTCCTCTCTCTTCCGCCCTTCTGCCATCCCAGCCGCTCTCTTCAGAGAGAGAGAGAGAGAGAGGGAGGGAGGAGAGACGATCTTGTTCGGTCCGTCGCAATGGATCCAGACGCAGTAGCAAAGGCCTTTGTAGAACACTACTACACGACCTTCGACGCTAACCGTGCAGGCCTTGCTAACCTGTACCAGGATGCGTCGATGCTCACCTTCGAGGGGCAGAAGATCCAAGGGTCCCAGAACATCGTGGCCAAGCTCACATCACTTCCCTTCCAGCAGTGCCAGCACTCAATCACCACCGTTGATTGCCAGCCATCTGGCCCTGCTGGTGGGATGCTCGTCTTCGTCTCCGGAAATCTCCAGCTCTCTGGCGAGCAGCACGCCCTTAGGTTCAGCCAGGTATTGCTCACCTTCATTTCCATCTCTATTCTCGCCCTTCTGCTTTTTTGTTAAATCGGAGTTTAGGGTGTTTCTGTAATTTATGTGGATCTGAGGGTCTTTTTATTTTTAGATTGGGGTTTATGGTATTTCTGTCATTTGCGGTGATCTTACGTTTTTTTTTTTTTTTTTTTTTTTTTTTGAATATTTATTTATTTATTATTATTATTTTGCGGATTGAGGTTATGACTGTGGGAATATCGAAGTGCTTATATGGCACAATGAAATGGTATGGAAGATTCGTGTCCTGAGGCGTCTGTAGGTGAATGGTGTCCTGATGCATGTGGTTCGTGAAAGTAGGGTGCTTTATTTGGTGATCCAAACCATCGATCTGATGGGCGATTGGATGTCCTGGGAAGATCTCCTTGATTGGGCCATTCTAGAAAGCTGATCTTGGGGTTTTTTTCCCTCTCCGTTGATGTGTTCTGTCCACAAATGTCTATCGGTTGAGGGTTAGATTTGTCCATTGCGATGTGTTTGGGTCGGACAAGTGGTTGGTGATCAGGCTGTTGAGCTGATGCCCCACACTAGGGATTGGATTGGCTATTCGCTGGAAGTCTCCTTGATTGGATGATCCATGCCAGATGATCTCTGATCTTCCAGATGTTTCTGTTGATTGTGGGCCATTGATATGCTCTTTTCATAAGTGTAGCGTCTATTTGCAGGTTGAGTCATCCCATTTTGATCTTTTCAGGCATCTGTCCTTGGTGGGGCCCATCAGGTCACCGGTCTGGATCGCCTGACCACTGGCTTGCTTGTACAGATGGGATCGCAATACTTCCTATTGGTGATGACTGTTGCGATTTATTCTCTCGTTCAATATCGTAAATAGATGTTCATGTTTGCGATTGTTGTTGATGTCTGTTGTTTGTTGTGATTCTGCTGTTTTGATGGACTTTGAGGGTTCTGTTTTTGTGGAATTTGGTTTATTTAATTGTAGAACAGGGAGCTGTCTTCCTTTTTTTTTAAAAAAAAAATAATAAATTCTGAATTGAAAGAATTTTCCTTTCATTTGTGCAATTTGTTTTGTTCATTGGTGTTTCGGTATGCTTAGAGAAATGCCTACTGCATTCAAACATGTAGAGGCATCATGCGCCAAGTGCTGTGCTTCACACATGCCAATGTGGCACACATGTGAGATCTTAGATGTTCATCAGGAGGGCCCCTCGGTGAACATGGCCTTGCCTAGAAATCAGGCTGGTCATGCATGTAGGTGAATTTGGACTGTTGGTGATCTCTTTTCTAGCTGTTTGTTCTGTTTTACATGTGGCCGTGGGCTAAAGAATATTTGTCATGACATGCCTGATGAATGGCACAGATCTCACATTTGTTCATGTTGGTTTATGTGGGTTGCTTATGTTTGACGTGTGTAGATGGGTGGTTGCAAATAACAGTCCTTTGGCATGTGATCCAGCTTGTTCAGAGTATGCTATCCAATGTTGTCAAATCACATAAGCCATCAGCTTAGGCTAATTGTGATGAGGACATCACGTCACGTACACCCTTACGTATGTATCAGAGGAGGAGGCCCTTACGTATGTATCAGAGGAGGAGGCGGGCTGCGCTGATTTCCCTGTTGTTAGGCGAGTACCCATGATCGTGCTGAAGACCTTATATGCATGTGCAAGCATCTAGAAGGCCCCACACTGGGAAGATGCACATGGGCTGCTTTATGGAGTGATCTAGATCGTTGGATCGGATGGACATGACAATCAGGCCATTGGATTGCATGAATCACATGATCGGGCCATTGATCGTTGATCATCCACATAAGTTTTAGACTTTATAATATTTTAGAATTTAGTTTTTTATTATTTTATATTTGGACACATTATGAGTGTTTTAGTTGATTTTATTTAGACTAGGGCTATTTTCGTTAAAATTCACAAGATGGGGATTTTTGTAATTTTTGAAACTTCTTGGATCTATAAAAAGAGGGGGGCGTGTGACCTCTCTTCCATTTGATTTTGTGATAAAAAGAAGAAGAGAAAAGCTCTTGCTTTCTTCTCCCATATTCATGCGATTTGAAGATACTTCCATACGATTTGGAAGGAAGATTTTGCGAGGCTAATCTTCATCAACGGAGGTGCGAGGTCTCTATTTATTCTCATATCATCTTCTCTTTTCTTCCCTATCCAGGTATTTGCTTCAGATTCTTAATTATCCCATCTCACATCTTCGTCTTCTCCCAAACCCAACTTTCTCATACCCATTCACAATCCAAACCCTAACCCACCTAAACCCATCCTCTCACGCTACACGTGTGACCGTACGATCACACGTATAAATCTCACCTGCCCCTTTTGGTTTCCCACCATCATTATCAAAACTCCTTTCTTCCATCCCCGAAACTCTAACCCTAAACCCAAATTTCCTAATTTTCTACTTTTCCAAATTACCCAAATCCTAATTTTCACCCTAGGTTGTATTAGGTTTCTTATTTTGAAATAGACTATATCCTATGCTAATTGGATGTCCCTACATCCATTAGATCCTAGTTTTATTTATTTATTTAATGATCTTGTGTTACGATGTTTTTTTTTTTTTTTTTGGAAAAGTCACAGATTATATTAATAAAAGAAAGAAAAAACATAAGAAACGAGGCTACACCGTTGAGGGAGCTACACAGCCTACTACACACCTAGGAACAACAAATTACATCCCTTTAATTTATCGACATTAATAGCCCACTCAACAACTAACATTCTAGCTCTAGAAGCTACATGGTCCGCCGATTTTGAGGTCCCGTTGAAACATCTGCCATTTCTTTCTTCCCATACTGCCCACCGGACAGCAAGAAGGGATATTCTCCATAGCTTTGTCCTTCTCTTTCCCAACGATGTACCATGCCAAGCCTTTAGAAGACTTTCTGTCGAATTAGTGGCGGACCAAGCTATTTCAAAACGAGAAAGAGTATCTGTTCAGATATGACTGATAAAGGGGCAATGGATAAATAGGTGATTCACCGATTCCTCATTAGACATACAACACAAGCATACGTTGGTGATAATCATCCCTCTTTTCCTCAAATTATCTACCGTGAGCACTCTGCTCTTGCCCACTAGCCAAGCAAACCCCACAATCTTTGGAGGGACTTGGTACTTCTAGACCTGGTTGATAGTACCAGATGGTCCAGATTCATTACCCAGAAAAAAAGAGACATCAACAAGTAAATGGATCTGCGGAAAATAGAGAAGCCCATGCGTATTCTCGAATGTCCAAATTATAGGACAATGATTAAATTGTCAATATTCGTCAGATTAGTGTTATGTTTGAATGGTAGTCATAAAATGTGCATTGGACTTGATGAACAGTTTAGATTAGTGGATTGGATTGTCAAAGCAATGATGCAACTAAGAGCACTATAACTTCTAATGCTAGGGAGAGCACTGAAGCATTTCTCTTTTCTTAAACTATAAAAGCCCATGTACATAGCCAATAGGTAGCTTACAAGAAAAATGAAGGGGTGATCTTAAAAATAAAAGAAACATTATGGGATCATTAGGATGTGTGGCTAGCACCGTGCAAGGAGAATCTTCAAATCTTGGACATGGATATCAGTTTATGTCGAGATTTTGTGTCTGTGTGAGGATAAGGGGCCCATGGATGTTGAGATTGTGTTTGGTCTGATGCCTCTTGGAAGTCCTTTTCTTAACGAATGTACAGAAGCATATATCGAAGAGGTGGTATGGTACATGCGCCAACAAACATGGCACACATGCATGAGATCCGAGCCCTGTAATAAGTCCTAAAATGCTAACATGGTTTGTCTTGAAATCCGGTCCATGTAATATTGTTTTTAATCTTCAGGATTGCCAATTGAAAATAGTAAATCCTTCTGGAGAGTCCTTCCCATCGTCTGATCCTGTGAGGTTTTCCTCCCGGTCATCATGAGACACTGATTTTCTCTCAAGATTGTTATTATTATTATTTTTTGTTTGGATAATTTTCACTCAAGAAAATTCTAGAAAAGCCATTTCCCCCCTTTTGTGCAGAACCTTCCTTTTCAACTCCTTTTCAACATCAACGACCTGCCAAACACCACCATACATCTCTAGCAAACATGTTCTTTACTTATTTTGGCAGTAGGCCCTTTGAATCCAACTCAGTCCAAAGCCTTCAATATCAATGCACATCTCTAGGAAACATTTCTATTGGTTGCAACGATCCATTGATAATGAAGAAATGCCTTTCCTTTAGAAGTTGCCTGGCCGGTGATGTTTTCACTAGCCCACTGTTACCTAAATGACTGAGATTACGACAACTGGTGCCTTTGGTGTTTAGTTTGTGCCATAGTTACTTACCAGGAAATAGTTTCCATTCAAAATTACCTCTGTTTCTAACTTCCCATTCCTGAAATCCGTTTTATGCATATGTGCAAGTAATCTTATGGAAATTGTAAAATGAGATGTTTCTTGCATTGCTTTCTGCATTCATTTCTTAGTCTGGTAACTGGGTTTTGAGCCAGTTGGGTTCCAGGGTAGCCTCAACATCAGTTTGGGGCCCACCCTGTGGATATTTGTCACTGCAGTTGTTTCATATTGGCCTGTATCCTGAGTGCTGATATATTCTTCAAATGTTTTAGAAAATTTCGTATGATCCTTCTTATATTCCTAAGAGCAGACATATGCTTCCTCTACATATTTAGACAGTTTCCTATGATCCTTCTTATATCATCGTCTTTTACTACTTCCCTAAGGGCTGACATATGCTTCCCCCTTTTAAGTATTTTGGACAATTTCGCATCGTCCTTATATTGTCAATGTCATTGTCATTGTGGTCATCATTATTATATCCTTGAAAGCTTGGTGAATTATCTATTTCTTCCATCTTATAATGCTTTATAAGAGGAACCTCCAAAGCACAATATAAAATGCTTCATTTAACTCTATGGAACACCATATGAATAGATTTCAATCTATTGTTAAAAGTCCTTAGTTATTACGCTCCTTCCAAAGAGATCAAAGTATCGATAATATCGACAGGCGCCACAAATGCTTCTTTTACCTAGGCTTCACCTCCCCTCAAGCTTGAAAAAGTGCTTTAACTGAATTTGGATTGCCCATTACAATCAATTTTAAGTTGAATCAGACTGTAAAATCAAAGAGGATTGAAATTGTAAATCACAAATGTAAAATCATAGGATATTTAATCTTTTACACAAAATATATTGAAAAAAATCTGAAATAATATTTGTGAAGTCTAAAATGAAATAGGATATGATGAAATGTTCATTATCTTATTGTTCTGCATCATAATTTGTGGACAATTGTAGAATATATCACTACAAAACACTATTTGACATCATTTTAAGAAAATCAAGCTAAATTTTGTCATTTCTACTTCGAAGGTTTTGATAAAGTCATTACCTAAAACATTTCTACTACAAATTAAAAAGTAACGTTATCCAGTAATGAGATGATTAGACATCTAAAAACATTTTCCAAATAGTCGAAAACTATAATGACAAAAAGAATTGCTTTTCAAAATTGTGCCAAATCATCAATTTAGAGTCTCACATAGATATATTATGTAAACAACATATCGACTTAAACCAAAATTGTATTGCCATCAACTTTGCGATTTCAAAGTAATGTCTCTCACAAAGCATAATCACTATAAGTTGTTTTTTAGAAGGGTATGAACACTATCATGGTTTAAAGTCAAGTCACAAATTGCAATTTTCTAACGAGCCCTTCCTAAAAATCTTTTAACAACTTTTTCATTATTATATGAAGAATCAACTAGACCTTGAGTTTAAAATCACCTAGTTGGACCCTACAAAAACACACCAAATAAAAAAGAAAACTTTGAATTCAAGATACATGACAAAAAAGTATAGGTCTTTTAAGTCAAAAGTCCAATTAAACCACCACTACCACAATACATACTGGTCAACATGATCGCAGCTGTTGATAAAAACATTCCAGATATGTTATACAGATCAATTTGATGTCTCACCAATTTAAGAGGTAAGAAATCACGAGGAAAAAAGAAAAACCTCCACAGCTTAAGGTTGGAGAGAAGATCCATCAATCTCTAAATAAAAATAAAACAAATTGACCCTTTTAAAAAATTCTTAAGGTCCCCCACCAATTTAAAAACATAAATGGAATTCTATTAAAGTTTTAAAAAGAAGAGAACAATCGAATTTGAATTATATATTGTATGATTCAAATTGTAGAATCGTTGGATTCATTTGAAAAGGGATTCAAAACGGGACTTTTTTTTTTGGTCTAATATTCAAATTGAATTGTAAGTCATAAATCTTAGGCAACAGCTAGATCAGTGGGATCATAGGATCAACGACTCTCAGGAATGATAGATGCTTCAACGACTCTCAGGCAACAGCTAGATCAGTGGGATCATTTGTCAAAAAGTTAATTGTAGAATGGGTGACAAATGTTTTGTGCTTAAAAGATTATGATCTTACTTTTTTAGGTTCTTAGTTTTGTCCTTTGGCTGCTACCTCAGCAGTCCCCTTTGTTCGTTTCTTTTTTCTCTTTAATATATTCTCTCAGTTGCTTTCAAAAAAAAAAAAAAAAATTTCTTAGAATTTTGAGAACTATGATTGCAATCCATAGAGGCCAAATGTCTTCCATATTACTAAGGAGAAATCAAAATGAATGACCATGTGATTTACAGATTCCTCTGCTTTCAAAAACATAAGATACGAACATTCATGATAGTCATCTTTCTTAGAAGCTGATTGGTAGTGAGATATTTTCCTTTGGCTGCTAACCCCCCAAAAGAAACAACTGATGGTGGTCCTAGAATTCACCAAATGTGCGCCTCTAACAAAGTGGTCCCTTCTCTACCATTTCCTTAATTTCTTGATAGAACTTAATTGAGAACACATGAATATTGCCAAAGTTCTTGTGTCCCAGATCAGGAATACAATTCTGCATCTTTTATTGTAAAGGCGCAAACTCCTCATATCTACACATCCTATGGGTTTCTTTAGAATCCCTTAGTCCAAATCATCTCCTCACCTTTGCTCAGAAAGCAGCCTGAGACAATTGAGACTATCTTACAGAAATTGTCAAAGGCTATATGCATAACGGCTTTCACGACACCACGTTGTCATCATATAAGTGTTATCTCAGCTAATTGGGTCAGCTACATGAATCCCGGTCCGCCATTCCAGTCTATCAAGGGCCATAACTTCAATTAGACCATAGGTCATCAGTCTTTTCTTACTACCTCCACTCGTGTCCTTTTGGGCCTTCCCCTTGTCCTTTTAGATCCTTCAACTTGTACTTGCTCCCTCTTAACCAGTGCAGTTCTTGGTCTTTGTTGCATATGACCAAACCATCTAAATCTACTTTCCTTCATCTTATTACCTATTGGTGCTACTCTAGAGTTCCCTTGAATGCATTCATATCTTATTATGTCTTTCCTCGTCTTGCCACTCATCCATCTCAACATCCTTGTTTCAGCTAGACTCGTCATATAAACACGTTGTTCCTTAACTGGCCAACATTCTACCCCATGAAGCCATGGATGGTCTTATAGCTTTCCTATGAAATTTCCCTTTTGGTTTTGAGTGGTACACAACGATCACATAAAAGTCGAAAGGCACGTCTCCATTTCTTCTGCCCAGCTTGAATTCCATGGTGGCATCCATCTCAATCTCTCCATTCACATGAACTACGCTCCAAGATATCAAAAATGATCATTTTGGGAAACTTCTTGATCAGCAATCTTAACTAATTCCTTGTTTCCACTCCTATTGTCTTCACAAAATCTTGTTCTAGGCGCCATCCCTATCACATAAGAAATGCCTTCACTGAAGTCCTACCTATCCTCCGCTACTGTCTTCCACAACCCTGATCTCCTATACAAAGGAGATACCTTCGTGAACCAATCCCCCTCTTGAGTACCATATTTTTCAACAATTAATCTCCTATAGAAAGAATTATCCACATTCCCAAACCTCCACAACCACTTGTTGAGTGGTGCACAATTTGTAACAGTTGTTTATTTCTATTCCCCCATTTTCCTATGGTCCAATTCACTAACTGAAACTCTCTTTTTTTCTTTCCTTTAAAAAAAAAATGTTCCATACTTTTTTCATAGAAAATCCCTTTGGAGCTTTTCTTTTTTCTTTTTTTTTTCCACTTCATCAAATGATGTTTGTTGGCCACTTAAACAATGACATAAAATATATGGGCATGTTTGATGGAGCTGCCTTAGTTAAGGTGATATGGGCTCCCAGTGGTAGATAGTAACTTAATAAAGGTGATACTTGTAGTAATTCGGTGGAAAATTACCCATCTAAGAAAGTTATCTTCCATGTCTGTTTTTTTTTTTTTTTTTTTTTTTTTAAATTTATTTTATTTTTTATTTAAATTTGAAAGGATGAAAATTTTATCAAACAGCAAAAGACTACGTCGGAAAAAGAAAAAAGGAAAGTCCGATCAACGGACTACCCAAAAGCCGAAAATATACAACTCTGACAAATCGGACAGAAGCGAAACCGCCCCAAAAATAACCGCATGAGTGGACCTAGCTAGGTTTTGGAATCGCCTTCTGTTCCTTTCTAGCTTCTCCCCAGATAGACCACCAAATAGCTAGAAGAGAGGTGCCATTTGGAGCAGGGGGAGTTCCCACCAGCTCCATGCCAAGCCCAAAGGAAGTCTCGGATTGACCTCGGCATCACCCAGCCGACCCCAAAATCTGCAAGAAAGTGATTCCACACCTCTTGAGCCACCAGACAGAAGATGAGAGGTGATCCACCGATTCAGTGTCACGGTTACACATGCAATACATGTTGGGGGGCTGAAAAGATCAAGCAACCAATTCCACATTCATACAGATGAGATGGAGAAAAAAAAAGGGTAGGGGAAAAGGGGTTTGGCTCGTGGGCAAGTCTCTAAACGAGAGGTTTGGGTGTGTGGAAGTTGGTTTCTAGGAAATGATTTTTTATTCTTATTTTTATAGGTAAGCTGCACTCAAACCCAAGAACTCAATTGGTGAAACATGCCCTGTCAACCATTCAGGAAGCGGGTTGGTAGAGTTTGGGAAGGGAGGATGGAGTTGGGTTTATTTATTACTGTCTTCATTTATTTATTACTTTAGGTGTGGGGGCCGATGCACCTCTACAAAGCTATTACTGTCTTCATTTGTTTATTTATTTTGATTGATAATAGTCAGCATTTTTATCATATGCATAGACTCCAATGTCAAGGTCTATTGTCTTGAAATTAAGGTGCCTCAGATTCAAACCAGCAATTTCTTTGTCCAAAGCATCCACTTAAACTGGGGACCTTTTGCTTTCTCTGATGTTGGGACCCTTGAACTATCAGGTTAAGTCTCTTCCCTAATGAGTTGAACTTTCTTTCAGAATTCGGCCGAGGAAACTGCATGAAGGGGTTGCGATCTGCACCTTCGGTTCTCTCTTCCGTGTTCCTCATTATGGATTCCAGATTCTAGTCATCTTGTCATTCCTCAGCATGTCTCCTTGAAACTGTTTACCATTTTGTGTAAGCTTCCATCATTACAGTTCCCCCCCCCTACAGATGTTTCATTCACCCTTTTTATTTAGGTTTGATAAGCTACTAAGCTGGAATCAACATTACAGGTCCCATCACCATCAATGATAATGAAGGAGCTGGTTTCATCATTTGGTCACGTCTCTGACATGCCATTACTTTTACACTCACCTGATTAGTGATTATAGAAAAGAAAGGTCACATCACATTCCAACCAGCATCGTTAAGAACAAAGTTGACTCGAGGGAATCATGCTAGGTCCACGCTAGGGCTGCAACTTGGGTTCAGGTCAAACCCAAACCGATTGACCCAGCCCAAGTTGGGTCGGGTTGTCAAGGTCCTTAAGTCGGGTTCAGGAAAAAACACCAACCCGATTTGAAATTGGGCTGGGTTCAGGCTGAGCAAATTAAGGTTGGGTTAGGTCAGGTTGGGAAAAATCACATGTATTTGGGTTGGGTTTAGGTCGGGTTTGGTCAAGTATAAAGGAGTTCATCTTGGGCAACCTCAGTTTGGAATTTGGGTAGGGTCGGGTTGTGGGATGTGTCCTCTTGACTTCCGGTTGGGTTTTTGTTGACCTTTGACCTCACCCAACCCACCCAAGTTGCACTCTCGGTCCACACCTCCATATGTGGCCATGCCAAGTATGCGTCGGACATCTGATCTTCACATTAGGTGCTGCCTTCATACTGGTCCACTGATGAGGCAGGTGACATGC
Source organism: Magnolia changhungtana (assembly GCA_030180095.1). Taxonomy (NCBI): domain Eukaryota; kingdom Viridiplantae; phylum Streptophyta; class Magnoliopsida; order Magnoliales; family Magnoliaceae; genus Magnolia; species Magnolia changhungtana. The sequence continues at coordinate 3,802,698 of JASAUF010000218.1, read as the reverse complement.
ACATGTTGACTGTGATACATTAGCAGTATTTATAAATCTCTCGGTCCACACCTCCATATGTGGCCATGCCAAGTATGTGTCGGACATCTGATCTTCACATTAGGTGCTGGCGTGCTGCCTTCATACTGGTCCACCGATGAGGCAGGTGACATGCACATGTTGACTGTGATACATTAGCAGTATTTATAAATCCACACATTGTTCTCATGCACTTGTCATGCACCTTTTGGGTACATCTGGGCCTACTTGATGCACGGCTCAGATGTGCATCACATGCCAGGTTGGCATGAGTGAGTCCATGACTGCATCTTGGTTTTACTAAGCTTATTTTAGCTTCTTTTATCAAAGTTAGTGGCCATTCATAGTGTTCACATCCATGATAATATGCATATTACCACATGTCACTGAGAGTTTGAGCGTCCATCTTAGCTTTCTTCCCCACTGAGTTGGGGTTGGCTTTTCAATGGTAGATTGGCCAAGTTTTGTGGGATTGGCTGTTGTCCACCATACACCAACCTTCCTTTTCCACACGGACTCTAGAACTGGCCATTGCAGAGTTCTTATTCTTTATCTCTCTAATTTATCTATGCTATCTAAAATACCTATCTGATCCATCATCTATCTTTGTCGTCATTGGGGGTCACTCATATTTGGGCCCCTCAGTGGACTTCCCTTTTACTATCATTATATTGTTGTTGTTATTATTATTGCGATGCTCTGCTTTCAACGCGCCCCCCCCCTCCCCCCCCCATATTATATATATAATAAAAATAAAAGGCCTATCTATCTCATTGTCACCACCATCTTAGTCCTTCTCTGAGAAATTTGTTGTTGGTGGTGTTATTTATTTATTTTATGTTAGATTGCAAAAGTTTTATGATCATCTACCTGCCAGAAATTGACCTTCATCTTTCACATGTGCCCTTGGCACTGGGCCTTGGTAGTTGCTTGCATTGACACCACTCACATGCCTGTCCATCCACCAACTAAATTCTTCAAATCAGTACCTGCATCCTGCACCAGAGCACTTCTATTAGTACCTGCATTGTTGGTTGTGCTGGTGATAGAAAATGCCCCGTTGCTAAACTTTCAAAATCAAGGGAGTTAACCTCACTTCTCGATCTCATCCGTTTATACTCCCTGACCCTGACCAGTGGTGAAGAGGATAGTATGGTGCAGAAAAAGGAGATGTCAGGGCGATTTTCTGTTAAATCTTTTTATGTTTTGCTTTCTAAGTTGAATACCAAGTTCGTTTGGGCATATTTGACCCCCCGCAAAGTTGCAGCTTTTTTTTTTTTTTTTTTTTTTGCAGCTTTTATCAAAAGATGAAAAGTCCTAACCATGGATAATCTTCAGAAAAGAGGGATGTGTCTCCCCAATGTGTTTGCTTTGCATGGCTGATTCGGAAGCAATCAACCATCTATTTATCCATTGTTCGTATACATTCAAAGTGTGGGTCGACTATCTGTCTAGATTCAAGGTCCAGTGGGTTATGCCGCATTCTCTTGGAGATTTGTTTATGGCTTGGCATGACATTTCCGTCCTTGAGCAGTTAAAAGGTTCATGGTGGAGGTGTTTGTTTGCTGGTCTGTGGGCGACATGGGGGAGAAACAGAAGATGCTTCCATCATATCACTCACAGTGTTGATTGGGTGGTTGAGGCTTTGTCTAAGAGTGGGCATGTATTTCTGTTTCTAAGCTCTTTGGGGTGTTTTGTGTCTTCATATCCTTTGTCGCCTTCTTAATAAAGCCCAGTAACTACTAAAAAATAAAAGCAGTCTGATCTTTGGTCCTGCAGTTGTTGTGCGTGGGCCCACAAAGTGCTTGCACTGATCCACGCTGGATGACTGCCAGATCAGGAGCAGACGATGGTGATTTCAACTTGTTCCATTATTGGACTTGCTGAAGTTCTTTCAATTGATTTTCGGTTTTGATTGCTTATGCAGATGTTCCACTTGATGCCGACGCCTCAAGGAAGCTTCTATGTGTTGAATGACATCTTTCGGCTCAACTATGCCTAAGAAGACACTGTTTGGGACCCAGCGAACATTAAAAAAAAAAAGAAAAAAAGAGAGGACATTTTGGGTTGGAATACCAGGGACTGTTTTCGCATTTCTGTTTGTTAGACTGTCGTGATTTTGGAGGGTTTTTTGGGTGATTGGCTTGTGTTTTTTCAAGCTTTTCTGTAGATGGTCATGCATTACCTTTTCAAGTTGCTTGGACGGATGGTAAGAGATGATCTCAAATATCTATTTTTAGTTTCAAAGATATGGAAAAGAAAAGAAAAGAAAAAACATTTTATTTATTTCTTTTCTGTTCTTTACATTTTTTATTTTATTTTATTTTTTGACTATAGGTTATTATTGATGTGGGAATTGATCCTGAACGGCGCAGATGCACCATCTATTGGATCTGCTCGATGTACTGGACATGTAGCCCGATCATCCATTCATTGCTAAAATAATTAAGGAATGATTATGATCTTTTGGGTCATTTTGCCATCATAACATTTACTGTGCATGCAGAGCGAGATTAGAAATGCGAACGAATCCAGTGAGAGAAATGAAGTGGCTATTTGCAGTGCACAGGTTTCATTCTGAGGATCCGGACCAGTATTCAGGTGGTAACAGCATTCAGCTTATCCCTGCCACAAAATGGCCCACCCTTCATGTATTCATCTGTTTTACCAACTAACCATCTTTCTCAAGTATCATGTGGTCCGTTGAGTATAGATTGGCCCGGCTTTCCACCAAGTGTACTATGGTGGTCCATCCACCTTATGAACTCTACCTGGATCTTGCACACGTTTACGGTATGTTGCGAATTGCCACTTGTGTTTTGCACTAGCATTTCTGAAGCAAGATATTGAACGGAAAAACAATTGCGTTCGTTGAAAACATTCTCCCCCGATGTGATTTTGGCCTATGCCCAGTTAATCGGACGGTCCAGATCAACAATACGACTGGTGTAAACAGCGTATATGCACCTACACATGGAGAAAGTTTCTCAAGTAACGTCGCCTTATTATCGATTTTAGCAGGTTTTGATAGAACCAAATTCTCAACAGCGCGAGACGCAGATTCAACGGCAGGATCTTTCAATATAGGAGTTCTGGGAGCATTCCCCTCCTGGTATCAGGACCCTGTGGTCTGCATTGCTTATGATACTCTGGCTGCATATGCCGCTTGATGCGCAGTCACTTTGAAATGGTACGGATGGCATATATCAACTAAACTTGGCGGCAGTCAGATCGGTTAAATAATCCCCATCCTCTGATTCTTGGACACATTTTTCATTTTTAGGCATCCAATGAATGTCTTCAGAGTACGGAAATATTTCTCTGCATTGAAATCATTCACAACAAACCCTCTTTTGTGACACAAATAGCAGTAGGGACAAAAAAAAAACTCCTACCAAACCAAAGCAGTATATATATATATATATATATATATATATATATATAGAGGAACGCTCAGCTACGCACCGGTTCGCATGTCATTACGTGCGAACCTTCTCTCACATGTGGATTAGGCATGTGGATTAGGCAAATGGATGAACGCGCACTTAGCGCGAGCTTAAAAGAGCGAGTTTCCTTTTCTCGCACACCTCTTCACCCTCTCCGAAGGATGTGGCGGAAACCTTTTAATTTACCTGAAATTCCTCCGTTTGAATGTTATATGGGTCCCACCAAGATGTTAGTGATAAATTCATCCTGTCCATACATTTTTAAAAATAATTTTATGGTATGAACCCAAAACCGAGGTAGATCAAAATCTTAAGTGGGCCACATAATGTTGATTGAACTCTCACCGTTAAAAACTTTCTTGGGCTACCAGAATTTTGGATCAAGTTGATATTTGTGTTTTTTTCCATCATCCAGGTCTTTATGACCTAATCTACAGGTTAGATGTCAAATAAACATCACGGTGGGCCCTAAATATTATTTAACGGTGAGAATCATTATCACTGCTACTTCCTGTGGTGTGGTCTACTTGAGATTTGGATCTGCCTCAGTTTTGGGATAATGCCCTGAAATGATAAGGAAAAATGGATGGACGGGGTAGATTTCTCAAAAACATTATGGTGGGCCCCACTTAGGTTTCAGCGTGCAAAAGGCTTTCACAGGCTTGAAAAAATCACGCTGTTAATTTTCTGCGAAAGCATTTCACATTGCGTTAGAAACCTAAGTGGGACCCACCATGATGTTTTTGAGTAATCCAATCCCTCCATCCGTATTATAAGATCATTTTAGGACATGCATATAAAAACGAGCCGAATCCAATACTAAAGTGGGCCGAAAACCTAAAGATTAAACTTACACAGTTGAAATATTCGTAGGTCACAGAAGTTTTGAATCAGGATAATATTTGTGTTCTCAGCTAATCTTAGTAGGAATGACGTTTTGAATGGTATAGATGACATATAAATATCACTGTAGACCTAAGGAGGTTTCAACAGTAGGAATTTCCCTACCCCTTTTCCTTCAGTACGGCTCAATTGAGTGTAATATGCCACTCACTTTTGGTCTAAAGTCCTAAAATGAGCTCAAAAAATGGATGAATGGGATAGATTTCTCAAAAACATCATGGTGGGCCCCACCTAGACTTAGCAATATGAGTGCATCATGAGAAAATGCGGATTAAATTAAGAGGTTGAGTAGCTGAGGGGGATTGGATACTAACACAGGTTGAGTAGATGACGAACTCGCTATGAAGTAATGCGACCAAGTTCCATGCGCCCCACCATGATGTATGTGTTGTATCCCCACGGTAGATACATTTGGAAAGATCATTTTAGGATATGGTCCAAAGAACGAGGTAGATTCAAGGCTGGGGTGGACCCCACCATAGAAAACAGTGGTGAGAATGACGCCCACCGTTGAAACCTTCAAAAGGTCCACCATGGTTTTTATTTGAGATCCAATCTGTTCATGTGTTAAGGCATACATGAAAGAAGGGAAAACACAAATAGTAGCTTGACAAAAACTTTTGTGGCTCTAAGAACTTTTTAATGGTGGGCGTCACTCTCCCCACTATTTTTTGTGGTGGTCCTCTATATCTTTGGATATGACTTATTCTTTGGATCATGCCCTAATATGATCTCTCCAAATGGATGGATGGTGTAGATACAAAACATACATCATGGTGTGGCCCACAGAACTTGGCGACGTCACTTCATTGGAATCGGATTGCGTACTCAGTACACTAAGTGTATTGAGTAAACTCTGCGGGGTCCATCGTGATTTGTTTATATTATCCAGTCTGTCCATCCACTTTACCAGACAATTTTATGGCCTTAGCTAAAAACCGAAGCATATACAAGATTAAAATGGACCACACCACAGGAACAGTGAGAATTGAGTTTCTACCGTTGAAAAATTCTTAGGGACCACAGAAGTTTTGGATCAAGATTATATTTGTTTTTTCCCTTCATCTATGTTTTTTTTTATAATATGAAAAGTTTAGATGACAAATAAACATCACTGTGGGGCCTAACAAGGTTTCAACTGTGGAAATCATTATTTCCACTCTTTCTTGTGGTATGGTCCACTTGAGCTTTGGATAAGCTTCAATTTTTGTTTCAACGCCTAAAATGATCTTGGAAAACGTATGAACGGTGTGGATAAACCACTTGCATTTACAGTGTGCCCAACTGAGTTTACTCAGTTCGATAAGAGCGTACTGAAACGCAATCTTATTTCCACTTCATTAGGGAGTCGTTACTCAAGGACGCGGAATTCCTGCGAAAGCCTCTCGCAGGAAGTTCCCGCGCAGGGATACGGGCACTGCAATGTGTGTGAGAAATCCATTCCGTTCATCCGTTTTGCGAGCTCATTTTAGGAAGCGAGAGAAAAAATGAGTTGGATAAAAAACTCAAGTGGATCACACAAGAGGGGAAATTAGCGAAAGAAATTCCTACAGTTGAAACCTTCTTGGGCTCCACCCTGATGTTTATATGCTATCCAAACCGTTAAGAATTTCATTCTCAATGGGATGAAGTGAAAACACTGAAAGGATAGCCTGAAACAAAACTTTTTTGGCCATAAGAATGTTTCAACAGCGCTCAATGAATTCCCACTGTTTCCACCTTGTGTGCTTACTTTAGTATCGGATAGATCTCATTTTCAGTCGTACGTCTTAAAATAAGGTTGAAAAAAGGATAGACGGGGTGGATTTCTCACAAACATATCGGTGGCCCCACACAACATCCTTGTGCAGGAACTTCCTGCTAAAGGCTTTCGCAGGAATCTGCGTCCGTTACTCAACATGTGGGTAGCTAATCCGCGCCACACGCGGATTTCCTACGAAAGAAGTTCTGCGCTGGGAACCAAGTGGTGGCCACCGTAATGTTTGTGAAAAATCCTTTTCGTACATCTGTTTTTTAGTTCATTTTAAGACATTTTACAAAAAAATGAACAGTATCCAAAGCTCAAGTTAGCCGTACCAAAGAAAAATGTGGTTAGGGAAATTCCTACCGTTGAAATCTCCTTGGGTCTATAGTGATATTTACATGCCATCTATACTATTTCTAACGTAATTCCTACAAAGATTAGCTGAGAACACAAATATTATCCTAATTCAAAACTTCTGTGACCTACGAATATTTCCACTGTGTAAATTTAATCTTCACGTTTTCAGCCTACTTGAGTATTGGATTCAGCTCGTTTTTGTATGTATGTCCTAAAATGATCTTATAAAACGGATGGACGGATTGGATTTCTCAAAAACATCACGGTGGATCCCACTTAAGTTTCCAACGCAATGTGAAAGGCTTTCGCGAAAAATTAGGAGCGCGAATTTCCTATGAAAGCCTTTTGCACGCTGAAACCTAAGTGGGGCCCACCATAATATTTTTAAGAAATCTACCCCGTCCATCTATTTTTCCTTATCATTTTAGGGCATTATCCCAAAACTGAGGTAGATCTAAATCTCAAGTGGACCACACCACAGGAAGCAGCAGTGATAATGATTCTCACCGTTAAATAATTTTTAGGGCCCACCGTGATATTTATTTGACATCCAACATGTAGATTAGGTTATAAAGACCTGGATGATGGAAAAAAAAAAAAAAACACAAATATCAAACTTGATCCAAAATTTTGGTAGCCCCAGAAAGTTTTTAACGGTGAGAGTTCAATCAACATTGTGTGGCCCACTTAAGATTTTAATCTACCTCAGTTTTGGGTTCATACCATAAATTTATTTTTAAAAATGTATGGACGGGGTGGATTTATCACTGCGACCCACATAACATCCAAATGGAGGAATTTCATGTAAAAAGGTTTCCGCCGCATCCTTCGGAGAGGGTGAAGAGTCGTGCGAGAGAAGGAAACTCGTTCTTTTAAGCTCGCGCTAAGAGCGCCTTCATCCAGACCGTTTACCTAATCCGACGGTTGATAGGAAGGTTCGCACGTAATGATGTGCGAACCGATAGTGCTAGAATGAGCATTCCTCTATATATATATATATATATATATATATATATATATATATATATATATATATATATATATATATATGTTGAGCTTACACGGCTCAGATGACATCCAAAGCTCGGCGGCCCGCCTTATCTTTGCATGGTATTACCATGCTTTCAATTATGAGAATTGGTCCCATGGTTGGATAATCTAGACCATTGAACTTTTGGGTCCAGCGATAGGTGGAGCATGGCATGAAAAAATATTGACCAATATTAGGACCTTAATTCAATTGAATATGGACCATTGTTGCATCTCTTGTAAACCATCCCTCTTTAGGTCACAAATTGAAAGTTCAAGTTGTCCCATCAAGGAATATTTTGAAGGTGGGGGCCACGAACAGATTCATATTCGGAAATAGTGAACGGTGGGCCCCACTTTTCAGCAATGGAAACCCACTAATCGTTGTCGTTGTCTATTCTCCTTATTTATTGCGCACTAGCACTTGAGAAAATGTTGAATTCAAAACATAAGACCAGTCACTGAAAGATTCCGCCCCAGTGATTGTTGGGCGTTGGTCAGTTGATTGAACGGTCCAGAATCCATATCAACAATATGACTAGAAAAGATGGCATATATGCAGGCCAAGCACCTCCACAACTCACTGCTGTTCGCTACTGTAACAGGTGAGCTTCACTGAGCCCACGCGCATGTACAAGGCAGCTCATGTGCACGCCACATCCGTCAGCATTGGACACTGCCATGAGATCCAATCCATTCATTAGATTGGTACCACCACGCCAATGCTCTCCTCCAAGAATCATCATCAGGTGGGCCACTATTTCTGAGCAGAGAAACAACTGAAAAAACTCGGCTGAAAGTTTTTTTTTTTCCTGTTCGACTACTAAAATTGTGGCCCACCTGATGAATGGACTATAGTTATTTTCATTAACAATATCTACACAAAACAAGCCCGTTTTTTTTCGTGTGACAACTACAAACAACAGGAATATCAGTTACATTTGACTCAATCACCCACACTAGGCAACAAAAGACATTAGATCTCCTACCAAGGCAATATATATACATGTAGCTGCGATAAATAAATTTACCTATATAACAAGTAAATCTCACACGGCACTGGTGAGATCCCAAAGCTTGGTGGCCCGCCGCATCTTCGCATGGTATAAACAGGTTTTTTTTTTTTTTTTTTCTTTTCTGACAATGGGGCCCATGGTTGGGTAATCTAGACCATTGGTTTTTGAGTCCCATGATCGATGGAGCATGCCGCAAAAGATTTCCCATATAGGAAGATATGGACCACTATTAGGACCTTACTAAGTAGAATGTGGACCATTGTCGTATTTAACCATGTATTCGTAGGCCACAAACTGAAAGGTTAAGATTATCCTATGCAGGAAATTTTTAAAGCATGGTCCATAAAAGACGGGATACAAACAGATTTTGTGTTCTACAGTACTGAACCGTGGGGCCCACTTGTCAGAACTGAAAACCCATGCTTAATAATGCAGAGACTAGGGCCACATATCATATGATCCATCTTCTGCAATAACCCAAGGTTCCACCTATGCAAAATGATACATGTCTTGGTCATCGTAGTTCTCCATGTTGAAGCAGTCTTGAGAATATGATGCTGTCTCACCACTGCTGCTTTGTTCAGCCTGTAGAGAGAGGTTAAAGAGGAGGTCATCCCGATGCACAAGCTCTTCTCTATTGTGATTGACATGCCAAAAGATCAACGATTCAACATTGCACAGAAAAAATCATCATCCACAGCTCGCAATTGAATATGATGGACGTGAAAAAATCCTTCCAACAGATGTGATGCCATGTGTGAACTGTTGGGAGTTTTCACAATCAAAAGCTGCTTTCGGAGGTCATCTATCAAAAGGGGTTAAAATTCAGTATTTCCATAAAAGCTTCCTGTTTGTAAATAAATTTATGGAATTCCCTCCAAAAGCTACAAAAATAGAGTTTTCAAATTTAGTCCAACATTGAATATGGATGGAAAATAGAACACCTTTGTAAAGGTATCAATTTCCATGTGGGGGTGGCTAACAGTGAAGTGTGAACTGACAGTGGGGTGTACTAACAAGCTAACAAAAAAAAAAAAAGGTATCAATTTCCATGTGGCCATGCACTAAAGCACCCAAAGTAGACATACTTGCAAGGGGTGCACACACGGTGAAGGAAAAAAGTAAAAAAGAAAAGAAAAGAAGAAAGTTAAAATAAAAAATAAAAAAACTCACTTGAAATACATTGGGCAATAGAAGAAAATTTGTTTTTTATTTCATCCAGCGGCCAGACCACCACGTTTGGAAATAGAAAAAAAGAAAAGAAAAAAGAAAAGAGGAGCAATGCCCTCAGTTGCAGCTAGATGATGACTAAAGACAGTAGTGGTCTGCAAGGCCCACATTTTTCCTGAACATATGAGTTCTACAAAGGAATGAGAACGTGCCCCAGACACCTAAAAAATTGCATGCTCTTCTTAGTGCCTGCTGGTCATTTTGCAGCTGTAAACAGTACATTTGAAGGCCCAAGTTCTATACCACCATAATGGACAAAGTTGGAGACTAGAAATTTACCTATGGTAAACTCCAGACAAGCACACCACACCAAATGCATTATCTGGTGTGCTGTATTCAAATTGGACAGGTGGAACAATGGGTCCCTTATCTTGAACTGTTCATCAGGTGGGTCCTTCCAGGGATCAAACACTGTCTACAAAGATGATCCTGCACACTCAATTGGTGGACCTTTTTTTTTTGGTCAATAATCAACGTTACCCAATTCTATCCTCTAGTCCATTTCTAGGCCAACAATCAGACAGTCAAGATCATCCAGTCCATGAGATTTTTCTTCTGTGACTGACCCATTATGGGACCTAGCTGATGACAGGTCCAGATCATGGACCATTACACAAGTCCTGTTCGGTAAAGAAATTGGCGCATGGCGCTCAACTTAGATTTCCCCTTTCGCTATAGATTTATTTGTGGTTTGGCATATTTATCACAAGTCGTTACCTTAGCTTTCCGGTAGCTTTCGAGCATGCGGCGGTATTGCTGCCGTGCCTTGGGAGAATCGACCACAGAAAGCACCCTCGAAACAGCTTCATCGATAGCTGCATCCACCTTCTGTTTTCTAAAGACCTTAAGGATGTCATCATCTTCACCTTCGTCAATGGACTCCGATTCGGCCCGGAATCCTCGCAAACCAACTCCTTTCCTACGCCATCTCAGCACAACCTTCTCTAGAACACCAACCGTCCACAAAAATTCATTATACTTCTTTCTAACCTGATGACCTCGCACATGAGCCTGTAAAAAAAATAACAATAAAACAAAGAAAATTCAGCCTTCATTTGGACTAGAAACAATTCAGTGTTTGTGGTGCCCATAGGAGGGCCATCCAGATTGTTGATCTGATGGCCCCAATCAAATGTTTAGAGTCTTCCCTTCTGGGAGAGGCCCATCAGATCAGTGACTGTGATCATCTGAGGCCCATGGGCCCCTCATGTAAAGAAATATGCAGTATTTTATAATCCCACACTGTTATATGAATGTGTGGTGTACATACATGAAAGCCAAATTACCTGTATCTTCACTACATTTTGGCGCAAGGTGAGAAAATCTTTCCGCCCTTTCCATCCCCGATATTTCTTTTGGATAGACAGAGCTGCTGTATTTAACTTATGATCACGAAGGCTACGGAACTTTGATGCAGCCAAAAGCCCCTGAATATCATCTGGTGTCATACCATACTCATCACAAGTTGCAACAGCACTCTGTTGCCGCCTTCTGAAAGAATGGGCGCGGAACGCTGATTGTATACGAGCTGCAGCCTGAGCCGCATTTCGAACAGCAGCCAATGAATCTTGGAGCGAGAGCTGATCCTCAATCGCACCACTGGGCATTTGTATGCTCCTATCAGCAATGCTTTCCACAGTTCTTTCAGCCTCCAAGGCAGCAGAGCCTTTAGAAATCTCATTTTCCTCCAATTTGAGTGAATAAAGATGGCTTGTTAGTGCCACCTCTGACAAATAACCTGCGAGTCCTTTGTGGCCACTGGCGGCAGCAATGGAAGCAGGGCTTTTACCTGCTGGGTCTTGTGCAGTGGGATCTGTTACCAACCCAGGTGATGCACCAGCAGCTAAAAGCGCAGCAACCATCTTTTCCCTGTTGAACAGACAACATTGTCCATCAGTATTCTGGAATCTATACCAAAAGAAAAAGGAAAAAAATAAAATAAAAATCCAGATAGCCTTACTATGGCTACTAGGGATGCCACTCAGGTTTGAGTCAACCTCTAGTATCCTTAGGTGGGGTTGGGGTCCTCGGATTCAGATTGAGCAAATTCACATCAAGTTAAGTCAGGTTGGGAACAATCACATGTATTTGGATTAGGTTGGGTTGCTTAAGGGTTGAGTATAGATGTGGGTTGGTTCGGGTTGGAATTCGGGTCAGGTAGGGTTGCAGGTTGCATCCTCTTGAGATTGGATTGGGCTTGGTTCGACCCTCAACCCGACCCAACCCACCTGAGTTGCACCCTTTATGGCTACTGACGAGTAGGATTTGGAATCCTACATCGCAATGTGGCATTTGTGCAAGATCCACTATTCTTCTATTTTGTGACCATCCATGTTTTTCATGCATTTACGGCCCATTTGATGGCTGGACTGGCCTGATTTTTAGGCCATGGCACATAGACAATGGGGTTAACCATATGAACAGCTTCGATTTCGTATGCACGAGAGTAGGATTTCACTTGCGAGTAGCCATCACACATATCTATCAATTCCACGAGCTGTATCAGAACACATCTTTTGCAAGTTATCATCATCATAGCAATAGACAGGAGCCATCATCATATAGCCTTGTTGCAACTTTTGCACGAAAAAAAAAATCTCTTCCAAGCATTGAAAAATCACATAAAATTCAATGCTAATGCCCAGAAGAACATTTGATAGTGAAGCCCAAGATAAATATTCAATTACCTTCCAAAACGTGCGGCCCAGTGAAGGGCAGTCCACCCGTTTGCATCCCGGAAATTGATACCAACACCACAATTAAGGACTGAATTTAAGGCCCACTCATAGCCCAAGCCAGCTATCATGTGAATTATGCCTTGCTCTTGCTTGGACAAGGGACAGCCCACGACTTCACCTCCATGGCATTTGGACAATAGCCACTGCTGCAGCTTATCCTTCAAAAGTTCTTGCAAAACCCAGTCCAAAATACCGGTTGGAGTCTCGCTGCCTACTGAGAGTGCCTCCTTAATTAGTCCCCAGGTATCGTCAGCTATTTTCTGTTTTCTCAACTGTTCAGTTTCCAGTCTGACACTATCCTCATTCTGAACAGGTAGTAGTATCTCTGCAAAACTTACAAGCAACAGCACTTCTTCCGTACTCTTATTAGTTGCATCGTTTTCATTGACGTCAGAGCTTGATGTGGGCATCTTTGGCTTCGAATGATACTGAAATTCCCTGACCTCACTGCAGGATTCCCTATTGCCAGCTGTGATGCATAAAGTGACCTTTCCAGCAGCGTGTTGAGGTACCAGGCAGCGAAGGACGCCAGCCTGAATGATTTCTACTGGAACTTCAACGTCACCAAACATGCATGCCCATGCACTCTCTGAAGGATCGCATAGAAAATCTCCAGTGATAATAACCTGCATTGAGAGCTTTTGAATTGAAAATCCCAACACTAACAAACATACATTTCCACAGAAAATACTTTAAAGTGCTATATTAACTTGCACACAAAATAGAAATGGTAAATACAAAATTTTCTTGGAAGCTGCTTGGGTTAGGCATGGATGGAGGGATTTGAAAATCCCAACACCATCCACCAAATATGATCGAATGTCCCCGATTGAACCTCATCGTGTTTTTGTGGGACCCAATTATTAAACTTTTGATTGAAGTCCTCTGTGCATCGATCTGTGTGTTCCCTCCCTCCTGGGATTCCCTTGCACACGATAAGAAGGGATACGTTGTCAGCCCTATTGTAATTAGATACGATCACATCCTATGTGGGGCCCACCGGCATGCCAATTCCCATAGATATAACAGAAAATCTGGCCCTCAATTCAAACCATTTATTTGTGTAGGCCCACCAAAACAAGAAAATCTAATAGCGATTGGAACCGCCGAATCCAATGACACAGAGATAAGGGCCTTATGTGTGGGGATGAAGGAGCTTAAATGTCTAGTTGTGGCGCCTACAGTCATTGAGGGGGATTCCAAAAATGTCATGAAGTGGGCATCCTCCAGCAACAATTTTCCCTGGAGGTTGGCAAGATGGGTGACGGAAGTGATGGAAATTAGGAGATTCTAGGAGGAAAGGAAACATTATAGTCAATGGTTTAAGCAGGGAATTCACCTCCAATCATTGTTGACGGGGGATTCCCTCTGTTGTAATTTTTCCCTCATTTTCTCAATAAATTCCATCCGGCAAAAAAAAGAAGGGGTAAACCTAGTTCTATGTAAGGTTGGTGGGTTTTGTATGTTTAGGGTGTTTTTGGATGGTAGGTTGAACTGGTTGCAATTCATTATAGAAGAAATGAGCACAGCGGGGCAGCACTATTCCAATTAATAATGACAATCAAATGCAATTCCATGCATTTCTAGTTGGACTTGAACTATCAGCAATTGCGACTTGGGAACCAGTCCCTTACCATGAATGTGATGGGGCTAGCCACACTTTGTTATTTAGTCTTAACAGATTTGATGATTACAATTCAATTTGATTGAACAACCAAATGCAGCCTTATTAAGTAGAAATGAAATCAATGGAAGGTAACCATTCTATCCATACATTCCCTTACACGTGTTACCTCAATCAATTCCAAATAAGAAATAGCAAACAGCAAATCCTCCAGCCATAGGCATTAATGTGTTGCATGTTTTCTGCCCCCAAAAAGCATGCATACATGTATGATTGTATTGATAAGTGTGCAGATACAAATACATGTGAAACAACTATCCTTTTGCATGTCAAAGTATGAGCCACATGTTTTATACTTGTATAGTACTACAAGAAAATCAGTAAATACGAGGCATCTATATCTCCAAGGATAGGAATGTCTAAATAGCCTTGGCTAACAAATCAATTTAACCAAGTTGTAGTCTTGTAGAGCAATATTCCGGATCTTTCGCAAACCATCATATTTGAGCAATGGAGACACCAAGAACCATCAAAATACAGCAAGAGGAATGTAGAATCATTGTTGAGAGCATAAGTAAGTTCACACGTCTCTCCACACGTGCACTAGATCCAAGCCGCGCACACACACAACATGCATCATTTTAAGCAGTTGATTTGAAATAGTATCCAGAAAGATTGCCTTTACCATGACTTGAGAAGATCCCATTAATAGTGAAAACAACATCTTTAATGTGCCACACAGCTTCATTGAACATACCTTTGTGACTTCGTCTGAATATGCCCATTCTGGAGAAATTTCACGAATGCTGAACTGCTGTACTTGTGCAACAGTTAAGCTTGAGTCGATTCCAAGGGAAGTTCCGAGATTACTTTCTTTGTCCAACCACCCTTCATAGTAATCAAGAGTGTGCTTATGCTTATCAATGGACGCATTCCGAGTTTCCATCCAATCAAGGCTATTTGTCTTTTTGAGTATTCCCACACCAGACTCAACTTCGACAGTGCTTGTGCCAGAGGAATTTGTAGAAAGTGTTGATTTTTCAACTTCTTGAAGCAGTCCACTTGAGGTTGATGACATGATGCCATTGTCAGAGCCTAACAGAAATTCTCTAGCTGCCGAAAGTTGCACACTAAAATCACTCTCAGAAATTAGATGCCAATTAGCCCTGTTTTCTGCACTACTTCCTCTATAATTTAGCCACATATTTTCTGGCTGTTGAGCTGCGCTTACGGAATTCATCACCTTTTCTGTTGAGTATAAGGACCTATCCTGCAAGGATTCCAGATCAGTATGAAATTAAACTCAATAACAAAGGAGAACCACTAGAGGTTTACACAAAATCATAAACAGAATGCTTTTATTGAAGAAAGAAAAACAGTTTTCCAATCAATGAATAAATGAAGTTAGGAAAAACGGTACAGATCATTTTCCCAGCAAACTATTTTTGAAGAATTCAAAAGAGATCCAATGGAATTAGAATGGGGGAGACTTGGTTACATTCATGATGTCTATAGGCTTAAGATCAAAGCCATAGAGCCCTGTCCACCTATTATAAATAGAGGACATGTTCAGCAGTCCGCAATAACTACAGTTATCATCTATTATGGACACCTATTGGTTGCTGAAATAGAGGAGTACACAAACATGCAGGATTTTTTATTGCTTTCTCAGGTGGTCCAATGCCTTCCACCAATGGTAAAACGAGGACTTTAGTTCTCACACTACTAATCCATTTCCATTACAAAAACACCAAATGTGCAAACTTGCAGGCATGAGTGTCTAGAGCTGCAACAGAACGGACTGAGGTTTGTCACCTGGTCTGCAAAGTAAAACTCATGCTTGAGCCATTGACGGGCCAAAACAGGCAGGCCCAAGCCCAGCCCAAAATGATTATGCCCAGCCTAAGCCTGAGCACGGTCGATGAATTCCCATGTAGATATAAACAACTTTCAACAAACTAATATGAATGGTTTTGATCATACCTTAATGTCGCAAGATCTGTATGTGAGAGATCAATGCCATTCCTTCACAAATCAAGGTCTCTCCTAGATCTATCCCCAACAAATGAATAACACCAAAGCCACCAATTCTCTACAGCATAGGACTAGAGAGAACAGTCGGAGAAGACACACTGTCGAACAGATGGGCCACTAAAAGAATGGAAGAGATGAGAGATGATAATCTCTCTCTCTCAGCTACTTGTGGACGTCACCGGGGAGAGGGAGACGGGACATCTAGCCATGGTGCCTATTCCCCTTCGGAATATGATCGATCTACAAGGACCTTCAGGGTTTTAGTGGAGCACCTGTTTTAGTACTCTGCCACCTTATGGACTTTGGCTAATACTCTACAACTTCAAAAGTCCATCATCTTACCTATTCCATACACCCAAATAGATCTATGTCCTTCCACCTTATTGTGATCAATGTTTTCTGTATCATTATCACGTAATGTATTGCACCCTAGCAATATAGACACATACCGGTTCTCACACAAGATATATCGGTTGTATTGCATAATTTATCGCTGATGTTAGGAAACAATTGGGAAATTGGTCGAATTTTTCAATGAAACTTCAAGGATTATTGAAAAAGACACCAATACACAGTTAGAAATAATAACAATAATAATAAAATAACAGAAAACAAGTGCACATAATAGGTTTCAGCTTATAGGATCCTAATCTATGAGTTTTCTAATTGAATTGATGTAACCATATTCAAAGTAAATTCATAAAATTTATAAATGTACGAAGATATGTATGGAAACACAAGCAGTACATTCAAAAGCAAAAGAAGAAGTAGAAAACTAGAAATATACCTGTGGATTTCAAAGAAAAAAAATTTATTTTTTTAACATTTGTCGTTTTTAGAGAAGAAATAATTCTCTTATTCATCAATGATAAATGTACAGCCTGTATAATGGAAGGAAGAGAAGTTCCTTTCACTATATTTGGTAACAAGATACTAATTACCACAAAATCAGGGAACTAGCCAAATACAAATATAGGAAACTACAAAATAGGAAACAAACTAATAGAGATATCAGGAATTTTCCAGAATCTCTTTATTCCTAAATTAACGTAGTCAACTAATAATAAAATCAGAATTGCTGAAGCAGTATCTCTGAAAATCAGGGATCGGGTATTTCCACAACATTTTTTAATTGTTTTTAATTAAATTATTTTTTTTTTCCAAAAAATCTCCAAATTGCCAAGAATGTGTAGATCAGGTTACATACATGTTTGTTTTGTGTTTGGAGACTAAGATTGTAACTGATTTGGGAAAAATTGGAAAACAAAAAAATTTTATCCAATTTTTCACAATTCGGCCCATTTCCCCCAAAATTTGAAATTGAAGCTCCAAATCCGTAATTTTTATGCAAAACATGAAGAATTAACACTATTTACAACATATAAAAATGAAAAAAAAAAAGAAAAAAAAAAAAGAACCAAAACTAAAAAATACACGCCTTTTAGAATCTGGCCCCAAGAAGCTTCTGATTATGATTTCAGAGAAATTTCAAAGATTTTATTCCAACAAACTAGAGTGGACTGGTCAAAATCACCTTACAATGTGCTAGGAATAATTAATATATATATATATAGCGAGAAAACGATTTTCTAGACAAAACCGTGCTGGCTTCTTCTTTCCCTTCCGATATCGCACTTGGTATCAATATATCGCATGATATCATGATATCCACGATATATCACGATATCATGTGATATATTGCACAATACTATCAAAAATGTAAATTAAAGCCGGGTTTCATATCACCTAGCTAGGATAACAGATATATTGTGAGATATATTGGTGATATCACAAGATATTGAAAACATTGAGTGTGGCGTCCAATCCAAGCCTTTAAAAACCCAACAAAAGGTTTTAAATTGGATATCAAAAGTTCTAATAGTTGGATTTTCATCAAGTTTGATAGAAACAAATCTTTGATGAAAATAAATGATCCAACGATTAAAAATACCTAAAAAACACTTGAAAGCATATGATGATGCTAGCTAGCTATTTTAAGCTTAATGGAGTATCAAAAGGCAAGATGTAGCCACTAAACTTAGTCCTAGGTGATAAGTAGATTCCTTTTTGAAGTACATTAGGCCTCACTTGAATCTTAACATGAGAACCTAATATCAATTGTGTCAGCCATTAATTAGTATCAAAAGTAATATCAAAGCCCCATATTAAGACCCCCTGAAGTCCCTTTGCGGCCTAAGGAGAAGTCTAAGCTAGTGCATGATCAAGTCAATCCAATCCAAACATGATGGGTACTCTTGGTGATGGGGACATCACGCACACACGCACGCCCCCCCTACGCACGTACGCAAGGAGGAGGAGGGCCCCACCATCGATCTGTATCGATGACGACGTCCAGGGAGGGCCTCATAGTTAGAGGACTATGTTTTGGTTCGTTGGAGTGGGCCCGATAGTCATGTAAATCTCACCATGGGTTCTCATGATCGTGGCCCACTATTCTAATTAATCTAGTACTTTGGGTTTTACTTATTATTGTTATTAGGAATATCATGGACGGTCTAGATTGCTTTAATTAGTTGTTATTTTTTATTACTTCGTCTCCAAGTAATAGGTTGCGCACATGGCGCGAGTTTTGGGGTATAGGGTTTTCTTATAAATAGGCAGCCCTTATAGGTTTTTTTTCTCATTGAAGATTAATAAAATTTATGCGTTTTTCTGCTCCTCTAAATTTCTGAGTTGCGGAGATTCAATTGAGTATGAAACCCTCCCTTCCTCGAAGGGCTAACTACCGTGGTATGAAGCCATACCTATCCTGATTCATCCCCACCTTCTACCATTCATATTTCTCTTTTCCTACAATCATCTACGCTTCAAATCCATCCTCTATTGCAGCTGTTTTTCTCTCTACAACAGATTTCCAGAATCTGGCCCTGCAGGAGGGCTGAAACTTCAGCGAAGCAACATGCGCAGACCGTGCATCGGATCAGGCTGAAATTTGGAGGTTTTGTGGCCCACCCTGGCTGATTAGGGCCAAGCTGGCCGTTTTCTGATTTGTGGGCCCCACATACGTGCGGTCGGGCCTACGCCACTGTTCACATGTGTGACGCTTCTCTGGTTCATCTCTCCTCTCTTTCACCCTTTTTTCACCCCAAATCCATAACCCTAACCCGAAATTACTCAAATCTCCAATTTTATGCCATTTCTTCAGCCTTAGGGTTCCCCAAATTGAAATCTGTGACTGTGCATATGTGGATGAATTTACCCTCCTTTGATTATTATTTGGTCTATAATTTTGATCGATCCAACCCTAGCTTGTGTAGGCTTGGGCCTGCATAGATTCCCCTTGATTGAACGCTTGAACTTTTGTGTGGGATATAGAATTTTGTGTAATTGTTTCTGAACTAACGTGATCTAAAGCCTGAATATCTTGCACATCATATTTGAATTCCATGTCCTGCGTCACTTGGTTATGAGACTTGACACGATCCATACCAATATAGATATCCAATCGAATGTAGAACTATCCCAATGGACAAATAAACATCCATACTCCCATCCGTAAAGGGCAACAACAACCAGTGTTTTAAGTATCAGTATCACTACAAGTTTCGCTGGCCAGGGATACGAAAACAATATCGATATCGTCGATAATATCGCTGATAACCGGAAATGCGGGAAACATAGGAAAAACGGTGGATTTTTCAATGAAACTTCAGGAGATGTTAAAATGTACATATTTGCACATTTAGAAATAAAAAAGTTACAAAAAGAATGAATACATAATAAGTTTCCATTTAATGGGCCTTTAAAGCATGTGTTGTTGTAAGAAATCAGTCCAACTATCCATGGTGGTGAAATCCCACGGCGTGAGTGTGTGGGGGTGTGTGTGCGTGTAAAAAAAAAAAAAAAAAAAAAAATCAAAGAAATCAACTATCCCCTCCGGCCTATTTAACCATCCAACCTTCCATCCATCGATATTACAAAATATCAACAACACATGATATTTCACCAAGAAATCATCAACAATTGGAAAGGAAATGAAAGATTGTGGTTTCGGTATCTCATATGTTGCGATATCGATAATATCAAGATATTATCAATATAATCAATGACAAATTGAACACTACATACAACCGTGTGCCCATGAAAAAAAAATTGAAATAAAAATTTTGACGATATCAATACATTGGCGATATTATTGAAATATCATCGATACACTTATGATGCAAGCATTACTTAGAATTTACATAGTAAAAAATATTGGCGATACATTGGCGATATTGATGCATTGGTAATACAAGCGACCCCTAGAATTTACATAGTTGAAAATATTGACAATTACATTAGCGATATTGATATGTTAGCGATATATTGCTAATACCTGGAATTTTTTATACTACCAGTGTTATCGGTATCGCTAAGCTAGAGATAAAGATAATATCGGAGATAATTTGAACACTTTTGAACACTGACAACAACTAGATGCTTGATGGTGGAGATAAATCCATCCCGACTTGTCATTGATTCATATAACACAGGATGACTATAAACTAATCATGGGTTGCCCTTCTAAGATGGTCACGAAGAATTTCAGATACTCAAGAACATGGAACGCCAACTCTCCACTAGCCCATCTGGGTGCTTATGTCCACCGCATTATTAGCCCAAAGGCAAAAAGAAAGTTCAAAAGAAATCCTTCTAAGCCATTAATTTGTCCAAATTTCCAATCACAATTAACAGTAAGGCACATAGAATCCTTCACAATCTTGGCCATGAAACAGAAAAAGTTGATTGTTTCATACACTTCATCAACATAAGCCCCGCTTCAAAAAAAAAAAAAAAAGGTGCATAGAAAAGTGAGTCACTTATGACCCTGTTCCATTCACCAAAAAAGGTCACCAATGGCCAAGTTCCAATCATCAAAACAATCAAATAAATCAAATTGGCTTTGAAGGGCACACATAACTCTAACACCTACCATGGCCCAAAATCAAGCTAATATGAAGTTTGGCTATACATTTACAAAGGAACGAAATATGTGGAGCATATCGCTTATAAGTGAAATATATTACGAAAATTCCTTTGAAAACTCTAAAAGGGTGGGATGACACGGGCCGGCTGATAGGATTCTAGACACAAACCAAGCGGCCAAAGTGCCAAGCCCGAAAGCCCCATGGGCCAGCCCACCCATGGACAGCCCCGCATGTGCCACCATCAGACATGGACTTCAGGTTAGATATGGGGACCCTAGGTAGCCCAGCATGCTAACACGTCCATACAATTATATGATAAAAAGACATTATGAATAATTTCTTATGAAAGTGCAAAATAGAGGAATACATATCTAGATAAATATAAACACACTAGTACAATATAAATAGTATAACGAGTTTACCAAAGACAATAAAGAAAAGATGAATTGGGGTTTTCCAAAGAGAGTGTTGTTAGTTTGACACATTCCACACCATGCATCAAAAACTGTGTGTAAAGTGTCATTTGCATATGATGAAAACATTCAGAAGCATAGATATTTAATGTTGGGCAGGACCTGCATACAAGTTACAACAATGCCAACAAGTTCAAGTACTCTCATTTATTTGAGCTAAAAGTGTATCACAGTAGGATTATCAACAAGAAACAATAGAAATAAGAACTTTCAAATCTCACATTTTCATGCAATCTCATATCCTTGGCATGAGAACCTGCTTCAAAGTTGAGCATTCTGCTTGTGGAAGACTCTGGAATGCCCCGGGTCAATGTATCTGACTTCTCTTGGAAATCAGTCCTTGTTGAACTTGACGACAACTCTAGCATGTCCTTCCATGAAGGAGATGTTTTCCTGTCAATTGCATATCTGCGATGCAGTGATTGGCCATACTGTTTCCTAGCATCACCTATAGGAAAATGTACTGCAACTCATTATTTTAAGAAAGAAAAGAGAAGGAAAAATCTAACTTATCCATCTCAAAATAAAGTATTCAAAATTCTTTGATAGGCTACAAACAAGTCACTCGACATGCATAACACAGGTTAGAGAAGGAAAAATCTAACTTATCCTTCTCAAAATAAAGTATTCAAAATTCTTTGATAGGCTACAAACAAGTCACTCAACATGCATAACACAGGTTAAACCATAATCAATCTTGGAAATGCAAGCAGCTTCCTTGCTAAAGAGGTAAGCACAGAAAGGGCTAGCGGGATGATTCAACTAGTTATTAGAGTTCTTCTATACCCACATGCACTTCTACAAGCATGCACACATGCCAAACTGGTACATGCGTGAGACAGAACCGTGCATCATGTGGACCCCACTGTATAAATGAACTGGGTAAAAAATCAGGCGAGTCCAATTCATCAGTCTGGCCACACTTGTACCTTGAATATTGACAGTTTGCATTTTTCCGCTATAATGTATCCATATATTGGTGTAGGATGGCCTAATCCAACCCTAAATGAATGTGGTATTTGAAAGTGGCAGATTTAATCTTTAACAACAAATATTTTTTAAAAAAATCAGCTTTATACATCATAAACACGAAGGAAATAAGGAGAATGCAGCAATGATCATGGCCATCCATCACAAACATGTTGTATTGAACCTTAAAATTTGAATTTAGTCGGATCCGGCGAAATATGACTTTCGTCTTGCAATAGGTTCATCTAACGATCCAAGTGGATTTTCTAATCGAAGAAATAGGAATTTTCTGGATTGGGAAATCTGGAAAATTCAGAAGAAATAAAAAATAAAAATTGATGGTTCTTCAAATCTAAGGCCTCAGGTGAGGGGATTTGAAGAAGATCAAAATATGTAAATGTAAGGATGAAAATCTTCCAAGATCTAAATATTTGGGTTGAAAAGAAAAGGGATCGGCTTCTAGATCTAGAGAATTTAGAAGAAAATGAAGAAAAAAATGTTTAAAGAATAGAGTACCTTGAAACAAGAAAGAAGGAGAGAAGAAGAAGATGAGAAATCACTTCTCTAGGCCTCATACCCTCTTCCAATCACTGGAAATCAAAGACGGGATCGTCTGGTCTTGAAGAAGAAAAGCTCTCTTTCCTTTCATAAACATAACATAGCATTCTTAGGTTTAGGGTAAAACACCCTTATAAATTCGTAATTACCCTAAATGACCAAAATACCCCTACAAAAAAAGTTTGAAAAAAAGAAATTTGCACTAAAAATTGTGTGCACTGTCTCAAAACTAAAATAAATAAAATATTTATTACATAAACTCAAATCCAAGATGCCCAATGGGCCCCAATGATAGAGCAATGAAAGTGGGCCGCGATGATCCAACAGTCCGATCACACCATCGTCGCAATCCAACGGTCCAAATATCTCCTTCAAGCAACTTACATATGTCACGAACACATGTGTAAGGTCTTCAACTTCTAGAGACCCGACCCGTACCCATCATCTAACTGCATTGACACAGGTAACACACACCTTCAGCGTTGATATACTTTGAATGGTCTGGTGTCTGCATCATATATTTAGATGCCGAACATGGTAGCAATAAGGAAAATAAACATTTCTGGAGCATGCCATCAGTCAACGAGATATTATTACATGACTAATAACAATACCAACAACAAATGCGCATACAATTGTAAGCAGAAGCCAAGAGAGGGGGAAAAAGCCACAGTAAACGTGCCTAAATAGAAAGAGAGAGAGAGAAGGCCTCCCTCTCTCTCTTTCTCTATATCGATCGATCTTTGGTAGTAAAATCAATCAAATCCCTCCCCCTCTCCCTATATGGATCGATCTCTGGAAGTAAAATCAATCAAATTAAACTTCCTGAACCTGATCTTACAAAATACAACTGACCATTAACAACACAACCACTTACGGTAGAGGATACCCGGTTGATGTGCTAACTCAAAGGGACACATTTTTCTCCCTAAACATCACCATCATCATTGTGTAAACCTTATACCAATTAATTGGGGTCAGCTACATGAATCATGTTCCACGATTCCACTCTATCAAGGGCCATACTTTCACTTAGACCACAGGTCATCAAGTCTTTTCTTACTACATCCATCCATGTCTTGTTTGGCATTCCCCTTGTCCTTTTAGATCCTTCAACTAGTACCAACTCACTCCTAACCGAATGAGGCTCCTTTTTTTCTTTTTTCTTTTTCTTTTTCTTTTTCTTTTTTTTTTTTTTTTTCGGGGGGGGGGGAGAGGAATTGATGGATTTGTTGATATGCTCCGCAATATGATACATGAATTAAGACCCCAATCTAGTGACCCTCTTGTCACTTCCATGATACAACCAGAAATACAAAAAGATTCAGATTACTTATTTTCCAATTGCCAAGTATCTCCAACTTTGAGCATTCTGGGAACTCCTTTCTCGCTAGAACCCAATTTATGACCATATGTAGGACTCTTTTCTTCAACACATCCACTGGAGTGTCTGTACCCTCAAATATCCCTACATTTCTTTCCTTCCACATCCTCCATAGTGAAGTATCCCAAAGAGGCACATCCTTCAAAATATCTCTTTACAGTTAGTGAATGGGCTGTTGCTCCATTCGTCCATTATACTTCCTATCGACTTACTCAAGCACCAATCAATCCTAAAGCAAGATAGGGAAAAAAAATATAAAATCCATACTTCCCTTGTAACCGGGAATGGACGAATAATTGGTTGACTGATTCCTCATTCACTTTGCGCATGACGGATCTATTTGGTAACGGTATATTCCTCTTGTTTAGATTGTTGATTGTGAGCATCTTATTTGCCGTTGCTTTGCTACCATGCAAATGTCTTGACTATAGGGGGAACCAGGGCATCCCAAACCTTAACACAAGCTGGATCTGCTGTCTCACTTGACATTAGAGCTGAAATGGACTTCATCGAGAATTTTCCATTAGCTGCCCCTTTCCATGTTTTTCTGTCCTCCTCTGATTGCCTGATCTTTACTCCATTGAGATTATTTAACTGTTTTTCTAATGCTTCAGTTTCTTTCTCAGATAGTGTTCCCCTAACATTCATGTTCCACACAACCCTTCCCCTCACTATATTGTAACAATTTTGCACTTTTGCCTCTTTGTTGATAGCAAGTTCATAGAGGCATTGATGGGATGATTCTAATGGGACCTGTCCTAGCCAAGAATCCTTCCATAAACGAATTTTATCCGCCTTCCCAACCACAAAATGAATCCCCTTACTAAATTTCATCCCTACCAAGTTGGAGATATCTCTACTTAGAATTCCAATCCATTTTCCCAATTTGCTAATATCTCTCAATATTTGCGAAGCTCTCGATTTACTCTCCATACCCAGAAATGATGCAGGACATGAAATTCAAGTATGATGTGCAAGATTTTCAGGCTTTAGATCACACTAGTTCAGAAACAATTACACAAAATTCCACATCCCACACAAAAGTTCAAACACTCTCAATCAAGGGGAATCCTATGCGGATCCAGGCCTACACATGCTAGGGATGGATCAATCAAAATTATAGACTAAACACGAATCAAAGGAGGGTAAATTCATCCACACATGCACATAAATAATTCCCCCAATCCAAAGGATTCAAAAATTTTAATTCGGAGAACCCTAAGGTTGAAGAAAGGGCATAAAATTGGGGATTTGAATAATTTAGGGTTAGATTTAGGGATTTTGGGTGAAAGAGATGAGAGACGAACCAGAGAAGTACCGCACATGTGGACAGCAACAATGGCCCAAGCGCACGTGCGTGTGACCCGACCGCACATGTGTGGGGCTCACTATTCAGAAAAAGGTCACCTTGGCCCTTTTCAGCCAGGGATGGACTCCAAAACCTCCAAATCTCAACTCGATCCGACGCATGGTTTGTGTGTGGTGCTCCGCCGAAGTTTCAGCCATCCTACAGGACCAGATTCTAGAAATCTGCTGTAAAGAGAAAAATGCCTGCGAATATTGATGGATTTGCTGATGGAATGCTTGTAGGAGGAGAAATATGGATGAAAGAAGGTGGGGGTGAATCGGGATAGGTGTGGCTTCGCACCACGGTAGTCAGCCCTTCGAGGAAGGGAGGGTTTCGCACCCAATTGAATCTCCACGACTCAGAAATTTAGAGAAGCAGAAAAACACAGCAATTTTATTAATCTTCATTGAGAAAAAAAAAAGACTACAAGGGGTGCCTATTTATAATAAAACCCTATACTCCAAAACTCGCGCCATGTACGTAACCTATTACTTGGAGACGAAGTAATAAAAAATAACAACTAATCAAAACAATCTAAACCGTCCATAATATTCCTAATAACAATAATAAACAAAACTCAAAGTACTAGATTATTTAGAATAGTGGGCCACGATCATAAGAACCCATGGTGGGATTCACATGCCGATCGGGTCCACTCTAAGGAACCAAAACACAATCCTCTAACTAGGAGGCCCTCCCTGGACGTCGTCATCAATCCAGATCGATCGTGGGGCCCTCCTCCTCCTTGCGTACTACGTAGGGGGCGTGCATGTGCGCATGATGTCCCCATCAGGAAACCTGCCCCCATTCTAGAACCCATATTTTCCTTTTATTATTTTCCACCATAGCACTTCCAGTTCTTCTCCAAATCTCCACCACCATTTACTCAATAACGCTCAACTTTTCACTCTTACATTTACTATTCCTAGGCCGCCTTCTCTTACTAGCTTTTGAACATCTTCCCACTTTCCAAGATGGAACTTTCTTCCTTCCTCCTTCCGCTCCGACAAAAAGTATCTTTAAGCTTCTCTATTTTGGATGCCACCACTGTGGGAATCTTAAATAGAGACATGTAGTATACTGGTAAATTTGAGAGGGCTGCCTTTATTAGGGTAATTCTACCCCCTAATGAGAGGTAGAATCCTTTCCATCCAGCTAGTTTCTTCTCTATTCTTTTTACAACTAGATTCCAAAATTCCGCTATGTTCGGCTTCCCACCTAGAAGAAGACCCAAATAGGTGCATGGAAGGTCCACCCCTCTACATCCCAACCTTCTTGATGTCTCTTTAGATCTTTCCTCCTCTATTCCGACCCCTGCCAATGCAATTTTTCTTAGGTTAACCCGAAAGTCCCAAAACTACGTAGCATCTTAAAATGCTTTTCAAGTCATACACTTGTTATGCGGATGCCTCACATAGTATAAGTGTATCATCTGCAAACTTAAGATGCAATATCTGCAACTCTGGGTTTCCCCCTCTAAAGCCCCTAATAAATCCTATCTCCTTGGCTCTTGAAATAAGGAAGCTTAAACCTTCTACCACACTTGAAAAATAGTTACAGAGACAAAGGATTCCCTTAATGAAGCCCCCATAGAACTCGTAGAAAAGCGAACAAAAGATCCATTCACTAGGATCGAAAGGGAAGCTGATGACAAACATTCAAGCATCCACCCAATCCATTTTCTTCCAAAACCCATCCTTCGCATGGCATATGCTAGGAAATCCCAATCAACATGATGATATGCTTTCCCCATGTCAATTTGCGTGCTACACCTCCACTTTTTTCTTTTGAGTCCATAAATTCATTGGCGACGAATACACCATCTAATATTTGTCTATGCTTGATAAATCCTCCTTGAAATTGTGAAATCACAAAAGTCATTACTTCATTTAGCCTCCTTGATAACACCTTTGCAAGGAATTTACAACATCCACTCACCAAGCTAATGGACCTCAAATCCATAATTTCCATAGCATCATCGATCCTTGGGATGAGAGTGATGAAAGTAGAATTTAGACCCCTACTCATTTTGGATCTTTGATGGAATAAAGAACTCCATGATGTGTCCCTTGATGATGCACCAACAATCTTGAAAGAAAGCCATTGTGATTCCATCTAGTTCTAGCGCTTGTCTCTATTCATCCCTGTTAAATAGGTACAGTACTAATCTTAAGGGTCTATGAGAAGCTACAATGAGAAGAAGAAGAAAGATGGACGAGAGCAATAATGAGAGCAAGACAAAGGAGAGATAGATAGCAAGGACATGAGATGCTTAGGGTGTATTGAAACCTTAGCCCTATACTCTTATTTATAATAGTAAAAACGTGAATGGGCTTTGTGGACCTTTTTACCTAGACTTGTGAATGAGCCTTATGGGCCTTATTACATGGACTTGGGCCCAATGGGCCTTATTAAACTATTAACCTTTCAACACTCCCCCTCAAGCTGGAGCATCTTAATGAGGTCGAGCATAGAACAGGGCCTTGTTACTTGGACTTGTGAATGAGCCTTATGGGCCTTATTCAACTATTAACCTTTCAACCTCCCCATCAAGTTGGAGCATCCTAATGAGGCCGACCATAGAACAAGGGCTAAGAAACCTAAAAAAAGAAAGAAATTCTTCTCTTTCATCTCCCATTAAACTCAATGTGCTCTAAAAAGAGGAACTTGAGTTTGGACAGACATGTAAAATATTTTTAAAAGAAGAAAAAAATAAAAAAGTAGCATGGCTGCGGAGATTAGTACTTGCTATGACTAGAGCTGGGCATCGGACTGAGTCTGATAGGATTAGGTCCAACTCGATCCGATCCGAAATCTCAATAACCTAACCCGAACTCGATCCGATCCGGGACCGAGTCCGGGTCACCTGACTCGAACTGAACCGGAATTCGTATGGGCTGATCCGATCCGAGTTCGACTCGGATTGGACACTACTCGGATCAGTCCTAAAATCCTATCTCAAATTCTATCTCAAAACCCTAAAATCACAGACAGAGAGAAGAAGAAGAAGAAGAAGAAGAAGAAGTAGTAGAAAAGAAGAAAAGATAGAAAAAGAAAAGAAAGCTTTGTCCTAAGAATCTATCCTTTGCTGCCCTACACAAGTTGTCCGCAGTAAATTCCTTGCCTCCATTTTCTAAAATAAATTTCAACTGCTTGATAAAAAACGAAAAACAAAAATCAAAACTGACAGCAGCAGCATTACATTTTTGTTGAATCGCTTTCGAATTCCAAGATTCTTGAATCTATTGTCACTGTAGATCTTATCCGACTGTACCCCGTCGTTGCCATGGCCCACAATGATGGGCACCCACCTGAGATCGATGAGGATCTGCACAGCCGGCAGCTAGCCATCTATGGACGGGAGACGATGCAGTGGCTCTTTGCGTCTAATGTTCTTGTCTCCGAAATATAGTAGGCAGCAACAGCAACAATGGTAAGGAGATAGAAAGGGTGTTTTGTATAATGCATTCCTTGAGGATCGGTCCAGATCGGATCGGATTTGGTCCAATCCGAACTCGACCCAAACAGTTTTCGGATCTGAATGGACCTACCCAATCCGCACCGATCCAGGCCGTCGATTCGGTTCGAATCGGGTCGGATCCACCGGATCGTGTCAGAAATGCCCAGCTCTAGCTATGACGAGAGCGTAGCAAGCAGATGAGAAGTGGAGATGATGAGACAGCCAATAACTTTAAGTGAACAAGCGCTTCTGCAACTTAATGATGTGGGCCACCGAAACAACCATCCAGCATAGACGAGTCTGGATCAACTATCCAACTCAACCAAGGCTGGGGCAACTACCTAACACAATCACAAGTCCACACAACCACCCATAACAAATAAAAATGGATCAACTATTCAATAGAATGAGTCTAAGCCAATTGCTCAGAGTAAACAAGCCCAGTACAATCATAAGTCTGAGCCAAGGCTGAGACAATCACCCAGTACAAACAAGCTCAAACCAATTGCCCAGTACATAAACGGGCTCGGGCTGCTTGGTATAAACAGTGTTCGAAATATCGATACTATCGGCCGATATATCGGCCGATATTATCGGTATTGCACCAATGCGAGACGAAACTCCGCCGATAACACCCGGAAGATACCAAAAATCCAAAACTTTAGATATCGTACGATATTATCGTCGATATCGTGCGATATATCATCGACATCATGCGATACATCGTCGATATTGCTGATATTGCCGATACAACCCACCCCGATGCCGTGGGTTGCGGCAAATCAAAAAAATTTGAATTAGAAGAGAGAGAGAGAGAGAGAGAGAGAGAGAGAGAGAGAGAGTACCTGTAGCCGTAGGCTGTAGTAGTGATAGGAGGTGGGCCATTCGATAGGTATGCCTCTTTCTTTGAATTTTTCTCGCTATTTTCTTCATTTTTTTTCTCTTTCTTTGCTGATTGTAGCGTACCTGTGCGGATTTCTCGGAGATTCGGCGAGAAATCAGGCCGGATTTTAGGAAACGGAACGATATTACCTCATCCGAAACCCTCGCTGCGTGAAGGAGAGGGAGAGTGCTCGTGACAGAGAGGGAAAATGAAGAAGATGGGGCGGGAGGGGTGAAATGGGGATCGGCACGGGTGTGGTTTATTGAGCACGCTCCTATCGTACTCAGTAAACTCAGTTGGGGCCCACCATTAATGTATGTGGTCTATCCACACCATCCATCTGTTTTCCCGTCTAAATTAAGGGGTTGATCCCAAAAATTAGAACGGGAAGTGGATCATACCACAGGAAACAGTGGTGACACTGATTTCCACCGTTGAAACCTTTTTGGCCCCTGCAGTGATGTTTATCAGTCATCCAAACCGTTAATAAGATCATATGGACGTAGATGAAAGGAAAATACGAATTTAATAAGATCATATGGGCCCTGCAGTGATGTTTATCAGTCATCTAAATTTAATACTTCTGTGGCCAAAAATGGTATTTCAATGATGGATGTTCAATTCAACTGTTTTGTAAGGTGTAGCCCATTTAAACATTGTATATGGTTTATTTTTGGGCTAAAGACCTGAAATTATCTGTTAAAATGTATGGATGGAGCGGAAAAAATACATAAATCATGGTGGACCTCACATGAGTTTACACAGTACGATAAGCGTACTGAGTTACTCAATGTACAATCATATAAAGTGGTGTCCGTGTGGGTCCCACGGTAATGTGTGTGTCGTATCCACACCGTTCATTAATTTGGAAATAATTTTTTAGGGCATGAAACAAAAAATGATGTAGATATAAATCTTTAGTGGACCCGCCACAGAAAAAAGCGGAGAGAGTGACGCCCACCATTGAAACTCGTAGCATTCTTGAGAGCCCATCATAATGTTTATTTGTGATCTAATCTATTCATAAGTCCAGAAAGATATGGAATAATGGAAAACACAAATATCATCTTAACCATCCATCTCTTGTGGCCCTCAAGAATTTTTTAATGGTGAACGTCACTCTCTCCACTGTTTTCTGTGGTGGGGTCCACTCGAGCTCTGGATCTGACTCATTTTTTGGCACACGCCCTAAAATGATCTGTTCAAATGGATGGACGGTGTGGATAGAAAAAATACATCATGGTGGGACCCACGTAACTTGGTGACGTGACTTCAGTAATCCGTGCTAGAAGCGGATTGCGTCTTGAAGTAACTCAACTCAAGAACCTTGAGTAATCGAGTAACTTAGTACCATAGGTGGGGTCCGCTGTTATTTATTTATTTATTTTATCCACTCCATTAATCCATGTTAAAAGATAATTTTAGGGCTTGATCCCAAAAACGAAGCAAATTAAAATCTCAAGTGGACCACACCACAGGAAACAATTTGATTGAACCTCTACCATTAAAAAATTTTTGGAGGCCAAACAAGTTTTGGATCAAGCTGAAGTTTGTGGTTTCTCTTCATCCATGTCTTTGTGATCTTAAGAACAGGTTGGATGACAAATAAAAATTACTTTAGACACTAGGAAGGTTTCAATGGTGGAAATCATTATTCCACACTGTTTCCTATGTAATGGTCCACTTGAGTTTTGTATTTACTTCAATTTTGGGATCAACCCCTAAAATTATCTGTAAAAATGGATGGACGGTGTGGATAAACCACATAAATTAATTCATTAATGGGCGAGTTTACTCAAGAAATAAAAGCATATTGAGTAACTCAGTACGCAATCCAGTTTCCGTACGGAGTAACTCACTACGCTTAGTGTGCTAAGTAAACTCTATATGGGCCACCATGATTTATGTATTTTATCTGCTCCATCCATCAATTTTAATAGATAATTCTAGGGCTTCAACCCAAAAATGAAACATATACAATGTTCAAATGGACCACACCATAGGAAACAGTTGAATTGAACGTCTACAGTTGAAAATTTCTTGGGGGCCACATAAATTTTGGATCAAGTTTATATTTATTTTTTCCCTTCATCCATGTCTGTACGATCTTATGAATAGGTTGGATGACAAATAAACATCATTGTTGGGCGTAGCAAGGTTTGAACGGTGGATATCATTATCCCTGTTGTTTCCTATGGTATGGTCCACTTGATCTTTGGATACGATCCACTTTTTGGCTCAACCCCTTAAATTAGATGGAAAAACGAATGGACAGTGTGGATAGATCACATACATTCAAGGTGGGCCCAACCTGCTATGAATCGCCCGCCGGGGGGGCTAGAGAAGCGAGGTAGGACGCAATCTGCGTCCGTGACGTGCAAAGACGAGCACTGATGCTCCTCGAGCTCCAGTTGCACGAACGGTTCAAAGGAGATCAAAGTTCCATGGGCCCAAAGTGATGTATTTATTATATCTACACCGTTCATCTATTTTTAGAGATCATATTAGATCATATTAGAGCAATATCTACACCGTTCAATTTTAAAATAGTTGCGTTAGTTCAGTTAAACATCGCATAACTTAGGAACCTATACGAAGGAAATTTATTATGTGCATCTTTTTTTTTTGAGATATTATGATTTAAAAGTGTGTATTAAGGGCCTTTTTAACAATCCCCAAAGTTTCATTAAAAAATTCAACCATTTTCCCAATGTTTCCCCATGTTTCCCAAAAAGTGCGATAAACTATGCGATACAAACGATATATCCCGTGCGATAACCGATATGTATCTGTATCCCAAGGGTGCGATACATTGTGCGATACCGATATTTCGAACACTGGGTATAAATACTGGTCGCACCACACATCTTGATAAGGAGAGCTTAAAATGAAGAAGCTACTAAGTCGTCGAAAGAGGAGGTGGAAAAGAAGCAAGCATATGTCACATAGCAAGAGACAATTAGTCAAATACTTCCAACCTAGACATCCAACAATACCTCCAACCATTCAACAAAAAATAACAAATCCCTCAGAAAATTCTTCAAAAAAGGAATAGAATAAAAATTCCCAACAACATCTTCAACCAGACAGCAAAAAAATCTGCAAGGGCTTCAACTGCATATTAAAGATGCTTCAAATCCAGCAACATATGGTGCAAAACCATAAAAAAAATTCCAACCACAAGCCACCTCCTTCTCACGAATCACAAGTTCATGAGGAAAAGGCCTCGTGACTATAAAAAAATGAATGAAAAAGAAGAATGAAGGGTGAAGGGAAAAAGGGTTAATGAGAAATTGTTGTTGTGTAGGGAAGGAAAGGGGAAAGAAAGAAAAGAAGATTAGGAAGGGAAGGAAGGAACTGTTGAAGACTAGGCAGGGAAGGACTGGAAACACCACTTGTTGAGAAAGATTAGAAGAATAAAACTCATAGAATTAAGAAGAAGAAGAAGGAAAGAAAGAAGAGGATGAAAAGGGAAAAGTAAGAAATGAAGGGAACCATCAAGGATTAGGAAGTGAAACACAAAAAACCAAAAATAAAAATAATAATAATAATAAATAATAATAATAATAAAAAATCAGCAAACCCTATCCAAAGTGACACAAAAATCTTCTTCAGTGGGAAAAATCCAACAGACCCTGGCCAAGGCAACACAAAAATCATCAAGTTAAAAATTTTGAAGAAGAATTTAAAATAAATAAATAAATAAATAAAAACCCTAGGAGCACTTACGTTGTGATACCATGTTAAATGGCTACATGGTACTAATCTTGAGGGCTTATGAAAAGCCATAATGAGAGGAAGAATAAAGGAGGAGAAAGATGGAAGAGAGTAACAATGCGAGAGGAAAGAGATCGCAAGAACATGAGATGCTTAGGGTGCATTGAAACCCTAGCCTCTACTCTTATTTGTAATAGTAAAAATGTGAATGGGCCCCATGGGACTTATTAATGGACTTGCGAATGGGCTCTATAGGCCTTATTACATGGACTTGGGCCCAATGAGCCTTATTAAACTATTAACCTTTTAACAATCCCGATCACACCTTTCTTACTTCCTCCTCTTCAAATCTTCTCTCCAACCATTTTGCCTTCTTGGGAGGCAGCAACTTGAATGATAAACCATTCATCCTTGAACTCCATAACTTCCTTTCAAATATAGCTTCCTTTCAAATATAGCTTCGAATAAAAATATATGATGGCTTCTTCAATTCGCTTCCAGTCTTCTTCTTCTTCTTCTTCTTTTGTTGAAAGGTGTCAATCCCAATCTTCTACGAGACAATTGTTTAAGAATAATTTCTGAATTGCGTTCATTCTTCTTCTACCATTGGTTATTTTGTGAAAGATAGTAGTATTTTCATCTCCTTCTTTCAACCATATTGCTCTCGATTTTTGCCTCCACTCCTCTTCCTCCCTTCTAAATATCAATGCATAATCCACATTTGCGCATTCCTTCTCAATTGATGTATTTTCGTTAATTGTGCCATTTTCTTCTTCTCTTCAATAGATTCAATATAATTTAGTAGTTCTTTCTTTCTTTCTTTTCTTTTAAGTTTGCTCGTCTGAACCTCCTTTTGCTCCAATCCTTCAGTTCGAAATTGATATATTTCAGTTTTTTCATGCATTTGAAACCTGCCCACCCACTCACTTCACATTCCTCCCACCACTTTTCCATGTTGTTTGCAACCCTCCTCTAACCACCAAATTTCGAGGGCCGTAATGAAATTCCTTCCAAATCTAGACATATTGGCACATGATTGGATGTCGTTCTTGGAAGGACGGATTGCGTCACCCTAGAAAATGACTTCCCCAATCCGCCGCGACGAGAAATCTGTCTTGCCTGCACATCACCAATCTTTCTTGGTTATTTGACCAAATGTATAAGTGTATTTACCTCATTCTAGCAGTAGATCGAACTGATTGTTTGATTCAATAAATGCACCGAATCATCTAAGGCTACTTTCTTGGTCTCTGTTGCACGTGACCAAACCATCCAAGTCCACTTTCCCTCATCTTATTACCTAGTGGTGCTGCTCCTAAGTTCCTAGAATACATTTGTTTCTAATTCTATCCTTCCTCATCTTGTCATTCATCCATCTCATCATCTTCATAGCAGCTACACTCATCCTATGAACATGTTGTTCCTTAACTACAAACATTCTATCCTATAAAGCATGGCTGGTCTTATAGCTATCCTATAAAATTTCCCTTTCATTTTTTCTCCCTGATCAATAATTCCAAAGGGGAATCTCTCTCCTTAGTGCGGGTTCCTTCTTATTGAGAAGCAGTGTTTTAAATAGCTAAGCTATGTAGCATGCAACTTATGCTATGTAGCATAGCTTAGACTTACCGCTACATGGCTCATGAACATGGCTTTAAGTCGCATGTAGCCTACACTAAATGCTAATTTACATACGCTACACGCTACGCAGCTTGCGCTGCAAGCTATTTTCCACTAATCTTTGCCATATTCTTTACTTCATTTGTGTTTGGTTGCACTAGATGTCATGAAATTTCATTATTAGTCAGTATAATTTGGTGCAAAATATCATGACATTTGATGCAACCAAGTGCAACGTTAATTAAAAATCTAGAAGAAGTGTGTAATGTACACTACACGCTATGTAGCTTATGCCTCACATTTCAGAAGTTTAAATGCTACACTACGTACCGTTCACTATTTAAAACATTGTTGAGGAGTTGTCTTCACATGGAAGCAAACTATGGGGCTGATAAATGTGCTCAGTTTCACAATCAGTGTACTTCATGCATTACATGCCCTCCCACCCTCCCAATGATAAGGGACTCTCTCTTTCCTTGGACAATGAGGATTTCCCTAGAAATATACTAAATTGAAACTAATATTCAATTAATTCAACATCCTGTACCTAATGTTGAACCTAATCCTAAGAAAACAAGCACTAACATAGATGGAGGCTACTCAGTTGTACCTAACTCACAGGGACTATCATTTTTTTGTGTGTGTTCTGATGAATTATTCAAGGGATTCTCTCTGGGGGGTTGATTCCTTCTTGTTGAGAAGGATATCTTGACATGGAAGCAAACAACTGGGCTAAAAAACGAGCTATGTTTCACACTAAGAGTGCTTACGGTTCACATCCAATGTACTCCCTGCATTGCATGCCCTCCCTCCTACTCATCGCCTTCTCTATCTATGTGTGGATGCCCTCCCTCCTACCCATCGCCTTCTCGCTATGTGCGTGAATGCCCTCCCTCCTCCTATTGCTTTCTCTATATTTGTGCATGCGTGCACATGTGCACATGCACATATGTGTGCGTGTGCGTGTGTGTGTGCATGGGTGAGTGTGTGCGTGTGCACGTTTGTGAATTTCTACATGTTTCTATTCACCATTCTATATCATAACAAGTTATGAGGTCATCATCAAAGAAGTATCTGATAATTCAACCACCAACACCTGAATTCCGTAGCAATAGGACATGGTTAGAGCCATCTTGCTTTCCAGCATTTGAATCTGACAGTTGATCATGTGACTCCTCATCTTGACTGTAGTGGGAAGGAAGCTTTTCCAGGTACATGGAATCAGCATCATCATCACCCAAACTTAACTGTGCTGTAAGTCTTTTGAGTGCTTGCTTTTCCGGGCAGATGGAATCAACATCATCATCACCCAAACTTAACTGTTCCGTAAGCCTTCTGAGTGCTTGCTTGACCGCTGGACCTGACTCAGTACCAAAAGCTCCTGATCTGTCCACAGCATCCAAGTGATTCATCTCATTATTCCTCACAACTAACTTAGAACTGACTTCTTCAACAGATCCTGGACTGAATGAACTCTGATATGGTTCATATAATTCGCTGATTCCGGAAGAGCCTTGGTTCTGAGCATTATAAAATCCGGCACTCGGGCTGAAATTGGAATTGGAATCTGTCAACAAGTTCGAGCTCGATCCAGCATTGCGCCTTCCCTGCATGGAATAGAAAGCAATTGGCAATGTCAAGCTGATAACTCACAATCATATGCAGCCATTACAGATGGTGGGGCTAGAATAAAAACAGCACTTAGAGTAGCATCAACGAATATTGAGAAAGAAGGGCATGTCACTGGCGAGAAAGATGGCGGTCGCAAGTCAGCTTTGCTTCCAATAAGCCAGAATAGCTCATGATTGGAGCCAAGTGTGTGGGTGGCCAAAGGTAGAAAATATGCCATTTTTTAATCTGAACACCATGGAATCATAATACTACAAAGAGGGTGTCAACCAATGATATCCAGATACTTGCATTTGCTCAACGCATCATATCAAATACGACACACTACCAATACTGGTACCGGATACTCTAGCATACTTTGAGAAATATTTTAGCTGATCCTATCATATTATGTTAGTTATTTCAGAAATTCCGACAATTTACATTCTTCTCGTAATATCTATGCATGTATGCACTGTAAAAATTGTAATTCACTAACAATGTTGTTATGGGCATGTTTGGATTGGAGGAATCTTTGGTGTGGGAATGGAAATCTCAATCATTATTTAATGATTATTTCCCAAGGCACCAAACAAACACGGATTCCATTGTTAGAGGTCTTTTTTGTTATAGCAAGAGGAAATCTCATATTCCTCTAACAATAGTCACTTTCTATCTTGTACTTGAGAATCTAAACTATGGAAAAGGCAAATGGTTGCTTGGTGGAATCCACTATTTTCTTTGCTAACCAAACAATACAAAAGGGCACATCAGTGGAAAACCTTTTCCATTTCCCTGGATTTCCAAGGTTTTCCTTGTATCCAAACATGCCTTAAATTTAGCATATTTTTTAAAGGCTAAAATTTTAGCATGTTGGAAAAAATAAAAAAACAATACCTTGTTTAACAGAACTAGAGTTAATAGAAGTCTGCCATCATAAAACCTAATATGAATATTATATTTCAAATGGATACCCGAATCTAAACCTGCACCGTAGATTTTAAGAAATGGAGAACCATTTCCTCATTCTCATATCCATGTCCATATCAGTATCCATATATGGGTGACATAGGTGTCAATCCCTAATTAGATGGTTTGATTAACTATACGACAGATGAGAGCTCTATTGGGTTGATGGTTATGAACATGGAGTTAAAACATAACCATTGCTTTGAATATATTGTTCATACCAAGTAAGCTAGCGGGCATGCATGATTCATAGTATAGGCACACCAGGATCTGGATTCTGTAACTCCGCATAGTAGGTTCTCACCATTTGACGTCACTAGAAGCTATAATGAAATACCACCATAAAAGCGTCGACTCAAGGTCTAATGGATCACTCTTCTTTTTAACTTCCGTTGCAATGGAATCACGGGATTTTTATTATTATTATTATTAATGAAATAAAAGAATGTAACATTTTGAACCCTTGGTCACCAGCAATGTGCCCATGATGTTTCCTAATTCAACACTTCTACAATTAAATACTTTGCCAGTCATTATAAAATCCCTTTGCCAATTTCCATTAGCTTTAGCAAAGCCAAATTTAAGCAGTGATTGGTAAATTTCCTGTCCTCTATGACGCATCAACCAATTCCTACATGGCTGCTACCATGCAATTTACAAGCAATGTGTAGCCTTTCTCTCTAATTAATTCACTTTTCTAGACCATTTTCTATTTTCTCATTACTCAAACAACTCTTAATTTCTTGTTAACTGCTCTCCCAAGTTTGTTTTGTGTTCTATAAAGCATTTTTTTAAAGGATAACAATCACTTTATTAAGCAAAGCTCACCAAAAGCGAGCAAAGAAACACCAAACCAACGCCGAAAGGCGCAAAACAGAAGCCTAGAAGGCCTACAACAACTCGGACCACTCCATTAAGAGAGCTTGCGCTCTCATAATGACATCACCCACCCTCGCAGGAACATTCCTGAAGCAACAAGCATTCCTGGCACCCCAACTGGTCCAAAAAAGTGCCATAATTAGCAGCCGCCACTGCGCTTTCCCGATCCTCCCGGCTCCACCCTCATGCCATGCTCACAAAAGTTCCCCCACTGAAGCCGGCATCACCCAATCTATTCTGAACTCCGATAAGAAGCGACTCCACACTTTGCTGGCAAAGGTGCAATGGATGAACAGGCGGTCAATAGTCTCCTCCCTAGCCAAACACATTAGGCAGATGTGTATTGGGGTTTTGTGATGAGGACCCCACTTCAGGTACACCTTTGTGTACGTATCAGAGGAGGATGCGGGTTGAACCGATTTCCCTGTGGCTAGGTGATTACCAGTGATCGTGCTAAAGACATGTGCAAGCATCTGGAAGACCCCACATTGGATTGGAGGGAGGTGATGATCGGGCCATTGATCGTCCATTGATCGTGGATCGTCCACACTAGTTTTTC
Source organism: Magnolia changhungtana (assembly GCA_030180095.1). Classification (NCBI taxonomy): domain Eukaryota; kingdom Viridiplantae; phylum Streptophyta; class Magnoliopsida; order Magnoliales; family Magnoliaceae; genus Magnolia; species Magnolia changhungtana. The sequence continues at coordinate 3,763,201 of JASAUF010000218.1, read as the reverse complement.
TTAGATTTTATTAACTTATAGGATTTAGTTTTGTTTATGTTATATTTGGACACCATTATGAGCGTTTTTAGTTGATTTTAGTTAAACTAGGGTTATTTTCGTCAAAATTAACAAAACATGGTATTTATTATAATTTTTGAACTTTCTTGGAGCTATAAAAGAGGGTGGGTGTGTGACCCCACCCCCCCAATTGGATTTTGTGATGAGAGAGAGAGAGAGAGAGAGAGAGAGAGAGAGAGAGAAGCTCTTGCTTTCTTCTTCTTCTTCCATCTTCATGAGATTTGAAGATACTTCCATGTGATTTGGATGGGAGATTGGTGTGAGGCTAATCTTCATCAACGGATGTGTGAGGTCTCCATCTATCCCCACGTCATCATCTCTTTTTCCCTCCATCAAGGTATTTTCTTCATGTTCTTCGATCTCCTATCCTAAGTCTTCATCTTCTCCTAAACTCATCTTTCTTTTACCTATCTACAATCCCAAACCCTAAGAGACCTAACCCATCCATCCCATGCCACATGTGTGACCATACGGCCACACGTGTGAACCTTCCGGGTTGGTCATATGGCCACACCTTGTCCTTTTTGGCTTCTTTTCACCCTTAAATCAAAACCCCATTTCCTCTTTACCAAAACCTGACCCTAAATCTAGAAATCCCTAACTTTCCTAGATTTTCCCAACTTCCTAAAACCCTAATTTACCCTAGGTTGTATTAGGCCTTCTACTTTGAAATAGATTATACCCTATGGTAATTGGATGTCCTACATCCATTGGATCCTAGTTTCCTTTTATTTAATGATCTTCTATAACGATGTTGGTCACTTAGGCTAGGATTATGCATGATGTTCTTTTGGTTTTTATGATATTCGTGATGATTATGGCAATGCTTGTGTTTTTTGATTAATTGTCTTAATTCTGTCACTTGATCTCACATGTTATTTGGTTCATGCATCGGTCTTGCATCATTTTGTAGGGAGGCTCGCCCATAACACTCGTTGTTCTGCCTCACCATGTGGTGATCCAACCATTCATCTAGTAAATCTCATCACGGATGTCCTATATGGAAAAATCCTGATACTGATGATAAAGAATTAGAGATCCTCATCACCCATACATATGTTGAAATCTGAACAATTTTGTACTCACCTTTGTATGGTTGGTGAGTAATTCTGAATCGTGAGATTTGTTTTTCCATGTAGTTTATCTACGGTGAGAGCTTCAAGATGAACAACCTGGATCACCAGGTGTTGGGCAAAGGGACAAGTCTCTAAGTAGCAAGCCTCCCTAGTATTTCTCAATACATATGTGCATGTGTGTGGATAGATGGAGAAGGGGAGGGTGTGTACTGTGTACACAGATTCAGAGAGAGGGCAATCACATTTAACTGCATTTTATCAAAAATTGGATTTCAGTTAAATTTCAAAAAACATTACAAAATCTATTGATCATCAAAATTACAGCCTAACCAGCACATTAAATTTTGAAGCCCTGTGAAGGTTTAGCCCGAAATATTGGCTGGAAACTATTGACCTGTGCTTGTCCTCCATAGCAGTGCCTCTCATTTCATTGGAACTTAAAGGTGGCTTTTGATGTGGAATTCAGCAAAAATTAACTGTAGGACATGAAACGCTTTTGACTACCATGATTGACAATGGAGGCATTACAATGTTGCTGATAACATTGAATATGTGTCAGTCAAGTTCCTTAGAAAGGAAAGCAAATGGCAGAATATTGAATGGAATACCTCTCCTGATCTCCAAATTTAGCAGTGCTTGCTTTCCTTTTGTGAAAATTAACGGTTTTCAAAATAAACATAAAACCGATATATACAAAGAATTACACAGCAAGAAGCAAGATCGTTGTGGTATTCCCTATGCTCACAAGGCCTCAAAATTCAGTCTTCCACAATGAATCAATGAAGTCCACCTTTCTTTTAATATGATAACAAATTTTTATTTATCTAGAAAAAAACAAACAAGAAAGTCCACTAACATTTTCATCTCCTGCTGAATGTCAATGAGACAATATACACCTGCAAGCAGGTAGAATCTCATGATTTGACTATTCAATTACATAAAATGAGTCTGTTGGACAGTAAGACACCAATGCTCCTAATGAATCCAAGTGTTCTTCATTATCATCATGATCTTAGCCATCTCCCAGAAACTTGGGGTTGGCTACCTTGGCCCCAGATGACCCTTGTAAAGCTACTGTCACCACACCTGAAAGGCCAGATTTCTGAGCATACTGACATCAAAATTCAGCTTAAGAATGGTCACAGCCTGCAGGTGGCTTCTCTCACTGTACATGGATCTGCAGATGTTCACCCCAGAAACAGCTACAACCATTTGGTTCTCCAATCATATTATCTTATCACCACAGAATCCCCTAGACATTTTGCCCCGTATACCATTTCATAAGGACACATATCAATGAAAGTTTAATGGCAGCTGATGAAAAAGAAATTTAACAACATGACTGGATAACGCTACTAACACGAAAATTTTCTTGTATATCCAAATAATCAGGAGTAAGTAACACACCTCATTGATTTCTCTATAGTGAACAATAACAATATGGTCGCAGGCCCTGCAAAACAAAAACTGTAAGTTACCCCATGACTTTCGGAAATACTCACAGAACGCCAGAAAAGAAAAGGAAAAAGAAAGAAAGAAAGAAAGAAAGGGAAAAAAAAAAAGAAGCACACTACGACTCCAAACAAGAGAATAAATTGTCTCCATAAGACAAACTTTAATGTGGTAAAGTGGCTTAAAAAGATATGCCAACAGAGGTAGTGTAAACATCTTAAAATGACAGGATTACTAGGAACTTCAGAAAGAGCAATGAGATTACTACATGAATATTATACACTGTAGGACATGACCTAGTAAAATACAAAGGGTATCTCGTTGTCCATTTAATCATCTGGTTACAAGATCTTTTTTTATTATTATTAAATGACAGATAAGTAGCCATATGATGAAACATAAGCTAATGACATGACAAGGTGCATCTCGTGTCAACTCACCCCAATTCTTCTAGAATGAATTGGGTGAATGAGATATAGAAGGGAAAATCAAAAAAGGTTGATAAACATCAAGTTCTATATTTACATCATTGAAGTCTTATCAGATAAAAATGTGACTTTGGTCAGAACAATTTTTTATTAGAAGAGGAAAAGAACATGACATGATTTTTAGACTAAGGCCTCGTTTGTTAAATCTGAAGTCTAAAGCCTGAATCTGAAATCTGAAGCCTGAATATGAAATCTGAAGGCTGAATCTGAAATCTGAAGTCAAAAAACTTGTTTGGTAATTAGGGCGGAAGTCTGAAAATTAAGCACTGAATTTGAAAAAATGTGTTTGTTAACAAACATCTAAAATGTCTTAAATACATTAATTTGATGCATTTGCCCCTATCTCTTGTTTGGAAATGTTTTACATTATAAAGAAATTATTTTTTATTAAATGAAAATAAAATTATTCTATTTAATTCAAATAAACTAAAGTAATTAAGAGAAAATTAAAATATCATTATTCATTAAAAAAAACAGATAAAATATCATTATTCATAAAAAAAAACAGATAAATTCCTTACGTTGCCCCACGAATATTTCAAATTAGGACGTTCAATCCTCACGTTTTGGGCCCATTTGATTTTAGATCCACCTCAATTTCGGTTCCATGTCCTAAAATAAACTCACAAAACTGATGGGCAGGGTGGATTTGTCACAAACATGAAGGTGGGCCCCACCTACGTTTCCAGCGCAGGGAATTCTGCGAGAGGCTTTAGCAGTAAATCCAGCATATGGACGAACACAGATTTCCCAACGAAAGCCTTTCGCACGAAGTTCCAGCGCAAGGATTTTGGGTGGGGCCCACTGTGATGTTTGTGAGAAATCCAACACGTCCATCCGTTTTTCGAGCTCATTTTAGGACATTCGACCAAAATGAGGAGTATCCAAAACTCAAGTAGGCCATACCAGATGAAACAGTGGGGAAAGGAATGCCTACCGTTGAAACCTTCCTAGACTCCACCTCGATGTTTATATTCCATCCAAACTGTTTATAAGGTCATTTTGACTGAGATGAAGTGAAAAAATCGTGAACTTAAACCGATACAAAACTTTTGTGGCCATATAAGTGTTTCAACGGTGGTCACAAAATCTCCACTATTTCCTATCGTGTGGCCCATTTAAGTTTTGGATACATCTTATTTTTGGTCGCATGTCCTAAAATGAGCTCCAAAAATGGATGGACGGACTACTTTCTCACAAACATCGCAGTGGGCCCCCACATAGAATCTTTCGCAGGAAGTTCACAGGAGGAGACGAATTAGATACCAGGCTGAGTAGTGAGACTCTCTACAGAAGTGACGTCACCAAGTTCTGTGGGACCCACCATGATGTATGTGTTGTATCCACACCATCCATCTATTTGGAGATATCATTTTAGGGCATGAAACAAAGAATGAGTCAGATCCAAATCTAGAGTGGACCCCACCACAAAAAACAGTGGGAAGAGTGACGCCCACCATTGAAACCTTCCTAAGGTCTACTATGACGTTTATTTGAGATCCAACATGTTCATAAGTTAAGATAGACATGAAAGAAGGTAAAACACAAATTTCAGCTTGATCGAAAACTTTTGTGGCCCTTAGAAATTTTTAACGGTGGACGGTACTCTCTCCGTTGTCTTATGTTGTAGGGTCCACTCGAGTTTTGGATCTGACTAGTTATTTGGCTCATACCCTAAATTTATATCACCAAATGGATGGACGGTGTGGATACAACACATACATCATGGTGGGTCCCACATAACTTGGCGATGTCACTTCAGTAGCGATTCTCGCTAATCAACCTGTTAGTAGCTAATCCGCGGAAGCGGATTGGCTGGTGTACCACACACCAGCTATGTAGCTAGTGTATTGACGTCAACAAGTTCTGTGGGTCACATCATGAAGTACGTGTTATATCCAAACCGTCCATCCATTTTTCAAGCTCGTCTTAAGGCTTGAGCCGAAAAATAGGGCAAATCTAAAGATCAAGTGTACCACACTACAAAAAGCAGTGGGGGATTGAACGTCTACCATTGAAATCCTTTTGGGGATCACAGAAATTTCGGATCAATATGAAATTTGTTTTTCCTCTTCATCCAAGTATTTGTGACCTTATGAACAGATTGGATGGGAAATAAAGATTATGGTGGGCCATATGAATTTTTTTACGGTGAAAATCATTATCCCCGCTGCTATTTTTGGTGCGGTCCATTTGAGCTTTGGATATGATTCATTTTTTTGGCTAATGTTCTAAAATAAACTCAAAAAATGGATGAACGGTGTGGATATAATAAATACATCATTGTGGGCCCATGTAACTTTGATCTCCTTTGAACCGTTCGCACAACTCGGAGCTCGAGGAGCGTAGGCGCTCGTCTTCCCACCACGTATCTACTCCCCCGCCACCAACCCCGCGGCTAGTGGTCGGTGCTCTGTGGGCCCCATCATGATGTATGTGTTTCATCCATTCCGTTCATCCATTTTTACTGATCATTTTAGGGCTTCACACAAAAAATGAGAGGGATATAAATCTCAGGTGGACCACACCACAGGAAAACAATAGTAATTGGATATCCACCATTAAAATTCTCATAAGGCCCACTGTACTGTTTATTTGACATCCAATCTGTTGATTAGGTCATACAGGCCAGATGAAGGAAAAAAACAAAGATCAAGAAAACTTTTATGGCCCCCAAAAGGTTTTTAATCGTTGACTTGAGTTTTATTCAATTTCCATTGGTTTTTATGGTGTGGCCCACTTGAGTTTTACATGTACCTCGTTTTTGGGCTCATGCTCTAGAATGATCTGAAAATGTTGATGGACGGTGTGGATCAAACACATAAATCATGATGGGGCATAAATAAGTTTCACATGTTAAAAGTTAGTTTTCTATTTTGCAAACAATTTAAAAGAGAAAAAATTTCTATAGTAACCTGAAAAGGGGTAATTTTGGAAGCAAAAAATTTTTTAATATAAAATTTATGGAGCGCATTCCGCATTCACCATTAAGCCAGACTCCTATCGTGGAAAGAATTCAATGAAATATCGCGGAAAATCACTTGGCGCTTTCCGATTTCGGCATTAACAAACAACTCTTGATACGGGGCATTTTCTGAATTCCGTGTTAAGTGTTAATTTTAAGAGTTAACAAACAGGCCCTAAGAATTGCATCCAAAGGCCAGTAAGCTAGACAAAGATGCCAACATCAACTAATATTGTGCCAAACGTGATAAGCATAAGAATATCATCAACACAATAACTTCTATGTGTATAGAATTCATTATAGAATTCATTATATGCCAAGATATAGATAAAAGGTTTCACCAAAGATTAAGAAGATCCACCAGATAGAGGAAAGGAGGACACTACTTTCCAATTGCCTGAAGCTCTGCTACTTGAGCCAGCAATATGGATTTTGCCAATGCAGTAGCCAATTTCAAGTAACTAGATTGTGGAGAATAAACCTGTTGGCAAAGTACCATGACTGGTGTTCGTAGCCAGGAAATCAATAAAAGGGATTCATTAACTTTTATTGGGGGGACAAAAAATCAGGTTCAAGACAAAAGGGAATCATTAACTTTATTAGGACAACAAAAATTTTGATTTAAGGGCAAGCAGCCAATCCATACAATCAACCTAGCTTGCTAACTGAAAGAAGGCCACTGTTGAATTATAACGACCCTATGCAATTAAGGGGGTGTTTGTTTTTCCAAATTCCTGTGTAATGCAAAGTAAATGAGCCATCATTAACATTTGACAGTGTTTGTTAAAACAAGAATTATAGCACAACAGTTGAGAATCAAATGTGCCTGTAATAGGAGACAACTAAAGGACATTGTAATCATTACAGTTTTACATTATAAAACTACCCTATTTACAGTGATGCCTAGATAAAACAAATACCCTAAAAAAAACATCATCATTGCAATCAAATTCATCTAATGTCATCAGAGAAGTGGAAAGTAATCATTACCCATTTACAGCCATTTACTAGTGTAATCGGAAAATCAAACACGCCCTACAAGAGATCAGGGTCTTTGCCAGCACAAACACAGAGGCAGCTGCCTAAATGCATAAAAGGGTTTCAACCATTTTTAGCAACTAGTCCCATGTAGTTATACGGGTCCATGTTTATTCAAAATAATGTCTACGATAGAAATGAAACCAAGATTATGAGCATGCAAAGGACAGGTGTCATATAAAGGATGGAAACGCACATGAGACACAAATGGAAACTCTGCCTGGAATCAATGCATCAACTAATAAAGCTGGGGAAAAGAAGAAGTGTTTATGTTTGGTGCACAGCTGGTCAGAAGAAAGCCAAGCAATAATGAGAACCCCTGATGATGACGACGATGAATAATACGCATTTGTGTGTGTGTTTTAAGCGGTCAGACAATTTAAGATAGGTTCAACAATAGCCCAATCTTTTGAATATACAGATATTCAAAAAATTCAAGAAAGCAAGCAATGTTTTCTTTTTTCACATCACACGTACCATGAGTAAATATAACCAATTAACCAATGATTCCACTTACTGAAGAATATTTTCTTTAAGTTAGGATAATTCAAACTAAGTGTAACCCAAGGCCAGGACGGAAGCTTTAAAAACAAACAAGACAGGCAGACCAAGAAGTAAATAGCTACATGGAATCATATGCTATTTTGATGGATGAATAAAAGTTATATCAAGAGAGATTTGAATGACTCACGGATCTAGCATCCAATAGCTTCGTCTCTGAAAATTAGGATTCTGCTCTCCATGAGCATAATAACAGTTCAAAGTATCAGCATTCCCAACCTAGCCACAGAACCATAAAGAAAAAGAAAAATGTCATTCTACAAGCAATAAGTATCAGAGAATTTCAATAAATAAAACAGCCATTGAACTCATGTAACAAAATATCAGCATGAAACCAGTAGTGGTCATAGTAGTAGTAGCGGTAGTGGTGGTGGTCATAGTGGTAGTAGTAGTGGTGGTGGCTGCGGTATTCGTAGCCATGTTAGTAGTAATCATGGTGGTGGTGGAGGTGGAGTGTTCGTCACAGCAGCAGCAGCCGCTGCCAACCCCCGTACCATATAAGTGGCCTGATGACCTCACAAACGAAGAGCATCAGAGACTGCTGAAAGCAGTGGCATGATCCTACAACAAGCCAACTACGAAAGCGACCTGCGTCACAGAGACGTGTAGCTCAGGATCTACTCCACGCGAAGATGAGCTCAGATAAAAGAAGACTAGTTGAATCACTAGATCATCACCAGGCAGCGAATATCGCTCTTGGATTATGTTGAGTGGAGAGATGACACCAAATATCTTCTAAGATTGCTAGAACTAGGGGACACAGCAACTAGGGCCCTAATACCAGCAACGGTACTAATCCAAGTGCAAGTTCTGGTGGTAAACAGCGTCCATGAAATATTTATTGCCTTAATTCAGCCTTCATCGGGATAGCTGCATTCACCACTTCTGCACACAGAAGGTTCCACGCATGTTGATACTTTGTATCACAATTACAGAGTACACGCTTACAAGGCAAACTGAAGGAGGGAACATATAATCATAGAGGCAATGTTCAAAATATCTCCGATATTATCTTTATCTCCAGGTCAGCGATATCGATAACACTAGTAGCGATACCGATAACGCTGGTAGTATCAGAAATTCTAGGTATTAGCAATGAATTGCTAAGTATCGCCAACGTAACAATATCGATAATGTAATCGCCAATATTTTCAACTATGTAAATTCTAAGTTTCGCTTGTATTGCCAATGCATCAATATCGCCAATATTTTCGACTATGTAAATTCTAGGTAATGCTCGTATCATAAGTGTATCGACAATATTTCAATAATATTGCCAACGTATTGATATCATCAAATTTTTGTTTATTAGAAAATTTTTATTTTTTTTCATGGGCACATGGTTGTATGTAGTGTTCAATTTATCATTGACAATATTGATAATATCTGGATATTATTGATATCGCAACATGCGCAATGTTGAGACCGCAATCTTTCGTTTCCTTTGCAATTGTTGATGATTTCTTGGTGAAATTTCATGTGTTGTTGATATTTTACAATATCGATGGATGTTTGGATGGAAGTTTGGATGGTTAAATAGACCGGATGGGATGGTTGGACTGATTTCTTATAACAACACATGCTTTTAAGGCCCCATGAAATGGAAACTTGTTATGTATGCATTCTTTTTGCAATTTTTCTTATCACAAGTTTCCATTCTTTTTGCATTCTTTTTGCAATTTTTTGAAATGGAAACTTGTTATGTCTGCATTCTTTTTTCTTATAATAGCTTATATGCAAATGGGGTGAAATGGAAACTTGCTATGTATGCATTCTTTTTGCAAGCATGAAGAGAATACAACATGGGTACAGCATGAAGACCAATTGGGGTGAAATGAGTAACATGGGAATTTCCATGAGACAATCTAAATCAGAACTAAAAAGACTGTACAAAAACCCCATCAAAATGCAAAAAAAAATTCATGGTAGTGTGAATTGTGAACTACCTTAATGCAAACTCATAAAAGTGCCACCATATTAGTGGACCATATTTTGAAATTATTTGAAAAGATTATTTATTTTACATGTTGTTTTCCTACAGGTGAAAGAAAATGAAGGATTCCAATTCCTTCCAACAGTTTTGCTAAAATCAGACCATAATCCATATGACAAGATGGTGACCTTGAAGAACTTGTTAGCATCTGCAGTACATTTAGTCATCCGCAATTTTGGGAGAAATTCGGGAAAGAGTAAGCTTTCTATGTCGAACCATTTCAATTAAGTTTTAGTTATGTTAGTTCCTAAAGTAGCACATATGTTGAACCTCATTGATGCTTCACTAATATATTGATGAGGGAAAACCCTTTCCGTAATAGGTGGTCCCTGAAATCATGATTATGAAAGGGGAACCATAAATACACCTATATTTGTTACACACAGTCTTGGTTGAACTATTTTTTCTACTTTTGGTCTTAGAGAAATGGGTGTGTGCCTTATCTTTAACAAACCTTCAGTCGTTCATGTGCTTCCCCAACAGTTCTTCCATCCTTCTTTTTCCGCCAATTATGACCATCTTTGCGGAAATAACGGTTGACCCTCTTGTTAAAAAGGAACAAAGAACCACCTGTTGAAAAACCTGGCCAGTCAGCACAAAAATGCTACTAGACAATCATGTTGTAAACAAGATTACTGGTAGAAAATGGTAAATTGCTACAACAAAAGAAGAATACGAAGGTTACTTCGTGGATTTTGAGGGGTCTCTACAGTGAGCTGGTGTTTCTCATAGTTCTGCAAAATAAAGAGCACTTCCGCAGGCTTCAGCCAACGAGTTTGAGCTTCTTGAAACAGCTTGTTGATTTCAAAGCCTGCAATTCAATGATGAACAAAGCAGTCAAAAACAACTTGCCATAAAATGCATTCTGGCTGGGAATCTAACTGGGAAGCCAAGCATGAAATATGCTGCTCATGGTTTAGGCGAACAAGCAAGAAGTACTATAAGAAAGGAGTGGGCTTTACATCATGACATGTTTTCAAAATAAAAGTATAAGAAGAAAAAAGAAAGGAAAAAAAAAAAAGGCAAGATTGTGAAGCAAGTTTTGAGTTGCAGAACTTTATATTCACACCGGAATGTAGCGAACAAGAACAATGCATTAGAAAATCTGGACGTCAAAAGGTAGAGCATATTCACAAATCTTTACAAAAGAACTGGTTAAACAAGGGGGGAAAAAGACCTAGATTACCAAACTTTATGCTGTTGAAGCTAATGCGTATGAGAAGAAGCTGAGAAATTTACAGCAGCTAATCATGGTTTATATGTTGAATGTAGTGCTAATAATTCCTGATTAAAAGAAATTTCAGCACAACTAAAGAACAATTCATGGAAATATAAATCGACTAGTCATATTACAACTCATAAAGCAAAAATAAATAAATAAATAATCTTGATGCAATACTCTTCCAAAAGCAGATTTCCTAAGGACAGAATTCATTTGCTAGATTGATTACTATGCTTTAATTTACTTGCTTCAATTCATCAAAGCCAGGCTTACAGCACAAGCCCTCTTTGTGAGGACACTTCAGAGACTGATTCCTGCTTGGCGACCCATTCATATCAATGTATTTTGTCAGAGATGGACTTCCAACAACTATTGGATGAGTTTGAGATGTCTCTAAAATGTTTGCATGGGAATGGAGGAACCCAAACTCTTTTTCTTGTGAAATTCTAGGGGGGTTTCTTTGAATGTGGTTGACAGAGAAAGAGCTCCTCCTTCCTTGATTTAAGGGGATCCGACAATCACAATTGCTCCTTACTCGGACGCACTAACAATTTGAATTGTAAAATTAGTTCGATAGAAGGGAAAACGACCAAATTACAATTGCCTTCAATGATATTCACATTGAGGGACTGGCTACAAAATGCGATTATGATCTGCTCGAGTTGGACTTGAAAGAAATGCAACTAAATTTAAGGGCAATGTTGACTAAAACACGAAACCCCTCATGCTTTCCGGATTGAACGATTTGTATTATGGATCATTTGCGATCCAGATCACTGTTTTTAGTAACCCAAAATTATGCCTCTACATTCTTAAAATTGATTAAGTTAATGCAAATTTATATTTACAATGTAGAGATTTATACTTTTATTTAATTAATTACAATACACTAAGCATGCATGGTCTATAATAATAACATTCATTATTTCATATATAATTTGCAATATGAGTTCATATATAAATTTATATTGCATACTAGTGTATACGTATTGAGCAACGTACATGATCCTATCCTTAGTGTACCACATATTGAAGTACTGTACTGTGTACCAGTTCCCATACCATGTACCAAAGCAACCCACACTCCAGGTAACCTTGGTTAAGGTCTATCTCGTCACTATGAATGCTAGGAAATGTCAACAAAGTTATGTCATTTCATCTTGATTCTACCAAATATCTAGAATCAATTGTGCATCCAAATACACCCTTAGCAACAAAGGATTCCAATTTCAAACCCACACCCCTCAATGCAAAAAAAATAGATCCTTCAATTGCTTTTCAACATTTGCAGTAACATGTCTTTGCTGATCCGACATGCACAATATGCTTCTGAGTGTTCACAGTTCTCAAGGCCAATACAATGTGCTACTGCCAGGTTGTGGTTGAGATACAGTTAAGGTTGAAATTTGGGAAATACCAACTCCAGTGATCCAATAACCTCCAACATCACATCTCAGATCGATAGATTGGACCCAAGGTATGAATGGATGAGGGCCCCAGATACACATGTTCTGTCTGGCAAGATTGTGTACTCCACACGTGCGCAATGTTCACACTTAAGCACGATTAACATGTGTGTTTGCTCATAGATGTGCAGAGTTCACATGCACGGGTTGTTCATCTATATAGAATCCCATGCTCATCTGATTAGCAGTGTTAGTTTCCTTTATTATACTTGTTCAATGAGCATGGTTATTAGAGTTTGTGTTAGTGTATAACGAAAGTCGAGATACGAAAGTAGTATATAGCATATACACAGCCTGTATCTCTACTATATACAATGCAAGTAGGTCTTGGACATTTTTGCCCCCGAAATTAGTTTACCCAGATGGAGAACCTTGAATATTTCACGGCCACAGTAAGGCATTTTGAGTGAAGGAGATTTCAGGAACTTGAAAATGTGGTTGATGTTCATCCAATGGCTCAGATTTCACCCACAAAAGTTCTCTACTGGGTAATATTTTACCCGCAAAAAGCCTCCATGCACCATCAACTTTCCCTCCCCAACAGCACCAATTTCTGTCCCAGATTTCTCTTCCTTTCTCTCCACGTGCGGTGCACGTGCTAGAACCCTACTATGCACGTATTCAACCATACATTTGAATAGATCAATGAAATTTCGCTTTAATTGTTTTTTTAGGGTGCATTCGTTTGCCCCAAATTTCATGATCAGTCTCAATTGGTGCGTTTGTCATGAAATTTCATGATATTTGGTGCACCCAATCACCGACTTTTATTTAGTTGGGACAAGGCTTACATGATGATAGTGAGGATGATGAACTAGATACTGAACTTTCAGTTTACTTCTCCCCTATTAAACCAGTGACTCACCTATCCCTCAAGATGGGTAGGCTCTAATAGCGGTGTGACTCTGATAGAGGGTCTAGATTGGATGTGACTTCAGTTCTATTTCCTCAAATTTACCCACAAATTATATGTTTGAAATAAACAGTTGCCGAATTTCAATCTCAAATCAAACTTCTACCAATTGGGCGAGTGAGTTCTCTAAATTTATGATTCCATTTCCTGCAACGTTCAATGTGGGTCCATTTTCTGGGCCGACCCAAAGCACCAACTGCATTGCGTACACATAGGAAGCCCCACCAACCACAATCGGTTCGTTCAACTAAATTCTTCCAAATTCAACAGACATCCCATCAAATCGTAGATAAGCTGTCATATACAACAGATGTGGCAGAGGCTAGAATCAGCCAATTGAAGTGTGCTGTAATTCATCTAAGCATCAAGAGCAAAATACTTAAAACTTCCAACCGTTGATTCCACATTAGCGGCAGTTTCAGAGCCACAGCAAAGCATCCACCCTAACTCAAAACGGACAGGATATCATCCATGGCAAGATCCCAAATGAAAGACGAAACATGCAATGCCAGATTAATGTCAACCATCCCGTCCATGTGGGGCCCACCTTTCAGAGATCCAGACCGTTCATCTTGTGGGTCTGGCCACGAATTAGCGTGACTTCCATAAAGAAACAATCCAACGGTCCATAAGCTACGAAATTGAAACATCCACCGATCAAATGCCCAGGACCTCTCGATGAGAAGAGGTCCCGTCCATCGCCCATCCACGATGGGGTCCACTTGATGACTGGTCCGGATCGAAAAAAAGGCAAGCACTGTAAACAAATGCCGCTTTACAGACTCCAAAAACCGACATGAATTTGCGGACTATATAGCAAAAGAAGTGGATCGAAACAATCAAAATCTAAGGGTCGGAAAAGTAAAAAAAATGGGGGCAGAGATTTCAAAACCCCTCTCACCTTTACTAGACTGCATCTTCTCCTCCTCCTCCTCTTCTTCTTCTTCTTCTGTCGCTAGAAATTGCAGTAGACGAGAAATTATGGAGAATTTCGCCTTCTCGCGATCATTTGAAGACCGAGATCGCCCACGCTGGCAGATTACTGTGGTTGTTTTCCGCGACGAACTGAGATCAGAGATGTTGCAGGCGAGAAACACACAGAGCGAGAGAGATATAGTTGATGGAAATAACACAGCAATAGCAGTAGTGCAGCGGGAACTGTGGAATTATACGTAAGTGGCCGCATTTTGCGATATTTCACACGTGTTTTACGTTTTGAGAGGTGAGGCCTATTAATTGATAATCCAGACCATTCATCTAATTTTTCACACCTTGGATGGATTTTATCAAAAAAATAACTTTATATCTTCGAATAATCTTTCTAATTGTGGGCCACAACAATGGTCACCAATCAACTAAAGAAAGGCCCTAAAATTAATACTTTAAGTTCCAATCTTGGAATTTTTTTCGTATATTTTTCATTCAAGGTCATAATCGACAAAATAATGGTCTAGATTACTTTATTATGGGCCCCACATGTTTGAATTGAATAACCGCGTATGTTTGTAAAGATGCGGGCATGTACCAGATAATTAGAAAATACAGGCGTCCTCGCGCGTTCGTTTGGCTGTCGGTCCTCGTCTCTCGTATGACCGTAGCTTCAGTGCTCGAGTCACGGCGCCTTGGGAAGTCGAGGTTTGCTCGAATACATCCCAGAGCATTACAACAATATAAGTCGGTAATCTAGCCGTTGAATTGGCGATTTTCATGATACAAACCGTTCATTTGATAGGTGGAGGGAGGATACCCGAAGTTATTATGACATTGAATATTTCAGTTCTTTAATTATACTTAGGTTATCATGACCGTTCATGTTCAATGCAACATAGCTAAATTATCAACGGTCTGAAATACTCTAAGAGATTTTATTATAGTCTACCCACATACAAAGTGAGAAATGTCATATGAACGGTTTAGATCATGGTCAGATGACCCAATAGAGTCCTGACGTAGTGTAGTGGTATATGTTGTGTTGTATTTGGCAGATCTTGGAGAATTTCTGTGGACAGACATACATGGCCTTTTCAGACCAGCATCTTCCACGCGTTGGGCCGCACTAGGGCTGCATATAGAGTCTAGGTTGCATATAGAGTCTAGGTGGGCGAAGCTGGAGGGCACTAGGGCTGTATATAGAGTCTTAGGTGTACTCAAGCTTGGCTCTATATGGAGTCTAGGTGGGGCCAAGCTCGGCGTGACTCACCATGTTGTACTCAAGTTTGAGCTTGAGCTTGCCCTCAAGTTCAACATTAAATCCTGGCTAGTTTGCCAAAGCGATCAAGTCAAGATTGTAGATTGAGCCGAGGTGAGTTGAGATTACCTTGAGTTAAGTTAACCTTACCCAGCGCCCAACCCAAACATGACTCAAGTCAACACCCAACTTGACCAAACCCAAATCCCAACCCGACCTAGGACTAGGGTTGTAAATCGAGCCAAGTTGAGTCATGATGAGCCAAGCTCAGCTTGACTCATCCATACTATACTCAAGTTCAAGGTCAAGTTGGAGCTCACCCTCAGGCTCAACATTAGAGTTAGGCTTATTTGTCAAATATTTCAAGTTGAGCTTAAGTTGAGTTAATAGATTGAGTTGAGTCTACCCAACCCAGTGCCTAACCCACACCTAACTCAAGTCAATACCTAATCCAACCTAATCTAGCGTCCAAACCAACAACCTAGGACCCAATCCAATCCAACACTCATCCTGAATCAATCATAAAATAAATTTTAATATATATATATATATTTAATTAATTAATCATTGATAGCGGAAAGTAACCTACTTTTGTGGTGGGTGCTAACTACTGAGAGAGTGTGTAACAGATCTGGAGTGAGTGACCAATTGTTGAGTCGAGCTGAGATAAGTCGGGCAATGTCAGACGAGTGACCGAGTGAGGATTAGGATAGGAGAGAGAGAGAGAGAGAGAGACCGAGTGAGGATTAGGATAGGAGAGAGAGAGAGAGAGAGAGAGAGAGAGAGAGATTTTGATTTTTGATTGGTCACTTGAGGCGGCGCAAACATGATTGTAGCGGGTTGGGTTGGATAAGGAAAATAGAGGAAAAGAAAGAGAGGATAGGGTTGTGACAAGTAGTGTTTTGTTTTTAATTTTTTTACGTCTTTATATATATATATATATATATATATATATATATATATATATATATATATATATATATTCGAGTGTAGTTGGGTCAAGCTACACCGTGCTTGAACTCAGCTCATTTTCAAATCGAGTTGAGTTGTATGGATCTTGACTGGCCCCAAGTTAAATTCGAGCTAACTCGATCCTAGTCTAGCCAACTAGACTCATGTACAACCCTAGGCAAAAGACCCACCTGTATCGATAGGGGTGCACATGAGTCGGTTTTGGTCTGGTTCTGAGGTGAAATCGAAACTGAACCGTTCCTAACGGTTCTAGGATATTCAGAACCGGAACCGAACTGTTAGCACCGTAGAACCGAACCGGAACTGGAACTGGACCATTAAAACCGGTTCAGCTATGAATTGGTTTCACGGTTCTGAGCTTTTGATAATCCAGCCCAATTGCATCTTTTATTTTATAATATAGCTCATGTCGATTTGTATTATGATCCATTGATGAATGGTTTAAATATTGTATAAGGTATGCAAAAATACATGTATGGAAACAATCAAATGGTGCATTGTAAACCATAAATCATGAGTCAAATATGGAAACAATCAAAGTGTTCTTGGTTCGGTTCCACGGACGGTTCCGTAGTTCGGATCCACGGTTCGGTTCTACATATTGGTTTACAGTTCGGTTTGGTTCTACATACCCCCAAACTGAGAACCGAACTGACGTAATCAATTCTTTAATTTTTTAAACCGGAACCGGAACTAGTGCACTCTAAAACCGGACCAAACCGAACCATTTGGTCGCTTCCAGTCTGGTTCCACGGTTCTACCGGTTTAATGTGCACCCCACGTACGGACCTAGATGTTCATCGGGCTTCTTACCACTAGAGACTAGTAAGGGTGGATTATTAAGTATGCAACGGACGTTCATTGCCTTATATATCATCCGTTCATTTTCTTTCATAAAATCCATTGTGGGCCCATTTAATGACCGGAAGATTAGAATTTTCAGAAATAGAAGACATCCATTGTGGGCCCTCCTGATGGACGGAAGAGATATCATACACATATATCAAGTTGGCATGTGTGGAGGCGCTTGTTTGTTACAACGTCCACATCCGCAACTGCAAGGCTCATCTTCGGAGATTGACTAGCTGGACCTGCTGCAGGCGACTCAAAACCAATGAGCAATGCACGAGACACCAGAAGGTGCTAAGCTGCCCAAATGGTGAGCGATCCATACCGTCCATCAGGTCAGGGCCCATCTCAAATCCCTCAGCCCAATAGTCCGGGTGGTCAGCTCTTCACATAAGTGGAAGACCGGTGAAGTTTTAACCATCCATCTATTTGTACATGTGGGGTCCACTTGAAAATAGGATCAACCTATTTTAAGGCCAGGTAATCTAGATAGAAGGGCCCACCTCATGAAGAACTTGGATCTCACGCACGTGTAGGGGCCCACCAGATGGACAGCTCTGATCACGACTCAGCCAGAAATTGAATTTTCACACTGAATGTGAACCATTGACCGATTTCTGTCCTTTTGTAGTCATGGCACCACGAATATTTACGTGGTCCATTTACAACCACCAAATGGGCGGTTTTGTCTTTTGGGTCATTGATTCGGTGGATCCGGGAACCACTGAAATGGGTGAATCAGTAATTGCAAGGCCCGTTATGTATGTATTTTATATCCACGCCGTCCATCCGCACATCCAAATCTCAGGTGGACCCCACCACATGAAACAGTAGTGATTGAACACCCACCATTAAAAGCTTCCTAAGGCCCACCTTCATGTTTATTTTACATCCAAATCATTGATAAGATCACACGAATCTAGATGAAGGGAAAGCAAAAAAATCAGCTTGATCCAGAACTTTCGTGGCCCCAAGAAGTTTTTATGATGGGCAGTCAAGTGCTAATTTTTCTTGTGCTGTGGTTCACTGGAGATTTAGATATAGTTCATTTTTTTATATCATACCCTAAAATGAGCTATAAAAACGTGTGGACGGTATGGATATAAAATTCATACATCACATGGAACTCTACGGTCATCGACGCACTGACCTCGGTGGTTTCAAAGTCCACGGAATCCGCGTCTGAAGGACTTGTGGAGAACGGACGAATACACACGATTTACGGTGCTCTCGCGGATCATTGCCTGCCAGCTTTACATTTTATATTGAGCCAACGTGAAAAACGAAAAGCAGGTGGGACTTTAACGTTGGACGTAGGGACGAGAATGCCTTTGAAATGCCACCGCTATTCGCGCGAGAAGAGAGTGAAGAGGTGAACTGCGGCGCACATGCCAATGTCGTACACGTGTACGAGATCCTGGCCGACCAATAGATGGGGCAGAGCGTGAAAAGTCACTGTCTCATAAAATCAGGCCAAACCACTGTTCACCTAAGCCCCACATGCATGAGGAAGATGGATAGTTGGAAAGAAAACACCAATGGCCTACATTGGACGTAGCCTGATTTTTGAGCAAGTGGATGCTCGCTATGTTCTCCACTTGATGAACGGTCCAGATTTTGTAGCCGTGGCTTGTAAATAGCCTTTCGTCTTTGTTAATATGAGGAGCTGAGCGCTCATTACAAACTTGTAGGTGGGCCATCGTCACATTTTTTCTCCGCTGCTTTGCTTTGAAGAAAGAGAGGGCGGACCGAGGAAGACTTTAGTGGGTGTTTCCCTCACCGTGGGGCCCACTTCGATGAATGTGTTGTATATCCACGCCGTTCAGTTTTTTCAACTTATTTTAAGACATGGATCCGATTCTTAAGTGAACCACACAGTACGGATTGAATGCCCACCGTTAAAAACTTCTTGGGCCACGAAGGATTTGGATCAAGCTGATATTTGTGTTATCGCTTCATCTAGGTTCATGTGACCTTATCAAACAGGTTGGATGGCAAAAAAAAAATTATCGTGGGCCCTAGAAAATTCTTAATGGTGGACGTTTAATGACCACTGTTTCCTGTGGTGTGGTCCACTTGAGATTTATACTTGCTTAATTTTTGGGACCACACCCTAAAATGGTCCGATGAAACTGATGGACGGTGTGGATATATAACACATGGATAAAGATGGTCCCCACAGTAGGAAAACCCTACTGACAAGTTACTCAGATTCGGATAATTTTTATTAGAGACGCAGCTATCATCATCTCTTTAACCCTAATAAAACTTACCTTACCAAATTAGACTTTTATCTATACCGAAAGATTTATAAAAGATAAAAATATCCTTACTTTTTTTACTTTTTTATCTGCTTTATCCTAAAATAAGGAATATTTTTGTCCACAGCCTTAAATATCTATTTTCATGATATATCGAAAAAAAAAAATAATAATAATAATAAAGGAAAGCATCTACAGTACTAATTTTTTCCGAGATCCGCTCCGATAAAAGATGCGGTAATCTCAGGTTTAGCCAATAAGAAGGCTTTTTCGTGGGAAAACAATATCATCATTCAACGAGGTGGGCCCCACTTAAAAGCAACGTTCACTTTCGATCACCATCATCTGATGTATGACGGTCCCATACTTCCAATCGAACTTTATATCAGTAGCTATTATTGGGGATTGGCTCCAAGAGTATGGTACACCTCCGGATGTATTTGTCATGTGATTCGTCCTAATATAGCCGTTGGATCTTTGATCATGTTCCATTAATCCAAACCATTTATATGACGGGCCTTGCAGTGAATGTGTTATATCTACGAAAAGGAAGCGTAATATCCACGAAAAAGGAAAGGTTCTGAGATTGAATGCTTAAACCCTTTGGTCATTTAATGTCCTCTAAATTTTGGATTGTATTCTTACCCTTTCTTTTGTGGGACACTGACCAAAAGTTTGGGATCTTCCAATCTGAAGATTTTCGAGAGAGCCACCATCAGCTGCGTATCTCAGCAGATCAACGGTTCAGATCATCAAACATGACCTAAGATCTGAGAGCTACAGCCGCGCTTATCCTACCAAGATGAATTACACAATATCCAGTCCAACGGAATCGGATTGCGGAGCGCAGCACAACATGATGTCGGCGCCTCTACCACCACTACTAAAAAAAAGCTCCATGGGCCCAACATGATGTAAGTGTTTTATCCACGCCGTCCATCCATTTTTCCATATTATTTTATGTTAAGATGTAAAAATGAGGCAGATCCAAATCTCAGGTGGACCACACCCTAAGAAACAGTGGTGATTGAATGTCCACAGTTAAAAACTTCTTGGGGGCTATAAAACACTTCATCCCTGTGGTGGGAAACAGCTCGGGATCTAAGCTAATATGTTTGCTTTCCCTTCATCCCTGTCTATGTTACCTAATCAAACATGTTAGATGGCAAATAAGCTTTATAATGGGCCCTGTGAAGTTTTTAATGGTAGGTGTTCAATCACAATGATTTTAAAATAATAATAAATAAATAAATAGATGAAAGACATGGACAAAACACATACATCATGGTGGGGCACATATTTTCGTGGTAGCTCACGGAAAGCGGTTTCCATAGTAACTCAGTCCACTGAGATTTATGTAGTGTATCCCCTCCTTTCATCCATTTTAATAGATAATTTTATAGGCTGATTCCAAAAATAAATCATATCCAAGGATTAAATGGACCACACAACGGGAAATAGTATGCATTGAACATCTACTGTTGAAAATTTCTTTGAGGGCCACAAAAGTTCTGGATCAAGCTTATATTTGTGTTTTCCCTTCATCCATGTTTTGATGGTCTTATAAATAGGTTGGATGATAAATAAACATCACAGTGGGGCCTAACAAGGTTTCAACAGTGGAAATCATTATTCCCACTGTTTCGTGTGGTATTATACCCGAAGCTTTGGATATTCTTCAATTTTGGGCTCGACCCCTTAAATGATACGAAAAACGGATATACATTCACGTTGGGCCAAATGAGTTGACTCAGTACGCAATCCGATTAAGCTCCCAGTGCCCACGTCTGTGGCAGTACACAAGCTGTCGCAAGCACTTTGTCGGCTCGTGGGGCCCATAGTATTGTAAATATGTGGATGAGTATGACAAATTCAGCCAGTTTTTCAGAGCCATACATTTATTTTGCAAACAGTGGCCCACATGACCAGTAACGAACAGGATAACGGATCTATCGGACGCGGATTTCCTGCGAAAGCCTTTCGCAGGAAGTACCTGCGCTGGGAACCCAGGTGGGGCCCACTGTGATGTTTGTGAGAAATCCTCACCTTCCATCCGTTTTGTGAGTTAATTTCAGGACATGATACGAAAAATGAACCTGGGTTCGACAGTGATCTTTACGTGACATCCATACTGTTAATAACTTCATTCCTACTGGGATGAACTGAAGTCACAAATATTAGCATGATTCAAAACAGTTGTGGCCTACAAATATTTCAACTGTGGACATTCAATTATCAAGTTTTCGGCTCACTTGAGCTTTGGAAACGGTTCATTTTTGGCATCATATCTTAAAATGAATTTATAAAACGAATAGACGGGAAGGATTTCTCACAAACATCACAGTGGGCCCCACTTGAGTTCCCAGCGCAGGAACTTCCTGCGAAAGTCTATCGCAGGAAATCCGCGTCCGAATCTATCGTGCCATGCCGGCCCATGCATGACTTGTGCATGCGCTTTATTGTGATGAAGGCAATGCGCAAGCGTGGAAAAGCAAGTTTGCTTCCCTCGCAAGCCCCTTCACCTTCCGAAGGATGCTTAGAAATCTTTTCTAATAAAATTTTTTCATTGGAATGCTAAGTGGATCCCGCTAAGATGTTAGTGATAAATTCACGTTGTTCATACATTTTTTAAAATAAATTTATGGTGTGAACTCAAAACCAAGGTAGATTAAAATCTTAAGTGGGCCACATAGTGTTGATTGAACTCTCGCCATTAAAAACTTCCTAGGGCTATCAAATTTTTGGATCAAGCTGAATTATTTTTTTTCATCATCTAGGTCTGTATGATCTAATCTACAGGTTTGATGTCAAATAAATATCACGGTGAGCCCTAAAAATATTTAATGGTGAGAATCATTATCAATGTTGCTTCCTGTGGTGTGGTCCACTTCAGATTTGGATCTACCTCAATTTTGGGATAATGCCCTCAAATGATAAGGAAAAACGGATGGATGGGGTAGATTTCTCAAAAACATCATGGTGGGCCCCACCTAGGTGGTGATAATGATTTGATGGCATTTATCCCAAAACTGAGGCAGATCCAAATATGAAGTGGACCACACCACAGGAAGCAGCAGTGATAATGATTCTCACCGTTAAATATTTTTAGGGCCCACCGTGATATTTATTTGACTTCCAACTTGTAGATTAGATCTTACAAACTTGGATGATGAGAAAAACAAATTCAGCCTGATCCACAAATTTGGTAGCCCCATGAAGTTTTTAATGGTGAGAGTTCAATCAACACTGTGTGGCCCACTTGAGATTTTGATCTATCCTAGTTTTGGATTTATACCATAAATTTATTTTTAAAAATATATGGACGGCGTTGATTTATCACTAACATCTTAGTGGGATCCATTTACCATCCCAGCGGAAGAATTTCATGTGAAAAGGCTTCCGTGCATCCTTCGGAGGGTGAAGAGGCGTGCGAAAGAAGGAAACTCACTTTTTCACGCTTACGTTAAGAGCGCCTTCATCCAAACTGTCAGCTTTAGAGTTGGACAATCCTGACTTGATCCAGTGCATCCGACTAGATCCAAACTGTCAGCTTTAGAGTTGATTTATCCTGCAACTCTTCCTCTCCCTCTAACCGGGCACGGATTAGCTATGGCCAGAGTTGTTATCTAAGTGACATCACTAAATTTTGTGGACCCCACCATGATGTATATTTTGTATCCACGCCGTTCATCCATTTAGAGAGATCATTTTAGGGCAAGATCCAAAGAATGAGTTAAATCCAAAGCTCCAGTGGACCTCAAAGAGAGAAAACAAGTGGGGCAGTGACTCCCACCATTAAAAACTTCTAAAAGCCACGAGAGTCTCGTCAACCCGATATTTGTGTTTTCCTTCTTTCACGTCGTTTTCCCTTCTTTCACGTGCGTTTTAGCTTTTGAACAATTTGGATTTCAAATAAACATTATGGTGGGCCGTAGGATAGTTTCAACGGTGGGAATCACTCTCCCCACTCGCTTTTCGTGGTGGGTCCATTACAAATTTTTATCTCGCTTCCGTCTTTGGTTCATGTTCTAAAATGATATTTCAAAATGGATGGACTAATGTGGATACAACACATACATCATGGCGGGGCCCACATAACTTGGTGACGTCACGTCAGCAGCTAACCCGCGCCCACCCGTTCTTACAACTCGGAGCTCGAGGAGCGCCAGTGCCGTCTGCGCACGCCACGTACCTAGACCGGCTAGGTACCGTCCTGCGAAAGGAAGTTCCTGCGCTGGAACCCATGTGGGACCCACTGCTATGTTTGTGCGAAATCCTCCCCGTCCATACGTTTTGTGAGTTCATTTCAGTGCATGAGGCTAAAAATGAACCGTATCCAATGCGCAGGTGGGCCGAAAAATTGATAATTGAACCTCCACGGTTGAAATATTCGTGGGGCCACAAACGTTCTGAATCATGCTAATATTTGTTTTTTCAGTTCATCCCAGTAGGAATGACGTTATTAACGGTATGGATTTCATGTAAACATCACCGTTGAACCTAGGAAGGTTTCAACGGTAGGAATTTACCTAACCACCTTTTCCTTTAATACGGCCCACTTAAATCTTCGATTCTTCTCACTTTTGGTCTCATGCTCTAAAATGATCTCAAAAAACGGATGAACGGACTGGATTCCTGAAAAACAACATGGTGGGCCCCACATACGACTCAGCACGGTAACTTTTTGTGAAAGGCTTTCCTGGAAATCTGCGTCCCCTGCTACTGCTAGCGTGTCGTGCACGTTAAGCGGATATGGATTAGCTACTCCCCCTCACACCAGACCCTGGACTAGTGGTCGGTGCTCTGTGGGCCCCACCATGATGTATATGTTTCATCCATTCCGCTCATCCATTTTTACATATCATTTTATACCTTGATCCAAAATATGAGAGGTATATAAATCTCGGATGGACCACACCACATAAAAACAATAGTGGTTGGATATCCATCATTAAAATTTTCCTAAGGCCCACTGTAGTGTTTATTTGACATCTAATATGTTTATTAGGTCATACAGGCCCAGATTAAGGGAAAAAACAAAAATCATCTTGATCCAAAACTTTTATGGTCACAAAATGTTTTTTAATGGTCGACG
This sequence comes from Magnolia changhungtana, assembly GCA_030180095.1. Lineage (NCBI taxonomy): Eukaryota > Viridiplantae > Streptophyta > Magnoliopsida > Magnoliales > Magnoliaceae > Magnolia > Magnolia changhungtana. Next base: position 3,738,602 of record JASAUF010000218.1, on the reverse strand, counting down.
CTCATTTAACACTGTTTCATGTAATGTGGTCCACTCAAGATTGGCATATAACTCATTTTTGGTCTCATGCCGTAAAAGGATCCGTTTGGATGGCATGGATGAAACACATATATCATGGTGGTTCCCACACGACCACTAGCCTAGCCAATTCGCGTCCCGTCAAGGCTAGCTGTACCTCGAGCTCGTTGCATAATGGCTCAAATGAGTTCCATATTACATGGGCCCCACAATGATGTATTTACTATATCCATACCGTTTATCTAATTTTTTTATCATTTTAAATAATTTGAAAAAAAAATATTCATATTTAAAGCTAAATGGACCACATCGAAAATAGCGAGAGGATGATGATTTTCACCGATGAATTCTATCCTTATATCATCATGCCCGAGTCTGACAAGGTTCGGGTCAAGTTAAGTATAAAATGAGTTCGAATAAGATGCCTGTACTCGATCCCGTCGACGGATTCGGATAAGCCCCTTTCGGAGTAGCCGAGTTGGACCAAATCCGATCCGACTTCAAGGGGAGTAGCCAGTCCGTTTTCAGTATAGTTGTACTGGCGTTTGGCCTCCTCATGCTCCAGGCGCTCCTCGAGCTCCGAGTTGTACGAACGGTTCAAAGGATATCAAAGTTATATGGGCCCCACAATGATGTATTTATTATATCTACACTATTCATATATTTTTATAGATCATTATTCAAAAAATGAATATTCAAAGATCATCTGGACTACACCACAAATAGCAGCAGAGAATGATTTTCACTGTTAAACCATTTGTGTGATTCACTTGATAGTTAGATCTATCTTATTTTTCGTCTTAAACCTTAAGATGAGCTTGCCAAATGGATGAACGGTTTGGATATAACACCTACCCCATGATTAGACCCACAGAACTCACTAACGTGGATACAGAATTCAAATTCACTCTTTGCAGTTTGTGCTTGCGTGAAAAGCAAGTAACCACGATTTCGTGAAGAGCAAGCAACGTCAAAAGTTAGATAAAAACGTGTACATGGTATATTGAAAGTTCTTTCAGAGCCATATGGGGCCCACCTTGATGTATATATTTCATCTAAGTCGTTTATCCATTTTGAAATACTATTTTAGGCATTGAGCACAAAAAAGTGGTATATTAAAGGTTAACGCAGACCACACCACATGAAACAATTTGATTAAATTCATACCATTCGAATCGTACCCAATCTGATTCGGCTCGGTTTTCCTGACCGAGTCGGACTCGGTTTGGGTCAGGCCAACCAGGCATCGGATTGGTTTGAATCAGGTGACCCGGATCCGGTCTCGGATCGGATCGAGTTCATGTCTAGCCATTGGGATTTCGAATCAGATCGAGTTGGACCTAATCCGATCTGATCCAGACCGATGCCCAGCTCTAGCCAGCCTTATCCGACGGTTGATAGGAAGTCTCTCTCTCTCTCTCTTTCTCTCTCTCTCTCTCTCTCTCTCTATATATATATATATATATATATATATATAAACCAACAAGAAGAATGCACTGCCGGAATTGGGATTTGAGGGGACATCCAAACGCGCCCTGGAAGAACCAGAAAACTCGATCTCTGTTGAGTTCAGCACATGCTATAAATAAGAATCTATAACCAATCATAGAAAATAAAGTATGGCATTACCGAAGAGCATGTGTAAATCTTATGCAGCTCCCTTGCGGGAGATGTACAATACACCTGACTTTCATAACTTTACAAAACCATGGTGGGCCCACTCCACTGCTCAATTCAAATGGATCAAAAGAGGGCCCATTGATCCGACGCCTCATTTGACAATGATAGGAAGGCATTGTTCTCAACACAACAGCTTTTCTATAAATTATCAAAACAGAAAACATGCCAAAGGCTCTTGGGAAGTGTCAGATGCTTGAGATTGGTAGTCCTGTTTAAGAACTGGATCTCTTCAAGTAAGCCATCACGCCGAGCCCTGCGACAAGAGCTGCCCCCGCTGCAACAGCACTGTATGCGGCGGCCCAAGCATCCTTGTGCGCATACTCCATGCTTCCAGACCCACCACCGCGTTTCCTTCTGCCATCTGAGCCCGAGTAATCTAAATGCAGCCTTAAACCCTGTTGGAGAACCACAATTCAAATCAAGGTTTATGATACATGACATATATTCACACATGAAGGATTAGAAATGGTTTCTCATTAATGACAAGGAGGGTTCGGTGGTTCGAGGATCCAGACCACTGGCCCAGTCGACCCCACTGACATGTACTAGCCAGAAAATTCACCTCGACAGTATGATCCAGACCTTTCTATTTGTGGCCTGCAAATCGATAGTTGAAAAGAGAAATAAAGCAACTGACCCCATTCAACAGAGAAAAGGCCCAAGTATGGTAACTTGGCCCAAGTTGTGTCTATGGATTGATGATCCAGACTGTCAGTCCACTGGGCCCCACCAATATGGACTACTCACAAAATGACCTTGATAGAATAATATTGACATTTCCACTTGTGGCCAGCAAAAAGATGGTTGAAAAGAGAGATACAGCAACTGACTCCATTCAATTGAGTAAAGGCCCAAGTTCGGTGACTTTGACCTTCTAATCTGCGAGATTTTTGTGGCATGTCAATAAACAGTAGGATGAAAAACACCAATGGTCTGGATTAGCGAACCATGAGCCCCAATTGTTGAGATTCAAAAGCCCAATGAATTGTGCGGAGCGTCGGTATAGGATCATATGATTCCACTGATGAGAATTTAGGCTGAAGAGGCAACTGCAGCAACAGCTTAGTGTTGCAAACGTGTGGGAGATCCGAGCCATTACCAGGTGGGACTCAATGTGAACATTGCCCGGTGCCAGCAGCCAGGCCCGTCCACTCATCGGATGGGACAATTGGTGATTTTTCAACTGACCATTTTCCTCACACAAGTCTGGCCCTTCTGATGAGTGGATTGGCCTAGTTTGTAAGCCAGGGCATGTTCACAGCAGACCCACCTAATCATTGGCGCAGACCTTTCGCACGAGCTGCATTGGTACGTGTTAAGGCAATGGACAGCAATTGGATATTACAAGTAATTTTTCATGACTACATTAAAATCAATTAATGTTTTCAATTATTTGTTACATTTTCTATTTTAATTTTTTTTTTTTAACAAAAACTTCTCAATGCTCTTAGTAAAATAATTTAGGTAACAGTATTAAATTAGTTTTGTTGCTGTTTCTTTACCTTTATACTTGATCATTGCCCTTTCCTATTGCTTTAAGTTGCCTTTGGTTACACCAAATATCATAAAATGTACGTAAAATTTCATTTTTAATCAATTTAATTTGGTGCAAAATATCATGAAATTGGTGCAACCAAGTGTAATCTTGATTTAAAATCTAGAAGCAGCGCGTAGCTAAAGCCTCACGCTTCATAAGGGTGAACACAACGCTACATGCAATTTACTATTCAAGAAATTGGGTATAATACATGTTTCCCCATACTCTTATTGACAATGGAATTGTGACTCCTCGAATGTGATCCCAGATATGGCCCCACTCACACTGCTAGATCTACTACTAGTGTGAGGTTCCCACCTGGTTCATTTGGCCTATTGTTCTTGCTGTCCACATATGATCTGCTAAGCAGTTGGCGAAGGGATTGTCACTCCATCTAGATGCTTTTAAAGATAAGTGACCCTTATTAATGATGGTAGTTGATGCAGGACATGAAATTCAAGTATGATGTGCAAGATTTTCAAGCTTTAGATCACACTAGTTTAGAAAGAATTACACAAAATTCTATATCCCACACAAAAGTTCAAACACTCAATCAAGGAGAATCTTATGCGGATCCAGGCCTACACATGCTAGGGTCGGATCAATCAAAATTATATACCAAACAAGAATCAAAGGAGGGTAAAGTCATCCACACATGCACGAAAATAATTACTCCAATCCAAGGGATTCAGAAATTTCAATTCGGAGAACCCTAAGGTTGAGGAAAGGGCATAAAATTGGGAATTTGAGTAATTTAGGGTTAACTTTAGAGATTTTGGCTGAAAGAGGAGTGAAAGAGAGGAGAGAGATGAACCAGAGAAGTGTCGCACGTGTGGACAGCGGCAATGGCCCAAACGCACGTGCGTGTGATCCTGGCCGCACGTGTGTGAGGTCCACTATTCAGAGAAAGGCCACCTTGGCCATGGTCGGCTAGAGATGGACTCCAAAACCTCCAAATCTCAACTCGATCCGATGCACGGTTTGTGCGTGGTGCTCCGCCGAAGTTTCAGCTTTCCTGTAGGACTAGATTCTGAAAATCTGTTGTAGAGAGAAAAATGTTTGCAAATATTGATGGATTTGCAGATAGAATGCTTGTAGGAGAAGAGAAATATGGATGGAAGAAGGTGTGGGCGAATCGGGATAGGTATGGCTTCGCACCACAGTAGTCAGCCCTTCGAGGAAAGGAGGGTTTCGCACCCAATTGAATCTCCACAAGTAATAAATTTAGAGGAGCAGAAAAACACAACAATTTTATTAATCTTCATTGAGAAAAAAAGACTACAAGGGGTGCCTATTTATAATAAAACCCTATACCATAAAACTCGCGCTATGTGCGCAACTTATTACTTGGAGACGAAGTAATAAAAAATAACAACTAATCAAAACAATCTAAACCGTCCATGATATTCCTAATAACAATAATAAGCAAAACCCAAGGTACTAGATTAATTAGAACAGTGGGATACGATCATGAGAACCCATGGTGGGATTCAAATGATTATCGAGTCCACTCCAATGAACTAAAACGCAGTCCTCTAATTAGAAGGTCCTCCCTGGATGTCGTCATCGATCTAGATCGATGGTGGGGCCCTCATTGTGTATGTGTGTAAGTGATGTCCCCATCGACTCTCCCTGACTGTGAAGATTTCGCCACTGGCGAAACAAAACTCCTGAATCGCTTCAAGATGTCAGGATCAAGTCTCTAAAGCTCCTCTTCAGTGAGCCACATACTGTCTGAAGCTGGGCATGACTGTCACTTAACCAAGTACTTTTGAAATCCGCCATCCGACGTGGATATTATGTGATGGTCAAGAATATTCTCTATCTCCTCTCTAAGTGTGAGAAGGGTAGGTATAGGAGGTAGAGGCTGAGAAAGTAGGTCCGTAAGGGTAGGTATGAGAGGTAGAGACTGCGATGATGGGTCGGAAAGGGTAGATATGGGAGGTAGAGGGTGGGAAGATGGGTCGGGAAAGAGCCATGGATCAAAGGAAAAGTCTAGGGAATCAGGATGATTAGGCGAAAGGTTGGACAATGCATCAATGGCCTCCTGAAATGCAACTAGATCTTCTACATTGAATGTGGAACTAATTCCCATGGAGGGTGAAAGATCTACCACATATGCATTAAGACCGTTTCGTTTTATAATTTTGAATGGTCCAACGCTACGCGCGTGTAATTTACGAACGGCTCCCCATGGGCACCGCTCTGGCCTGATGCGGACCATCATAGAGTCCCTTACATGAAATTCCTTGAAACGTTTATGTTGGTCTGCGGAAAGTGTGTAATGTTCATTACTGGTCATGATCTTCTGCCTGATTTCTTGATGCCATGAATGAATATAATGTGCAAAAGACTCTGCAGACTCTGACGGCCTATGGGACAGCGACATAAAGACAAGATCAATAGGTTTCTTAGGTTTATAACCAATAATGACTTCAAAAGGACTTAGAGCTATGGACCTATCGACAGAACTATTAAACGCAAACTCGGCTACAAGTAGTAAGGTGTCCCACGTCCTTGTGTGCTGTATATCCCTCATAGGGGGAAACTCATCCGGTAGATCATCAGAAAAGATATCACGAAACACATCCATTACCGGAATGACCTCAGTGGGTAACTCTACACTAGCCTCTAGTACACTCTCTCTAGCCACAAGGCCGTACATGTCGTACCACTAAAAAAGGTGGTCCATGTCTGCCAACCAATTTTGAAAAACTTTAGGGTCCAAGTGGCCATCAAACGTGGGGGCATCTACTCTAACTCTTTTGAGAAGTTGCGCATTGGGGTTATAATGATCTTAATGTCCCTCACGGCGTGGGTGCACGAGAGCGCGCCCATAACCGATTCATTGGCCACCTCCATTCCTTAGTCTATCCTCTTAACCACCTGCCTGAGATTGGGCATGTTCCCCAATGGTGGGATTTACCCTGGCGGAGGTCTCTAGTTGCGTAATGCGTACATCAAGTTATTCAAAGCGTTGGTCCATACGTTGTTCCAAGCGCCTACCCAAAGACTAAAACTGTTGGGTTAGCTTGTTCATCGACTCTTGCAATTGCTCCATGTTTAGTGTAGGGTGCAAGTCAAAACCATGACCCGTACATATGGGTATACAACTACTAACTCAATTTAAAGACCTTCTACTATGGCTATATGCACCTAGATAGGACTAAATATTTCTATAGGACTCTATATGGAGAAAATGACACAATACTACTCAATTTCTAGCAACCTATTTGCCCAAAAAAAAAATCTGTCAACAGAAAATCCAGCAGCTTATATCAGAAATTATGGACCTCTAAACAGCTCTATATGATGATACTTGATGCATAATGAACACAAATAAACTAAACCCTAAACATGCAATGCATTCCCCTACAAGAACCGTAAGCTCTGATACCAAATTTGATACAGGACATGAAATTCAAGTATGATGTGAAAGATTTTCAGGCTTTAGATCACACTAGTTCAGAAACAATTACACAAAATTCCACATCCCGCACAAAAGTTCAAACACTTAATTAAGGAGAATCTTATGCAGATCTAAGCCTACACATGCTAGGGCCGGATCAATCAAAATTATATACCAAACGAGAATCAAAGGAGGGTAAAGTCATCCACACATGCACAAAAATAATTCTTCAAATCCAAGGGATTCAGAAATTTCAATTCGGGGAACCCTAAGGTTGAAGAAAGGGCATAAATTGAGAATTTGAGTAATTTATTGTTAGGTTTAAGGATTTTTGGTGAAAGAGGAGCGAAAGAGAGGCGAGACGAACTAGAGAAGTGCCACACGTGTGGACAGTAACAAGGGCCCAGACGCACGTGCGTGTGATCCTGGCCGCACGTGTGTGGGGCCCATTATTTAGAGAAAGGCCACCTTGGCCCTAGTCGGTCAGGGATGGACTCCAAAACCCCCAAATCTCAACTCGATCCGATGCATGGTTTATGCGTGGTGATTCGTCGAAGTTTTAATCCTCCTACAGGGCCAGATTCTGAAAATCTGTTGTAGAGAGAAACTCCTGCAAATATTGATGATTTGCAGATGGAATGCTTGTAGGAGAAGAGAAATATGGATGGAAGAATGTGAGAGCGAATTGGAATAGGTGTGGCTTCGCACCAAGGTAGTCAGCCCTTCCAGGAAGGGAGGGCTTCACACTGAATCTCCACAACTGATAAATTTAGAGAAGAAGAAAAATGCAACAATTTTATTAATCTTCATTGAGAAAAAAAAGACTACAAGTGGTGCCTCTTTATAATAAAACCCTATATCCAAAAACTCGCATCATGTGCTCAACCTATTACTTGGAGACGAAGTAATAAAAAATAACAACTAATCAAAGCAATCTAAACCGTCCATGATATTCCTAATAACAATAATAAGCAAAACCCCAAGTATTATATTAATTAGAATAGTGGGCCACGATCATGAGAACTCATGGTGGGATTCACATGACTATCGGGTCCACTTCAACGAACCAAAACGCAATCCTCTAACTAGGAGACCCTCCCTGAACGTCGTCATCAATCCAGACTGATGGTGGGGCCCTCCTCCTTGCGTACGTGCGTAGGGGGGCGTGCGTGTGCGGGTGATATCCCCATTAGTAGTCTTCTGAGACAATTGATTCCTTAAATTCTCCTCATACGCCTCCCCCATATGGCGCCATCACAATCCAAAAATCTCATAATCTAGCATGCCTACGCTATGTGAATATTGTGAAAAGAGCCATGGCCCTTGTTTTTAATACCACGAGAGATTACTTGCTGTCAAATGACAACTATTCCCCAGTTGCCCATTCTGTCAATATCAATGCTATTTTACCTCTGCATGACATGCCATAGACATACCTAACAAGCGAGTGGTGGTGGGTAGCCTATTTGAAATTTTGATTCCCTTCGACCTTATCTCTTTCCCATCTCACACATGCCCCATGTGCCTCCAATGCGAGCTTCGTAACCAAGACGATATGGCCATATCATTGGTTGGCATTGACTCAGGCTCCAGACGCCTATCATGTAGCATCACCCTAGCCCCTTCCCCCTTGCTAATGGATTTCAAATCTATCAACAACTACCAGATCTACTAACCAGCATTCCTAGTTAATTTCCATTTGCACTTTAACAAGAAACGAAAGATCTTAAAGAATCAGTGACACCTAATCTATCATCTCCTTCAATGAACCAATAACAAGCTTAACCCTTGAAAATTCCATCTCCTCCCCAACCATTGTAGATGCATCAACTTCTAGCACCTCATCTATGCAAGATCCAAGAGCCTCAAAAGTTTATATGAACCATGCTTGTAGTGGAATGCCAAATAAACACCCAAACCACCTTCCCCCACCCGTGTCAATGCAAGGTTTCTACTTCATGGGAGTTAAATTCGTACAGTGGAATTTTGGTTATCGAATAAAAATAAAAATAAAAAACAAAAGAACTACGGAGAAGTGAAGAAAATAAAAGAGACGGGGCAAATGGTTGACAAAGAACTCTTGTCATCAATGACGATTCTTTACTTCTATGGAGGGTCTTGCTTGCATGGACTCATCTTAGGAGAGTGATGGAAAGGCTTAGAAGGGAAGGAAAATCGAGCAAATCCTCCTATCACAATATTATTGGAGTCTTTGCCTAAAACCCAGAAGGGTTGAGATGATCTCCTTGCCCTTTGGGTTTGAGGAGATTTCCAAGTTCTTTAAAACCAACTTTCCTCTCCTCTGTTCTTGATATTGCTCTTTTTAACTATCTTTTTTTTTTTTTTTTTTTCCTCCTTGTTTTTTTTCTTTCTTTTTGCAGTGACTCTCTAGGGGTTTTAGTGTTCTCAAAGTAGGAGATATGAGAAGAGGGGGAGTAGAAGATAGGATCTAGCAAAAGACACTTTTCCGGGAAGAGGTGGTCCTACTTGTAGATTTTGGGAGTGGCTTTCAGGTAATTCTATTCAACTAGAGGTGTTTTATGGATGGGGGGCACCTGGCAACAGTAGTGGGGGTTAATGAAGGAGCAAAAGGCAGGTAATGATGGCTTAAAAAGCTAAAAGGTGTTTAGGAGATGGAAAGCCTGAAATTTTTTTTAAAAAAAAGGCTACCTAGAAAACGGGAGAATGTAGGAGAGATTGCATAGGCATTTCACGGCATACGTGCCAGCCTGACACACATGGCAGAACCAGGCAACCATGAACCTGCCCTGGCCCAAAAGCCAAGAGGAAATGCAATTTGCAGTTGCATGTCTGCAGCTAGTCACTTAATATAAATGCTAACACAGCAAACATGCTAGAGACTAGGCCTTTCAAAAGTTGGGCCCACTGTGTATGTGCCTCAGATGAAAAATCAGGCCAGTCCCTCATCAAGTGGGTTAGAAGTGTACATCAAATGTGGACCTTCAGTTGAGTTTTTAGTTGAACTTTTCATACATTTATTGCTCACATGAAAGCAGACAAATCTGAATTTTGGCCAGCGAACATAAAAAACAAGGACTACCTGGTAAACAACTTTGATCTCCTCCAAGTGTCAGATTGGCATGTATGGTTGTGAACAGGTTGTCTGAGAAGTGAAGTTTGAGCATCCTTAAGAGAAACACAGGGACTTCTATACTCCTCAGCCATGTCAATGTGACCCGATGGGGTACAAAGGACAAGCTAGCAACAAGCCGGCCCAGGCCCGGCCAAGCAAAATCAAAATTTCGAATAGCCGGGCAGATAGGCCAAGCCCAACAAGTTCAAAATCTCAGCTCAAAACAGCCTAGGCCAGGCCCATTGACATATCAATAAAGGACCCAGGCAAAAGATAGCAAAGGCCACTACAATCCCTCTAAGCAAGAAAAAGGCAGAAAATTAAAATGTTGGGATCTCATCAATTTGGAGGATTTAGAAGAGAGAATATGAAAGGAACCATCATACCTTCCAGCCAGCTAGCCTAGCATGGTCCACAGCTGCTGCAAGGTCGCTGTCCGAAGCAAGTATGACTTTATCATGGTCTTCATCTTCATACTGCAGAGTATGATCACAAACAGGAAGATGAAGCAATACGTAAGACGAAGAACAGGACAGTAAAGTTTCTCCCAAGAAAATTATAGGAACTCAACCCAAGCATATGCATAGTGTCCACAAGCTTTGAGTCTATACAAGTGGGCCCATAATTCGGTGATGCCAAACTTTGGTCTGATGGAACTCAGGGGGATGAACCACACCTCAGAGAACACCCTGAAGGGAAAATCCTAATCCATCAATAGCTGGTCTGCAACTTTCAACATTCATTGGAGAAAGGACCAAAGAGTAGGATGGCTAGTATCTTTCAATTCAATACTACTTGGGTGTGGTCCATCCATACTGGTGCCCAATACAACAATGGTCTGAATCGCCAAACGTGGACCAAACCTGTACAAACACAATGTCTTAGGATTTCATGCATATCCTTCATCCAAAGCTCCATATAATTCCTCTTCTAAAAAAATCTCAAGATGTGATGTATGATTTCAAATTACCAGAATTTGTGGCAGGTGGTTCCGGTCAATATCGTCACCCACCCTTTGAAGAATGGCCGTAATTAGATCTGTCAAGCTCCGTGTATCTAAAATCAAAGCAGTAGCAAACACCAATTCCACGATAATATCAAACAATTTAGGATTCCAAAAAAACTAATAAAATAGCTGGGAAACAGGATCCATAAAGCCAGCCCCAAATAGCTGGTACAAGGCTATGATGATGATGCTTTGTCTAAGAGAGGGAATCAAAAACCACATACCACAGTTGAATCGATGCATTCGTCCCTTTCTATCTTCAAGCTTAAAGCCAAAGGTAGTACCCAAGCCTGAAGATGGAAATGCAGACCTCCCAGCGTCTGTTCCTTCGGATGCCAGTCTCAAAGATCCTTCACTGGAATACAACATCGAATTGCTAAATGGAGAATGCCAAAAAGGATAAAAGCATTGTTGAAATCTAGCAGCAAGTATATTGGAGAGATTTTAGGACCCTGATGGATCAGGAAGTGTAGTGTTTCACAATGTGCCGGTTCCAATATCCAGCCTTTCTTGAGAACCATTGGTGTACTTCTTTCTTAGCCATTTATTTGTAGGCCACTGAATGCAGGGTGAGGATCTTTCAATCTGGGAGGCTTTTGGGGCATTCATAACCCATGGTAGGTTGCATCAGATCAACAGTCTGGACCCCTGGAACATGAGCCACACTCATACACATTGAGTGCCTCAACATTAAAAAATCCTGGTTCATTAGGACCCTGTAATTCCTCTGTATACCAACCAAATGAACATGGTTGGCAAGGAAATTGTGAGCGCATAACCTGTGTGTATCTTCATCATCGGTCAAAGGTCCCAAGGCCATAGCAGAATCCCAAAACTTTTGCATCATAGCACTAGCCGCCTCATTTCCAACTCCCCCAGTATTTCCCACCTGCCAAAAACATTAGATTTAAATTAGACTATGTAGTGGAAGAATAAACTGAATTGAATGAATTGCCTTTCAGTTTAACTAAGCATCCAAACATATTTTTAATCAAGTCAACAAAGCCATTTCTATGAAGTTTAGTATTAGAATTTTCTCAGAAACTAAAGCCGCAGGTCACTAGGCAAATTCCCATAAACTGGGCAAACATTCAATGTGTATTGTTTTCAAGAATGTTTATCAATAATTTATTTTATAAAAAAATGGATGATATCAGAATCTGCAAATTTTGAGTCATCAGTTTTTGGGCTGTCTCATGAAAGAGATGCCATGCTATATATATATATATATATATATATATATCATCACCATCTAATCCTTATACCAAACTACTTACGGTCAGCTACATAAATTCTGTTCCACCATTCCACTCTATCACAAACCATATCCTAATGGTAAAAGAAAAACAGTAGCATGCTGATTGGGTGGTACAGATGCATCGTCATGTTCGCCAATCAAGGGCCTATAGGCTTCATATTGATATGATGAAGATCTTTCTATAAATAGATAGGAGTGTTTGATATAGGTAGGGGATAAGATCCATCTGCTCTCTCTCTCTAAATGTATGGAAATATGAAATGCAAATTTTCGGCCGAGGGAAGAGATTCCAGCAGGCGGCCCCGGCTTTTGGCTCTTTTGATCAGGCCGTCGTATTTTGGGGAGGTGACTCCCGAAGCAGGGGAGCCACTCCTAGACCAGCCCTTTGAAGATCTTCAAGCAATCATTGCTCAGATCGTCTCCCCTCAACCTATTACATTCTTAGGATATTACATGCCAGAAAGAAAGGAAAAGATTTGATTCATGCACTTTCCCTTCTCTTCTTCACTATCCGAGATGGACTACTTCTACCTCTGCCCGGCCCTAACTGAGTGAATTGATCAATCACCACCGTCCCTTATTTGCTTGAAACCCTAATAGTAGTCCAATTGCCTCTAGTCTGCTCCGGGAGTCGCTAGTCAGAGAACAGGCGGGGGGTTTCTAATCGTCATTTTCTTCGATCGTCTCCTGAACGCACTAGTAGTGGTGTGGCGGATGCGATCGGAAAACCATCTGTTCCTATCAAAAGCTTTTCGCTCGGTTGGCAATTGGCGCGGAAGGAACTATAGAATACCTGGAATCTCACAGAAATATTCATTTTTATGAATGAATTGTTCATTCAATTAATTTCAAATAAGTCGTATCTTGCTCAGACCAATCACGCTCTGCAGCCATTCATACTATTAAATAATTTTAATAAAGGTAAAGGAGAAAACAGCCTTAAAGTAGATCAGTCACTCACACACACACACACACACACACACACACACGCACGCACACACCATATGGTGCTATTACTCAGTGTTATGCGGTACAAGTGGAATCCAATTTTGGTGGACCTGTATTGTTTCATCCCATGAAACAACATTTGGCATGAAAGTGGTGTGTTTGGATGTTTGACCAAACTTTACCAAGATGGTTTTCTTTTTCTTTTCTCTCAAAAAGCTTGCCACATAAAATTAATCCTGGTTATGACTGGGAAAGGAACTCCTTTTCTATATTCAAATCCAAACAGACAGGCCATTGAATCCTTAGTAAGGTCCACGTTGGTCTCCATGCTGGCTGATTGAGTGATCAGGCCCATCTATCCAGCTTGTAAATCAGGCCCATCAATCTGCCCAGACTGAAGATTTGACCACATCAAGGGTCCAGATTCAGCTGATGTAAATGAGGACCCAGTCAATGGTCTTGATGGATGTTATACACCAGATCAGTCGGATTGTGGGGCTCATATATCCAATCGGTAGCCCACATTATCCATTACTTGAATTGTGGGGTCCGCAGGTCCAAGCTTCACACTATGTACATACCATCAATTGGTCTGGGAGGTTTTGTACGACAGTACAGGCCTCCAAACCCATATGTTTGGCCTATGATGGAATGGTTGTGAAATTTTCAAATGATTAAATTCTTTCCTTATTGTTTCTCGTGATTAGAAACTCTTTCCAGAGCTGAGACTCTTCTAGAAAACCATAGGGCAGAGATTTCTGTGGGACTCAACATATTTATCCCCTTCTCAATTCATTTCTTTATTTTCCTCTGTAATTGGAGTGATTGAGAAGGTTTAGAGCAAAGGGAGGTGGAAGTGGACCATGTATTCATTTTTTTTTTTTTTTTTCACTTGAGCTCAATTCCATCTTATTACTTTGTCACGCACCCATGCAAATGCACACCAGAACGGATGCTAGTCTGTTTTTGCTGCATTGTTTTTGTCCCAAAACTGATTTGGTGGACACCAAAACATGCCCTAAGATATCAAAGTTCAAGCAAAGTATCAGACAATCCAGTAAACCTGAAGGCAGCAGTACATCAAACTAGCAAGCCATTAATAGTTAACTTCACAGTCATTGTTCCATCACCGAACAAGATGCAATCACAGGATGATCTCGTGTAATTTAAGAAATACAAATAAGCTAACACGAGCATGAGAAGGCCCATGGACTTCACAATGACGACTTACTGTAGCTACTGCAGCATGTGTGATATGAATCACGTCCATGACAATAACAATGCCTCCATCTGTTGAATATATCCAAACTTGTCAGAAAATAAGGGTGAGAAACCATAAGCCAGATAATTTAAAGATTTTTCTAAAATAATCCTTTCTAACATATAAAGATACCTCTATCCACGACAGGAAGGTGTAAGAATTTCCCATCATGCATTATATGTAAGGCATCTACAATTGGTGTATCAACTGTTGCACATTCGGGATTCGGGGTCATGACCTGTATATCAGAAACAGAAAAGTTGAGATAAGAAAGCAATGGCTAACTTTATTTATTCACATGAAAAGCATAAAATAATGAGTGTTTGGATGCTCAATTGAATTGAACTACAACAATGCAATTCAACAAAGTGGAATCGTGAAAGTAGGGCTAGCCCCACTCCATTCAATGAGGGAATAGTGCCCCAAATTGTAATTATTATTGTTTCAGGTCCAACTTGAAATGCATGGAGTTGCAATTAGGGGTTCAGTCATTATTTTTTAAGAAGAATAGTGCCACCTCGACTTGGGTCCTTTTTTCAATAATGAGTTGGCAAAAGTGATTCAGCTCGATTGTGAATCCAAATCCACCCTAACATGTTTCGCATAAGCTGCATTTGAGTCAAGATTGTGAATACCGGCACCGTACTTCAAGTAGGCGATGGCATTGCTCGTATTCATGGTCTTGATGAAGTAATGGCAGGGGAATTAGTAGAATTTGAAGAGGGTACAATAGGCATTGCTCTGAATTTGGAATCAAATACGGATTATGACCTGGCTCAGATAGTTTTTGTTTTTTATCTGTGTGCAATTCCTTTGAAACCCAAGGATATTCTCATATTTTTTTGTCCATATTTCTTCGTACAATCTTGTATTTATTCATCTTCCTGGGGACTTCTGGAATGGCATGAAGCACTAGTCTCAAGTGTAAGGAATGATAAAAAGAATTGTGACAAAAGATTCAGAGAATACAACTTTTGCTTGAAAGTGAACAAAACTACTTACAGGATTCCTTCTGTGTTTTATGTAAGCTGTTTGTGAAAACCTATTTTCAAATCTAGACTAGGAAATACCATACTCAATTTTCACTTGGACTCGAAAGCAAATGCACTGCATAGAATAAGTCACAAAGTGCCACCAATAATACATGTGTGCAATGACACAGTGAGAAACTACATACCTTCTCTACAGGAGTGGAATCTGAAGAAAGATTTTGTGCTACGACACGCATCAAAATATCCTTCGAACTGACAAAAATAAAACACATTATCATCAAGAACCACTTAAGAAGGGCAAAACCAAACACGTGTTATAATCAAGAATCACTTAACAAAGGCTATGTTCATGGATGGGACTAGAAGGGATTTGGAAGGCACGGACAATCCGCATTATGCAGGTTTCCATTTTTTTCTGTTTCTTTTGTCCAATTGATAAGTGGGAAGGTCCTGAACATATCTCACTTCCAATTATGCTCAGCCTTGGGAATGAGGAATTTTCAAATGTAGCCCAAAGCATGAAATGAGCTCACAGAAAAATTTGTGAAGTTGGAAAAATTTTCTTTTCAAGAAGATGGTAGAAGAGTAGATCTAGGACATGGGATTTGGAAGGCACAGACAACCCGCATTAGGCGGGTATGCGGGTTTCCATTTTTTTCCATTTGTTTTGCCCAATTGATAGGTGGGAAGGCCCTGAACATATCTCACTTCCAATTATGCTCAGCCTTGGGAACGAGGAATTTTCAAACATAGCCCAAAGCATGAACTGAGCTCACAGAAAAAATAAAAAATAAAAAATTTGAAGTTGGAAATTTTTTCTTTTTCAAGAAGATGATAGAAGAGTAGATCTAGGACATGAAACTGTGAATGTGCTCACGTTAATATTCCCCGCGGTTTATTTCCGACTGTTACAACTGCTGAACTTAGCCTAAATTCAAGCATCTTCTTCGTTGCAGTTAACACTGAGTCAGTTGGAGAGACACTTACTACCCTGAAAAATGCACTCTATCAATCAAATCGATGTCAAGGTGTTCCTTCCCATAAATACTTATAAGCAGAATAAATAAATATAAATGCCAAATGAGGATATACCTACTTTGAATTCTCTGTGATGATGGTGGATAAGGAGGGCCTGAACATTCGCTCTCGAAGAGTTTCAATGAATGTATTAGGACCTGCAGAGCAAAGCAGCAGTTGGATCCTCCATCATACCTATGTCTCTTAGTAGCTCTAATCCATTAAAAAAAAAAAAAAACTAGAGTTTCCTTAAGCCAAAACACACATCTCCCGACACACTTCTACATGCAACCTCATCTGCCAACTTGGCACATGTGAAAGAGCCATGCATCTCCACACCACAGTGTAGATAACCTCACTGAAAAGCCAAGAACATCAAATCATCAGGTGGGCCACACGTATACGGAAGCAGCAGACATTTAAACATGTTATCCACCTGATGCGTGGACCAGCATGACTTTAAGACCAGGTCATCTTTTTTTTCCTTTTCTTCTTCTTTTTTTTTTTTTAGTGAATATTCAGGTCTTCTGTATGGAGGAGCGAATCTGATGCACGACCCGATATCTGCCACAGATGCTGGGTGTAAAAGGGGATGTGGCTTTCAAAAAGTTTATTTATGAGATTAATAATGAAAGAAACAAGCAAAAAGTTAATCTATCACCAAGGATTAAATATGGAAGAAGCTGGACAACATAAGCATAAAATCATGTATTTGCTGTAAAAATGCCCACCCACCAGAAATAGAAGTCCCCCAGTTTTTTTCCACACCTTCAACAGCTGCTGCAATGGCTTTGCCCTTTTCAGCTGCCCTTTCCATACGTGCAATAGCATCATACAGGCACTTCGCTATATCAAGCAAAGCAATGACCTCACCATTCTCCACTACAGGCAAATGTCTGAACTTTCCTGCAGAAATGAATATCAGCTTAGTTATTTTATAAGGCAGATGTTTCACAGCCAATAAAAAAAATAAAAATAAAAATAAAATAAAATTGTATGGCTTCAGAGGCATTCACGAACCTTGCACCATCTTTTGCAATGCTTCAACAGCCAGTGTGTCTGAAAGAACAAAAACTGGGTTCCTTGTCATGACTTTTGAAACAGGCGTTTCCTGAAGATTTAGCTCACGAGCAACAACTCTTGTTGCGACATCCTTTAAAAACAACAATATATGAATAGATTCAGGTGCTAGAAATATAATTAAATGGGGCAGATATAGCACAAGAAAGAATTATACCAACCTTGTCAGTTAGGATTCCACAAAGTAAAGCATTCGAGTCAGTTAGCAGTACAGCATCAACCCTGCGAGCAGCCATCCGCCGGCAAGCATCATAGACAGTTGTGCTATCAGGTATTGTCAGGGCCTTTGACAATCGCAACCGCTTGACTGTCCGTTCGCCAGTTAGCACCCTGTTTGCAGTATATGGAGAAATAAAAATGCGTTCGGTATATTGCCTTATGTTACGTTTGTGTGATTAGCGACATTCTTCTACTCGTGGTCTGCATATGGGACCTATGGTAGACTGTTATCAGGATTCCGTGGCACTTTTCTGCCAAGTCCAAAGCACAACCATCCTCCATCCTACAGCATCTAAAAGCCTGTAAATCAATGTATAGCCCTAGGTCTTTATTTGCAACAATAATGCATGTGCATGTCATTTCTCTTGTCAAATATAAGTTTATAAAGTACCCAACCCTGAAAAAATAGGATGACTAGGCTGTTAAGCAAACAATCAATCAAAAAATTAAAAAACTGTTGACATAGAGTTTCGCACTCTTATAAAATGGACCTCACACATCCAATTGCACCACTTCTTGGGTGAGAAATATGGGCCCCACAGGCCTATAAATACCTCCTGACACTCATTTTGAGGGAATCCGTTCAGAGGAAATCAGATACACTTGGACTCTCGTATCACAAAGGACTCCAGGCACAGACGCTCATCAAGGTGAGCCTCACATGCCTGAACACTCCCATCCTCCATCAAGGTGAGCCTCACATGCCTGGACACTCCCATCCTCCACTGGGAGGGCTTTGCACCATGCACTAGGGCCCCCCTCAGGGGCAGCCATGGCGGCATCCACCGAGCTCCCAAAGGATAGGGCTCTACACCTAGGCACAAACATATTATAGCATATGTGCCAAGGTGTGGAGAACTTCCTCTGCCCGTCCAAGGGCCACAGGCACAATAGCTTGAGAACAGCCTCTCTCCCAATCTGACTCCCTACGCCAAGGCACAAACCTACTGCAACATCTACGCCAGGCAGAAATTTCTGTCACCAGATGGCAGGCGCCAGAGGGCTGATCTCTACTTCATCTCTGGCATGAGAGACACATCACCCATGGCATTATAGGACTGATTCAAGCTTGTGTATGCTAAGGCTATCACGAGTCTCCCCGGCCCAATCAATTTCCAAACACTCTAAAGACAAACAACTGTAGATTAGGGTTTATTATGCTATTTTGTAACAAGGTAATCTCCTCTAGTTTTGCCTTTTAATAAAGGGTTTTCTTAGGAATGTAATTAAGGGCATGTGCTAATCCACAACCTAAAACATATTCTCTTTTCAGATACTAATGAAAGTCACTCTGCATGGCATATTTTGGGTACATATTCTGCAAATCCTTGTAAATAGAGTTATAAATCATTAATGTCATTCTAACATTAAACCCCAACAAACAAAAGGCATTTTGTTATGAACAAAAACAAAAATTAAAAAAGAAAAAAATAAAAACAACATCACTAATAGAAGAATTGGTGGATAAACAAAATATATGATGCGAGTGTGGGAGTGACGTATAATCAAATAATAACACATTTTTTGTTTGGAAAAGTGTGGAAAACCCATTTGGAAGCATTCTCACTAGGAAGGTCCATCTATTGCAAGAGAACTCATTCTAACATTAAACCCCAACAAACCAAAGGCATTTTGTTATGAACAAAAACAAAAATTAAAAAAGAAAAAGAAAAAAAGAAAAACAACATCACTAATAGAAGAATTGGTGGATAAACAAAATATATGATGCGAGTGTGGGAGTGACGTATAATCAAATAATAACACATTTTTTGTTTGGAAAAGTGAGGAAAATCCATTTGGAAGCATTCTCACTAGGGCGGTCCATCTATCGCAAGAGAACTATGTTTAGCACAGTAAAATGCCTCTATCATAGAGGATGAGACCTTTGGCATTCAAAGGAATGTCATGAGTTTGAATCATGAATACTTGTGTTGGTCTTGGGGACCCACGTGTGAATGTATCTCAAAATTAGAATGGAATGGAGCAAAGCCTGGGCCCACACACATTTGCTAATAAAAAATAGTGAGCCCTGCTTAGCAAGTGGCCATAATTAGATCAGCCAGCGACCATTTTGGTCACAACAAATATAGAAACAACCAAATGCACCCTAAGGTTTGAGGAAGCAATGCTAGTAAAGAGGAGTCAATGCACGGTTGGAGAGAGCAATTTGATTCTAGGAATTGAGAAAAATGGTGGCAAACCAATGGTCTTGATTTCTGAACCATGAGCCCCACTAGTCATAACTCAAAACCCAAGTATATTGTGCACAGATATGGGGTTAAAAAACCTATAATTCCTCATGTTGCAGAATGTTTCTCTTCATCGAATGGATTCATGGATGTTAGCATAGCAAACATCCAAATCTAGTTTCAATTAGATTGTGGCAAAACCCCTTTTTGGTCTAGAAAATTTAAACAACCCAGATTTCAAATGTGCTATCTACCCATGGTCCCATACTCGTAAAGGAGACATCAATTACAGACCACTATCGTGTTATCCAATGATGCTGGAAAGACCACAGTAATCCTCACCAATAAGTAAGAACAAGGACCCCAAAATCCAAAAGAGAGTAATAAACGAAACCTCTTCTTGTCCACCAAACACAGTCCAATTTAGAAGCAACAAGAAGAGAGGAGGTGAAATTCAAACACCATGTAAAATACCATACATTTAACTTTCCTAGCATGTATCAAAAAGTAACCTTATGAGGCACAAAATCTTTGACACAAAGAGACATAAAGCAAAAGTCTAAGCATCAAAACCAGACATTCACATTATCAAATAAAGAGGAGACAAACAATGACTGACCTGAATTACAGGCGGAGCCCATTTTTCAACATCCCAGCAACTTACGTACCCCACAGACAATGTAGAAGTAACTTGAAAAATACTCATCCATCAAACAAACCCAGCCTTCCTAACCTTTGCCTACGAAAGGACATAAAGTGGTTGATATACAAACAGAAAGGATCATCAATCCGATGGCAGGGATTGTTTGAAGGAGGAGATTTCCAGTCTGTCGCCCATACATGGTGCGCCCAACAGTATCAATTTGGATGGGTCATATGAGCCCTAACAACCAAGAATGCTAATCCAAGCCAAGCATTTTATAATGCCTTATGACTAAAAGATTGAATACCTTGTCATTATATTATTTTAAGTATATAAAATGCAAAAAATAATAATAATAATAAATCATACTACGATTTTCCCAGACATTCGACAATAAGCATATAAAGAAACAAAAGTAACTTTAACCAGGAACCAATATCTACACCCACCCTAGTTGATGTTCTGCCAGTCATTTTCCATTTTGGGAATTGAAACAGTACAAAGTATATACTCTTTCAATTCCTAATTTAGAAAAGTGGGTGTGTGCAAATCAACCAAAGCAGGTATAGACATAAAATGCCTAATAAACAACCATAGCAGCAACAGATGGGTGTATGCAAATCAATCAAAGTGGGTGTAGGGATAAAATCCCTAGTAAGCAGCAGCAGCAGCAGTGCTGCAGCAACAACAACAACAACAACAACAAAACCAGAGCTTCTAGAGAACTATAATTTGGGAATTGAAACAGTACAAAAGGGTATTCTTTCAATTCCTAATTTGAAAAATAGGTGTATGCAAATCAATAACGAAGTGAGTATACACATAAATTCCCTAACAACAACAGAGAAATTATCCACTGCTTCGAGAGCACTGTGAGTTATAGAGCTCCTACTTGCATTGGGACAGTTCAATTGATCTATTCGCGCAATCTATCACATTCACATCCATTTAACAGGCTACAATGAATATCACTCAAGTTGGATGATTCCAACCTGTCCATAAGTTTGCCTTCTTTAATATACATATCTTTCAAAGCCATAGATGGGGAGATTAGGATTCACTGATAAAATTTGATTCCTTAGAAGCACAAGCAATCCAAAATGGGCCGCAACAAATAAACGGCTCAAATTATTGATGACACCTTTTTCCTTAAATGATCTTGACCGTCCATTTCATAGTTTATTGATCAGATTATTAGAATTAATAATAATAATTATTATTATAGTAATATAAATCTCCATCTATGTGAGAAAATATCGATAATAAAGCCTTTCTAGTTATTATAATCAGTTTAAGAATATCAAATGCGATAAGAAATAAGAATAAGAACAAAAAAAAATCGCAATTTGAGCATCCAAACATGTCTTAAAAGAAATTCCAAAAATAAAAATAAACTTACGTGGAACGAGACGACATGGAATTCCTCCACCCGCCATCGCTGCTTCCGTTCTCCAACGACTTCTTCTTCCCCTGCGACATGCTCTTCCTAGAAGGGCCTCCCTGACCGTTCATCTCTGCAGGCTCGGGACAATCTCAGCTGCCCGATTCGATTCAGAGCACCGGATGATCGATTGCCTTCCGATCGAAGGAGAAACAAAAAGACGAAGGTGTATCGGATCCCAATCGAAAATCTCGATTCCGGCGATGCTCGCTCGACTATTTTTTCAGCAGCTCGCCTGGACGGGAAACTCGACGGTTCCGATCGGGAGCCTCCGGTCGGGCGGAGAATATCCGATCGTCCACGTCTCGTTTCCGATCAGAGCCCTGGCGGATGGCTGATATTCAACGACGGATTTGGGATCGCTTGCATGTTGGCGTTTTTACTACCAAAAATAATAATAATAATAGCACGAGATTTTGATTTTTCAGGGCTCCAATTTCACAGGACAGAAGATTCATCCTCCACCGCAAGGTTTTGAATTATCAATGATATGATATGGTAGTTCTTGTAGTAGAACCAGATTATGGTGGACCAATGCCCCAAAAGTACTCTTGGAAGTTTTAATTACCATTGTAGACCGTCCATCTAATTTTAATTAATTTGGATGGTTGAATATTGGAAACGGATTGGGATTGAATGATTCTAGTCATATGATCTTTGTCCTCCAAATTTGTGTATGAAATCAAAGTATTTAGAATAAGGTTAGGTTAGATGTGTTTTAATTGAAAGAAAATGAACATCCATGACTGTTCCCACTAGATAGACGGTTTAGATTGATATATTATACTGCCATGTGTACTGCATATAGATAGTTCTACCGTAGTCGATCATATCGTATCTAGCTTTCTCTTCGAGATGAGACGTTTTGCACGTCTGCCTCGTTCTTAAATGGTGGCAACTCATCCACGGGACTCTTGGTTTAAATAGACGCCGTGATGATTGGGCACATCGCGAAAATGGAAATCCTAACCGTCCAGTTGGAGGTCGTCATAATGAACGGTTTAAAACGTAATGATCAAAATTTCCAACTTCCTAACTCAACGGCTGGTATCACTTTGTTCTAATTGTACGGTCGCTGTGCATGTTCCGAATTGGAACTGTCCAATTCGATGGGTGTGCAGCTGTAGGGCCTTCGGAACATTTGCTGATTTGGGACTCGTGTGAAAGATCTGGTCTATTCTTCATGTGGGCATCCTAATGAGTGGAAAAGTCTGATTTTTGGGCCAGGGCATGGGTAACGTGACTCCCACCTGATGGATGGCCTGGATCTCTCACATGTATGCGGTGTCGCATATCTGCGGAGAAGCAACGTCCGTATCACGTGAGCTGATTTTCAAGGGAGAAGTTGTAATTTGATACTCTGGCAGAGTTCGATGGTTGATGCACGACCACTAAGAAATTGTACACGTGGCACAAAATAACTGAAATAAACCCCCAAAATAGCGGGACACGCACCGTATTCTAGGACGCGGATTGGCTACTCCCCCTGACACCAGCCCCGGAGCTGGTGGTCGGTGCTCTGTGGGCCCACCATGATGTATGTGTTTCATCCATTCCATTCATTCATTTTTAAAGATCATTTTAGATTGATACCAAAAATGAGGTATATCCCAGAACTGGACCACATTACAGGAAACAGTGTTTAATGAACTTCGACCATTAAAAACTTTTTGGGGGCCATAAAAGTATTGGATCAAGTTGATATTTGTTTTATCCCTTCATCTGGGTTTTTATAACCTAATCAATGGATTGGATGTCAAATAAACAGTACATCAGGCCTTAGGAGGATTTAAATGATGGATATCCACTCACTATTTTTTTTCCTGTGGTGTGATCCACTGGAGATTTATGTCCCTCCCATTTTTTGTATCAAGCCCTAAAATGATCTTTAAAAATGGATGAACGGAATGAATGAAACACGTACATCATGGTGGGGCCCACAGAGCACCGACCACCAGCTCCGGGGCTGGTGTCAGGGGGAGTAGCCAATCCGCGTCCCGTATTCTACCCGGGTCATCATCCAAAAGTCAGATTGATTGAACGAACTGAATAATGGGAATGAATGCAGACAGTTGACTCTTTTTCATTTTGACCGTTCATTAAAATCTTTAAACGATTTAGGAGGGAGCTAAATTGGGGCCCACTACGTGGACGGCAAAGTTGACTTTGTATGCCACGTGTAAAATCCTCTAGTGCCTGCGGATCAACCATCACACAGCAGATGAGGAGAAATGTAGAGAATTACTCAAGTCCCAAAAGTGCGGACGCTGATTGGTTACTGACCCTGCCAGTAGCAAGGTGCCTACTGGACAATGCTATGCGGGACCCACCATAATGCATGTATTCTATCTACGCCGTCCATCTATTTTTTAAGATCATTTTAGGATATTAGGTTAAAAATGAGGTAGATCCAAATTTCATGTGGACCACACCACAAGAAAACTGTGGTGATTGAAGCTTACTAGGACCCACCGTAACGTTTATTTTCCATCCAAGCTCTTGATTAGGTCACGCATGCAGGTATGAAAGGAAAACAACAAATATCATCTTCATCCAAAACTTGTGTGCCCCCAAGAAGATTTTAGTGGTGGGCGTTCAATCACAACTGTTTCCCGTAGTGTGGTCCACATGAGATTTATATCTGCCTCATTTTTAGGCTAATGCCCTAAAATGATTTGAAAAAATGGATAGACGGCGTGGATGAAATATATACATCTTGATGCGGCCCATGGAGCACCATCCAGTAATCAGTAGGCAATCCGCGACCCACAAGTGCACCTTGTCACTGTAATCTCCTCACACGTGTATACCGTCACGTGTCGGTGAGAATGGAACGATCGGAACCACTCGTCACGCATCCCCACTTTTTAGTTGCAGCATCAATCTGTCTGATCTCGTGATTACCGGAGCCACACGTGTGCGATCGAAGTTTTAGATATTCATTTATGGACAAGTGTGGCCCACCTTTAGTATTATTGATGCCTTATTTATTAAGAAATAGAATCCTAGATTGGGGTCGCTGATAAGCGGGTCCGATCTTGCTACGGCTATGAATCGGGTACTCGGACCGACCGGTGCCTAATGGAAACGACCCAAGTTTCTCGGGTCCAGTCGAAATTACGGAATCGAACCGTCTATATCGGCTTTTAAAATTTTTTTTTTCCTTTTCATCTTGGTGAGTTGTACTCGGATCAACGTTGGCTCATGAAAGGTATACGCCACGTGGCCCACACACTCCTTATGATTGGAATCCCATTCCCACCGTTCCCTGTGATGTGGCCTACCTAAGCTTTGGATCTGGATAGATTTTGTCCCGGGGCCTAGAATTGAGAGTGGAACCTGGTGGACGGAGTGGATTTTACATGGTCTTACAGAGCTCGGTGCACTCCCTTACGTGTTGAAAACACCTTATGAGAGATGCGTTACCACCGTTTAAGATACGTTGGAGAATACATTCCACTCTCTTTTCTCTTTTTTTAGTAACCTCGTGGTGGGAAGCAGATTGCGTCCTGGCCGGACGCGGATTGCGTCCTACCCCCGCCCGTCTCCAGCCACGAACGGGCGGATCTGTGGGCGGGCCCGCTGTGATGTATCGGTTTATCCACGCCGTCCATCTCTCCTATCATTTCATTTTAAGGTCTGCACACAAAAAATGAGATAGATCCAACGTTCAAGTGGACCACACCAAATAATAAGCTTGGTTGTATTAAATGCACCAAGCATTAAATCCCATTTGCATTAAATGCAACAGTCATCTATGATGTGGTCCACTTGAGCGTTGGATCTGCCTCATTTTTGTGCTTGTACCTTAAAATGATCCGAGAGTAGGGATGGATGGCGTTACATTACAACGGTCCCGCCCACAGAACTCCCCGTACGTGGATAGAGAAGGGCGGGGGCAGTCCTGCGTGATGTGCATTGGAGAGAGGATACAAATCGCGGGCCCCACTGAAGATGGAGGATAGCCGAAATATCACATCAATGAGATGATCCTTCAAACCAGTGGCCATCAGATGGAAGTCCGTAAGAAAGACTGCACAAGTTCCAAATCCCAAACCACATTGATGCGGCGATCGCAGCCGTTGGATTGTTAGTAAAAGATAAGGATGGTGGAGTAAGAATGTCAGCTATCCAATTTCAAATTACCAAAATCGGATGGTTAGGAATAAAGGATTGTGCGGTTAGCATCTTTTGGAAGCCATGCGCCATCGCTTGCCTCTTTGCAAGTGATTGCACGGTCGGTGAATCCACACCATCCATCTGAAGTTGCATCAACGGAAGAATCCTAGCCACTCATTTATATAGACTTCCTTTCTGTGGATTTCTAACTCTTCTTTGTTTGGACCGTCCATTCAAAAGCCAAAAGATAGACAGCCAGGATTAAATGATAGGCGTATCTTTCCTACAGTGGACCATCCACAAACACGTGTGCTTTTCGGCGGGAAGGGAAGGTATCTTTTGCGGCTAGCCAGGAATCGAACGAGAAAGAAAAATAATTATTCTATACGTAGGCGGAGGTTTTCGTGTGGTATACTCTAGTTTTCAATTCTGACAGGTGGGGCCCATGCTTCGATAATCTCTACTGCTGATCTGATGCGTCCATCATTGGATTGGACCAATTCCTGAGAAATCTTCTCGACTGTCGAGATGCGATTTCTCTGTTTGCGTTGTATAAATAGACGGTTAAAAAAGAAATGCAACAACTGTCTACATCCAGTTGAAATTATATCCTGGGAAACATTTGGAAATGGTCCACCTATGATCAGACTCAAGAAAGCAACGGTCCAGATTACCGAAACACGGAGCCACTATAGGATCGCGCTTCCTGTGTAAAGGTCCCATCATCTTTCAATCTTTCATTATTCTTTTAATGGCTTTATATCCACGCCATGGATTGCGTCATATTGCGATACACGTGTATCAATCCAGAACGTCCATACGGTAGGCTCCTGACCAACCCAAAAACAAACCAGATGGATGGTCTTTGTTGTCTTATTTTGATCATTGAATTTGAATCGTTGACTAGGTTTTCTTTTTTAAAGTTTAATATTCCAGTTGCCGAATTTGGCCGTTGTATTTAAGACTGTGACATTTTCTCGAAAAGATATACAATGCCCCATCAAGATTGCTAGGGCCATCAGCTACTCAGAATCCAAGCCGTTAATTTGGTGGGCCAATTTGCACCAAAGCTAGGTCCCATGAATTGCAGAATTTGGTGTGGGTTAATTGCAGGAAACGGATTCTGCCCGGCAGGGCACGGGACCCACAAGGTCCAGCGATAATGAAAAAAGTGCACGTTTTCCGTGCAGCCCCAATTAAAAACAAGGTATTTTTCGCACGGATGAATTTGATTGGTTGACATTAAAGATGAACGGTCAATGGATAACTTCCTAGCATGCTTTTACGTAGGCTGCTTGGGAGGGAGTGGGTTTAAAATCTAAGGTGAAGGCTTGGATTATATTTAAAATACTTTTAAGAGTTGCACGTGTAACATGTACTATTATTATTGGGCACATGGCCACTAATGATATTGCAGAACTATTAGTTACTAATTGCATTATTATAATTATTTTGAATAATTTATGCCGTCCAAACAAAATCAATGGTTAGAAATTATTGGTTAGTCACTTGGATATGATATTATGATTGTGGCTCAATATCCAAGACTTGGAATTTCATATTTAAATAGGCTTATTATAATCTTAATTGTGTATTAAATATTACATTACATCTTATGCACGGTCATTTTTGAAACCTCATAATTGTGTATTATGCTCACCTGCACACCTTTGCACATGTTTCATGGGTGTCTAATCTGAACGGTCCATGTAATGTGGAATCCCATGGAACCTCAAACGACAAATTTTCACCTAATCTATAATTCTGGTGAGCCATAGCAAAGAGAAATACAAATCAAGGGAGGAAACTTTTTCATTTTTCATGGCCCACATGAGGTGTTGCTTCACATGGACAATTCAGATTTTGGATCCACATCACGTATGATGGGTTGTAAAAAAAGTTCTCACCAATTTCGCACCTTTGAAACCTTCCTTAGGGGCCACGGTGATGTTTATTTGTCATCCAACCTGTTAATAAGGTCACATAGACCTAGATGGAGGGAAATAAATAAATTTCAGCTTGATCCAAAACTTCAGTGGTTTCCAAAAATTTTCAATGGTAGGTGTTTAATACCTACTATATGGTCCACTTGAGCCTTTTAACTGGTTCATTCTTAGGCATATACTATAAAATGATATGAAAAAAATGGATGGATGGTGTGGATAAATCCCATACATCATGATGGCCCCACAAAACCCTGCCAGGATGCATTTTGATTGAACATTGGACCGTGTCCAATGAAATTCGTCAAATCCAGATTCAATGCAAATTATGATTGAACATTGGACTATGTGCAATGAAATTAGTCAAATTCAGATTTATAAGTTGTTATTTATGAATTTACCAATTTGGCATTCTCATTTTCTTATCCCCAAGTGAGCTTTTTAGAAGTTAGACCATGTACAATTAAATACATTCAAAATTCTGAAGATAGATGGGGACTACTACATTTACAGCCAACCATAATGTCTCTTTTGGGCCACTCCCACGTACAGATTTGTGCACGGCAGATTGTCGAGATTGGTCCATTAATACATCTAAATTGTCCACACTGCATTTAGGACCCATTAACCATCGAATCATTTGAACTAGGTCATTGATATGTCAAGATTATTAATGGCTATTAAATTTGTTTACACCTGTTTTTTAAGTACCCATGTGAAACAATAAGAAGATGCCATGTGTCGGTACTAGGAGTTTAATAATGACATAATTATACTTGCATATAAGAATATATAGTCTTTTTTTTTTTTTTTTTTTCTGACCATGCCTTTTGTTATGAATGTAATGGCACAAAACCATACATATGTTATTAGAAGAAAGAAAGCGACAAATGACATGTAGTTCAAATGCACGTGACAGGTGACCAAGAAAGCATACTCAGTGGTAATGATCTTATCATAGATCCGAATACGCTTAATTAGGTTGTCTCTTACAATTATTCCAAAACGTGAGATTTTTCTACAGATATTCAAAACTCTTGTAATGATTATGAAGATTTTGAAAATTTGAAAATCGGACCAATATCTGAGCGAATAGAAACCAATGGATTGGAACACGAACTAGATCTAGTGGGACCAGTTTCACTAATTCGATGAATATTCATGATCACAATAGGGGATCCTTGAAAAAGGTCCGTGATTGAGTTGGATCCGAAGAGACAGAGCTCTAAAAACAATTTCTGGATATTAGAAATCTCACAGCAACGCAAACTAGAGATTTGAAATGGTTTTAAATTTAGAGCTCTCTTATGGGAAGACCACATAAAAGGCATAGTTGTGAATGATACTAAACCAACAAGGAAAATCAGCAAGAGTTTTGATGCCTCCAAAAGCTATAGAAAGAGAATGTAATGAAGACATCATGACCCACGCCAAACACAATCTATTTTTATAGTCTTTACATTTACCTTTATTTAAGTCTAATCTACTCTAGTTTTAAATTAGAGCACTATTATCCTGCACTACAGTCACAATACCATATAAATAGTCTAAATATATATAACATTCCATTACCATATCTAGATCAACCGAGTCCTCATTTGGAAAATCAAAGACCCCGGTCACATTCTGCTAACCATTCACCTATGTTGTTTGTCCATATAGACAGTTCATGTATATATTTCTTTTATTTTATTATCTAAATTTATTTATTACTCCATCAATTAATTATCATTTTTTACAAGTTAATAAAAGGATATCAGCATTATTTTTAGCATGTCCATCTTTATTATTTTGAGAAATATATATTTGCTGTAGTTATTAGTGAAAAAACAATTCATTAAGACATAAGGTAAAAAAAAAAAAAATCCATAAGGAAGAACTATCCTCTATTCATTCGCAAATCACATGATTGTTGTTACAACCGGGGGCTGAGGAGGGCCGTTGAGTGTTAGAACTTGGTCTTAATCAATCCATCTCAGCATAGGGGCCACTAGCGTTCAATTAAACATTAAGTCGAGTACACGCCCATACTTTTCTAATCACACACATGAACTGAATACAGCCTTGTCTCACATGTGTTTGATTGAATTGTGCAAACTGTCTCAACTAGGCCAGCACCACCTTTTTATTTTTCCGAATGAAAGATTTCAAACAGCCCAATTCCCCAGTAGTTTTTTCTTCCCTCTATTCCCTTTTCTTTCTTTCTTTTTTGCTTTTGTTTTTTCTAATCACATGAAACTTAAAGGTTTATAACCGAAGGCTTTTGGCTCTCCATATTCCCTACTCAATCATTTGCCAGGGTATTATGACCAAAATACACTGTTTATTTTCTTATACAGGTGGTGGAGCCAATATGGAGCCACCATGATGTGTGCATGGCATCCAACCCATCCATCAGGTGGGTATACCATGATAATCAGATGGCAAAAACTGATGCCGATCCAATCATCAGGCAGACTACACATGAAATGTGAAGGTTTTGGGCAGTGTACACAATTTTGAATAATGTGCCTTACTTGATGATTGGACCGGCCTGATTTTTGGAAAGTCTAATCTTCAAGTTGGGGCACTCCTGCCCTAGTTTCATGTCATACATACACCTTATGTTTTCCACAATTCTAGCCTATTTTGAGTTCTTAGAAAAAAAAAAAAAAAAATTTCTCATGAATGAATGTTCCTAATGGCTTTTATGTATACTTCTCAAGAGCCACAAAAGTTATGGATAAGTTGAAATTTGTGTTTTTTGTTCATCTAGGTTTATGTGACCTTATCAACAGGTCGGATGATAATTAATTGTCACAGTGGGCCCTATGAAGGTTTGAACGGTGCGTGTCATTAACACCATTGCTTCTTGTGGGGTAAACTACTTGAGCCTTAGATCTGCCTATTTTTGGTCTGGTACCATAAAACGATACGAAAAACGGTTGAATGGGGTGGATAAAACCCACATCAGAGCCACGGATAGACAAATATAGTAGCTAATTTGTATTATGAATGATAACACATGTGTATATTAATTGACATTTGAGGTACTTGAAAATAATGAGTG
The DNA here is from genome assembly GCA_030180095.1 of Magnolia changhungtana. Classification (NCBI taxonomy): domain Eukaryota; kingdom Viridiplantae; phylum Streptophyta; class Magnoliopsida; order Magnoliales; family Magnoliaceae; genus Magnolia; species Magnolia changhungtana. Next base: position 3,707,699 of record JASAUF010000218.1, on the reverse strand, counting down.
GCACATGTAACGCAGGGAGAGACGTGATGATGTCGATCACCATTTTTCTTAGGGAATAACTACTCTGAATCCACGGAGCTCTTTGGACTCCTCACAGAGCCTCATCGAATCCACAAGGAATAAAAATATAAATAATTTCTAATAAATTGATTGATGATAAAAATAAAAATAAAATTACAATCCTTTAAATAATGAGGTCAAAACTAGGACGGAGTTTGTAACAGCCCACGCCTGCACTATATGATATTGTCCGCTCTGGGCACAGTCCGCACGGTTTTGTTCTCGGGATTTCCCCCAAAAGGCCTCATACAGTATAGGGTGGCAACTCCATATATAACCACCACAACTTCAGACGACACTTCCGATGTAGGACAAAGTTTCACCTTCACTGTGTGCACAGTAGCCTACAAGCACAGTAGCTTACCAGCCACACATTAGCCTGTCAGTTACCTTGGGGCCCGCCCACATATGCGCCCGCCCACGTGTGCCCGCCCATATGTGACCACAGTGACGGGGCATCATAATATCTCCCACCGAGGGCAGAGCCGTCCTCGGCTCTGATACCATCTGTAACAGCCCACGCCCACACTGTATGATATTGTCCACTCTGGACACAACCCGTACGGTTTTGTTCTCGGAATTTTTCCCAAAAGGCCTCATACAGTATAGGGTGACAACTCCACATATAACCACCACAACTTTAGACGACACTTCCCACAATCACAGAGTTTAAAACTCAAATTCCCTAAAAACATGACTTACTATAAATAATAAACTTACTATTTATAAACAGTCACTATTCTTGCTTCTTTTTTTTTTGGGGTTAGTTTGTTAGTGCACACCCATGTCAGTACACACACTTCATGTTAGCCACCCCACTAGGGATCGATACCAGGACCTCAAGTGTTGAAACGAGGTATCTCCACTCAGTTTGCCTGTTGAGCTATGGATCTGGGTGTGTCACTATTCTTGCTTGACTTCATGGTTTTCGGCCCAAAATAATTAGTGTGTAATTTAGCCTAACCACATCGCTCTCCTAACTTTTCTAAACCATATTCATGTTAAGCACAACTCCTACAACTCAAAGGATCAAAAGTTATACGCTATTTAAAACTTGCTATTTAGAGTAAAAACAAAAATAAAAAGAACTTTTAACTATCAATTTGATGGAATCTTACAAATTTGACGTGGGAACCCAATATACTAGGGTTGTTTGACTAAAGTAGCTTTTCCTGCCTCAAAATTATATATAATATGTAAAAAAAAAAAAAAAACTCATCCTGATTCGTCAGATACGACTGTTTTAAGGTTTTGACGGTCCATATCATTTTCACCTCCGAGCATACCTTCTTTGGTCCATCTTTGCCGTGAAAGTGTATGTGACCCACTCTACATCAACACGTGACATATGTAAGTACTAATAGTATATATGCGTGAAATATTGTATTCTTCCCTATACTTTTAACACAAGGTCCATCTAACCCTTTGATCAACGATAAACTTTCTTCGAGTAAAATAAAATGTTGTCCTCTCTCTCTCCAAAGTGGTTCTTTTATTTAAGGTAATGTTCTTATATTTAATAACAAAAATAGAGGTTCAACTCGGGTGGGTCTCATCAGGTCAGGTCAAGGTTTAACCTGAGCCCCAAATTCAAATTGGGTTGTTTTTTTTTTTTTTTTTTTTACACACGTGCACACACCCTCACACACTCATGCCGTAGTGGGGTTTCACCACCTATGGATACTGGAACCCTTGACTGGGTGTTGAAACTCTTGAGAGTTGACGCAAGGATGAACGTGATGAGGATAACTACTCCGAATTCATGAAGCTTCTCTGGACTCCTCACAGAGACTTCTCGAATCCACGAGGAAAGAAAGCAGAAAATAGAAATAAATTCTAATACATTCGAAATTGATTAATTAATTAATAAAAACGAGTTCACAACCCTTTAAATAGGGGTACTAGGCAATGGGAAAGAAATCAGAATCAAACTACAACTAAAACTCCTAGAATCCGTGACTTACTATAAATAGTAAACTTACTATTTATAGACGGTCGTGATGTCTACTAGTGCGCAAGGTTTTCGGCCAAAAATAGTAAGTGTCCTATTTGGCTTCACCAAACCGTTCTTCTAATTATTCTAAGCTCTTTTCACGTTGGACGCAACTCCTAAAGCCCGACGGATGAAGAGTTATAATCAAATTAAAACTTATTATTTATAGTAAAAACGAAATTAAAACAGGGAAACGACCGTTGATCCAGGGGTATTTTGCAATTCTAGGTTGCGTAACCCAACATAGCGGGGTTAGTTGGCTAAAGTAGCTTGTTTTACCCCAAAATCATATATTTTACACCCGATAACTCATTCCGGATTGTGAGATACGCCCGATCTAAGGTCCGACGGTCCGGATCACTTCTGTCGTTGACCGGGCCTTTTCTGGTCCATCTTGGCCATGAAACTGTCCGCGACCCGCTCTACATCAGTCATCTCTTCTTCAAAAGAACTCGTCCTCGAGTTCTCATCCTGATCTGGTTCATGATACTCGGTCAAGTCCGCAACATTGAAAGTCCGTGAGATCGCCATATCATCTAGAAGATCAACAACATAAGCATTGTCATTGATCTTTCAAGGCATGTAGCTTGATCTGCACTTCCGTATAGATGCCCATGATTTTGTCTGTCATATATTCTGTTGCAATGCCCGTGCCTGGGTGCTTGGGTAAAGGGATCAAGTCAAGTATGTAGCGAGGTACTCGTCCGTAGATAATCTGGAACGGTGATTTCCCTATTGAGCGGTTCATCATGTTGTTGTGTGCAAACTCTGCTCGAGACAAGGCTAAATTCTACTGCTTCAGTTTTTCTACTGAAATACATCGAAGGAGGTTTCCCAACGTGCGATTCACGACTTCGGTTTGCCCATTAGTCTGTGGGTGGTAAGCACTGCTGAATTGAAGTCGTGTATCGAATCAAGTCCACAAAGTTCGTCAAAAGTGGCTAATGAACTTCGTATCACGATCAGAAGTAATGGTCTTGGGGATTCCGTGTAACCGTATGATCTCCCTGAAGAATAGATTTGCCACGTGTGTTGCATCGAGGGTCTTCTTACATGGGATAAAGTGTGTCATCTTGGAGAAATGATCTACCACCACAAACACTGAATTTATGCCACATCGTGTTCGTGGGAGACCAAGCACAAAGTTCATTGATAAATCCTCTCAAAGATTGTCAGGCACAGGTAACGGGGTGTAGAGGCTCGTATTCTGAGATTACCCTTTGGAAGTCTGATAAACATGACAACGTTGTACCGCGTTTCCCACATCATGTACTAATTGCGGCCAGTAATACCGCTCTTCTACAAGAACTCGTGTCTTGTTTTGCCCAAGGTGTCCACCGAGGCCACCCCCATGTAGCTCTTGAATAATTTGCTCCCTCAAAGAACTTTGGGGGATGCACAATCGATTTCTTTTGAAGAGAAAATCGTCTTATATATGAAGGTCACTTGGGTGACCTTCTTGGCACTTCGTTCAAGAATCTTTGAAGTCCTCATCCTCGGCATATCATTCATTGGGATAGTCGAAGCCGACCACCTCATTGCTCATCGTAACAAGTAATGATGCATGACAGCTAAGTGCATCAGCCACCTTGTTTTGCTGCCCTGACTTGTGCTTCAAAATGAACGTGAATTCCTGTAAAAACGCAACCCATCTAGCATACACACAATTCACATTAGTCTAACTATTAATAAACTTTAATGTTTGATGGTCAGTGTACAAAATAAACTCTCTTTGAATCAGATAATGCCGCCAATGTCACAACGCCTGAACAACTGCGTACAACTTAAGCTCATAAGTCGACCACTTCTTTCAGGCTTCGCTGAGCTTCTCGCTGTAGAAGGCTACCGGCCTGCCTTCCTGTGATAATACTCCTCCAATTCCGTTGCATGAAGCGTCACCCTCAACCTCAAACAATTTGTCAAAATCAGGAAGTACCAAGACCGATGTTGTAGACAAACGATGCTTGATCTCATGAAAGCTCTTGTCAGCTTTATCAGTCCACTGGAACGGTCCTTTTTTCATGCAATCTGTTATAGGCGTGACTATGGTGCTAAAATTTTGCACAGATCGACGATAGAAAGTCGACAACTCGTGAAAACTCCTCACCTCATGAATGTTTGTCGGAATCAGCCATTCCCTAATAGCTCGCACATTTTCATCGTCCACACGGATGCTTGTGGACGTTACAACAAATCCTATAAACAAAAGGCTGTCAGTTAAAAAACTACACTTCTTCAAGTTGAGATATAACTTGTTAATTTGTAGGACCTACAACACCTGCCTGAGATGTTTCCTGTGCTCTGCCTCATCCTGACTATATATCAATATGTTATCAAAATATACTACTATAAATCGGGCAGTCAACGGTTTTAGAACTTGATTTATCAAATACATAAAAGTACTTGGTGCGTTCGATAGACCGAAGGGCATGACCAGCCACTCATACAACCCTTTCTTGGTCTTGAATGCCGTTTTCCACTCATCATCTGGACGGATACGAATCTGATGGTACCCGCTCTTTAGATCTAGTTTAGAGAACACCTTGACCCCTTTTAACATATCGAGCATATCGTCCAACCATGGTATTGAGAACCGATATTTGATGATAATTTTGTTGATTGCCTGACTATCGACACACATACCCCAGTTTCGATCTTTTTTTGGCGTTAATAATGCTGGTACAACACATGGGCTCATGCTCTCTCAAGAGACCCTTACGGATCAATTCCTTCACTTGCCCTTAAAGTATCTCACAATCCTTCAGACTCATTCGATAACGAGGGCGGTTAGGTAGGCTAGCCCCAGGGACGAGGTCTATGTGATGTTGAATGTCCTTCATGGGAGGCAATCCATCAGGTAAATCTTCAGGCCACACTTCTTTAAATTTGTTTAACAATAGTCTTAAACTTGGAGGGATGTTCAAGGGTTCCTCTTCCTCGCCCTTCACCACTACGGCGTATACCTCGTCGGTTTTCTTGGATTCCTCCATGAAATCTTGAATAGTAAAGAGGGAACTCCCTTCCACTTTAGAGGCGTCAAGGTGGTTCTCTGGTGCCATATGGACAAAGATTATTTTTCAACTATCCTTGATGAATATGTAGACATTATCTTGTCTCCGATGGGTCGCATCACAGTCCTACTGTCAGGGTTGACCAAGTAACATATGGCAAGCTTCCATGTCGAGCATGTCACAAAGTATCTGATCCTTATAATTTTTGCTAATTGAAAATAAGATTGTGCATTGTTCAGTTACCTTGGTCTCATTCACATTTTTTCTTTAACCAATTGAGTACGGGGAAGGATGTTTCGTTGTTGGTAGCCGCAACTTGTCCACCATAATTATTGAGACAATGTTCTCGCTACTACCACTGTCTATGATCATATCACAGACCTTTCCGTTAAAAGTGCACCGAGTACGAAATATATTGTGTCGTTGTTGATGTAATTCCTTTCGTGGAGTATACAGTAATTGCCTCACAACTAGAAATTCGCCACGATCCTCGCTCGTACTTCATCGTCACCCGCTATTTCTTCAGTGGTTTGTTCATGTTTATCAAAGCCATGGTCTTCTTCTGCAGCCTCATCTTCAGTGCCCCATTCGTTTATAGTTAAGTGTACTGTGGGACGTTGATGACAAGTGTTTGATAAGTGGCCTGGCTGGCCATAGCGGTAACAATTGTTCGACCTTAGCCGAGCATAAGGATTTGGAATCCTACTTGGGCCCGCTGTTGTGGGTGCTGCACGTTGAGGTCTAGATGAGTTGCTTCCCGTATCAAGGTTCGTGGTTGTAGGAGGTTGATGACGTTCTCTTACTGGATCTTTTCCTCGTGTCAGCACTATATTTTGCGTGGGACCCGTCATGGGGGGTCGAGTTGAAGGATATAGACGAGCAAGAGCTCTTGCAAGTTGTGTTTCTGTCCTACCCACCAATTGAACTGCTTCATCCACGGTCCTAGTTAGGTACATCTGAACTCGGTCCTAAATTGTCGGTCGCAACCTACCTATAAATCGTGCCACCTTCTGTGAATCGGATTTTGACAGATCATTTCGTGTAGCCAACTGCTGGAATTCTCAGTGTAATCTGTGACGGTTTAATTTCCTTATCGGTAATTTTGATATTGCTGGAATAATATCTGCTAATAATCACTGGGGAGAAATCGTGATCGAAGAAGACGTTTTATCCACGGCCATGATGAGATGGACGTCTTGTTCTGACGGGCTCATGAGAGTTGTAATTGTTCTCACCATGTAGAAGCGCCATATTTTAATTTAAACACTATCAATTTTACCATTTTATGCACGTTCATATAATCAAAATATCTCTCTACTTCGGCTAGCCAATCGAGAAAATCTTCTATATGTAATAAACCGTTAAAACTAAGAAGTTCAGCTTTACCTCGATAGTCTCTTTCAGCACGATCTAGATGATCGCCTCCATGGATTAGTCGTTGAGCAAAACCCTCGTTAAGGTCTTTGTCGTTAGAACTTGAATCATCTGGTGTACCCCTACGGTTTGCCACTGGTAGTGCTCTATGAAAATCGGGGTTCCATCATACAACAACAACGGGTGGTGGAGTCACTATAGGTGGTGGAGCAACCATAGATGGTAGAGCACCGCCTAGGGCTCGGGGCGGAAGTAGCGCATCCGCAAGACGGTCGAGGGTTACCTGCAGCCCTTACATGGTCAATTGACTCTCCCGATGGAAAGTTTCCATTCTTTCCGAAAGATAACGAATTCCTATATTACCGTCCACAAAATTTTGATTCATACCTTCATTATTTGCCATCGGCTCGAGGGAAATCCTCGCTCTGATACTAATTGACGCAAGAATAAACGTGATGAGGATAACTACTTCGAATCCACGAAGCTTCTTTGGACTCCTCACAGAGACTTCTCGAATCCACGAGGAAAGAAAACAGAAAATAAAAATAAATTATAATAAATTCGAAATTGATTAATTAATTAATAAAAACGAGTTCACAACCATCTAAATAGGGGTACCAGACAATGAGAAAGAAATCAGAATCAAACTACAACTAAAACTCCTAGAATCCGCGACTTACTATAAATAGTAAACTTACTATTTATAGACGGTTGTGATGTCTACTAGTGCGCAAGGTTTTTGGCCAAAAATAGTAAGTGTCTTATTTGGCTTCACCAAACCATTCTCCTAATTATTCTAAGCTCTTTTCACGTTGGATGCAACTCCTAAAGCTCGACGGATGAAGAGTTATAATTAAACTAAAACTTATTATTTATAGTAAAGACGAAATTAAAACAGGAAACCACTGTCAATCCAGGGGTATTTTGCAATTCTGGGTTGCATAACCCGGTGTAGCGGGGTTGGTTGACTAAAGTAGCTCGTTCTACCCCAAAATCATATATTTTACACCCGATAACTCATTCCGGATTGTGCGATACAAGCAATCTAAGATCCGACGGTTCGGATCACTTCTGTCGTCAACTAAGCCTTTTCTGGTTCATCTTGGCCATGAAACTATCCGCGACCCACTCTACATCAAGAGTCCACCACCGGAGCAAGAGTAAGGATCCTTGACAACTTGACATGAACTTAAGTTGGGAGACCCAAACCCAAGTAGTTGCAGCCCTTGACGGAAGTAGCTTCTAGTTCTAGTTGTATTACCAAATGTACCCTAAAACAATTATTTCAGCCGTCCATCAATCTTCTATTTCGTGGCCCACCTGAGGTATGAAATGGAAAAAAGAAAAGGAAAAAAAGTGTAGACCAACTTACGGAAAAGCTTCGATCTTACACACGTAATCAGTATCCGCACGTGTTCCAACAAGTGAATAGGTAACAGGGCTCTTGTACACGTGCATGTTTTGAGCTAACCCCTTCCTGGGAAAAAAGAATAGGATGCTTTGGAAACAGCGAAACCCCCTGCGAGAAGTATTCTTAAATAGAAAATGGCTTTCCTGCATTTCTCTTCTCATGGAAAAAAGGCAGATGCATCCTAAATGCAACGATTAGATTGTTTTTTTCCAGCGAAGGCAGGGCATCCGGGCCATCCAAAAGGTGGGCCAATTCATGAAGATCATATTGGAAGAAAATCAGGCAAATCCAGTCATCAGGTTGGGCACATCTATACATTGAGTCTGATCATCAGGTGCCCATTGATTTCATTGGGTGGTCCACCTGATGAGCGATTTTCAAGATGGCCCCAAATGCACATCCAAAATTCCCTACACGTGTGCCGCATTGGTGGGAAAAAAAAGAGTAGCTTGGTAAGCTGAACATGCGATGGCTTTAGAGATTCAGGCATTCCAGAAGGTCTAGACCGTTCATCTGTTTGGCAACGAAGATAGGACATGCCCCAAAAGGTTATACTGGCCATCTTAACCGTCCATACTCCAAACCTCGGGAATCTTCTGATTTGATGGCTGGGATTGTCGGATATGGTATGATTCATCTATCATGCGCCCCCAATATGGACGGTCGTATGAATGGCCCTAATCAGGTCGGAAGGATAGTAAGACTCCGTGAATTGCATGATTGGTATGGTTGGGCCTTAAGGTCACGTGGGACACATGCTTGCAATGATCCTGACCGTTGATTTATCTGGCCTCACTATGGATGGAAAAATCTCCAAAAAGATACCAGATTGGAAGATACTAGCCATCCATTTTTCTCCTTCTTCCCACTGAACACGCATCGTTGTTGCATCGATTGTAGGACTGCAATGCTCCAGCTTGGGAGAATTTTTCTAAGGCATGGTCCATCCATACATGGTGCTGCCCTCTCAACGAAGTTTTTTATTACTGATTTGTGGGTCCCACCTACATGAACTCAGCTACTGAGGACACCTAAATCATAATCGTTGGTTTGATGGAACTCACGGTGCAGATGCCGTAGAAGGTGTCCGTTCCAGTGCATCTCAATCTATACTGTGGAGCCTTACACATTCACACGTGGGTGCATGTGCCTTAATGTGACACGTGCATATGAGATTTGATCTATCCATCAAGTGAGATACACTGTTTAGGATAATCTAACAAAATTTAGGCCATTTCACACCTCGGGCGGGCTTAGATGAATAGGTTATAAGATTTGATGGTTTACATTATCTCATGAACTTTATAGAAAGCTGGAGAAAATTGGTTCATGACATGTAATATGCCTAACTACTGATCTTTAAATCGGATCAATAGTTTAAATTCTTTAGAGTCAAGTAAGGTAGACAAAATAATAAAAATCTCTTTAATTAATGGAGCCTTATTTATTTATTTTATTTTTGTAATTCAATTCATAACCTTATCTTAAGACTCTTGTGAGTGTACCACTGATGCATGCATGAGTAATGACCCTAAATTAACGGAATAAGTACTAAAATATGTAATATACACTCCCTTGGTTATTCATAAGTGGACCCTTAAGGATCATATCCAACTTGACACTGATAAATACACCCTGATCCATAGCGCAAGTGGTAGATTGAGTGAAAGATACCTCATTTCAACACTGAGTTCTTGGCATGGATTCCTTAGTGGGGCGGCTAACAGTGAACCGTGATCCGACGGTGGGTGTACTAGCGAGCTAACAAAGAAAATAAAAAATAAAAAATATGACATTGATAAATTAAGAATGGAAAAAAACTTCCAATGATCTTATTTTAATAAACAATTATCTAAGAATCAGTGTAGCATTGTTGAAAAGAATCAGATCTTGCGATGGTGACTCAGCAAGAGTGGTTTCCACAACTTTAATGGTTTAATTAACTTGAGTTAATATATGTCATCGATACAATTTCTAAGCGTCCGCATCTCATGCTTCTGTCAAAATCCATGGCATGCTCACCTCAGCCAAATTGCTTGCGTGACTTTCATAGGGACAGAAGGGCTTTACTTTCGTTGATGTTGGAAGAAATGGATGAGATCTATCCGTCCACTAGGTGGTGAGCTACCCTTATATCGACCGGGGCCTAAAAATAAGGTTGATCGACATTTAGATGGGCCACAACGTGGGAAATGTTAACATAGTAAATTCTAGATTTCCAGTACCAAAATCATCTGAGTTGTGTTTGAGTTCACACTCATATGCATGTGCCATCCAATCCACTCATCTAACGCTTCGTATAGAGACGAGCTTATCACATGAAATTCAGGTACTGGGATTGAATTTAATGTCCAATTAGTTGTTTCTCACTTAAAAGTAACCAGTGTAGGTAGGGATGCGGACCCACCACTGGACACGGATTTAAAGGTGAGCCTCCACCACCGATCTCCACGGTGGTGGGCCTACCTTGATGTGAGCCTGCCACTACAGAAAGCGGATTGCGTCCGACCCTGCTCTAACAATAAACCGTCCAATTAGATCAGTGTGGGGGCTTACCCTGGTGCATCTGTGTATCCATGCAGTCCATCCCTTTTCTCGTATCATGTTAAGGTAGGGGCTCAAAAATGAAACACATCCAACCTTCAAGTGGACCACACCAAATACTGTGTGGGAGTGTACGAGTGTGTTTATGGTGCGGAGATAATCACGTACACCGTTGAGCTATGAAAAAACGGATGGACGGCGTGGAACGGAAACGGATTGGCTACTCCCCCTGCCACCAGCCAATAGCTTTCATCCATGCCGTCCATCTATTTTTCTAGATCATTTCAAGCCATGAGACCAAAAATGAGCTATATCTAAATCTCAAGTGAACCGCATTACAGGAAACAGTGTTGAATGAAGGTCGACCATGAAAAACTTTTTGGGGGCCATAAAAGTTTTGGATCAAGATGATCTTTGTTTTTTTCCTTCATCTGGGTCTGTATGACTTAATCAACATGTTGGATGTCAAATAAACAGTACAGTGGGCCTTAGGAGGATTTTAATGGTGGATATCCAATCGATATTGTTTTCCTGTGGTGTGGTCCACCTGAGATTTATATCCATCTCATTTTTGGGATCCATCCCTAAAATGATATGTAAAAATGGATGAACTGAATGGATGAAACACATACATCATGGTGGGGCCCACAGAGCACCAACCATCAGCCACCGGGCTGGTGGCAGGGGAGTAGCCAATCCGTCTCCGCGTGGAACACATGCATCACGGTGGGCCCCACAGGGTCCTGCACCGGGACGCGGTTTGCGTCCTACCCCCGCCCGGACGGTAATCCGTTCGGGCAGGGCTCTGTGAGGCCCACCGTGATGTAAGTATTTTATCCACACCGTTAATTGTTTCTATATGATTATTTTAATATATGAGCCAAAAATCGAGGTAAGTTTAGGGCTTAAGTCGACCACAAATTGGAGATTAAACTTCCACCATTAAAAACTTCCTGGGAGCTGGAGAAGTGTCGGATCAAGATGAAATTTGTGTTTTCACTTCATCCAAGTCTGCATGACCTTATTAATAGGTTGGGTGGTAAAAAATCATCACGGTGGCCCTTAGAAATGTTTCAACGGTGGGTGTCATTATCACTGCGGCTTCCTTTGATGTGGTCCACTGGATCTATTTATATGATTCATTTTTTGTATAATTTCTTAAAATGATCATATAAAAGCGATTAAAGGTGTTGATAAAATAATTACATCACGGTGGGCCCCACAGAGCCCTGCTCGCAATCCGCGTCCCCTGCACCAAGGGGTCGGTGACGTCAGGGTCATCAGGCAATCCGCTTTCGGTAGGTAACTAGCGCGAGGTATACCAGCTCCAAACATATACAGAACGAGAGAGATTATTAACACCAAACACAGAGAGAGAGAGAGGAGATAATGGCGGACTGGGGCCCAGTTTTCGTAGCAGTGGTTCTATTCATACTGCTGACACCGGGTCTGCTCTTCCAGCTACCTGGTCGAAGCCGATTCATAGAGTGTGGGAACTTCCAGACGAGCGGCGTCTCCATCCTTGTTCATTCCATCATCTATTTCGCTCTCATCTCTATCTTCTTGCTTGCCATCGGCGTCCGCATGTACATTGGCTCCTAACCTCATTTCCCCCATTTCTCCATTCATATATATGTTTCTCTCTGTATTGCTATCTTCCCAAGATTTCTCTTAGTGTTTTTTTTTTTTTTTTGGTAATTTGGATCGTTGTTGGAAGCACTCATATATCTGTGTTGTTGTTTGTTGAGTAAGAACAATTTCTTCATTAGGTATTGATTGCTTCAGTTGGGTATTGTGTCTTACTTTTAATTTTTGGGGCGTTTGGATGTACCCAAATCATGAACTGATTTGCCATTGTAGTGGAAGGGATGAAGGGATGGATTTATTTAAGGGTCGTTTGGTTGGATGCCTGTAAATAGTTTAAATTGTAAATGATTTACCTGTAAATCATTTACAGATTTACGGTCTGTCTGTTTGGATTTAAACTGTACTTGTAAATCATTTACAGTGTTTGGATAGCCTGTAAATGGTTTATATCCTGTAATTGGGTATTCACCCCTAAATAGTTTAGAGAAGTAATTCCTTAAAAAGCATTCAAATGGCATATAAGAGTAGATTTTAAAGTGGATCATTGGGTTAAGCCCATCTCACTAAAGCTTAGGGTTGATCCCCACATAAAATCAAGCATTAGGTGAACCATAGAAGTGGGCCCACGAATTCAAATGCTTAGCAAGATCAGCTGCCTTTGAGAGAGAGGGAGGTAAGCTTACAGGTAAATGATTTACAGGTTTAAACCATTTACAGCCTGTCCTGTTTGGCTGTAAGCTGTAAATGATTGTTTGTGTTTGGATCGCCTGTAAATTGTTTAAGTACTGTAAATGGGAGCCAATATTTGAAATTATAGCCATTAGGCTGTAAATGGAGAGCCTGTAAATGAAATCCCACCTTTTTGCCTGTAAATGAAATGGGGGTAAATGCGCGGTGTAAATGATTTCCCTTTAAATCATTCACAACTTGCCCCATTTACAGGTATCCAAACCCTTATGTTATTGTTTGTTTACTGTTTGTTGGTTCATAATGTGTTTAATCTGATTGTGTAAGAACAATTTCTTCAATGGGAATTGATTGCTTCAGCTGGGTATCGTGTCTTCTACTCGCCATCTTTGGGCATGTTTGGATGTACCCAAAATTGCCGTCCAAATTGGCATTCAGCATTTCGACAATGCATATTTCGAATGCATTTCTTTGTGTTTTTGTTTCTTTACCGTTTGTTGGTTCATTTTGTGTTTAGTCTGATTGTGTAAGAACAATTTCTTCATTGGAAACTGATTACTTGAGTTGGGTTTTGGGGCTTCTACTTGCGATTTTTGTGCTGGTTTGGGTGTACCCAGATTGTAATCCGAATTGGTATTTTAGTGGAACAGATGCATTTCTTTATGTTGTAGTTTGTTTACTGTTTGTTGGTTCATAATGTTTTTAGTCTGATTGTGTAAGAACAATTGCTTCATTGGGAATTGATTGCTTCAGTTGGGTATTGTGTCTTCTACTTGTGATCTTCAGGCGCATTTGGATATATCCAAAATTGCGAATCCGAATCAACATTTTAGTGTTTTGGCAATGCATATTTCGATGATCGGATGCATTTCTGTGTTGTTGTTTGCTTACCATTGTTGCTTCATATTGTCTTTAGTCAGATCGTGTAAGAACAATTTCTTCACTGGCAACTGAATGCTTCAATTCGGTTTTGCGGCTATTAGTTGCAATTTTTAGGCGTGTTTGGGTGTGCTCAAATTGTGATCCGAATTGGTATTTTAACAGAACAGATGCATCTGTATTGTTGTTTGTTTACTGTCTGTTGGTTCATAACGTGTTTAGTCTGATCGTGTAAGAATAATCTCTTCATTGGGGTACCGGGGTACTTGATCATTTCTGAATCAAACATCTGGATAAAGATGTTTATGAGCATGGGTGACAAGGAGCTGCCTTGTGGGACTCTCTCTCTCTATCTATTCTTCCCAGCGCATTGTGCTTCCACCTCGGGCCACATGCCCCTCCTCTTTCGGATAGCATGTAGCGCCTTGGCCTTGGGCCCCTCTCCCCTTGTGGATTGTGCCTTTGCCTTGGGGTCGGGTTTACATTTAAAAAGCTCCAACCTGATTTCAAATGGGGTTGGGTTCAGGTTGAGGAAATTCAGGCCGGGGTAGGTTGGATTGGGAATAGTCACATATATTTGGGTTGGGTAGGTTCAGGTCAGTTCAGGATTGAGTACGGAGGAATTTGGTTTGGCTTCAGGTTGCGCACCTCAGTCTGGAAATTGGGTTGGGTCCTCTTGAGGTCAGGTTATCAACCTAACCTGACCTGCCCAAGTCACACATCACCCATTTCTGCCCTCTATCTGAACAAGTAACTTGGTATTTAAAATGTTTGTAGAATTTGATGAAAACTTGTTCAGATAGAGGGCAGAAATTGATACCTCAGATCTCAAAAGTTATCATGAAACTAGTATTATCATCATTGTCATAGCCTTGTCCCAACAATTCCGCAGATGGGAAATTTCTCAGGAGATGATCAGATTTTGAGGTTTTTCTGGGGATATTATAGTAAACATCTCACCAAAATAAAAATATTTTTAGCTAATTATTAAATAAAATTTAAATATATACTTATATAAAAAATATTTTTACAAAATTTCGAGTTAATATGGCAATAAAAATGCAGTATTTTAAAATCCACCTAGATTTTGAAAACCTCACAATGATACCGTGATAGTATCATTCGGTGAATTTCTCATGATATTTTAAAAAATCTCAACAATATTTGTCACAATGATTTAAGGGCGTCTTTCCAGATTTGTTTGTGGTACACTGGTACTTAATCCCATCTCTATTTAAAGGCGTTTTCATCTTCTTTTCAAGCCTTCAATCTTAATCATTGCTCCACTTACAATGGTTGTTGTTCCTTGTCTTTGTTGCACATGACAAAACCATCTAATCTTGATCTCCATCTGTTTTTTTTTTTTTACCTCGCTTATTTGGTTTGAACCACTCCAAGGCTGCTTAGACACTGTAACTAATCCCATCTTTCTTGGTCTTCCATACATCCATCTCAACAATCAACACCCTCACATTTGCAAACTCAATCTTTTTCCGGTACTATTAAAGTTTACAAGTTAAGACAACCAAGGATGGAACCCTGGATTATGCACTCACACTACACTGTATGTACAAGCTTAACTAACCAGGCCGAGACTGCAAATTCAATCTTTGCTCAGGTTGCTTCTTGGTCGAATATCAGTCTTATAATGATAAATTGCAGGCATCCGAATGTTAAATCTCTACTGGGGGTGCAACTTGGGCGGGTTGGGTCTGTTTGAGTTGAACCCATGTCTGACCAATTTCAAGAGGACCCAACCCGCAACCTGACATGATCCAAATTCTAACTCAAGGTTGTAAGTGCTATAGTTTATATCCCTGTATGTTGTCAAAATTAGTGGTGACAAAAACACTGTTATATAACTTGCATTAGTGAAGCTCTTTCTAACGTTCAACATTCATAACAAGCAAAGCTCACAACAAGTGAAGATTACTAGTACAAAGATCAACCTTGACTTCAAGTATTGCTCTCAAGACGTGACTCAAGAATGCAAGACTACAAGAAGAGTACAAGGCAGTTCTTATAGAACTCAAGACATTTTCAAGGTTGAGCTACATCAAGACTTCAAGGCTTAAATTTCAAGGTCACTTGTTCCTAATATTTTCAATGTCCTTACTTCTTTATTGAGGTTTGAATGACCATAGGTTGACCTTAGAAGTAGGCCATTTTGGATACATAAGTCATATGTATATGACACTTGTTTTTGGTGGGTTGGGGGACTTGTCCTAGGCTTTCTTCGACTAGTCCTAGCTCGCCTTCGACCAGGTCAAGTTCTTCGATCGGTCGTGAGGTTGTTACAAATTTCGGATAAAATCATTAGGCTTCGACCAGTGAAGGAGGTCTTCGACCGGTCGAAGGAACGTGTCGACTTCTTCTACGACCGGTCGTAATTCTTCCCTTAAAGTCCAAATGATAATTTACGAGGTCTTCGACCGGGGCCGAAGAGACCTTCGACCGATCGAGGTGACCTACGACCGCAAGGAGGCCTTCGACCACGGTCAGTAGAACGGTCAAAAAGCTTATCGCGCCCGATTTTTTCAAATCTGTTATTTCTTCGACTAGTCGAAGAGCTCCTTAGACCAGTCGAAGATGCGATTTGCTCACCTATAAATAGAGTACGAAACTCAGAAGAATTCAAGCAATTTTATTATTCCATTTTAAGCCAATCTTTATCGAACTTTTGAGAAATAATTTTGTGCTCCATCTAAGCTAAGTGTGCTAATTTTATATTCTCTTTCTTTAGTTTTGTTTAATTGATTTTGTTTCTACTATTCCAATCTAATTTGATACGAGGAATTGTTATTCCCTTTCTTTGGAATCAAAATCAATTAAGGCAAGCCCTAGTTGGTCTAATTTTAAAATATATTAGAACTAGAACCATTATAATTGAGTACTGGACATTGAACTTGAACATTCAATCATCTACTCTGATTTGGTTCTACCGGGCTGCTACAACGAAGGAGTTAATCAGTATTTTACATTTAATTGTAAATTCCTTTCGATTTTGGTTTCTTTCAAGATTTGCCGAGAAAAATCTTGTTGTATTGATTATCCGAGGAGAGCCAGAAAACTTGAAGTGGGATTTTTTTATTGTGTAAGCCCACGACAAAGACACAATTGTAAATGTTTTGGGTGAACCCAGAAAACCTATTTTGTGAGTGAACGCTAATATCCCCCGTGTGAGGATATTAGGAGTGGAGTAACATTTGTGTGGTCATTGTTTAACGGTTGGTGAACACAGTGCGAACCACTATAATCCCTTGTGTTATGGTTGAATGGTTTACATTTCTAATCTTTAATATTTATTTGTGGGATGTATGTGTGGTGGTGAATGTTGTAATCATTTAATTCAAGCATTGTGGGAATTTTGTAATAGTTTAGAATTTACTTTCACTATTACTTTATCTCGCTTAAAATTCAATTTCTTTTAAAGTTGTTCCAAAGAAGGTTGCCTGCCATTTTTATGGTGTATGGTACATCCCTAAACAATACATTTGTGATTACAGTTTATTTTAATTTGTGCTTAATTCTATATTCCTCTTTGGTTTGAGATTTGATACAAAGATCTTTCTATAAATAAGGTTGTCCTACCATAAACTCTGGTTTTTGGTGAAAGGTTGTCCTTAGAACAACATTTGTATCAATCCCTCAAGATAAGATTTTTGAGGTTATTTTACTTTCCTGCATTGTGATTTATTTTGGCTATCATATTCATTTTAATTCCGCTGTTATAAGTTTTATTTGGCATAGTCCTATTCACCCCCCCCCCCAGGACTTATAGCTAGGCCTTTTCAAAGGTGCCCAACCCAAATCCAACCTGAAGTCCTCTATGTGCAAACCGACCCATATACATGTGATTATTCCCTACCCATCCAAACCCAGCCTGAATTTGCTTAACTTGAACTCAACCAGATTTCAAACCAGGTTGGTGTTTTCTCACCCTAACTCGACCCAAGGACCCTGATAACCGGAGCCAAACTTAGGTAGCGTCAGTGAGGTTCACATCTACCCAAACCCAAATTGCAACACTAATCTCCACTTTACCTGGAATTGATTCTATTGGAAATATCCCCTTCAATATCCCAATCCTTTTGAAGAATATTGCCAAATAAGAAAAAATGTCTTATGCCATCTCTTGACAGTTGATTCTAAATGAACTGATTCACCTTTATTACTATTCTTACTAAAGTTGCATTCCAAGTGCTCTGTCTAAATTCTATTAAGGCTTTAGACTCTAGACCCTTCCCATAGGCCTACTATTTAGCATTTGCCCTCTCTAGTTTTGTTGAAATGTGTTGGGATTCCCACCCACCATTGATGGATGGTTGGAGATGTGTGTGACGACTCTATTGGAATCAGGCATCGCCAAGCACATTGGCCATGATCGCAGCACATTCTGGTTGTTCAATAATCATGGCCATGGCCTTAGCTGTTGCTACATTCGAAGACCATCGAAGCTTCCAACTAAATAGTCAAGCATTTCCAGCTGTTTTATTCATCACCCATGTATGTATACATGCATGATGTTTATGGACTGCTGAGGGAAAATAATGTTGGTTTGTCGCTGTGACTGAATTGCATTTCTGTTTGCTCGAAAAGGCATTTTTGGCACAGATATGAATTTTGATTGGAATCTTGTAGGAGATGGAGTGGTTGTCCTTGGTTTCTGTTTGGTTGAACGGTGTACATTGGCCTGCTGGTGGGCCATCATTGAATTTACATTTGCTGCATTTGCAGATGCAGATGGGGTTTGCTATGATTTGTATTGGATATGCAGATGGGGTTTGTTGGTGTTTGTTAGTTATCTTGGAATTGTGCGTTGTTTTAGTTGCAGTGCACTTGGATGGGTTCCAATTTTGCTGCAGTTTTCTCTCTAGTCGGATGATCTTGGTCATCTGATTACACCCATCTTTTATCCCTATTAAGCGTGGCCCATTGGATGGTTTTTCCCATTTACAAGCCACCAAGCCAATGGTTAGGATCATCTATAATAGTGGATATTGGGCGCGGCCCATCCATGATGGGTTCTTCATGGCGTGAATGATTTGCAGCCCATCTTTGTATAAGTTTGTCTCACTCTTGTCTCACTACCTCGATGAATAGTACTCTCCAATCTCGATCATTTCTACAAGAGGTGTGGCACATGAAACACATATGGAGAGAGGAAAAGGGAGAGAGACGGTAGGGGAGAGAATTGAAGGGGAAGGGATGAGGCTACATACAGTCTCGTGTGGGAGATTGTAAATGGAGGTAAATGGGAAATGGAATTAGAGGCACATGAATTGGGAGTAAATGGCTTACTCGATTGTGTTTGGATGGGATTGGATGAAATGCATTTGAAATCCAATTTTATTTATTTTTTTGTTTGGATGCGAGTAAAAATGAGGAATTGGAATGCGTTTGAATTTTTCAATATATTCACGGGAACATACATGATATTCCAAATCAACTTTAATATCCTAAATTAGTGTACGTATGTGATATTTAACAAAATGATTGTAATAAGTCCATTGAAATGTATTCTTTGGCAAAAAACGATGAAATTTTGAGCCTTAGGTTGGTTGCAAATGTAAAGATCACAAATAAGTTGCAAATGTTTTTTTGACCGCCCATTTAGATAGCCAACCTTTGGACGGCTTGAATCGTTCAATTGGTGTGATTTTAGTGATGTAGCAGATAATTGAATTGTTTTGGATTATCATTTGTGTGCTGCGTTTATAGTGGACATGTGCATAGTGGCACCTTTGTTTACTCACCGCTCTCTAGAAGAGCTCAAAAAGGCATTTCATCCCGTTTGCTTCCACATCCTCTAGAGGGAGGATTTCATTTGCAGGCTTACTTTATTTCATTTCATTTCCATGCATTTACTTTATTTTATTTCATTTACCTCCATTTACTCCCAATTTCCCTCATTTGCCTCCATTTACTGCCATCCAAACAGCCCAGAGAAGGAAGCATTTGATGGATTTCCCGATGAACAACCCATCTCAACTTTTTCTTATTTTATGGCTCATTCCATAGGTTTTGGTCCTATGTCATAACATGAGCAAATGCAACCTATGTACCCATCTATCACGCTGGGCCCTACGGAAACCTTGGTTGCACATGCGCCAAACACACTCTTTAGGTGCGGGCAATTGCAAGTTTTTTCTTTTTTTTTTTTTGCTAAATTACATAAATACCTTGGCTTTTGGTAAAAATCCTTTTCATATCTTATAATTTCAACAAATTTTCAAACTAATTGCTAGGGTAAAAATGTCATTTGTTATCAACTTTAGCAGGTAAAACATAAACATTTGAAGGTTTTTGCAGGTGAATTCTGAAGCATTTTATTATTTTTTAACCCTGAATTTATTTAAAATGCCCACTGACATTCATAAAATATCAAAAGTTCTCTTATCAGAAGTGCTCTTGAAAAATTGTGGAATCCAATTCCAGCATAATGGTGGCTTTTAAGGACGAAGTCCTTAAACGTCGTGAAACGATTTAACGTGCATAAAATCCTCCCTTTCCATGAAGTGGGCCACCCCTTTTGGGCCTCTGGATCTCATAAATCAAGTTGATTCAACACTCGACTGGTTTAAAATTACACAAAAACATCTAAATTCCCATGGTATGGCTCACCCGAGTTTTCAAATACTGTGATTTTTGGGCAGTCCTTTTATCTCGATGGATTTGATTTCATACAAACACAACGGTGGGCCTTATCCAAAACTAATGATGGACATCTCATCCCGATTGTTTCTCTTATGTGGCCCACCTGAGTTTTGGATCATCATGATTTTTGGGTTCCCAGGTGAACATGAACAACCATACCTGATGGACAGGGTGGATCTTATGAAAGTTCCACCTGGCCCTTAGTTAGTGGTAGGTACCCACTTGTAGCGGGTTTTTGGGCTCATGCCCTAAAATGATCCATCATACCACGTGGATAAACCATAAACAGGACCGTCCTTCTCTAGCTAGGTCCTAGTGGGGTAGTACCCCTCAGGAAAATGCTAGATTACTGGAAAGAGTGCTATTTTGCTAATTGGTGATGGTAGGGTGGTCCACAAGATGGACGGTCTGGATTGAAGAAAACTCGTGGGGAAGCAATCCGAGTACTCCTCTGCCACCGTCCAAAGTACAAGCAAAACATCCTAGGTGGGGGGCTGGCTGGGCCTCAAAATGGACGCGGACTAGGTGGCACCCAAACGTTGATGTGCTGTGGGGCCAATCATGATATATGTGTTTAATATCTACGCTGTCCATCCGTTTTTCTAACTCATTTTATCGAATGAATTAAAAAATGAAGCAAATCCAAAGCTCAAGTGGACCACACTACAGTATACGGTGGGGATAATGACACCCACCGTTGAAGGCCTACCATAATATTTATTTATCATTCAACCTGTTCATAAGGCTATCTTAGACATAAATGAAGGGAAAACACAAATATCAGCCTGATTCAAAACCTTTGTGGCCCCGTGAAGTTTTTAATGGTCACCATTGTTTCCTGTAATGTGGTCCACTTGAGCTTCTCATCAGCTTCATTTTTTGGGTTCATGCCCTAAAATAGGGCCCATCTTAATGGACGGTGTAGATATAGAACCCATATATCACGTTGGCCCCACAACACCCGACACACCACCGCACTTGATCCGCGTCCCTTGAAAATCCATCATTAGGCTATCCATGGCCATGTGATGGACGGACGTGCACTTCAAATAATAATAATAATAATAATAAACAGCGTCACGTGCATGCAAGCTGTGAAAAAATAGACGGACGCTCAGATCCCAACGTCTGGAAGAATCTGATTTCAAATAAAGGTAGAAAATGGCTCGTTTTTCCTGAAAATATCGAAAATGCCACTAAGATAGGAGTAATGCTCCAGTGCTCTCAGAACACTGTAACCTGAAGTGCTCCTAGTTGCATTGGGGTACCCACACAATCCAATCTATTGATCCAGACCGTCCATTGGTTCCAATACACATTTCATGGGTTACCTTCGAAACATCAAAGTGATAAGACAAATACAACCATTTGATCAATAGCCTTTAATATAATGGTCAAGATCATTCCATAAAACAAGGTCCACTAACCAATTTTTGATCCATCCATTTTTTAGGAACCATCATGGAATGCTTATGAATATGAAGAATCACTTCTGTTAGGAAATTCTAACCGTCCCATCCATGGCTTGGAAAATGAATGGCTATAAAAAAAGGCCAAATAAAAGATAGATTGCATCATCTGTTTAGTACGGATTTTCATAAGAGCCCATGTAATGTGTTCTGCACATAATGGGCAGTTCAGATCAATGGATTGGATTGTCCAAGTGAACAGATGCAACGAGTAACACTGTAACGAACGCGGTCTGCGTACTAGCACCACCACCAGTGACTCTCGCTACTGGCGGGTGCTCTCTAGGCCCACCGATGTATGTGTTTTATCCACACCGTCCATCCATTTCCAGCTCATTTTACAGCATGAGCAAAAAATGAGGCAGATTCAAATCTCAGCCGGACCACACTACAAGAAACAATGGTGATTAAATGGCTACCGTTAAAAACTTCCTCTGGATTGTTAATCGGCCATCCAACATGTTAATAAGACAATGCAGCGTTTATTTGTCAGCCAATATATTGATTAGGTTACGTAATGACGCAGGGAAGGATGTGAGGTCAAGCACTATCTTCATTGAACGTCCTTAATAAGCGATGACGTTCGGGATCCACGGAACTTCCCTGGACTCCTCACAGGCTTCTCAAATCCACGTGAAAAAAAAAAAAAAAAAAAACGCATCTTGTCGTTTACGGTCAGTCATGATTTCCACTGGTGCGAAAGGTTTTTAGCCAAAAGTAATGTCCCGTTTGGTTTCACCAAGCTGTTATCCTAATTATTCTAAATACTTTTAACGGGCACTACTAATAAATAGTTATAATCAAGTTAAAACTTACTATTTATATCGTAAATCTAGCTTGCCCATCCTGGCATATCACGGTTGGGTGGCTAAATACGTCTCATAACTAATTCTAGATTGCGATATATGCCCGATTAAAGGTTTGACGGCCTGTATCACTTTCATCGTTGATCATGCCTTTTCTGATTCATCTTGACCATGAAACTCCCTCCAACCCACTTTACATCACGTTAGCTTGATCCAAAACTTTTGCGGCCCTTTATAAATTTCTAATGGTGGGCATTCAATCCATAGTTTCTTGTGGTGTGGTCCACCTAAGATTTCGATCCACCTCATTTTGAGATCATGCCTAAAAATAGATCAACAGAGTGGATAATACGCATACATCATGGTGGGGCTTAGGGATTGCTACTATCAGTGTTTCAGGGAATTTTAGACTCGGGTCCTTGGAGAACCGCATAATCCTCCCTGTCACACTACCCATGTGATATATAGATGTCGAATATTTTCCGTTCTTCACTACTAAAAGTTGGAACCGTGGATCGGAACCATCCATCGAGTGGCCCACACCGTGGATGGTCAACAGTTAAAAGATCCCACTAATCAGATGATCATAGCCACCCAATTGGGCAAAAGGAGCATTTGGTCGCTACCATCTTTGAGGAGTTCTATCTAACGTGTGTCCTACCAGATGGACAGTCCGGATCATACGACCGCACTGACTAGATGATCATGAAATTGATGGTCATCAAAGGGACGGTTGGGAAGAAATTGATCAGCACTAGATATAATCCAACCGCTGTCGTTTCGGTGGCTGTGCTCCAGCCAAAATGTGGGCTGCGATTTAGACCGTCCGTTTTGCGATCAAGTATGCCACGTGTTTGGTAGATGCGTTGCCACAGTTTTGTGACTTGTGAGACTCTACGGGCCTCTTCTGCTCACTATAGATGATCCAAACGGTTTATTTAGAGGGCCCCACCGCATATGGGCTACATGAAAGATGTGATTATTAAAGATTGCCCTGTTCATTAAAAGATGAGTAGAAAACAACGACCCAGAGAGAGTTTTTGACTCGCCTTTGGCTGAACTGTGAAGATAGCTGGTGAGTTGGAACTTTCATTTAATTCAGTGGGCCCTTCCAGATGAACGGTCTGGATCATTGAGTGGAGTAGCAGCGCAACAGGTGGGGCGAGTCTCTAAGAGGGCGAGCCTCCATGGCATAGATTTCAAAATCGAAACTCTCTGTCTGCCTCTCTCGTAACGGCTCTTTTCGCTCTCTCTCTCTCTCTCTCTCTCTCTCTCTCTCTCTTTCTCTCCATTTCTAGGGTTTCTACGGTTTTCATATTCTCTTTCTCGCCATTTCTGCTGCAATGAAGAGCTCTTCGAATCCCAGGAACGGAATCCCGCGAGGGATTTCGTCATCTGAAAACCCTCAGTCCCCAAACCCCTCTTCTCAAAAGCACCAGAAACCTTTCCGCCGACCGAGATCTGGATTGGAAAATGTCGATCCAAACACGATCGCAGATCCTTCACTCGCGTCGCCTTCTCCCGCATCAAAGCCGTCCCCTGCAGCAAAGATCAGAAGCCCGCTCCCCCCGCGGCCGCCACCAAATCCTCTCAAACGGAAATTGAGTGCTGAAACTGCAATCGACAATGGAGCCCTATCGTCCGCTGATTCTGGTGTGCAGGTATCTTTGTTTCTTTCCCCTCTTTCGTTTCACAATCTTGGAATTGGATGTTTTGAGAATCGAGGCCAAAAATCAGAAATTTGAGAGCAGAAAATGTATAATTCTCAACCCGAACTACATTGTTTTCATTTAGATCTGTATTCCGTGCAGACAAGGCCTGCCTTTCAGGGATCAGACCGTTGGTCTTGCAGGCACTGCAGTTGATGAAGGACGATGGCTAAAAGAACTCCCAGTTGGACAGTCCTAGCCATTATATAATTGGCCTTCAACTGGATGGCTAAATGAGAATAGAACCATTTGTCCAAGATTGGATGGTTGGATCATTGTCTTGTGCATGACGAGGCCTGTCAGATAAAGATCTGGATCCCTGGAAGATGGGCCCCACATTAAAAAATGCTAGCCCAAATCCAACTGCTTGTAATTTGGGCCAATCAGTTTATAATACCCATTTTCTCCCAACTTGCCAAACAGTCAGACTGATATTTTTATTTTACTTTGATTTCTTTATTTTTCTTTCTATCTGGTTTAGGTAATAGTTCGTATGCGGCCTCCAAACAAGGAAGAGGAAGAAGGGGAACAGATAGTGCAGAAGATTTCCACTAATTCCTTGTCCATCCTAGATCACGTGTTCACGTTTGATTCGGTTGCTGACACAGATTCGACCCAGGTGGTTCTAAAAAAAAAAAAAAAAAAAAATCATTCACCTTTGTTTCTTAGTAATTCATGATAATTGACAATTAAATGCAACCAAAAAATTTATACATTTCGCTTATGAAGAATCTCTAACTTCTTGTCATTTTCATTTTGATCAGCATGATATATTTGAGCTTGTAGGCATGCCGCTGGTCGAAAACTGTTTGGCTGGGTTTAACAGTTCCATATTTGCATATGGACAGGTATTCAATCTTCCTAATTTGAAAACTTGTATTATTTCCATAGCTTTTATTTTCTCAAAGGCTTAATTTAGCTTTTCTTGAGGAGGATCAAATTAATCATGTTGATGTTATTTAATGGTTAAGACTGGAAGCGGAAAGACATATACCATGTGGGGACCACCGAATGCCCTGGTTGAAGATACTCCGTCGAGTAATCATCAGAAGGGTTTAACTCCCCGCGTCTTTGAGCGACTTTTTGCACGAATAAATGAAGTAGGTTTTACTGTCTTAACTTCAAACCATGCTTAATCACATCATCCAGACCATGTTACATTACCATTATCTGACCTCTTGCATTTCATTTTCAGGAGCAAGTTAAGCAAGCTGACAAACAGTTGAATTATCAATGCCGCTGTTCATTTTTGGAGGTATTGCAGTTTTTATTTTCCTTTCTATGCTTCATTTCCTTAAATACGTTTATGTTATAATTCTTCATACTGTTATGTGACAGATTTATAATGAACAAATCACTGACTTATTGGATCCAAATCAAAAGAACCTTCAGGTAACAGTTGCATCTGTATGTTTGAATTATGTTTTTTAAATCATTCTATTAGCTATCATGGTCTCCTTATGTTTTGGGTTGGCCTATTCAGATTAGAGAAGATGTCAAGTCTGGCGTGTATGTTGACAATTTGACTGAGGAGTATGTCTGTACAATGAAGGACCTAAGTCAGCTTCTAATAAAGGTGTCGTTGTTGATGAAAACATTTAGCTTGCTTTATTGCTTATGAGTTTGTCTTGTTATTATGAATTTATGATATAGAGAAATGCGTATGTGCTCTGGCTAGTGTTATTTAATTGCAATGAAACCAATAAATGTCAATTCTAGTCTATATCCGCTGGGGTGTTGTAAGAACCATCAGCCCATATAGTTTACATTTTATGTGGATTTAGTACTCCAAAAGTTGTTGTTGTTGTTGTTTTTTTTTTTTTTTTTTTTTTATTTTAATGAATATCGCTTCTCTATAGATCCACAAATTTCTAAAACATCAGTTTTCATTGAATCCATTTCTACTCTCTATATGAACAAAGTAACTTTGTGTGAAAAATGTTTATAAAGTTGCATTCCAAATGCCATGTCTTATTTCTGTCAACTTCAAGCCTTTAGACCTTGGAATCTTGACTAACACCATACCATCTGCATACTACATACACTAAGGGATCTCATATTGGGCGCTAGCAGTAAATTCATCTATTAATTAATAAGTGCAAAAGGGCATAAGCCAACCACTGATGAAGACCCACTGCTACCGTCTCCCCACAGGCTCTTATCACTCTTGTATCGTCATCCTTGTACATGTGTTTAATGATTTCAATAAATAGTCTTTGTTAGGAGACATTTTGTCATACTGGGGAATGGTTGCCTGCATAATATGCTATTTGTGGTGGCTTTTTAAATTATTTCCAATTTGCTATTGTTAGCTTTAGTTGAATGTTTCAAACTCACATGCAGAATTTACTCATTTATGCACATGAACAATTAGAGAAGTTATTATAGTTCCTTCAGAAAATATAGATTTTGGACAGATTGAATTAAATTTTAAAAAATTTTAAAAATTGTTTTCCACAATGTCTCTTGTGGTGGCTTTTTAAAGTATTTCCAATTTGCTATTGTTAGCTTTAGTTGAATGTTTCAAACTCACATGCAGAATTTACTCATTTATGCACATGAACAGTTAGAGAAGTTATTATAGTTCCTTCAGAAAATATAGATTTTGGACAGATTGAATTAAATTTTAAAAAATTTTAAAAATTGTTTTCCACAATACAACTCTTTAATTTACATCATTTTTCGTGGGTGAGTGGGTAAATTGCAACCCAGGTCACCCAGATTACATATCCAACCCAATCATTCTGAAAGAAGTTTAGTAGTTTGCTCACTTTTTTGCATTTTTATTCCATGCATACACATAATTCTTAAAGTCGTTCTTATTCCCTACACATTTGAAGATCTACAATATTTGGATCTCGTGAATTTTTATGAACACAATCTTTATAGATAATGCATACTGATGCAGGGATTGGCAAATAGGAGAATTGGTTCCACAAGCATAAATGCAGAGAGTTCCCGTTCACACAGTGTCTTTACTTGTGTTGTCGAATCTCGTTGCAAGGTAATATTTGATTCTTCATTGTCCAAGGATAGATTTTTAATAGTAGCAGTTAGACAAAAGTTGCTTTTAAATGGCAAGAAATTTTTCTATCTCATTTTCGTCTCAGATTTGAAGAGTTCTAATGTGAAGTTTGTACAGAAATGTTCTTACTCATGCATGAATCACGGTGGAGTTGAATATCTTGATTTCACTTATATTATATAGGAGTAAGGGCAGACATTCAAATCAAGCACCGCCACAATCTGTCCGACCAGAGATCTAGGCCCCAATCTTCTGTCCAGGCAATAGTTTGGCCACTTAATTGGTTGGATTGGTCAATCTGTTAGTGAAACCTACATGTGATGCAGTTAAACTGCACTCTGTAAGTGCATAGGGTTTATTATTTAATTAGTTGTAAGAGTTGGTCATGAGGAATTGTTTAAAACCCAGACTGGACCTTGACCAAAACCATTGTCCAACCACTTGTTTAACCAGTCAGATCCACTCTTGCCCGTTGCACGCAGGAATTTACTCAATCTAAAATCATAAAAGGTCCGAGGTATTAACAAGTGAGATACTGTTAACATAGTGGTTATAGTGTTTGATTTTTGAGCAGAAGATATAGTTCGAGCTTTGACAGGTGTATTTGCATTTTTTTTTTCACAAATCAGTTGATGGTTTTATTGAATCGGGCTTATTGTGAGCTAGCCTGTTTTTAGTCCGTTTTAGGACCTAATTTGAGTTAGCTTTCAAATGAGTCCAAGGTCGTAAAATTTTAGATCCTCCCATATCTTTCAAACGATCCCAAGATCAGAAAATTCTGATATCATTTGAATTGGTTGTAGTTGATTTATGAGAAGCCTATATGATTATGAGGGGATTAGAGAAACTTTAGTTATTTTTAATTTTCATTAATGATTAAAATTGAGAATTAGGAATATATTATGTTTCTTTTGCTTTAGAGAAAGTATATAAGCGTGTCCATAGTTTTATGAATAATCGCTTGAAATTTTGGGGTTTTTATGCCCGGGAAGATTCACTTGCTTTGGGACTTGGGAGTGACTCCCTATAATACTATTGGGTGCGATGCTCAACCCAAGCATGGTCTGTCTGATGGTATGTACATACAAAGCAAGTGATGCTTTGAATCTCGTTGGTGCTTGCTAATAATTGTTGGTGGCACAATGCTATCATGTGTGGTAAGATCTAACTCTGTCGATCTAGTAGTTTATTGGCGAAATACTATTGGGCATGATGCTCAACCCAAGCATGGTCTGTCTGATGGTACATACATAGAAGCAAGAGAAGCTTTGAATCTGGTTGGTGTGCTAATAATTGTTGATGTGTGGTAAGATCTAACTCTGTTAATCTAGTAGTTTATTGGCGAAATTATTTCCTTTATCCTTTCTCTGCGTATTAAGCTGAGGTTGAAGGCTGATTGAGACCCTCCAACAACAGTCAAGGGCCTGCTCCTGCACCACTGTTTTTATATTATCAGTTATCATTGTTTGTTAATGTTGCCATGCATTATAATGTAAAAAATAAAGGAAGTAGAATCGTATGATTTTGACTTGTGTGGTCCTGTTATGAACATCGCGAATGTGTTTATGGTATCTTCTCTGCATATCGAGCTGAGGTTGAAGGCTGATTGAGACCCTCCAACAACAGTCAAGGGCCTGCTCCTGCACCACTGTTTTTTGTATTATCAGTTATCATTATAATGTAACAAGTAAAGGAAGTAGAGTCATATGATTTTGACTTGTGCAGTCCTGTTATGAACATCGTGTAGCATGTGTTTATGGTATTTTCTGTTGTTAGCAGTGTGTTATCATATAGACAATTTCAATTATATTCACAATTCCTGTATTTAGATTTTAGTCTAATGTTTTTTTTTTTCCTTACAGAGTACAGCAGATGGAGTAAGCAGTTTGAGGAGCAGCAGAATCAATCTTGTTGATCTTGCTGGATCAGAAAGACAGAAACTGACAGGTGCGGCAGGAGATCGTTTGAAGGAAGCAGGGAATATTAATCGTTCCCTTTCTCAGCTTGGGTATGAGGTTTCTATTCACAAAATGTAGATTATTTTTTCCTTGTTGTTTTGAAGGGCCTACTAAATTTTATTTAGAAATGATGTAAGCAAAGCATCCAAAATAAACAATACCGAGCGACAATCCAGTCTGATCAAGCCTCTTATAATCTCACAATCCTGTTTGAATGTCAAAAAACTGGATTCCATCTGTGTGTGCAAGTGGTCAGTTACTGTATCGCTCTGATTCAACAGAGGGTTTTATGTGACATGATTTTCGTTTCTTTTATTAAAATCTACTGCTGTTATGTAAACAAGCAATATTGTGCATGTGTTTGTCAGAGTTGCATTCTTGCTGGAAAGATTTTTATTTTTATTTTTCTTTCCTATGCTGATGGCTGTTAACTGGGACTTGCAGGAACTTGATAAATATTCTTGCGGAAGTTTCCCAATCAGGAAAGCAAAGGCATATTCCATATAGAGATTCCAGGCTGACATTCTTATTACAGGAATCATTGGGTGGCAATGCAAAACTGGCAATGATTTGTGCTATTTCACCATCACAAAGGTAATTATTTCTAATCTGTCAGCGAGAGTGTTTCTTCTAGCACCCTTTTCTCACGTTTTCCTTCTTCATTTGTGATATGTGCAGCTGTAAGAGTGAAACATTGAGCACTTTGAGATTTGCACAACGTGCAAAAGCCATAAAGAACAAGGCGGTTGTGAATGAAGTTACCCAGGATGATGTGAAAGCCATGCGAGAACTCATACGCCAACTGAAGGTATTGTGGGCCCCCAAAACATCTAGCATGCTCTTTGATATCAAATCTTGCTTTTGAAATTTCATTGACCCTAAAACATGTAAATATGTTGTGTTTTGACATGGTTGACAGGATGAGCTTCAAAGAATAAAGTCCAATGGTGTTTATTCAACTGGATGGGATGCACATAGGAGCTTGAATCTTTTGAGGTTGAGTCTCAATCGTCCGGCAACATTGCCTCGTGTGGAAGATGACAGTGATGAGGAGATGGAAATTGATGAGGAAGACGTTGAGAAGCTTTGTCTTCAAGTAGGTTTGCAATCAGCTGCGTTTCATGATGTGGACAAGTTGCATGTCCGGTCAGAAACTGCCTGTGAAGGATTGAAAACTTCGAAGGAGAAGGATTTTCCTACAAGTGTTTGTGGCAGCAATCAAGACATTGAAGAGGCTGATGTCAATATGGAAGACTGTCAATCAGAAATGGCTTCTGACCAAGTCAATGAGCACGTAATCACTGCTGGCCATGAAGAGGCTGTTGCAAATGCCCCAGTTTTTCCCAGTCCTGATATCCTAAATCCCCCAGATCATGAAGGTAACGACAATGAAAAACATATGGTCCATACAACAACCAGTTTACTTGACGGTGGTTCTGGGGGAGAACCAGTTGAGGAAAAGCTTTTGGCGTCCCCAGACTGTAGTTTGCTTAATGGAGGATCAGTTGATGAGCCGGTGGACGAAAAAGCCTCCACATGTGTAGAGCCTGTGGAGCTGGTGGACGAAAAAGCCTCCACATGTGTAGGGCCTGTGGACGAAAAACCCTCCACATGTGTAGTGCCTGTGGAGGAAAAAGCTTCTACGCAGGTGGACTCTAAACCAGCACTTGGAGATTCTCCAGATATTACAGTCGAAGATCCACCTCAGAATTCTCCCACTTCTCTTAGCATTGTACCATGTGAGTCATCACCAGTCCTGCGGTCTCCACCATTGAGCGTCTCACCCAGAGTTGATCACAATAGCAGGAAAAGCCTTAGGACATCATCGACATTAACAGCATCTGGGAGAGATGCTGCAAAGGACATCAATTCATCAACATTAACAGCAGGAACAAAGCCATGTCTTGCACAGTCACTGAGAAATAGTTCTTCCAATGCTCTCTCCTCTCGACCAATTATGAATTCCCTCATGCCAACCGAAAACCTGGCAGCTAGCCTCCATCGTGGTCTTCAAATTATCGACAGTCACCAGCAGAGTTCGGCTTTGAGGCTATCTTCTCTTAGGTTTTCATTTAAACCTGTGGATCTCAAGCCATTTCTGCCAGTCGAGAAGGTTGACGTGGGCGTGCAAACTCTTCTGGAAGAGCCAGAAATGCTGGAAAATACAACAGAATTCTTGTGCAGTTATTGCAAGACAAGAATACCTCAGCTCGAATGCAACAAAGAGGCTAACAATACTACCGAATTACCATTGGTACCTGTTGAGGAATCACAGGTTACTGAAAAATCCAAGAAGCAAGTACCCAAAGTACGTTTAAAACCATCATTAGAATAAGAGTCACATTAACATGCGCATGGAGACGTGTGTTCTCAACTGGTAGTTTCTGTGTTGCCGTTCTGCAGCTTCTGCTAGTCTAATGAGCAACCATCTCTTTTTTGCTCCCACAGGCAGTGGAGAAGGTCTTGGCAGGAGCCATCAGGAGAGAAATGGCACTTGAAGAATATTGTTCGAGGCAAGCTGCGGAAATTACACAACTAAACCGTTTGGTAAGTTATTTGTTTCACTTTCAATTTATTTATTCATTTATTTATATTGCTTCTCATAATATTTCGGCATTTGTTTC
Source organism: Magnolia changhungtana (assembly GCA_030180095.1). Taxonomy (NCBI): domain Eukaryota; kingdom Viridiplantae; phylum Streptophyta; class Magnoliopsida; order Magnoliales; family Magnoliaceae; genus Magnolia; species Magnolia changhungtana. The sequence goes on along the minus strand of JASAUF010000218.1, from coordinate 3,675,905 downwards.
AGGTCCAACAATACAAGCATGAACGTGAGTGCAATGCAATAATTGAACAGACACGTGAGGATAAAATCCGTCGTCTTGAGGCCCTTATGGATGGTGTTTTACCCACAGAGGATTTCATGGAGGAAGAGTTTGTGTCGCTTGCAAATGAGCACAAGGTATGCTAGGTTATGCATTTTTGTCTTTTGTCTGACTTGGATTGTTTTTCATTGGTTTCTTTAGTCGATATCTTTAAAAAGAATCAAATTGCTCTATTAATAATGTGCTGTTTGGCATCCACACAGCTTCTGAGAGAGAAATATGAGAACCATCCCGAGGTGCTTAGGACAAAAATTGAGTTAAAAAGGGTTCACGACGAGCTGGATGGGTATCGAAACTTCTTTGATATGGATGAGAGGGATGTCTTAATGGAAGAAATTCAGCATTTGAGGAGCCAGTTGCAGTATTACGTAGACTCTTCAGTTTCACCCATGCCTACTCGAAAACGGGGTCCTTTGCTTCAGTTGACCTATCCAAGTGAACCCACTTCAGCTCCTCTTGGTACGATCCCAGAATCTACTGAAGAAACCGCTGAGGAAAAATTTGAACAGGAGAGGCGTTGTTGGACTGAGAGAGAGAGCAAATGGATCTCTCTTTCTGAAGAACTGAGGCTTGAGCTGGAAGCAAGCAAATCTCTTGCAGGAAAACAGAAGCAAGAGCTCGACTCCGAGAAGAAATGCTCAGAGGAGCTGAAAGAGGCACTGCAAATGGCAATGCAGGGTCACGCTCGCATTCTTGAGCAGTATGCAGATCTTCAGGAGAAACACATTGCTTTGCTTGCAAGGCATCGGAGGATTACGGATGGGATAGAAGATGTAAAAAGAGCAGCCACAAAAGCAGGAGTCAAGGGTGCTGAATCTAGGTTCATTAATTCCCTTGCTGCTGAAATTTCAGCCTTGAAAGTGGAAAGAGAGAAGGAGAGACGGTACTTCAGAGACGAAAACAAAGGACTTCAATCTCAGCTGAGGGATACTGCTGAAGCTGTACAGGCTGCTGGCGAACTGCTCGTGCGCCTTAAAGAAGCTGAAGAAGCTGCTGCAGTTGCACAAGTGAGTAACTGAAACTTTTGGTTGCATGACTGTGCATGTGTGAACATGCTCATGTGTATGCATGCATGTGTATGTGGTCATTTCCATTAGTGTGAGCATGCATTACATGGCATGGAGTCTGACAGGAGACTAGAGAATCCGACATGATGACATTTTCCATCTTATAAGGAAACAGATTAGTACAGAAAAGCTTTTATAGTAGAAAGCTCTGGTTAGATGGCCAGAAATGCCAAAAATAAATAAATAAAACTAATAAAGCTGTTTGCCTAATAGATGCCAATGCGTTTCTGCATGCGTGTGCAGACGTGCGCAACAGATGCATTGGGCATGGCTATCCTTTATAAGAAAAATGTCCTTCTAATGCATTGGTTAGTTCTTTTCAAAGTTTCTGTCTCATCAATGATATTGACATCAATAAACCATAGATTGTCTAGAATGCTATATTTTCAATAATACCAGGCAAACCCCATTTCTGCTTGCAAAATACTTGTGTTCCTCACTTTGGCCCACATCCTGCCGGCACGTTTGCATAACTACCATAAAACAGAAGTTTAAAATAAGACGTTTCTTACATTGCATCATGTCCTGCATTAGCATCATATCCAGTCAATTTCGCTACATTTGCTATTGTTTTTCACAGGATGGTGGTGGGACCCATACAAGTATTATTAGCATGATTAGAACATTAGAGTTGCATTAAGTATTAATTTCCTTTTCCAACCCCAACATCTTGCAGAAGCGGGCCACATTGGTGGAGCAAGTGGCTGAAAAAGCTCACCGAGAAATTGATGAGTTGAAGAAGAGACATGAAAGAGAGATCAGCACTCTGAACCAGTTCCTGGCAGAGTCTCGCCTGCCCAAGGAAGCATTGAGACCCACGTATGATGATGCCGACGTGCCCACCAGATACGATGGGGGGGCGAATGATCAACGGTGGAGACAAGAATTTGAGCCGTTATATGATGGGCGAGACAGTGAATTCTCAAGAATAGCTGAGCCTTCGTCATGGTTTACTGGGTATGATAAATGCAACATATAGAAACTGTTACTTGGGAGGCAAGCAGAATCGTGTATGTATGTAAAATCGACATCTTTTCTACAACTTGGCAGCCGCGGGATCTCTTGCTGACCGTGAGGGCTGATTGAAAGGTCTTAGAGCGGCCGAAAAACAAGCAGCTCTTGATCCCATGCTTCAGGGCCAAGAACTTGGTTGTTATATGTATGTATTTCTAATGTGGGTTTTGCAAGATTTAGTGGAATGTGGAAATAACAAAATGATTGAAGTATTACTGAGGTTGATTCTTGTCTTCAATTTTCATCAGTAAGCAGCAGCTGAAAAATGGGTGACTCCTGAAAAATGATCTCTTTGCTAATTAGTTCTCACTTCTCTCACTCCATCATGCGGACCGCAACTTAAAAAAAGGTCTTTCAGCGGCTCAAAAACGACGACTTCTGATGCATTCTCTGGAGCTGAACTTGGTTGTTATATGTATTTCAAATGCAGGTTTTGTGACCTTTAGTGGAATGCTGAAATAACAAAATGATTGAGCTTCATGGAGATTGATTTTTCACCTTTAATCTTCATCGGGTAAACAACTGCTCTGAAAAACGAGCGGGTCCTGTGAATCAATGCTTCTGAGTGGGGTTTGGTTATTTTGTGTTTTTCTAATGTGGGTTTAGAAATGGATGGTTGAAGCATTTTGGAGATTGGTTTTTCCTTCCAGCTCAAGGGCAGGGCGCCTGTGCAGCAAAACACTGCAGCCCACATCATGTGAGTGTGACATCCACTCTATCCATCATTTGCACCAGCTAATGTTAAGACATGACCCCAAAAATAAGGCTGATCTATAACTCAAGTGGGCCACAAACGCACGGAAAAGTTGGGACGCCCGCCTGTGGACCACCGAAGTTTTGGAAATAATTCCGAGGGCGCGCATTTCCTTCAACACTATTTCCAATCATGTGTTCCTCATCACCGATGAGACTGATTTTTGGGACCTAGACCCCAAAAAATGGGAGAACTAATCCAAGAGAAACAGTTTCAACGTTGAGCATTGACTTGTACAATGTTTCCAATCACAATCATGGATGGGGCTGTTCTTTGGGACCTAGACCTAAAATGCTATTGGTTGTCTGGGATGTATTTCACATAAACATCACAGGGGCCCACTTGAGCCGCCCCCATTTGCTGGCACAGCCAACCCAACCAGGCATTAAGAAAGATAAAAACAAGATTAATGAGGCAGTTGTTTGTAAAATTTCCTATTATCTTTTTTTTTTTTTCCTTCTCAATTCGAACCAGAAAATGCAGAAAGAATCATCGAAAGAAAAAGAAAGAATACATATTAAAAATGGAAAGCAATGGAAGAAAGAAAGGTGATGGAAACAGAACCTTCGCTGAACGTGTCTTCACTCCAACTGAAAGAGAGAGAGAGGATTTACCTGAGAGATCGAGACAGAGAGAGATGGACAGGTGAAGTTCTTTCAAAATAAAAGACTCCATTCCGGCGTTTGCGTCCTCTCTATCTCTTTCTCTCAGGAGAGTGGACCATAAAACAGCTGTACCCTTTAATCTGGGTATCGTCATGAAATGCACAAACTATTGATCTTTATTTAACAATACTTTCAGGGCCAATCGACCGCTATGTCAGTTGAATTCATCCATTTCGCAAGAAAATGCAGGTCTCCGATTCAAAATTGTGAATTTAAGATTTGTTTTCTTCCTATTTTTAGAAATTTCTGTTTTTATCGTATCTTAAAAAAAAAAAAAAAGGATTTTCGTCTTTTTTAGAATTTTGTAATAATGCCGGAATGCTCCGGTAAGATTTATTTGGATGTTTTTATTTTTGACAAATTAGGTTTTGGAGAGAAATTTTTATTATTTTGAGTAATTTCCAATTAGGGGTTATGTTTTCTTTATTAGTGGTGTAATCGAGAAAGAACTACTCTCGTGGATTCAAGGTTTTGATTAGCTGGGGAAGATGGTGATCTTCTTCTTGTTTCTTATACGCTCTTTCATCGTTGGGTCTTGTGTTGTTGTCAGATATGGGCCTTAGGGTACTTGGCCCATCTTTGCCAGCATAAAGCCCCACCTGAAATCTTGCCAAGTCACCTTACCACTGCTCAAGGTGGTGAGGATGTCCCTACCTAATTTGCATCCACAAACTTCTTGTTTTCATAGTGCTTAGGCAATTGGCGTCCTACCGATGAAAATAGAACCTTTCAAAAATAAACCCTCTTGAACTGTACATCATCTCATGCGACCTGCGACTTGATAAATTTCAAATAATTTTACATTCTATTCCATCCATCTCAGGCCTAGGAATTGTGCATGGTCGGTCGCATATGACAAGGACGTCAATCCCTGGGAATTGTTAACTTATATCAATAGTAGGGCCCAAAAAACGTAAGACTTAGATCATTTGACCATGCATCAATGCACATGAATTGCTAGTCATAGGCAATATGGACTCTTATTGCTTGTGTGTTAGATTAGGCAAAGAAATACAAAGAATAAAATTTATCTAATACAGAAAAGAATTTGATTTTAAATTCTTCGAATTTAGGATAAAGGGCTGAACGAAGAGGTTACTTCGAAAATTTTCCACCATAAGAAAAACCAAGCATGAAAGCCATAATTGAAAGAAGAATCAAACTGGAGAAACCAAAAGTACTTAAATTGATGATTTTGATAGAAAAACACATATCCCAAGCCTTTACAGTCTCAATAATTATAATAAAAACAACCATCATAAGAAAATTTTATTTACCCGAGCTTATAAAGTTTATCTATTCCCCATTTTAGCGAAGAAATAATATTGAAAGTTGTGATTGTTTAATAGGTAATTTCTGAAAAATTTTCCTCAATAAAAGCATTTGATTTGAATATTTTCCAAGTCCTGAAGAACTTTGGAATAGTATTCTTGAATTTTACAATATGATGGGGGTATCAAGTATTCACCTCCTCCTGGAGGAATTATTTTGTTATTATTTGATGAATTGTATATAATAGATTTTTTGACCTGGAATGTATGTACTTTGGGTCATCTACCTCATTTAACTGTTAAGAATAATATCATCTCCTATGATTGTATTTTTGGCAATGCCTTTTACCTCCGTCTGAAGAGGAGGTTCCTCTCATTAGGGATCTTGCGCCGATGTTGGCCATCTGTGTAAAAGGAAAAAAGGAACAGAGGTTTTTTAGCCTTTTATAAATTCAAACTTAGCCATCCAGTGAAGATTTTCTTTGATGCTAGATTTTTTGCATCTTTATGGAGATGTCTTTTATGCTTCTGCAATCAATTTTTAGAAGAAATCCTTGATTTAAAAGATCAAATTGAAATTTATTGATATAATAAATAATTATTAAAATTTCTTTCTTAATTGTAGAATATTTCCATTGGGTTTCATTCCACGAGCTAGATGTAAATTTCACTAATTGTTCATTATTATTTATTTATTTTCTTTAGTTTTCCATCATATCCTATGTTTGAGGCATCTGCCCTTTGTGTTAACAGTTTTTCATAATCTGTTGTCCAAGCTAGAGAGGGTTATTTTTTCACCTTTGTGTAACTGTGTTAACAGTTTTGTTCTTGCACCAGATTATAATAAAAATATAAAACTTAGTTAAGACAACCTAAGAATCTTTGTGGTTGAGATTTCTTTCTCATCTCCTCAGGGAATTTATTTGGGAATTGAATAACCTTACTTATTGGGGGTGATCCTACCTGGGGATATCTTATGACCTAAAAAATTAATTTATGTTTGAAACAATTTTATTTTTCTTGTGGATATTATTAAGCTATCTTTATTTATGACTTTGGTAAACACATTTAAATGTTTTGAATGCTGACCTAAGGGCCCATTTGGCCAGGCGGATTGGAAGGGATTGGATGGTATTGGAAGGGATTGGAAGTTAAATCCCGGGATTGGCCGGGTGTGCCAAACAGACTAGGTGATCTGATCCCGGGATATAGCAATCCCATGGATCTTAAGACAATGCACTGACAACATCATCATTACCTTTAAATCCTATCCAATCCACCCTAATCCGTTCAAATTTGCCTGGGACGTGTTTGGTTCGAGGGATTGGAAGGGATGGGAAGGTTTAATCCTGGGATAGGCCGGGATTGGCCGGGCGTGCCAAACAGACTCAATATAGCAATCCCATGGATCTTAAGACAATCCACTGACAACACCATCATTGCCTTGAAATCCATGCCATCCACCCTACTACCATTCAATCCCATGGATCTGTAAAAGGATTCAATCACTGTCTACTGATGAAGATTTAAAGGAGAAAACCAATCTTTGTTATTTGGGAATTCCACTAAACATCACAAAAACTGCATTAGAAATACAGATAATAACCAAATCCTGCTCAGAAGCATTGATTCACAGGAGCCGCTCGTCTTTCAGAGCTGCTGTTTACCAATGAAGATTACCGATGAAAAATCAGTCTCTATAACACTCAATCATTTGTTATTTCATCATTCCACCAAACAGCACTATAAACGTGCATTACAAATACATATAACAAAAATTCAGCTCTGAAGCATGGATCAGGAGTCGTTCGTTTTCTGAGCCGCTCAAAGACCTTTCAGTCATAGTCCACACAATGGGCGAGAGAAGTGAGAAGTGAGAACTGATTAACAAGGATTTTTTTTTCTCAGGAGCCGCCTGTTTTTCAGCTGCTGCTTGCCGATGAAGATTATAGGCGGAAATCAAATACCATAATACTTCAATCATTTGTTATTTCGGCATTCCATTAAACCTCAAAAAACCCACATTAGAAATACATACATATAACAACCCAAGTTCTCAGCCCCAAAGCATATGGCATCAGGAGCCACCCGTTTTTCAGCTGCTGAAAGACCTTTCGATCAGGCCTTGCAATCAGCAAGAGATCCCACATCTGCCGAGTTGTAAAAAAGATGTCGATTATACATACATACATCGCTGTGCCTGCCGCCAGTAACAGTTTCTATATGTTGCACTTATCATACCCGGTAAACCATGACGAAGGCTCAGCTATTCTTGAGAACTCGCGGTCTCCTCCATCATAGAACGGCTCAAACTCTTGTCTCCACCGTTCATCACTCTCCCCTCCATCATATCTGGTGGGCACATTGGCATCATCGTGCATGTGTCTCAGCGCTTCCTTGGGCAGACAAGACTCTGCCAGGAACTGGTTCAGTGTGCTGATCTCTCTTTCATGCTTCTTCTTCAACTCATCAATTTCTTGGTGAGCTTTTTCAGCCACTTGCTCTGCCAATGTGGCCCGCTTCTGCAAGATGTCGGGGTCAGAAATAGACATTAATACTTAATACAGTTCTTTGTACTAATGAAACATTAATGCAGCTCTAATGATCTTCTAATCATGTGGTAAAATCATTTATGGATAATGATACGTGTATGGGTCCCACCACCATCCTTCTAATCATGTATGGATAATAATCATTTATGGATAGACAGTATTGATAAAACCAAGGTATTAATACGAAAACAAACAGAAATGGTACAGGACCCTGTTTAGCAATTTGTTCTATTGTTATCTATACTGCTTTACAGTATCTGAGTATATATCTGAGATAGCTATCCTAGCAAAATCAACTTATTGGCTAGAATACAGAGATGCTTGTATGGAGCAACTGTACCAACATGATTACTGGTTAACTAATGTTGCAGGGATATTGTCTGCGACTCTGTGTGCTAGTGTGGTAGCGATATGGCATAGATGTGAGGCCCAGCCATCCAACCTGTCCGTCAGATGCATCACCTAATATTAAGCCCAGGTGCCAAAAATCATCTGGAGTAAACACTCAAGTGCGCCACAACATAGGGAACAATGAAATATGGGACACCCACCCTTGATTTACACAGGAGCCAACCTGAATTTCTAAGCAGCCTGACTCTTCATCCAGACTCATCCAGACCAGATGAAAATCTGAATAGCCTGGATTTCGTATATACAACACGATGGGCCCTCCACAAAAATCAAGGGTGGATGTTCCCTCCCAACTTGTTGTTGCCTTGTGTGTGGCCCACCTGATTCACGTATCAGCCTGATTTTATGGAGCTGGGGTTGACATGCACAGAGCCATATGACGTGCATGTTGAATTTTTTGCATGCGTCACGTGGGCTGCCCCTTTTGTGAATTACTAATACTTTTTTCATGGGTGCAGACATGCTAGATGGGACATAGGTTGCTGTATCTGTATCTGTATCTGTATCTGTATCATGAGTTTTGGGAAGTTCAAAGTCAAATCCCCGTCCTTGAAATCCATAGTCTAGGCAATATTTCCCAGACTAAGCAACAGGTGCAGGATGTGATGCACAGATTGAGACATGAATTGACCAGCACGCATTCATGCACATACAAATGGAAATGCCAACATAGATATGCATGCACACACGATTATGTTCATGCATGCACATACAAATGAAAATGCCAACATAGACATGCATGCACACACAATTATGTTCACATGTGCACAATCATCCAGCCAAAATTTTCGGTTACTCACTTGCCCGACTGCAGCAGCTTCTTCTGCTTCTTTAAGGCGCACTAGCAGTTCGCCAGCAGCCTGTACAGCTTCAGCAGTATCCCTTAGTTGAGATTGAAGTCCTCTGTTTTCATCTCTGAAGTACCGCCTCTCCTTCTCTCTTTCCACTTTCAGAGCTGAAATTTCAGCAGCAAGGGAATTAATGAACCTAGATTCAGCACCCTTGACTCCTGCTTTTGCAGCTGCTCGTTTTACATCTTCTATCCCATCTGTAATCTTCCGATGCCTTGCAAGCAAAGCAATGTGCTTCTCCTGAAGATCTGCATACTGCTCAAGAATGCGAGCATGACTCTGCATTGCCATTTGTAGTGCCTCTTTCAGCTCCTCTGAGCATTTCTTCTCAGAGTCAAGCTCTTGCTTCTGTTTTCTCGCAAGAGATTTGCTTGCTTCCAGCTCAAGCCTCAGTTCTTCAGAAAGAGATATCCATTTGCTCTCTGTCTCAGTCCAATGACGCCTCTCCTGTTCAAATTTGTCCTCAGCAGTTTCTTCAGTAGATTCCTGGGTTTCTTCAGTAGATTCTGGGATCATACCAAGAGGAGCTGGAATGGGTTCGCTTGGATATGTCAACTGAAGCAAAGGACTCCGTTTTCGATGTGGCATGGGTGAAACTGAAGAGTCTATGTAATACTGCAACTGGCTTCTCAAATGCTGAATTTCTTCCATTAAGACATCCCTCTCGCCCATATCAAAGAAGTTTTGATACCCATCCAGCTCATCTTGAACTCTTTTTAACTCGATTTTTGTCCTCAGTACCTCAGGATGGTTCTCATATTTCTCTCTCAGAAGCTATTTAGATGCCAAATAACACATTATTAATTGAGAAATTTGAATAAAAAAGAAAAGATATTGCGGACTAAAGCAACCAATGAAAAACAACAAGTCAAATTAAAAAGCAGGATCTAGCATACCTTGTGCTCATTTGCAAGAGACACAAACTCTTCCTCCATGAAATCCTCTGTGGGTAAAACACCATCCATAAGGGCCTCGAGACGATGGATTTTATCCTCCCGTGTCTGTTCAATTATTGCATTGCATTCACGTTCGTGCTTGTATTGTTGGACCTGAAACAAATGCTGAAATATTACGAGAAGCAAAAAAGTAGATATCCTACATTACGACAATCTTGAAACTGACACAAATAGCTTACCAAACGGTCGAGTTGTGTAATTTCCGCAGCTTGCTTGGCACAATATTCATCAAGTGCCATTTCTCTCCTGATGGCTCCTGCCAAGACCTTCTCCACTGCCTGTGGGGGCAAAAGAAATGTGTACTCATCAGACTAGCAGAACCTCAGCCCAACAACTACAATTTTCAAGAATGTGTGTGCATGCGTGTTATTGTCATTCTGTTGATGGTTTTAAACGTACTTTTGGTACTTGCTTCTTGGATTTTTCTGTAACCTGTGATTCCTCAACAGGTACTAACTGCAGTTCAGTAGTATCATTAGCCTCTTTGTTGCATTCAAGCTGAGGTGTTCTTGTCTTGCAATAACTGCACACGAATTCTGATACATCTTCCAGCATTTCTGGCTCTTCCAGAAAAGTTTGAATGCCCACATTAACCTTTTTGACTGACAAAACTGGATTGAGATCCAGAGGTTTAAATGGAAACCTGAATGAAGATTGCCTCAAACCCAAACTCTGCTTGTGACTGTCGATAATTTGAAGACCACGATGAAGGCTAGCTGCCAGGTTTGTGGTTGGCGCGAGGGAATTCATAATTGTTTCAGAGGAGAGAGCATTGGAAGAACTATTTCTCAGTGACCGTGCAAGATATGGCTTCGTTCTTGCCGTTAATGTCGATGACTTAATGTCGTCTGCTACATCGCTCCCAGATGCTGTTAATGTCAATGATGTCCTAAGACTTTTCCTGCTGTTGTTATCGACTCTGGGTGAGGCACTTAGTGTTGGAGATCGCAGGACTGGTGATGAATCACATGGCACAATGCTAAGGCTATTGGGAGAATTCTGAGGTAGATCTGCAAGTATATCCAGAGAATCTCCAACTGTTGGTTTAGAGTCTACCTGTGCAAAGGCCTTTTCCTCCAAAGTCTCCACACATGTGGAGCCTTTTTCTTCCACAGGCTCATCAAGTGATCCTCCATTAAACAACTTACAGTCTGGGGACATCAAAAGCTTTTCCTCAATTGGATCTCCCGCAGAACTACTGTCAAGTAAATCAGTTGTTGTATGGACCATGTGCTTTTCATTGTTATTACCTTCATGACCATTTAGGATGTCACGGCTGGGTAAAACTGGGACATTTGCAACAGCCACTTCGTGCTCATTGACTTCATCAGATGCCATTTCTGCTTGACAGTCTTCCATATTGACATCAGCCTCCTCGATGTCTTGCTTGCTGACACAAACATTTATAGAAAAGTCCTCCTTTGAAGCTTTCAATCCTTCACAGGCTATACCTTCTGACTGGACAGGTAGCTTGTCCACATTGTGAACATGTTCTCTGAAGGTAGCTGATTGCAGACCTACTTGAAGACAAAGCTTCTCAACATCTTCCTCATCAATTTCCATCTCCTCATCACTGTCATCTTCCACACGAGGCAATGTTGCTGGATGATTGAGGCTTAACCTCAAAAGATTCAAGCTTCTACGTGCATCCCATCCAGTTGAATAAGCACCATTGGACTTTATTCGTTGAAGCTCATCCTGTCAACCGTATCAAACACACAACCGACTTAATGTTTTAACATCGCTGAAAATTCAAAGAGCACAATACTATATGTTTGAGGGCCCCACAATACCTTCAGTTGGCGTATGAGTTCCCTCATGGCTTTCACATCATCCTGGGTGACTTCATTCACAACCGCTTTGTTCTTTATGGCCTTTGCGCGCTGTGCAAATCTCAAAGTGCTGAATGCTTCACTCTTACAGCTACATATATCACAAATTAAGCAAGGAAAAGTGTGAGAAATGGTTGTTAGAAGCAATTTTATTTTTGACAGACTAAGAAAGAATTACCTTTGTGCTGGCGAAATTGCACAAATCATTGCCAATTTTGCATTGCCACCCAAAGATTCCTGTAATAAGAATGTCAACCTGGAATCTCTATATGGAATGTGCCTTTGCTTTCCTGATTGGGAAACTTCTGCAAGAATATTTATCACGTTCCTGCAAGTCCCAGTTAACAGCCATCAGCATAGAGATTTTTTTTCCCCACCAAGGATGCAACTCCCACACACACATGCACAATATTGCTTGTCATGCACACATAACAGTACTAGATTTTTATAAAAGAAACCAAGATCATGTCATATAAAACACTATGTTGAATTAGAACAATACGGTAATTGACCACTTGCACATTTGGATGCAAGAAGATTAGGTTCAGTAACCATCCACCCAACCTTAAGCTAATAATGTTACATATGTTTTAAAAAAGTAGATGTCAACATAGCAAAGACCAAAAAATTTCTGATATCATTGCATCAGCAATGTGGAGATGAGATGTGTAAGGGTAGTTCAGATGGGCTTTGTTTAGCCTGGTATTTCAGTAAAAGCAGAAAATACTGACAGCTAGAACAGTTCTTAACAAATAAAGTGGCTCCAGCACGCCATACATCAATGTATTCAGGAAAGCGAGCATAACAGGACCAAAGGTCATCTGTTTCGTAGTCCATTTTTAAATCAGTATTGATTGGAACCTTAACAGTAGCCTAAAATATTAGTTACTTGAAATGCTACTTTTGGGGAACGTATCTGTTCCATTTTCAAGGATAATCTGGCATTCTCTCCACTACTCGTTGCATCAAAGCAAGCTAACCCACATTCATTGTAAAGTGAGTACAACTAACACTAGCAATACAACATGGAAAAAAGCCCCCTAACACCTTGAAAATTGATATTCTTAAGCAGTTCATCCTTTGGAATCCACCGTTTTGACAATAAAATAGGATGATGAAATCATAAGAGGGTTTATCAGATTGGATCATGAATTAGATAGCCTCACATGTTCCTCTTCAGGTAGTAACTAGTAAGTCACTTTTTTTTTACTCATATATATATATATATATATATATGAATTAAAAAAAAAAAAAAGAGTATCAAAACACCTAGAAATACATTTGATGATACAAGCCATACCCATGGCTTGTATCTTCTTTAGCATTATCATCTTTATGGAGTGACAAAAGAGTGGTTGCTCAGTATCGATTTTGGCTGCTTTGCTTAGATAATTTCTTAATAAAATATTTTGGCCACTTAAAAAAAAAAAGTATCAAATAATCTACATTTTACAAATAAATAGTCATACCCAAGCTGAGAAAGGGAACGATTAATATTCCCTGCTTCCTTCAAACGATCTCCTGTTGCATCTGTCAATTTCTGTCTTTCTGATCCAGCAAGATCAACCAGATTGATTCTGCTGGTCCTCAAACTGCTTAGTCCATTTGCTGTGCTCTGTAGATTTTTTTTTTATATAAAAAAAAAAAAAAAAACAACTCTTAGACTAAATATGGCAACTGTGCAATATAATTCAAATTGCCTACGTGAAAACACACTGCCAGTCGGAGAAGCTATAATCACATGCTTCACAATGTCTATAACATGACCACACAAGTCAAAAGCATACAACTCTACTTTCTTAATTTGTAACGTCCTAATGCATGGCAACAGAAACAACCAATAATAACAGACATTACAAAAACGGTGGCGCATGAGCAGACCTTTGACTGTTGAATGGTCTCAATCAGCCTGCAATCTCATTGCTTTACTCTGAGAATGGATAAGTGCAATAATTTCACCAATAAATTACTACTAGATTTGCAGATTTAGATCTTATGACATGTTTGGATAGCATTGAGCCATCCAATAATGACTAGCACACACCAACGAGATTCAAAGCATCATACCTTTGTATGAGCGTAGCATCAGACCATGCTTGTGTTGAGCATCACAACCAATAATAGTCTTAAGAGGAATCACTCCCAAAACAAGTGAATCCTCCTGGGGATAAAAAAAACTCCAAATTTTCATACAACTATTCATGAAAAAGTCTCTAAAGCAGAAAAAATCCTAATGTAATTTTAATCCTTTATTTTAACAATTAATAATCGTAAAAAATACTAGAGCATCCCTAACCAATAACCATAAAGGCTTTTCATAAATTAACTGTAACTTAATCAAATGATATTGGAATTTTATGATCATGGGTTCGTTTGAAAGATATAGGACCTATAATTTTATGATCTCGGACAGCTTGAAAACTAACTCAATCGAACAAAGAATGGACTAAAAACAGGCTAGCTCACTGTAAACAAGGTTCAATAAAGTTCTCAACTTTTTTGTGAAAAAAAAAAGGAATACACCGGTCAAAGCTTGAAGCCATATCTTGTATGTGAAAATCAAAAGCTCTAATTTTTCTCTACTTCAAAATCACTTGTTAATACCTTGTACTTTTTTATGATTTTTAGATTGAGTAAATTCCCAAAGTCAAATGGGTCATGGTTCAGATATATGTCTAGCCTGGGTTCCAAAACATTATTCTTGACTAACTCTAACAACTAATTGATGAGGGCATCCGAGCACCTACACGAGTTTATCAGCGGAGGAGGAGGAGAGCTGAGGCCCCAACCCCAATTTCATTATGGTTGGATGATCATTACATGTGGCCCAGTGGACCCTCGAGTTTTTAGCTATGTTAAAGACCCTACATGCATGGTTGTGCATCTTTGAAGACCTCACATTGGGAAGATGCATGTGGGTTGCTTATTTAGAGCTGATTGATACATCTTTGGATTGTTTGGATGTCACCCAACCTGATCTGGACCACATTTGGATGTTATAAACATTAGACCATGCCGTTGGATATCTTGGACACATCAGTTTGGTGATCCGGACCGTTGGATATGTTTGGAGACTCTAGTTTAGGTATACAAACACTAGTCTACACATCCGAGCCATGGACACATTGGACCACATTCATCCAGGCCATTGATCATGTGTGGATGTGTGGACGTTCCTGTTGCATGTTAGAGACCATCATTGTGTCATGTGGCACATATTTATTTTTGCTTTATTTTTCAGTTTTATTTTAGGTTATTGCATATTTATGTTTTTTTTTTTTTTTTGAAAGATGACTATTAATATAAAAAGGAAAAAAAGATACAAAAAGGGAGCTGCTGAGGAGGCAGGCACTTAAGAAAAAAAAAAGGAAATGTCTACAGTGTTTCCCTCCCAATGGGACGCCCACTCAGCTAAGTAACATTTAACATAAGAGGAAAGAAGATGGGAGGGCTTTGCTACATCCTAGAAACACCTCATATTTCTTCCGATCCAGAGTACCCACCACACTGCCAGGATCCCCGTCTTCCATATCCTGGATTTATGTTTACCAATTCTAACCCCATGCCAGGCTTTGAGAAGCGTATCCACATCCTTAGGGAAACACCAGCTGATCTTGAAACAGGAGAGAATAACAGTCCAAACTGAGTATGCTAACGAATAGTGGATGAGAAAGTGATTAACCGACTCTTCAGTGATCATACAGCCTAAACAGATATTAGGGAGAATCATTCCTTTTTTTCTAAGGTTATCCAGAGTTAGGATTCTATTGTTCCCAGCCAGCCATCCGAAAACCTGAAGCTTGGGAGGCACAGTGTATTTCCAAATAAAATGGGGGTGTTGAGAGGGGTTAGAGTGATTGTAGGATGAGAGAATCTTGAAAAAGGACCTAACCGTGAAGACCGAAGACTTATCGGCTTTCCAGATGATGTTGTCATTGCAGTGTTGATTTGGAGGTGCGTTTTGGATGAGCTGCAGCAGCTCCACAAAGTGATCATATTCCAAATCTGCAAGGTTTCTCCTGCAGGGGATATTCCAGACAACCTTATCCGCAAGAAGGGAGTAATTATCGGCAATGAAACTGTTTTGCTTACTCGCCACCCGGAAAATAGAAGGGAATTTATCCTTCAAAGTCATGTCTCCTATCCAAATGTCTTGCCAGAAACGAATGCAGTCTCCCTTACCGACTTCAAAGTCGATGAAACGGATGACTACTTGTTTCATCCGACTTATATCTTTCCAAATCATAGAGGCCCTGTAGAGGGAGGAGTCGTTTGTCCACCAACCTCCACTTGATCTCCCATACTTACCTTTGATTATAGCATTCCATAGACTATCTTTTTAATAACCCAATCTCCAGATCCATTTACCTAAAAGGGCCCGATTCATCAATTTAAGGTCTTTTATGCCAACGCCTCCCTCTTTAAAGCTTCTACAAACTTTTCTCCAATCCATCAGATTGACTTTGATTCTGTCTTCCTTTCCACTCCATAGGAAATTACGTTGGAGCCTGTCTATGGACTTGAAAACCGCAACAGGACAGTGAAAAAGGGACATGAAATGGGTGGGGAGGTTGGACAAAGCAGCTTTAATAAGCATAAGTCTCCCACCGATTGAAAGGTAACGACGCTTCCAACCAACTAAGAGATGACGGCACCTTTGAAGGACTTTTTCCCACTGTTGTCTTTTGGGTTTTCCAAAACATAAGGGTAGGCCAACGAACGTAGATGGAAGGGAACTCGAGATACATCTCATTACGTCAGCAAAATCTGCCTTCTCCTTGGCATCCATGTTCACCCCAAAAAGTTTGGATTTGAATAAATTCACCTTTAAACCTGCCACTGCTTCAAAGCATCGGATTACTATTCGCAGATTGAAAACTGAATCGGGACGAGCTTCGGAGAAAATGAGGATATCATCCGCAAATTGAACGTGGGTTATCGGATCTTTCACGTCCTTTATATGAACTCCCCTGAAAATGCCTTCAGATTGAGCTCGCAGAAGCATAGTAGATAAGGATTCAACGATGATGAGGAAAAGGAAGGGGGAGAGGAGATCTCCCTGTCTGAGACCACAAGAACTTTTGAAGAATCCTTTCGGGGATCCGTTCAAGAGAACAGAGAAATGAGCAGAAGAAATGCATTCCTTAATCCATTGACACCAAAGACCACCGAAACCCATACGCTTCATCAGATATAAAAGGAATTCCCACTCCACATGATCATACGCCTTCTCCATATCCAAATTGCAGAGGATATACTTTTTCTTCGAGTGATGACTGGAATGGAGACATTCATTGGCAATAAGAGCTGCATCAGTAATTTGTCTTCCAGGAATGAATACACTTTGATATTAACCGTTAATAGATTTGGACAGTCAATAATAATTTTAGACTTAGATTTTCTTATATATACTTGTTTGAGACTTGAGACTAGAGAGTATGGACATATTGAATGAAATTTCTCTACATTGCTTCTTTGAGCAAGAAAACTTCCTATGAATGGAATTTGGTGTGAGCCATTGGAGTGATTCCAAGTTATCTTTCTTATTCCTATCAATGTATCTCTCTCTCTCTCTCTCTCTCTCTCTCTCTCTCTCTCTCAAACATCCTCTTTCCATTAAATATAATTTTCTCTTCTTTCTCAAACCCTAACGCCATCATCATCAACCCAACTCATTGCCAACCAAACCGACTCAGCCCCACCACACCGTCCGTACAACTGCACGAACTTGTTCATACAGCCGAACGGCCTCCCCCTCATTTATTTTTTCTCTTCTTCTCTATTTTATAAAGCTTAAATTCTCAATTTCTTGATTCAAACCCAAACCCTAATCCATTCAAACCCTAGCAAAATGCAAGTCAATCCTCGAATCTATAACGAATCCTATGCTAGATGGAAGTTCAACCTTCCATTGGGCCATGTCCGATCAATAGCCTTAAGGATCTATTTTGCGGGATTGTGATGTGGTCTTAAATTTGAGGTTAATTGAATACTTGATTTCTCTAAATTTGTGGTAGATTGGCTTTATTTTATGCTTTGATTTACTCTGATAGTCCGTTAATTAATTGATTTGTATCATCCTAGTTTAAGCCATCTATCCTACATCACTAATTAAAGAATTAAAAAAACTGATGGATTTACGGAGTATGCTTTAATTGCATCATGTGTAGGATTCACTAACAGATTGTGGAGCAAACAAATTGACCAACCCAATTATTAAGGGGCCAAAATACTGTCCAGACAGAATATTGGTACCTAGATCTCTGATCGAACAGATTGTGGGGTGCCTTCCTAAGGCTTTTACAAGACCTACTCCTAGGCTACAACAAATAGACTGTAATATGTAATAGAAATCAAGATATTCAACTTCATTGTTACCGATACATGCATGAGTAATAGCAGTCCTATGCAAACTTTACATTGGAATAAATCACATCTGAGACTAAAATGAGAAAGAAAATTCTCTAGCCATTTAAAACCACCGACTTTGTCTAACTGCTACTGCTAAAAATATATCCTTGGACAATCATTCAATCAAGAATCAAATATTACCTTGCAACGAGATTCGACAACACAAGTAAAGACACTATGTGAGCGTGAACTCTCTGCATTTATGCTCGTAGAGCCAATTTTCCTATTTGCCAACCCCTGCATCAGTCATCAGTATGCAATGACTATAAATATAGTGTTCATAAAAATTCACAAAATCCAAATGCAATCGAACAACAAGATTGTAGACCTTAACATGGAAAGAAAATAAGAATGACTCTAAGAATTACATATATGTGTATGCTTGGACTGAAAAGGCAATACGTTAGCAAATTACTGAACTCCTTTCAAAATGATTTAATGGTTGGATATGTAATCTGGGTGACATGGGTTGCAGTTTACCACACACACAAAAAGTGATGTGCGTTAAAGAGAAGGAGATTGAGGAAAACAATTTTCCATCTAATTTTTTAAATTTTAATTCAATCTGGCCAGTATCTATGTTTTCTGAAGGAACTATAATAACTTTTCTAATTGTTCATATGCATAAACGTGTAAATTCTAATGCAAGTGAGTTTGAAACATTAAAGTAAAGATAACTAGCAAATTGAAAATGATAAAAAAAGCCATCACAAGCAGCACATTATGCGAACAACCATTCACCAATATGACGAAATATGTCCTAACAAAGACATGATTATCAACATTATTAAACATGTACAAGGATGAAGATAAAAGAGTGGCATGGCGTGGGGGGAGACTAATGAGTTCCCAATAACAGTGGGTCTTCATCATTTGTCAGCTTATGCCTTTTTTGCACTTGTTAATTGTTATAAATGTATTAACTGCTAGCATCCAATATGAGATGCCTTGGTGTATGTAGTCTACAGATGGTGTGGCATTAGTTAACTAGGAGTAGAGAGAGGGAAAATGCAAATAGTAGTTCTCGAGGAAAGCTCTAAAGGCATAAAAGTTAATAGAATTAAGAGAGAGTATTTGGGGTGCAACTCTAATAAGAACATTTATAGATGTCAGGCAGTTCATTCAGAGAGCAGTCCAGAGATCCTATATAATGTATTTTTATTTCTTATTATTATTTTTTTTTTTTGTTTTTGTTTTTGGCAATATTATTCAAAAGGATGGGAAGATTGACGGGGATGCTTCCAATATAATCTGAGGTGGCTGAAGTGGAGATGAAATGTGCCTTTGGGGTGTTGAGTGAGCACCACATGCTTATGAAACTTGATAGAAGCTCTTATAGGATTGTTATTTGACCTAGACACTGCATGAGAAAAGATTGTGTTGCAGACATGAGGATGTTAAGATGGATGTATCTGAAGACTAGTAAGGATAGAATTCATCCGAAGCCTTGGAGTTGTCCCAATAAGATAAAAAATAATGGAGAGCAAAATGAGATGATTCTATCATGTCCAACAAAGTCAAGGAACAACTCCAACAAGGAGGGGGCAATAAGGGCCTGAAAAGAGGATTATAGGAAGAACTAAAATGACTAGGATTGAGGTGATAAGAAGAGATATGAAAAGAGGATTATAGGAAGAACTAAAACGGCTTGGATTGAGGTGGAAAGAAGAGATATGAAGGCTTCAACAACTGAGGATAGGACCCTAGAATTTAGATGGGATTGGTTGATGCAACAGGATCTATAAAGCAGAACCCAAATACTTGGGACAAGTCTATGATGCTGATAACAATGATTTCATGATAACTTCAGGGTATAAGGTATCAAAAGGTAAAGCAATTAAAACATTTCGTCATATCATCATCCTTATCCCAACTAAAAACATTTCGCCATATGCTATAAACATTTTACATCCTAAGTTAATTGTTCAGATAGAGAGCAGAAATGGGTCCAATGACAACTGGTGTTTTAGAAATTTGTGGATCTATCAATAGAGAAGATATATTCATACGTTAAAATTTGAAAACAAATCCAATGTTTGAAGTACCAAATCCACATAAAATGTATAGTAATATGAGCTGATGGTTCCTACAAAATCCCAGAGGATATAGACAACAATAGACAATTATTAGTTTTGTTGCAATAAAATAACACAGGCCAGAGCACATACACATTAGGGTCCTTACTCTTGCTTGGGTGGTAGACTCTCAGGAGTTTCAACACCCGGTCAAGGGTTCGAGTACCCATAGGTGGTGAAATTCCACTAGTGTGAGTGTGTGGGGTGTGTGTGCGTGTGTTTAAAAATAATAATTAAAAAAGAAAAAGAGCACATACACATTACTCTATATCATAAATTCACAATGTCAAAACAAATCAATACGCAATAAAGCAACCTAGATGTTTTCACCAACAACCAAACCTTTATTAGAAGTTGCCTTATGTCCTTCATTGTACGGACATACTCCTCAGTCAAATTGTCTACATACACACCACACTTGACATCTTCTCTAATCTGAAAAACATAGGCCAAACCAAAACAGAAGGAGACCACGATATCTAATAGAATAATAAAAACATAACGCACATACAGAGATGCAACTTTTACCTGAAGGTTCCTTTGATTTGGATCCAATAAGTCAGTGATTTGTTCATTATAAATCTGTTACATAACAGTATGAAGAATTATAACATAAATGTATTTAAGGAAATCAAGCATAGAAAGGAAAATAAAAAACTGCAATACCTCCAAAAATGAACAGCGACATTGATAATTCAACTGTTTGTCAGCTTGCTTAACTTGCTCCTGAGAATGAAATGCAAGAGGTTAGATCGTGGTAATGTAACATTGTCAGGATAATGTGATTAAGTATGAACATGGGTTAAAGTGAAGAAAGCGTAAAACCTACTTCATTTATTCGCACAAAAAGTCGCTCAAAGACGCGGGGAGTTAAACCCTTTTGATGATTACTCGATGGATTATCTTCAACCAAGGCATTCGGTGGTCCCCACATGGTATATGTCTTTCCACTACCAGTCTTAGCCATTAAATTACATCAACTTGATTAATTTGATCCTCAAGAAAAGCTAAACTACGCCTTCAAGAAAATAAAAGCTATGGAAAAGAATACAAGATTTCAAATTGGGAAGATTGTATACCTGTCCATATGCAAATATAGAACTGTTAAACCCAGCCAAACAGTTCTCAACCAATGGCAAGCCAACAAGCTTGAATATATCTTGCTGGTCAAAAATGAAAATGACAAAAACTGAGAAATTCTTCATATACAAAATGTATAAATTTCTTTGTTGCATTCAATTGTCAATTATCATGAATTACCAAGAAACAAAAGTGACTGATTAAAAAAAAAAAAACACCTGGCTTGAATCTGTGTCAGCAACAGAATCAAATGTGAACACATGATCAAGGATGGACAAGGAATTAGTGGAAGTCTTCTTTACTATCTGTCCCCCTTCTTCCTCTTCCTCTTTTGGAGGCCGCATTCGGACTATTACCTAAAGATAGAAAAATGAAAAAAAATGAAGAATCGAAGTAAAATACAAATCTTCATCTGATGGGCCCCATCATGTATGTGCAATGGACCAAAAAATCATTTCTAGACAACAATCCAGCCATCCAATTGTTGGACAATTAATTATATACTCATTTCGCCATCTGTTTGAAGGCCAATTTTCTGATGGCTAGGATTGTCCAACTGCGAGGTATTTTGCCATCATCGATCTTCAACTGCAGTGCCTGCAAGACCAACAGTCTGGATCCCAGAAAGGCAGGCCCCGCCTGTACAGAATACAGACCTAAATGAAAAGACTGTAGCTCAGGTTGAGAATTATACATTTTCTACTCCCCAATTTCTGATCTTTGGCCTCGATTCTCAAAACATCCAATTCCGAGATTGCAAAACAAGACAGGGGAAAGAAACAAAGATACCTGCACGCCGGAATCAGCAGGTGCTAGGGTTCCATTGTCAACTGCAGTTTCAGCAATCAATTTCCGTTTGAGAGGATTCGGTGGTGGCCGCGGCGGGAGCGGGCTTCTGATCTTTGCAGCAGAGGACAGCTTCGATGCGGGAGAATGCGACGGGAGTGAAGGATCTGCGATCGTGTTTGGATCGACATTTTCAAATCCAGATCTCGTTCGGCGGGAAGATCTCTGGTGCTTCTGAGAAGAAGGGTTTGGGGAATGAGGGTTTTCAGAGGACGAAATCCCTCGCGGGATTCCGTTCCTGTGATTCGAAGAGCTCTTCATTGCAGCAGAAATGGAGAGAAAAAAAAGATGAAAAACCCTAAAACCCTAAAACTGGAGAGAGTGAGAGAGAGAGAGAGAGAGTGAACCAAAAGAGCCGTTGTGAGAGAGCACAGAGGGAGACAAGAGGGTTTGGATTTTGAAAACTATGCCTTGGAGGCTCGCGCTCTTAAGACACGCCCAACCTGCTCGCCGCTGCTACCCCACCATTCAATGATCCAGACCGTTCATCTGGAAAGGCCCAATGCATAGGTATCAAGTTCCAACTAATCAATATCATCAGTGATCTTGCCCGTTCATCAAAAGCTGAGTAAGAAACTTTCTCTCTGGGCTGTTGTTTTTTACTCATCGTTTAATGAACAGGGAAATCTCTAATAATCAGATCTTTTATGCAGCCCATCTGCGGTGGGACCCTCTAGACGAACCGTATAGATCATCGTGTAGTGGGCAGAAGAGGCCAGTAGAGTCACACAAGTCACATAACTGTGGCATCTATCGAACACGTGTGTACATGACCGCAAAACGGACGGTCAAAATCGCAGCCCACAAAATAACGGGCGCGGCTTCGGTGCATCCGGGGATCCACCGAGGTGGGTAGATCCCTGACTATGGGCCCACCTTGATGTATGTGCCTTACATCCACGCCGTCCATCAGTGTTGACAGCTCATTTTAGGGTATTATGCTAAAAATTAAACAGATTAAAATCTTAGGTGGTCCACACCAAAGAAAACACTGGTGATTGAAAATTAAAGGCTTATTGTGCACCACAATAGTTTTGGGTCAAGCTGATATTTGTGTAGAACCTTCATCCTGGTCTTTGTGACCTTATCAACAGGTTGGATGGTAAATAAACGTTCCGGTGGCCTGCAAGAAGTTTTTAACGGTGGGTATTCAATGACCACGGTTTCCTGTAGTATATCCACCTAAGATTTGGATCTGCTTCATTTTTTGGAACATGCCCTAAAATGAGTTTTCAAAACGGATGAACGGTGTGGATGTAAGGAAAATATATCACGGTGGGCTCCACAGTAAGGGATCCACCCAAGACCGGAATCCACCGAAGTCGCGCCCAAAATAACAGCGGTTGGGTGACAGATGAATTTTTGGCTGCTGACCTTTCTTCTCAACCGTCCATTTGATGGCCATCCATTGCAGATCTAGTCAGTGTAGTTTGCAGGTAACGCTACCATCCACAATGGAGCTGCTGCGAGCTTGGATGGGTCCCACTAAATTCATGGTGTATTAAGGCAACAACAAGATAATTGAAAGTCTCCCACATTGCTACCATTGGAATTGTTCTTACGTATGTTTGTTTTTTTTCAATTCCATATGTAAATACTGGTAATATTTAATAATTATTTTTTTATTGGTGTTTGTTTAAAAGGAAAATACCTCAGTAATTATGCTTGAAAAGCAGTGCCACA
This sequence comes from Magnolia changhungtana, assembly GCA_030180095.1. NCBI lineage: Eukaryota > Viridiplantae > Streptophyta > Magnoliopsida > Magnoliales > Magnoliaceae > Magnolia > Magnolia changhungtana. Next base: position 3,652,359 of record JASAUF010000218.1, on the reverse strand, counting down.
GAGCATGAAATCCAAAGGGGCTTCTCAAAATCTATGGGTCCCACTGTGGTGTGTGTGTATATATATATAGCCTATATTATCTATCCATTTTACCATCTCATTCCAAGACATGAGCTTATAAATGAGGTAGTTTGGAAGCTCAAGTAAACCACACCACAACAAACAGAGGAAGTTAACGAGGTCTACCATTTAAAATCGAAGCCTCCATAAGGCTCATTGGAATGTATATCTATAATCCAATCCGTTCATAGGATCAAACTAACATGTCTAAAGAGCATGCACAAATATCAACTTGATCCAAAAGCATTCAATTCCCACCATTTTCTATTGTGTGGTCCATTTGAGCTACAAATCTGCCTCATTTTTGAGCTCATGCACTAAAATGAGCTTGCAGAATAGATGAATAACATGGATAAGATACAAACATCATAGTGGACGCCATGATTTTATATGTGAAAATTGGACAAATTCAATGCTAAGATTTCAAACAAGCTCACTCTCAACGTTGACCTCAAGATTGCTGCAGTAATTACATGTGTAAATAATCAATACCTGTTTACAGGTAATTATATTTGGTGTGTATTGTCTGCTGCCACGTCAACAATCTCAATAGGATCCACGACCTCGGCCTTACCATGAAACATGGTGGTTGGAGTCTTTCAAGATGTTGGGCATGGGTGTATGTCTGATATGTGGTTTGTGGCTAGGGAGATAGCTACGGAGTTCATTCAAATCAATAAGCTCTAAGCGAGTGTTTGCATATGGTCAGGCAGTAAGATGCCTAGTAATAATTTTCATTTTTTTTTAAAGATATTCAATTATTGAAAGTGTACTTTTTTAATTGTATAAGTTGCAACCTTGGTTGTAGTAGGTGTGCTAGAGATTAGGTCCTTACTCATGCCTAGTGGTAGACTCATAAGAGTTTCAACACAAGGTCATGGGTTCAAGTACCCATTATGGTAAAATCCCTGTGAGTACGTGTATAGAAAGAATAATAATAAAATAAAATAAAATAAAAAAAGACGTGCTCAGGGTTGTGAGGATGACTCTCAAGTGCAGTCCAAACATCCTTGGATATATACAAGTCGATGACCTTAGTATGAACACTTTCAATGAAAGAGATAATAAGCTACCTTAAAAGGAGTTGATTATGTTTTTCCCAACTGATGTAAGTCAAATTTGATATTATTTTGTCCCTAGACTCAAGATTTGAAATTGTTTTTGGCAAGCAAGGCTTTGTGCCATCGATGTAGTCGATAAGGTCATGTCCTCGAAGAATGGGCTTTAGTTGAAATTTCCATGATAAATAGTTGTTTTGGACGAGTTTGATGGTGAGGAAATGGTAAAAAGTAAGGAATTAAGAAGAAAATGAAAATGATGCATAAGGGTTGAATGTACTTATTAGAGATCAAAGGACATGAGCTTTTATTTATTTATTTATTTATTTATTTTATTTTTATAACCCACACACACACCCCCACACACTCACGCTGTAATGGGTTTTCACCACCTAATGGATACTCGAACCCTTGACTGGGTGTTGAAACTCCTGAGAGTCTACCACCCTAGCAAGAGTAAGGATCCAAGGACATGAGCTTTTATGGCCCTGATATTACGGAGCAAAACAAGATAATTGAAAGTCTCCTACACTTTTATGGCCCTTGACGGGGATGCTTCCAATATATATATATATATATATATATATATATATGTGTGTGTGTGTGTGTGTGTGTGTGTGTGTGTGTGTGTGTGTGTGTGATTTGGTATTCCATTTGGTATGTCATGTTTGATTAAATGGTTCAATTGTTTGCAAATGGTGAGAAAAGAAAATGATAAACAGTTTACATACAACTAAGGAAATCAAAAAGCATGTACACGGGTCCTTACTCTTGCCTGGGTGGTAGACTCTCAACAGTTTCAACTCCCGATCAAGGGTTCGAGTACCCATAGGTGGTGAAATTCCACCGGCGTGAGTGTGTGAGGTGTGTGTGCGTATGTTTAAAAAATTAAATTAAAAAAAAAAAAAAAAACTTGTACACCGATGTGATTTTTGTACAGTAAATCATCGAACTGGACCATCCCATATCGCCCATTATATCAACTGTTTGGACTGTGGGTTGCTGAATCATGGGCATAGAGGTATACACGAATCAAGCTAGCTTGGTTAGCTCGCTCAACTCAACTCGAAAAATCCCAATTTAACTCGATTCAAAGCTTAGTCAAGCTGACATTTTGAGCTTGAAAATGAGTCTGAGCCGAGTTCGAGCTGGCCCAACTCGACTCGACTCGAATTGAACCTAGCTCAAATTGAACTCGAATCAAACCAATTCGTGACACGGTTACTTTGATATTGATGTTGTTCACCAAATGTTTGATGAAACGACTCAACGAAGTGTGGCTAGTGGCAAGGAAGATATGTATATGAAACAAATATCTTTTTTTTTTCTTAGTTTTTATGTTGCTTAGAAGGTGTTTGATAACATATCTGAAAAACTTTTGCTACTATTTTACATACAGTGGGTTTTTAAAGGTGCAGTCCAGGTATTTGTGGAAATGTTGTACAGAAAAACTCGGCTCGAACTGGTCCGAGTTGTTGACCGAGCTGAGCCGAGCTAGCCAGCCAAGCTCGAGACAAAGCCGAGCCAAGTTTGAGCTGAGGTCAGCTAATAGCCGAGCCAAGTTCGAGCTGAGGTCAGCTTGTGGCCGAGCCAACTCGTTCGACTCAATGTACACCCCTACGTGGGCCCATTAACCCCAAATTCTTAGACAATCCTATACTCGAATGCAAAACATAGACTGTTAATCATTTTCAGTTTTGACAATTCATTCAGAGTTTAATAAATAGTTGGCTCAAGTGGTAGACTGAGTGAAAGATACCTCGTTTCAACACTGAGGTCTTGGCATCGATTCCCTAGTGGGGGTCGCTAACAGTGAAGTGTGATCTGAATGTGGGTGTACTAACAAGCTGACAAAATAATAATAATAATAATAAATGGTTGACCTAACCCATTGTCACTTTTATAGTAAAGAAAAATATTTTTTAAAAAATAAATATCCACCCTCTAAAAACTTTATATTTAGTTATACCTCCCTAACCGTCTAAAAGCTTTTTATTTATTTATACCTCCCTCAACTTACTTTTAATTTTAGAGATCTCCTCTTCATTTATTTCACGCGGACAACAACTAAACTAAAACTTCATAGATAGGACTTATTTCACGCGGACAACAACTAAACTAAAACTTCGTAGATAGGTATTGTTTGATACATCAATAGAGCACGTGATCCATGGGCGCACATTTGCTTGATGCATTGATAGAGCACGTGATCCGTAGGCGGACAGTCAACCACTGTACACTTGGAAAACATACGAACTATAATCTACACCGTTAATCTGCAGAAACCACCATAGATGGATGAGATTCTCAAAACTGGATTTATTATACAACTCTGAACTCTGATGCACATGAGACTATTTGTTCCATTCAAACCGTAGACTATTTTCACTTCAACGGTCCATTCGGTGCCACTAATCTACCATATAAGAGCACCATTTGGGTACGAATTTTAATTAGTGGGCCATCTAAGATGGGGCCCACGGTTTGATCGGTTCAGTTTGAGATACGTGTATTCCCAGTGTCCAACGGCTCTATACATGAATCACCAAAATTGATCAGATTAGGGAAGTTGGGGTGTGCTCCGTTGGTACAAATATTATGTGGGACCCACGGGATGTATTCAGTACATCCAACCCATCCATCAAATGCATAAGTTGATGTTACTTCCATGTACAAAAAATCAGATCGATTCAAACCTCAGGCGGACTACACAACAGGAAACAAGTTGGAAGGGGATGCAGACCATTGATTTTCACCGTGGGCCACATAAGTTGCGAGCTAGCCTAGTTTTTAGTCTAACCCTTCATCTGACATGGATGGAGGGTCTGAATGGCCTGGATTCCATATAAAAATATGGTGCACCCGCCCACTTAAAAATCAAGTGTGGACCGTCCCCTCTCTAACTTTAATCCCTGTGGTGTGCCCCACCTGATACATGGATTATCCTGACCTTAGGGCCCTAGTTAACATGCGCTGATGCATCTGATGGACGAGTGGCACATCACGTGGCCCCATATCTGCTCGGTACCACCGTAGGGACTACTGGAGCGGGCCACATGAAATATTCGGTCGTCTGAAGCTTGTATGTGAGGTGGACTGAGGTCACGAGGTCTAGGCTTATAACTGTAGGGCTGTCAACGGGCCGGCCTGACGTGTGGCTAATCCCAGCCACAAAGTAAAAGGTTCGACCCTCGACTGGCCCAAGGCGAGCCAAAAGATGCAGACCAGAGCCCAGCCCATAATACATGGTCCAACCCAGTCTAAAATGGGCCAGACCTGAAAGCCCAACGGGCCCCGATAAAGCAATCCATGGGCTTCAAGGGTGCATTTTGGGACGATGCTGCGTAGAAACTACTCTGGAACTTGGCAAAGAGATCATCCAGACCGTGGATTAGTTTAATAAATGGCTAGTGTCTTGGATGCCCGAAACTAGAATATCGCACCGATCATCTGCTCTGCAGATGGTTGCTGAAGGTACAGAAAATAGTTTAGAAAAAGGCCACGGAATGGATGGTTAGGATGGTATGATCGCTGCGAGCTTTCAATAATAAGCCATCCAAAAAGTGGCCCATCTCTTGGACGGTCTTGATACGAATGTGCATTGGTAAGCATCGGGCTTTTTTGACTCGGTGAATGGGGTGATTCGTGGTCTCGACCCCGACCGAAACTGAGTCAACTCGGATACGGCTCGGACGAGTCTTCAAATCTTGAATAGAATCAGTCATACAACGGGATAAAGAAAGAAATAAAGCTAGCTTGATTCAAACAAACATCAGATATAGCAGAACAGCTCAGAATGCAAAATTCCGATTGCAGCGTTTATACTCGGGTTTGCATTTCATACACATGGGAGGCATATTTCTCTGATCCAGACCGTTAATTTGATGGCCCCAACCACAAAATCCAAGTAGTCCGCGTGCAACAGAAGTCCCACCAATTGATGTTCGGAAATGTTACAACAGAGTAGATTTTCAGTCTCCCCATCCAAGAAGGCCCCAACAAGACGAACGATCTAGACCGCTGATTGGTGGGCCCCACCTCCTTAATGTTTTAGCTTGAATTCGCATCGTCAGTCCATCGTCTGCAACACCTGTTTTATGAGTGCGTGAAACACCCAAGATTTTGGGCCCCACCGTGTTGTGTATGTAAAGTCCACTCCGTCCATAGGTGCTTTAGGACCTGGGCAAAAAATCAGCAAGATCCACAGCTCAAGTGGGCCACACTACAAGGAAAAATGGGAATGAGATGCCAACCACAGGTTTGTGTGCGCCCCACTATAGTGTGTTCTTCCATCAAACACCATTAATCAGGTGTAGCTCACCAGGATGAAGTGAAAACAGAAAAATCAGCCTGACCCAAATATCAAATGGGCCACACCATTTGAACTCAGAGGTTTAAGGAGCAGTTTTAAAAAAATTTCCTACTGGTGTGGCCCATCAGAGTTTTTAATCAGGATGATCATTTTTTTGTACGGTTCAAATAATAGTTCTCACCTGATGGACGGAGTGGATTTACATATAAAACACGGTGGGCTCCGACAACGTGTTGTAGACGATTCCTCTCCCTCTCAGACATAGAGGTGGACACGCAAGATCACGAGGAACAGCATGAGAAACAATCCATACATGAGGGCATGGACCAAGATGGATACGACGCTGGTCTTCATGTTCATGAAATCAACGGGCCGATGCTTCCCTGGCAATTGAAATATGACCCCTGGTGAGAGGAATGCAAAGAGAGCTAAAGCTATGATGGGAGCAGCCCAATCTCTCATTTTCTGTTTTTTCCTACACAAGAATGAGATCTTTGGAGGGCTTTGAAGAGCTTCACCAAAGGAGAATGACTTGAATGAACGGCTGAAATGTAACATCAAGAAAAAGGGATTTAAACTCTCTGTTCATAGTTTGGGGAACACTAAAAATGGTGGTGACCATCCACTATATAGATGGTGATGTTTTTCGGCAATCTAGACCGTTGGAATCACTGATCTGATTGTGCATGGAGCATGAGCCAAAATCAGATTCATAAGATGATCCTAACCACCTGATTTTTCCCGTTGAATTTGGATTGCTCACTATTTTACTTTTAACTATCTGTTTTATAGATGAAAAATTTTATGGCTGGGATTCCTCGATCGTTGTGCTATTAAGCCATGATCCGTCTACTGTGTGCCGGATGGCGTAGATAACAATATATGTTTGCTACATGTGTGGAGGATGAGTGGCCACCATTTTTAAACAGTGGTGAACTAGCACTGGTGTCTAAGCAGCCAAAAGAAAAGCGAAAAACTTTGATACTCTGACAGAGTGTAATGGATGATACACAGACACTTCTAAAATACAAAATTTTTATGTGTTCACTCAAATTGAACCGTCCAAATTACGGATAACAGATGGGATATATGTGAATAAAAAAATAATCTTATTTGTTTATTATCTGAATAGCGGATTAATGGATGTTTATTGAACGGTGAAAAATGAAAAATCCAACGGTCTTGTTTTATTAAACAAGCGTCCAAGAATCAAAGGTTATGATTGCTCAAATAATCTGATTTTCGTAGTGTTAATGATTAACAGAAGTTTCCACACGGTTTAGGTTGAGTTGATATATGCCACGTGTATATTTTGGGGCACGTGCAAAAGTAAAGGAGAAGATGCCAACGAGGAGATGGGAATCCAATACCTCCAACTTCACGGAATTTTCGTCCGCTCGCATCGTGTACCGTTTACATGGACCATATCTTTGGTGATCTGAACCGTACATCTTGTGGGCCCTGCCTTCATTAGCCATCATCAAGACATTCCGTTTGTATGAACATCCTAACCGTTGAAAAGAGGAACATTTTTCTAATTGAAACATGCGCCGTTGCTGATTTTGTCCTCAATGTTTTCCGGTTTGTTCCCCACCGATTAACGGCTTGGATTGCTGAAAGGCACCAAACGGCGTAATACGTGGTCAATGGCCCATTCAACGCTGGGGCCCACTCCAGAGGCATTGGATCAGCTCCCAATAAAAAAAAGAAAAGGCATAGGGTGCCAAAATAATGCCCTTTTTCCTGGAGCGGAATCTTTTAAAGGACCGGATCCTCCGCAGCACCTGTTTTCCACATTACGTAAAACACCCAAGCCTGTGGGGCCCACCAACTCCTATATGTAAAATCCATTCTGTCTATCAGATTTTTGTCCTCTACATATGCTCTAAATCCAAAAATTACCTATACTTACAACTCTATCAGATTTTTGTCCTCTATATATTTCATCAAACCCGTTAATCAGGTGTAAATCACAAGGATGAAGAGAATTTACAAATAAATCAGCCCGATTGGACCACACAATGTGAATCTATCGGTTTGAGAAGAAAATTTACATTGTTCCCTTTATTGTGGAAAATAGGCGATTTTATTTAGGTTTATCCTCTTCATTTACGGTCAAAATAATGATTTTCACCTGATTAACAGTGTGGATTTTACATATACAATCATTTGGGCCCCACAGATCTTGGGTGTTTTACGCACTGCGGAGAACAGGTGTGGTAGACATTCCGGTCCGTCTTTAAATGCTAACCAAGAACAAGAACAATCATTCAACAGCATCTGCCACTTTATCTTCCTCGGATCAAATTGATACTCCGGCAGAGTGTGATGCTTCACACTCATGTATAGGTGGGATGGATATAATTTAATCTGAACCGTACAAATTGGCGAGCTAGGCAACAGATCAGTGCGGGTTTGGTTTATAACCCATCTAAAGTAGGGCCCACAATTTTGGACAGTCCAATTTGAGTTAGACAGTACAATCTCTAAGTGCATGCGTATGAATCAACATCCTCTGCCAAAGTACCAAAGTTTCTTCCTCTTTTAAAGGGTCCTGATGATCTGTACCAAACCAAACAATCCAATCTTTGAAGTTGATCTTGATACTAGCGAGTTGAGGATGCCAGATTCTCTGCAACTTTTGGAGAACGAGCTTATTCTATAACTTTATGGTGGTGGCCCACCTTAATGTCATCATGGCATCTAATCCATCCAAAAGGTCGTCCAACCATGAAATTGGTACATGTGAGCCATCGAGATAATAAGAGGTTTTTGTGTGGCTGTCCGTTGTTTTCTACATGTGGCCCACTGACTTTCTTATATGCGACCGAACCTGCACATCAAGTGGGGCCCACCGTGGTGATGGGATTTCCAATAAGCATGATGCACCCAGAGGCCACAAAATTCACCGAATGGTCTACATGATGGTTGGATTAATCTGACATGGGTGGCCGTTCCTGTAGTTCCAAGCTGTGTGGGGCCCACAGAGATGATGTCACAAATTCACTCCGTACATCAGTTTTGCAAGACCACAATAGGAGAGGATTCTGAGAATCAGGCAGATCCAAAAGTCATGTGGGCCACACTAAACGAAACATGGGGATTGAAGCTTCAAACCTTCCTGGATCCGAGCCGACCATGATGTTTACATGCTATCCAAACCGTTTCGTAAGGCTATTACCACTCAGATAAACTGTAGGCACGAGTATCATTCTGATAAAAAAACTTGTGGGGAAAACTTGTGTAATCCCCACAAAGTTTCCAATGGTGGGCATTCAATTCCTGCTGTTCCGTATAGTGTGGCCCTCATGAGTTTTAGATCTAACTGATTTTTATATCTCTGTCCTATTGTTGTCTTGAAAAACTGATGGACGGAGTGGATTTGTCACAGACATCTCTGTGGGCCCCACTCAAAAGTTGCACACTTAATACCGGAAAAATCATCTTCTCACACCTCCAACCATTGAAAAGTCAATCTAATATTTTCGAATTTTCAAAAAATATTATTTTTCCCTTACATGCCAAAGGATAATCATAAGCATACAAGTAGCCCACTCAATTTGCACTAAATACAGAAAAAATCATGTGGTCACATCCCCAAGCATTTGAAAGGCAATCCAATGACTCTAAATTTTCAAAAATCATTTTTTTAAAAAAAATTTAATGTGAAGGGAAAGTCTAGACCATATGAAGTTGTCCACTTAATGTGCACTTAATAGAGAAAAATTAATGTTCTCACATCTCCAACCATATGAAAGGAAATCCAGTGATTTTGATTTTTCAAAAATCATTTTCTTTCTTAAATGTGATAGGTGCCGGTGCATGCATACCTCATGCTAACAGTTCCATGTATCATCTCTTGTTTGGTGAAATCCCCTCTCAGCTCTAAGAGAGGTAGGGTATAACCTTTTTTTTTTTTTTTCCTAACACGCACACACATCCCCACACACTCATGCGGCCATGCCACACACACACACCCCACACACGCATGCCATGGGATTTCACCACCTAGGGTACTCGAACCCTTGACCCGGTGTTGAAACTCTAGGGAGTCTACCACCCGGGAAAGAGTAAGGGTATAACCTGAAAAATGAGTTCAATGAGTTTTTCTCCCATGGGGGTTGTCAAGTAAGGTTGTATCTACATCTGTAGCAGACATGTTCATTTTTGGGCCTTATTTTTCAGAAAAACGCCATTTATCATCATTACACAACTCTTAGATGGTTTAGATCTTATATGCATATTCATTAGACTTAGATTGCATGCCACCTTCACCTTGACTGAAATTGGTTGATGGAGCTATGTAGGCTCATTTTATGTATGGGTTTCATTCTTTTTATCTAAATAATTTAAGGTATGAACCCAAAGGCTTAAATAGACTACATCATGTGAAAAAATTGTAACAATGATGTCCACTATTGAAACCTTTTTAAGGCTTACTGTAATTATTATTATTTTTTTTTAATTTACGCGCACACACACCCCCACACACTCACACCCTAGTGGGATTTCACCACCTATGGGTACTCGAACCCTTGACCAGGTGTTGAATCTACCAATGGAGCAAAAGGACTCAAAATGTAATGTTTACTTGCCATCTAATATATCCAACCTGTTTGTAATGTCACAACAAGGAAAAACAAGAGCGGCTTGTGTGAGAATCAGGAGGGCGGAATCCCTGACTATGGGGCTCACAATGGTATATGTGGCTTAAATCTACACCGTTCGATCATTTTGACACTTCATTTTAAGGCATGGTCCTTAAAAAAATGTAGCTTACTTAAATCGTGATCAAATCCCCACAACTAAAACTCCATGGATTCCTCTAGATTATTTATTTTCCATCCAACCTATTGATAAGATTACAAACACCTGCATAGAGATAACTCACAAATATCTATTTGATCCAAAGCTTTTGAGGTCCACATGAAGTTTTTAATAATCAATTATTACTGTTTTCTGTACTATGGGCCATGACTCATGTTTTGAATCATGACCTAAAATGATCTTTCAATATAGATGGATGGTGTTGATGTAGTTACATACATCACAGCAGAACTTCTGTGGCCCTAAGAAGTTTTTAATGGTGCAAGTTGAATCCCTACCGTGTGGTCCACTTTAGCATTGGATCGCCTCATTTTTGGACTCACACCCAGAAATGGTATGGAAAAATGAATGAAGGGTGTGGATAAAACACATGAATCACACTGAGCCCAACATCTCCCTGGACCGATTTCATCCAAGCAAGGCCGGAAAATCCGCATCCAAGATAAAAGAAAGAAAGAAAAGACATGGCAAAAAAGTCAAGTCCTGCGGGAATCTTGAGTAGGTCGCAATCTCATATTTAATTCTATCCATTAATTCGTTTCCCTAGAAAAATGGATTAAAGTTAAAACCCGTTTTTAGTGGCATCCTCATATAATGTATTCTTTAGACATTTCGTTTCATTTAAATATAAAAATGAGACAATGTTTTCGACACTTAGTATCATTTTCATTTAAATATAAAATAAATCAATATACCTTTGGACAGTTCATTCCATTAAAATATAATAGAATGGTGTTTTTAATTAATTTGCAGCTGTATGATTTGATCTCAGGCAGTATAATCTGTAGGAGATGATACAGTGGGGACGGATTATATGGCATCTACCTGTTCACAAGACAAGTGGTTGGGTGATATATCAACCAAGGGTGGGCTATACATGATCATTGGTTTAGATTTGACTGTTGAATTATTTAGATTGAGTAATTCAGTGAGCCCTACCACAATTATAATTATTGTAAATAAGTTTGGAGCTGGATGCTTGAATTGTGGTCACTGAAAATAGTTATTAAGCTGGATGGGAAAGACCCTGAGAGAAGTGTGATGAATAAGCTTCTAGCCCTCTTCACCATCAATAAATGTGGAAGATCAGCATTCTTGTCCTCAATGTTGGCCGCGTTAGAATGTCTTCTTAATCAAGTGTGCTTGAAGGTTATGGCATTGAATATTCATTACTCATATATTCGCCTAGGCCAGATGACCTATGATTTGAAGATAAAACGTGAAATAATCCTAGCCATTATACAGTTTATCCCCTGCATGTTTGATAGTAAACTGATTTTTTATCCACCATCACCTACGAGGCCCACCGATCAGATGGATGGGATTGTCTAGTAGAATTTGATTTTCTGAGACATAAACAATCCATGCTAGGGCCCTACATTCGGTGGACCTGATTTCCACATCACTTTGCCACGTGTCCTAAGAAGAGATGGCTACCAGGTTCTTCCACTCTACATCTCACTAAACAAGAATATATTTTATACTGCAACTAGGCTTTTATTTCGTGCAAGTGGGGCCCATGAGATCCAGAAAGTAGATGTGATGGAACTAACAGTGGATGACCCATCTACCAAATATTTATTGGATTGGGTGATTCTAGCTATTGATTAATATGACCTTGTATCGGTTGAATAGGAACTGCTTATTACTTCGTTTCTAGCCATTGAATTAATTTGTCTGTCAGATGGATTTTTGGCACATGGACCGTTACTGGGGTGGCCCATAATATCAATGGTTTGGATCGACTGAAAACCTGAACGGTGCTCTGTATACTTTAAAGGAAGAAAGAAAAATGATATCCACGTGGATCGGGTAGCTCGTATAATTTATAAATGTTTCCCACTCTAGGGATCGTACTCACGCGCAAATCCATTGTACACGTGGCGGGTATTTACATCCATCCAGACTGTCACAATTATGAATTCCACTTTCTGATTCTCCATTACTGAAAAAGAACATTGAGTGGGCCATCCCGTCTACTTGATCGATGGTCATTTGCACAGTGACTTGATTAATAGCGAGGAAATATCTAACTAGAGCATGAGATACTTAAGAGCACTCACCAAACTATGGTGCTGGGCTATACACTAACCGAGTTAGCTCGGTTAGTTCGCTAGACTCGACTCGACTCGAAAAAGTTCGATTCAACTCGGTTTAAAACTAAGTTCGAGTTGAGTGAAGCTGATTTTTTTAGCTCAAAAAAATTTCGAATCAAGTTTGAACTTGCCTGAGCTCGACTCAACTTGGATCGAGCCCCAACTCAAATCGAACTAGTTCGTTGACTCGGTTATTTTGGTACTGATGTTGCTCACCAAGTGTTTCATAAAATGACTCAATGAAGTGTCGGCTGATGGTGAGAAAGGTATGGGTATGAAACAAATACCTTTGTATCTTGATTTTGATGTTGCTCAGTGATTGTTTGATGAAATACATGTAAAACTATTGATGTTGTTTTACATACAATGAAAAATTGAAGGTGCACTCTATGTGTTTGTGAAAATGCTACATAAGCAAGCTTGGCTCATCTTGGCTCGAATTAGCCCAAGCTGTTGATCGAGCTGGCCAGTCAGGCTTGAGGACCGAGCCGACCTCAGTTCCAGCTGAGTCAACTAGTGGCTGAGCCGAGTCGAGCTGCACCAAGCTCGACTTGGTTCGTGTACACCCCATCAACCCCTTTCGTCACCAAGGGAACATCGTCTGAGAACAATGTTGGGACAGTGTAAGATGTGAATTAGCGGTGATGGGACTAGAAATGGGCTTGAAAATCGGCACATTGCAATAGCTGAGTTCATATTTAATGTGTTAAAAACATATTAGTATAATTGGACAACTTCAATAACCAGGTTCTTTCGTCCAAACGATTGATTAAGTTGCTGAATGAAGGATCAAAGAAGCGACTGCACGCACCCCATGAGAATTATACCTTATTAGTTATTATCAGTTAGATGAAACATACACACCAAGGTGGTCCTCACGCAAACTTCGGTTGGCGTCCCGTCCATATCGTTCCATGTGGTATGGCCCACCTAAGTTGTGGATCTAACTGATATATATATATATATATATATATATATATATATATATATATATATATATATATATATCTTCTCCAAGCCCTGGAATCGAGGATATAAACAAATGGACGGAGTGGATGTTACATCTACAACATTTTGGCCCGATCCATGTCATACAGCAACAATAAGCTCAGTGGGCCCATGTCATATCCAATCTATCCATCAGATTTGCTGGAATATGTTCCTACTTTAGGCCAAAAGTAGGCTGAATAAAAAATCAAATGAGAAGTGCCACAGGAAAGTGGTTGTGGGAGTAATAAGAGTATCCACCGTTGAAACCATCTTGGGCCCATCTAGTTATTGGATTAGCTAGGCTGGAGGTTTATGTTTCCCTTCATCCTAGTGGGTCTCACCTTATGTACGGTTTGGATGGGATCCAAGCATCAGGGCGGGCTTGGGAAGGTTTCAATGGCAGGCGTCCTTAATCCTACTGTTTTCTGTGGTGTGGCCCACTGAGTTTTTAGATCTTACTGATTTTTGTGTTTCCATCCTAACATGAGCTGGATCAACCGATAGAGGGAGTGGATTTCACACAGACACCACGGTGGGCTCATATTCCTTTTTGTCACACGGGCTCCCTGCAACTTGTAGGAAATTCGCCTCCCCACTAGAACGTTTTGCGACTTTGCTTTCCACAACACGTCAACACCTATACGCCCTACCAGGACATGATCCAGACCGTTCATCTTTCAGATCCAACCATGGATTATTCCCAAGACTAAAATTTTGGTTCTAAAAATATCAAATATACATGCATAAGTGTTGATATCCTAACCATTTTTCCAGCTCACATTTGCATGGAAAGTGATGATACGTGGCCATCGAGATCATTGTCCACGCATAGGGACGTGGCTTTGGTGGATCCGTGACTGTGGGGCCTACCTTGATGTATGTTTTATATCCACACCATTCATCCGATCCTTTCTCCTACTGGAGTGGTAGACTCTCCGGAGTGAAATTCCACCAGTGTAGTGTGTGGGGGTGGGTGTGCGTGTGTAAAAAAAATAAAATCCACACCATTCATCCGTTTTTCCACTGTTAAAAACTTCTCGGCGGCCACAAAGGTAGTGTGGATCAACCTAATATTTATGTTGTCCCTTTCATCCAGGTCAAATAAACATTACGGTAAACCATAATAAGTTTTTAATTGTGGGCGTTCAATCACCACTGGTTCTTGTGATGTGGTGCAACAAAGATTCCGATATTCTTCATTTTATGGATCATGCCCAAAAATAACATGGAAAAACGAATGTACATAACAGATATTAAAATCAAGGTTGGCCCTACAAATATGGATCTATTGAAGCTATCCATTCTTTATTGGTTTTTTACCACAATAATCTCAAGGTATGACATAAGTAAGGGCTTAATATCTCTTATTTAAAACTTAGTTTTATAGCCTTAAGAGCATTTTTTATTTTTTTACAGGATAAAATTGTCTCTTTGTTGGCTGCTCTCTCGTCGGATGGTACGTTGCCTCGAAAGATGAAAGGGCTTTTTAAAAGAGAAGACTGTGGGTCTCACTAATCGTAAATAGGCTTACTCCTTATTCGATTTGATCTGTTTTGTTTAATCAAACAATCGTGAATCACGAAAGGGTGTTTTACAGTTTTTGAAGAGAAACTCTCTATGGCTCATAATAGCATTAGCTTTCTTCATTAATTAATTGTTTCCTCCGATATGGTCCATTTGTAATATAAAATTAAAACTACTTTCATGAGGATGAGTTAGATTTGTTTCACGATAAACCAATGGACCTCACATAAGACATTAGATGGGTTCTTAAGACGAAGCCCTCTTGTAGAAAGGTCATTTTGATTTTTCTTTTTTTCTTCTTCATTTAAAATTTTTTTTTTTTTTTTCACAGGAGGAGACCTGTAACGTCCTGTCCAACCAGCACAGTATCCTGGGACGTCCACGTCGGATTTGCCGCAGGACCATCCGTTTAAACTGTTCAGGGTGAGGTACCACCAGTAAAAATTAACCTAGGATTAGCCCATTAGAAGACTGGTGGCCATGATGGGACTGGCATGGCCCGCCAAGCTTGGCTTGCACTTGTCAACGGCCCGTGTGGGCCACCCAAAGACCGAGGATGGTCGAAAAAATCTAAAACTTCCGAAAATCATAGATCTCATCGGGCTTGTGGTCCATCGCGGACAAATGACCCAAAGTGGACACTCGAATCGGGATCGCATTAGCCAATGCACCCCACCAATGCCAAAAATTGGAATCTGGCACTTACAAATGAAATCGGGATTCCTGCGTTCCAGCCGTCGGATTCCTTCCAAATTTGTGGTGATGGCTTAATATATTTTTATACGCCCGTCCACTAAATCTGGGACCTGATCGTGGAACGGTGACCGTTGATCGCAAATCGAACCCGTACGACCAAACCCCGCATCCTTTTGTTCCCAAATTTTGCAAGGCCCTTCATCGGGCCATGGAGCACCTACCCTACAAGTTTCATGGCCAGAGGGCCTCCAGAACTGCCCCAATCACTAGATCGGCCCCCACAGGGCCATTTTTGGAACGAAAGTGCCTGCTTAGATCATATATCCGTTCATCCGTTCGTCCTCAATTTTTGCATGGACCCTAGTCGGGTCATAAGACACCTACACGCTGAATTTGGTGGCCTGAGGGGTGTTAGGGCCACCTCAACACCAATAAGAGTCCCATAGGTCTATTTTGGGAGAACTTGGGAACATGGGGCCAAGAGGCCCAACTTTAGGGAAATAAGCCCCAACCCTTTTTTTTCTCATAAACCCCTTTCACTCTCTCAACAACAACCCTCTCTCCCTCCTAACTCTCCCTTCAACTCCCAACAACCCATTCCTCTTCTTCTTAAATTTCCCTAAATCTCCAACGATCGATCTCTCCCTCATAACCCTCACCACCTTACAACAACAAGGCTCTCCCTTGTAACTTCCACCCTTCTCCAACTACCAAGGAGAGTGAAGAAGGAAGGAAGAGAAGGCAAAGAAGTGTGGTGGACCCTAAATAGAGTTGGGGCCCAAGAGAATCGATCTTTCAACACCCTATCCCTTCCTAAAGGGGAAAACTCTCCACCGCCACTCCGAAAATCGTCCGTGGGCCATCTTGGTAAGATCCCTCACTATTTTTCCCTTGAAATCCTCGTATTGAAGAAGAAATGGTATGGATTTCTCTCATGCTTGAATCGTTTTAGGGATTCCGGCCGGCCAACCTTCAAAACCCTCACCTCTAGGTCATTTCCAAGCCTCCATCAAATTAAAGGTGCGGACTATTGTTCTTAGGTGGCCTAGCACCAATTTTAGTGTGGGTTTAATGATTTTGAGTGCTTGGATGTCATATTTGGAATTCTAGAGAGAACCCTAGGGATTTTCATGTTTGTTGGATTTGTTAGAATATGCATGTTTAACTCTCAAATGTGATATATATTGTGCCTTCACATGATATTATGTTGGATGATAACATGCTTGTGGTTGTTGATTCATTTCTCTCATATGTGGTGCTTCATTATGTGTGTGATTATTTGTCGTGATCTCATGATTTCTCAAGATGGAGGAAGTGATAACCTCCTCACACAACTCACACACTCACACGCACTTTAATTTTATGATGATTCTTGCTCGCTTGTTAAAGGTATTTGTTTGTATGGTTAGGATGCATGAGAACATGATATGGATGTGCTAGATGATAATATGAGTCGTGGGTATGTGGTAGATCCCCCTTTTGCTCTCTTGGGATGGTCAGGAACCTGACGAGAGAGGGTAGTCCCATCGGTAGGACTACACTAAGGCTAGACTCGCGGATCGGGCGGGAGTGTTCGGGTGGCTGTAGTTCGACTACATGGGACCCTTGTGCCCGAGGTCATTTATCTCATGCTCGCCTGATTTGTGCAGACTAGCCTACTACCTGATCATCTCTGCTTGTTAACCATGTTCGCCCACATATGTATGGAACCTGATGCACCCTACAACCTTTGTTGCCCATTGATAACTAGATTATAACTGGTCCACAGCCTCGTGAGCCGGGCATGGTCGAATGGGACACTGTGTCCGAGCTGTCGGCCTACGCTGGGGTACCGCGCCTCCCCGTAGTGACCGCGAGCGATCCCTTCCTTATCGGCACTCCTCATGTGCTTGGAGTCAGGAATGAGGACCCCGACGGGATCACGGACCGCGGGGACTCGGCCTCACGCAACACATTTAATGCATGTGAATATCGACAATCTATAGTGTTATCGACGATCAACGGTGAGTATCGATGATCCACAGTGAGTATTGACGATTCAGTGTTATCGGCAATATATGGTGCATATCAATGATCTACAGTGAATATAGGCGATCCACGGTGCACATGATGTACATCAGTGATATAAGCATTCATAAATCCTCATTTTCACATACTCCCACCATTCATATCTAAGAAAAAAAAAAACCTTCTACATCAGAGTATTTGGTTGGAAATCTTTAAAATAAATCTTATTTTTCTCTCGAAGAGTGTATAGAGATATGTCAGACATTCGCCGGAGAGTGTTGTGATCCCTTGAAGAGTCTGATGGATCTCCATATAACTACTAACCGTCGTGGAGGTTCAAATCTAGTGTAGCCCCCTCTTGTGAAGAAAGCGAAGAAGAAAAGAAAAGAAATGTCAAATGACCTTCCTAAAGTAGGGCCTCACCATAAGAACTCATTTGAAATCTTATGTGAGGCCCATTGGCTTATCATGAAGCAAATTCAACCTGTATACATGAAGTATTTTAATTTCATGTCATTATCTTAAGTTTGAGGGTAGAACTCATTATAAATGAATCAGACTAAAAGAAATAATTTAGAATTAATGAAGAATATTAATGTTATCGAAAATTGAAAAACACTCTTATATGGTTTGTGCATATTTGATTAAAATGAATAGATCATGTCAACCAAGACTGATCCTGTTAATGTTTTAGTAAGATGCACAATCACTTTTTAGAAAAACTATTTTATATAGAGAGACAAACTATTGCCAGGTATTTTTGTCGTGTGTAAAAGTCAAAAGAATCGTGAGAGTAAAAAATTTATATGCTTAGAGAGGGGATGATAAAATGTTTAAAAAAAAAAAAAAAAAAAACCATTAATGATGGAAGCCGATTGGCTGGTGTACCACACACCAGCTTATACAGCTGGCGTATTGACGTCAGCAAATTCTGTTGGTCCCATCATAAGGTATGTGTTATATCCAAACCACCATCCTTTTGATGAGCTAGGCTTGAGCGGAAAAATAAGACAGATCTAAAGATCAAGTGGACCACGCTAAAAAGAGAAGTGGGGGATTGAACCACTACCAATGAAACCCTTCTGGGGTCACATGAGTTTCCGATGAATATGATTTTTATTATTTATTTTTTATTTCCTCTTCATCCATGTATTTGTGACCTTATTAACAGATTGGATGGAAAGTAAACATTATGTGGGCCCTAAGAAATATTTAACGATGAAAATCATTATCCTCGCTGCTATTTTTGGTGTGGTTCATTTGAGCTTTGGATATGATTCATTTTTTGTCTAATTCTCTGAAATGATCTCGAAAAATGGATGAACGGTGTGGATATAATAAATACATCATTGTGGGGCATGTAACTTTGATCTCCTTCGAGCCGTTCGTACAACTCGGAGCTCGAGGACCGTAGGCGCTCGTCTCTTCGCACGACACGTATCTACACCAGCAATATAGCTTGCACAGGTTTCCATTTGCATGTGTTGCCTCCACTGGGTCCACATGGTAAGATGGTCCAGTGACCTGAGCCGTCCATATTCTAGATAATACTAAATGAAAGCTTCAATCTTCAGTAATGATCCTAACCCTTGATTTTAAAAGTTGAATTCGGGCCATTGAAAATTTTCTTTTCGTTGCTGTAAATTCAACTGTAGATTATGATCGTAACAGGAATAATGCTAACCGTTAGGTTCTATTATATGGACGGTTCTGATCATCGGACGGCTCAGAATATAGACCCCAGTGGAAGGCGACACACAGGGAATCGTATATCGCGACAGACGCCAAACCAACTCCATTTTATTTTATATTCCTCCTCCCCTACTCCTACGACTTCTTTTCTCGCGTAGTCTCCTTCTACTGTCGCTGTCATCCATTGCTCGCTCGCCTCACTCGCTATCCTTCCAAAATCCCGCTTATTAGTTTTCTCTCTGTGCAAGGAACGCCGATCTTTTGAAGCGATGGCGGACTGGGCTCCCGTATTAATCGGTGTGGTGCTTTTCGTGCTCCTCTCACCAGGGCTCCTCTTTCAGCTACCGGGGAACAACCGGCACGTGGAGTTTGGAAGCTTGAAGACGAACGGGAAAGCCGTTGTAGTTCACACGCTAATATTTTTCGCCATTTTCACCATACTCATCTTGGCACTCCGCGTCCACATATATACCGGCTGATCCGGTAAACCCCTCACTAATGAAATTAGGGTTAGGGTTTCAGTTTTTCTTTTGTTCCTGTTGTGGGAAATATGATGTGAGGGAGGGATTTTCCTGCTATGGTTGTTGTTATTGTTGTTGCTTTATGGAAACTTGAAATCAAGCCATGGACTATTAAATCTCTCTCTCTTTTTTTTGGTTCTTTTTATTTGCTTTTCATTTTCGGAGTAGTACGGTGGTCTGCCGGATTACTGGAAAATAGACTCCGTTGTACCCGGGCAATGGGCTTCATCTTGGTGGGCCCGCCCATGGTATGCTGAGCCCGGAAAAAATTGGTTGGGCCTAGCCCAGAAAATGATAAATCTATTATTTTTTACTTGAATGTTCTTAATCTATACGTTGTTCAAGTGTGCCACACATGCATAAAGAAATAGACACTTAAAAAGGACTGGAATATCCTTTGATCAAGTGGACTACACCACATAAAAAAAGTAACGGTCAACATCACATTGGAGTAAATATGAAAGTTGTTGTGAGCAACTAGTCCACTACATGTGTAACGCCCCGGAAAATCAGGGGTCGTGCATAGACACAACTCCCGAGTTCCCGAGTGTCACTTATCATGCATTTATGGTTTTTACGATTAGTCAAGTTTAACTGCACAATTTGGAATTTCCTGAGCATGAAGTACAATCGCACCATTCTACTGAAATGAAGGTTATAACACATATATACAGGTCAAAAAAAATAATAAAGGGTCGCCTATAGGCGTTGCCCAACGAGACAACAAAAGAATGCTATGTCTAAAAATAGTAAAGTTGAGCCCGTGGCTCAAAACTCAAATTGGACCGATCAAGCCGATGGAGAGCCATCCATCACCGTAAGTAGAGAGTCCGTCCTCCTCGCTTCAAGCTCGCCTTTCACCAGCTCCTCATGCCCTGAGTCACCCGCATCTATGAATGGGTCTGGTTGGTGTTTTAAAACACCGTCCCCAGAGTGGGAGTGAGTGATCAACTCAATATGAACTATTGATCTCAAGTTACAACAAGATCAATTGTAATATGAACTTAATGAAAAGCAAACATTCATCAACACCTAATAACTCTTATTTAAAATGCATGCATGCGGGATGATATAATGCATGCCCTCGCCACAATACTCCCTCAAGCGACTCCATCTAACGATCGCATATGACAACACTCCTCGTAGCGACCTCGACTTCCGAGTCGCCACCCTAACTAATGCGTGCAATGCGATCGTGTTAGTCGAGTTATTAGTTAAGTCCATTCATCCAAAGGGAGTTGGGGATTCCCGATTCACCCTACGTATCAATGCCATAAACCGGTTGCGAGGCCAAGACCCCATCAATGTGTGAGGCCGAGGCCCCGCGGTCCGTGATCCCGTCGGGTTCCTCATCCCCGACTCCAAGCACATGAGGAGTGCCGAAAGGAAGGATCGCTCGCGGTCACTACGGGGAGGCGCGGTACCCCAACGTAGGCCGACAAATTTCGGACATAGTGTCCCATTCCACCATGCCCGCTCACGAGGTCGTGGACCAATTTCAGTGGGTTATCGTTGGGCTACAACGGTTGCGGGGTGGTTCGGGTTCCATACATGAGTGAACAAACAGGGGTTGACAAACAAGGTTGGTCGACAAGAGGTTAGACCGCACGGGCCAAAGCGAGCATAAGATGAGTGACCTCGGCACAAGGGACCCATGTAGTCGAACTACGCCACTCGAACACACCCGCCCAAACCCATGGATATAGCCCTAACATAGTCCTACCGGGGGACTACTGTCTCTCATCATGTTCCCGACCAACCCAAAGATGTGAAGGGGATCCATAACATACCAAGTATCAATGCATCATCTAACATAAACGACATCATGTTCTCATGCTTCTCAACAAACAATTCTAAATTTTCCACCAACATGTAAAGCTACTAATATTATAAACAAGAAGTGTGTGTGTGGTGTGAGTTGGTGAGGAAGTTAAGACCTTCCTACATCCCTTCGGATCAAAATACACAAAAATTTAGGAATCGTACGTTTTATGAGGCACATCATATGAGAAGATCAACAAGGTATGAGCATCTAATCGTCCATACGCCAAATCATGTGGAAGGTAAGAACAACATCATGTGGAAGGAAAGAACAACATCATGTGGAAGCCCAACATACAAATCTAACAAACATACAAGTCCTAGGGTCTCTCTAGATTCTCCAAACATAACATTCAAGCAACCAAAATCATTAAACACATATTAAAATTGGTGCTAGGCCACCTAAGAACAATAGTCCGCACCTTCGGATTCGTTGAAGGCTTGGGAACGCCCTAGAGGGTGGATTTCGGGGTAGATCGGCCTTAATCCCTAAAGGTGACTACTTGCTTGTTAGATTCCAAGTAAATCTCCCTCATCACAAGGGTTTCAAAGAAAATAGGGAATGAAGCTTACCTAGTTGCTCAACGGGCGAAATAGCGGTTGTGGGGTGAGGTTTCTTCTTGGAGAAGAGGTGGGAAGATGCAAGATTGGCTTCCTTGGGCCCCACCTCGATCTGGGTCCACACTCCTCCTTCTTCACTCTCTCTTCCTCCTCCTTTCTCCTCTTTCTCTTCTCCTTCCCCTTTCTCTTCTCTCTTTCCCCCTTTTCTCTTAGGGTAAAATCGTATGGGAGAGGGTGCCCAAAAGAAACACCTTTTTATAATTCCGATTTGGTGCAAATGGCCCCAAGGGCTAGGTTTTTACTATACTAGACTTATGGGAGGGTATTTCTAGGATCAGGCCCTATCACCCCTCCGGCCACCAAATTCGGCGTGTAGGTGCCTTATGGCCCGATTAGGGCCCATGCAAAAATTAAGGACGAACGGATGAACGGATATATAATCCGAGAAAGAGTTTCGACCTTTAAGTGGTCCCCGTGGGGCCCATTTTGGTGATTGGAGCATTTCGATGGCCCTCTCGCCATGAAATTTATAGGATAAGTGGTCCATGGCCCGATGAGGGGCCTTACAAAATTTGGGAACGAACGGATGCGGGGGTTTGGTCGTGCGGGTCCGATTCGCGATCAACGGTCATCGTGCCACGATCGGGGCCCAGATTTGGTGGGCGGCGTTGAAAAATACATTAATCCTTCACCATAAATTTGGAAGAAATCCAACGGCCGGAAGGCCCGGAGTCTCGCTTTCTTTTGTCGCTGCATTTTAATCAGCATTGGTGGTGGGCGCATCAAGCGCCGATGGTACTTCAGGGGTGTCCACTGGGTCCGCAGTCCGCGATGGATCACAAGCCCAGTGAGATTTATGATTTTCTAAAGTTTTAGATTTTTCTGACCCTTCACGGTCGCTGGGTGGCCCACGTGGGCCGTCTTTAAGTGTAAATAGTCATCTGGCTTAGCGGCCCGCACTAGGCCTTATCACGGTCTGTCTAGTCTACTCTAATGGGCTAATCCTAGGTTAATTAACTCATGGTACCCCACCACAAGAGGTTTAACCGAACGGCCCTGCAGAGAATCCTACGTGGACGCCCCAGGACACTGTGCTGATCGGACAAGATGTTTCATGATTAATCGAACTTGTGCGGTTCTTTACTGGTATCACACGTGTATGGGAAAACATTGAGTGCTAATGGTCATTAAGTGATATTATAAGTTAATTAATTAAAAAAAATCAATGATTTTTGGAACTCCAAAACAGTGAAAATCCGGGGTGTTACAACATGAGAAGTGTAACCGACCACAAGAGAAATGTCTCGAAGTTGAGCGACTAGGGTACTGGAACGAGCGTCCCAAACTGATAGGTCACAGATCTCGAAAGATATGATGAGTGATTCTTTCAATGTAGAGATGGGCCCTGAGCCAACCCCAAACTAAGCTGCTTAAGGGCAGAGTTCGATGGGGAGAATCATCTCCCGAATTGATCAGATTAAACATGGCCCAGAGTCGGGACGAAAATTCCAGAGAGAATCTTGCATCGAACCAAGAAATGAAAGATTCGATATGTTCCTAGTCAAAGATTACGTCAACCAATGTGGGCTCGATGATGCTTTCAAAGGTAGATCCATATCCAAATAAGGATCATCTAGTGAATCCAGCAAATCTCATAAGGATACATAGGTCTCAACACCGCCTAACATACCCTATGAGTATCCCCACTGCAAGAATAGAGGCAAGACAACAAACCCAAGCTCAAGCCTTTTAATTCGAGTCTACCTATGTGACTAAGGCATCGGAGGGTCTATAGCCATCATCAGCTTCCCTCGTTGTCTACATCTTTATATTTCTGTGCAGGTCCATTAGTGGGCTCACCTCCACAATTGATTATATCTGTTCTTCACGATAACAACAGTAAATAATTATCATCCATTTATTAAATTTAGGATTTGCAGTTTGTTGGCTCTACATTTACATCCCAATCATTATATTTTCAAAGATTGGCTCTCCGAGTTAAATAATTTATCAACTATCCAAATACAAACAATCATTTATGCATTACTACTTAAATCATTTAAAAGCATCCAAACGGTCCCTCATTTAACAGTTAAAAATGGAAGCATCATTTGGTCAGAGGCGGATTAGGCCAGACCTAAAACGGTTGATTCGACCCCCTCGGACGTCAAAGCTTGACTTGGGTAGGTCCACCCAGCAACTTGGCCGAGTTTTTATATATATATATATATATATATATATATATATATATATATATATATATATATATATAGGAAAACGCTCACTGCGAACAGTTAAATGCGTATTTACGCATTTAACTTTTTGATGACCCATCATACGTGATGAATCTCGCAAATCTGAACGGTTCACATGAAGCGAACCTCATGAAACCCTATAGTATAAATTTTTACTTTGATCCGAAACTTTGGTGGACCGTGAAAAATGTAAATGGCGCTTCTTTCCTTGATTTTAATTTCTCTTTGCTATGGATGGCATGGATAAAAGTTCTAGATAAAAGTAAAACTTGGTCCTAGGGGGTTTCACTAGGTGCTTGCTTCACATAAACGGTTCAGATTTTGGATCAACATCACGTATGATGATGGTTCTCAAAAAAGTTCGTGCGTAAATACGCATTTAACTGGTTCAGCAGTGAGCTTTCTCTCTCTCTCTCTATATATATATATATATATATATATATATATATATATATATATATAATGATTATCATTTATAATTATAAAAGTTATAAATAAATAATATTAAAAAACTTAAATTACTGAAAAATTCACAAGGCATTATGTGGAATGACATCATAAGGAGAGAACTGCAAATGTTGCTTAAGCTATACGCAGAAATGCATAGCGATAGACATGCCGAGTTGCACACATGTGAAGGCTTTCAATCATCCATTCTCCAATGGTTATTACCCTTCTAAATATCGGGCCAGTCCGTTGGTCATGTGTGCCCCACTTTTATTTTAAATCTAGACCGCTAGTCGTTTCTAAGTTATCCATTTTGATATGCATCAACGGTGAGATTAACTTGATCTAATTTCTAAATGAAATGTAGGAAGTTCATGATGAACGGACAGGATTTCTGATATGTGTGTTAAGATTGTGCATTTGGAAATATGAAGGGGCAAAACATACTTAAAAATAAGGGATTTTTTTTTTTTTGGCGTGCGAGCGATCGCCAATTGAAATGTAGCCGATGTCGATGTGTGATCGAAGGTATTGAATTTTCAACTCAATGCAATTCAAATTGGATTAAAATTACAAGTAGTAAACTATTACATAAAATCAAATATTTATCATTAACAAGCAACATTAAAGTAGGTTCTGATTCAATGGCTCAATGGTAGATAGATTACGTTTCAACATCGAGACTAAGGATCGAGTGCCCGTGCAGCATGAGTGTGTAAAAATAAAATAATAATAATAAAAAACAACATTAGAGTAACTTCTAAAATAACCTTTAAAGTGGATGACTAAAAACTTACATGGATGGAAATCTATTTCTCATTGGCTCTATAATTTATGTTTATATCATGTATGTTAGTCACAACTCATATGTGTATTGTGAGCGCGACTAGAGTGGATTCCTAACTATGGGACCCACTATAATGCATGTGCATTAAGTCAGGCCATCCATCCATTTTGAAAACTCATTTTAAGGAACTATCCCAAAAAATGATGTAGATCCAAATCTTAGGTGGGCCACACCATGGGAAACAATGGTGATTAACCATTAAAAACTTCTTGCGGGCTATAAAAGTTTTGGATCAAGCTGATATTTGCGTGCTGCCTTCGTCCATGTCTTGGTGACCTCATTAACGAGTTAGATAGCAAATAAACATTTCAACCGCCCTCAAGAAGTTTTTAATGGTAGATATCCAAACACCACTTTTTTTATGAGGTGTAGTCCACCTTAAATTTGGATTTGTTTCATATTTGAAGTCTGTGCAGTAAAATGAGCTTTCAAAATGGATGGACAACATGAATGTAAGGCACATGCGTCAAGGTAGGCTCCGTAGTAAGGGATCCACCAAAGCTAAGCCCATGTATTTTGTATGAGGTTAGTCTTGGATTACTTTAGGTTGCCTAGGTCTTCAACTCAAACCCAACCCAACCCAACCCAACCCAACGTCAACCCACTTAGGCATGGGTCAACCCAGCCCCAATTTTACTTATTAGTGAGTGTTGAAATTTTTGATATTATTAAATTATAGATTTATAATTTTTATAAAAAAGAATGAAAGAAACCGAAAATATTAAAGACAGGTTGAATCACGTGTGATCACATTGTCTTTAAAGTGTTATTTGCCCATTCTCAAAGTAATTGAGACTGTTGACAGGTTGCAAGCAAATAGTGTGTGGTTCTACGTTCAACAAGCATGAAAAAACCATTATTGGAACTCTGTAAACATAGTTTGCTAGTAGATGAAAACTTAAAGGAAAATTTTCAAATCAAAGAGAGACAGAAAATGAATTTGCTGGCTTAAGACTACTACACTGCTCTGGTTCTTGTGGACTTACTGGCTTAAGTTGGTATTGAACCTTGTTGGCTTGATCAGAGAACACTTGGAGCTTTACTAGTTTATATGAGAGAGTGAGTGGAGTGGTTTGTGTTGTTGAAAAGAACCAGACAAGCTTAATTTATATAGGCTAAGGTAGTTGGATGTTTTGGTCCAGGGCCATAATTCTAATCGACCGTTTCTGACCATTGGTGAAAAGCTAGCCATTATTTGGTGGTTTCTGATCGTTTTACATGTGGAAAAATCAGATACATGCTAATTGTTTATTTAGACTCAGCGGCTAATTGTTTATGACAGTTGGGCGAGCCACATGCAGCAGTTTCTGCATGGTCTGGTTTATTACCGCATGAACAGTTATACTAGGCCTCTTAAGCAGCTAGTTTTAGCCTCTATATAAGGTAGACATGTTTCTCTCAGACCTCTTACCCACAACACTCCGAATCCGGCTACCTAACCCATCTCTCTTATCTATTGCTGCACCACGACTCTCTCTCATCTTGTGCCGGTTCGCGTAAGGTCATGAGAGAGCGACCTATCTGCGACACGATGTGCACATGCTAAATGTAAAGTATGCCACTAGCGCCTCTACAACCACAATGCCTCACATGCCCATGCTCATGCCCTTGCACCTAACTTGACACCGAGATTATGATGGTGACCATGCCCAAGCCGGTGCGCGTGAGCATGAGAATATTGGGTTCTAAACCATCAAGTAAAATCTCAACCTTCAATGCTCTGATCACCGAACAATTACTGAGTGGCCTCGCACAGAAATTGAAAACAAAAACAAAAACAAAAAAAAAATAAATTGAATATCCGTACAAAGAGGCAGACAGCTTCCATCATATACTTCCTCAAATTTTCATTTTCTCCTTGATTGCATACAATCTCTGCACAATATCAAATTAAAGTGGACCATTTATGAAATTAAGGTTTACAAGAATATCAAAGATTGAAAAGCCGTTGAAATCAAAGTGGACCATTGATCAACGGTCCCATTGTGATATCTGAAACTTGAACCCCCAAACAAGAGAAAATAAACTTACAAACCTCAAATGACATTTCACTTAATAATCTCTAAATTTTGGAACAAAACAGTATGTAATTCCAAAAGAAAAAAAAAACAAATAAAAATTTGAAAGCAAAGAAGGTCCCTCTTGTGTGGTCAAGATCTGATCAACCTGTATGTATGTGGACCCCAATGGCAATGACCAAGATGGTGAGTGTACCAAAGAAGAATATGGTATGAACTAGGATGGAAATCCCACTGGTGCACATGTTCCCGAATTCAACGACTCTCGTTCGCCCGGGCACCTGAATCAACAGTCCAGGTGATAGGAGGATGAACAAGATCACCGCGATCACAACTGGGCCCCAATCAGCCATCTCTCTCCTTCAACGGTTCAGATCTCTCTCTCTCTCTCTCAATGAGATGAATGTGGAAACAATGGATTTCAGTAATTAGTAGGGTGCAACGAGTGGTAGTAGATTGGAATTATAAGATCCTCAACCGACCATATTAAAGGCATGGCCAGATTCTTAGTTTGTGCATGTGGGCCTTGCAGTTGCGTGATCTTTGCCATTTGTCTTTTCGGTCTCGCCATGGATGAAACGTGCGTTGGAGATCTTTTCAATAGGACAATCCTAGCCTTTCGATTTGTTGCTTGAGAATAGATGGTTAAGATGAGAGATATCATAGAAATGAAAATGCCTAATATTTGTGGTATGGACCGTCCAATCTGGAATATTTTCTGATGATGGTCCATCGATTGTGGTAGCTAAGAGACCAACGTTCGTGATCACCTGATGTGTGGGTCCAACCTGTAGAAACTGAAAACCAGAGTATATTGTGCATATCCTCCGCATGTTTTAGTTGAGGATGCCAAACGTGAAGAGGAAGAAGTCGATGGTATAAAAGGAAAAGAGAAATCTAATCTTTTGTGGTGTATGACAGACAGCATATGCTTTTCCACCGTTCGTTTTCATGGAGTCATTTGTACGCTGCCCATAGGCAATCAGTATCTAAGGACATTTCAGCCTAACCATGGAGGCTGCCCAAGCTGGCCCAGATTCGTTCAGACTCAATCAGTTTAACACCACGAGTCAACCCGGTCTTAGCCAAGTTTGGCTTATTAACCTTTAGCACAGGAGCTTGACTTGACCCTCAGTCACTGGGTCTTAAATTCATTGCAGGCGATGCTAGGGTTATTCTTGGTCTAAAAAGCAGGGCTTAAGCCATAGAAAATAATTAAATGACGAAGGTTTAAAATAGTTCAATCTAAGAATTTTATCATGTGGCATCTTCCATCCATGATGTCTCATTGTAGAAATAGTTTAAATCATCGAAACAAAAAATTATATCCAACGGATCTCTTTAAATTGTACATGGAACCGTCCACAATGGTCTCTTTAGGTGGTCCTTTTGTTTTGTATATAGTTGTACATGAGTCGAACTGAGTCAAGCTTGACATAACTTGGCTTAGCTCGGCCAGTAGCTAGCTAATCCCAGCTCAAACTCGGCTAGGCTTGGCTCAATCGCTGTGCCTCAGTTTAGTCGCTCAGCAGCTTGGGCCATTTTGAGCCGAGTTCGAGCCCGTGTGACATTTTCTCAAATACAGAGCGCATATTCAATTTTTCATATAATGCAAAACAGTAACAACAGTATACAAGTATTTCATCAAACATTCGGTAGACAACATCGAAATCATAATTTAAGGATAATTTTATAATGCAAATTTTTTTAAAAATTTTTTGTAGTGATTTGCTTCGTATCCATTCTTTCTTTGCCACTAGTCAATCCAACGAAGAATGTATGCACCTAAAACAACACTTCGTTGAGTCATTTCATCAAACACTTGACGAGCAGTATCAATATCAAAATAACCGAGTCACCGAGCTGATTCGATTCGAGTTGAAGTTCGATCCTCGAAATTTTTTCATGCTAAAAAAATCATCTAAACTCCACTTGAACTCAATTCCAAACCGAGTGAATCGAACTTTTTCAAATCGAGTCCAGCGAGTTTGCCAAGCTAACTCAGTTCATGTACAACTCTAGTTTTGTACAACCATTGCATACTTTATGGCTTGTTTGGGAGCATGGATTTGGAACCCCTGGATTTGGAATCCTCCCGTTGTGTTTTGCACCTTGAATTTAATCCTAATATATTTATAGGGGTTTAAAATTAATTACTAAATTAACTTTAATATCTCTAATTAGTGTATGTACGTTTGACACAATGGTTGTAATAAGCTTGTTGAAAAATACATATATTTTCCCGAAAATGATGAAATTCCTAGTCTCGGATGGGCCACAAGCACATGATCACATCCAACTGACTAACCAACTATTTTTAACCATTGATTTACATGGACAATATTTGGACAGCACAAATTATCCTATTAAAGTAATTATAGCGATGCAATTGATAATCTAATTGTTTTAGGATATTATTAGTGGGTCCTGTGCCCAACAGATTAGTAGCCCAGTGACACACATGTTACGCATGCAACTCTTGGAATAATTTTAGATGTAATCCAAGCTCCTATGTTGGATTTCAAACCCATCTTTGAGGAGATTTGAAATCCCCTAAATTTGAAACTCCCGGTTACTTTATGGTTACTTTATGGTGCCAAACATACTGGGGGATTTGAAATCCCCTCAAATCCATGGTGCCAAACGACCCCTTAAGATTGCACAGCGACAATGGGCCAATCGGCCACCTAGCTTAGATTTTAAGCCACTTGGCCATACATGGTTGGGCTTCCTGGGCGGGCCGACCTTTCAAGCCCATTGTAAAAAAGAAAATAAAAGAAAAAGAAAATCTAAAAGGGAAGAATATGTGGGCGTGTGAAAAGGTGAGAGCACAAGGTTGCGTGATTTTGGGGGCTTGCTAATGCGGTTCTACCAATGCAAATCTAATGCATATGGAATATTGAGGATTTAAATAAAACAGCTTTGCTAAGCACTCATGTGTGTGCATGTTAGCTAATCCATATCCACACGTTACAAGATCCAAGCCCTCCATCATGTGGGTCCCACCCTGAATATCCTTGGAGCAAAAATCAGGCCTGTTCACTTGGGAGGTTACTGGCAGCTTAAAAATAAATGGGCAGCTGAAAAAAGAAAACAAAAAAACTTGGCCCAAATGCTACCATGCCATCGGACTAATTCTAAAATTGTAGTGGCCCCACCTAAAAAGTGGATGATGTAGAGTGGGTCGTGGACAGTTTCATGGCCAAGATAGATTAGAAAAAGTCTGGTGGATGACAGAAGTGATCCGGACTGTCATACCTTAAATTAGGCGTATCTCGCAATCCAGAATGAGTTATTGGACGTAAAATATATGATTTTGGAATAGAACGAGCTACTTTTGCCACCCAACCTACTACATTAGGTTAGGCAAGCCGGATTTGCAAAATAACACCAAATCCACAGTCATTTATCTATTTTAATTCCGTTTTTACTATAAATAGTAAGTTTTAGTTTGATTATAACTCTTCATCCGTTGGGCTGTAGGAGTTACGCTCAACATGAGAAGTGCTTAGAATAATTAGGAGAACAGTTGGGTTAAGCCAAATAGGACACTATTTTTGATGGAAAACTTTACGCACTAGTAGACATCACGACCGTCTATATTTATAGTAAGTTGCGAATTCTAGACACCCTGATCTATAGCTCAAATGGTAGACTGAGTGAAAGATACCTCGTTTCAACACTGAGGTCTTGGTATAGATCCCTAGTGGAGGTGGCTAATAGTGAAGTGTGAACTGATAGTGGGGTGTACTAACAAGCTAACAAAAAAAAAAAGAAGTTGCGAATTCTAAGAGTTTTAGTTGTAGTTTGATTATGAGATAGTGGGGTGTACTAACAAGCTAACCCAAAAAAAAAAAGTTGGGAGTTTTAGTTGTAGTTTGATTCTGATTTCTTTCTCATTGCTCGGTATCCTTATTTAAAGGGTTGTGAACTTGTTTAATTCATTTATCAATCAAATTACGAATTTTATAGAATTATTTATATTTTTCTTGCTTTTTTCTTCTTGGATTCGAGAAGTCTTTGTGAGGAGTTCAGAGAAACTCCGTGGATTCGGACTAGTTATCCTTGAGGAAGACGGTGATTGACCTCATCATGTTCATCCCTGCGTCAGTGGACCAGCCTATTTTTTGGGCCGAATCACCCACATGGGCGGACCCATCTAATGGACAGCTTGGAAAGAAAATGACAACTAATACCAGCAAGGTTTCTTATTTTCAAACATGTTATTCGGGTTTTATGTGGACGCACTATCAAATTGGATTGCAAATTGTTAGTAAAATAAAAGCATAAACAACCAAATTTTAATATCCTCTCCTATTCACAATAACTGCAGTTGTTTTGCTTTCAAGTTGATCTCCAAAAGAAATGTAGGGGGGGATGGTTTATCAATGATAATGCTCATTTCTTCATCCTCGCCCCTTCAATTCCCTTGTGCTTCTAAATGCATTTTTTTAAAAAAATGCACACACCCTCACACCCACAAACACCACAATGGGTACTCAGACCCATGACCTTAGTGTTGAAACTCACTAAACCATGAGTAAAGACCCAAATGCATTGTGTGCTCACAAGTTAATTCCTTTGCACACCCAAATGCTTGCAATTCATTTCACTTGTGCATCCAAACAGGTCACGCAATTCATTTCACTTGTGTTTCCAAATGCAATAGGCCAGGCTAAGGTTGGCCCTAGCACGACCCTCATGCCTTTAAGCTTAAGCTAGGCCCTGATAGGCTTAAGAGGGCTTGGCCAAGCTTACAGTTGAGCCAGGGCTAACCTTGTAAGTTAAAGATAAGTTACATGTATGCTATGCCTATAATCGATGTGTATTATTCATTACACTGGAATTTTAAAGTCTATATTACTAATAACAATACGTAGCAGAAATAAAATGGGCTGCGCGACTCAACCTAACCCTAGGTATGGCTGAGTAATTGGTGCCAACTCTTAAATTTCATTGACTAAAAAGTGGGGCCCACCAACTACTATGGAGGTAGCTAGCGGGTCTCACTTTATGAGCATGTCAAATCTAAATCATGATCCAGTGGTGATCATTCTATTCACAATATCAGTGCTCTATATGCTTATGTGTGTTGTTTCAATGCACATAAATCATTAATTTGAATATAATTAAAAATAGATTAATGATAATAATAAAAAAATAAAAAATACCCAGCACATAACTAAAATGAGTGCACTTGGATCAATAAATGAGTGAACATATTATAAAGATGATATCAAGAAACTCAGAGGGAGCGTGGATTCATATCGCTTTCCTAAAGACTAATTGCGCTAGATTCTTAACCCAGATAACTGATCCAGATCTCCTGCAACGAAACGCTTTTGGAATACACCTATTAACAAGGAACACGGATTCAAAACACCAGGTGGTTGATACTCACAATATCTTAACTTATGAAAAAAATGAAAAATTTTCCAGAGAATAACAAAGATAATTTTTTGGAAAGAGTGCTTGTTCTGTGATGATTGATTAGGTTTTTCCCAAACTTACTGTTTATAGTAAAACGTAGGGCTTATATGGCGAACACCTGGCAATACCTAGCACAACCAATGTAAACATTAGTTTCTACAAACAGTCACAACACTGATGCAAAGAAGTGCAACATGTCATAGTAATAGACTCGGTGAAAGGAGAAAAAAATTGAAAATAAAATAAAATAAAAGGCATCATGTAAACAAGCCCAAGCCTGAGCTTTGCTCAGCACGCACGACACTGCAGGGTAGGCAGGCATGAGCGCATGTGTGGTTTATGACATAGCATACTCAAGAGCTTAACACAAGTTTTCAACGCATTCCCGTACATAAATGAGAAAAAGTTTTAACTTCTCTCCAATGTGGAATTATTTCCACATGCAAATTTCAAAGAAAATAGGAGGCACATTTCTTCAACAACTCTCTCTCTCTCTCTCTCTCACTTTAAAATAAATAAATAAAATAATAATAATAGTATGAAACTAAACCAGCAATATATACCTACTTGACTAGGGTTGTCAACAAGTAGAGGTGTACACGAATCGAGTTAGCTCGGTTAGCTCGCTCGACTCGACTTCGAAAAGCTCGATTCAAAGCTAAGTTTGATCCGAGTTGAGCTGATTTATTGAGGTCGAAAAAATTTTGAACCAAGTTCGAGCTCGACTCGACTCGGATTGAACCCCAACTCGAATTGAACTCGGATCAAACTAGTTTAGTGACTCAGTTACTTTGATATTGATGTTGCTCACCAAGTGTTTGATGAAATGACTCAACAAAGTGTCAGCCAGTGGCAGGAAAGGTATGTATATGAAACAAATACTATTTTTTTTTGTTTTTGATGTTGCGTATAAAGTATTTGATGAAATACTTGTAAACAGCCACTGTTGTTTTACATACAGTGAGATATTGAAAGTGCACAATTTTTGTTTGTGAAAAATGCTACAAAGGCTCATTTTTTGCTTGAACTCGGCTCGAACTAGCCCGAGCTGCTGATCGAACCAAGCCGAGCTGGCCAATCAGGCTCGAGGACCGTGCCGAGTCAAGTTCGAGGGCCGGGCTGAGCCGAGCCAAGCCGAGGCCAACTCGACTTGGTGTACACCCCTATCAACGGGTATGGTCTACATCGGATCCAACAGTGTCCATAATTGGGCTCTCCGGCATCAATTCTTACCGTCTCTAGTTTCTTTCAGGCTTGGGTCTAGATCTCAAGTATGGGACCAAGATCTGATTGGTTTTGGATACCGGCTGGTACCTATCGGGTCCATTCATGAATGTTTTGAGTTGAGTTCGGGACAACATATGCAACGGGTCCGAACCCGATTTTAACGGGTCCCAAAGATGACACCCAAACCGACCCTATTTGTTAGCGGGTCGAATAATTGGGAACCGGACTTGTTAAAATTACGTCGGGTCCATTGGGTACCCGCACATCTCCGTATCCATCAACGGCCCTAAGTTCGAGTACACCAAGATGGGCCCCACATGCAGCTAATTGCACACCTTTTTCACTACAACTAGCGTCATGTGATTGAGACCTTGCAACTATTTCTAAATGCAACTAGCTGGGATGTGGGCCCCACAATTATTTGTAAATGCATCTAGCTGGGATGTGGGGCCCACTGCTGTATATGTTCTGCATCCAACCAACCCAACATGGTTGCTCCGTGATGAAAATGAGATGCCTCAAAAAAAAGTCAAGCTGATCCTCCAACCATTTCGTGGGAGGCCATGTGATCGCCCAAGACGCTGCAGCTCTTACTGTGGGGCCCACCTTGATGTATATATTCTATATCCACTCCGTCCATCCATTTTAGAAGATTATTTTAGATCATGAGCCCAAAAACGAAGGAGATACAATTCTCAAGTGGACCATACAATAGGAAACAGTGGTGATTAGACCCCCTGTCATTAAAAGCTTCCTAAGCCCACTGTAATATTTAATTTAAGTTTATTTTCCATCTAACCTATTGATAAGGTCACATAAACATGGATGAATTAAAAAAAAAAAAAAAAAAAAAACAAATATCAACTTTAACCAAAACTTTTGTGTCCCATTAATGGTCAATCACCACTGTTTCCTATGGTGTCATCCACCTGATAATTGGATCAGCTTCATTTTTTTGATTTATGCTCTAAAAAGACCTTGAAAATTGGATGAACGGTGTAGATATAGAATATATGTATCAAGGTGGGCTCCATGTTAAGGGCCGCACCTAATCCGTTCCCATGTGAATTTGGGTGCCATCATCTTCAAAAACTATGTGAATTTTGAGGCCTTTTATGTTGTCCACTGCTTTTCATCATGTGAGTGTGACCCACATGATTTTTGGTTCAATATAAATTTTGGGTCATCCTAATTTCATGGTGGGGCAATCTTGTTGGATGGATTGGATGACATACATACACCATGGTAGCCTCACATCAGTTAGTTGTATGGCTGTTTCTCCTACAACAGGTTGTGTGGGAGACCTTATGAGCTATGTAGTTAGTCAATAGACATTGGAACTTGGGAGACAGATAGAACATAAACCAAAAGAGATGCCCTGGCGTGCGTTCGTGCTAGTTACCTCCCACACCAAGAGCCATGTGGGTGGAACTTTCATGAGATCCACATCGTCCATCTGGTATACTGCCTCATGTTCACCATGCAACCCAAAAATCATGACCATCCAGATCTCAGGTAAGCCACGCCCTAGGAAAATGTTGGGTTCGGATACCTACTATTAATTTTGAGTGGAGCCCACCATAGTATTTATATGGCATTGATGTGCCACATCAGGACTACAGTATTCCAAAACTCAGGTGGGCCATCTTAGTGTTGAATCAGCCTGATTTTTAGAATCATGGCCAAATAAGGGATGATGTGCTTGATGGACGGCTTGGATTTCATGCACGTTAAATATTTTCCCCCAGAGAAAGTGATCTCGCCAGGTACCTGGGTTAGGTGTATGTAAACCTTTCTATACACCTGTTTGCATTTGGACGTCCACTGTTAATCCAACATTATTCAAAAATTTACGGTCAGATTGTCAATTTGTAGTTGTAAACACCAGTGATTGGACCTATCTTCTGCAAATGATTTTGTCTGTTCATTTTTTCATGCCAGCTACTTTATGGTTTGAATCATCAGATCAGTATGATTTCCACAAGGCAGCCTATCAAGGGATGAATGGATCTAATGAACGGTCCAGATAGGTGTTGAAAATGTCAACAAGTCCCAATGAAATTAGGTGAGCCTTTATCAATAATCAGATGGGCCACAGGAACAAAGTAATGGACGGTTTAACCCCCAAGGTCTCATTCAACATATATATGTGGCATGAGTAAATTCATTAGCCTGATTTTCTCTCCTGGCCATGGAAATGCTTGGCCCGCCTTTTGCACGGCTCGGATGCCATGCACGCTTGGTACGTGCGACGGATTGTAGCAGAAGCTAATGTGATCTCATTCCTCACCTCACCATTATTAGCTAATCATTGTCTCCTACTTTTCTCCTATTTTAAGGAAAAGTCTTCCTTTGGCTAATAAAATAAATCTGGAATAAATTGCATACGTCCAATTTAAAAACTTTGATACTCTGGAAGAGTGTGATGGCTGATACGCAGGTACTTAGAAATTACTTATAAATTGCATACGTGGAATAAAATAAATCCAATTTAAACTCTCATTGGGTATCAGATTAGACGTAACATGAACCAAAATTTACGCCTAGTTGATTACCTGACCATTGGACATTTATTGGACGGTTTAAAATGAAAGTAGGTATTATTTTTGGCAAAAAAGTATCTACTAATCAAAGGTTAAGATTGTTCAAACAAATATAATTTTGGATGGTAACTCAGCGATGCGATAGTGGGTCCCACAATTTAGTCTGTTTAACGTGAGTTTATAATATATTACAGGTATCATTTCTGAGTGCCTGCGTATCAAGCATCATACGCAGCCAGATTATCAAACAAATCCCCTTTGGTTACGTCATTTGCAATGATTCCATTTACGTGGGGGCCATATTTTAGTGATCTGGACTATTTGTCTGATGATATGCACCTACGATGGGTCTTTTTGCGTGAATTTTCAAGATTGGAAGATCCTAACCCTTCAGAACGGCTAAGGATACGTCCATAGTCAGAGTAAGTTTGTTTAAAGATCAAAGGTCTGAAATATTCCATTCTTGGAGATTTTTTTTGGGTGTCCCATCCACGGTGGGGACCACAATATGAACTGGTTAGATTATCAAAAAAAGTTCCCACGTGCAGGGATTCCTGAGCATGGACGGACTGAATTTTTCCCTCAGGTTCTGCAATCGAGGGAGGAAAATGATGGACGGAATGAATTTTACGTATACAACATGGTGGGCCCCAAAGAGCTTAGGTACGGATTGGCTACTCCCCCTGCCACCACCAGCCACTGGCTGATTGTCGGTGCTCTGTGGGCCCCACCATGATGTATGTGTTTCATCCATGCCGTCCATCTATTTTTATAGATCATTTTATATAAAAGACCAAAAATGAGATATATCCCAATCTCAAGTGGACCATATTACAGGAAACAGTGTTGAATGAACGTAGACCGTTAAAAACTTTTTGGGGGCCATAAAAGTTTTGGATCAATCTGAACTTTGTTTTTCCCCTTCATCTGGGTCTGCATGACCTAATCAACAGATTGGATGTCAAATAAACAGTACATTGGGCCTTAGGAGGATTTTAATGGTGGATATCCAATCACTATTGTTTTCCTGTGGTGTGGTCCACCTGAGATTTATATCCCTCTCATTTTTGGGATCAAGCCCTAAAATGATCTGTAAAAATGGATGAACGTAATGGATGAAACACATAAATCATGGTGGGTCCCACAAAGCACTGACCACCAGCCACCGGGCTGGTGGCAGGGGGAGTAGCCAATACGTTCTCGGTATTTTACGCGCTGCGTAAAACATGGGGTGTATACGATTCCGGTCCCCACCCAACATCCCACGCCTCTAAAGCCACGTGTCCTCTCAGAACCAGTCACATGTCATTGAAACCTTTCCAGACGCGTCGATTCCCATCCCTTCCTATTTCTCTCAATCCGAAGCCTCGCAGACACACAAACAGATAACAGAGAGAGAGAGAGAGAGAGAGAGAGAGAAAGAGAGATCTGAACCGTTGAAGGAGAGAGATGGCTGATTGGGGCGCAGTGGTAGTGGCTGTGATTCTCTTCGTGCTATTATCGCCGGGGCTTCTATTTCAGCTGCCCGCCAAGGGTAAAATGGTGGAGTTTGGTAACTTACAGACCAGCGGCATATCGATTTTGGTACACGCCCTTATCTTCTTCGGCCTCATCTCTGTCTTCGTCATTGCCATTGGTGTCCACATCAACATCGGTTAGATGGACGGTTGGATTTGATTTTTTTTTAGATTTGCTCAGCCCACACGCTTGTATAAGGCACCCACCACCTTCACACGCAAGCATAGTAGGAACACATGTGCAAGATCTAGTCCGCCCAGTCATGTGATTCCCCCACATTAATGTAAATGGTCTGTCCTGAAATTCGGGCCACTCGATTTTATCCTTAGCCGTCCACTTGTTTTGAATACTATGGATCATCTATACAGTGAGGCCTGCCTAATGGACGGGTTAGATCTTGTACACGTATGATTGTGTTGGCCTGTAGATGGGTTGCTTGTAAACGCGCGTGTGGGCTTAGCAAACCTTTTTTTGTGTGTGTGTGTGTGTGTTTTGTATTAGCTGGGGTTTGGCACTCGCTCGTGTGCACTGGCCTCATATATTGACACGAGTCACACGTGTGTAAGATGGATGTGTTCATCGGGCAATCCTTGTATCTAAAATCAGGTAACTATGGTCATCAGGCAGGCCAGAAATGTACTTAGAATTTGAAAATTAATCTTAACCGTTAATTTGTTTTTATGCAGTTGTGGCCCACCTGCTGATCATTCAGTGTATTTCATCTACATTGTTAAAATAGTGTGAGGGGAAGGAAAGGAGGGATTTGTCTGCTACTCTTGGTATTCTGTTCATTCTAATAATATATAAAGTGATATGGTTTGATATTTTTAATTTTTAATTTATTTTTTTTTATCTTTTGGGTTTTGTGGGGACATGAAATGTACTGATGCCCATACAATTTGCCTACGTGGCAAGCACGTGCGAGATCTGGCCGTTCATCAATTGTTGAAGATTGGATGGATAGGATCTAATATTTCCTCTCTTGAATTGAAGAAATGAGGTCAAGTAGTGTACATTACCATAGTCCTGCCATAATCTGGACCGTCCAAACTGATGATCAATTGGTGGATGGAGCATAACCTTGAAGTAAATTGAACAGATGATGATAGACATCTCATTTTGTTACTGGAATTAGGACCACTCATTATTATACTTTCGACCATTAAATTTAATAACCATCATTTGGATGGTTGGGATTGCTTGATCCCAGTGATTTTCAAGATCTACTCTATCCAAAATGTGTCCCACAATTTGGATGGTCTAGATTGATGCACGTAAGTTCCCCATGTGAAGAGGATGAGTCGGCAGCCATTTAAAAGTCGGTATAAAAAATAAAAATAAAAACTACAACAGGAGGCAAGCTATCGTTCCAGTTGGAATTGCGACGCTGTCATTGTCGCATCTGCCCGTTACGAACACGGATTGCGTCCGGGTAGGGGCTCTGAGTGGCCATCGTTATGCATGGGATTTATCCACACCGTCTATCCATTTAGAATTATGATTTTATGGCATATATTCAAAATTTAGATATTTCCAAAGCTCAATTGGACCACACAATGGGGATTAAGCTTTTACGGTTGAAAACTTCCTGGGGCCAGGGAAGTTTTGGATCGAACTGATATTTGTTTTTCCCTTCATTCATGTCTACGTGACTTTATAAATAGTTTGGATGGTAAATAAAGATCACGGTGTATCATAAGAAACTTTCAACTGTGAGCATCATTATCACCATTGCTTTCTATGGTGTGATCTATTTGTACATTTTATCTATCTAAATTTTCTGCCTATGCTAAAAAATGACGAGACGAAATGGATAGACGGTGTGGATAAAACCCATACATCACGGTAGCCACTCAGAGCCCCTGTCGTTCCTAGCTTGGGACGTGCAGGAGTAAGACGAAATCCACGTTCGCCGGTCTGCCCATTCCTAGCTAGGGACGGGCGGGCCGGGGTAGGACGCAATCCGCTTTCGCCCGTCACCGACTCACCATATCAACCACGGACATGGATCGGGTCTCAGATCGAAACGGGCAATGGCTCTGACGGGCTACCATGATGTGTTGGTTTAATCCACACCGTCCATATCATTTTAAGAAATGGGATAGATCCAAGACTTAAGTGGACCACATGGTGGGGATTAAATTCTTACCGTTGAAAACTTCTTAGGGGCCACGGACGGTTTAGATCAAAATGATATTTGTGTTTTCCCTGCCACGTGTCCGTCACATTTCCAGTGTTGGTTGCAAATGGGCTTGGGCTGGATGGCTTGCTCCGGTCGAGCACGTTTGGGCTGGGTCTGGAGTGGGCGTTATGGCCCATGAGATCAATCCTGTTCTGATTCTCTGCTCGAATGAACTGGGCCTCTGCTTAAACTGACTGCAGGCCTGCAAAGTGAGATGGCCCAAGTTGTCCTGTTGCGGCGTCCAATGCGACTCGTCCGAGTTGACTCAGACTCGGCTATGTGACCCGGACTTTATCAAGTATTGCCCCACTCGGTCAAGTCCAATCATAGGCTGAGTCACCCCCAACTCGGCCAAGGCACTACTCGATTCAGGACACAATGAGTGAGTCCTGAGTCTCCAGGTCAAAATAATAATAATAATAATATAAAATTAAAGAAAAGAATTAGGCCTAACCAAATTAACCTAATTGCCTAGTCAATGGACTTCGCTAGGCTTGGAGCTAAGGGCATTTTTGGGAGCCTGGATTTGGAACCCCTGGATTTGAAATCCTCCTATCATGTTTGGTACCATGATTGGGAACTCACTTTAATTCAAAAGTAGCTATGCATGTACAGGGGTTTGAATTTAATTAGTAAATCAACTTTAATATCTCTAATTGGTGACTTACGTAATGTTTAACCTAATGTTTGTAATAAGCCCGTGAAATATATGTTTTGCCCGAAAATGATGAACTTCCAAGACTCTGTTGGGCCACAAGCACAAGATCATGTCTGAGTGACTAACCAACGATTTTTAGCCATTGATTTACATGGACAATGTTTGGATGATGTTGATCATCATATTAAAGTAATTATAGTAATGCAATTGATAATCTAATTGTTTTTTGATGTCATTAGTGGGTCATGTGCCTAATAGAATAATAGTATGGTGACACACATATTACACATGCAACTATGGAAAGGATTTTAGTTGTAATCCAAGCTCTCGTGGTGGATTTGAAACCCCCTAGATTTGAAATTCTAGGTTACTTTATGCTACCAAAAACCAGGGGATTTGAAAT
Organism: Magnolia changhungtana; assembly: GCA_030180095.1. Taxonomy (NCBI): domain Eukaryota; kingdom Viridiplantae; phylum Streptophyta; class Magnoliopsida; order Magnoliales; family Magnoliaceae; genus Magnolia; species Magnolia changhungtana. The sequence continues at coordinate 3,610,666 of JASAUF010000218.1, read as the reverse complement.
TCCCTCAAATCCCTCAAATTTATGGTGCCAAACAACCCGTCGCCATTGTGTTCATGCTTTGGGAGACTATGGAAGTAAACTTCGAATTTGAATCAAACATCTGAGAGATAAACCTAATAAACCATGTATGAGAACACAATTTTTACATAAAAAATTCTTACTATAAAAAACTACAGCATGAAGCGACAACAAATTCACTATGAAAATGAATTATCAGAGAGCTATGAAACACGAAAATCTTCATTTTCTTGGTTCCAAACTCTATAATTCACTTAGCCCTCTTTGTTCTACTCTAATATTGCAATTACACCCATATATATAGTGTTACAACTGGAATATGAAATCTCTATAGAGCCTACTTTGATGTGTGTGACATCTAACTTGTCCATCATTTGGAGAATGTCATGCTAGCAAATGACAAGAAAAATCATGCCAATGCAATACTCAAGTGGGCCATCACATGGGGAAAAGAGAGGATGGAATGCCCACCATTGAAATCCTTCTATATCTATTGTGATGTTTATATCACATCTAACACATTCCTAGGTTGAATCCCAACAGGATCATGTGAAAATCTAATATATCAACCTGATTCAAAGCTTCCATGGGCCAAGAAGGCTTCAATGGTAGGTATTGCAATCCTACTTTTCTTTGTGGTGTGGCCCACTTGAGAATTGGCTCTAGCTTATTTTCAAGCTCATGCTATAACATGAGTTGGCACAAATGATGCATAAAATGGATGTCTCACATACTTCACCATCGCCCCAACATTTGCTTCAGGCTAACTTGCAAATTACATTCCCTTTCCGTCCTAAAGGAAAATGCTTCCCTACCTCTTATTAGGCATATGAGAAGGTCACTTTCTCTAACATAAGAAAAAAGACTTAACATGTATGAAATCCAAGCTGCCCATTAGCTAGGTACCCCCACCCCTCTCTTGGTCTTAAAATTCAAGCTCAAGATGATTGACGGATTACACCCCCCCCCCCTATATATATATATATATATATATATATATATATATATATATATACCTAAAACCTTGAAGTTCATGTGGTATGACCCACCTAAGTTATAAAATATAGTTTTTTTTTTTTTCATCCCAATAAGGCTCATCAGATGAATGGGTTGGATTACATACAAATGCAATGGGGATTTCTACACAAAATTATTGGTGGGCAATATGTTCCAATTGTTTTTCAATTAGCATGATTGTTGCATCATAACTTGCTCCTAATTGTATGAACGAATGAATAGTTAAGGTTGACAACAACCCATGTGCCGTTTAATAGCTTTTTATATATATGATGAACTTAGTAAAATCCTTTCTTAGTTGTAACTATGGATTAGGAGGTATGGAATTGCATTAAGCCCAATGCAAATTCCATCTGACATTTGAAATTGGATTAGTCTTTTAGGTGCATTTCAAAATTCATATATTTGTGGGCTTGCATTGATGTATGTGCTTTATCCTCTATACGTGATATTCAAGTTGCGTATGCATACAAGTTACTAGCATTAGTTGTGACTAAATGATTACAATTTCATAATTCACCAAACAAAGGTTCTTTTTTTTCAAATGAAGAATTTGATCCCAAACGTGACGATCAACATACCATGGTATTTCCTGACATGTAATCATTAGATTTGTACACGAGTCGAGTTAGCTCGGTTAGCTCACTCAATTCTACTCGGAAAAGTTTGACTCACCTCGGCTCGAAAGTTGGTTTTTGGAGCTTGAAAAAAATTCCGAGTTGAGTTCGAGCTTGCCTGAGCTCAACTCGACTCAACCCGGATCGAACCTCAACTTGAACCGACTCGAATTGAATCAGCTCGGTGACTCGGTTATTTTGATATGGATGTTGCTCGCCGAGGGTTTGATGAAATGACTTAACGAAGCATTGGGGAGAAGGGATGGATACGTCGGTTGTTTGATTTTGATGTTGCTCGCTTGGGTATTCGATTTTGATATTGCTCTCCTAGTGTTTGTTGAAATAACTGTAAAATATTGTTATTATTTTGCATTCTGTGAGAAATTGAATATGCATTTTACATGTTTGAGAAAATGTCGAACATACTTAAATTGGCCTGAGTTGCTGACCCAACTGAGCCGAGTTGAGTTCAAGTCGGGATTAGATACTAGCTGAACCGAGCTATGCCAAGCTCGAGTCAGTTCAACGTGTACAACTCTAGTAATCATTGCATAATAATCGTGGTAATTCCATCTAATGCAAGTCGATATTATTTAATCGGTACTACAAACAGGCCCATCTACGCTTGTACCTATCAGAATATAATTTCTATAAAAGTAAGGCAGTATTTTGCAAACATATTTTTTTCAGTTCCCGAATAATTGTTTGCATTCTCTCTCCTCTATCCAGTGGATTCTCAGGCATGGCCCATCTACGCTCATCACTAAAACATGGGCCCCACTTGCTGAAATTAAAACACGTGTATACGTGCATGTCCTCGCCCTAGGACCATATAATTCTTCTTCGTCCCGACTCAAATGCCGGCTTTTGCCGGCGAGGCATTCCATGATATGCGAAGTGCGTGTCTTTTCCCTGTGAGAAGAACTTTTTGAGTATGGTAGATGATACTCTAGCACTTGGAAATTACTTAGAAGTTGTACACATCTCATGTAAGTAATTCAAATCGGACCGTCCAAATTATATGGCCCAGTTTAGATGTATTATGACTTAAAAATTAAGCTTCCAGATTAATTTTCTGAATATCAGATTGGTGACCACTTATTGGACGGTTGATGATGAAATGTATCCAATGGCGTATTTTCACCGAACAAGTTTCAACGAATCAGATGTTACACTTGTTCAAATAACCTGATTTTTGGACCATACCTTAAAGACATTGTTTTCCGTAATGTAGTCGGTTTGATTTGAGTTAATTTATGCCACGTGTACCATTTCTCAGTGCGTGTGTATCAAGCGTCATGTGCAGCCAGAGTATCAAATAAATTTTCCTTTCCTAGGTAGGTTTGCTCCGATGCATCCGGACGTATTTTCATATGATATATTGGGGATCTGCTAGCCGTTGGATACGAATTTTTATTTGAAGAATCCAAACCGTTAATGTGACAGAGATATAAATGGATGGAAGATGGATAAAAATATCTCACATAAAATATTTGAACGGTTTGATTTGGCGAAGGCTGTGGTGGCCTTTCATATTCAAAGCGTAAGAGCCAACCTATCGAAGGGTTTAACAACCCAACTGAAATATTTTATCTGTAGTCTGTCCACTGTGTAATGCGAGATTCATCATATAAACGGTCTACGGTCTGGATCATTGGAATATGGTCTATCTTTTAGAGGCTGAAGACCCGAATTGCTGTATTCCAATGCATCGGATGTATTCTAGCAAACCTTCCCCTTTGAGAAATTCCTCTCTATGTACTTCTATTTTAAATTAGCAGCCTGTTTAAACCTTAACACTTTACTTTCCATTTATAACTTATGTAGTATGGATTAGCTTTTTTGTAGACAAAAATACCCTTATTTTTTAGATTATATTCATTTATTTCAATTATACCCAAAAATCTATCTTTTCTTCATTTTTCTTCCTGAAATCTTCAGTTGAATTTCTAGTTATTATCATTTTACATATGTAATATTTCTCAGGGTTCTATTCTTTACTTTAAACCAGTTGCATTGATAAACTTGAAATCTTCTAGATTTTGTCGAGAATGATTTTTTGCAATCTTTTTCAGGGTTGTATTTTGAAACCATGTTTCACTTCACCACTCTTCTTCTTGAACTCGTATTTCACTAGAACGGTAGTTGTGGGAGGTAAAAATGAAGAATAAATGTGTTTTTTCGTAGTGAAATTGATCGGTGAAAATTCACCTAATACTTGGTGAAATTCACGTAGTACTCGTTCAAACTCACTAAGTACTCAGTCAAATTCACCTAGTTTAATCATGGATTTTCATGGTCAACCATGACTCATTGTCCATTTCATGGTCGACCATGGACTTCACATTCTGTTTCTCTTCAAGGCTTACACGATCGACCGTGGATTTTTGCAGTTGATTGTGACTCTCTAGACATGGACCGTACTCGGTCAAATTTATCGAGTATTGGGTGAAATTCACCCAGTACTCAGTGAAATTCACCTAGTACTCAGTCAAATTCACCTAGTTCATGGTTGACCGTGGTTTTGGATTATTTATTTTCTCATGTGAGTATTTGAGGTGTCCTGGTTTATTTGATTCCAAAGATATTATATATATATATATGTGTGTGTGTGTGTGTGTGTGTGTGTGTGTGTGAAAATGCTCACCTGAGAACCAGTTCATACGTACTACGTACAAACTTTTTTGAGAACCCATCATATGTGATGTGGATCCAAAATCTGAACCGTTCATGTGAAGCAGCACCTCGTGAAACCCCAAGTTTTACTTTGATCTAAAACTTTGATGGGCCATGAAAAATGAAAACAATTTCCTCCCTTGATTTGCATTTCTCTTTGCTATGGCCCACCAGAAGTTTAGATCGGGGTAAAAATTTGTGACATGGAGTTTCATGGGATTCCGCATCACATGGACAGTTCAGATTAGACGCCCATTACACGTGTGCAAAGGTGCGCACGTGCGTAGGTGCGCAGGGGAGCATGACTCTCTCTCTCTCTCTCTCTATATATATATATATATATGTATATGTATATATATATATATATATATATATATATATATTAGTTTTAAAAAAACCTTGATCACATGCTCATGTATTGATGGTTGTAGGTTTCACATGAGCCTTCAGACAAATATTCAAAGGTTAGTTTTGCTAGGTTTCATGAGAAATGTTTAAATAATCATGAATTATGAGTGTATAACTATAACCATGTGACAAGATGATGTGAAATTTCGACTACATAGTAGTGGACATTTGCTTGACCTATACTTGTATGTTAGGATTCACATTTATTGAGGCAAGAGAGGTTCTGGGCTCAAAATTTGAGTTATAAGTGTCGAGCCTAACATGACAAGTGTATTCAATGGTTCAGGCCCATTGCATGTTTGGTTAAGCCACTTAGTTTAACTTAGTCTTTGGTATTTGAAAGCTTTAGTACTTTCTTTGAAAATTGAGAATAATTATCTATGGGCAACATCTTTCATGGACAAAGAAACGCCCTCTTAGTTAGGATGTAAGTCTTTATGCGTGGTTACATACTCAAGTGATTCATGAGTTGCACATGTTGCAACTCGGAGAGGTGAACTTATAACGTTGTTTGTTCCTTACCTGTAACATCCCGAATTTTTGCCAACCTGGGATTAGACGTCCTTAGGCAATGGGTCGATCCTAACACTTTATTAACTTGTCAGAACTCAATCCCAAAGTCTAAAACCGCTTTTGAACCCATTCCCTTCACAAATCTCACCCTTCACCACCTTGTTCTTTCAATTTTTTTAAGTACTTTCACCCTAGACACTATCTTAAACTAGCTAAGTTGTAACGCCCCGAAAAATCAGGGGTCGTGCATAGACTCGACTCCCGACTTCCCGAGCGTCACTTATCATACATTTTATGGTTTTATGGTTAATTAAACTTAAATGCACAATTTGGAATATCTGGAGCATGAAACATAGTCATAACTGATTTACTTCGAAATGAAAGAAGTTCAAATACATATACAAGTCCAAAGAATATGAAAAGGGTCGCATAAGGCGTTGCCCATCAAAATCTAGAATAAAATGATATGTCCACAAGAATAAAGCCGAGTCCACAACTCGGCGGTCCACCCCCACTTTGTCAAGCCGATGGAGAGCCGCCCATCAACTAAAAGTAGGATGACTCATACTCCTCGTCCAAGCTCGCCTCGCAAAGGTTCCTCGTGCCACCCGAGTCACCCGCATCTATGAATGGGTCCGGTTGGTGTTTTAAAACACCGTCCCAGTGGGAGTGAGTGATCAACTCGGTGTAAACTATTGGTCTCAAGTTACAACAGTATCAATTGTAATATGAACTTAATGAAAAGCGGAATAATCATCAACACCTAATAACTCTTATTTAAAATGCATGCATGCGGGATGATATGATGCATGCCCTCGCCACAACACTCCCTCAGCGACTCCATCTAACGATCGCATATGACAACACTCCTCGGGCGACCTCGACTTCGAGTTGCCACCCTAACTAATGCGTGCAATGCGATCGTGTTAGCCGAGTTATTAATTAAGTTCATTCATCCAGCGGGTTGGGGATTCGATTCACCCTACGTATCAATGCCCTAAACTGGTTGCGAGGCCAAGACCCCATCAATGCATGAGGCCGAGACCTCGCGGTCCGTGATCCCGTCAGGTTCCTCATCTCCGACACCAAGCACATGAGGAGTGCCGAAAGGAAGGATCGCGCAGCGATCACTACTGGGGAGGCGCGGTACCCCAGCGTAGGCCGACAGCTCGGACATAGTGTCCCATTCCACCATGTCCGGCTCACGAGGCTGTGGACCAGTTTCAAGTAGATTTTCAATGGGCTACAATGGTTGCAGGGTGGTTCAGATTTCATTCATATGTGGGCACACAGGGTTAACAAACAGGGTTGATCATATTGTAGGCTAGACCGCACGAGCCAGGCGAGCGTGAGACGAGCGACCTCGGGCACGAGAGACCCATGTAGTCAAACTATAGCCACCCAAACACACCCGCCCAAACTCACGGGTTTAGCCTCGAGGCGGTCCTACCCTTGGAGTCGCCTTCGCTCTCCTCATGTTTCCTGACCAACCCAATGTAGTGAGGGCCAACCTTAACAAGCCAACTATACCGACTATCACTAGTATGTCATCATCATACTCCACGCATCTAGTCATACGAATTAGATGTTCCTAGCAAGAAATCAAGTAATATAGTGCATGTGAGGTGTGTGGGTGTAGGTGAGGAAGTTACGCACTTCCTCCATCTCAAGCCATCATATACATAAGGGTAATAGAAGCATACGCAACATGGATCAATAACATGTGAAAGAATGACACGGCATAAGCATATTATCATCCATTCATGAAAATCATGTGAACAACAATAACATTATGAAGAACATCATGTGCATCCATACAATTTCAAGAACCTATAATTCCTAGGATTCTCTAGGCTTTCAAATGTATCAATCAAGCATCTAAAATCATTAAGCTAGTATTATAATTGGTGCTAGGCCACCTAAGAACAATAGTCCGCACCTTCGGGTTTGTTAAAGACTTGGGAATGACCTAGAAGATGTGGATCTTGGTGTAGAACGGCCGTAATACTAGGAGCAACCATCACATGTTAGATTCTCATGCAAATCCCATTCATTACAAGGGTTTTCAAAGGAAAAGAGGGTTGGATCTTACCTAAACGACCCACGAGATGAAGATGATGATTTTCGGATGGGTTTTCCCCTTGGAGAAGGTGTAGGAGGTTGTGGGTTTGATCCTCTTGGGCCCCACCTTGATTGAGAGTCCACCATGCCTTCATCCCTCTCTCTTTCTTCTCCATTCTCCTCTTTCTCTTCTCCCTTTTCTCTCTTTCTCTTCTCCCTTTTCTCTCTTCTAGGGCAAAATTCGTATGGGGAGAGGGGTGCCCAAAAGAGGCCCTTTTTATAATTCCAGATTTGGTGTAAATGGCCACAAGGGCTAGGTTTTTACTATACTAGACTTATGGGAGGGTCTTTCTAGGATCTAGGGCCCTATCACCCCTCTGGCCACCAAATTTGGCGTGTAAGTGCCTTATGGTCCGACTAGGGCCCATGCAAAAATTGAGGACGAACGGATGAACAGAAATATAATCTGAGTAAGCGTTTCTGACCTTTAAGTGGTCTTGTGGGGGCCATTTTGGTGATTGGAGTATTTCTGATGGCCCTCTGGCCATGATATTTATAGGATAAGTGGTCCATGGCCCGATGAGGGGCCTTACAAAATTTGGAAACGAACGGATGCGGGGTTTGGTCGTACGGGTCTGATTTGCGATCAACGGTCACCGTGCCACGATCGGGTCCCAGATTTGGTGGACGGGTGTAGAAAAATATATTAAATCACCACCGTAAATTTGGAAGAAATTCGACGGCCGACGGAAGGCCCGAGTCTCGCTTTCTTTTGTCGGTGCGATTTTAATGCGGCATTGGTGGCGCGTTGGGCAAGCGCCGATGGTACTTCTGGGTGTCCATTGGGTCTGTAGTCCGCGATGGACCACAAGCCCAGTGAGATCTAAGATTTCCTAAATTTTTAGATTTTTCTGATCTTCCTCGGTCGCTGGGCGGCCCACACGGGCTGTCACTAAGTGTAATCGGGCTACCTGGCTTGACGGCCCGCACATGGTCTGATCGTGACCAGACAGAACCACTCGTGTATAAGCTAGCATTGAGTGTTAATAGTTAGTAAATGATAATATAAGTTAATTACATTAAAAAAATTAATTTAAGGATTTTTTTTTTTTGAAAATTCAAAACAGTAAAAATTCGGGATGTTACATAAGTAGTATAACTTAGATCACTTTATATACAAACTACAAAGGCCTAAGTACCACCTCAAACAAAAATCTTATAGGACTAAATCCTTTAGAAATGAGACAAAGTAACTAAGTGCTAAACTAGATTAGCTACGAAATCCGTTTGATCCACTTTAAATACGATCTGCAAGATCTAAAACTTATAGAATCATTGACGCTAGGTTACCCTAAAATCTAGGATCAATCTCATTACCCGGCTGCTCTCGGGAGCATCTCGAAACTCCGTATCAGATCTAGACCGCACGTCGGAAGTTCGATTAACACCAAGTTAAGAAATTAGGACCGCCTCACTGGGCTTGATAACCATCTCGGAAATCAAATCCAGACAGTGTCCCACGGCTGTTCGCTTGAGTCCGGAGCGAGGAGTGTGAAAATGCTTGATTTTCTTTAAAAATAAATATCTCAAATAGTAATCTGAGACTTGTTACTTGCGGGTCAGTATTAAGCAACCTGATCGTCAGAATCTGACCCAAATACACCCTCGAATCAGGAAAAATTTTATAAATATATCTATGTACTTAGAATCTCCGATCGAGATCCACTGACCGTTGAACTGAAACTGGTCCGCCACGCGTGATCTGGAATCCCAACTGAAACAAAAACTTGATTAAACATAGATCCAGCGTTAGTGAGCTTAAGTCTGACCGCACACAGAAAATGAGCCGCCAAAAGTCCTCCGTTGAGCTGAAACAGATGTCCTCTGGATAAAACCCAAGTATACCTTGACCTTAAGTCTAATTCGGTGAGTTTTTTAGGCTATATAAGGACCTTAGAAGCCTCTCTCTCACAGCCATACGAATTTAAGATTTGAGAGAGAAAAGAGAGAGAAAGTGTGGGAGATGTGGGAGAGTCTCCCTGCCCTTCTTCCCTGCAGCTATCCATGCTCCACCACTCCGTTCTAATCGCTTTTCCGGCGATTTCAGCTCTGTTTCTAGGTAAGAAACCCTAACCTTAATCTGATTTGGGGTGTTGATAGTTGTAGGTTATAAAATAGCTAACCTATTTCGTTCTATAGGTTACCAATCTGCCGAATACGAAAGCTTAACAAACCTATCGACTTTGTTACGATTCTACGACAAAAGGTGCGGACTTTAGGTGTATAGGTTATGGTTTTCAATGCTTTCAATGTCAGATAATGATAGATTCATGATCTGCATGTAATTACACATTACAAAGTCCTGTCTATTTTCCATTTCGATTAAAGACGTAAAATATGAAATTTTACAAATATACGTATAAATTTTGAAAATGTGTTTGCCATGATTATTTGTTGTATGAATATAATATATATGGATAAAATACTTAGTTGGCAAAAGGACTCGCCATAATACATGATTTGCTAATATACACTATGTATGTAGAAATAGTGTATTTTAGAAAATACCGTATATGTATAAAATTTGGAATTGTGTTGGCCATGATTTACTGTTGTATATGTATGCTAGATTTACTAGTACTAACTTCTGGGTGAACGGATTAGCCCTAATACATGTTTTCTCAACATACGTTGCGCATGTTATAAAGTGTGTAGTTTAAGTGTCTGTTGAAATGACTAAGTAAATATGGATTCATGATTTGTGCCTGCCATATGTATGGAGCATGATTGAGGTGTTCTAGACAACCCCTTAGCGAAAGGATTTGCCCTAAATCACGCCACGGCCACTATAAGCTATATATATTAAAATGTGTAGCCCATGTTGGCTGTACTGGCCAGAAATTCTCTTGGCTTTACAAAGCCTTAGAACCGAACAACCACAAATATATAAAAATAATTTTACTTGCTGCACTCTCTTACTGTAATCGGACATACAAGGTGCCTTTTATAGGCTTTTGCACCAACTATGAAATGACTACACTACCCTAGGCTCTTTAATATTCTTAGAAAGCGACATTTGGCCATTCATCTTCCAAAACAAATCCTTTAGAGCTCCAAGCGTATGCATGGGGAGTTCAATGGTCACCATTTATTCTTTGAAACGCATTTTTCAGTTTGGGTTTCTTTGTTTTCAACACTCCCCTTCAAACCAAAACAGGTTTCATTCCAAGCATTGATCTTAGTCGTCTGAATGTATCAATCGGTAATGCCTTGGTGAATATGTCCGCGACCTGTTCAGTGGTGTGACAATACTCCAATTTCACCACTTTCTGCTTCACTTGATCTCTGAGAAAATGGTATCGAGTATCGATGTGCTTGCTCCTTCCATGCTGCACTGGATTTTTGGCTAACTCGATTGCCGACTTGTTATCCACATATATGACTGTGGATTCTTCCTGCGGATGCTTCAGCTCCTTTAGCAAGTTTCTCAACCAAATCGCCTCACAGACTGTGGACGATGCTGCCACATACTCTGCTTCACATGTGGACAAAGCAACAACACTTTGCTTCTTTGAGTTCCATGTGAAAGCAGTCGACCCGAGATAGAATACATATCCAGTGGTGCTTTTCCTTTCATCTTGATCACCTCCCCAATCACTGTCTGAGTATCCATACAACATTGCTTCATCATCGTATGGATAGAAAAGACCGAATTCCATTGTTCCTTTGACGTACCTGAGGATTCTCTTTGCGGCTAGCCAGTGTGATTCTTTTGGTGCTTCCATGTACCTACTTAGAAGCCCAACACTGTAGACGATATCCGGCCTTGTGATTGTCAGATACCTTAGGCTTCCAAGCAGACTCTTGAACAAAGTCGAGTCCACGCTTCTTCCTTCTCCTTCTTTTGTCAGCTTCAAGCCTGTTGCTACAGGCGTGTTCACTGCATTGCAATGTGCCATCTTGAACTTTTTAAGCAACTCCTTGGCATACTTTTTCTGTGATATATAAATGCCGCCAACTTGTTGTTTTACTTCGATGCCCAAGAAGAAGGACATTAATCCACCATCACCATCTCGAATTCATTGAACATAGCATGCTTGAATTCTTCAAACATCGCCGATTGTTTCCAGTGAGCAATGAGATCATCAACATATAGGCATGCTATGAGGATGTCGCCATGAACATTTTTCTTGATGTAGACGATGCTCATATGGACATTGAGCGAAGCCGTTTTCTTGAAGATAATTGTCGATGCGTGCATTCCAGAGCACGAGGAGCTTGCTTCAACCCATAAAGAGCTTTCTTTAGTCGACACACTTTGTGTTCCTCCCCCTTGAACAACAAAACCTTCAGTGGTCAACATAGACCTCTTCTTCCGAATTCCATTCAGAATGCGATTTCACATCCAGTTGGTAAATCATCCAACCGTGATGGGTAAAGGGAGATAATCATCCTCACGGTGTCAAGGCGAGCAACAGGGAGCGAAGACTTCTTCATAGTCCACCCCGTACTTATATTTGTAACCCTTTGCTACGAGCCTTGCCTTGTAGCGATCTATTTCACCATCAGCATTTCGCTTGATCTTGTACACCCATTTGACGCCAATAGTTCTTTGGCCTTGAGGGAGTGAGATCAGCTCCTATGTTTGATTCTTCTCGATAGCATGGATCTCTTCTTCCATAGCCTTTCTCCAACATTCTTCATTCACGGCCTCCTCGAATGTGAGAGGCTCATGGTCCGCATATAAGCAGAACAAATTTATTTCCTCAGTTTCGGCGTATATATCATTGAGGCTCCTCATTTTGATCGGAGCCATGGGTGAGGGAAAACTGGATGATGACGTGCTGGCTGAATTTTGATTTGATGAAATACTTCCAGAGGAGATGGAATGTATCGTTGGACTTCTGCGTACAGACGGTTCGGCGAAAGAGGGTGTTGCAGGTGTCTGTTCCTGGTTCTCATGCTTATCTTCTTCATGTTCTTCAACCTCGACTTGATTTTCTTTGGCCGAATCTTCCTCGTTCCATTTCCAGGCTTCTTCCTCGCAGAATACAACATCTCTACTTACCACCACTTTGTTAGTTAGTGGGTTGTAGAGCTTGTATGCCTTCGATACTTCACTGTAGCCGATGAAGATGCACTTCTCACCACGATCATCAAGCTTCTTTCTTCTTGCTTCTGGAACTTGAGCGTAGGCGACACACCCAAAGATCCTTAGGTGCGCCACACTCGGTTTGTAGCCACTCCATGACTCCTGTGGTGTCATGTTTCTTACGCTTTTGGTTGGACACCGATTGAGCAGGTAGGCAGTACATGCAACTGCCTCTGCCCAGAAACTCTTTGGCAGGCCTTTCTCTTTGAGCATGGTTCTTGTCATGTCGAGGATGGTGCGGTTCTTTCGTTCTGCAATGCCATTCTGTTGTGGTGTGTAGGCTGCAGTGTGTTGCTGTTTGATGCCTTGTTCCCTGCAATACTCTCGAAAGGCATTTGAGGTGTACTCTCCACCTCTGTCAGATCTAAGAGTTTTAATTTTAAGACCACTTTCTTTTTCTACAAGGGCCTTAAAATTTTTAAAAATAGTAAAAGCAGCAGACTTTTCTTTGATTACATACACCCACAATTTTCTACTGAAATCGTCAATGAAGGTAATAAAGTATTTATTACCTCCAAGAGAGATTGGCTCCAATGGTCCACAGATGTCAGTGTGAACCAACTGCAATGGTTCTCTTGCTCTTCGGGATACTCCACTTGGAAAGGAGTTCCTTTGTTGCTTGCCGAGTGTGCACGCCTCACACACATGTTCTGGAACTTCAATAGCCGGCAAGCCATGCACCATGCTTGATGAGGATAAGAGTCTAAGGCCACTGAAATGGAGATGCCCAAAGCGAAGATGCCATCTCCATGAATCATTCTTCACGAGTCCGTAGAGGCACTTCTCAGCTTTTGTGTAAATATGGAGTGGAAACATGCGATTCTTCGCCATTTGGACTTGAGCCACAAGCCTCTCGTGTGCATCTCTTATAGAGAGAGAATGGTTTTCCATGTGTATGACATACCCCTTCTCAAGGAGTTGGCCGATACTGAGGATGTTACTTTTCATGTTTGGTACGTAATACACATTGGAGATAAAATTCGGCACACCATTCTTCTGATAGATTTTGACTTTTCCTTTACCTTTCACAGGAACTTTTGATGAGTCTCCTAGACTGACATTGCCACGAGCATCGTCTGCCAGTTCCACGAACAGCTCCTTCTTTCCACACATGTGGTTACTCGCACCAGAGTCGAGATACCACACGTCATGTTGATCACATGCTTCTTCCTGTGCAAGAAGAAGTGTGGAGTCTTCTTTTTCATGATTTGATGCTTCTGCATAATTAGAATGCTCATCTTGATTTACTGGTTTGCTCCAACAGTCTGAAGCATAATGGCCGAACTTGTTGCAATTGTAACATTGAATATTTTTTGTATTTCCACGTCCACACATGGAACGACCTCTACCATTTCCTCTTCCACGGAAATTGATAGTCTTTTGTTGATTTTGTGATTGGCTTGGATAATATCCACGCCCTCTGCCTCTTGCACGATTGCTAGTGCCACGGCCGCCTCGTTGTGTATGACCATTCTTTTGTTCATTTAGAGTCAACTTAGACTCTAAAGCATGTTCAAGCGTTGAACCGGCATTCTTTTGCATTCGTTGCTCATGCACTTGCAACGAGCCCATCAATTCTTCAATGGACAGATTTTCTAAGTCCTTTGATTCTTCTATGGCAACAACCACATGTTCAAATTTGGTTGTGAGGGATCGAAGTACTTTTTCAACAACCCGTACATCTTCGATCTTTTCACCATTTCTTTTCAAGTTGTTAACAATAACAAGTAACCTTGAAAAAAAATCAGAAATGGTCTCACCTTCCTTCATGTGTGAGGTCTCGAATTCGGCTCTAAAAGTTTGGAGACGAACCTTCTTCACACGATCAACTCCTTTGAAGATTGTGCGAAGAATCTCCCATGCTTGTTTGCATGTTGTCGCTTCAGCGATCCGTTCAAAGGTGGACTCATCCAACCCTTGATAGACAAGAAACAGAGCCTTCTTGTCCTTCTTTCTTTGATCTTTGAGGACCGCCCTTTGATCAGCGGTGTAGAGAGCTTCTTCTTCCGTTGTGGGTTCTACATACCCATCGGTAACAATATCCCATAGATCTTGCGACCCGAATAGTGCTTTCATTTGGATGCACTAGTTTTCATAGTTATCCTTGGATAACTTTGGAATCATGTGGCTGGATCGAGGTGGCCATCTTTTCTATTTTTAAAGGAAGGAATGACTGAATTTTTTAATGAAGGGAGATAGAAAAACAGTTTTTTTAGCTGGAAGTACTTTGAAAACCGATTTTTTAACAGATTTGGTGAAAAAACAAAATTGTCTTTGAAATCGATTTTTGAACAGAAATTTTCTTTTCTAAAATTGCTTGACAACTTCAACAGGAACTCACAAAAAAAACTTTCCTTTGCAAATGATTTTTTCAAAACCCTGGACTTGGTTTGAAAAAAAAAATATCTTTGAAACTTTTGTAGAAAAAGAACCCGGGCTCCGCTCTTATCGATTTTTTTAATAGATTTTTCTTCACTTTCGATTTTTCAAACAGATTTTCAAACAGATTTTTCAAACTTTGGCTCAAGAAAACGGATTTTTAAACAGATTTTTCTTCTCGGAAAAATCAGACTTGGCCGAAAAATCCTCTTGGATGCTTCTTCCAGAAAAACAACAAGTTTCGATACGATACCAATTTGTTGGTATCTTGCGAGAATTCTCTTGGCTTTACAAAGCCTTAGAACCGAACACACCACAAATATATAAAAATAATTTTACTTCTTTACTTGTGCACTTCACTAGACTCTCTTCAGTAATCGGACATACAAGGTGCCTTTTATAGGCTTTTGCACCAACTATGAAATGACTACACTACCCTAGGCTCTTTAATATTCTTAGAAATCGACATTTGGCCATTCATCTTCCAAAACAGCTCCTTTAGAGCTCCAACTCATATGCATGGGAGTTCAATGGTCACCTGTTTATTCTTTGAAACTACTTTGTTGGGTTTCTTTGTTTTCAACGTACCAAGTGTTTGTGGAAACGACTAAATGAATATGGAACTTGGATTCCTGCCTACCATGACTATCCGTCGTGGGTGCATGCGTGTTGTAATTGGGGCAACTCCTTAGTAAAAGGATTTGGCCTAATACCTATGTGATGAACACATGTCATGTATGTTGATGTAGGTAGTCTAAAGTGTTTGTTGAAATATTGAATGAGTAATAGTTAGTAAATTATAATGTATAAGGGCGTTGAGATATGATTCTCAACTCCTGTAACTATGTGTATACTCCCTTTAGATATCTGTGTGATTAGGAATCGAATATGTACAAACTCATTCTTGTGTTGTACTTCATAACATGCTCAACTGATTGTATGATTTTATCTATGTAATGCGTATGTTTAAATTCATGTTTACATTGTATGATCCGTTATGGGTGATGGGGGAGTGGTATAACGATTCCGTGCAACAGCCCTGACAGCCCTAAATGGATAATACCAGACTTTGATTGTATGATTTGAATCTTGATCTATTACTGCTTTACCTATCTGCAATTGAATATGATTGGGGCTATTGTATAGTCTAGACAGTCGGTAATGGAACCGAATTCGTGGCTGAGATTCATTCGCCACGTAAGACGTGTTTGACGAACCCAAGTCGTGCGTTGCTTGTCGGTAGTGGTTAGGCCACACGAAGTGCTTATGCACTTCATGTCGTACAACTCAACGGGCGCTCGTGCTAGTCGAGCTCGTCAAGTAACCCGATCTGTCTTATGTATGTTCACCATGTTTGGACGCTACTGCTTGAACCTAGGGTACCAAACTTACCAGTGGAAATCCCGTTAACTATGGTACCTCGATCCGCTAAGACTCATGAGCCGGACATGGTGGTATGGGATACCGTGGTCGAGCTGTCGGCCTAGACTGGGGCCACGTGCCTCCCCATAGTGACCATTGAGCAACTAGACTCGTGAGCCGAATACGGTGGTATGGGACACTGTATACGAGCTGTCGACACTTACGGCGAGAGCCGAATACAGTGAGACCTGTATTCATGCTGACGGGCGACAAGCCCTTCGTAGTGTCTTCGAGTATACTCTACAGTCTGTGATTGACGATGAGCCTTCGCAGCAACTAGAGCATGAGTTGAGTCGAGTACGGTGAGACCTGTATTCGAGCTGACGGCCAGCAATCGAGCCAAGTACGGTGAGACCTATATTCGAGCTGACGGCCAGCAATTGAGCCGCATACGATGAGATCTGTATCCATGCTGACGGGTGACGAGCCCTTTGCGATGCCTCTCGAACCATAATATCATATGAGATTAACTAGGTTTGACGACCCTAGAATGGATCATGTTTGAGAATGATACAAGGGAAGTACCTTAGTTTTCCAATACTGCTGTTTGAAATGGACTAATAATAACTCGGTAATCATGTTCATCATGCATTGCATGTGCCTAGAAGATGCGGAGCACTGAGGAATGCAAGCATGCTGCGAACGTAAGATGGTGTCGCACGAGGGAGTGTGTGGTGAGGGCATCCATCATGACTGCATTTATACTTACATTAATAAGAGTATTTAGATTTGTTGATTGTACTGCTTTATTATTACTGCTTGACTGTTCTGATAACATGTTAACCTGTGTCTTACTGTTCCACTGAGTTGATCACTCACTCCCACGTTACGGGACGGTGTTGTACACACCAACCAGACTTGTTTGAGTTTCAGATGATAGCAATGCTGCGAAGCGAAGCCGGACTTTTATGAGAATGAGGAGGATTCCTCTTTTATGCAGTTCCTAGCGGCTTCATGTGAGCCGTGTCTTGATCGACGGGGTTATAAGGATATTGACTAGAGGACCTTACACATTTGGTATATTTTAGGATTGTACTTGTAATTATTTAACCTGGTAACGTTATCACACTCTGGAGACTCACCACAGTTTATATATTTTATATATCTATCACAGTCTTCCGCTTGCAAATTTAACTGTCTTTGGAGTATGATATGCTGTTTTGGCTTAATCTCACTCATGTTCACTACTCTAATACAGACAACATTCAATCATATTCATTTTGTTGCATAAGTGATGCGTTGGAACTCGGGAGTTGAGTTTATGCTCGACCCCCGATTTTCAGGCGTTACATTACCATATCCATTTTCCCTCCATTTGACACCTAAGTTTTAGATTAATAATTTCTTTTATTACATAGGCATTTTCTCTAGTTGTGAATTATGAAACTTGTACCGAATGTTGTACCGATTAGCCAAGTGTGGACCTGAAATAGTCATTGGTATGTTTTGTCTTTTGTGGAAAGCTATGGAGATTGGAGAGATGATGTGTTTTAAAGAAAACTAAGTTTGACATTGGTTGGGGTGTGTACTAACAAGCTAACCCAAAAAAATATATATATATATGGTTTGACATTGGTTTAGCCATTAGAAACTTTACTTGAATATATTGTAGTCTAGATCAAATACAACATACTGGGCTTTTCATTTATCGACCTTTGCACATTTTTCTATGGTTGCAGTTCGACTCTTTCAATTGGACTCCTGGAATACAGGAGAATTCACTTAGTATAGGTGTTGAGACGGTTTTCAACCGTTGTAAATTCACCAATATGTGAAGATAGCCAATAGTGAGAAATAACCTAGTGAACGTGCCGAGACGGTTTTTGACCGTCGTAAATTTATCAAGCACATGAAAATACTACAGGTGGGAATACTGGTGTCGAGGCACTTTTTGACCATCTTATAAATTCACCGATTAGAGGAAAATAGCTGCAAATGTTGAGACAGATTTCAACAATTGTGAATTCATAGAGTATAGGTATTGAGACATTTATAGACTGGCGTAAATTCATCGACGTGAAAATTGGAGTATATGTTTTGAGACGGTTTTTTATAGTCCTAATTTCAACTTGTACGGCAAAATTAATTGTAACGGTTGTTGCGACGGTTTTGGAAAGTCGTAAATTAATAGAGTAAGGTGTTGAAACGGTTTTAGACCGTCGTAAATCCACCGAGAAAATTCAAAATCGATCAGATGAAAATTCATAGGGATTGAGACAGCTTTCACCCATCATAATTTAAGCGAGTGTGCAGTTGATGCAACGGTTTTTGACCGTTGTAAATTCACTGTGCACTTTGTGTTACAAAAAATCAAGTGATCACCGACTAAGTGTTAGACGACTTTCCACCATCATAAATTCACGAGTACGTGAATATTGAGTGCTAGTCTTGAGATGGTTTTTCACCGCCATAAATTCACCAAGTATGTTGAAATTAACTTGGGTGAAATTTCATTCTATAGGTTTTTAGACGGTTTTCGAACATCATAAATTAACCAAGCACATGAAAATTAGCCTAATGCAAATTCTATCATAATTCACAATGTTGATACAGTTTTTTACTGTCATAAAGACATCGAGTACAAATTCACCTAGTCAAGTTTTGAGATGGTTTTCGATCGTCATAACTTCACCGTGTCTGTGAAAATTGATACTTGCGATGAATTTTGAAACGATTTTCCATCATTGTAAATTAATGAGCACTTGAAAATTAACCTGTTTGGATTTTGAGACGATTTTTTATTGTCGTAAAATGATTTTTTTAAATATGATTTTCAAGTGTTGAGATGGTTTTCGAATGTCGTAAATTGACCGATAAATATTGAGACGTTCTTAGACAGTCGTAAATTTGGAGCACTTCAAACTTGACCGATTTCTGGTGAAAATTCACTGTAGGTGAGACAGTTTTTAACCGTCATACATTCATCAAGTACAGGTGGCATGGTTTTCGACCTTCGTAAATTCACCTAGTACGTGTGATTTGAAAGTACGAGTTAAAAATCACCTAGTACTAGTCTTGAGATGGCTTTCGAATTTCGTTAATTCACCTTGTATGATAATTGCTGGATATTAACTATAATGGGTGTTGACACGATTTTGGAATGTTGTAAATTAACCATTTACAGGTATTGAGACGGTTCTTGACTGTCGTAAATCACCGAGTAGGGCAGAAAGTAAGTTTTCCATTGAAAATTAACAATGGTTTTTGAGACGATTTTCCCGTCTTAAATTCACTGAGTGCAGTTGATGAAGCTGTTTTCGACCATCGCAAATTTACAGTGTATGTACTGCAGGTGTTGAAATGGTTTTCGACTGTCGTAAATTCACCGAGTACATGGGTTTTCACAGTCGATCATGACTCGCTAGACATTTCAGGGTTGTCTGTGCATTTTCATGGTCGACCGTGTACCTACCACTCAATTCTTCTATGGTTGTGTGAGTTTTTACGATTGACTGTGACTCTCTAGACGTTCTAGGGTTGACCATGTGTCCCTTTCCATCAACGTTTGTCCAACAATCCGTGATCAATCGTGGATTTTCACAGTCAACTATGTTTGTTTGGTCGGTAAAAATTGATCAAGTATTAGGCGAAAATTGATCGAGTACTATGTGAAATTGACCGAGTACTCCTGGAAAATGACCAAATACATGATAAAAAATATCCGAGTACCCATGGAAATTAGAGTACTGGATGAAAATTGACCAAGTACTTGCAATCATAGTTTAGGGTTTTAGGATTTAGGATTTATAGAGGAGAATTGCTCTGATTATACCCGCAATACATGGCTTCTTGGATGAAGACATTTTCTTCCTCTTCTATCTCTCAAATCCCTCAACGTAACGGCTTTCAACTAATGAAGAAAACAAAGCGGAGATTCCATGAAGAACAAGGAGAATACTATTTGAGAAAGAAACACGAAAACAGAAGACAATTTTAAAAAGAAATACAAAAAAAGGAGATGATTTCATAAGATTTTTGGAAAATAGGTTTGTGGGATGGCAAGGACATTTTCGTCCAAAAAAATCTCTGAAGTTTATAAATGAAAAATAAAGTGTTGGATATTTAGAAAAGCTACTCAGCTAAAAGTGAAATCACATAGGGAAGTTTCCCCTTTCCCCGTGTGCTCCTCCAATGCGTACAAACCATTCGTTTGTTGTGGGAAATGACTCAAAAATTCTCCAACTTACTGTTTCGGTATTTCTCTTCTTAACCGTCAATTTCTAGGCCACAAATTCAAAGAATAGGTGGCTCTATAGAGAAATTTTTTGAGTCATGATCCATCCATCCACTGTCTGAGTCACCAGAACAACGGTGTGGATTACCGAAGAGTGGGCTCCAATCGCTAGACTTGGAAAACCGCGTATAAAAATGATAGGGTCGGGCATCTTATCATTCTCTGCCGACACGCTCCTCGTTGCCAAATCGTTGATTCCAATGACGTTGGAATTCTCAGTCCTCTTCCATCCTGCCAACACTACAAGAGAAGGGGAGAGAGAGAGAGAGAGAGAGAGAGAGAGAGAGATGGCAGACTGGGGCCCAGTTGTGATAGCCGTTGTTTTGTTCGTGCTGTTGTCTCCAGGCCTTCTGTTTCAGCTGCCTGGGAATGGCAGAGCTGTGGAGTTTGCGAATTTCCAGACGAGTGGTGTATCCATCCTCGTACACACCATCATCTATTTCGGCCTCATCACTATCTTCCTCATTGCTATTGGAGTCCACATCACCACTGGTTAGATACACTTCCATCCAAGCCGTCCATTAGGTGTTCCCCAATGTGTATATGCCGTTGCCCAAGAATCAGGATGGTCTGAACCTCAGGTGGGACACATCTGATGTTTGGTGCTCTGTGGCCCTTATGATGAATGAACCGTCCAGATTCTTGGATCATCTCATCTATATGTTGGGGTCCCCCAGATGGACGGCTTGGATTACTGCACTTCCCCCGAAGTGGGGTCGGTAAGCGTCTGTAACCTTGGGCTTGTATTCTTCCCTTCTCTTGCTGTTGCTTATTGCAGTCGCCAAATTCAGTCGCTTCACACGTGCCAACATCGCATACTTGTGAGAGATCCAGACCACTCACCAATTGGGCCCCTCAGGTAAATTTCTCGTCCAAAAGTCTGGCCATCCTACTCATGAAGTAGGCAACGTTTCCGTAAAAGGACGTTTAAAAGATGATGACCGGCAGTCCAAATCAGCGCGTGTTTCGCACGTGTTAAGCAGACGAGTCTGAATATTTTATCCAGAGCACATTATTATTGGGGGCCCACCTGATGGATGGTTGGAATCTAGCACTCATGGGGTGTGTTGGCACGTGTAGTGCGTTTCGTGTAGCAGACTGCAAGTAGCATTTCTCTCTTTCTTTCTTTCTTTCTTTCTTTTTTTTTTATATATCGGCTATTGGTATTTTTGTTTCTGTATTTGTGGGCATTATGTGATTTTATTAATACGGTTGTTATTTTTTCTTTATACATACATATTTTTGGAACGGCTAACCAGTTACTCCAAAGCTTTGAAATGATTCATGGGACAACCGATTTTTGATCCAGACTGTCCATTTCTTCCATCTCACTATTACCATGCCATCCTGAAAATTTTACATGGATTGGATGGTTCTTGCCATCCAATAAATATCAAGAAAAATTGGACTGTTAAAATTGAATAGAGAAATAAATTTGGTCAGACCATCATCTTGAAACATCAATTCCATAGGCCCGACTTTGGATTGGTTATGATTCTACCATGCGCTTTGGACGGATGATGCTAGCCATCCGATCTATGGCCGGTGAAAACTGGACGGCTCTAACAAAGCGTTAGGATCATCCACTCCACTAAATATCAAGAAAAATTAAATCAAGTAAATTCTGTGTGTTGGATTAGCTGGGGTTTGGCACTTGCTCGGGTGCACTCTCATCATACGTCGACACGAGTCACACGTGTGTAAGATGGATGTGATCGTCCCAATCCTTGCATCTGAAATCAGGTAACTACGGTATTGGGCCAGAAATGTACGCAGGATTTGAAAATTAATCTTAACCGTTAATTTATTTATGTACAGTTGCGTCCCGCTTACTGATCACATAGTAGTGCATGGCATATACATTGTCAAGATGGCCTAACGAGCGGCTCTGATATCTCACACGTGTGAGTGATGCACTCCAGCGACTGCAGTTATTTTTCCGAAAGTGTTATGATGGTTTGTTCTTTTATATATATATATATATATATATATATATATTCTTTTGCGTGTTGTGGGATATGAAATGTCCTGATGTGCGGAGACTTGCCTACGTGGCACGCATGTGCGAGATCTAGCCGTTCATCAATTGTTGAAAATTGGATGGATCGGATCTAATATTTCCTCCCTCGAACTGAAGAAATCTGGTAAAGTGTACATTACCATAATCCTACCACAATCTGGACCGTCAAATCGATGACCCAATTAGTCATCTCATTTTTCTCTTCGAAGTCGGGCCACTCCCTATTATACTTTTAATCATTACATTTAATAACCCTCATTTGGATGGATGGGATTGCTTGATACAAAGTTACGTGGCCCACACTGATACAATGATGTATTTATTATATCCACACCGTCCATCCATTTGGCTAGATCATTTTAGTGCATAAGCTCAAAAAATGAGTCATATCCAAAGCTCAAGTGGACCACACCACAAATAACAGGGGGGGTAATGATTCCACCGTTAAAACATTCGCAGGCCCACCATAATGTTTATTTTTCATCTAATCTGCTCATAAGATCACGCAAACCTACAAATATAATATTGATCCACTTGATCTTTGGATCTTCGATATAATACATACCTCATGGTGGGGCCCACATAACTTTATGTGACGTCAATACACCACCGGGTCGGTGGTGTATGGTACACCAGTCACCAGCTAATCCGCTCCCGTCATCGAACGGGCTAGTGTTCTTTGCAAATCAGGTCCGTCAACCTGTCCACCACAGGAAGGAAGATGATATGGTAGAGCAGAAAGAACCTTAATATGTTACAACCATCTCTCCTACAGGACACGTGCTAGTGTTCTTTGCTAATCAGGTCCGTCCATATGCAGGGACATACCATTAATGGTTTATGCGTCAAAAATCACTCCTACTAGACAATTCTATCCATCTGATTTATGACCGTTAAAGGAATGGTGGAAAACAAAAACAGTTAACGGACGGTCAAATATATAGTGGGACAATCTGTATAAAAAGTAATAAATAAAATAAGATTGTGGCAATGTTTTATCCCTGTGCCAGTAAATGGGCTTGGGCCGGACATCCTGCTGGGATCGAGCCCAGTTTGGGATGGATCTGTACTAGGCCTATGGCACATGAGTTCAATACCGTTCTGATTTTAGGCCAATTGGGCCGATCCGGGCCTACTTTTAAACTGATAAGAGGCCTAACCAAGAGCAAAGGCCCAATTTCTCTTACTGCAGTGTCTAATGAAACTCGTCCGAGTTGACTCAGACTGATTTATGCTACTTGAACTCTACCTATTCGTGTCACACTTTGTCGTGTCCGATCACGCACTGAGTCAGTCATCTGAGTCACCTGCTACTCGGCCAACTCATCGCTCCATTCAGGACCCAATGACTCAGTCCAAGCCACCGGGTCATAAAAGAATCCGGATCTTCTGCTTGTCTCAAGCAAAAAAATCCTATTTTACTGCATTGTGATTGGTTGACGATAGTGTCATCAGTACTACATTAAATGCAACATACGATGATGTGGTCCAATTAGATTGCAACAACGAAGATTGACAAGCAAAGAATCCGGATTCATCGGAGAAAGAACTGAAAAATAAGAAGGAAAAAAAAAAAAAAAAAACATGCTAGTGGACCAGCCCAAACCTAAGTCCTAAGTTAATGGGCACTCTAAGGTAGGTCTTGATGTAATTGCATGCACCGTTGTGTTCGTGCCACCTCAGCATTCCCACATAAATTTATTGAATCACATGTTAACTGTACTTACCATCCAACGGTCAACTTGCACCCTAAGGATGGTCCAAACAGCAAAGAAAATGATCGGCATTTAATAGTTAAATTGGATGGTTGAAAATGAAAAAGGTCCATTTCATTCAATAGTTAAATTGGATGGTTGAAAATAAAAATGATCCATTTCTGTAAAGGACTGAGTTATCTGATCGTCGTGGGTTATGATCTATCAGCCATCCATGGTAGGGCCCACTTAGATGGACGTGCACAGGGGGAGGGAGGTGGAGTTGCATTTAGTACATGGTCAACTAACAACACTATGACCGTTCATTTGGTAATAGGACAATCATAACCATTCACACGTATGAATTACCATGCAAATAAAAGTCACTCTTTAAAATCATGAACAATCTATAATGGGCTCCAACAAACAGATTGATCAAATGGTTTATTGGACCCTTTTTTTTTTTGAGATCATGTTAAATGATAATGATATGATGGTTACAATCTTCAGATGTTGGACATGAATCCATGGAGCTCACTTAAGGGCAACCATTGATGGGTGGATTCCTCACCGGTTCATCTCGAGTCTCAACTACCTTTGCGTTCCACTATACGAAAATGAATTTATAAATGCCTAAATGAGCCATAAAGCAAAATTGTTTTTTTTTTTTTTTTCTTTACACTCGCGCACAAACTACCACACACTCGGGCCGTTGTGGGATTTCACCACCTATAGATACTCGAACCCATGACCAGGTGTTGAAACTCCTAAGAGTCTATCACTCGAGCAAGAGTAAGGATCCCATAATGTAAAATTGTTATTACTATACATGTGGCAGATACCTTGTTTAAAATCTTAACAGGCTCAAGGCTTTACATCTATGATGTGAGACTATAAGTAGTTCAAAAGGTATTGTCATTCTTTTAGAAAAAAAAATGCATTGTTATCATTTTAAATTATTGATGTATTAAGTGAGATGGGAGCTGAAAACATGACCGATTTTTTCAATGAAAATTGAAAGCACTTAATTATATGAATTTATAAAGTACCCGAAAAATCACTAAAAAAATCGAAATTTAGTAATAAGCACTTAAAATAAATTTTATTAAACAACCCTAAGTTAAAATACTAGAATAAGATTGGTTGATGAAACTCACTTAAACCAATAGGGTAGTTTAATGAAAATATATTGAAAAGTGTTTTGCTAACATCTAAAACTTCCCGGGACCTTAGCAATGTGCCTTACTTTTTAAGCGCCACACATGTCTATCATCAATGTGCACCATTCATTCATTCATACAAATACAAGAATCATACTGATTAGAAATCCTAGTTGTTTGAATGGGACCAATTTGTTACAACCATCCATTATTTACAAGCCATAAATCAGACGATTAGGATCATCAAATCAAAGTATTATTTTAAAATCATAAGAAATTACAAAGCCGGATGTTTCTATTAGATGTTTCAAAATGATGTTTGAACTTATTTTATTTCTCTAATTAATCTTAATTGCCCATTTTCATTCTACTGAGCATTAGTCTAGAATCTCTCAATTAATATGATTATAGTACTATGGCTTGTTCCTAGTTGCATAAATGAGTGAATGAAAATTTTATATCCACGATATGTTACCCATGTGCTATTTAAGAGGTTTCCCATGAAGCCACCAGCATTAGCGAAATCCTTTTATTTTTAAATGTACTTAGAACATTAAATGCTGGTGTAAGACTCGGGATTAAGTGGTATGGAATTGTATTTGGTCCTTTGTAAATTTCAACTAGCATTTGGAAGGAACGTTAAAGAGATACGAGGGATTTTGTATGGATTTCAAAATTACTACATCTGTGACCTTACGTTGATGCATGTGGTCTATCCTCACTCTCGATCTACCTGTCTTTTACATGTGACAATCAAGTTGTATAGGCATGCAAGTAACATACATCAGTTGTAGAATTATGCCTATTAATTACAATTCCATAGTCAACCAAATGCATATTGCATCTAATAGGACATTTTTTTTCCTGAAGAAGAATTTATTTCCATAATTTGATCTAAACATGAGATATTTGGATAATCAAAATATCATAGTATGTTTAGGCATGTTATCATTGTATAATAATGATGTTAATTCTACCTAATACAGTTAAATACCATTCAGCCCACCTTCCTTTCAAATTTTTTTTTTTAAATTTTGGTAGTATTTTATGAAGTTTTTATTTTTAAATTCTCTAATAATTGATTTTCTTTTAACCATTACTTTCTCTCTCCTCCATCCAGTGGATTCTCAGGCATGGCTTATCTATCCTCACCACTAAAACATGGCCCCCTACTGGTACTGTTTTTTAAATAAAACCCGTGGATATGTGTATATCCTCGCTCGAGGACCGTATAATTCATCTTCGTCCCGACTCAAATACCGCCATCTTGCCGGCAACGCATTGCATGATATGTGACATGCGTGTCTTTTCCCTCTGAGAAGAACTTTTATACTCTTGCAGAGTACGGTGGATGATACGCTGGCACTTGGAAATTACTTACAAATTATACACATCTCATGGAAGTAATTCAAATCGAACAGTCCAAATTATGTGTGCCAATCTGGATGTATTATGACCCAAAAAATCATCTTGCAGCTTAATCGTCTGAATATCAGATTGATGGCCACTTCATTGGACGGTTAATGATGAAAAGCATCCAATGGTCTAGTTCCAACGAACAAGTGTCCACCAATCAGATGTTACACTTGTTCAAACAACATGAGTTTTTTATCATAACTTAAAGAAAGTGTTGTCCACAATGTAGTCGGTTTAATTTTAGTTCATATATGCCATGTGTACTATTTCTCAGTGCCTGCGTATTAAGCGTCATATGCAGCCAGAGTATCAAAAAACTCCCCCTTTCCAAAGTTTGCTCCTATGCATTCGGAGTATTGTCATATGATACATCGGTGATCCGACCGTCGGATGCTGATTCTTATTTCAATGATACAAACGGTTTATGTGAAAAAGTTCCAGTTGGATGAGGGATTCGTAATTATTATTATTATTATTATTTTAACTTTCACCATACATAGTGAGATTCATCGAATAAACGGTCTAGATCATTGGTAAATGAGACATAGAAGCTAAAATCCCGAAGTACTGTATTCCAGTACATCGGATGTATTCCAGCAAACCATCCCCTTACCGCGTATGGACCGGGTTTCCAATACCTACAAACCATCTGTCTTCTTGTGGGAAATGAGAGAGCAGACAGCGTACGGAATAAGTAAACTTTGTGGGGCCCAACGTTATGTATATGTTTTATCCACGCCGTCCATCTGTTTTTTCAGCTCAGTTTAGGTCATGAGCCCAAACTTGAAGTATATCCAAAGCTTAAGTGGATCACACCACAGAAAAACGTGAGAATTGAATGCCTACCGTTGAAAACTTCTTGGGGGAACCCAGAAGTTTATTTTTTATCAATAAGATATTTATTTTTCCCTTCATCCATGCCTGTGTTACCTTATGAACAGGTTGGATTACAAATAAACCTCAATGTGGGCCCTAGGAAGGTTTCAACAGTGGACGTTACTATCACCACTATTTCCAGTGGTGTGGTCTACATGATCTTTAGATATGGTTCCATTTTGGAAATATCCACTAAAATGAGTTTGTAAAACGAATGGACGGTGTGGATAAGACGAATACATCACCTGTGGGTCCCACACGTGATGTAATGCTACACAATTCTCAAGTTACTGTGGCGGTATTTCTCTTCTTAATCGTCCATTTCTAAGCCACAAATAAAAATCTAAGTATTTATATTCAGAAAATATTTAAGTCATAATCCATCCACGGTCAGAATCACCAGAACAACGGTGTGGATTACAGGAGAGTGGGCTCCACTGGCCAGAATTGGAAACCAGCGTATTAAAAACCATAGGGTCGCGCATCCTATTAATCCTCTGCCGGCACGCTCGTCGTGGCCAAAGCGTCGATTCCAATGGCGTTGGAATTCTCAGTCCTCTTCTACCCTCCCAACACTACAAGAGAGAGAGAGAGAGAGAGAGAGAGAGAGATCCGAACCGTTGAGAGATGGCAGACTGGGGCCCAGTTGTGATCGCCGTTGTTCTGTTTGTGCTGTTGACTCCAGGCCTTCTGTTTCAGCTGCCTGGGAATAAAAGAGCTGTGGAGTTTGCGAATTTCCAGACGAGTCCTGTTTCCATCTGCGTACACACCATCATCTTTTTCGGCTTCATCACTATCTTCCTCATTGCTATTGGAGTTCACATCACCACCGGTTAGATCCCCTTCCATCCAAGCCGTCCATTAGGTGTCCCCCAATGTGTATATGCCCTTGATCAAGAATCGGGATGGTCTGAACCTCAGGTAGAACACATCTGATGTTTGGTACTCTGTGGCCCTTCTGATGAATGGACCGTCCAGATTCTTGGATCACCTCATCTATATGTTGGGGTCACCCAGATGGACGGCTTGGATCACCACACTTCCCCAGAAGTGGGGTCGGCAAGCGTCTGAAACCTTGGCCATGTATCTCTCCCTTTTCTTGATGTTGCTGATTGCAGTTGAAAACTCAGACGCCTCACACGTGCCAAGATCGCACACATGTGAGATATCCAGACCATTCACCGGTAGGCCCCTCAGGTTAATTCCTCTGGCCCAAAAGTCTGGCCATCTTACTCATGAGTTGGGCAACGTTCACGTAGAAAGACGCAAGATGATAACCACCAGTCCAAATTAAGCACGTGTTTCGCACGTGATAAGCAGAGGAGCCTGAATCTTTTGTCCAGAGCAAGTTATCGGTGTGGGCCTACCTGATGGATGGACAGGATCTACCACTCGTGTGGTTTTTTGGTAGGTGTAGTGCGTTTTGTGTAGTGGACTGCAAAGTGGCATTTCTATCTCTCAGTTTTTTGGTAATTGGTATTTTTGTTTCTGTATTTGATACGGTTTTCTTTTTATATATACATATGTATTTTTGGGACGGCTAACCACTTTCTCCAAAGCTTTTAAATGATACAAGGAACCACCAATTTTCGATCCAGACTGTCCATTTGTTCCATCTCACTATTACCAAGCCATCCTGAAAAAATCACATGGATCGGATGGTTCTAGCCATCCAAAATATCAGGAAAAATTGGACAGTCGAGATTGAATAGTAAAGTAAATTTGGTCAAACCATCATCTGGAAACATCAATTCGATGGGCCCCATTTTGGATTGATTATGATTCTACCAAGCGCTTTGGACAGATGATGGTAGCGATCTGATTATGGCTGGTAAAAATTGGACGGCTCTAACAAAGGGACCAACACTCCAATGGCTAGGATCATCCACTTGATGCGATTTCTATAACATTGATCAACACTCTGCAAAGTCTCTGACTCAAATTAAACCAGGTAAATCGTGGAAACGTCTGATTGACAGAGACTGGGTGGAAATAACACCATTGGATACTTTTCATTTTTAACCGTCCAATAAATGTCCACTAATCTGATATTCAGATGATCAAATAAGTGCAATTTTTTTTTATTATGATACATCTAAACTGATACGCATAATTTAGACAGTTTAATTTGAATTACTGGTATGCCAGGTATGCAATTTGTACATATCTTCTAACTGCCTGCATATCTTCCATCACACTCTGAAGAGTATAAAGTCATTTTTAACCGTCCAATGAACATCTCTCAATCGGATATTCAGATAATCGAATAAGTGCGGTTTTTAGTTCGTGATGCATTTAAACTGATACACGTAATTTGGAACGTATTCAATTTCTAAGTATCTTCTAAGTGCCGGCGTATCTTTATCACACTCTGCCAGAGTATAAAGTCTTTCTCCAATCCCAATTTTACATGATATGGTTGACGATGTTACCGTTCGTCCATCGTAACCATGGCATGAACGTACGTTATCCACGTTATTGAAAACATGGGTCCCACGGCCAATGGGCCATGTGCTGAAAGGGAACCATAGAACGCACGATCTGCTGGGAGGTATCCCTAGTGTTTTCAGTTTGTACAATCGGGCCATGGACTTAGGGTTGGGCATAGAGTCGAGTCGGACCGAGTTAGGGCTGACCCGACTCGATCCGGTTTGAAATAGGCCTAATTTGAACTCGACTCAACTCAGTAGCGAGTCCAACACGCCTAAACCGATCTAAATCCGGTCTAGCCTCGACTAATCCAGACCGAGTCAATTCGAGTTGGTACTGATTCGGATTGAGAGAGAGAGAGAGAGAGAGGGGGGGGGTGGTTATGGAGTCGGTTCCCTAGACTAATCCAGACCGAGTCCGTTCAAGTTGGTACCGATTCAGATTGAGGGAGAGAGAGAGAGAGAGAGAGAGAGAGAGAGAGAGAGAGAAGAGGGGTGGTTATGGAGGTGGATCGTTACCGAGTCCAGCATGCCTAAACCGATCTAAATCCGGGTCTAGCCTGGACTAATCCAGACCGAGTCAATTCGAGTTGGTACCAATTCGGATTGAGAGAGAGAGGTGGGTAGTTATGGAGTCAGTTCCCTGGACTAATCCCGACCGAGTCAGTTCGAGTTGATACCGATTCGGATTGAGAGAGAGAGAGAGAGAGAGAGAGAGAGAGAGAGAGAGGGAGGGTGGTTATGGAGGTGGATCATTACCGAGTCGAGCACACCTAAACCGATCTGAATCCGGGGTCTAGCCTGGACTAATCCAGACCGAGTCAGTTCGAGTTGGTACCGATTCGGATTGAGAGAGAGAGAGAGAGAGAGAGGTTGTGGAGGTGAATCGTTGCCAGGATTGGAAGAGGAGGATGAGGGAGGAAGAGAGAGTTTGGGATTGGATTTATGGTTTTTTATTTTATATATATATATATATACTTGAAATTGAGTCGAGTCGGTTTCGGATCGAGTCGAGTCTGACTGGATTGAGTTTTGGGTTGAGTTACTGGGTAACTCTAACTCAACTTGGTTTGAGTTCAAATCGGGAGGTCGAGTCGGGTCTGAACGAGTCAGACAAGTCGAGTTAGGCGAGTCGAATAGTCCCCTGCCCAACTCTAGATATGGTTCAATGATCCAAACCATTGAGACGATGGGCCTCATCGGCAATGGGTCATTCCTTAGACTTCCAAATGGAAGTGGCCTCCAAGCTCCATGATAGCTAGGATATGCTAAATGGGAATACGGCTGTCAACGGTATGGGGTTGGCTTTGTGCCAGATTTTTAACTGTTCAGGCCAGGCAATATCATGGCAATAGTAAGGATCATCTTGAGATTTTAAGGGCCCGTTCCATAGGAGGGTTCAAATGTTTGGAGTCTGAAATGTCAAACAAGCATCATGAGTGTGCTTCACCATGATTAGAGCATGTGCAGTGGGTGGACAAACTGGAAGCGGATTGGCTGGTGTACCACACACCACCGATATGGCTGGTGTGTTGATGTCACCAAGTTTTGTGGGTCCCATCATGAGGTATGAGTTATATCCAAACCGTCATAGTAAGACTTGAGTCAAAAAATAAGACAGATCCAAAAATCAAGTGGGTGATTGAACGCA
The DNA here is from genome assembly GCA_030180095.1 of Magnolia changhungtana. Taxonomy (NCBI): domain Eukaryota; kingdom Viridiplantae; phylum Streptophyta; class Magnoliopsida; order Magnoliales; family Magnoliaceae; genus Magnolia; species Magnolia changhungtana. Next base: position 3,578,923 of record JASAUF010000218.1, on the reverse strand, counting down.
TGCCGTTGAAATCCTTTTAGGGTTACAGAAATTTTAGATTAATATGATATTTGTTTTTCTCTTCACATGGTTTGTTTGACCTTATGAACAGATTAGATGGAAATTAAACGTTACGGTAGGTCCTATGAATGTTTTAACGGTAATAATCATTTTCCCCACTGCTCTTTGTGGTGTGGTCCACTTGAGCTTTGGAAATTACTCATTTTTGGGATCAAGATCTAAAATGATCTGGCAAAATAGATGATCAGTGTAGATATGATAAATACATCATTATATGGAGCTCAAGAAGCATCAGCGCTCATCTTGGCACAACACGTACCTACACCAGCTAGGTTGCTGGTGTGTGGTACACCAGCCAATCCGCTTCCGGACAAACCGATCCAAACTGTTAATATAATGTGCCCAACCGTGGATGGTCCATAAATAAAAATCCACAGTTAGAAAGATTCCAACGATAGAATTTAGGGTTTTCTCGGTAAAATGTAAACCATTGGCTCATTGTTTATTTTGTGGGGAAAAAAAAAACTATTCCCTTTTAGTTTCCTTTAACATCCATATTTTATTTTTACTTTATTATTATTATTATTATTATTATTATTATTATGGCTGTACATCGAGCCGAGTCGAGTCGAGGTGGGCCAAGCTCGGCTTGACTCGTCCGTGCTAAACTCGAGTTCGAGCCCGAGCTTGCCCTCGAGCTCAACATTGAAGCTTGGCTTGTTTGCCAAAGCTTTTGAGTCGAGTCGAGTTTACCTCGGTAGGGTAGGGGAAAGAAAAGGAGGGAATGAGGACGGGTTGGGTCATGTAAGATTTTTCTGTAAAAACTTTTAAATTTTAACTTTTTTTTTTTACTTAAATATATATATATATATATTATATTTAATATTAATATAATATATATTATTAAAATATATTACTCGAGCCGAGTTCAAGTTCGAGTCGAGTCAAGTTGAAACACACCATGGTCGAACTTGGCTTGAACTCAACTCGAGCTTTAGTAAACAAGCTTGACTCAATGTGCCTTTCAAGCCGAGTCAATCCAAGCTGAGTCGAGCCGAGCCGAGCGAGCTTTTTGAGCTAGCTTGACTCGTGTACAGCCCTAATTATTATTTATTTTTTTTAGCTTGTCAGTACACCACACTGTTAATTCACACATCACACATCACTGTTAGCCACCCCACTTAGGGAATCGAGGTATCTTTCACTCAGTCTACCATATGCAGGGCCACATTTAAAAGATAAGGGCCTGTTTGGCAGGGCGAATCCCATGAGATTATGAGGGATGGGATGAATTTTAAGATAATGATGGTGGGGGGCGAATCCCACGGGATTAGGAGGGATGGGATGAATTTTAAGATCATGATGGTGGTGTCAGTGGATTGGTTTAAGATCCATAGGATTGCTATATCTCGGGACAAGTTCACCAGGTCTGTTTGGCACGTTTGGCATATCCCGGGATTTTAGCTTCCAATCCTTCCGTCCAAACACGCTCCAGGCCCGATTGAACGAGATTAGGAGGGATGGGATGAATTTTAAGGTAATGATGGTAATGTCAGTGGATTGGTTTAAGATCCATAGGATTGCTATATCCCGGGACAAGTTCACCGGGTCTGTTTGGCACGTTTGGCATATCCCAGGATTTTACCATCCCATCCCTCCTAATCCCATTCAATCCAGCCGGCCAAACAGGCCCTAAAAGAATTTAGGTATGTTGATTATCACCACTAAATAATTCAGTAATGACACAATATCGAAAAATAAATATTATGTGCGCATGTCATGTCAGATGTAAAACCATAATAAAAAATCATCATTTAAAACAAAAACTCTTTAAATTTTTTTCTTTTTTTAAAACGTAAGAGAACCCCTTATACAAGCAAGGCACGTGACAAAGACTGCCTATCAGTACTTTTGGATGCAATCAGCATCCATCAAAGATTTGGACCACAGGTTACTTTTTTTTTTTTGGTTAGCTTGTAAGTACACCCACTGTCAGTTCACACTTCATTGTTAGCCACCCCCACTGGGGACCACAGGTCACACTTGTTTGAACATTCAGCACAAAGGTTGTACAATTCCTACGCGGATTGCGTCCTACCCTCCGAGTGCCCACCATAATGTATGAGTTTTATTCACACTGTCCATCCATTTTTACGTGGAATTTAATGGAAGAGTACCAAAAGTTAGGCAGATCCAAGGCTCAAATGGTGTGGGTAGAACTGATAATGCTGCTCGCCGTTGAAACTTATGTTTATTTGCCATCAACCCATTCGTAAAGTAATATATACCTTTATAAAGGGGAAAAAGCAAATATCAGGTAGAAATGGATGGACGGTGTGGATAAAACCCATACATTACGCTGCGCACTCAACGCACCTTCCCATTCCCAGCTGGAGACCGGCGGGGGTAGGACGCAAAAGTCAGGTACGTGGGCCACTCAAAGTCAACATCCACGTAAGCATAGAAAGAAATCTTCTTCGAAGGGGCATCAATAGCTTTTCCTTCAGTCATCTCACGCGAAACCAGTTGGATGATACCATCCAAACACAACACAACTGCCAACTTCTCAAGTGCCCACAACATCCTATCCGTTGAAGAGTTTAGGCCAACCATGAAGAACACCTCACCCAAAATTTAGGCAGATCCATCTATCAAGTGCGCCACAGAGATATCAATCAGCCACAACCCCCAACGTAATTACAGAGCAACCGTGTGGTCCACCTGATGGGTGTATCAGCGTATTATTTAACATTCAAGGGTGGTCATGGTGGGCCCAACCTTCCAGATGGATTGGATGTCATACACATGTGACACGTTCGCTAATACACAGTAGTTGGACCATAACACCATCATTCATCCAAGAACAGAATTGAAACGCCACAAAAATCAACGGTGGAATCTGCGTACCGTGCAAGCTTTCTATAAATCTCTGCTTTTTGCGTTTCTTCCAAGCCCCCCATCTGAAGATAACACGCAAAAGAGCATCACATCACATTGTGCCAGAATGGCGTGAGAATGACTAGTATCGACAAGCAAAGATCGGACCAGTCCACTCATCACCAGGTGGGCCACATGCATCCATTGAATGTCGACAATCCGCAACCGTACATTTTCTTTCTTACACGTATGGCCCACCCGTAGAGTTAATAGTACATATGAGTGAATCTTTAGGCCCATTTGCAGATGGTGACTTCCATATTGAAGTCCCAAGTGAAATACTATAGTTAGTAGAGGTGGGGCCATGATCCTCTGATCCAAACCAATAAAAATTAAAAGGCCAAACTCTTCAATGGGTAGCAATGAAATAGGACATTCAACCCAAAAAATAAAACACAAATCATTTACCAGGCTAAATGTATGGAAACCTTTTCATGCACCTATTTGCATTTGGACTAGTTGGCATCCGCATCACCCATCCGAACCATCGATTACCTAATCATTGATATCGGCGTCACCTATCTGGACCATCCATTAGATTCAGCCCACTCTTCATCCACTTAAGTGCCAAAATCATAGAAACCTGGTGGTCATGAATGTCGGCGGATGACTGGACCTATCTCCAACTAACAATCTTCGCCATCCATTATTCATGCTGCTAAATTTAAGGTCCGGGTTATCCAAACATTATATTTGATCAAGGCACCTTATGAAGAGTTTGATTGGATCTAATGGACAACCAAAAAGATGGTGTGTATGCCAAGAAGTCTAAATGTAACTATATGCATGGAAAGGTTTCGGTACTCGATCATTTCTCAAAATAAAAAGCCACAATATTCATTCCATAACTAGGATATTGCAAATGGAAAGGCCCATCATAGAAGGGTTTGTATTGTTGAACCATGGACCGCACCTGTACAAACTGAAAGCCCAGAAGGCCTTGTACAAACCATAGTTTAAAAACACAAAAACTCAATACTCAAGTTGACTCAGAAAACTCGTATTGGTTCTCTGATTTTTATTTATTTATTTTTTGTATTAGTAAAATACATTTTGCTAATGCCCAGCTTTCCCGAAGTTTTCAAATTACATATGGAATGATGTATCATCGATTTGAACCATTCATTCATTCAAACAACTAAGAGTAAGCCATGGTGCAAAAATCACACCAATCGAATCAGAACAGCAACATGAAAAATGGATGGTTGAGCAAAGAAACAAAATAGGTCCAATCACCATCTTGAAACCTCCATTTGATAGATCTCACTTTGTATTGCTTATGATTCCAAAGTAGCGTTTTGGTTTGATGATTCTAACCATGTGATCTATGGCTCAAGCAGTAGACAGTTGTAACAAATTGGCCTACATTCAAAATGGTTACGATCATCCAATTGGTGTGAGTATTGCATCATGGCTTGTTCCTAATGCTACTATTGAATGAACTACTTCATTTGATGATTGGGCATCCCACATGTTATTCAAAAGCTTTAGGAATATTGCTATTGTCTGCATATAGGTGGTGATGTCTGTCTGCAAAACCTTTCTTTAGGGCATATTTGTTTCACCAATTACTCTGTTAATGTAAAGGAAAAGTGTCATCATTACAATTTTACTACCACCAAAACAAATACCAGAATTGTCAGTCAAATGCAGATATTTTCAGGAGTTCATTAAAGGAATTTGAAATCATTGCATTTGTTCAGCAATGAAAATCTTGAATCCAAATAGCAAATGCAGATGTTAACTGGAGGCAGGTGAAAGAATTTGTAATCATTGCACATTTCCTTCACATTACCACGGTAATTAGTGAAACAAACAGGCAAACAATGTAAGTAATGTTGAGTTGTGCCAAATCAAGTCGAATACTGTTTTGACAGAGTCATGAACAGATCGAGTATCTCTCGAGTCTTGGTAAAATCTGGTCAAGTCGAGTCAACTTGGGCAAGTTGAGCTGAGTGTTTAAACTATGATACAAACTAATAGCCTGAGCATTGTATAATACTTCAAATACCAATATCATACTACAGGTGCTGCCAGATCAGATGTGAACAGCTTGAAAAGCCAAAATCAATGAAGAAAAATAAAAATCTACAGAAATGGGAAATCTACCATAGGTCAAAATAACTAACCAACTTTTCTGAGCTCCATCCAATCCAGTTCCCATCAGCCTTTGGATCATCTAACAAAAAATGATTAAAGCGACAGAAGAATACAGCTACATGGAGCAATAATACAATGGTGAAAGCATCTAACAAAATACTCCAACATTACCGTGCTTTTCCTGATAAAATGAATCTTTTCTACATTCCGACGAAAAAAAAAAGAAGAAGAGATGAGAGAGAGAGAGAGAGAGAGAGAGAGAGAGAGAGAGAGAGAGAGAGAGAGTTTTCGTGTACAGAGAAAATAGTGATTAATCGGTTCAAAGAAAAGAGGAGAAAGCAGCACAAGAAACCAGGAGTATTGAGTATAAGTTGAGTCGGGTGAGGCGGACACCAGGATTGACCTGAGGTAGGTGAATAAGACGACCAAGCATCACTCTACAATGGAGCCTTGTGTATCACTTGTCACTTCCCATCTAAAGAATGGGCAATTTGGATAAGAGCTGGCCTGCAAAACACATGGCCAAAATGAGAATACTTGTTGTAAACCAACCACTGCATAGCCATGTATGCTTGCATTCAATGAAAAATAAAAGGCCAATAAAGCACCTTGTACTCCCCAGTACCAATACTCAACCCCCCCACACAAAAAAAATAAAAAAATAATAAAAAAAAATAAAAAAAATTACACTTATTCCCGTTTCATCAACGTCAATATCCCGTTGGTAATGAACAGTCTCTATGTTTGTTTGTTGGTTTTTTTTTTTTTTTTTTTTTACTTCGAAAAATGATATGATGTCTCTATTGGTTTACCCAATTAAGAAAAAGAAGAAAGGTCACTTTTGGTTATAAGCTTCAACCAGTGTGACCTTGATATTGGTTTCTCAATGAAAATGTTTAGTTAGGTGTTCTCTAATCATTTCATGTGGGTATTTGAATCATGGGATAATCACATCATCTGCTTGATGTTGTTGCCGAGCACCGGCCTAAGTGGGCTGGACCAGATAGATGGCTTCATGTCGATAGGTCCCAAATGGAAGAGAATTAAAAAAGAAGAAGAAGAAGAAGAAGAAGAAGAGCATAACATAACATATAAGGTGGGAACGGCTGACTATGATGTGCATAATTTTGTTTAACAACTTAATATCAAGTCAATTACTGGAAAACCATAATATCTGCAAGACTCCTAAGGCTCATTACTATTTTAATTCCATGATACAAAAGACTAGACAATGGTTTCCTATAAATTGTTAGATTGCATGAGGTGGTAGGCTGAAAATGCAGCAATGATGCCTTGGCTGCTGCAGACAACCATACCATTTGATACAAGTGATTGGAGGGGTCAAGGTGGATATGGAGTGGTGTCGAAACTCTTTTAAATGCAAAATGTCTTTAAAGCCGATACTAATTTATAGCTCCAAGACCTGCCCTTGCCTCCAGAACTTTTTTTTTCTTTTTTTTTGGAATATCTGTTTTTTTTTTTTTTTTCACTCCAAAAATGTTTTCAAAGGATTGAAGAAACACTAGCTTCACATATAATCTTTATGGGCCAATTTTGAAGTCTTTGCACTCATCCTTCAAGCAGAAATTAATGCTTTTCATCAAGGTTAATTTCAAGACACAAGAAGCTCATATCAGGTTCAATTGGCAGAAATGAAGAAGCATTTAGAGAAGTGATCTGGTTTTTGAGGCATTTATGATTCTCTTAAATCTCTATCCCTATCTTTCTGCTACAGCAAGAGCCAATGCATACCTTTGGAAGCATCTCTAAATACCCAAAATCCGGCAATTTGTTAGGAGAGGAATATGAGGAAGTATCTTATATGGGCATGAAAACAAAACAGAACAGTCGTCAACAACGTCCACAATGAGACCCTAATATGAAAAGGTGAACATCAAAGCTACAAGTTACAATGACTCCTTGTGGGCCAGAAAATCAGCTTTTCAGCTCCATCTGCCATTTATTCACGGATCAAGATGAATGCACTTGTTTTCATTGACAGTACACATAGTATAAGAATACTGACAATTTAAGTTATGGTCCTCAGCTCCACGTATTGTCGGAAATTCCATTTTTCATGAGCAGTGCCAGGTATGGCAGCAAGCGGGTCCCTTGTCATTCCCAATAAGACTTCTACTTTCATGTTAAAGTAGGATTCTATTGTAGTAGACAATCACATATCACGTGCAAGTGGATCTGTGTTTGTTCAATAAGTTTCTGTCCTTGTGGCACTATAGAAAGAAACTTTGAATATTTGCTATTCATTGGTACAAAATCAAGTTAGTACACCCCAGAAGTTCAGTTATTGAAGTCCAAGAGTCAGACAAACCCCACCGACCGACCAGTTTCTAGCACAGATTAAAATGTTCTCCAAATGTATGTATCAGATTATACAAATTGGTGTTCTTTTCTGATACAAATCGGCATTCTGGATGGGAGATAAAGAAAGGATGGATGATACAATGCTTAGGCCAAGCGATTTGTACATTACTGTTTTGTGTTTTCGGTTTGCACTAGTACGGCCAAACAGTTGATATTGGAACCCCAACATGAATGGTCCAGAAACTAAAACTCTCAGATGGAAAGATCCTCAGCCTTCGTATAGGTAGCCAACCAAAAGACGGTTAACAAAGAAGATCCAACGACAGTTCCCATGCAACCAATAGAAGACCAAATATTCTATAGTCAGGATTTTCCAGTTTGGTGTATATGGGCCACCATAATGAGTCTCAACCCCTATCATATCAAGATTATGGATCAGTGAGCAATGGGTCCCACTAGTAAAAACTGAAAGTCCAAACGCACTGTACAATCTCTCTGTCTGATCAATGAATAATACGTCTAAAGAAAGACAGTGCACCACACATCACACCAATGTATTCTACTGTATAAATATATACTTTTATGTGTTACATTTAATGCTACAAACATAGCATTATTATTTCTTTCTATTTCTCATAATTCGTTCTTATTCTCCAAAATCTAATCAAACTTTGATTTTTTTTTATTTTTTTATTTTTCTCCTTTCAACCAGGAAAGTGGATTTGGCGATTGAGGCAATGGGGCATACCATGTTTCAGTATTTGGTTTTTATGAGAAGGAGCTAGTAGAAATTAATGATACCACAAGTCAGGAAAAATTACCATTTCTTCATGTTTATACATACAGAAAATCTTTTTGATCTTTCATACCATCTTCCAATGACTGATCACCCACAACCAGTTGTATACTACAGCCCATTTTGTGATGCCTTAGGAATTTTGTTTCCAATTTGACCCTGGCACAAATTGCTTGTAAAAGTGGGGTTCTATGTTAAGTAAACTACAACCAGTTGTAGGTCGTCAGTTCTCTTTTCCTACATCCAGCTGTATGCTAACCTAGCATGCAGCCTAGTGCATCCTACCAACAAGTCACATGTATGACCTCTAACTCATGCAAAAGTTGGGCCCCACCATGAGGATCACATGTCTTAAATATCAGGCTGATCAACTCATTAGGTGGGAACACCTGATGAGTGGACCAGCCTAATGTTTATGCCAAGTGATCTTCATGGTGGGTCCAACCATTTGCATGGTTCGAATCTCCTTGGTGGGAAAGATGGGGCTGCCCGTAGCTGATTAGTTCTAAATGCAAAGAGTTCCCTAGGGAAAAAATCCCGATTAATTACATTGATACCACCCTCTCTTCAGTCATACCATGTAGTATTAGAGATCTTCTATGATTTACATGTTAGAAGTTAGATAGGAGAGTCAGTGTTAATTGCATAATTGAGGAGTCTTAGTTGGGCAGGGATCACTTTGATTACATTGGTTTTAGTTGTCATTTTGTAGGAAAGACAGAGAAGGATTTTATAAGTTGTTGGTTGTTGCCTAGATGGATTATTATTTTTTTGAAACATAGTGTGGTGTACCTTTTGAGAAGGATTATCAATAAAAATGTAACTTTATCATTCTCCTTTGAGAATTAGGAGGACTTCTCCCTCGAAGAAGACACTCTCCCTTCCTCTTTTTTTTTTTTTTTTTTGAAAGGCGACACTCTCCCTTCCTCTTCATCTTTTCCTATTTTTCATTTTGAGCTTTGCTAAGCGCACACATTTGCACAATTAAGCTCCTCTGCACACCTCACATGTGCCAGCATGGCACATACATGGGTGATCCAATCCATCCATCAGGTTGGTCCAACATTGCACAAGTTTGCCCAAAAAATTAATCTGGTCCAATCAGCATGTGGTCTCCAATATTGGAAACAGGCATAAAGTTAGAAAACTTCAGCCAAGTTTTTCAGATCCATATATTTGTTTTGCAAACTGTCGCCCACCATCAATCTGATTCTTGGGCCAGGGCAGCAATATAGTGGTGCCATCTGATGGACGGACCTATCGTGCCATGTTGGACATTTGTGGTGTGTACATGAGCTTTATTCACACAGGTGTGCTTAGCAAAGCTCTTTAACTTCTGTTGATTTACTTGCACAAGTATATCAGCCAGGAAATCTGAAATATTCGGATCATACATAAATCAAATAACACAGAATAGCTTTAAAATGGAATTTCCTCTTCTTCTTCTTTTCGAAATTTCTTCAGTGGTTCAAAACTCTTATTTAATCAAAACCCTAAGATTCCTAATCTAACATAAACAAAGAAATCCAATTCCAAGTAGGAAGTATAATCCTTCTATGCAATAAAAGGGTAATTGCAGTGAATAGAGGATCATCAAAAATGAAAATAATAATACTAATAACACTACATTTAAAAACATGATTTATTTCATGGACTAGACTGAAAATTCCACTTTATTACAATAAAACCAACCAATACAAATCAATATGAAAAAAATAAAAATAAAAATACACAAAAACTAAAAAATTAAAATAAAATTACCATACCTATTCACAACGAAATAGAAATAAAGAGGAAAAAAAATATTTTCTACGAATGATAAAATGAGATTAGATTTTCAACATCCAGCCAAACAAAAAATCGTGAGAAAAAGACCGGAACAATTGCATTGGATTATCCAACAGCATAACAAAAACCCCAAAAATCCAAAACAAACCCAAATCAAACAAAACGAGGTCTCCTGCATCCAAATCGAATAAATAAAGGGAACCCAGATTCCAAAACCAGAGGAATTGAGGGAAGGAGGCACTCACCAGGCATTTCCTTCCTCACGGTCGATCCAGCAGGCTCTGCGGCGGGCCCTGAAGCGGTTCCCATGAGGATAGCGCGGCCGAGGCAAGATAGATTGGAGACGAGACCGACGAAATAGAAGACCATGACGAGGCCAAGGACCCAGGGCATGAGTATGAAGCCGATGACGAAGGTGACAGAGCCGCAGAGCATGAGAGCAAGCGAGATCCCGAGTAGCAGGGAGGCGAAACCGGCGGGGGAGACTTCGGTCCGACGCGACGGATGGTAGGAAGAGGAGCGGATGGGGATGGGATGCGAGGGCGGAGGAGGGCGGAGGATGGAAAGGAGGAGAGAGCAAAGCTCGTATATTACTCGGGACTGCTGATCTTGCTCTTGCTGCCTTCTCATCTTCTTTCTGTTATTAAGTATTAGAGAGAGAAAGGTCTGTGAGAAGTATTTTGATTTTGGAAACCCTAACCCTAGACAGAAATACCAGAGAGAGAGAGAGAGAGAGAGAGAGAGAGAGATTGAATTTGATTAAATTTGATTGAATTTTTTTTATTTTTTTTTCGGGTTTGGGTCTGGATTTTTGCAGCGAGCGGAGGGGCAAACGGATAAAGTTGGAAATATTTATCGGAGAGATTATTACACAGAGAATGTAATATTTACTAGCGACGGACTGGAGTTGTAGACAACGCTCTATTTTTTGGGGCCATCATGTTTTAATGTCAATCTATACCGTTAATCATGTGATAACACTTCCTTTAACTATATACTAATAAATATCAGCGTGATTGAAAATTAATATGAGCTACAAAAGTGGGAAAAATGTAAAATTGCACCTAAAACCTCCAAGTTCACATGTTGTGCCACCAATTTGGTTTTAGATCAGGCTGATTTTTTGTTTTTGCACTTAATACTAGTTATTTCTACCTTATGTACGGGTTGGATGAAAGGCGTAGATCATATTGGCCCCTTATACACACCTATGGTTGGTATTCTATCTCCATTGTTCACTTTAGTGTTGCCTGCCTGAGTTGTGGATCTTTGATTTCTCTTCTGTATTAATATTAGAATTCAAGAGAAAACCTGATGGACGGAGTAGATTTTATATATGCAACATGGTGGGCCCCACAGAGCTGGGAATGTTTTCCCAGCCCTTGAAACAGGTGTTGTAGATGATTTGGGTATCGTGGCGACTCATATTCCAGTCTCCGCCTGATGGAGCCAATCATTTATCTTGTTAATCATGTTTATCCATCTCTCCTACCATTCTCCCACAGAGAGTGCCTACAATCTTGCAACACCAAGCACCGTGGGGCCCACTGGGGTGTTTGTATTATATCATCCTCTCCGTCCATTCGCTTCTCGAGCTCATCTTAGGATATGAACACTAACAGGATGGATGTCAAATTTGTGGGCCACGCCACAAGAAACAGTGGAGATTGTACGATCACCGTTGAAAAATTTTTGTGGGCCACACGTGTTTTGGATCAGGCTGATATTTGTGTTTTCACTTCATACACGTGGGAATCACCTTATAAAAACGTTAGATGACAGATAAACATCACGGTGGCCCCAGAAAGGTTTCAACGGTGGACGTTTCCATCCTCACTGTTTCGTCTGGTGTGGCCCACTTGAGTTTTGAATCTCCCTTGACTTTGGGCTCATGCCCGCTGGGAAAAGGATGGACGGAGTGGATATAATACAAACATTTCGGTGGGCCCAGTAGGGTAATCCGGATCAAGGGATTTTCCTACGGTTGACGAAGCATGCCTTAATATCCCGATCAAGGCGGCATCATTAGGATATCTCTCAGTGGGGTCGGACCGCTTCGTAATTCTCTTTTTAACCGTCCAATGCGAGGAAATCAATGCAAAGGTTAGGATTGACCTATCTTGGAGATTATTAAGATATAGTCTATAAACGGTGGGACACAACAGATACATGGTCTCGATTACCGAATCATGGGCCCACTTTTCAGAAATGGGAACGCGTGTATCGTGTTATATTGTACGGAAATACGAACGGGAGTCGCGCGAGTAGGATGGTAAAAGGGGCCCGCGGGATATGTGGTGAAGTAATTAATGCATGAACGATCAGACCGTTCATTCCATGTGCGCCACGTGAAACTCCGTTCAGGATGGTGGACTTTTCTGGTTGGCGAATTGGACGGCTGCTATTTCTTCTCTTAATTGTCAATGTTTCTGATGTAACTGTGGCCCACCCGGACCGATCAGAGTTTTAGAACAGTGCATCTTTCCGGTTTCCCACCTGATGAATGGACGGGATCCATCAGAGTTTTCCAAGGCTCAACTGGATTACACGATTAAACTCTTAGGGCCTGTTTGGCCAGATGCATTAGAAAGTATTAGGTGGGATTGAATTCAAAAAAACATAATCATTACCCATGGCAGGGGTTATCCCCTGTTACCATGGTATAAGCTAAACTCCATGTTTTGTTTGTAATGCGGTGGTACATTGAATGGATTTGAAACTAATTAGAATAACACACGTGTGTTACATCTAAATCGTTCATTTGTTTTGTAACCTCATTTTATAGAATAGGCCTAAAAATTAGGCAAATCTAAAACTTATGTGGCCCCAAAGAAGTTTTCAACTATAAGTATTAAATCCCCATTGCTTTCTATGGTGGGGTCCACTAGAGCTTTAGATCTACTTGATTTTTTGGCCCATGCTCTAAAATGATCTCGAAAAATGAGAGAACACTGTGGATATAGCCCACACTTCATGGTGGACCTACACGACTTGCTAACAATGAATGAAATTGGCACGAGGACCAATGCAATTCCAGCTAATCTACTTTCAAGCTTTTCCAAACATGGAGTGGAGTTGGCACAAGACCAGATGCAATTCCATTCCCCCTTATACTCTCTAATGCAACTGGCCAAACAGGCCCTTGCCGTTGAAAACTTCCTGGGGACACGGAAGTGTTCCCAGAAAGTTTTGGATGGAGATGATATTTGTGTTTTCTCTTCATCTAGGTCTATGTAATTTTAAGAATAGGTTGGATGGCAAATAAACATCACAGTGGGCCCTAGAAAAATTTCAACGGTGAGAATCAGTATATGACCGCTGCTTCCTATGGTGTGGTCAACTTGAGCCTTGGATCTGACTCATTTTTTGGCCTATAGCTAAAATGATAGGTATAAAATGGATGGACGGTGTGGATAAGACCCATACATCACGGTGGCCACTCAAAGCTCCTGCCCGTTCCCAGCTGGAGTAGGGCGGGTGTAAGACGCAATCCGGGTCCACCTCCGTGATACGAAGGGTTCCTTCGTGCTACATGAGCGCTACAGTCCATTCTAGTGGGTCCCACTATGCACATGACCTGACCCACAATGAGCGCTGGTGATCTCATACACGTGTGCAAAGTCACCATGCGTTCCATGATGAACCCTACATCTCATCCAAGAGGGCCCCACTAAGATACCTCTCTCTCTCTCTATTTTCATTCATCTAGAGGGTCCCTCTTCAGATGGGCCACATGATAAAAAAAAATTCAATCTCCAAAAATCCAACCGTCCATATGAAGGTGGATTAGAGGCAGTGATCGTCCACACGACAGTACAGTTAAAAACAATGATCCATATTCCAACACGTGCACTTGGACATTGAAGATCGGTGATCAGTGGCTTTTTTCCATGTAGGCTATCGATCGTTGAATCTGAGAGACGAGCGGCCCCGATCACCATGAAATGGAGCTGGAAATATGCCCTTTTATCTTTTCGCTTTTTCTAGAAGCCTTGGACCCGCCGCGCCTGACCTTTTTGTTTTTTGAAGTTGCATGTGAAACGTGGCGATAGTAAGAGTACGACGTGAGGTTCGGAAGCGGATGAGGTGTTACCCGGCTAACACGATAGTTGGTGTTGCACAGACCGTGGGGCCCACCTTGATGCATATGTTTCATATCCAAACTGTCCATCAGTCTTTCCATCTCATTTGAAGGAAAAATCCCAAAAATGAAGCAGATCTAAATCTCAAGTGGACCACACAGTAAAGATTGAATTCTCACCCTTAAAAACTTTCAGGGGCCACAATAGTTTTGGATCAAGCTGTTATTTGATTTTTCCCTTCATCCACGTCTGTATGAACTTATCAACCGTTTGGATGGCAAACAAAAATTACGGTAGACTTTAGGAAGTTTTTAATGGTGAGCGTTCAATGCCCATTGTTTCCTGTGATGTGGTCCACTTGAGATTTGAATATGCTTCCTTTAGTAACATGCACTAAAATAAGCTCGAAAAACTAATGGACGGTGTGGATATATAACAAATATATCAACGTGGCCCCTAACGTGTTACCAGGGTAACACCTAATCAGCTCCCGTAAGGTCCTATCATTGCATGCCCCACTTAGATAGGCACTATTTTGGACGGGCCCTAAAATCGCGGTCGCGGACCTTGGGGATGTAACTATATTATTTTAAGGTGTTATATAAAAACTGAACTATATCCACAAATCCATTGGACCACATCAAAGGAAGTTGCAGTGATAATGACACCCACCAGTAAAACCTTTCTAATGGCCACCGTGATGTTTTTTTACCACCCAACCTATTAATAAAAGGTTATGCATACTTGTATGAAGTGAAAACACAAATTTCAGCTTGATGTGATACTTTTCTAACTTTTAAGAAGTTTTTAATGGTGGACGTTCAATCCCTACTTTGTGGTCCACTTAAGCCCTAAAACTACCTTAACTTTTAGCTCATACCTTAAAATAATCATGTAAAAATTATTAACTGTTGGATAAAATACTTACATCACGGTAGGCCTATAGAGCCTGCCTGGATGGATTACGGCGGTAGGATGCAATCCGCATCCTAAAATCGCATATTAAACAATCCTAACCATTGGATGCGATCTATCTGACGTATGGACCCTAGAGAGAGAGGAAGGGAGGGACGCCAGTCTAAGATCCTTTGCCAGAAAATATGCTTTCATCTAACGGTTAGATTTGCCCAGTAGGCCTGTTTGAAATGTGACCCATCCAACATAGGGGCTGCATGATGATCGGTTCGGATCTGATACCCATTTTCCACGTTAATAGTTATGCGATAAAGTTGCCAAAACATTAGTTGCCCATCAGGCTGTTTCAATGCTGTAGAAACCACGTCCGCAACGGCATGGATTGCTTATTTGCTTGCAAGAAGGGGAATCTTTACTTTTTAATGTGAGCTGGCTTTGACAAGCACCGCACGATTTTCCTCTCTAGACAGTTTTAATGTTGTTTTTAAAAATAATATCACATGTGTCGTATGTGTATGTTAGATGTTTTTTTATTACCGAACAAGTAAATTTACAATTCTACCTGAAAAGTCTTTACTTTTTGCTTTGTTTTTTATTTTATATTTTACATATGCGTGATACACGAGGCAGTCATTACTTTTTGCTTTGTTTTGTACATTATGTTTTACATATGTATGGTACAGAAGGCACTTTTTCTTTTAAAAATTGCGTTGATAACATAGTAGGGATGGAGATGAATATAAATTGCTCTATGACCTCAAGAAAGCATATTTAGGTGGTGTTGGGATGGGTGATTGGGCCACCCGCCAAAGTTGAGCCTTACCAAAAAATATGTTTGAAAGTTGTTAGGTTGAGTGCTCCGACGACAACACATTAAGGTCACAATGCAATCGACCTAACCCAGGTATATGGTGTTGGGGTTACCATGCAATCCCAATCCTACAGTTATTCCTCGTGACTTGTGACATGATGTCTTGGGATTTGATTCACACAAGCGTTGATGCCAAAGAAGAAGAGCTCACTTGAAGCATGTTTGAAAGATTTCAATGCATATACAATTGGCTTGATCTCTAATAATAGCATGTTGCCCCAGTTAAATCTTGTCGGGTCATAAGAGATTGGGTCACCTAGCAAATCCATACACATGTCATTGTCAAAGATGAGCTCACATGCAGCACGTTTGAAAGGTTTGGTACATGTTCAATTGGATCGATCTCTGATAATAGCATGTTGTCCAATCAAATCTCCCTAGGTCATGAGAGATTGGGTCAGCAGGCAAATTCCCCCACGTGCCGTTGCCAAATATGAGCTCGCTAGCATGTTCATTGGGTCCATTTTGACAATAGCATGTTGATCAATCAAATCCTATCAGGTCATAAGAAATTGGGTCACTAAGCAAATTTACCTACATGAAAGCATATTTGAAAGTTGTTCGGTACATATCCGATTAGCTCGATCTCTAATAATAACATGTTGCTCAATCAAATTCTATCAAGTTATAAGAGATTGGGTCACTAGGCAATTCTCATCTTTGCCCAGTAGAGCATGTAAGTGTGGTTGCAGTTAATCCATGCCTTATAGTTTCACTTTACTGTTAACTGCTTCCTAAGTATTCGGGCTACTTATCAAACCTCTTGGATGCCTTTGTCATGTGATTCTCCTTTTTTTTTTTGTCTTTTTATTAAGCAGTGGATTAGGTGAGTCTCAGCCTGATATGGCAATATTTGATTGGGCCATGTGCAACTATTATAGTCATGTAATTAAAGCATGTTTTAAATGATTCATAGCAGAGTTGGGTGACAGTGTGGGGGGATTTGACTTATACAGTAGGCCCATCTCAATCATTAGCCCCACGCAAAGCAGCACGTTACCGGATGAGGATCATTTCTAACAATAGTCCACAGGCCAATCAAATCTAGCTTCCCTGCTTGGTATGGGCAGGGGCGGTACCCAATATGTGTGGGCGTGGAGGACGCAGATTGGGTACTAACCCTACATGTTTGGAGCTCAGAACTAATTAGGGCTATGAGGGCCCACCATGTATGGGTTTATCAGCACCGTCCAGCCATTTTTTACATATTGTTTTAGTGTATAAGCTCAAAAATGAGGTAGATCAAAGGCTCAAGTGGACCAAAGTGGGATTTAAATGCTCACCATTAAAAACTTCTTAAGGAGCCACGTAAGTTTTAAATCAAGCTTATATTTGTGTTTTACTTTTATCCATATCTATGTAAAGCTTATAAAGAAGTTGGATAACAAATAAACATCACAATAGGTTATAAGAAGGTCTCAATAGTGGTCATTGTGATTGTTGTTGCTTCATCTTAAACGTCCACCATTAAAAACTTCTTAGGAGTTACAAAAGTTTTGAATCAAGGTAATATTTGTCTTTTACTTTATCCATGTATACGCGACCTTCTAATCAAGTTGGATGACAAATAAACATCACTATAGGCCATCAGGAGGTTCAACAATGGTCATTTTCATCCTTGTTGTTTAGTCTGTTATGCTTCACTTGAGCCTTGGATCTCCATATTATTGGGCTTGTACCCTAGATAAAATGATATGGCAAAATGGATGCACAATGTGGATAAAATCCATACATCATGGTGCATCCCGCAGAGCCCCTGCCCATCCCGAGCTCACGGCAAGTGGGGGAAGTACCTAATTGCATCCAGCAATGGCATGTTCACCTTATGTTAACTTTCATGTGGAGGAGAATTAAAGTATTTATGATTTTAAAATGGAGAAGATTTTTGTTGTATGTTTCATATTAGCATTTTTTACATATATTATCGGAAGTTTTAAAACGTTAGTGGAATGTACGATATATTAACAATGTAGATATTTACAAATCATATGTTTTCATGTTGGTATATAAAACCATTAGCACAACCGTTCCCTATTATTATTAAACGTCTTATTAGATAAATTTTAACAGTATTTCCTTACTTTTTGTATTGATGCATGTTATATTTATTAAAAAGTCCAATTAAAGAAGCATGTTTATATCTATGCCATGAAGTATGTTCATGATATATGTTTTCTTAGTAAACTTTTTTTTATTTTAATAATGGTGGGAAGCCACCACTTGAAAGATTATTATTATTTTTTAATAATGGGAGTGACCCACCACCTGAATTTTTATTTTTATTTATTTGTTTTATTAAGCCTATTGATACCGAATGAAAACAAAGGTAAGACAAGTAAAACTCATCCAATTTAATTATTTTTGCAAGATATCCTTGAAATTGATCCAAAAGTAATCAAGAAGGAAATCTTCACACGTGTGCCATGAGTCCATGACCATAACTCTTCAATCTTCAATTGTTATGATTATTTTTTTTTCTTGTAAACATTAAAACAATCATTTTCAAACTTAGCTATTTTCAGTCGGAATCAAGTGACCTAACGCCTACCATCAGCGATTAATAATTGGAAGAGATTGAAGAGGTGAATCGTGTCACACATGCATAGGTCACGTGTATTAGATCCATGGCAATCTTTGGGTGGGCCAGACCTTGAACATGTGCAGGCGGACCATAAATCAGGTGGGCCTCCATCATATAAGAAAAATCGGATATCAGAATGGAAGCCATCAACCGTCCATGCATACATAATGTACAATGTGCGGTGTCGTGGTCCACCTAATGAGTGGAACGGCTTGGATTTTGTGAGGGGGTATGGTCACCTTGAGGGCCCACATGGTACGTGGCCTGGATTTCGCACAAGTTGTAGGATGGCACATGTGCCATGATTCACATTTACAATCTATCCTCGTGCGTGTGACGGGGGACACGCAATGGGAAAGGACTGTCACCAGCAGCGACTCAAAGAAAAGCATATTATTTAAATGATGTCAATCAATAATTTTCATGGGCGTGGGTTAGGTGAGGCTGGGGTAATAGCTTAGGGGGGTGAGGCCATGCCAACAGAGCCCACCTAGATTTATGTTCTGTAGATCCACGCCATCCATCCGATCTATTAGTTCATGTTATCGCATGGTTCCAAAATTGGGTTAGATATAAATCTCAGGTGGACCACACCACAGAAAAATGGTGGTGATTGAACGATCACTATTAAAAACTTTCTAAGGCCCACTGTAATGTTTATTTTCCATCCAACCCGTTGATAAGGTCCAAAATACTTGGATGAAGGGAAAACACAAATATCATCTTGATCCAAAACTTTTGTGATCCTCTGGGAAGTTTTAATGGTGGAATTCAATCCCTAATGCGCAGTCTACTTGATACCTGGGTCTGCCTCATTTTTGAGTCCATGCTCTAAGATAATCGGGCAAAGTGGATGAACGGCGTGGATATTCAACACATACACAGAGGTGGACCCCATGGCATGGGCCTCACATAGACATTCTCACCTCATAAAATGAGCCATTTACCTACCTATGTTATGGTAGGGCCACCGGGGGAACACATTAAAGACAACCATTAATGAATGAGTTATGAAATCATGAGCAAATAAAATACACCTCTCTCACGACGACCTAATGAGATATGAGATTCAAACACTCCCTCGCTGGCTACCTATACCCCCTTTCACCGACAACCTATTGGCCATAGTCTATGAGAGGCTAATAGGTCAGATGGGACAAGTGTTTTCCCATAAATTCACCATACTCACTAAACGATGAGAGAGGCTAAGAAACCAAGAAGTGAGCAGAATATGAGAGCCCTCTAATAAGTCCATTGGTGTGAATCCATTAGCAATTCCCATGGTCAATCACCAAAGTAGCTTAAATGAGGGGGTAGGGGTATGATCGGAGACGTCCAACCATCTCTTTTCAAAGAAGAGTGTTCGATTTCCTCTTTTTTCATGGCTCTTCAAGAAGGATCAAATCCAACTCCACACATTTCAACCAGTTCTCTTTATTATTATTTTTATAGTTTTACTCTTTTTTTTTTCTTTAATTTTATCCACTTGACAATTTATTATAAAATCCCTAAATAAATTAATAAAACTTTGTCAAGAGAGACTGTACAAGTGTATGGGCGGAAAAGATTGTTTAACCCTTTCATTTTCCATAACTAAGACCCTTACCCAACATCTATGGTATAGATCAATACAATAGTCATTTTAATAGAGGGTTCCTTAGACATCTCGTCCATTCTACAATTCTATAAATTTCGACTGATGGTAGATTTTTGTCACACTCCGAAAATTAGCACCTGAGTATAGAGACGTTAGTCCCGAGTTTCTCATATGTGAACCAAATGAAACCGTACATTTAATTTCGTTCATATTCACCTTTATTTCACATACGAATAATCAGAATAACGCAATTCAATTTAATAAATCCAAAGCAAGATAAAGATAACAAAAATCCGTAAACGTGGGCTAACAGTCAAAGTACAATTCCAACGGTGGTGATTATTTAAAATGAGGATTATGCGAGTCACAAAAATAATATAATAAAATTTACACATAGAGCATTAAAAATTAAACATGTGAGTATACATAGAGTAATACAATCACTTAAGCATTAAATCAAGCATTTGAGCATCAAGAGAGCGACACATTCCGCCACTTAGACATTTTATCAAACATGTGAGCATTTATATCCAACAGATAACATATATTATAACTAAATTAAAATGTGAACATATTAGTATACACGAATTCATCTATAAGCAACTAATAATTGACTGAGACCCTTAAGGGTTGATAAAAGATAACATGGAGATAATGGTTTGTACCTTATGACGATTCGCCCGATTCACGACGCTCTAAGGGTTAGGATTTTAAAGAAAACATTGAAATATCTAAACAAATATACAAGCTTGTCAGATTATGGACAAACAATGATTGAAACCCCTCTATTACAAGCGGGATTCAACACTTACCTCCTATCATTGTCGGAAAAACTCTGACAACAACTCCGGTTGCAACGAGGTAGCTATAGAGGGAATGGGATGGTGGAGGCAAGCTCTCTCTCTTTATCTCCTCTCATTTTTCATATTTCTCTTATTTCTCTCTCCCTCTTTTTTGTCTTCTTCCATGGTAAAATCTGATGGAGAGAGGGAATGCCTCCAAAATTCTTATTTACAACAACATATTTTGTGCAAATTGCCCTAAGGGTTGGATTTTTACTATACTAATCATAGGGGAGGGTGTTTCTAATATTTGGGGGCCACTATGGGGCGTAGGGGTCGACACCCACCGTAAGATAATTGCCTCTAATGATGATCTATACATGGACACGGTCGACTCGCCATTTAGATGCACTGATCAATAGGTATGATTAAAAGTGTGTTCAACAATCACAGACTATCGGTTAGGCGAGTGACTATATGAATTTGTGCAAGACATTACTTTGAGTTATTGTCCTAAATTTAGCAGCGATATAATGGTCCGAAAACCACGACTTAGGTAAAGACCGGATGTAGATAATTAACTTCAGTTCTTTATTAATTTAAGAAATATTCACACATTTTATACACTGACTTTGCGAGTCTAAGTTGAGCGATTCGAGACATGATCTCAGCTCGATATCCTGCGATTAACATCAAACTTGCCACGACGAACATCTTTTTATAGTATCAAGTTTAGTGACCTGCTAACAAGCAGTGTAGAGCTTGTTCAGAAAATATAGTCATTTTTATAATTAATTAGATAATGAGATTTATTGTGCACAGTAATTAGAATTTGGATTAATTAAATTCGTAACGCGACATATTCGTAATTAACATAAACGATGATTCGACTCTAATCACCATAATCAATAACTCTAATTTAATTATGTTATAAACTACCTGAATTAGTAAACTATACTAAAATTAGAAAATTTTGATTTAATCATCATAGATAATCTACAATGATTAATCATCATAGTAAATTATACATATGTTATAAATCAAATTCTCAAACTAGATCATCCACGTTGTGAGAGTGAGACGAATGGATTAAGTGCCAGACATGTACCATGCTGACACACATGATGGCATGTACATAATCTACTTGTGGCCACTCGTAATTCAATAATGTTTAATGTTTGTGATTTTTTATTATACCACTAACAAAGAAGAAATTAATCTTTAATTTAAAAGTATTTAAAATAACAAAATATTAATATTAATAAAAAAATTATCTAAAATACTAAAACTCATCTAAAGCTTAAGTTGCCAAAAATAAAATGTCCAAATAAGCAAAAATCCTAATTGTTGATGTGTTTTTCTGAAGATGAACCCGTCGCCTCCGTCGTCTTTAACCTGCGCAATCCTTAACACAAAGGGGACCCTAGCTAAAGCAGGGGAACCTCCGATGCCTAAGTCAGTTCTCTATAATAAAGACAGAGGCTTTTTGGGTTTTCCGTTGCATACCTTTCACCAAGATGAAGATGGGTTCTTATAGGTGTGAGGAAGCCCTGCCGTATCGGGATTCTCCCCCTGACTCTTCGAAGATTTGTATCTTTAACAGATTTCATTCGATCCCGAGATCTTCGGGATCGGACATCCGTTTTCTAGATTTTTAGGACGGTATTTTAATGTACACCGTCTCCCTCACTCGACTTGACCGATTCCAACTCATGTAATGGATGAGTCTCGGCTGACTATCGAGGATAAGCTTTCTACCTTCTATTGGGTGGAAATAATCCTGATTTTCATTCGTCATGTTTCCTTGCCCCGTAGCCGACAAAACTGACTTATTGAGTCGGTTTTATCTGTCAGGCAGGTGGCTTATAGCTTTTTGACCTTAGTGGACTTAAGAGGCCGTTGCTAGCTCGTATACCGAGTTAACTTAAATCGTCCTATTCTTTTTTCCCGTTGGCTTTGTGCCTTACCATCTCGGCCATAACTGTTGCCTCGGACGATTTGAACAGTGTGAGCAGAACTGACTCATCCCCTGTCCGAGCTTCTGGACTTTGCGCATTTTTCTCCCAACAGTAAGCCCCCTTACTCCTGATGCCTCACTTGGCACTGAGGAGTAATGAATTTCTAGGTCGGTTCGCACCAGAAGCCGATGTCATAATGAGACATTTAATGCTCCTTGAGTCGTCCTTAACAAGTGACGGTTCGTTACCTGAGGTCGCACGAGCAGCTAGTCGTAAAGTCGTCTTTCCTGCGTATGGGCGTTGGACACGTGGCGAGAACGTTGCCGTTGTCAGTTGGCGTGCGCCACGTGTCGAGCAAGGGAGTCGAGGCAGGCGTCGTTTTGTCTGCTCATTAATTTCCCCTGCCACATGGTAGGGCTATAAAAAGGCTGTCGCCTCGCTCCCGCTCCTCATTTTCATTTTCTTCCTTTCTTCTTTTTATTCTCTGCCTCTTCCCTGTGTTGGGCTTCCATCTTTGCCGTTTCCTCCTCAGTCGTCTTCCTTTCGGTCATCGTTGCTTTCTCCGGTGAGTTTTTCCATCCCTTTCTGTTGACATTAATGGCAATGCATGGCTCCCAGAGCCTCCGGAAGGGAATTTCCGGCAATGAGGGAGAAACGCAGCGTTTCTGGAACGTTGTGGAATCACCCTCCTTACTGGCGGAGATTGCGGTTGATGCTAATGCCGTTTTTCTTTCTGAGAGGACTGTAAGACCACAGGCGGAGCGTCCCGCTCCGGCCGGTCCTTCGCGAGGCGGGTCGTCTCTGGTAACCCGACCAGGGAGACCCAATCCCCAATGGATTATTGGAGGAGGAGGAGAAAGAGACAGGAGTCGTCTAGGGAGCCTCTGAGTCGGCTCCCATAACTCAGTCGGCACAGACTTCTGAGTCGTCTTCCGAAGGAGAGGGAGCCGAATGTGATCTGAGCGATCCTGTTCCCTCGATTCTAACTGAGTCGGATCTGAACCGAATCTGAGCCGGGTATCATGTCCCGGACTCGGTTATCATTCGTCTTCCTCGTCCGGACGAGTTACCTGACCATTCTCTTGCTGGGATGGTCGCAATTTTCCAAGTCTCGATGTAGTGTGACTTGCTTTTACCCCTTCAGCCCATTGCCCGAGACTTTCTGTCACGTGTCCGACTTGCTCTCGAACAAATAGTCTCGAATGGGTGGAGGAACTTGTTAGGGTGCACGGTGTTGTGGGCTGAGCTAGAACAGCCCCCACTAACGGTTGACGAATTCCTCCACTTGTACCAAGTACGGCCGAATCCAAACTTTCCCGGCTTTTACTTTCTGGGCGCCTGGCGAGGCAAAGGCAGCTCTATTATCACCGACCCACCAACTTCCAACAAGTACTGTAAAGAAAGATAGTTATAGGCGTGTGGTCGCTGGGAGATGGCCGAGTCTGTGCCTTTTATACCTTCGGTCTCTCGGATATTTCGGAAAGCAGGTGATACGGCACACCACTGTCTGTCTTTCTTCGTCGTAGAGTACAAGTTCTAACTCACTTATACTTTGCAGATATCCAAAAGAAGAGGGAAGCTCGGAGCCAGCGACCTAGCTCGAATCAGGGACCTGAGGAAGCTAAGTCCGGAAGATCGGTTCTGGAAGGTGTTACTGTAACCTGAGCGACTTCATCTCGCAGGTTTAGACTCGGCTGTATCAGGTAACTTTTTCCTTGTTGTTAAGTCTCCTTTGAACTTCATCTAACTCATCTTGTTTTTGTCTCAGATCTTCCTAAAGCTCGGCCCATTCTTAAACCAGCTTCCATAGATATGGCCGAGTCTCGACCCGCCCTTAAGCTGATTTCTCAAGTGAAGGCTCCTCCTAGGTCGGTGCTTTTATCAGGAACTCGGCGTTCAAAACAGCCGAAGATAGCTCCAAAAATAAAGGAGTCGGTTGTCTTAGCTTCATCTGCCCTAACTGCACCTACTGTGGTCGTGCTCTCTGACCCTGACAATAGGGCGGATGAAGTGGTTGCGGCACCTGAGCCAAGATCAGCTGCCGAGGAGGTCCCGAGGCCGAGAGAAAGGCTGAGTGGAGAATCTTCAAGAGGGGAGATGACTCAGCAGGAGCCGTCGCCCTTTCAGAAGGTTATATCGAGGATGATCCCTTGGGCCCATGCTCACGGGAGCGAGAAGGACTTTTCAAGTCTTTATAATACTCCCACAACGCAAACCCTCGGCCATGTGGCGAATGTGCTTCTCGAGGTAACTTTCCTTCCTTTCATTTTTCTGTTATTCCTGGTCCCACAATCTTATCCTAACTCGGCGTTTGTCGCTTGCAGTTGGCCCCCTGTGTGGTCAAGGCTTGCTCGGAGCTGGTTGCGGCTCAGAAGCTTGCGGCCGAGGCAGAGGGACGTCGCGAGGCCGCTGAAAGTCGGATCGGCATTGTGACTGGTGACCTGACGCTCGCCAAAAAGGCAGCCAAGGAAGCGAAGGGAGCCCTTGAGGTTGCGAAGGCCGAGAGTGCCCATCTGACGTTGCTTCTAACGAAGACCGATGAAGAATATCGGCATCTTCGTCAAGTCCATGGTGCTTGCGAAGGCACCTTAGCTTGGGCCAAGGTTGAGGCCGAGGCCGCAACGCTTATCCAGCAGGCTGAAGAGGAAGCCGTGCGGGCCATAGAAGCCGAGGAGCGGGCCGTAGAAGCCTTTCTCGACTCTCAAGAGTTCGAGGAAGAGAGAGATCGCCTGTATCAGGGCGGGTACAGGGCCTACGTCTTGGAAATGAGGGCCGCCTTCCCTAACCTTGATCTCTCTGCATTCGGGGAAGGTAGTCCAGAGGCCGAGGCTGTTGTGGCTGGTCTGCCAATGCTACTGTCGGTGAAGAGGCTCCTGCTGCTGTCGAGGCTGATATCTCTGGGACTGCTTTGGGAGTACCTCCGGCTGAGGGGCAATGACCGTACTTCATTTTTTGCACTCACACCAGCACAATGTCGGGCTTCCCTTCATTTTTGGTACCATCATCAGCTTCTCAAGCCAATCACCTTCCTGGGCCGAATCAAGAATAGTTTACTGCAACCGAAAGAAATTACTTCTTTTGTCGGAGTCGTTTTTATTCTTTCTTTTTCGATGTAACTAGAGTAGAGTATGATGTAACCCGATGTAAAACAATAAAGTGATGAATGAGAATTTTTGGTTTTATTAAATCGATTTGGCTTACATATCATCTCAGTCTTTTGCGCTCTTTCATGACCGACCTAAGGATAATAGATTTTGAGATGCTCGACGTTCCAGGGATGAGGCAGTAACTGCCCGTTTAGGCTTTCCAACCGATAAGTTCCAGGTCGAATAGTACTTAAGACGACATAAGGTCTTTCCCAATTGGGTCCCAGTGTACCTGCACCAACTTCCTTTATATTTGGGAACGTTCTCCAGAGGACCATGTCCCCGGCTCGGAATCACCTGGTTTTGACTCGGGTGTTAAAGAACCAAGCTACTTGTCTCTGCCGAGCCATCATTCGCAACTGGGCTTCTTCTCTTTTTTCTTCCAGTAGGTCGAGCCCGAGCGATAGGAGTTCTTCATTATCTTGCTCGTTGTATGAATTGACTCGGGCTGAATGTATCTTAATCTCGACCGAGGTAATTGCTTTCAAGCCATGACTGAGGGAGAAAGGAGTTTCCCCTGTAGCAGTTCGAGTAGTGGTTCGGTAGGCCCACAGTATCTTCGAGAGTTCCTCAGCCCACGCTCCCTTGGCTCGGTCGAGCTTCTTTCGAAGATGCTGCTTGATGATTTTGTTGACAGCCTCGACTTGCCCATTAGTCTGAGGGTGATGAGGTGAAGTGTACACTTTTCGGATCCCGAGATTACTACACATATCGCGAAAATGTCTATTGTCGAACTGTCTTCCATTGTCAGTGATAATGGTCTGAGGTATCCCGAATCGACAGATGATGTTTTTCCATACGAAATCGGTAATCTTCTGTTTAGTTATTTTTGTCAAGAGCTCTGCCTTGGCCCACTTTGTGAAGTAATCCACTGTCACGACTGAAACTTGGTTTGGCCTTTCCCCATAGGGAGAGGTCTAATAATGTCGATTCCCCACTGCGCAAAGGCCCAAGGACCGGTCATGGGAGTTAACTCCTCCGGTGGTTGTTTAGGGATGGTTGCGAACCTCTAACATTTGTCACATTTCTGGATGAACTTATGGGCATCTTCCTGGATTGTCGGCCAGTAATATCCCTGATGTAAAACTTTGTGCATGAGGGATGGTCCGCCCGAGTGATTTCTGCAAATTCCTTCATGTATCTCCCGTAACACGTAATCAACTTCAAGGGGATTTAGACACCGTAGTAGGGGAGCGTAAAATCCTTTCTTATATACCACCCCATTCAATATGGTGTAGCACGACTGTAACGCCCCGAAAAATCGGGGGTCGTGCATACGCTCGACTCCCGAGTCTCCGAGTGTCACTTATCATTAATTTTATGGTTTTATGACTTATCAAGTTTAAATGCGCATCATGAAATTAATTGAAATATGAGGCACATCCACAACTAGTCTACTGAACTGAAAGAAAACAATATATATAGGTTCAAAAGAATATAAAAGAAGGGCCGCACAAGGCAAAGCCCAACAAAATCGTAAAGAAAATCATATGCCCATAAGAATGGTACGCCTGAGCCCATGACTCAACGCTCTAGAATCCAGTCTCTAAGCCGATGGAGAGCCGCCCATCACCGTGCCAGTAGGAGAGTCCGTCCTCCTCTTCCAAGCTCGTATCGCTGGGCTCCTCATGCCCCGAGTCGCTTTGCATCTATGAATGGGTCCAGTTGGTGTTTTAAAACACCGTCCCAGTGGGAGTGGGAGTGATCAACTCGGTGTGAACTATTAGTCTCAAGTTACAACGGCATCAATTGTAATATGAACTTAATGAAAAACAGACAATCATCAACACCTAATAACTCTTATTTAAAATGCATGCATGAGGGATGATATGATGCATGCCCTCGCCACAACACTCCCTCAAGCGACTCCATCTAACGATCGCATATGACAACACTCCCTCAGAGCGACCTCGACTTCCGAGTCGCCACCCTAACTAATGCGTGCAATGCGATCGTGTTAGCCGAGTTATTAGTTAAGTCCATTCATCCAGCAGGTTGGGGATTCTGATTCACCTTACATATCAATGCCCTACGCTAGTTGCGAGGCCAAGACCCCATCAACGCGTAAGGCCGAGACCCAGCGGTCCGTGATCCCGTCGGGTTCCTCATCCCCGACTCCAAGCACATGAGGAGTGCCGATAGGGAGGGATCGCTCGCGGTCACTACGGGAGGCGCGGTACCCCAGCGTAGGCGACGGCTCGGACACAGTGTCCCATTCCACCATGCTCGGCTCACGAGGCTGTGGACCAGTTTCAAGTGGATTATCAATGGGCTACAATGGTTGCAGGGTGGTTCAGATTCCATTTAAATGTGGGCACACAGGGTTCACAAACAGGGTTGATCAGTCAGTAGGCTGGACCGCATGAGTCGGGGCAAGCGTGAGACGAGCGACCTCGGGCACGAGACCCATGTAGTCGAACTACGGCCACCCGAATACACCCGCCCAAACTCACGGGTTTAGCCTCGGCGGTCCTACCCTTGGAGCCGCCTTCGCTCTCCTCATGTTTCCGACCAACCCAATGTAATGAAGGTCATCCTTAACAAGCCGACTATCTGATTGTCACTAGCATGTCATCATCATACTCCATGCATCTCGGTCATACAAATTAGATGTTCTAGCAAGAAATTAAGCAATATAGTACATGTGAGGTGTGTGGGTGTGTGTGAGGAAGTTACGCACTTCCTCCATCTCAAGCCATCATATGAAGGGTAATGGAAGCATACACAACATGGATCAATAACATGTGGAAGAATGACACGGCATAAGCATATTATCATCCATTCACGAAAATCATTTGAACAACAAATAACATTATGAAGAAAATCATGTACATCCATACAATTTCAAGAACTTACAATTCCTAGGATTCTCTAGGCTCTCAAATGTACCAATCAAGCATCCAAAATCATTAAGCTAGTATTATAATTGGTGCTAAGCCACCTAAGATTAATAGTCCGCACCTAGGATTGTTGGAGGCTTGGGAAAAACGTCCTAGGAAAGAGGGCTTTGCGGTAGATCGTAAATCCTAAAACAACTTCACATGTTAGATTTATAAGCAAAACCCCCCTCCTTACAAGGGTTTTCAAAGAAAAAGAGGGTTGGATCTTACCTAAACGATCCATGAAATGAAGAGGGCGATTTTCGGATGGGTTTCCCCTTGGAGAAGGTGTAGGGAGAGGAGAGATTGATTTCCTTGGGCCCCACCTTGGTTTAGGGTCCACCTTGTCTTCTTCCCTCTCTTCCTCCTTTCTTCTTTCTCTCTTTTCTCTCTTTTCTCTCTTCCCTTTCCTAGGGCAAATTCGTAT
This sequence comes from Magnolia changhungtana, assembly GCA_030180095.1. NCBI lineage: Eukaryota > Viridiplantae > Streptophyta > Magnoliopsida > Magnoliales > Magnoliaceae > Magnolia > Magnolia changhungtana. The sequence continues at coordinate 3,549,742 of JASAUF010000218.1, read as the reverse complement.
GGGAGAGGGGTGCCCAAAAGAAACCTCTATTTATAATTCCAAATTTTGTGCAAATGGCCCTAAACTTCCATAATTTCCTAAAATAGACTTATGGGACTCCCTATTGGTGTTGGGGTGGCCCTAACACTCCTCTGGCCACCAAATTCGACGTGTAGGTGCCTTATGTCCCGATTAGGGCCCATGCAAAAATTGGGGACGAATGGATGAACGGATATATGATCTGAGAAAGCGTTTTTGACCTTTAAGTGGTCCTGTGGGGGCCATTTTGGTGATTGGAGCATTTCTGATGGCCCTCTGGCCATGAAATTTATAGGATAAATGGTCCATGGCCCGATGAGGGGCCTTACAAAATTTGGGAACGAACGGATGCGGAGTTTGGTCGTACGGGTTCAATTCGCGATCAACGGTCATCGTGCCACGATCGGGGCCCAGATTTGGTGGGAAGGCGTTGAAAAATACATTAAACCTTCACCGTAAATTTGGAAGAAATCCGACGGCTAGAAGACCCGAGTCTCAGTTTCTTATATCAGTGCCAGATTTTAATCGGCATTGGTGGGCGCATTGGGCAAGCGCCCGAGATGGTACTACAGGTGTCCACTTGGGTCCACAGTCCGCGATGGACCACAAGCCCAGGTGAGATCTATGATTTTCTAAAGTTTTAGATTTTTCTGACCCTTCTCGGTCGCTGGGTGGCCCACACGGGCTATTGTTAAGTGTAAACGGGTCATCTGGCTTGGCGGCCCGCACTTGGTCCTATCATAACTAGACTGGTCCACCCCAGTATAAACTAACATTGAGTGTTAATGGTCGTTAAGTGATATTATAAGTTAATAATAAAATAAATAATTAAATAAATAAATAAATTTCAAGGATTTTTGGAAATCCAAAACAATGAAAATTCGGGATGTTACAATCTACCCCCCTTAAAAATAATTTTGTCCCCAAAATTGCAAAAGGGTAATAAGTGAAGGTTTCGTTATTTCATTTGCCTAGGTTTTGTTGATTTCAGGTTTATATATGTTTTAGGGTATATAATAAATACGCAACCCTAGCTCATTGTAATCTACCCCCCTTAAAACTTTTTCACCCTGATGGTTTACTAAAATTTATTTATTTACCTTTTATTATTATTATTATTTTTTATTATTATTATTTAAAAGATTTAGATTCATGGCGATGACTTCCCTCTATCTAGAGTGAAATATTTATTTTCAATGTTAAACCAATACGGAAAGACGGTTGTAGTGGGCTTGAACCCGATACATCGATCATCTACCTGACCAGGGTAGAAGGCTCATCGTATCCCTTCTTCGTCCTAGTGGTTCCGGTCTTCTACGCTCGGTCAAAGCAGTGAGTCCATTGGTAGTCACACAGATTGAGAATTGGGTCAAGCCGCTTGGCAGATGCTTCCATGCGTATACTTCCGTAATTCCGTAGTCGATTATTCTTACATTTGGAAGATATTAAAATTTATTAAAAAGTTGAAGTTTCACATTTATAATATCTTAGTGGGTGGTGAGTCTCCCATGGTGCCTATGATCAAACGACCACCCTGAAAGGTTTCCAGGAACCTAAGGTTCTTCTTGACATTACTATTTTTATCCTATGGTTAGTGAGTTATGGGCAAATCACGCTTTGGTTTCAAACTTTTAACAGGGAAGGAAGAATCAAAAGTTTTAAAGTATTCTAGTGGTTTGGAGTGATAATAACGCTAATATGGACGCCTGATAAGGCAATTATTCATACAAGCATTCACAAAACGATAAGAAAATTCCAAAACAATCCATACATTCATATTGAATTCAAAATGCCATTAGTATGGCCGGTTATATCCTACATATGGATTTACATGTATTACTAAATACTCTATATATAAAGAAAGAAAAAGCAAACAAATCAAGCGAAGTTTTAACTGTCTTCAATACATGGTAGTAGTCTAACTAACTCCAAACAACTACTAATTTCCATAAAGTTAAGCTATTATTCTTCAGAGTTGGACGAGGACAGGGGTGCTTCTTCCCTTTAAGGAAAGGATCACCGCAATAGCGAAGAAAGAGGCAACGGTTGCCAAGAACGTCATATCCCTCGGCTAGGATGGATTGGTGTGAGAAATGTAGGTGAGTCGTTTGAGGGAAGATTTTTAGGGGTGGTTTTGAGAAGATTTGAGAATGTATTGGAGAAGGATTTGTTAAGAATGTGTTTGAGAAAAATGGATTTGAGGATGAGATTGGGAAATGTGGGTTGGTTATTACTTTGAAATGAGGTTTTGAAATTGGGGCTTGGAGTCGAAAGGAATTTGAGAGGGTTTTGGAAATTGAATGGGTTCGGAAAGAATTTGAAAACGGGTCGTGGAATGTAAGGAGTTGGGAGATGGGTTTTCCTTAGAAGAGGATTGAGATCTTTCAATGGTTGGAAGAGAAGTGTTGAAGGTGAGATTGTTGAGTGGGGTGAATTCGGAGATGAGTTTAAGAAAATGGATTTGGGGGATGGAAGTTAATAAGTGATTAGGAATGAGTTGAAGAAATGAGATTGAGAAAAGTTTGGAAAGGGTTTGAGAGAATGGGGTTGAGATGGGTTAGAGTGAAGAAAAAGATGGTTGTTGACAATGTGTAAAAAGGAAATGGGTTTAGGGTTGGATTTGTGCTAAGAGCTTGTGATGGATTTGAGTGAGTGGGTTGGAGATGGATGTGGAATGAGTTTGAGAATGAAAAAGAGAGAAAAATGGTTAATGTTGGGCTTTATGAATGAGTTTTGGTAAATGGGTTTGTGAATGGAAGTGGAAGTGAATGAGTGAATGGAGTGGGATTTTGAGGATGGGTGTTGATATGGGTTGGTTTTGTAAAGGAGAAGAAGATGGGTTTGAAATGGGTTTTATGGGTGAAATTTGGAGAGGGTTTGGCAAGGGATTTGAGAATGAGGTGTGAGGTTCGGTTTTGGGAAGGGTCAAGTAAGAGGGTTGAAGGGAAGGAAAATATGAAGAAGAAGAGTGTGAGTTTGGGGATTAGGTTTTGAGATTGGGAGAGGAAGAGTTTTTCTAGGGTTTAGAAGGGATGGTGGAGGTAATGAGAGTACTAGAGATAGGTTTTATGGACTCTAGATGGTCCTAAATAGCAAGGGAAATGGGCCTCACTCGTGTGTACATTGAAAGGGAGGAGGGGACCTATCTCATAACGTTTCTTATACTTTTAGTAACTGAATTATTTTTAAAATTTTTATGATGATTTACCATTAAGTTTTAAATCATCCCACAAATTTTTATATCATTTGGATTTGTAAATAAATTATAAAAATACCACCTAAAATTAATGATTTTTGAATAGTTGTCAATTTACTATAAATATAACTATATTATAATTTTTATTTTATTTTTATTTTATTTTTATATAAAACTAGACTTATTAAGCTTCAATCTGGCTTTTAAATCACCTAAATCGGAGTTATATTGAGGGAGATATGAATTTTTGAAATCTAACAAAAATTGCAGAAAACGGACCGCCCGGCCCGCTGTGGCCCGCTCGGCCCGCTGGACTTCTGAGCGTTGCGACGCCGGCTGGGCGTGGCGACGCCGGCCCGCTGGACGTCTGGGCGTGGCGACGCCGGCTGGGGGTGGCCACGCCGGTTCTCTGGCCTATTGGACCTTATAACTCTCATATCTTGCAAACCAGAATGAGTTACATGATGTGCCATATATGAATTTGGGGTAGGAGAAGCTACTCTACGTAATGGACCTAGTAATTTTGCAAGATTCCATCAGGTTAATGGTCAAAAATCTATTTTATTTATATTTTTACTATTTATAATAAATTTTTGTTCGATTATAGATTTTCATCCTTTGAGCTTTGTAGTTATGTCAAATTTGAAAGTGTTTAGAGAAATTAGAAGGATAAAGTGGTGGAAAGTGAGTTTATTTTTTTTGAAAGAAATGGGTCAAGTGGATGTTGGTGGATGGATTCGGGTTGGATATGAGAAGGAAGAGATGGGAGTTTGTTGGAGGAAAGGGATTTGAGAGTGGGTTTAAGAAAAATAGATTTGATTAATAGGAATTGAGAAATGTTTAGGAAATGAGTTGAGGAATGGAGTTTGGGAAAAAATGGGGTTTTGAAGAAGTAGGGTTTGAGGATGGATGTTGGAAGTGTATTTTTAAAATGGATTTTTGGAATTTGTTTTATAGATGGGCTTTGAAAGTAATGGAGTGTGGGGTAGGGAAAGAAATGAGGGATTTAGGTGCTTAAAATGCAAGAGAAAGGCCCCCACACGTGTGTGCATTGAGGAGGGGAGATGTGGCTCGTTTTGGGTGCGACGTGGCAACGCCGGACCATTGGGTAATCGGGCATGGGAATGCCCGCTCGACGTAGGCACGCCGGGACCTGCTTGAGTTCCCTTATTTTATGATTTCTTGGGTGCCAGTAAGGCTCCCGAGAAGGTACTATATATAATTTTGGGGTAGAAAAGGCTGATCTACGCAATGGGTTTGGGGGTTTAAAAACATTCCTCCTAGTTAGAGGTCAAAATTTGATTTATTTTATTATTATTATTTTTTTTACATCCCTCCTATTTCCCACCAAATTTCATTCGCCCCTACTACTTAATCATCCCCGACAAGGGTTGGAACTATTTCATTCAGCCCGATAGTTGTCCCGTTGGACTTTGACGATGGCTTCAACTGTCCAATTGTTCAGTCCCTGACTTATTCCTCCCAATGGGTTGAGGTCCCGTAAGACTCTCGGACCTATTTCCTAACGTCCATGCTCTCCCTTGCTTCGAAATCCTAATTCGTAGGAAGTCTTACCATCCACCTAAGATTGTCGGTTCGAGGTCTGGGATGGATCCTAACATCTTAAATCTCTGTTGCGTTTCCTAATACGTATCCTCTTAAGTCAGCGGACGCGTTAGCGAGCTCATGACCCATGGCCCAATTGATTCCAAACTATTGCTCTGATACCATCTGTAACGCCCCGGAAAATTGAGGGTCGTGCATACGCTCGACTCCCGAGTCTCCGAGTGTCACTTATCATTAATTTTATGGTTTTATGACTTATCAAGTTTAAATGCGCATCATGAAATTAATTGAAATATGAGGCACATCCACAACTAGTCTACTGAACTGAAAGAAAACAATATATATAGGTTCAAAAGAATATAAAAGGGCCGCACAAGGCAAAGCCCAACAAAATCGTAAAGAAAATCATATGCCCATAAGAATGGTACGCTGAGCCCATGACTCAACGCTCTAGAATCCGGTCTCTAAGCCGATGGAGAGCCGCCCATCAGCTGCAAGTAGGAGAGTCCGTCCTCCTCTTCCAAGCTCGTATCGCCAGGCTCCTCATGCCCTGAGTCGCCTGCATCTATGAATGGGTCTGGTTGGTGTTTTAAAACACCGTCCCAGAGTGGGAGTGAGTGATCAACTCAGTGTGAACTATTAGTCTCAAGTTACAACAGGCATCAATTGTAATATGAACTTAATGAAAAAAGACAATCATCAACACCTAATAACTCTTATTTAAAATGCATGCATGAGGGATGATATGATGCATGCCCTCGCCACAACACTCCCTCAGCGACTCCATCTAACGATCGCATATGACAACACTCCCTCAGAGCGACCTCGACTTCCGAGTCGCCACCCTAACTAATGCGTGCAATGCGATCGTGTTAGCCGAGTTATTAGTTAAGTCCATTCATCCAGCAGGTTGGGGATTCTGATTCACCTTACATATCAATGCCCTACGCTAGTTGCGAGGCCAAGACCACATCAACGCGTAAGGCCGAGACCTCGCGGTCCGTGATCCCGTCGGGTTCCTCATCCCCGACTCCAAGCACATGAGGAGTGCCGATAGGGAGGGGATCGCTCGCGGTCACTACGGGGAGGCGCGGTACCCCAGCGTAGGCCGACGGCTCGGACACAGTGTCCCATTCCACCATGCCCGGCTCACGAGGGGCATGGGACCGATTTCAAGTGGATTATCAATGGGCTACAATGGTTGCGGGGTGGTTCGGATTCCATTTAAATGTGGGCACACGGGGTTCACAAACGGGGGTTGATCGGTCGGTAGGGCTGGACCGCATGAGTCGGGCAAGCGTGAGACGAGTGACCTCGGGCACGAGAGACCCATGTAGTCGAACTACAACACCCGAATACACCCGCCCAAACTCACGGGTTTAGCCTCGGCGGTCCCTACCCTTGGAGCCGCCTTCGCTCTCCTCATGTTTCTGACCAACCCAATGTAATGAAGGTCATCCTTAACAAGCCGACTATACAGATTGTCACTAGCATGTCATCATCATACTCCATGCATCTCAGTCATACAAATTAGATGTTCCTAGCAAGAAATTAAGCAATATAGTACATGTGAGGTGTGTGGGTGTGTGTGAGGAAGTTACGCACTTCCTCCATCTCAAGCCATCATATGAAGGGTAATGGAAGCATACACAACATGGATCAATAACATGTGGAAGAATGACACGGCATAAGCATATTATCATCCATTCACGAAAATCATTTGAACAACAAATAACATTATGAAGAAAATCATGTGCATCCATACAATTTCAAGAACTTACAATTCCTAGGATTCTCTAGGCTCTCAAATGTACCAATCAAGCATCCAAAATCATTAAGCTAGTATTATAATTGGTGCTAAGCCACCTAAGATTAATAGTCCGCACCTAGGATTGTTGGAGGCTTGGGAAAACGTCCTAGGAAAGAGGGCTTTGCGGTAGATCGGCCGGAATCCCTAAAACAACTTCACATGTTAGATTTATAAGCAAAACCCCCCTCCTTACAAGGATTTTCAAAGAAAAAGAGGGTTGGATCTTACCTAAACGATCCATGAAATGAAGAGGGCGATTTTCGGATGGGTTTCCCCTTGGAGAAGGTGTAGGGAGAGAGAGATTGATTTCCTTGGGCCCCACCTTGGTTTAGGGTCCACCTTGTCTTCTTCCTCTCTTCCTCCTTTCTTCTTTCTCTCTTTTCTCTCTTTTCTCTCTTCCCTTTCCTAGGGCAAATTCGTATGGGAGAGGGGTGCCCAAAAGAAACCTCTATTTATAATTCCAAATTTTGTGCAAATGGCCCTAAACTTCCATAATTTCCTAAAATAGACTTATGGGACTCCCTATTGGTGTTGGGGTGGCCCTAACACCCCTCCTCCACCAAATTTGACGTGTAGGTGCCTTATGTCCCGATTAGGGCCCATGCAAAAATTGGGGACGAATGGATGAACGGATATATGATCTGAGAAAGCGTTTCGACCTTTAAGTGGTCTGTGGGGGCCATTTTGGTGATTGGAGCATTTCGATGGCCCTCTCAGCCATGAAATTTATAGGATAAATGGTCCATGGCCCGATGAGGGCCTTACAAAATTTGGGAACGAACGGATGCGGAGTTTGGTCGTCGGGTTCAATTCGCGATCAACGGTCATCGTGCCACGATCGGGGCCCGATTTGGTGGGAAGGCGTTGAAAAATACATTAAACCTTCACGTAAATTTGGAAGAAATCAGACGGCTAGAAGACCCGGAGTCTCGGTTTCTTATATCGGTGCGATTTTAATGCGGCATTGGTGGGCGCATTGAAGCAAGCGCCGAGATGGTACTACGGGTGTCCACCTGGGTCCACGATCCGCGATGGACCACAAGCCCAGTGAGATCTATGATTTTCTAAAGTTTTAGATTTTTCGACCCTTCTCGGTCGCTGGGTGGCCCACACGGGCTATTGTTAAGTGTAAACGGGCCATCTGGCTTGGCGGCCCGCACTTGGTCCTATCATAACTAGACTGGTCCACCCCAGTATAAACTAACATTGAGTGTTAATGGTCGTTAAGTGATATTATAAGTTAATAATAACATAAATAATTAAATAAATAAATAAATTTCAAGGATTTTTGGAAATCCAAAACAGTGAAAATTCGGGATGTTACAACGACGCTCGGGTCTTTAGTCGCCGGGCCTCGGTGCGATCTTGAGGTAAAATCCCTTCGTTGAGATATTGGACGATAGGGTCGAGCCAGGTGGGTTCCGACTCGATAGCATGTATGGGCGAGTTGGCCGGTTCCTCGATACTCGGCCTCACCACATATTCGATCAGAATTGACCTAGGTATGTCGTCTTCGTCGGCCGAGGCTAGTTTTGCTAATATGTCGACCTTGGTATTCTCGGTCCTGGGGATCCGAGTTACTTCGCATTGCCGAAATCCACTGATCAATTCCTTAGCCTTTTTCATATACGCTTTCAATTGTTCTTTCCGCGTTTGATATACACTGGTGACTTGATTGACGACCAACTGGGAATCGTTGAAAACGTGGAGATGCGTTACTCCTAAACTGGTTGCGAGTCGGAGGCTGAGTAATAGTGCTTCGTATTCTGCTATATTTTTTAGGCTTAAAATCCAAGTCTCAAGGCATATTGCATATAGGTTTGATCGGAATTTTCCAATACTACTCCTGCCCCGCTTGCCTTAGAGTTGGAAGAGCCGTCGATATACAGCTTCCAGGGAAGTGGGGAGGGCAATAAGTCGGGTGAAGCGATCGTCCGCGTTTTCACGGGCTCAGTAGCATCTGCAACAAGTCGTGGTGTAACTTCAGCGATGAAGTCGGCCACGGCTTGTCCCTTGATCGCCATCATCGGTTTATATTGAATATCTAACTCGCTGAGTTCGATCGCCCATTTCGTAAGTCGACCGGAAACTTCCGGTTTCTGTAGAATCTGACGCAATGGATGATCGGTTATAACGACAATAGTATATGCTTGGAAATATAGCCGCAACCGTCGCAAGGAGATAACCAGATCCAAGACCACCTTTTCCATCAATGGGTACCTCGTTTCTGCCGGTAGAAGCGCTTTGCTGACATAATAGATCGGCAGTTATTTTTCGTCATATTCGCGTATCAGTGCCGAGCTAACCGCTGCGTCGGACACAGCTAGGTATAACAGCAGAGCTTCTTCTGGCTCGGGTTTTAATAGGAGATGCGGAGACCCGAGGTAAGACTTTAATTGCTGAAACGCCGCTTCACATCCTTCCATCCATACCATCGATTGTCGTCCCTTCAACTGTTTGAAGAACGTGAGACATCTATCGGTGGCTCTAGAAAGGAAGCAGTTAAGTGCGGCTACTCGTCCGGTCAGCCTTTGTATGTCTTTAATCGTTTTAGGGGACTTTATATCGAGTAAAGCTTTGATTTTCTCAGGATTTGCTTCGATTCCTCGCTGACTGACCAGAAATCCGAGAAACTTTCTCGAACTTACATCAAAAGCATGCTTGCTTGGATTTAACTCCATCTTGTATTTACGTAAGGTTAGGAACGTTTCTTCTAGGTCAGCTATATGGTCGGCTGCGAGTATACTTTTGACGAGCATGTCGTCTATGTATACTTCCATAGTCCGGCCGATCTGCCGAGCAAACATTTTGTTCACCAATCTTTGATACGTTGCACCGGTATTTTTCAAACCAAATGGCATCACTCGGTAACAATAAAGACCTTTGTCGGTGACAAAGGTGGTCTTAGATTTATCAGATTGATGCATTATAATTTGATTATATCCAGAATATGCATCCATGAAACTAAGTAATTCATGGCCAGTAGTGTTGTCTACCAACTGATCGATTCTCGGGAGAGGAAAGCTATCCTTGGGCCAGGCTTTATTCAGATTTGTATAGTCAATACAGACGCGCCACTTCGCATTGACTTTTTTTACAAGTACCACATTAGCTATTCATTCCAGATAGTATATTTCTTCTATGAATTTTTCATTGAGGAGCTTGCCGACTTCCTTTTTGATGATAGCGTACCTTTTTGGGCTAAGAGGACGTCTTTTTTATCGGACCGGTCGGTAGGTCGGGTCGATATTGAGTCGGTGCGTCATGACCGAGGGATCGATCCCAGGCATATCTTCATAGCTCCATACGAATATGTCAGCATATCGTCTAAGCAGGGCTATTAAGTTGTCTTTGAGTGGTGACTTCAGGGACGAACCGATCCAAACCACTCTCGACTCCTCTGCCTTGGCTAGGGGTGTCAATATAAGATCTTCCATTGGTTGCCCTCGTTCATGAGTTCCGACCCTGGGATCCAGCAATTCAATCACTGAAATTTCAACTGAAACCTTTACTGCAGTGGCATAGCAGCGTCGAGCATCATGTTGATCTCCTTTCATGATTCCTACTCCTAACTCAGTCGGAAAATTCATGGAAAGGTGGTATGTAGATACCACTGCTTGTAAAAGTGTAACGTCCCATCCAACCAGCACAGTATCCTGGGGCGTCCACGTCGGAATTGCCCAGGACCATCCGTTTAAGCTCCTCAGGGTGAGGTACCACCAGTAATAAAAAGATTAGGCTAGGATCAACCCGTTAGAACAGTCTAGGCTGGCCATGATGGAACCTGGCGTGGCCCGCCAAGCCTGATGGCCGTGTGCATTCGTCAACAGCCCGTGTGGGCCACCCAGTGATCGAGGATGGTCAGAAAAATCTAAAATTTTTGGAAATCATATATCTCACTGGGCTTATGGACCATCGCGGACGGCAGACCCAGTGGACACCCCGAACTGGGATCTGGCACTAACCGAATGCATCCCACCAATGCCAAAAGGAAATTGGAACCTGACACTTACAAATGAAACCGGGATTCCGGGGGATCCAGCCGTCGGATTTTCTCCAAATTTGTGGTGGTGGTTTAAAATATTTTTCTACGCCCGTCCACCAAATCTGGGACCTGATCGTGGAACGGTGACCGTTGATCGCAAATCGGACCCGTACGACCAAACCGCGCATCCGTTTGTCTCCAAATTTTGCAGGGTCCTTCATCGGGCCATGGAGCTCTTACCCTACAAATTTCATGGCCAGAGGGCCCCTAGAACTGCCCAAATCACCAGATCAGCCCCCACGGGGCCATTTTTGAGACGAAAGTGCCTGCTCAGATCATATATCCGTTCATCCGTTCGCCCTCAATTTTTGCATGGACCCTAGTTGGGTCATAAGTCACCTCCACGCCGAATTTGGTGGCCTGTGGAGTGGTAGGGCCACCTCAACACCAATAGGTGTCCCATAAGTCTATTTTAGGAAGACTTGGGAGCTTGGGGCCAAAGGACCCAACTCTAGGGAAATAAGCCCTAACCCTCTTCTCATAAACCCCTCACTCTCTCAACAACAACCCTCTCTCCCTCCTATCTCTCCCTTCAACTCTCAACAACCCATCCCTTTTCCTTCTTGATTTCCCCAAATCTCCAACAATCAATCTCTCCTTCAACATCCTCACCACCTTACAACAACAAGGCCCTCCCTTGTAGCTTTCACCCTTCTCCAACGACCAAGGAAAGTGAAGAAGGAAGGAAGAGAAGGCAAGGAGGTTGTGGTGGACCCTAAACCGAGTTGGGGCTCAAGAGGACCGACCCTTCAACACCCTAACCCTTCCGAAAAGGGAAACTCTCCACCGCCACTCCGCCACTCCAAAATTCGTTTGTGGGCCACCTTGGTAAGATCCCTTACTATTTTCCTTGAAATCCTTGTATTGGAGGAGAAATGGGGTAGATTCCTCTCATGCTTGAATCGTTTTAGGGACTCCGGCCGGCCAACCTTCGAAACCCTCGCCTTTAGGTCATTTAGAGCCTCATGAATTTAAGGTGCGGACTATTGCTCTTAGGTGGCCTAGCACCAATTTTAGCATGGATGTAATGATTTTGAGTGCTTGGATGTCATGCTTGGAATTCTAGAGAGAACCTTAGGGATCTTCATGATTGGTTGGATTTGTTAGGATATGCACGTTTAATTTCCAAATGTGATATGCATTGTGCCTTCTCATAATATGAGGTTGGATGATAACATGCTTGTGATTGTGATTCATTTCCCTCATGTGTGATGTTTCATTGTATGTGTGATTATTCGCTGGGATGCTCATGATCTTCAAGATGGAGGAAGTGAAAACTTCCTCACCAAACTCACACACTCACATGCACTTTATTTCTACGATGATACTTGCTAGCTTGTTTAAGGTATTTGATTTGCATGATTGGACTGCATGAGAATGTGATATGGATGCGATGAATGATAACATGAGTCGTGGCATGCGGTAGTTTTCCTTTTTACTCTATTGGGATGGTTAGGGACCTGACGAGAGAGGGTAGCCCCATTGGTAGGGCTGCGCTAAGGCTAGCCTGGCGGTTTGGGCGGAAGTGTTCGGGTGGCTGTAGTTCGACTACATGGGGCCCTTGTTCCCAAGGTCATTCGTCTCATGCCCGCCTGGCCGTGCAGACTAGCCTACTACCTGATCAACCCCGTCTGTTAACCATGTTTGCCCACATATGCATGGAACCTGATGCACCCTACGACCCATGGTGGCCCATTGATAACAAGACTAAAATTGGTCCACAGTCTCGTGAGCGGGCAGGGTGGAATGGGACACGTGTCCGAGCTGTCGGCCTACGCTGGGGTACCGCGCCTCCCCGTAGTGACCGCGAGCGATCCTTTCCCTATCGGCACGCCTCATGTGCTTGGAGTCGGGAATGAGGACCCCGACAGGATCACGGACCGCGGGGACTCGGCCTCACGCATTGATGGGGCCTTGGCCTCGTAAATCTGATTAGGGCAGTGACATGTAGGGTGAATCAGAATCCCCAACCTGATGGATGAATGAACTTAACTAAAAACTTGGCTAACACGATCGCATTGCATCGCATTAGTTAGGGTGGCGACTCGGCAGTCGAGGTCGCTCTGAGGGAGTGTTGCCATATGCGATCGTTAGATGGAGTCGCTCGAGGGAGCGTTGCGGCGAGGGCATGCATCATATCATTGCATTACATACGCATTTAATAAGAGTTGTAGGTGTTCTTGATTGGTACTTTTCATTAACTTCATGTTCAAATTGATGCACATTATAACTTAAGATTAATAGTTCACACTGAGTTGATCACTCACTCCCACTCTGGGACGGTGTTTTAAAATACCAACCAGACGCTTCCATAGATGCAGGTGGCGATGATCAGGAGGAGCCTGGCTGCGGGAGTCTGGAGGAGGAGGAGGAGTACTCCTACTTTCAGTTGATGGGCGGAGCCGCATCAGACCCGTAGATGTGTCGAGGGGTCGCTGGGCCGGGAGCTCAGCCCTATTCTTTTGGACCTGTTATATTTCTTGTGATTTTAGTTGTATGGCGCCATGGGCGCCCCTTCATTCTTTTGGACCTGTATATAGTGATTTACGTTGTTTCCTTTCATTTCAGTGGATGTGTGGTTGTGATTCATGTTCCAGGTTGTTCCAACTTGCGCAAATATTTAATTTGATAAACCATAAACCATAAAAATGTGTGATAGGTGACACCGGGAACTCGGTGTTGAGTAACTACTCGGCCCCCGATTTTCAGGACGTTACAAAAAGATTTAAAGTAGGTCGACCGAGTATAGCATTGTAGAAAGATGCTTGGTTGATGATCAAGAAATTTACCAATACTGTCGTCTGATGCGGGGGGTTTTCGGCAGTAAGCAGTAGTGAAGCAATTTCTTCTAGGAGTATGTGTCCGCCCGAGAATCCGATTAACGATGTTCGAACTAGACGTAACGCTGATCGTTTAATCCCCATTTTGTCGAACGCCTGAGTGAATAGCACATCTGCAAACGACCCAGTGTCTACGAGTATACGGAACACTTTTCTGTTAGCGATGGTGAGAGTGACGACTAGCGCATCATTATGGGGATGATGGATGCCTCGAGCGTCGTATTCAGTGAACGAGATGCAATACTTTTCTCGTTTCTTTTCCTTTGGAGGCCGACACAGTGGGAGGATTTCAGACTCGGGCTGACTAATGCTTCTAGCATGATTCTTTCATGCATTATTAGAGTCGCCCCCACCTTGATGACCACCGACGATTGTTCGAATTTCTTCCGTGATTCGGTTTTCGCTTGGGCGTGCTTCTACGGACACGGTCCTTTCCACATGTTCTCCGAGTCGGCCTTCCCTGATGAGTCGTTCGATTTCTTCTTTCAGGTGATAACAATCACTCGTATTGTGCCCGTGATCACGATGATAGTGACAGTATTTGTCCTTACTTCGTCGGTTGGGATTGCCTCACAGTTTATTGGGCCAGTTGACGAAACTTTCACTTTTGATTTTCCATTAACACCTGTTCCTGAGTTTTATTTAGGAGGGTGTATGTGGAAAATCTCTAGTCGGGTCGCTTTCTTGACTTTTGATCATCGTGCACTCGATCATCCTTATGCTTTTTTCCTTTAGCCGAGTCGGTCCCTTTTTAACCAACTCTTTGGCTGAGGATTTTGCGTTCTGGGTTGTCTCGTGCAAGAGTCGCGTTTCTTTGACATTTGCATATTTATCCGACCGAGCCATAAACTCGGCCAGAGTCTCCAGTGGATTTTTATCCAGAGATGCTAGGAATGGCTTGTCTCTGACCCCTTGCATGAGCGCGTTGAGTGCTGTCTCTTCCAAGTGTTTTCGAACTTGAAGAGATTCAAAGTTGAAATGTCGGATATAATCTTTCAGTAGCTCTCCTATCTTCTGAACTATGTTATTCAGATGTGCAGGTGGCTTCAGTTTATTTTTTCCATCAATAAAATTGGCGAGTAAGGCGTCGCTGAGTTCGACGAATGAACCGATAAATTTCGGTTTCAGTAGTTTAAACCAAAGTCGAGCCATGTCGGTTAGAGTGAGAGAGAAGACTCGGTACATGACTGCGTTCGAGGTATTGTGTAACTCCATATAAGTTTTGAAGCATTCGACGTGCTCGGTTGAGTCGGTTTTCACAGTGAAGGGGACGATTTGTTGTAAACGAAACCTTTCCGGTAACCGAGCCTGCATCACTTCATATATAAAAGGGGACGCTTTAGCCTCGAAGTGAGTTGGATATGTATTCCGACCTTGTTTCATATTCGCCATTTCTTCCCGAATATCTTTCTTGAAGTCCTGGATGTCCGCTTTCCAGGGCTCTTCGCTTTTCGCTGTTTTCTCAGCGGAAGGCCGATTGCGCCTCCTTTGATCTATTCTGTGCCATAGATCAGAGGGGGGTAATGCGGCTGTGACCAAACGAGCTGGTGCTGGTTCAATTGGACATTGGTGTTGACTCGGGTGAAGGGACGTTTGTGGAGCCGCGGGCTGAGCAGCAGGTAGAGGGTTGGACACAGGTGGGGGAACACGCGATGTTTGTCCTTGATGATAAGGTAGCATCTGCTGGTTGTACATCTGTTCCAACATCTGCTTCATGACGTTCATATCAGATCGGATCTCTTGAAGCTCCCGATTCAATTGCACGTTCCCCCGGTTCTGCTGATTATTGGATGCGGCCGGAGCTACCGACAGCGCCGCTGGCATGACCGTTGGCGGAGCACTTACTGCTGCGATGGTGGTGACCTCGTTTGCATAGTCCAGATCTGTTCTTCTAGTCGTCACCATTAGAACTTGTCTTATAGCTCTTGAGGTAGAATATGAAAAACGGCTTTTTATCTGTTTCCCACAGACAGCGCCAAACTGTTGATGTATTTTTCTGATGATGAACCCGTCACCTCCGTCGTCTTTAACCTGCGCAACCCTTAACACAAAGGGGACCCTAGCTAAAGCATGGGAACCTCCCATGCCTAAGTCAGATCTCTAGAATAAAGACAGAGGCTTTTTGGGTTTTCTGTTGCATACCTTTTACCAAGATGAAGATGGGTTCTTATAGGCGTGAGGAAGCCCTACTGTATAGGGATTCTACCCCTTACTCTTCGGAGATTGATATCTTTAACAGATTTCATCCGATCCCGAGATCTTCGGGATCAGACATCCGTTTTCTGGATTTTTGGGACGGTATTTAAATGTACACCGTCTCCCTCACTCGGCTTGACCGATTCTAACTCATGTAATGGATGAGTCTCGGCTGGCTATCGAGGATAAGCTTTCTGTCTTCTATCGGGTGAAAATAATCCTGATTTTCATCCGTCATGTTTCCTTACCTTGTAGCCGATAAAACCGACTTATTAAGTCGGTTTTATTTGTCGGTCAGGTGGCTTATAGCTTTTTGACCTTGGTGGACTTAAGAGGGCGTTGCTAGCTTGTATACCGAGTTAACTTAAACCGTCCAATTCTTTTTTCCCGTTGGTTTTGTGCCTTACTGTCTCGGCCATAACTGTTGCCTCGGACGATTTGAGCAGTGTGAGCAGAACCGACTCATCCCCTGTCCGAGCTTCCGGACTTTGCGCATTTTTCTCCCAACACTAATTACAATTAATTTCTAAAAACAATGGAAATTAAAATTTATAAAAATAATAAATATCCCCCTAAAATCCCATTATGAATGAAAGTATATGTTTTCTTGTGAAATAGATACATGCAGACTACTTAGTAGGCCAGTTGACCTTGGATGGCTTTTATGGTAAAGGTTAATAGGTTGTGCATCCCGTAACGATATTTGGATCAAAAGTTTGTTTGATTTACGATTTTCACTTCAAATAACAATTTCTTCCTGATCAGATTGAATTTCTCTGAACGGTATGTGCCTGGGCCTAATTACATGCTGCATTAGGTAGAATAAGGCCGAATATGATGGATTACTTCCACTTCCATTTGGCCTTTTGTTGGTTCAACTATGCTACGAATGTATTTGTGCCACTCAAAACACTGAAACTAAAGTGGGTTCGAAATCAGCCATTTGGAACACCCTTTAATGGAGGAATTTTGGTGCATGGGCTATGTTGATGTAAAAATCCATTTAGCCCCCTTTTGATTCGTGTACCTGTATAAGGAATGAACAAACTGGGTACTACAGGACACCCTCGATGCCTAAGTTAGATAGAGATTTTTGGGTCTAGTTGAATGATGAGTTTTCGGTTAAAGATTGTGCATAACTTTTATTGTTAGGGGGACTCTTAAATATAGGTAAGGAGAGGCAGTGGCGTAGGAGAGATTTCATCATTTAATAGTTGTGTACTGTAAAGGGATTCGATCCTTAATGCGTCGGGGACATCTTCCGAGTTCTTTAGAGAAGATTTTGGTCAGATCTTTCTTAAATCCAATCATCCATAATCAGTCGAGATACGTGGTAGGAAGCCGAGGTGACCGTTGGCCGACCTAGCCTGGGAAATGCCGACCTGACTCTTCGGTAAGGGCTTGGGCTCCCTTTGGTGTTACGCATGTCGGCTCGTTTGCCGACCTATATGCGAGAGGCCGAGCTTGAGCCTGGTTGTTGCCATGTTTGGAGCCTGAGTTTAAGATCGTTACTGTCCAACCTGATTCAGTGTGTGACGATCCGACTTGACCCTTGATCCGAGCTGACCTTAGATTACTGGTGGGCCTATTTTTTCCATGACAGGCTAAATATAGCAGCCCTATGTTAACTGATTTGAAACTTTGATATAAAAAATGCCGGCTGTTTTATTTGGAGAGATACGTGGTGCATGGTTCAGCCACAGAGTCCCATTATTTCAACCGTTTAGATCGTTGAATTATAGGTCACCCCAGTCTTTACTCAATATACACAAGTTTTTAAATATGGCAAGTGGGCCCCGAGCGATGGTTCAGTAATCCAAACCATTGATTTGCAGTGTATGGCTATAGAAGGACCATGAAAATCTCCCCATTATAACCATCCTAACACCAAATGGAGGTTACTAATAATTTTCTCAAAATGAGAATTTGACTGAGATTGGACGGTTAAAATGTCATGGTATTTCTACACATGCAATGATTGTGCAATCCTACCAACCAAACAGGCCATCACCCTTGGTTCTGTTGGGTTACTTTCACTAACGTGGGGAATTACTTAATCTAATTAAAATCCACACCGTTCATCACGTACATCAATTCATTTTAGACATTGATTCCAAAATTCAGTAGGATTCAACCGCTTAGGTGGGCTATTCCAAAAAAATTATACCGAAAACGTCGATATTCGCGTGTTATGGCCCACCTGAGTTCTTGAATACTGTGACTTTGGTTGATACTTTCATCCTGGTAACATTAGATGAATGGATTGGATGGTATATAAACACCACGGTTGGTCCAACGCAAAACTAAGGGTAAGCGTTCCATCTCAACTATTTCCTGTTATGTATCCTACGTTGATTCTTTATCATCACAATTTGTATTTTCAATGGTTAGAGTGGGGCATGGTACCTGATAGACGGTATGGATCTCACGAAAGATCTATCCAGGTGGGTCTAGATCTGTGAAAGTAACCCCAGCAGGCATCAGCGCGAGGGACGCGGATTGAGTCCAACCCCCGCCTCCAGCTGGGAACGAGCGGGAGCTTTGAGTGGCCACCGTGATGTATGGGTCTTATCCACACCTTCCATAAATTTTTTAGTATCATTTTAGTTTACAACTTTTAAAAATGAGCTAGATCCAAGGCATAAGTGGACCACACCACAGGAATCAGCGGTGATAATGATTCTCACCGTTGAAACTTTTCTATTCCCACGGTGATATTTATTTTCCATCAAACCTATTCATAAAGTTACATAAAACTGGATGAAGAGAAAAAACAGATATCGGCTCCATACAAAACTTCTGTGGTCCCCAAGAAGTTTTCAACGGCAAGATTTTAATCCCCATTTTATAGTCCACTTGACCCTTGTATATATCTAATTTTTGTTGTTATGGCCTAAAATGATAGGAAAAAATGGATGGACGGTGTAGATAAGACCCATACATCACGGTGGCCACTCAAAGCACGGGCGGGAGGATGATTTCCTGCGAAAGACAGGAAATTCCTGCGCTGGGATGCATGTGGGGGCCATCGTGATGTTTATGAGAAATCTAACCCGTCCATCCATTTTTTAAGATCATTTTAATGTATGTGACTAAAAAATATAAGACTCAAGTGGGCCATACGAGATGAAACAGTGGGAAAGTAATGTCCACCGTTGAAACCTTCCTAGGCTCCACCTTGATGTTTATATTCCATCCAAGCCGTTTATAAGGTCATTTTCACTGAGATGAAGTGAAAATACCAAAACTTCGACCGAGACAAAACCTTCGTGGCCATATAAATGTTTCAACGGTGGTCACTAAATATCCACTGTTTCCTCTAGCGTGGTCGATTCGAGTTCTGAATATAACTTATTTTTGGCTGCATATCTTAAAATGATCTATAAAATCGGATGGACGGTGTGGCTTTCTCACAAACATCTCAGTGGGCCCCACCCAGATTCCTTGCGCAGGAACTTCCTGCGAAAGGCTTTCGCAACGGGCGGGGAAGTCCGCGGAAAAAGCGCTCATTACAAAATCTCGAATGCGAACCTCATTCTCTCTCCCTCGCTCCCTCGGTTCTTTGCTTCTCTCCGATACCTCCGGCCGGGCTCCATGTCGACGGCATTATCAGAAGCAAAATCCCATCTGTCCATCTCCCCCGATCTCTACCTCACCGATGCAGACCTCCCCTACGAGGAGGAAATCCTCCGCAACCCCTTCACCCTCAAGCTCTGGTGGCGTTGCCTAATTGCCCGTTCCACCGCCCCCTTTGCTGCCCGCTCCGTTCTTTATGAGCGGGCCCTCCGTGCTCTTCCCGGCAGCTACAAGCTATGGCACGCCTACCTCCTCGAGTGCCTCGAATCCGTCCGTTCCCTCCCCGTGACCCATCCCAACTACTCCTCCCTCAACAACACCTTTGAGCGGGCCCTGGTCACCATGCACAAGATGCCTCGCATCTGGACCATGTATCTCGAATCCCTGACCCACCAGCGGCTCCTCACCGGCACCCGCCACACCTTCGACCGTGCCCTTCGTGCTCTGCCCGTCACCCAGCACGATCGCATTTGGGGCCCATACCTCGCATTCGTCAGCCAGCAGGGCGTTCCCATTGAGACCTCACTCCGCGTCTATAGCAGGTACCTGAAATTTGATCCCACCCACACTGAGGACTTCATTGAGTTCCTCATCAATTCCAAACTCTGGCAGGAGGCTGCCGAGCACCTGGTCAGTGTCCTCAATGATGATGGGTTCTACTCGACCAAGAGCAAGACCAAGCACCAGCTCTGGCTGGAGCTCTGCGATCTCCTGACCTGCCATGCGAACGAGGTGTCCGGGATGAACGTGGATGCGATCATCCGCTGTGGGATCAGGAAGTTCAATGATGAGGTGGGCTGCCTCTGGACGTCGCTCGCGGATTACTACATTCGGCGGGGATTGTACGAGAAAGCATGGGATATATTCGAAGAGGGCCTGATAACGGTCGTCACTGTGCGGGACTTTAGCGTGATTTTTGACTGCTATACTATGTTCGAAGAGAGTGCAACCAATGCCAAGATGGAGACGATGGGGGACAGCGATGATGAGGAGGATGGCCAGGAAGAAGATGGCTCAGTCGATGTACGGTTGGATTTGAGCCTGTCTGTTGAGAAGCTCGGGAAGCAGATTTTGTCTGGATTTTGGCTGAATGATGATAATGATTTGGATTTGAGACTGGCAAGGCTGGATCATCTCATGAATCGACGGCCTGAGCTTGTGAACAGTGTATTGCTTCGGCAGAATCCACACAATGTGGAGCAATGGCACAAGAGGGTGAAACTGTTTGAGGGTAATCCAACACGGCAGATTCTGACATTTACCGAGGCGGTGAGGACTGTCGACCCCATGAAGGCTGTGGGGAAGCCCCATACGTTGTGGGTTGCATTTGCGCTGTTGTACGAGAACCATAATGATGTGGCCAATGCGAGAGTGATTTTCGAGAAGGCTGTTCAGGTTGATTATAAAACGGTGGATCACTTGGCGAGTGTGTGGTGTGAGTGGGCAGAGATGGAGCTGAGGCATAAGAATTTTAACGGGACGTTGGAGTTGATGAGGCGGGCCATGGCAGAGCCCTCGGTGGAGGTCAAGCGGAGAGGTAAGATGCTGGGTGTTTTTGGTATCTGTCTCTTAGTTCATTGCTGATTCACATACTTTTTAAACAGATCAATCGATGCTATTGTGCTCTTTGACAATATTTGTTGGGTCCCTAGCGTACAAATACAAAGGACCATAGTACAATGCAATTTGATCTTGGGACCCATCCCAAGAATCCCCGTTTGCATTAACATCAATTTTCTAGAACATAACATATATATAAATTGTGGAGATCATACCTATACACAATGTGCACAAAAGAGATGTCTGTGATGCTGATCTGTTGATGTTGATCTTCTAAACCAATGAGTGTCTTCCAATATTGGAGAATCAAGATAACCCAATGTCTAATCCTCTACTAGGTGCCAAGGAAGACTTATGCCATCCACATAAGTGGACCACACATGAGGATAATAGAAGTGGGTGGAGTGGATCTCTGCTCCCTCATGGACTTTCTCCTTTTCCTCACACTCACGCATTCCATGGGGTGGGGACATCCATGGCTAGCTCTTCCTCTCCTCTAGGATATGATGATATAAATAAGGAGGGGTTAGGATTTTAGGGGTGCACTCAGTATGGTATTCTGCCACCTTGCGGACGTCGGCGTAACCTACTGTGAAGGAAGCTCGTCAATCCGTCTCATCCATGCATGTACTCATGATTCAATCCCTCTATTACTATGTTGTATCCACTAATGATCATATCCCATGCCAATCAGAACTATCAAATCTGGGCCATTGGGGTTATCATCAAGTGCTATCAAAGCAGTTTTAACCTACTGTGAAGTAAGCCCGTCAATCCGCCTCATCTATGCATATACTCATGATTCAATCCCTCCATTGCTATGACGATCATATCCCATGCCAATCAGATGTGGACTATCAGATCTGGGTCATCGGGTTATCATCAAGTGCTATCAAAGCAATTTTAACGGTTAAAATAAAACGTCGACGATTAAAAGCCTTTGAAATCTTATTAAACATTCGGACTGCCAAGCCTAACAAAAAAAACCACTTGACGAGTCCTTGATCTATCCATACAAGATGATTGTACAACTTATAAACTGATGTCCACAAGTGTGTCTCATGCACCTGTGATGGTCATGGTCTAATAGGGTATTGAGTTCTATGGACCACCACTCTCCCAGGTCAGTAACCCTCATGTCCAATCTCAAGTTCCCAAGGACTACCAGAGGAATCACTCCTCAACCAACCCAATGAATGAGAGTAACACTAAATCTGTCTGAAGCATATCGCATGTCCAATCTAGGACCCATGGTCACCACAATCAATGGCTGAGAGCCACCCAATCACATCCACATGTCTAGTGGATAAGGGCACAGATGGTTTTCTAGGGCACTAACTCCAACAATATTACCTTGAAAATTGCCCAGGCTCTGTTTTTGCTGTTGCCAATCTTTTGTCCATTGATAATTGCTCATCTCAAAATAATGAGACATTTTGACAAATATTGCATGTTCGCGGTTGCAGTTTTATGATAAATCTGACTGGCTGCTAGTTTGTAGAGTTCATGAGTTTGGAGCTGCAATTGACTTGTTTAGTCTTTTTTTTTTTTTTTTTTTTTGTGAATCGAGTTAAACCAACTAAATTGCATAATGCACTTGCCAAGTCACAATCTCAGGAATAGATTTGTTAAGCAATCCTAACCTCTGATTCGTGAACACTTGTTTGTGGGAATAGGACCATTGGATAGTTTCCATTTTTAACAGTCCAATGAGTGTCCACCACCAATCAGCTAGTTAGATCATAAAATAAGTGTATTTTTTGGTTCATGATCCATCTAAGCTGGGAACCATAATTTGGACAGTTTGATTCGATGTGAATGCCACTTATGCAATTTCTAAGCAACTTCCAAGTCTCTGCTTATCATCCATCACACTGTGCAAGAGTTTCTTTCTCCTTCCATTTTTTTATTATTCTTCACTCTTTGATTCATATAATAGAGTAATGCTAATCTCCACAAAAAAAAAAGAAGTATTGCTAAATGTACTTAGCTTATTCCATGCAATCTCTGAGCCTCAAAATAGTTCAAAATCAACATGATCATGGCAATTGTGTAAAATGCAGTGGAAACAATGGGAAATTAATCATTTTGACCAAAATAAAAAACTAGGGTTCATATTCTGGCAATCACGTTCTGACAAGAGGACATGGATCTCACTCCGGTAGATCAACTAGAAGTTCATTGGAAAGCTAGGACGACCAACGACAGGAAAGGGGAAGATGTGTCCCAAGTTATAGGAGAAAAAGAAGTAGGGGAAGCAGTTTCGTATCTAGCGTCTAAGGGAGGAGGAGGAGATTGGATAGATATCCAAAGGCGGAAAGGGAAAGGGAAACAACTTGTTAGGGATGTCGCAAGTTACCCGATGTTATACGTAAAAGGCTTACCTACGGGATGGCTACCAATCAATTTTTCAAGAGTTTTCGACAGAGCAGGAACGGTGATGGATGTGGTTATACCAAGGAACAAAGTAAATGAGGCTTACAAGGGATTTGCGTTAGTAAGAATGAGTTCGGAAGATGAGCTCTTCGGGGCCATTCAGACCCTTAATGGCGAAAGTTTCGGGGGAGTTAAGTTGCTGGTCCAGAAGGCTAGATTCGGACGGGAACTGAAGCATAAACTTTGAGGAGGTCCAAAAAGACAGAAGAATATCTCAATGAAACAAACATATACGAGTCGAGATCGTTTTTTTCAGCAGGGATCAACATCCTTCAAAGATATGCTTACCAAATCCAAAGAGGGAAGTACTCTGAAAGAAGATGCAGCTCACACAGTTGATAATAGCTAGAAGAGGGATTTTGGGAAAGAATTGGAGAGGGCAAAGGTTGGGGAAGACAGATCGATTTATATTAACCATGCTGACATTAAGCAATCTTCTGAAGCTCTTCGGGATTCGGTTGTGATGTTCAACAGAGCAGGCTCATTGATCTCCCAAGTGAGATGCTGGCTAGATGAATGTTGTAATCTTCCGCCTGAGACCTATACCATTAGACCCTTAGGTTTCAGCGAGCTATGGATTAGATTGTGCCCTGGTGTGAATCCGGACCTTCTGATTATGGTAGGGGTGCTGCATAAAGAAGGTCCAGTTATCAGGATCCGTAGCTAGGAGGAATTTTTAGCGTTTAGATCAAAAGACGTTTGGATGCTAATCTGTTCGGTTCCTCTAGAACTTTGGAACGAAGATTTCTTCCTAAAAGCGGCAAATCGACTAGGGAGATTCATCGAACTGGACTCTAAGACGAAGCGGGGCGGGGAAATGGGGGTCATCAGGGTTAGGGTGAGGAGGAGGAAGGGAGAGACAATGCCTCCATATCTTCAAGTCATCGTAGCCGACCGACAACTCTTCCCGCCGATTCAAATGGAGGAAAAAGATACCCCAATCGATCGATGGGGTGATCTATGGAGTTCAAGAGGGGCAGCGTTTCTGATAGCTGCTGCTAGAGAGACTATGGAAGATGGTGCACACCATTCATTCTCAGCAGGAGTACCAGTTCATTCGACGCCCACGTGTCTCGTCCCGGTTGGTGCGAACGTCAAATTTGAGAGCTTCCGAATGGATCGGGTGACATTTGTCCACCCCTCGCGGGATGGCAACACTCGGATGATCGAATCACCGACATGTTGTCCTGACGCAATTGTTGCACCTGCCGAAGTAGTTTCTGCCCGCCAAGCACTCGAGAGCCTTGACACGCGGATGGTCGAGATCTCGCCACGTACGCCTAACACTCCTGCTGTAGTCGACACTGCTTGCCATATAATCGAGTGCCTCAGCACGCGTGGAACTCGAGTCACGTTCGATGACTTATCGAAGACGCGGGACCCAGTAGTGTTTTCGGGTCCACTTATCGGGTGTGAGTCGGGTTTCCGAGACTCGCCGAATCGACCCACTCTTAATTTAAACTCGTCTCTCAACGCAGTACCCCATTCTGAGCATCAAATCATCCCCCGGATAGCACCCAACGATTCCCCTCTCTGAGAGCTTGCTGATCCAGACAGGGAACTTCTGTTTTGGAAAATTACCTCGTCACGACAACCTTTGCAAGATCTGCCTCTTGCGGAATTGTCGGAAGATGGTCTCGTACCCCCTCATCTGATGATCGGAGACAATAGCGTCAACTACTAGGTAGACGGCCACTCCCACGCCTTGGATTATGCGACTACTCCTTTGTCGCCCCGTTCCTTGGCTTCTGGAGATGCGACGTCAGATCAAGCCTTAACAACACTATTTTAGGAGCAAATCAGAGAAGACATCATAGTAGTAGAGCCTCCGCAGATTCGGATGGGAGGTATCAGTGACGATAGGTATGGGGAACAAGATCCAGAGGCGAAGCTGGAAGCTCAAAGGGAGAATTTGATCAATATAATCCAAAAGAAAAGATGGATCAGAGATGCAATGGGCCATGTCGGAAGATCTATTGGTCTTTCTTTTGGCGATCATCCAGAGGATTATATTGCCCTCTTTTAGTGTATCTAGTCTCGTGGCAGACCGTTGATACAATCTAGATCCTTAAGGAAATTTCCTCTCAAATCAAGTAGCAGCAGAGAACTTCAAAGTCTATCATCCAGCCCCAATCTCATCAGTGGTGTTTACACGGGAAGTGCTAGGAATGGATCAAGAGGTAGCTCAGTTTCATAATGAAGATTTTGTCTTGGAACGTCAGAGGGGTGGGATAAAAAAAGAAGAGAAGAATCCTCAAAGATATATGTGTCAGAAGTAAGGTAGATGTTATATGTCTGCAGGAAACTAAGGTTCAAAATCTGAATGATAAACTGATGGGTTCTCTTTGGAACGAAAAAGATGTGCAATGGGTAATAGTAGACGCTAAAGGAAGTGCGCGAGGTATTGTGCTGGCATGGAAGTTGTCAGTTTAGGCTGAGGAGCAGAGCTGGAAAGGAGAGTTTGCAGCTTCAATCATTCTAAAGGAGGTTAGTTCTAATTTTAGATGCCTTATCACTTATGTCTATGGCCCAAATCAGGATGATCTTAGAAGTGCCTTCCGGGAAGAACTACAGACTGTTCGTCAGAATTTTGATGGTCCCTGGTGTGCGGGAGGTGACTTCAACATAACCAGTAGGGGTGTACATCGAGTCGAACCGAGTCGAGCTGGCCTCAACTTGACTCGGCCACTGGCTGACCTAAGCTCGAACTCGGCTCAGCTCGGTTCAGTTAGCAGCTCGGGCCAGCTCGGCCTGAGTTTGAGCCGAGTTCGTCATCGAGGCATTTCCACAAACACTTGGACTGCACCTTCAAAATCCCTCTGTATGTGAAACAGAAGCAATGGTTTTATAGGTATTTTATCAAACACCTTCTAAGCAACATAAAAACTAAGAAAAACCAAGAAAAAAAGGGTATTTGTTTCATGTACATACCTTGCCACCAGCCACACTTTGTTGAGTCATTTTATCAAACACTTGGTGAGCAACATCAATGGCAAAGTAACCGAGTCATCGAACTGGTTCGATTCGAGTTCGATTCAAGCTGGATTCGATCCGAGTTTGAGTCGAGTTGAGCTTGAACTCGGCTCGAACTCATTTTCGAGCTAAAAAAATCAGCTCGACTCGGCTCGAACTCAGCTTCGAACCGAGTTGAATCGAGCTTTTTCGAGTCGAGTCGAGCAAGCTAACCGAGCTAGCTCGGTTCGTGTACACCCCTAATAATTAGGTATGTCGCTGAGAAATCCAATGGGGGAAAAGTTACTGCTGCTATGCGTTGCTTCTCGAATTGGATTGAAGCTCACGAGCTGCTCGACCTCATCCTGCTAGGTTCAAGATTCACCTGGTCAAATCAACGTGTAAATCAGTCGATGTCTAGACTGGACAAATTTCGGATTTTAGCTGATTGGTTTCAGGTTTTCCTGATGGTGTCTCAGTCTGTTCTTCCGAGACCCACCTCAGATCATAGCCCGCTGATTCTTTCAGCGAATGAGCCAGATTGGGGTCCGAAGCCATTTAGATTCGAAGTTGCCTTGCGGAGAATAGAGGGTTTTCACCAACTAATAAAAGACTGGTGGGCAGGGTTTAGGGTGGAGGGCTATGCTGTTTTAGGCTCAGTTGCAAATTGAGACTTCTTAAAGCTAAGCTAAAGGATTGGAAAGCAGTGGAACTTCGGAAAAGGGTAGTAGAAACCCAAGAAATTCTCTCAGAGCTGCAGGCTATGGATTTAAAATCCGAGGATGCCTCTATGTCCACATCAGATTGGAATAGAAGAATTCAGCTCATCTAGAGTTATTCGGCAAGGGTGCTTGAAGATGATGTCTCATGGAGGTAGAAATCTCGATGTAAATGGATCAAAGAAGGAGATAAAAATACCAGATTTTTTCACAGTATAGCTAGTGCACGGGCTAGGGCAAACAGAATCAGTAGCATTGTAGTTAATGGTGTCCAAATAGAAGTTAGGGAGAAAATTTTAGAAGAGGCAGTTTAGTATTTCAGCAATCTTCTTCAAGGAGAAGCTTGGTCCAGGCCAAAGCTGGATCATCTTCACATTGACTGTATTTTAGAAGAGGAGTCCAAAGTGCTCACATCCCGAATCTCGATAGAAGAAGTGAAAGGTGCGGTTGACTCCCTGGGTGGCGATAATTTTGGGAAGACAAATTATCGACAATGCCCTTATAGTGTTCGAATGCTTGGACTCGAGCCACAACTCCAAATCTAAGGGTCTTCTATGTAAGCTTGATCTAGAGAAGGTGTATGATCATGTTGACTGGGGCTTCTTGCAGGTTACATCGTATGGGATTTGGAGCTAAATGGAAAAAGGCGGATGAAGGAATGTGTGGGGTCATGTTTCTTCTCGATCCTTCTGAATGGGTCCCCTAAAGGCTTTTTCGATAGTTCAAGGGGCTTTTGCCAGGGCGATCCGCTATCTCCGTTTCTCTTTCTTATTGTTGAGGAGGCCCTATCCAGAATGTTGAGACAAGGTCAGGATGAAGGAACCATCAGCGGTCTTACAGTGAAAGGAATGGATACTTTGATTTCTCATATTCAGTTTGCAGATGATACGCTTCTGTTTTATGAAGCAGACCAGGAGAAAGTGACCAACCTGCGTACCACTATCATGTGTTTCGAGGCAGTCTCGGGCCTTAAAGTTAACTTGGACAAGTCAAAGATGTTTGGAGTGAACATGGAGGATAGAGAGATACAGTTCTTCGCGAACTTCTTCAATTGTCCAATGGTAAGATTCCCCTCCACGTTTGTGGGTCTTCCGTTATGTATAGGCAAGCCTCCAACATCCTTATGGGACAAGATTATTAGTAGGTTCGAAAACTATCTAGCTAGATGGAAATGTAGATACATGTCTTTGGGTGGTCGCCTCACTTTGATCAAAGCGGCTCTTTCTAATTTACCTTTATACTTCATGTTATTCAAATGTCCGACTTCGACATCACAAATTCTAGAAAGATTAAGGCGAGATTTCTTATGGCAATGGAAGGAAGAGAAGAAGAAATTCCATATGGTGGATTGGAAGGAGGTATGCAAGGATAGGAAAGAAGGTGGAACAGGGGTGAAAGATCTTAAAAGAATGAACCGAGCCCTTCTAGGTAAATGGATTTGGAGGCTTGGGGCTGAAAATGGGACTCTGTGGAACAATCTAGTCAAAAGCAAGTATGGCGGATCAGAGGGAGATTGGTGGACTAAGGAGTCGTCTCGGTGTAGATCTTCGACGCTTTGGAGGGATGTTGTATCTGTGAAGAAGGAGGTTCTAAAAGGCATTGGTTTTGCTCTGGGAGACGGAAAAAAAAAAAATCGATTTTGGGAAGATGTATGGATGGGAGATACTACTCTTAAAGAAGATTTTCCGAATCTATTTCGTCTTGCCCCGAAGCGATCCATCAAAATTGCGGAATGCTATTCCGTTCTGGGGGATGTAATAGTATGGAATATTTTGTGCAGAAGAGACCTCCACGAATGGGAGATTGATGAATATTTGGCCCTTCTTAGCCGTATAAACAATTGCAAGCCGGATCAGAATAGCGAGGATTCTCTTCTATGGAAATTAGACAAAGACAACACCTTTTCGGTAAATCCCTATACTCTTCTATGGGCAGAGATTCCTCCAGCAAAAATGGAGATCTTAAAAGAGCAAGTGTGGAAAACTAAAGCCCCTCCTAAGTTTGCGGTCTTCGGTTGGCTAGTTGGCAAGAATAAGGTCCTCACAGTTGATAATTTGAGAATAAGGGGCATGCCAATCACGAATATCTGCCTGTGTTGTATGGCAATTGAAGAATCTATTGACCATCTATTCATTCACTGCCCGCTCCTCAGTCATATCTGGTCTGCAATTCTGTCCTGTTTTGGCATGAATTGGTCATTTCCTGACACTACTGATCGGTTATTCAAGGCCTGGCAAGGTGCTCAAGTAGGTAACAATAGAAAAGATATTTGGAGAATGACTCTTCTAGCTGTCTGGTGGTCGGTCCGTTTGGGAGGAAAGAAATGGGAGGTGCTTTAGGGATACCTCTATCTCGGCTGAGTCCCTTCTTAACAGGGTGATTTATCTGATAGTTGAATGGGCCTCTAATGACATTTCCCTTAAGGGGTGTAATCTTTCTTTCTTAAGCGTGTAGTCTTTCCGCTATCTTAGCGGCCCAACTCTCCCTGTTTTTGTAATCCCTTTTTATCTAATATACACCCGTAATCTTTCAAAAAAAAAAAAAAAAAAACAATGGGAAACAAGCAACTAGGTGCAGTTTATCTAGAACGAGCAGAAAATTGCCAACTTCACTAATGAAAAACTCAAAATAATTTGTTAAAAGATCAAATAGGGCTGATGATCCAGCCTCTGCATGTATTTTGTAGATCTTGCATGAAAATCCCAGTCATGCACGGCCTTTTTGGCTTTCTTGACTCAATCTCTGACCCAACACTTATATCTTGTTGCTAATGTAATTCAGAAACATTTTCTAGTACTTTTTGGGACCTTTCCTAAGATGCAAAAAAATAATTAAGGATCCCATAACTAGCCGAACCCAAAATCCATACTACCTAACCCAAAATCCGTACTAACCCATGGCCAATTTTTTTTTTTTTTTTTAAAAGATATAAAACCCTAAGTGATTCCGAAGTTCATCATTGTCTTTTTAGGGGTGCACTCCAGTTTTTTTTTTTTTTAATGGCGAAGGATATTATTACAATGGTGAATGCCAAAGAAAAGGAAAGCAAGCAAAGCTACAAAGCAGAAACAAAAAGAACAAAAAACAGGAAAGAAAAGCAACGAAACAGAAGAACAGGCAGATGTGGGGCCCACATGATGTTTCCACACCATACAATCCATCTATCATATGTGGCACCTCAGAAAACCCTTAGCATGCAAAACTCAAATTCCGATCCAAAACTAAGGTGGTCCAAAGAAAAGGGAACGAGTTGGAAGAGAATGCTCACCTGTTGATTGGCATGGGGGACCCACTGTGTTGTGTATATATAATCAAGGCGGTTCGAACTCTTCATGCAGTACAGATGAAGGGTGAGGCCAATGTTCAGGCTGTTTTGCAACTCAGGTGCCCCCCTGTCAATTTAAAGGGTGGGTTTTCCCTATTAGATCGTTCCCTTAACTGTTACCTACCTTAGTTTTGGATCAGGCTGAGTTTTGAGTTCTGAAGGTTTCTAAGGTGATGCATCTGATAGACGGGTTGGATGATGTGAATACATCATGTGGGCCCCACCCATTATCTGCATGGTACCACTGGATGATGGGGACATCACGTGCGGGCACGCACACCGCCCCTACGCACGTACAGAAGGAGAGAGAGGGCCACACCGTCGATCTGGCTCGATGACGACGTCCATGGAGGGTCTCCTAGTTAGAAGACGGAGTTTTGGTTCATTAGAGTGGGCCGGATAATCAAGTAAAGCCCATCACTGGATCTTATGATCTGGGCCCGATTGATTTCATATTTTAGGTTTTACTTATTGTTATTATTTAGAACATCATGAATGCTTTGGATTTCTTTATTTGATTTTTATTTTAGTTTACTTCATTGCTAAGTAAGAAGTTGCGCACATGGCGCGAGTTTACGGGTATAATATTTTCCCTATAATTAGGCACCCCTTGTAGTTATTTGGATTGAGTTGAATAAAAATTCCTACATGGTTTTTCTGCTCTTTGAGTTTCTGAGTTGTAGAAAAATTAAAGTGGGTGCGAAGCCCTCCCTTTTTGAAGGGTTGAGATTAAAGTGGGTGTGAAGCCCTCCCTTTTCGAAGGGTTAACTACCGTGGTGCGAAGCCACGTTTATCTCCATTCGCCCCTCCATCTTATTTCATCCTTCCCACAACCATCTTCGTGCCCAATCGGTTTGTTTTGCAACTATTCATCCCTCCACAACCAGTTTTCATAATCTGGCCCTGCAGGAGGGCTGAAACTTCGACGGAGCACCACGCCCAGACCACAGCCCGGATCAATGTGAGATTTGGAGGTTTTGCAGCCCTAGCCTGGCCGACCAGGGCCAAAAAGCCGATTTGGGAAGGTGGCCTTCATCACACGTGCAGCCAGCTCGTCTGCGCACGCGCGTCAGCCCCAGGGCACCGTTTGCACCCAAGAGCTATTTCTGGGTTAGGTTTTTCTCTTGTTTTCCTCTTTTCATCCCTAATTTTATAAACCCTAACCCTAGATTACCCTAAATCCCCTATTTCTATCTCTTTTCTCACCCTAGGGCTCCTTGAATTGAAATTAGTGAATTCCTTGGATTAGGGATTGCTTGTCCTGCATGTGTGGATGATTTCTATTTCCCTTTGAGTATTGTTTGGTTCATAATTTTTATTGATCCAACTCTAACGTGTGTAGGCCTGGACCCACCGAGATTCCCCTTTAAATTGAATATTTGGACTTTTGTGTGGGATGTGGAATTTGTGTAATTGTTTATGAACTATGTGATCTTAAATCTGAAATCTTGCACATCATATCTGAATTTCATGTCCTGCATTACCGGATTGCCCCCCTTTTGTTATTGCTTTCTAGGCTATATTTTGAGGCCTAAAGATGAAATATGCAAAAAGTATAGAAATGGTTATTGTAGATATTCATGGGCTACCATGAAAAGCTCATTGATCGGAGAATGCTAACCTTTCAAACACGGGTGTCTTTTTTATGACCCTTGGTTTTTCCAAGCCATGAATGTGATGCTTGTGGTCATGGCCCATGAGCATCTGATCAATCTGGTTATTTGGAGTCATGTTATCCAAAGTCGATTCCTATTGCATGGACTATTCATGTTCATCATTGGACCTTCTCTGATCTAAGCTTCCATTTCTCTATGGCGTTGACCATATAGAGATTCCTTGGCCCATGACAATGGAGGGCAAACCACATGGATAGACCAGACTGATTATAGGTCTGTCCACATGCCTAACAGCACCGGAGTTATGCATACCTTTGAGAAAAAAAGCACGAGGGACTACTGGAGCAAGCCCTTTTATGGAAGGCTTATATTTCTGGATTGCATCACTATTGCACACACTTTCTTCATACGAGTCCCAATGAGGCACAAGCAGAATGTACACGATCTGGATCACTCATTTAGAGGTCCCAGCATAGACCACCATGCCCCAAAAATCAGAATTGGATGGTTGTAACTGCTGGAGTGGAAAAAAAAATCAATCTGTCAGGGCTTGGCATGATTGTTGGGCCCATCCATTGTGGGTCCATGAGCTGTTTGGGTCTTGCATGTCTGCCATTTGTCTAATAGGAACTCGTGTGGAACAATGGGAATTCCATTAGACACAAGATAAAAAGTTGTAGAATCTTTGCAAAACTTTACATTTGTCCACTACACATTTCTTATTCATATTTTCTAATTCATGCAGTTGCTGCTGATGGGCATGAACCGGTGCAGATGAAGCTTCACAGATCGTTGAGGGTGTGGACCTTTTATGTGGATTTGGAGGAGAGCCTTGGAACACTGCAATCTACTCGTGCAGTCTATGAGCGGTACTCGATTTGAAAATAGCCACTCCACAAATTATAATTAACTATGCATTACTTCTAGAGGTATAAACCTTTGTAATAATGTTCGGCTTTTGTGACCCTTTCTCCTTACTTATCTATTTATATATCTATAAATGTGTTATTTTTGTTCAGGAGAATAAATACTTTGAAGATGCATTCAAGGTATATGAAAGAGGTGCAAAGATATTTAAATATCCCCATGTCAAGGATATTTGGGTCACGTACCTCTCCAAATTTGTTAAAAGGTATGGCAAAACAAACCTAGAGCAGGCAAGAGAGTTGTTCAAGCATGCAATTAAAATGGTATGGTAAAAAATACTTTTATACTCTTTGAACCATATTTTGGAACCTACTTCCATTCGGGTTTTTTTTTTTTCTTTCTTAAACCTCTTGGCTTTAGTTGGCACTATGACCTTAATAATTGATTTGCTGGAATTGTAGCAATGCTGAATGCACGCTTAAGACCACTATTTGAGTAGGAAATGTTTTCTAATGAGAACATTTGTTGATTGTAATCAATGTATATAATATACAATTAGATAGGGCTTGATTATAATCAATCTATGTAATAGTCTATTGCATAGCACCTGTGGGAGTTTTGTGCTCTCATTGCTAGTCTCAAGCCCGGATAGAGGAGGGTTGCATTAGGTTGGCAGCTGGTGCCAAACTTTTGCCGTAGCATTCATCTTGAATCCCAACAATATGATCATGATGAACAATTATACACAACACACGCACACACACTATACTTCATTAAAGAAATAAAGAAGAAGAAGAGAAGGAACAAATGCATCGGCTGCTTAGAGCATCCTGTGGATATAAAAAAGCCCAAAGAAATAGAAATAACATATACAATGATAACATGGGAACTAAATAGGAACACCATATCTCCCATCCATTGTCAGAATCTGATCTCTATTGACACCCTCCGCCTTTGAGTTAGTGGAATTATACCCATGGGAGAAAGATACTGAAATGGATGGACATAATTTGTAGCTTCCTCACTAAGATTAGAAATTCCCTGTTGAAAACATCCAAATTTAATCCAAGTGCATCACTCGAATTCCCTTCAATGATAATTGGACTGTGATTGTAATTGCCAATCTGACTCCTTGTAGAAGACTGGCTGCTTCGCCATATTTTAAATCACAAACTCCCACGGGACCTAAAAATTCCATCACAATTTCTTCCTGATCAATTTAGGGCTGTACACGAGCCAAGCTAGCTCGGCTTTAAACGACGACTCGAGGCGAGCCAAGCTTTAGGTGACCCAACTCGTTTTGTAAATGAGCCGAGGTCGAGCATAGTGGAGCTTGACTCGGCTCGAATCGAAGCTCGAGCTTTCCTTGACTCGAATATATATATATATATATATATATATATAAAATATTATATTTAATAGTAAAACCCTACCCATCCATCCCTTTCTTACTTTTTCCCTTCCTTACGCAACTCGCCGCGCCTGAGCTCGTCTCTGTCTTGCGCCCAAGCTTCACGGTCTCTCTCTCTCTCTCTCTCTCTCTCTCTCTCTCTCTCTCTCTCTCTCTCTCTCTCCCCCCACTCGGCCACTTGCCCAAGTCTGACTCAATGTCTGCCTACTCGTTTCAGCTGTGCGACCTGCAGTTGACCACTCTCTCTCTCTCTCTCTCTCTTCTCTCTCTCTCTCTCAGCACACCTACAATAAGGTACTTCTATCTAATATTATATATATATATATGTATATATATAAATTGAATATTTGATTTAGAGGTTGGGTTGGGTGGCTGGGTTGGGTTAGGTGTGAGTGTTGGGTTGAGTGATTGAGTCGAGCTTGGGTGTTGGGTAAGGTTTGGTGGGTGGTGGCCGCTGGGTTGGGTCGGGTTGGGTGTTGGGTCATGGGTGGTCGGCCTAGGGCTGTTGAGTCAGTTGTGTCGGATTGGGGTTCTTAAGTAAGTTGGGTCGGGTTGGGTGTTGGGTGGTCAGGTTGGGTCGGGTTGAGGATGTTGAGTGTTGAGTCGAGTTAGGGGCTTAGTTGGGTCGAACGGGGTTGGGTTGGGTGGAGTTCGTCGAATTAAATTTGCGTTTTCAATTAGATTTGCATCTTGTAGAGTTGAAACTGTTGACTTCTAATTGTGAATCTGTGAATGGATATTATAGATTAGATTTGCATGATTTTCTTTATTTTTCTTATAAAAATATTTATCTTACAACAAAAGGCTGAGCCAGAGATTTATCATTGCCTGCTCGTTGAATATAAATTTCTTTGAAGAGAGCCAACATTTGTGACAAGGTGACAATTTCTTCATCTCTGAGATCTTATGCCTGAAAGTTGATCCCTAGCCCTAGTAAAGGTGGATGGTTGATCTTAGGAATGCAGTTGGTCAACAAACCTTTACCAAGCAATGTTCCTGACTTGAATCTTGATTGACAAACCATGAATTGCAAGAGCCAACTCCACTTAGCTGCACAAGGCTACGACTGCTACTATTATTAAGATGAATAGTCTGTAGTTTCTTGGATATTTCACATTGACTGCCTTGCTTTTATTTTTTCTTTCTTTTATTAGAAATCATCATGTTGCTAACCGGCATGTGGTTTTTCTTTACCTTTCTATTATCAGGCACCTGCTGAAGATGTTAAACCAATGTACCTACAATATGCAAAGCTGGAAGAGGATTATGGGCTTGCAATGCGTGCATTGGAAGTCTATGAGCAAGCTACGAAGGATGTCCCTGAAAATGAAAAAATGAACATCTATGAAATTTACATAGCTCGTGCAGCCGAAATTTTTGGTGTCCCAAGTACGAGGGAAATATACAAGGTTTGTTCTTTTTCCCTTATCCGTTGATACTTATCTAGTACAGTATTTCAGTTGAAGAGGTGATATTGACATAGATATGAAGTTGGGAAACCCCTGAGGTCTCCTGGTATATATTTGTTTGGTTGATTTCTTGATTATGCGCATGTTAAACATTTCCATGTGCTATGAATGCTTGTTTTTCCTTTTACTGGATGAAAAAAATACAAATTAGAATGAAAAAGAATAAAGATACCCCAAAAAAGAGGGATAAATTTCCAAAGACAGGTGTGGTCCTCCATAGCCCTCTTTAGCTGGAGTATCTTCTATTCCTAATACAAAGGCAGCGCTGTGTTGCATAAACAATCTGCCTTTTATGTGTTGCTGACAAGCACATACAACTCTCTCACTTCTCTATGCCTGTGAATGCATTTTGCAGCAAGCCATCAAATCTGGTCTCCCAGATAAGGATGCAAAATCTATGTGTATGAAGTTCGCTGAGGTAGAAAAGAGCTTGGGAGAAATCGATCGTGCTCGTCTTATATATGCACATGCATCACATTTTGCGGATCCACGGTTTGACTCTGATTTCTGGAACAAATGGCTTGAATTCGAGGTGCAACATGGGAATGAAGACAACTTCCGAGAGATGCTTCGTATAAAGCGCGGTATCTTAGCTGGCGATAGCCAGGTTGGTATATTTGATTTTTTGATCTTGTTAATGAGAAGGCTACTTGCGGTAGGCTGATCCTCTTGCTACATATGCCAACATGGAACATGTGTATGTTGTCATGGCCTCTCATTCAGCGGGCCTCCCCATCTATCTTCTGTTGCCAGGGAGTAGGTTGGTTTGGTCATAAAGCTAGGTCAGGTGCATGATAATAATATATTTGGGAGAAGCACCCATAAACCACATTGAGCTTACACATCTGGACCACCTGACAATGAACCGGCCTGATTCTCAGGCCACAATGACACATTCATGGACGACTCCCATCTGGCGAATGGCCTGGATCTTGCAGATGTGTGCCACATTGGCCGGTGTGTGAGGCTGTGAGCGGTATGAGGATCCTAGTCCGGCGAGTAGCCTAAGCAGCTCTCTAGAATTGTTTGTGTAACAGAACTCAATATTTGGTATTCATGTCGTTTCCTTTCTCATTTTCTTCCACTCGCAGACACATATCATTCTTCCTGAATATTTGATGCAAAAGGATCAGAAGCCGAACTTGGAGGAGAAAATGGTGGACACATTAAAGAGTCGTTTGGGTGCCCTTGAGAGAATAAAGAGGCCAAGGCTGCAATAATATAGACTTTTCTGGATTGTAGAGTTATGGATGACTTCTATGAACTGCCTTCCTTCGCTGTACTTGCGCATTGCCAGCACAAGTAGGTCTACTAAAATGTGATACACAACATTGTGGGGAGTACTTTCCCCCACTTTGATCAGCCAATACAATTTAGAAATTTATTCTTCTCTTATTCCATGAATTAGCAAAAATTGGTTTGTGGTAATATCACATTGCTTATTCATCTTTTTTTTTTTTTTTCCTGTTGGTTACAGACTTGTTCTCATGTTTGACCTATGATATTTAGAAATCATGATTTTAAGAGTTCAACTAAGCTCACATGCACCTCCACATGTGGCACATGGGCGCAACCTGGCAGCACGTATGAACGTCTGAGCCACTAAATCAGGTGGGCTCTGCCACTTAAATGAGCGGGCCCAACGATTAGTAATGGGGACATTTCGCGCACATGCACGCCCCCCTACGCATGTACGCAAGGAGGAGGGCCCCCACCATCGATTTGGATCGATGACGACGTCTAGGGAGGGCCTCTTAGTTATAGGGTTGCGTTTTGGTTCGTTGGAGTGGATCCGATAGTCATGTGAATCCCACCATGTGTTCTCATGATCGTGGCCCACTATTCTAATTAATCTAGTACTTTGGGTTTTGCTTATTATTATTATTAGGAGTATCATGGACGGTTTAGATTAGTTGTTATTTTTTATTACTTCGTCGCTAAGTAATAGGTTGCGCACATGACGCGAGTTTTGAGGTATAAGATTTTATTATAAATAGGCACCCCTTGTAGTCTTTTTTATGCAATGAAGATTAATAAAATTGCTGCATTTTTCTACTCTTCTAAATTTCTGAGTTGTGGAGATTTAATTGGGTGTGAAACCCTCCCTTCCTCGAAGGGCTGACTACCATGGTGTGAAGCCACACCTTTCCCGATTCGCCTCCACTTTCTTCCATTCATATTTTTCTTCTCCTGCAATCATCTACGCTTTAAATCCATCCTCTATTGCAACTGTTTTTCTCTCTACAGAAGATTTTTAGAATCTGGCCCTTCAGGAGGGTTGAAACTTCGGCGGAGCACCACGCACAAACCGTGCGGATCGAGCTGCGATTTGGGAGTTTTAGAGTCCATCCCTGGCCGACCAAGGCTAAGGTAGTCTTTTTTTGAATAGTGGGCCCCACACATGTGCGGCCAGGATCACACGCACGTGCATCTGAGCCATTGCTGCTGTTCACATGTGCGGTACTCCTTTGGTTCGTCTCTCTCCTCTCTTTCACTCATCTTTCACCCAAAAATCCTAAAACATAACCCTAAATTACTCAAATCCTCAATTTTACGCAATTTCTTTAACTCACGAATTGAAATTTCTGAATCCCTTGGATTGGGGGAATTATTTTTGTGCATGTGTAGATGAATTTACCTTCATTTGATTCTTGTTTGGTCTATAATTTTGATTGATCTGGCCCTAGCATGTGTAGGCCTGAACTCGCATAAGATTCTCCTTTATTGAGTGTTTGAACTTTTGTGTGAGATGTGGAATTTTGTGTAATTATTTCTGAACTAGTGTGATCTAAAGCCTGAAAATCTTGCACATCATACTTGAATTTCATGTCCTACATCAATTAGTTGGCATGTTTATCATTTGGGCTCTCAATTGTACTTCAAATGTGGAGTCTTTATCCTTTTAAAATGTCCATTGTATTTGTGTTCACTCGTGTGACAAACCTGATGAGTTACCCAACCTGTTTTCTGCCTAGGTCATCTGCATTCATCTCATGCAGGACCCGGATTGCTCCGATTATGTGCCGCTTTGGCACATCGCCTGTGTAAGGGTGCATTACATTTTGCAAATTGATTAGAAACATGAAAGTTGGGACCCTTTGTTTAATTTGCTTGCTGATGTAATCAGTAACCTAATCTCTGAATCATCACCGTACATGTCATATTCATGATTCTGTACATCTAATGGGTCACAGGGTCTTACTCTGAAGATTTTTCCAAAGTTCTGTAGCTCTGTTGGCATATTTCAACGTCTGCTACTTCAATTAGTGTTTGGATTCTACTCCAGTAATGGCATTTTTTATTAGATTTCCTTTTCCTTTTTCTTTTTTCCTTTTTTCTGATAAGCAATGATGAATTATTAAGAGAAAGAGAAAGCTCGATGCCTTATCATAGAACCAAAAAATGTTATCATATTGGCCAATATGCCCGTATCATATTGTATCAGTATCGGCTTGATATGATACGAAAAATGACCCCGTATCGTGGTGTATTGGCCTGTATCGGTGCTTGTATATGGTATCCGTATTGGTTAGACCAGTACGGGTATAAAAAGTTAAAACAGGGTTGTTTTGTCCCCCTTTTTTAAAATCTCTCTCCTCCATATTTTCTCTTTTGGTTAAAACCATTTGAATATAACATGGTAGAGGGATTTTTGGAGCCAAATACAGCTGTTTGGAGGATCAAAATAGTGATTTTTTGTGGATTTGAAGGATCGAAAGGGGTTGGGGCCAGTT
Source organism: Magnolia changhungtana (assembly GCA_030180095.1). Classification (NCBI taxonomy): domain Eukaryota; kingdom Viridiplantae; phylum Streptophyta; class Magnoliopsida; order Magnoliales; family Magnoliaceae; genus Magnolia; species Magnolia changhungtana. The sequence continues at coordinate 3,510,406 of JASAUF010000218.1, read as the reverse complement.
TTGAAAAGATTAAAAAAGGTAAAAAGATCCCTTGTCTTTTTGTCGTTTTTGTATTTTTTTTTTTGCCATCTATACGTGATTTTTTAGAAATCATTTTTTCTTTCTTTCAAATCCCAATAAAAATCTTGGTTGGGGAGGCATTTCCAATCAGATCTACGCAGATCTTATTGGTAAAGAAGTTTTTCTTCTTCTTCTTTAAAAAAAAAAAAAAAAATTTGTCAAAATTTGTGAAAATTCAAGATTTTTAATTTTAATTTTTTCTAATATAATGCTTGGGGGGTTAATTTTGCTTAAGAACTATATCAGATCTAAGGGGTTTTGTACCTTCTTCTTTCTTTCTTTCTTTCTTTCTTTCTTTCTTTCGGTTTTTTTTTTTTTTTTTTTTTTTTTTTTTTGAATATTATGTTTACTTTCCTGAAATTTTGAAAAAAAAATAAATTGTTGTTAAATTTTTTGTAATATTTTGAAATGTAATGCATAAGGGTTCAAGGGGAGTATTTCCATTAGATCTGTGGTTTAGATCTGATTATTGATTTGGTTATTGTTGGGGAAATTGTTGGGTCCCCTATTTTGGAGAAAATTGAAAAATTGTTTGATTTTTAAGATTTTATTTTATTTTTTTTGTTACAAAATTTAAAATGCAATTTGTAATTTATTAAATGATGTATGATAAAAATTATCTTAAATATATATTTAGGTCAACCCACTGGGACAACATTTTTGCCAAAAGAATGGTCAGATACATCATTAATACATAGTCAAAATATAAAAAAGAAAAATGATAGATACTTGAATATCTCATTATATATATATATATATATATATATATATATATATATATATATATATATATATATATATATATATATGGGAAAAGGTACTATACGCTTGACCTTACCGTAGCATTCCATAAGGTCGAGCGTTGTCATATTGCTGGCCGTCGGATGCGGCAAATTTGAAATCAACGGCGATGCTCTAGACGGGATTTGAAGGAGAGAGACCAGTCGTACCGGTTATGTTGAGGCCAAACATGTACACGGCCATGTAAATATGAATTTTTTTACCCCTTCGAATCCCTAGCCGTGCAACCATCTCTCTCTCCCCCTCAATCCCTACTAGTAGCCACACCGCATGCAGCCCTCTCTCTCCCTCAATCCCTACCACCAGCCACGTATGCGTGCAGCCCTCTCTCTCCCTCAATCCTTACCACCAGCCGCGTTCGCCTTCACCTTTCTCTCTCTCTCTCCTCTCCCTCAATCGGTACCACCAGCCGCGACCGCCTCCACCTCTCTCTCCCTCATTCCCTACCACCACGCTGTGCAGCCTCAGATTGAGCGTTACGGTGTAAGGCCTTTGTTTTTGGTTTTTTTTTTTTTTTTTTTTTTTTTTTTTTTTTCAATTTTTTTTTTCTGGTCTCAGATTGAGATGCTTTGGATCTAGGTTCTGGATTTGGGCAGTGATTTGGGACGGTCCATAGCTATTAGACTTGGAATTTGCTATTGGTTTATTCTCACCAAGCACGTTACTAATGATTTTTATGCATTCATCATTTTTCTTATATTCCATTAGGTTTTTCTTTTCTTTTCACGACAAGTGTTTGGCATTATGTTCTTGATAACCTCTTGTTGATAATTTAAATGGTTGTGATTTACAGTATTTGTAGTCTCTGTTAAGATTTCTAATTCTTCATTGTATTAATGATGCTGATTATTAGATTTCTTTGATTTAATTCTTTCTTGTCGATGATTCCGTATTAGCTGAGAGGGATACTGTTTATTATCATGCTGTTGATGTCAGCACCATTATAAAGACAAATAAAAAAAGATAAAGATAAAATCATGGTTTTATGTCACAAAGATGGCAACAACCTGCTTAGCAGGTTCTAAGGATGCTGATTATCACCAACTTTTCTTTAATTTTTGTTTTATTTATTTATTTATTATTATTATTTTTCAGATTTCTTTTTGATGGCCTTGTTTTTCTAGTTACTGAAAAAAAGTATTCATACTTAAAATTATGAAGACCACACGTCTGCTCTCATCTATCGCTTGTGGGTGATTGTACAAAAAAAATGCGGATAGGAGAATCATTACCTGTCTGATTTTCTCTACTGAGTGTAGACTATTGGCTGAATCTTTTCATCAGGCTTACAAGATTGACATACCAGATAATACACCCATGGGCCGTGTGGGCCCAGTCAAGCAGTCGACCCTTAGGCAAAAGGGCAAGCTCCAAATTGAAAATGAGTCAATACGTCTCTTGAATGTCAAGGATGGGCAATTTTTTTCTTCAAAAGGGATTCTTCAAATTGAGCATAGATGTTCCTCATCGCTTGTGATTTCATCAGCTAGCTAAGCTTCATAAATAGCTTTTGGGAAGGAATGATCACTTTACTAGCTGTTTGTAGCTTTATCCATGTATTCAGTTAGAAAGCCAATGTATGTAAAACAGATCTGCAGTCTAACTGTTATGCTTATTACAAGTAATCAAACAGGTTTTATGTGTGATATTTATGTTAAGGAATTGATCAGTAATTGTCTTTATTGTTTGGCTGTCGATATCTCTGTTTAACCTTTTGCTCATACTATGAGATTTGCTGAGTTTAGTTCAGTGTTGATTCAATTCAGTGCACTGATTCTCTAAGGCTGTGTTTGGAACTTCGGATATGCAAGTGATTTGAATTGCAAACACAATCAATAAACAACAGAATTGTAACTAAATTTCTGAGTTTAGTTCACTATCAATTTAGTTTAGAACACTGATTCTACTGAGACCGCGTTTAGATACACAACTGATAAACACTCATCCAATCAATAAACGACCTTTTTCTAAGTAATTGGCTCAGTTCAGATTTCTATCAATTCAATTAAGCACACTGATTTCATAAGGATGCATTTGGAACTTCCTTTATGAAACTAAGTGGAATTGCAAACGCTCACCCAATTGAATTAGTTTGGTTGTTTCCACTTCACTGAGTAATTAATGCAATTGAATTAGTTGGCACTGCCAGATGCAGCCTACTTTTGTAGAGCACTACATTTACAAGTTGAGATTTCTTTTTTACAGCAGCAAATTCATGAGTTCACTTTATTAAATCGGAGAAAATGGTCAATTGTGTATATATATACACACACACACACACACACACACACACACACACACGCACTCACACCCCCACACGCCCACGCACTCACACCACACTGTGGAATTTCACCATAATGGGTGCTCGAACCCATGACAACAACCTGCTTAGCAGGTTCTAAGGATGCTGATTGTCACCAAGTTTTCTTTAATTTTTGTTTTTCTCTTTTTTTTTGTTTTTGTTTTTTTTTTTTTTCAGATTTCTTTTTGATGGCCTTGTTTTTCTAGTTACTGAAAAAAAATATTCATACTTAAAATTATGACAAAAAATTTGCTTGTAGTGTATCCAGTATCAATAGGAAATTTATTCCACTGGTTCCTTGTTTTCTTGCATTTTTTTATTCTGTCATTGGGTTCGGTTAGAAAAGTAGAATTAAAAGAGTGGGGAAACAAAGGAAATTTGTTTTGCTATATGAACCTGGTGATGGTCCTGTGGAATGTTCTTGCCAAATTAAGATTCAAGCTCACAGCATGACCCATTGATGAAATTTTGAGATTGTTTCCAATTGATTACCCCACAGTTTTTGCTCGGATCAGCCCATATATTGAAGCAGCCATTCTTTCAGCACAGCAGCCTTTAATGGTTATGATGACGAAGGCAAGGGTTACATCACAAAGCAACAGGTAACATCTGCTCTGTTGTTTTCCCGTAACAAGCTTTTTCCTTTTTTTGCCCCCTTGTCTCTGATCCTATTGTGTGCACAGTTAGGAGATGTCATCCATTCTGCAATGTCAAGTATGAATGACGATAATGGAAGTATGCGCAGAAGCAACTGCTCCTATATTCCACCATCCCTGTTTTGGTTATGAAACAATTGTTCATGGATGCAGGCATCTGAGCTATTCAACTTGTTTGACAGTGACAATGACGGTGCTATTAGCTCCAACGATTTCATGGCCTGCCTAAGAAGGAACCCACTGCTTGTTGCGCTCTTTGCTTCTAATTCGATGCATTGTGGCTTGATAGAAGGTGGAAAGCTAGTGATTGCATGATGATTATATGGGCATATTAAAGTCCCTGTGAAATGCTCGATGATTAGCTTCTAATTCAACGTTGTGTGACTTACAATAGGTGGGAAACTAGATGTTTTATGATGAACATATGGGAATATGATTAAATGAAATGATCGATGTTTGACTTATCTTGAAATGAAAGTCCTGTAACAAGGCTATTGCTTTTGATATATTTTATTTTATTTACATAACCCCCCTCCCCTCCCCCCTCCCCCCCCCCCAAAAAAAAAAAAAAAAAAAAGCTGATTGGAAATTCGCACAAATGATGATTGCTTAGGGGTTGTTCTTTTCATGTATTACAACAAATTGGCCAAAAAAGGAAGGGAAATAGATCATATACAAATGCTTTCTTTACATTACAGCACACTTGTCTTTAGTTTTGGATTCCGGCTTCGATGAAGAGCTATTGCTGCTTCTTGGCCCCTGCAAGAAACAAATATCTCTTGTAAAAACAACACATTTGTGGTTACATTGCAGTGAAGTTACATTCAATATGGGTGAGAGAAAGGATTCTTGAAGAATAATTCTACAACAGGCCTGAGATGGCTCTACACAAGGAAGTGAAAATAATAATACACAGCCTATAGCCCAAAGCAAAGCGTGCATGTTACAACTCATGGTCATGCTAACATAACATAGAATTTCTTGCATAGCATCTCTGTATTGCAGCAGTAAGCATAGCAAAGATAGAAATGTTCATTCCAGGCTTCTTTCTTTCTTTTTTTTTATTTAAAAAAATAAAATAAATATAAATCCTTCACATAATAAAGTATGCATGTATGATTTCATGTCTCCTTTAAATGGAATAAGAATTCAACCTGTCCTAGGATTGAAAACTAGACTCCATGGTTGTAGATTATATGGCCGAAGTTCTATCATTGCAGATGAAACAACCAAGTAACAGTACATATTTTAACATGGAAGATTAAAAAAAATTAATGAAAGGAAAAATAAAAGCAAAAAAGAAAAAGAAAAAAAGAGAGAGAATGGACAAGAAATCTTGGTGGCTCCTCAACAATGATCAGAAAACTTGACATGCATCTCTACAAACCAATGAAGGAATAGGCATATCCAACCACCACTTGCAACCTTGCCTTAAGAAACACCTTATGGAAAACTGCTTATTTACAAAATGTTATATCGTAGTGGCCCACTATGTTCAACTTGTCCCGTTTGGGATTTGATTTCTGATCACATGGATCCCATTTTGGCTAAAGTAAAATATCATTTTTCTAGAAATATGTATAATTTAGAAATTTAAAGTGGTGGCCCCCAACATATCATGTACGTGGGGCCCACCACCGACGCCTAAAGGTGCCCCAAAAATATGAAATCAAAAATACAATTTCTGAAACAGATTGTATTTAATTGCAATACCAGAAAAAGTGGTAACAGCTACGGATAAAATCCGTAGCTAAATGGCTAGAATAAATCTTACGCATTAGATTGGTAGCTATATTTTCCGTAACTAAAATACATATAGCTACGGATTATATCTGTAGTTAACTGTAGGAATAGGCTGAGGTTCATAACAGCTACGGTTAATAGCCGTAGTGGTAGACTACAATTTTTTAAAGAAAAGAAATTATAATAATGGTATTTCCTACCATTGTAGTACATGCCCTGATAGAAATTATAATAATGTCTCTAGTATACTAACAATAACCAATTTCACTAAGAGATGAATGATATAGTTTTAGAAAAAGACACTACGTTACCTGAAACCAAGGCTTTGAAGTAGTTTCTTAAGTTCATTTTCTGCTTTTTCCTGCATAACATGAAATGGGCACAAGTACTTGGATGAAGACCATCTATCCACCAAACTTGAAAACTCCCAGATCTGCCTTGTAAGTCTAACACACCATTCTTACCTGAATTACAGCATTAGTTTAAACATTTTGTGTTTCTGATTTACTGTTTACATCGGTTGGATAGGGTGAACAGCGTCTAGCACAAGTGACGAATGTGCCAGCTGCTGCAGAGCAAGGCCAAGCTGCTACTCCAGCAGGAGCAACTGCATCCCAAGACCAGAACTCACAGAATGTAACAGCTCAGATGGCTATGCAGCCCCAACCCCTACCCATCTCCCAACCCCAGCCCCAGCCCCAGAATGTGATAGCAATGAATTTAATTGTTGTGAAGAATTCCATTGCAGCATTATATAGTGCATTCTGCATATGTAACATTTGGGCTGGACTAGCCTGTCACGCTTCCAGGCCTGATTGGCCATGGACCAGGCTTTGGCCTGGTTTTTATGCATGTGGGTTGGACACTGACCTGAATTTCAGGCCTGGTTAACGAATGGCCCATGGCCAAGCACAGGTTTAGAGAGGACCACCTGGCATGAGTTACCATGTAACATCACAAAACAGAAATTAGAGAGGACCACCTGGAATGAGTTACCTGATTGTTTGGAGCTTCGCCAACTGTTGGTGCGACCTGCCGGACCATTGACAGCTGAAAATAAAGAAGACTTGTTTTTACTGCTCTTGATAAAAGATGGAAGTAAGAACCCCCTGCATACATGTTGTCATTCAAAACATAAGACTAGTGGAAACATGAGAGATACCACTAACATTAAGAAATTTCCACATGAAAATACGATTTCAAAACTGACAGCCATAGATTTGTACAATGGTGTTGGGCCAGTGGTCTGATCCCAATCGGGTGTGAACAGAGTCCTGATATGCTATACAGTACAAGTGGAGGTCATGGTTTGGTATATAGACCATTGATCTCATGGGCCCCACCAAAGATCAAGGACACCCCAAAATTCTTCATGATTGGATGATCATAAGCATCCAATCTTATCTCTGGGCTTATTTTTCCTTCCAATGTGAACTGGACTGTTTTCACATTTACCTATTTGTAGGCTACTGATGAAGGGTTAGAATCTTCTGATCTTACAGTATTTGCGTGCAGGCCCCAATGCATGGTGTGGTGCCCATAAGATCAGCAATTTTTTTCATTGTACCATGGGTCCCAAATGTACGAAATCCTATACTGCAGAAAAATAATACATATACTGCTGCTCAATGCTCTAGAACCATTTTAAGTGAATTTTTTTGTCTCCAATGCAGTATCCATTGTAATCAAACCTAAATCTGTGATTTTTGTTTTGTTTGTTTCATTAGGCAATTAAAAAGGATTCATCATTCGCTAGCAAGGTGAAGAGAATCGTCATACTTGGTGGGGCTTTCTTGACCTCTAGGAATATGAACCCTGCTGCTGAATCAAATGTAAGTTTCTCTTTTCCACCTATCCTTCTTGGAGTATCAATGAAAGTAATGCCCCTACAAACTTTTATTAGAAGGCCTTGGTGAAACACCTACACTGCATATCCGATCAAGAAACACACACACACACACACACACACACACATCATTTTGAAATTTCAATCTGTAGTTGTCCATGACAAAGCTATAATGATAAAAATTGAGATATTGATTTCTATTTGATATTTGATTTTCAAAAGCCTTCCTTGATTTAAATTAACACACTGCATTTTGAAATAGAGTTGTCTGTGACAAAGCTGCAATGATAAAAATTGGGATAGTGATTTTTATCGATATTTAATTTTTATAAAAGTTCATTCTATGATACCAAAAAGGGGGGGTGGTTGCAAAGGGATGAAGTAAGAGCTTCAAATTGAACTCCTCCAACTTGAATTATCACATAATGGTATGGTCCACATGAAATTTGACATTAGTTGCCTATCTTGTTTCTGATATATAGAGCCGATTGGACACGGCGAAAGAAGAAAAAAAGCCAAAGGATGAGGTCACTAGGACTCATGATCTGATGAGGTTACCATGAAATGATGCTGACATCACAGTGGGGTCATCCCACTACTGGTGGGATAAAAAATTCATACGGTCAACTGTTCTTAATTTTCAAAAAGTAATGTTATTTTATGACATTCTTAGGGAGTCTTAGTTGATTCCAGTGCTAGAAATTAGCTTAGGATGTTGGAGTCCTTCGATTTTTTGAGTCTAGGAAGGATTTCTAGATTTCAAAGTTTTTAGGCTAAAAGTGCATTTGGTGGCAGCTTCTTTTTTCAAAGTAGAAGCCATTCTACACTTTAGAATACCTTCTACTTTGTAAGAGAAGCTGCCAGAAGTAGCTTCTGGTGGTGTTTTCAAATTCCCTATAAAAGCAGCTTCTAAGTGTTGTAGTTCCCTTACAGTTCAGAAAGTCAAGGGACTGACATATGCATATTGACTTCTTTTTTTTGTTTGTTACTTTTTCTTTTTTGAACATGAAACCAAAGCTCTTCTGTAACCAAGTTGATTTTTGTATTTTTACTTTTTCTTTTTTGAACATGGAACCAAAGCTCTTCTGTAACCAAGTTGACTCTGTTTCACTTGAGAGCAAAACAAGTTACCCCTCGGTTCTTTTTCTGCAGCTGAACCTCAACCAGAAGTATATATGACTGCATACTGATCTATGGTCGGTTTTGGCTCCCTACTTGGGCTTCTAGATCTTACTTACACCATTCATTTCTATCAGTTCCCCAACTGCTTGATCAGAAAGAGCATAAAGCTGTGGGCCATGGCTAAATGGATACGATGTAGAGTGCACTAGTCATATCTGTGGCCCCACGAACTTTTGAATTGAAAAATAATGCATTTGAGAAATTCAATAAACATATAGTTTATCACGAAAATTCTGGATGATGAGCCGTCATCCGAGCACTAAAACACAAAAGCTACCCCCAAACATACACTGCCCCACCTGCAAACCCATTTGTATTTGTTTTTGTTTCTGAAAGAACAACAAAAACAAAAACAAATACAGATACCAAAAAAAAAAAAAAAAAAAAAAAAACTCATGACGATGATGTGTTATCCGGATGCAAGTGCTCATGATGTAAAACAGAAACCATACCAAAAAACAGAGGCCTTACCTGTAACGCTCAATCTGAGGCTGCACAGCGTGGTGGTAGGGAATGAGGGAGAGAGAGGTGGAGGCGGTCACGGCTGGTGGTACCGATTGAGGGAGAGGAGAGAGAGAGAGAGAGGTAGAGGCGAACGTGGCTGGTGGTAGGGATTGAGGGAGAGAGAGGGCTGCACAGGGTGTGGCTACTGGTAGGGATTGAGGGGCAGAGAGAGATGGTTGCACGGCTACGGATTCGAAGGGGTAAAAAAATTCCTATTTACATTGCCGTGTACATGTTCGGCCTCAACATAACCGGTACGACCGGTCTCTCTCCTTCAAATCCCGTCTAGAGCATAGCCGTTGATTTCAAATTTGCAACATCCGATGGCCAACAATATGACAACGCATTTTCCCTATGTGTGTGTGTGTGTACACACACAAATACAATTTTAACTAATACGGCCCTGATATGGATACACGACACCATATCGTATTATTTTTCCACCGGGCCGATAGGGTGGCTAATACCGTCATTCACAACCACGTAGAAGAGTCACACTCACCCACATACAATGATTGCCTTCAAACACCCTCTTTGGCCGGAACATCTTTTCTCATTATAATCAGAAACCAATACAACGTGTAATATGACTTGATTGGTTAGAGTAGTCCGACCCTGCATAGGTTTGTTGTATCTCAATTAATCCCTGACACTGTAATAAGCTTTTTATTCACATTTTAGCAGTCAAGTTGGAGTACACCCTGATCCATAGCTCAAGTGGTAGACTGAGTGAAGATACCCTCATTTCAACACGGAGGTCTTGGCATCATTTTAAGGCAAAGTTTCTAGTCATTCTTGGATATTTAACAAAAAGCAACTGGAACTTCAAAATCGTTTTTAAAAAAATATTTATCTCTATATCATAGAGATATTGCATTTTTTCCCCTTCTATTTTATGAATGGGAATTTTATTGAAAAGGAAGCAAAGCAACTACATAAACATAAAAAAGGGGGCATTGCAAGTGATTTGGTGATGGCTACGGATCAGTATGAGCCCACCTAAGTTGAGAAAGATCATGTCTCCATTGTGAAGTAGGAACCCTGTTTGCAACAAGCAAGGTTCAACTGCAAGCAGCCACGAATGAAGGATTGTTGACCTTTGAAAAGAATTGGTTGTGCCATGGACTACTCTTAAGCCAGTTTTGTTTTGTAGATGAGCAAGGAGGCATCATTTGAGCCTATTCACGAACAGGGTGATTGTCCTCCATCCGCATTACATCCTTTTGTCGTGGTCCATGATAGTGTGATGATGATTGCCGCTGAGGCTTGATGAAGTTCCTTGTGTGGCCTATTGAAGATTGTGATCGTGTGTGACGTTGATAGTTGTGTTAGAAGTCGTGTTCAACCGCAGGGATGACTAAGGCTTTTGTTTCTCTCTGTGGGCCTACATCTGGGTGTCTTGGCACAGTAGGATGCATCATGGATACTGTTCGCATGATCGAACTCTATGACTAAAAAGATTAGGAATTATGATTAATAATTCGTGTCCATATGTAAATTGGTTTAGTGACCATGAAGAAGCATTTGAGATTTCATAAGTGGTGGGGACCATCTTAACTGTAGGATTGTTAGTGCATTGATTTGTGCATCTTGTCTATGAATCACGTGAGTTTATGTGTCATGTAATTAGTTGAGCCATTGGAAGCTAAAGATCAAAGATACAAGAAGACGTGGAACATCAAAGAGCAAAGAATAAGTACATAAGGATTGTAAAGGTTAAAGGTGAACCTTAATTAAAACCTGTGATAGTGAAATCTGGTACACTCAGGGAATGATTTACGTTCATTAGGAAGTCATCAGCGAGGACGTGAAAGGTTTGCGGAGAACGATGGTAAGCAATCCTATCTTATTAGTAAAAATGACAAGCCATGCATTCTTACTCTGAGCAGTACCAACAAGTGTGCAAATGGGTACTCTAGTAATCTGCTGAGAATTTTAATTGGGAAAGATATTTAAAATCTTAGCTTAGTTTAGAACTTTTATTATAGATTATTGGTTTTTCAACTTGTATATGGAATACTTGTTTCAATTTATATGATTGTTGATCTTTTCTTTTTTTCTTGTAAATGGTTTGCAACTTGTATATTGAAATTGAATGTATTGGATGATTTTATGGGAATTGGATGTGTAGTGGATGATTTTAATGAAAATTAGATATGGAATTTGAATGTTTATTAGGTAGTTTCGTGGAAGTTGAATGTGCATTAGGTATTTTTGTGGAAATTGGATGCGTATTAGCTGGTTTCGTGGAAATTGAATGTGTTTTCTGTATTTACAGGTTTATGTGCACAACCATAATCCTAAGGCACCATTTTTCAAATGTTTTTTTCCCCTTTAAAAACCATATTCAATAGCCAGAAGCCATCTATGTCTTATTTGTCAATGCTCAGAACGGCGGCCATGAATTGTTGAATACTTCACTGATGGCTACTAGTCAATTACAATCTCCAGAACGATAGCTTGAAGCAGTCGAAAGTATTATCTATTGGTTTGTAGCCGTCGAAGTAATAATTGAGTTCGACGGTCCTTGGATGCCTATTCAACGGCCACAAGAGAGGTTGTTGAGCTACAATCGACAACGTTGTCCTGTCAAATACATAAATCGATGAAGCAAACTACGACAGCCCTTTTTGACGGCATGGTCCTTCGATTCAACTAAAATTCGTCTGCTTTTGGCTGTCAAATTAAGCACCTTTCCGCATAGTATGAGCTGATGCCAATCCTAGGCTTGGCCTGTTGACAACCCTAGTCAAGCCGCTCAGCCCATTGCCTCTACAGTAGAGGGATTTGAGTGATATATGACAACCCCAGTCAAGCCACTCGGTCCATTGCCTCTACAGGAAAGGGATTTGAGTTACACACCGTCCATTGCCCTAGACTAATCTCATACGATCCACACCGTCCATTGCCCTTGATCTCTACGCTAACCAACTTGTCCTCCTTCATCTCACCCATCTGATTCAAGAACTTACTTCTTTTGCCATCTAATCTAACCCATCAAAAGGAAAACAGAAGCTAGGGTTTTACCTCGACCTCCGGTCGGGCTCCATGTTGACGGCATCATCAGAAGCAAAATCCCATCTGTCCATCTCCCCCGATCTCTACCTCACCGATGCAGACCTCCCCTATGAGGAGGAGATCCTTCGCAACCCCTTCACCCTCAAGCTCTGGTGGCGTTACCTAATTGCCCGTTCCACCACCCCCTTTGCGACCTGCTCCGTTCTCTATGAGCGGGCCCTCCGTGCTCTCCCTGGCAGCTACAAGCTATGACACACCTACCTCCTCGAATTCGTCTGTTCCCTCCCTGTGACCCATCCCAACTACTCCTCCCTCAACAACACCTTCGAGCGGGCCTTGGTCACCATGCACAAGATGCCTCGCATCTGGACCATGTATCTTGAATCCCTGACCCACCAGCGGCTCCTCACCCGCACCCACCACACCTTCGACCGTGCCCTGCCCGTCACCCAGCACGATCGCATTTGGGGCCCATACCTCGCATTCGTCCGCCAGCAGGGCGTTCCCGTTGAGACCTCGCTACACGTCTATTGCAGGTACCTGAAATTTGATCTCACCCACATCGAGGACTTCATTGAGTTCCCCGTCAATTCCAAACTCTGGTAGGAGGCTGCCGAGCACCTGGCCAGCGTCCTCAATGATGATGGGTTCTACTCGATCAAGAGCAAGACCAAGCGCCAGCTCTGGTTGGAGCTTTGCGATCTCTTGACCTGCCACGCGAACGAGGTGTTCGGGATGAACGTGGATGTGATCATCCGCTGTGGGATCAGGAAGTTCAATGATGAGGTGGGCTGCCTCTGCACGTTGCTCGCGGATTACTACATACGTCAGGGATTGTACGAGAAAGCACGATATATATTTGAAGAGGGCCTGATAACGGTCGTCATTGTGTGGGGCTTCAACGTGATTTTTAACTGCTATGCTATGTTTGAAGAGAGTGCAACCAATGCCAAGATGGAGATGATGGGGGACAATGATTATGAGGAGGATGGCCAGGAAGAAGATGGCTCAGTCAATGCACCATTGGATTTGAGCCTGTCTGTTGAGAAGCTTGAGAAGTGGATTTTGGCTGAATGATGATAATGATTTGGATTTGAGACTGGCAAGGCTGGATCATCTCATGAATCGACGGCTTGAGCTTGTGAACAGTGTATTGCTTCGGCAGAATCCACACAATGTGGAGCAATGGCACAAGAGGGTGAAACTGTTTGAGGGTAATCCAACACGGCAGATTCTGACATTTACCGAGGCGGTGAGGACTGTCGACCCCATGAAGACTGTGGGGAAGCCCCATACTTTGTGGGTTGCATTTGCGCTGTTGTACGAGAACCACAATGATGTGGCCAATGCGAGAGTGATTTTCGAGAAGGCTGTTCAGGTTGATTATAAAACGGTGGATCATTTGGCGGGCGTGTGGTGTGAGTGGGCAGAGATGGAGCTAAGGCATAAGAATTTTAAAGGGGCGTTGGAGTTGATCAGGCAGGCCATGGTAGAGCCCTCGGTGGAGGTCAAGCGGAGAGGTAAGATTCTGGGTATTTTTGGTATCTGTCTCTTAGTTCTTTGCTGATTCACATACTTTTTAAACAGATCAATTGATACTATTGTGCTCTTCGACAATATTTGTTGGGTCTCTAGCGTACAAACACAACGGACTATAGTACAATGCAATTTGATCATGGGACCCATCCCAAGAATCCCCATTTGCATTAACATCAAATTTCTGGAATGTAACATATATATATAAATTGTGGAGATCATAATTCATACCTGTACATACGGACTTTGGTGTAACCTACTGTGATAACCTACTGTGAAGGAAGCCCGTCAATCCGTCTCATCCATGCATATACTCATGATTCAATCCCTCTATTACTATTTCATATCCACTAATGATCATATCCCATGTCAATCAGAAGCAAACTATCAGATTGAGCCATTGGGGTTATCATCAAGTGCTATCAAAGCAGTTTTAACCTACTGTGAATTAAGCTTGTCAATCCGCCTCATCTATGCATATACTCATGATTCATTTCCTCCATTGCTATGGCGTATCCACTAATGACTATATCCCATACCAATCAGAAGTGGACTATTAGATCTGGGCCATCGGGTTATCATCGAGTGCTATCAAAATAATTTTAATGGTTAAAATAAAACTTCGACAATTAAAAACCTTTGAAACACTTATTCATTCAGACTGTTGGGCCCAATAGAAAAACCACTTGATGGGTTCTCGATCCATCTAGATCAAAGCCATAAACATGTTACTAGGCAAACCAGTGGATTCATTGTTAGCCTGTGTAATAATCATCGGCTCTTGACAGAAGTATCCAACTAATGTCAACTTTATTGGTCCCTGCATGGACCTCGTAGGAAGAGACAAAGCCGACTAGTCAAGATCGTGAACCTTACACGTCCTTAGGTTTAAGAATCAAATCATCTAGCATTCATCATCAAGTCATGATCTCACATTCACAGTTTAAGTTAATGGGCTTTCAATCTGTTGACTTGATCTCGGTCTACCAATGTGAACCTGTCCATCCTGACCCAAGTCAGTCCCCTCACACAAGATGGCTGTACATCTCATGAACTGATGTCCACAAGTGTGTCTCATGCACCTATGATGGTCATGGTTTAATAGGATACTAAGATCCATGGACCACGACTCTCCTAGGCCAGTGACCGTCATGTCTAATCTCAAGTTCCCAAGGACTACTAGAGGAATCATTCCTCAACAGACCCAATGAATGAGAGCAACACTAAATCTGTCTAAAGCATATCCAATGTCCAATCTAAGACCCATGGTCACCACAATCAATGGCTGAGATCTGCCCAATCACATCCACGTGGCTAGTGGATAAGGGCACAAATGGTTTTCTAGGGTACTAACTCCAACAATATTACCTCGAAAATTGCCCAGGCTCTGTTTTCGCCGTTGCCAATCCTTTATCCATTGATAACTGCTCATTGCAAATTAATGAGACATTTTGACAAAGATTGCATGTTTGTGGTTGCAATTTTATGATAAGGGCACAAATGGTTTTCTAGGGTACTAACTCCAACAATATTACCTCGAAAATCGACCAGGCTCTGTTTCGCTGTTGCCAATCCTTTATCCATTGATAACTGCTCATTGTAAATTAAGGAGACATTGTGACTGGCTGCTAGTTTGTAGATATCATGAGTTTGGAGTTGCGATTGACTCATTGAGTCTTTTTTTTAGTTAAACTGACTAAATTGCATAATGCACTTACCAAGTCACAATCTCGAATATATTTGTCAAACAATCCTAACCCCTGATTCGTGAACACTTATTTGTGGGAATAGGACAATTGGATAGTTTCCATTTTTAACAGTCCAATCAGTGTCCACCACCAATCAGCTAGTTAGATCATAAAATAAGTGTATTTTTTGGTTAACGATCCATCTAAAGCTGGGAACCATAATTTGGACAGTTTGATTTGACTTGTATCCCACTTATGCGATTTCAAGTGTCTGTGCATCATCCATCACACTCTGCAAGAGTTTCTTTCTCTCTCCATTTTTATTTTTAAAATTTTTATTTTTTATGTTCACTCTTGGATTCATATAATAGAGTAATGCTAATCTCCACAAAAAAAAAAGTATTGCTAAATGTACTCAGCTTATTGCATGCAATCTTTGAGCCTCAAAATAATTCAAAATCAACGTGAATCATGGCAATTGTATAGAATGCAGTGGAAACAATGTGAAACAAGCAACTAGGTGCAGTTTATCTAGAACAAGCAGAAAATCGGCAACTTCACTAATGAAAAACTCAAAATAATTCGTTAAAAGATCGCATAGGGCTGATGATCCAGCCTCTGCATGTATTTTGCAGATCTTGCGTGAAAATCCCACTCATGCACGGCCTTTTTGTCTTTCTTGACTCAATCTCTGACCCAAAACTTATATCCTGTTGCTAATCTAATTCAGAAACATTTTCTAGTACTTTCTGGGACCTTTCCTAACATGCAAAAAAAAATTAAGGACCCCATAACTTAACCCAAAATCCATACTAACCCATGGCCAATTAAAAAAGAAGATATAAAATCCCAAAGTGATACCGAAGTTCATCACTATCTTTTTAGGGGTGCGCTTTTTTTTTTTTTTTTGAAAGATGAAGGATATTATTACAATGGCGAAAACCAACAAAAGCTACAACAGCAGAAACAAAAAGAACAAAAAACAGAAAAGAAAAGCAATAAAAGAGAAGAAAAGGCAGATGTGGGGCCCACATGATGTATCCACACCATACAATTGGCACCTTAGAAAACCCTTAGCACGCAAAACTCAAACTCAAATGCCGAAATCCTCCGCCAACATGATCGCGTATTGGCATGGCTTCAAGCTGTGGAAAACCAAATCTCGGATTTGGAAAATGGCAATCCTTGCCATTTGGTGGTCGGTGTGGAAGGAAAGAAATGATAGATGCTTTAATGACAGACAATCCTCGGTTCAAACTGTCTGGGCTAGAGCCAAGAAGTTAATTTTGGAATGGGGGTCTTTGTCAGTGTTTTTAAGGATTCTGATTTTCTGTTTCTAGGTTTCCAGTCCTTTTGTCTGCTGTCTCAGCAGTCTCTTGCTTTGTTATTGTTACGCATTCTTTAATATAATTTCGTTATCTTTGAAAAAAAAAAAAAAAAACTCAAATTCCGATCCAAAACTAAGGCGGGCCAAAGAAAAGGGAATGAGTTGGGAGAGAATGCTCAGCTGTTGATTGGCGTGGGGGACCCACTGTGTTGTGTATATATAATCAAGGCCTTTCAAACTCTTCATCCAGCACGGATGAAGGGTGAGGCCAATGTTCAGGCTGTTTTGCAACTTAGGTGGCCCCCTGTGAATTTAAAGGGTGGGGTTTTCACTACTAGATTGTTCCCTTAGCTGTTACCTACCTTAGTTTTGGATTGGGCTGAGTTAGTTTTGGATTGGGCTGAGTTTTGAATTCTAGAGGTTTTTGAGGTGATGCATCTGATAGAAGGGTTGGATGATGTGAATACATCATGTGGGCCTCACCCATATGCCATATCTGCCTAGTACCACCGGATTGGCCCTTTTTTGTTATTAGTTTTCCAGGCTATATTTTGAGGCCTGAAGATGAAATATGCAAAAAGTATAGAAATGGTTGTCGTAGATATTGGAAAAATTTTCTGAAACGATCCATGAATCATTCCAAATGGATGTATGGACAAAGCCATACCTCCTGGAAGGTGATTGTCTTGAGCGTCGACTTCCAGCCTTTGTGAGATTTGGATCTCTTTCCATACATCCATTTGCTGCGTCTTCAGTCGCCTCTTGGTTTTTAACATCCAAGTTGTCCAATATTTCCATGTTAGTGCTTGGAGTTTTATTTAGTTATTTATTTTGTCTCATTTGCTCTTGGGGGTACAATTACGCTATTGGTGCACTCTGGTGCTTTAGACATGTGGGCAATCCAATCATTGATCTGAATTGCCTATTGATTTCACCCCTCTATTCATGGGTTACCATGACAAGCTCATTGATTGGAGAATGCTAACTTTTCAAACATGGGTGACACTTGGTTTTTCCAAGCCACGGCTGTGATGCTTATGGTCATGGCCCATGGGCATCTGATCAATCTGATTATTTGGAGTCATGTTATCCAAAGCCTATTCCTATTGGATGGACTATTCATGCTCATTGTTGGACCTTCTTTGATCCAAACTTCCATTTCTCCATGGCGTTGACCACATAGAGAAATTCCTTGGCCCATGACAAAGTAGGGCAAACCACGTGGATAGACCAGATTGATTATAGGTCATGCCTAAAAGCACCAGGGTTATGCTTACCCTTGAGAAAAAAAGCACGAGGGACTACTGGAGTACACCCTTTTATGGAAGGCTTATATCTCTGGATTGCATCATTATTGCACACCCTTTAATCATATGAGTCCCAATGAGGCACATGCAGAATGTACATGATCTGAATCACTCATTCAGAGGTCCCAGCATAGACCACCATGCCCCAAAAATCAGAATTGGATGGTCGTAACTGCTGGAGTGGGACAGACTGAAAATGGACAATGGTAATTGACAACACTCCCCCCCCCAACATAAATAAATAAATAAATAAATAATAATAATAATAAAAAATAAAAATAAAAAATCAATCTGTCAGTGCTTGGCATGATTGTTGGGCCCATCCATTATGGGTCCATGAGCTGTTTGGGTCTTGCATGTCTGCCATGTGTCTAATGGGAACATATGTGCGGAACAATGAGAATTCTGTTGGATCCTTGCTCTTGCTCAGGTGGTAGACTCTCGGGAGTTTCAACACCTGGTCAAGGGTTCAAGTATCCATAGGTGGTGAAAGCCCACTACGGCGTGAGTGTGTGGGGGAATGTGTGTATGTGTTTTTTTTAAAAAAAACAATAAGAATTCTGTTAGACACAAGATAAAAAGTCGTAGAATCTTTGCAAAAGTTTACATTTGTTCACAATTCCACATTTCTTATTCATATTTTCTAATTCATACAGTTGCTGCTGATGGGCATGAACTGGTGCAGATGAAGCTGCACAGATCGTTGAGGGTGTGGACCTTCGATGTGGATTTGGAGGAGATCCTTGGAACTCTGCAATCTACTCGCTCAGTTTATAAGTGGACACTCGATTTGAAAATAGCCACTCCACAAATTATAATTAACTATGCATTGCTTCTAGAGGTATAAACCTTTGTAATAATGTTCAGCTTTCATGACCCTTTCTCCTTGCTTATCTATTTGGATATTCATATTCTATAAATATGTTATTTTTGTTCAGGAGTATAAATACTTTGAAGATGCATTCAAGGTATATGAAAGAGGTGTAAATATATTTAAATATCCCCATGTCAAGGATATTTGGGTCACATACCTCTCCAAATTTGTTAAAAGGTATGGCAAAACAAAGCTAGGGCAGGCAAGAGAGTTGTTCGAGCATGCCATTAAAATGGTATGGTAAAAAAATACTTTTATGCTATTTGAACCATATTTTGGAACCTTCTTTCTGTTATTTATTTTTTAAACCTCTTGGCTTTAGTTGTCACTATGACCTTAATAATTGATCTGTTGGAATTGTAGCAATGCTGAATGCACGCTTAAGACCACTATTTGAGTGGGAAATGTTTTCTAATGAGAACATTTGTTGATTGTAATCAATGTCTATAATATACAATAGATAGGGCTTGATTATAATCAATCTATGTAATAGTCTATTGCATAGCACCTGTGGGAGTTTCATGCTCTCATTGCTAGTCTCAAGCCTGGATAGAGGAGGGTTGCATTAGGTTGGCAGCCGGTGCCAAACTTTTGCCGTAACTTTCTTCTTGAATACCGACAATATGATCATGATGAACAATTATATATATCAGGGAACAACAAAGACATAGAAGAAGAAGAGAAGGAACAGAACATCAGCTGCTTAGAGCATCTTGTGGATATAAAAAAGCCCAAAGAAATAGAAGCAACAAATACAATGAGAACATGGGAACTAAATAGGAACACCATATCTCCCATCAACTATCAGAATCTGATTTCTATTGATACCCCCCGTGGAATTATACACATGGGAGAAAGATACTGAAATGGATGGACATAAATTTGTAGTTTCCTCACTAAGATTAGAAATGCCCTGTGGAAAACATCCAGATTTAATCCATCTAAATGCATGACTCAAATTCCCTTCAATGATAAGTGGACTGTGATTGTAACTGCCAATCTGACTCCTTGTAGAAGAGTGGCTGCTTTGCAATATTTTAAATCATAAACTCCCACGGAACCTGAAAATTCCATCACAATTTCTCCCTGATCATAGTCCTTGACTAAACCTCCAACCTGGCTGGTCCTGGGTTTCCAATAGGGCTCCCGTCAAAGTTGAGCTTGGAACAAACTTCAGTGGGGATATGCCATATTTTTTGAGTTTCGTTGGACTCCATTTGTATCTGATAGATTTAACCCGCATCGACCACAACAAATGGATTGGGAGACCTGTCAGCTTCTTGTCAAGCTCAGACCATTCAAAAATATGCTAAAAAATCTCCTAAGATAAAAGCAGACTCAGAATTACCTTCCCCTTGGAATATCCTACGGTTTCTTTCCAACCATAGGCTCCTATCCGTAGAGTGACTTTGCTAACCAATTTCCACAAGTGCTGCCCTACTGGACCCCACTCATTGGTTGGCTACCCTGCTAATCACAAAAAAGAGTGCACATAATGGGTTTCCTTTGTATAGGATCCTAAGCTATTTGTTGTCTAACTGTAGTACTGATGCAACTATATTTAAAGTGAATTCATAACATTTATAAATGTAAGAAGACATTTACGGAAACACAACCAATACATTCAAAAGCAAAAGAAGTAGAAATCACTCACCGAATGAAAACCGGCCCCAAATCCGCAAAAATCTTGATTCCAATTTAAAATCTCTGTTTTTCTCCCAAAAGATTGCAAAGTACGGACCAAAATCCACCCACAATATGTTTAGATTAGAGAAGAATCAAGGAAAAAGACAAAAAATTGAAGTTTGGGGAGTTTTTAGCAAGAGGCAACAGAGTTCATGTTGGTGTCAACGATATACTGTCGATATACCAAAGAAATTTTCAAAGGAAAAATTGCTGATATTTCCTGATATTTTGCGATTATATATATATATATATATATATATATATATATATATATATATATATATATATATATATATATATTAAAAAGAAAATGGGCTCTTGCCACAAATATCATTGATCCTGAAACTGTACAGCCATTCAGGTGGGACCCAACAAAAATGGGCAGATCCCACCTATCATATGAACGCAAGCTATACAAAAAAATGCATCAAAAAAGAAAGGAACACAGCAGTGTAGATCTGGGGCACCACAGGCAGAGAGCGGCCTTGCACCAGCCATGGTCATGCACTCTGAATAGACCCAATACCAGACCAGACAACACAAGAGCACCCCGAACAGGGCGAGGAAGAGCAGGGAGGGAGACGAAAATATTGTTTGGGCAACCATCACTGGCCAACCTAGCCAAGGCGTCCACCACCGAGTTTCCTTCCCAAAAAATGTGATTGAAAGAGAGATTGAGAGACCGCTGGAATTGCTGGATGACCCCCAAGTGGTACCATATTTTCCAAGAATTTTACGTTTGAGGATCCGCTAACGCATTAGCAATGGTCTTGGAGGCAGTTTCAACAATGATGTTGGAGAGGCCCAGTTTAGAGCAGATAATAATGCCATCAAGCATGGCCCGTACCTCAGCAGTTGTGTTTGTGGAATGCCCGTAGTGACGGTGGAATGCAAAGATTAGCTTCCCGAGGTGGTCCCTGCAAACACCCCCGCCTCCATTGATTCCTGGATTCCCGCTCGAAGATCCATCCACATTCAGTTTCAACCAACCAGGAGGGGGTCTGATTCATCTGACGATACTGGGATTAGCAGCAGGAGGCAACTTGGTTGGAGAGATCCTAAGAGCCTGGAGGATGATAGAATCCGCCATTGAGTTTTTATTTGGAATGGGGAAGGACGATCCAATTTCTCTCAACCATTTAGACACGTTGGATATGATCTGAGAGATGGACATGGCGTGGCCCTCGAAGCGGGCTTTGTTGCGGCTAACCCAAATCTCCCGAATGATGATGCTTGGGGCGAGACTGGTGAGGAAAGGAACTCTGAACTTCTTGTTGGCGCTGGAGGTCCATGACTGAATTCTCTGCAAGGTGGACTGATGGGGAGGGGAAGCAATGCCAAAGAGCCTGCCAAAATGGGCCCAAACATGATCTGCAATAATGCCCGAGCTGAAAAGATGATCCAGGTCTTCCACCGCAGGCTGCTAGGGTCTGTTTTGCTGCCAGAACTGCCAACCGAGAAGGGGGGGCCCATGTCCACAAAGGGCAGGAGGGGGGCCAACTGCGAGGTCCGTCCGAGTGGAGGGGTTCGAGCTGCAGCATTCACATTTGGAGATGAAGGCAATACCAAGGCGCTGGACAGCCAGATCAACTGGGACAGCTCCATGGACAGTTTTCCAAATTACAATGGCCATTTTGGGAGGGAGGGCCTTACACCAGATCCATTTGGCCCACCTGAGAGCCGGCTAATGCATTCTAAAACCATTCCATGCTGATTTGATAGAGAAATTACCTGATGTGGAGAGATCCCAAATCATGCGGTCTGCCCTGTCGGAAAGAGTAACAGGGGAGGTTGATACTATTCGCATTGCTGCAGGGGAGATGAGGGGGAGGACTTCACTCAAATCTCTTGAACCTTGGGAGGAGAAGAAATCCCTGATGGGGGCTGAAAACAGATGGCGCGGGATAGGATTCACAGCTGCACCGGCGAGCAGACCTCTGCCCGTCCAATTCTGAGTCCAGAAGCTGACGTTCCCCTTTCCAATAAGCCATCTGGAGTGCCGAAGAGTGAATTGCAGAACTCTGAAGATCTCCCTCCAGCTCTGAGAAGCAATGGAGCCAGAGACACCATTGGAAGATAGGAGTTTGTGAAGGAACTTTGCTGAAAACAGGGACGCCCACAAGGAGTTGCCCTGCAGCAGCTGCCGAGCCAATTTAATGCGGAAAGCCCGCGAGATATCATCAAACCTTCTAATGCCGAGGCCTCCTTCAGAGCAGGGAGTGCATAAGGTGGGCCAGTTGATCCGATGCCTCTTGTTGCCTCTATCCGAGCTACCCCAAAAGAAGTAGGCCAAAGCTTTTTCCAACATTCAAATGGTGGATTTCGGGAGGTTGATAGCAGAGATCATGTGGACAGGAATGCTGGAAAGAACATGGTTGATGAGGATTAACTTCGCAGCCGGGTTGAGAAGTTTAGCTTTCCACCCATCAATCTTGCTGGTGATTTTCTGAATGATCTGATGGAAGTGCGCGCCAGGGATGCGACCTTTAGAGAGGGGAACGTCAAGGTAGATTGATGGGAGAGAAGAATGTCGAAAGCCCGTCAAACTGCACAGCCTGTGGTACCGGCACTTGGGAGTCTTTGATGGGTCAGTGAAAGAGGATTTAGATGCATTCACCTTTTGGCCCGAGGCTCTTTCGTATTGCCGGAGAAGACTGAGGAGGGATCAGACGTTAGATATCCTACCATTAAGAAATAGAATAGCGTCGTCAACAAAAAATAGGTGGGTGATCATCGGGCAGCTGCGCGGCAGCCCGAAAGGTTGACAAGCTCCAGAAGTGAACATTTTGGTTATGCCCCTACTGAGGACTTACGCAGCTAGGATGAAAATGGAGGGGGATAGAGGATCTCCCTGCCTTAATCCTCTATGAGATTTGAAAAAACTGAAGCTTCGACCATCGATGATTATGGAGAACCAGATGTCTTCCCAACACCGTTGCACACGAGCGATCCATTGGTGGTCAAACCCGAATTTCTGAAGGACGTGGACAAAGAATCCCCAGTTAAGGCGATCATAGGCTTTTTCCATGTCCACTTTGATGATCAAGTTACCCCCAAAGACTTTGCGGTCATTCTTATGGGCCATCTCTCTAGCGATGGAGATGTTCTCAACAATTGAGTGCCCTTTCACAAAAGCCCTTTGTTCCCTGGATATCAGGTCTGGGAGAGTGATGGCCAGCCTCGACGCCAAGATTTTAGAGAAAATCTTCATGATGTAGTTGCATAGACTGATGGGCCTGAAGTCAGCGATATATTCCGGATTGTTCCGCTTGGGAATGAGACAGATATGAGTGCATTGAAAGGCTCTTGGGATCGGGCCGCCCTGGAGAAAATCTTGGGCAGCTTCAAAGAGGTCCTTGGCAATGATGTCCCAACATGAGGAGTAGAAGGATCCACCAAAGCCGTCAGGGCCCGGGGCACTGTCAACTGGGATAGCGAAAGCCGCTTCCTTGACCTCCGCCATCGAAAGAGGTTTCAAGAGATCCGCATGCATTTGGGCCGTCACAATGCGATGGATGCAGTTGATAATGTCCTCATTGGTGCTACAAGATTCCGCTGAAAATAAGTCCTTAAAGAAACGAATCGCTTCTTCGCCAATATCCTCAATCTTTTCTATTGTTTTCCCCGTGGGTCTCTTCAACTTAGTTATTTCCAGCCTTCTGCGTCTGTCAAGCACTGTGTCGTGGAAGAACCTAGTATTCCTCTTCTCCTCTGTGAGCCAACTGATCCTAGACTTCTGTTTCCAGAATATCTCCTCCTGGATGTAGGCCCTCTTCAGATGAGCGTGGGCCAGATTCAGCTTAATAGTGTCTGCTTCAGATTTCGAGTTGAGAAGGGATACTTCAGCCCTAGCAACCTCATTTTCAGCTTCCTGCACCTTTTTGCTAATATCTCCAAAAGTATTTCTATTCCAAGTTCTCAAGACAGCCTTAAGATTCTTCATCTTGATAAAGAATTTGTACATCGGAGTGGCGACGACGTCGTTGTCCCAACTATACTTCATTGTCGCCAAGAAATCGTCATGAGTAGTCCACATTCGCTGGAATCTGAAAGGGCGGGGGAAAGTAGGTGAATCAGCCTGAGGAGAAAGAAGAATGGGGGAATGGTCGGAATGAGAACGCGTAAGATGCTGAACTTTGCAACGTGAGAAGCCTCTCATCCAATCAGAGTTAATCAAGATCCTATCGAGTCTGGCCCATCTCCTGCTCCTGCCCGCTCGGTTGTTGCACCAAGTGAAAGGAGATCCTGAAAAACCTGCGTCCATCAGCCCTGTGTCATGAATAGCCTCCTGAAAATCTGTCATGGCCGCCCAGGCACTCGTCTGGAGTGATGGTAGTATTGAAGTCCCCACATACCATCCAAGGACCCACCGTAGATTGGTATATGCTTCTCAGTGTTGGGATGCCTTGCACAAAACCTTAGGATCTAGCCTCCCGAAACAAACCAGAATTATGGATAATAAAGCAATGAAATAAATCAAAGCATCAATCACACACCACACAAGAGATTTTTACGTGGAAAACCCTCAAAGAGGTAAAAACCACGGGACCTCATCCAGATCAACAATCCACTATGAAGTAGAACGTTTACAACCTTCTTCACTCACGCAGGAGTGGATGAACAATAAGAGAAATAGAGAAAACGAAGAGATCTAACCGATTATGAGGACATAGAAGCGGCCGAGATATAAATTGCAAAGTAGAAAAACCTCCTCGAGCAGAACCTCCCTTCTATAAGCTTCCTCTCTTTTTCTCCTCTCTCTCACCTTTGATAGCCCTCTTGTATTTTTCTCATCAACACAATATATCCGTAGAAAATCCTGGGACCCCTTTATATAGTTTTAGGAAACTCCTTTCTCGCATCCTAGTTGCGAAAGGACTTGCATCATCCTAGTTGCGAAAGGACTTGCGCATCCTGTTGCGAAAGGACTTTGCGCATCCCGGGTGCGAAAGGACAACGGGTCAAAAAAACCCATCAAATCTCCCCTTTTTGACCCAGGAGGATTCACCTTCTTTAAGCCACCAGGTTTCTACAAACCTCAAATTTGCCCTTGAGCAAAGTCTTGGTCATCATGTCGACCCATTATCGTCCGTGTGGACTTTCTCAAGTCAGAACACCTTTTGTTCCAAAGTATCCCCGATCCAGGATACCGAAATCTCTATGTGCTTCGA
The DNA here is from genome assembly GCA_030180095.1 of Magnolia changhungtana. Classification (NCBI taxonomy): domain Eukaryota; kingdom Viridiplantae; phylum Streptophyta; class Magnoliopsida; order Magnoliales; family Magnoliaceae; genus Magnolia; species Magnolia changhungtana. The sequence goes on along the minus strand of JASAUF010000218.1, from coordinate 3,484,705 downwards.
CTTGGAATGCCGACTTGGATTCTTGCTCAAGTGTATAGCACTCGACTATCGCAATAGACCACGTGCTCCTCCCGCTTTGCTAAGTTCTGTAGGAACCTCTTCATCCAAAGCATCTCTTTACATGCTTCATGTGATCTGCAATGTACTCGCCTCAGTAGTTGACAATACTACGACCTTCAGTAACTTGCTCGCCAAGAAACCGCTCCCCCCGCAAATGTGAACATGAACCCCGATGTAGACTTCCAGAGTCTATGTCACCGCCATATCTCGCATCTCGTGTAGCCTCTAACACAGGGTTTACCGTCACCATAGCATAGGCTCAACTGGATGAGCCTCTTAGATACCGTAGTATCCATTTCACCGCCGCCTTGAATGCTCTTTGCCGGGATTGGCAAGATACTGCCGACAACACCAACCGCATATGCTATGTCTCAAGGCGTGTACACACCATAAGCATACATCAAACTTCCTACAAACACGCGTAGGGTATTTTCTCGCATCTCTTCCACCTCTCGCCTTCGTCTTGGGACACCGTCCGTCGCTCAATCTGAAGTGACCATCTAGTGGAGTCTTGACCGCTTTCTTTGCATTCATATTGAACCGCTCTGGACTTTTTCAATATACCGCTCTTGTGACAGCCTGAAAGCTTCCTGCTCGCTTCGTCACGGATTATCTCCATTCCTAGGATCTGTTTAGTGGCCCAAGTCTTTCATCGCAAAAGACTTGCCCAACTCCCTGTTTCACCATGTCAATCTTCTTGATGTCTTTTCCCATGATGAGCATGTCATCAACGTATAATAAACAGAACTAAGAAATCACCATCGAGAACTTATGCGCGTGAACACACAATGGTCCGACTCTCAGTTCTGTCATACCCATGTCAGAAACATGAACGAATCGAACTTCTTGTACCATTGCTTGAGTGGAGCTTGTTTCGGCCGTCTGCAAAGCTCTTCCTCACCTACACACCATATGTTCCTTGCCCTTGACTTCGAACCCCTCGGTTGGTGCATGTAGATCTCTTCTTCCAGTCACCATGGAGAAAGGCGGTTTAACATCTAACCGCTTCTATCTCCAGATCCATGCTAGCCGCCAACCCAAGCAACACCCGTATGGATGTCATCTTCACCACCGGTGAGAATATCTCCTCGAAGTCTATACCTTTCCTCCGACCAAACCCTTTCACCACAAGTCGGCCTTAAACCTCGTCAGTGAATTCTTCGCTGCTCAATCTTCTTTCCGAACACCCACTTGTTGCTCGAGCTTTCTTGCCCTTAGGCGGTTTCACCATATCATAGGTGTGGTTCTTATGCAAGGATTCCATCTCTTCTTGCATAGCTTTCAACCACTCCTCCTTATGCTCGTCGGCCAGGGCCTCGAGAATAATCTTCGGCTCTCCCCATCGGTTAGCATAATGTACTCATGCGGCGAGTACCTCTTGACGGTACCTCGTCACTAGATGACCTCCTCACCGTGGCTCAACAGTGGATCAAGTGGGGCCGCTCCCACAGTCCATCTTCCGAAGGAACTCCCTCGTTCTCTTCGCACCTTCTTTGTACTCCCCCGTCATCGAGCACCACGGGAGGAGTAATCGGATCCATGTCCTCTAGCTCACCCGAACCAGTCGGGTTCTTCTCTAGCTTACCAATGTCTTCGATACACCGATCTTCAAAGAAAACCACATCTCTCAAGCTCCCGACGAGCTTCTTCTCGGTCGATCCCATAACCTCATGTAACCGAATTTTTCATCACCGTACCCTAAGAACACACACCGCCCGATCTTCATATCGAGCTTGGACCTCTCGTCCTTTGGTACGTGAACGGGATGTCTGCATCCAAACACCCCGAGATGACCGTACGATGGATCCCGTCCATCCCACACCTTCTCGGTACTTCTCCATTCAACGGGGGCGATGGAGACCTCATTTATCAAATACACCGCCGGCGCATGTTGCTTCTCCCAACGTCTTGGGCAACTTCGCATGGGATAACATACATCCGATTCTCTCAACAATGGTGCGATTCATTCGCTCACTACACCCATTATCTTTGGGGGTCTTGGGAACCGTCTGTTCATGCCGTATACCCCTGGGACTTGCGGTACTCGTGAAAGTCGCCAATGTATTCACCACCATTGTCGGTGCGGATGCACTTCAATGGTCTACCCGTCTCTCTCTCGACCATAGCATGAAACAACTTAAACACACCAAAGACCTCGTCCTTGGATTTCAAAGCATAAACCCAAACCCTCCTAGATGCATCATCTATAAAAGTGACAAAATACAATGCCCCACCCAAGGTTTTTGTCCTCATAGGACCACAAACATCGAATAAACCAAATCTAATGCATGCACTTTATTAACATGAGAAGCGGTTTTAACGAATGAAACTCTATCTTTGTTTCCCGATAAACAATCAAGACAGTTTTTGAGAGGCATACCATCACGTCGGAAGGAGTCGCTTCCTTGCTAGTAGGTGGCCCTTTTTCACTCATGTGGCCTGGGACGCCCGTGCCACATGTCAATAGCCGAATCTTCCGCCGTGCGTTCAATCCACCATTGTACATACCGACACTTGCCTTGTACAGGTGCAACACTTCTTTCCTCTCTCTAGCCACGATCAATGAACCCTTGATGAGCTTCCATCGCCCATCAAGAAACCGGCTTTCATAGCCATCATCATCCAACCTTCCCTTCGACATCAAGTTGAGGCGAAGGTCTGGGATATGCCTCACATCCCTAAGAACCAATGTGCAGCCCACATTGGTCTTTACACAAATATCACCAACTCCCACGATCTTTGATATGCCAGAATTTCTCATCTTCACAAATCCATAGTCACCCGACTTGTAGCTTGTGAAGGAGTCCCCGTGTGTGAGTCGCATGAAAAGAAGCTCCCGAGTCTATCACCCATCGGTGCCACGACTCGTAGGCGTGAGACATACATCGTGATCTGTAGAAAGAATAACTACCATGTCGCCATCCGAAGGACCGCAGTGGGAATCGATTCATCTTCCTTCCTTTTTCCTTTCTTGTCGTTTTTCTTACCACGACATTCATGCTTGTAGTGGCCCTTCTTGCCACAGCCCAAAGATTCAACCTCTTTTACGTTACTCGACTTGCCTCTTGATTTATCTCGGGCCTTTCCGCCCTTCCCTCGTGTTCTTTCCTCTCCCCGTTCTGCGTCACAGAGCCTCTTCTTTGTGTAGACCCCTCGAGACTTCCTCCTTGTCTCCTCATTGAAGAGACAACCGGTTACTTTGTTCCATGGATATCTTTTCGTCTGGCGCGGAGTTACTTAGAGACACCACCAATGTCTCCAAACTGTCAGGCAATGAACTAAGCAATAGTAAAGCCTGCAATTCATCATCCAGGACCATCTTCATAGAGGTGAGTTGGTTCACTATATTGCTGACCTCATTCATATGCTCGGCCACAGAACCACCATCCTTGAACTTGAGATTTACAAGTCGCCTTATCAGAAATATCTTATTACCGGCTGTCTTCCTCTCATACAGATTTTGTAATTTTAGCCATAGAAGCTTACATACCGAGGTTTCAGTAGACACATGGTGGAACACAGAATCATCCAACCATTGTCGATAAACCCCACCGCCTTTCGGTCCATCTTCTTCCAATCATCATCGGTCATATCCTTGATTTTGCCGATATGCCTGAGATTGGAGAATATAGGTCCTTGCAATAAAGCAAGTCCTCCATCTTAGCCTTCCATATGGTCCAGTTAGAACCATTGAGGCTGATCATCCTTGAGCCACCTTCCATAATTCAAAACCGATCCTACCCGTTCAATGAACTTAGCTCTGATACCACTTTGTTGGGATGCCTTGCACAAAACCTTAGGATCTAGCCTCCCGAAACAAACCAGAATTATGGATAATAAAGCAATGAAATAAATCAAAGCATCTCTTTTTCTCCCTCTCTCTCACCTTTGATAGCCCTCTTGTATTTTTCTCATCAACACAATATATCCGTAGAAAAATCCTAGGGACCCCTTTATATAGTTTTAGGAAACTCCTTTCTGCATCCTAGTTGCGAAAGGACTTGCGCATCCTAGTTGCGAAAGGACTTGCGCATCCTAGTTGCGAAAGGACTTTGCGCATCCCAGTTGCGAAAGGACAACGGGTCAAAAAAAACCCATCACTCAGTTCATCCCAAAGAGGCTTGCGCTGGTCTCTAAAACAGCTAGCAAAAACAGTCGTGATGAAAATAGGATGGGGGAGGCTCACCTCATCGATCCTCATGGTAATGCTTTGTCTGGAAGCCCGGATGGTCCGAATCTGGATATGGCTTCTGGCCAGGATCCAAATTTTGTTGTCCACCACGTCTTCAGAAATCTGATTGGCAAATCCAAGCTTGGCAGCAACCGCAAACCTTTTCGCTTCTTGGATCATAGGCTCCTGGAGGATCAGAATCCCAATGTTGTGTCTCCTTATTAGACGCTTCAAGAACCGGGTAGTTTGAGCATTACCTACCCCTCACACATTCCACGATAGTAGGCTAATCATCAGTAACCCATCCCTTGTGCCCAGCCTTTCTCTGCAGACTGCTCAGCTGCTGACTTTTCTGTTTGCTGAAGCTCAATTTCTGTAGGTTCTTCCTTTTCTTGCGTGCCTTGGTGAGGTCTGATTCATCATCCTGGGATTCCATGCTCGAGCCTGAAGAGGTCGCCTTGGATATCCACCCATAGTTGTAAAGTCTCCTGGGCCTTCTTTTTTCCGGGTTTAACAATCATCGGGTCAGCTGGGACTGATGTCCCTGGAGCCTCAGTAACTCCTAGCTGATAGCTTGGATCTGCCTCTGCCTCTGCAGCTAAGTCTCTGTTGAGCATGTCAACAGGAGTTTCTGAAGGGAAAGACTGGCTAGTGAGGATGGGGGCCCTTAGGGAATGGTTCAGGCTCGTAGGGGGCATATTGGGCAGCTCAGTCGGACTGTTAATGGATCGGACTAAGACAGCTGACTGCTCAGTGAGCATTTCCTTCACCCTGGAAAGCCAATCTTCCCAGGCATGCAGCATGTCTGGCGTTGGACGGATCCACTGGAGGGGGGTAGAGGGATGATTCAGGTTCCCTTGAGGCTGCGTGTCCAATGTAGGGGTCCCCTGGGATTTGGCACTTGATGCTTGGATAGAGGCCTGGTTCAGTTGCTGCAGACAGGAGAGGATTGATGTTTGGATAGAGGTCATTTCGTCGACTATCTGGGGGGCTCTCTCCCCTGCTGCTAGGCTCGTGTCGTGGAGCTAAGGATGGGTTATGGCTGGCATCCTGGATAACCTTAGAAGGTGTCTGCTGCCTTCCAAAGGACCTAACAACCCATTGCTTAGTTCCACCTTTGGAAATGTTATTTGACGTTGCATTGCCATTGGAATCCGCAGCTTGCTGGTCACATGTATCAGGGAACATGAAAATCGGATAGGTCCTCCCTTTGACCAATAGATGAAATGTTTTAAACGATTCTTGCGATATTAGTGATACATTGCGATACAATATGCAATATGCAGAATTTTCTGAACTTCGTACAGGTTTTGTATCACTGGTGTGCGATACCGATAATATCGGCCGATGTTATCAATATTGCAAACATTGTGCCAAACTATGAAGTACCAAATAGAAAGAGACCTAGGCTCAGCCAGAGATTTATCATTGCCTGATTGTTGAATATAAATTTCTTTGAAGAGAGCCAACATTTGTAACAATGTGACAATTTCTTCATCTCTGAGATCTTATGCCTGAAAGTTGGTCCCTAGCCCTAGTAAAGGCGGATGGTTGATCTTAGGAATGCAGTTGATCAACAAACCTTTACCAAACAATGTTCCTGAATTGAATCTTGATTGACAAAACATGAATTACAAGAGCCAACTCCATTTAGCTGCGCAAGGCTACGACTGCTACTACTATTATTAAGATGAATAGTCTGTAGTTTCTTGGGTATTTCACATTGACTGCCTTGCTTTTATTTTTCTTTCTTTTATTAGAAATCATCATGTTGGTAACCGGCATGTGGTTTTTCTTTACCATTCTATTATCAGACACCTGCTGAAGATGTTAAACCAATGTACAATATGCAAAGCTGGAAGAGGATTATGGGCTTGCAAGCAATGCAATGAAAGTCTACGAGCAAGCTACGAAGGATGTCCCTGAAAATGAAAAACTGAAGATGTATGAAATTTACATAGCTCGTGCAACTGAAATTTTTGATGTCCCAAGTACGAGGGAAATATATGAGGTTTGTTCTTTTTCCCTTATCCGTTGATACTTATCTAGTAAAGTATTTCAGTTTGAGAGGTGATATTGACATAGATATGAAGTTGGGAAACCCCTGAGGTCTCTTGGTATATATTTGTTTGGTTGATTTCTTGATTATGTGCATGTTAAACATTTCCATGTGCTATGAATGCTTGTTTTTCCTTTTACTGGATGAAAAAAATACAAATTAGAATGAAAAAGAATAAAGATGCCCCAAAGAAGAGGGAAAGATTTCCAAAGACAGGTGTGGTCCTCCATAACCCTCTGTAGCTGGAGTATCTTCTATTCCTAATACAAAGGCAGCGCTTTGTTGCATAAACAATCTTCCTTTTATGTGTTGCTGACAAGCACATTCAACTCTCTTACTTCTCTATGCTTGTGAATGCATTTTGCAGCAAGCCATCGAATCTGGTCTCCCGGATAAGGATGCAAAATCTATGTGTATGAAGTATGCTGAGGTAGAAACGAGCTTGGGAGAGTGCTCATCGTATATATGCATATGCATCACATTTTGTGGATCCACGGTTTGACTCTAATTTCTGGAACAAATTGCTTGAATTCGAAGTGCAACATGGGAATGAAGATACCTTCCGAGAGATGCTTCGTATAAAGCACAGTATCTTAGCTGGCAATAGCCAGGTTGGTATATTTGATTTTTTGATCTTGTTAATGAGAAGGCTACTTGTGGTAGGCTGATCCTCTTGCTACATATGCCAACATGGAACATGTGTATGTGATCATGGCCTCTCATTCAGCAGGCCTCCCCATCTATCTTCTGTTGCCCAGATGTATGTTGGTTTGGTCATAAAGCTAGGTCAAGGGCATGATAATAATATATTTGGGAGAAGCACCCATAAACCACATTGAGCTTACGCATCTTGACCACCTGACAATGAACTGGCCTGATTCTCAGGCCACAACAACACATTCATGGACGACTCCGGTCTAGCGAATGGCCTGGATCTTGCAGATGTGTGCCACATTGGCAGGTGTGTGAGGCTGTGAGCGGTATGAGGATCCTAGTCCGGTGAGTAGCCTAAGCAGCTCTCTTGAATTGTTTGTGTAACAGAACTCAATATTTGGTATTCATGTCGTTTCCTTTCTCATTTTCTTCCACTCGCAGATGCATATCATTCTTTCTGAATATTTGATGCAAAAGGATCAGAAGTCGAACCTCAAGGAAACGGTAGACACATTAAAGAGTCATTTGGGTGCCCTTGAGAGAATAAAGAGGCCAAGGCTGCAATAATATAGACTTTTGCAAATTGATTAGAAACATGAAAGTTGGGACTCTTTGTTTAATTTGCTTGTTGATGTAATCAGCAACCCTAATCTCTGAATCATCACTGTACATGTCATATTCTTGATTCTGTACATCTAATGGGTCACGGGATCTCACTCTAAAGATTTTTCCAAAGAAGTTTTGTAGCTCTGGTGGCATATTTCAACGTCTGCTACTTCAATTAGTGTATGGATTCTACTCCATTAAGTCATTTTTTATTAGATTTTCTTTTCCTTTTTCTTTTTCCTTTTTTCTGATAAGCAATGGTGAATTATTAAGAGAAAGCTAGATGCCTTATCTATTAAGCTAATGTATAAGAGCATAGAACCAAAAAATGTTATCATATTGGTCAATATGCCCGTATCATATTGTATCATTATCGGCTTGATACGATACGAAAATGGTAGTATAAAAAGTTAAAACAGGGTTGTTTTGTCCCCCCCCTCCCCTTTTTTTTAATCTCTCCTCCTCTTCTCCTTTGGTTGAAACCATTTTAATATAACATGGTAGAGGGATTTTTGGAGCCATTCACTGCTGTTTGGAGGACCAAAATAGTGATTTTTAGTGGATTTGGAGGATCGAAAGGGGTTGGGGCCAGTTTTGAAAAGATTAAAAAAGGTAAAAGGATCCCTTGTCTTTTTGTATTTTTTTGGCATCTATACCTGATTTTTTATAAATCAATTTTTTTCTCTTTTGAATCCGAGAAAAAATCTTGGTTGGGGAGGCATTTCCGATCAGCTCTACAACAGATCTACAGCAGAAACAACAATTTTTTAGTGGTATTTGATCCCATCGACAGGCTCTCAATGAGACTCGATCCAATTGAAGGTCCATTTGATCCAATCGAAAAATGACTCTAGCAACTAAACAAATAAATTCCTGAATTTTCTTGATGGGATTAACACATTGTTTGATTCCATCGAAGGCCTTTCGATCACTAACCATTTTATAGCAGTTGAAATACATTTTCTTATAAAAGAGCATTCGGTTCTTGGACATTTTGAATTTATCGGTGTGAATAGAGACTAGGTGTTTTCTCACTCATACCACATTCTAGATCTCTATCCAAAGAGTTTAACGCCAATATTCTTATGATCCTTCACTCTAATGAGCATTTCATACTGCTATTTGAATATATTAATGAACTCTCATATTTCTAGAGATTAGATACTATGCTTATAGTCAAATTCTTATTTAAACACTTAGAAGATATTTCTAAGCGAATACCCTAGGATTACAACATTTCCATGAGTTGTAGGAGATTTACCCAACCTCCATTGTTTTGGTCACCTCATTGGCACATGCAAGGCAAACGACCATAGGAGCTGAAGCATTGGCAAGTATCGACATCAACAATTGAGGGAGCATTTAAGGACCAAATTCAAGCACGGGAGAGCTTTAAATAAGTGATTCAAGATCGGCATATTAAATGGCTCAATTTGACAACTACGTGTCAATTAGTGTATCCATACTCTCATTCCTTGTGTAGGATTGAGGGTAAGACTTTGTATCCAAAACTCAATAGGTTCTTGTGTAGGGCCTAATTCACCGGATATGAGTGTGTATGTGTTGGTCTCTGTGGGAGCCTCCGACGGGATTAAACGAGGTCCTTGGACTAGGACCGAGCTTATTATCTAGCTAATAGAAAGCCAACTAAAGTCTCTTACGAGAGCCTTCAGTGGGAGTGTACGCTTGGTAAGGTCTTGTGTAGGACATAGGTGTGTACATAGTAAGTCCTTGCATAGGCCATTGACACGGGCGAGTACGTGCTAGGTCCTTGTGTAGGGCTGTAAAGGTTAGATGTGAACCTGAATTAAAACATTCGATAGTGAAATCTGATACACTAATTGGTTGAGTGTGTCTACCGGGAGTGGAGTAGGAAAACCGAACCACTATACATGCTTATATTTGTGATTGTCTGTTGAGTACTTGTTTAATTATGCTTATGTGATTGATTAGTGAATTATATGTATGTATGATTAGATGAATGATATGAGTTAAAAGGTAGTACATTTAACACACATGTACACTATCATGTTTATAAACTAGTAGCTTGGATGACATATCATTTGTAATTTATATGATTGGATTCTTTATTAGCTTGGAAGCCTTAGAGTTAATTGCTTTATTTAGCTTTAATTCAAAATTAATTTAAATAAATAATTGTGTGTTAAAAGACATAAATTTTATTTAGTCTTAATCAACCCCCCTCTATGACATAGCTATTCATTCCATAGCTTCGCCAAGCTTCCATGCACTTTGCACGTTCCGTGGTAGACTATCTTAATTCCACCACGCAATTTCAACGAGTTCTCTAACTGGGGAATATGATACACACACACACACACACACGCACACACCAAGTTATTACATTTTACATATTCTGAGTTTGGATGACTAATCTGATGATCAGACAATTCCAAGATTGGTCCTAAGCGTACCTAATGTTCCCCGATATCATCATTGATGTTTCTAAGTATCCCCATGCTAACATGGACGGACCCTAACCGTTCCTTTTAGAGTTGGGTGGTTATACCATGTAGGTTAGTGTCAAATCATCCCGCAGGAAGCCGCGGGCTTGACGAGCGGTGGATCTTGTGATCCATAGATTTAAATCTACGATGGTTGGTTAGGTCTGTTTATCAATGAATTTAGAATCCTAATGATAGGTTATCTGACGAAATGATGGTCCGTCTTGAAAGAATAACGGATGGATGGCCTAATATATGGATGGGAATTGTTTTTAACGGTTGGATTTAGGCTAGAATGAACGTGAAAGTTCACTTAGGCTAGGCTTGCATTTATACTAATTAGCTTACACAATAACACTTGAGTACTAGAAAGTACGGGGTGTTACATCCCGCCTCTTTAAGATAGATCAATTTCAACTCCACACATTTTAAGCATTTTTTTTTTTAAAATTATAGTTTTACTCATTTCTTTTTTTAAATTTTATCCATTTGACAAGTTATTATAAAATTCCTAAATAAATTAATAAAACTCTTTTAAGAGAGACTGTACAGGTGTATGGGTGGAAAAGAGTGTCTAACCCTTTCATTTTTCGTAACTGTAACCCTTACCCAACATCTACAGTGCAGATCAATACAAGAGTCATTTTAATTGAGGGTTCCTTAGACCTATCATACATTCGACATTTTTACAGATTCCGGGCGACTGTAGATTTTTATGACACCCCGAAAATCAGCAATCGAGTACAAAGACCTCGATCTCGAGTTCTTGGATGTGAACCAAATGAAACCGCACATGTAATCTCGTTCAGATTCACATTCATTTCACACACGAATAATCAAAGTAACACAATTCAACTTAGCGGATCAAAAGCGAGGTAGAGATAACAAAAATCTGTAAATGCAGGGCTAACAATCAAAAACAACTTCAATAGTGGTGAACGGGCTCCAACATATACATGCACGAAACTAAAATAAAAGCAAAGTCTTCTAGCTTCGCTCGACGCTCCTAAGACATCACTGTGAAATTGCAAGTCAACCCAAGCCTACCCACCAGAGGCCTCGATAACATTCGCAATAACAACTGGTTGATGTTTTAAAACATGTCCCAGGTGGGAGCGAGTAGCTAACTCAATGGTTCCATTAGTTCTAAGTTACACATGTTATCAACCCAATCAGCACAGACAATGATAAAACAAGAAATCAATAACTCCCTAAATACCCTTATTAAATGCAAATATGAGGTTATGACATGATGCATGCCCTTTCAAACCAACACTCCTTTCATAAGCGACTTCAACGCCTATTTTGCATATGTCAAAACTTCCTTATTAGCGACACCACCACCCAATCACAAAATCATATCTAATGCAATGTGGTGAATGCGTATATTAGCCGAGTAGTTATTAAGACATTTATCCAGCATGATGGGGAAGTTAGGATACCCTCATTTTATCGTGGTCTTAATCGAATCACAAGGCTCGGGGCATCCTAAGCGGCCCCCTACTTACGTCCTTTGATCCGTTTCTGGGCTCATAACCCGAGCAACAACTCCCTAGCCAATGAGGGACTAACAATGGCTCGATCGATCACGAAGGATCCGGATGACATAGCCCGGACGCACAGGGTTAGGCACCCCATCGACATGTAGATGGCACCCACAATTGATACAAGAGTCATCATCCAAACACAATTGTGGGGCGGTCGCGATATCATTCCAGTTTGATGTAATAGGCTCATAGCTTTCTTGATTGCTCATTAGTCACTACGGGGAGACTCGTCACCCCAACGTAGGCCGACAACTTGGACACGGTGTCTCATACCACCATGCCTGACCCATAAGTCTAGTGGATCATACCGCTAATGGTTATAAGTATACTCATTTAGTGGGAATGTGGTATCCTAGATTATAATTATCGTTGTTATACATGGTAAACATACGTGGTCAGTCAATTCTTAGGCTAATTTGATCGGCTTGAGAAACTCCGACTCGACCGACATTGGGTGCGAGTAACCCGTGTAGCCCAGCTACTATCAGTCATCCATGTTCAACCTAGGTCGATTGAAAAAGCCTGAGGTGACCGCCCTAACTCGGGCCACCCCATTAGTTTGGGTGGTTAGCCAACTGACCCAACATCGAAGAAATCATAAGTATCGTTATAGAATAAACACTACGTTACACAATCATAACAGGCATTTCATCAAACATGTGAGCATCCATAGGGTAATACGTTGACTAAAGCATTAAATCAAACATGTGAGCATGCATAAAGTAATATAATCACTTAAGGATTAAATCAAGCATGTGAGCATCGACAAAGTAATACATTCCACCACTTAGACATTTCATCAAACATGTGAGCATCCATATCCAAATAATAGCATAGATTATAGCTAAATCAAATGTGAACATATTAGCATGCACAAATTCATTTGCAAGCAATTAATAGTTAACTAAGACTCTCAAGGGTCAATAAAAGATAACACAGAGATAATGGTCCATACCTTGTGACGATTCGCTCGATTCACAACACTCATAAGGTTAGGGTTTTAGAGAAAATCGTTGAAATACCTAAACAAGCATACAAGCTTGTGAGATTGAGGACAAACACCTATTGAAATCCTAAACTACGAGTGAGATTCAACACTTATCTCCAATCGTTACCGGAAAAGCTCCGACGATGGCTCTTGTTGCGACGAGGTGGCTATAGAGGGGACGAGAGGGTAGAGGTGTACCAATCCTCACGCCCCAAGTTCTCTCTCTCTCTCTCTCTCTCCAATCCTCACACCCAAAGTTTTTTCTCTCTCTCTCTCTCTCTCTCTCTCTCTCTCTCTCTCTTCTCCTTTCTCTTTTCTATCTCTCTCCCTCTTTTTTCTCTTCTTTTAGGGTAAAATCGGATGTGGCTAAGGAATGCCCGCCAAATCCTTATTTATAGCACCGGATTTGGTGCAAATGGCCCTAAGGGAGGTTTTTACTATACTAGCCATAGGAGAGGGTGTTTCCAACCTTTGGGGGCTACTATGGGGCGTAGGAGTCGACACCCATCGTAGGATAATTGGCCCTGGTGATGATCTACACATGGACACGATCGATCCACCATTTGGATGCGTCAATCGATGTGTATGATCAGAAGTCAGTTCGACGCTCACCAACCATTGATCGGGCCCGCTACTATTCGGATTTGTGTAGGACATTACTTTAGGTTATTACCCTAAATTTGGTAGCGATTTAATGGTCTGAAAGCCACAACTTGGGCGAAAATTGGGCGCAGACAATTAACTTAAAGTTATTGATTAATTTCAAGAATATTCACACATCTCATACATTAATCTTACGAGTCCAAGTTAAGCGATTCGAGACGCAATCTCAGCTCGATGTCCCGCGATGGACGTAAAGCCCGCTAAGACGAACATCTTTCTACAGTATCGGGTTTGGTGGCATACTAACTAGCAATCCAAAGCTTATTCCAAAAAATCAGGGCATTTTTAGAATAAATTGAATAGCGAGATTTCTGGTGCATGAAAATTAGAGCTTGGATTAGCTAAGTTCATAGCGTGACCTATTCATAATTAGCGTAAATGATGATTCGACTCTAATCACCCTAATCAAACACTCTAATTTAACTATGCTAGAAACTACCTGAATTAGTAAAATTTACTAAAAATATAAATTCTAATTTAATCATATGGGATGATTCTTAGCATAATTAAAAGCATTTCCTAATATGACACCGGATACAAAAACTCCAAGATGAAAAAGATATGTGCGGTCCATCGACAACATGAAGTTGCAGAAACTTTCAATTTCAATAGGTTTATTACTTGTAATGTTTTTGGTATTCTTAGTTACTAGATTATTTTTAATTTTTTAATTTTTTTTTTTATGATAGTTTATCATTAATTATAATTTTGCCACACCAAATTTTATTACATTTTGAGTTATAAAATTCTGGAAGTACCGGTTGCCTGAAATCAACGATTTTCAGTACATTTTTTAAAAAGTCATAAATTTAACTTTTTTTTAGTTTTATTTATATTTATATTTATTTTTATAAAACTAGACTCATCAAGCTTCAATCTTGCTTTTGAATCACCTCAATCAGAGTTTTATATATATATATATATATATATATATATATATATATATATATATATATATTTCTGAAGGCAGTACACTGAAATTGTTAAAACCTCAACATGTAGAATATTGTTGAACATGGGGTGATAGTTGCACCGTCGATTTCTATCCACATCACTGTCGGGGTCTATCCAGAAATTCTATTTTTTACGATGACACTGTTGGAGTCGATCCACACTCTGTTAAATTCGACCTTCCACTCTTTTGGGTGATTTTGGTGGACCTCATATCACTCCTTTTAGTCTCAAATACATGTGAATATGTACACGAAAATGCACTCAAATCGAGAAATCAAAGGTATCGCCCAAGAACGTCCAACTCCTAATTTGACAAAAATCCGAAACGTTGTAATTTTGAAACTACAATTTGGCTAATGGTGACTTCAAAATATCCTAACACACTAGAGGTGCCATTTTAGTTTCCTTGGAAGCTATTGCACTGCTAAAGAGGTAAAATCAAATCAAACTAATCACCCATACTTGAGCATCATCCCAAAAGTGACACGGCACACAAACTTCCATTCCTTTTGTCCTCATTACAAGACGGGACGATAAAAAAATCTACGAAGCGACACACACACACCAAATCCGCACCATATTTTCATTGGGAGGCCTCGCCACCACTCATCAAGTGGGTCCCAACAAAGGCATGCACAGGCGTGAAATGATATTTTACTACAAATAAAAAACTTATACCAGAAGGGCTAAGCCCCATCACACCTGGCTCATGTGAGGCAGGTCCAAGCCATGGTTTTAAGGTTCGGATGAGTCACGTGTCTGATGCGACTCGTCGGAGTCAACTTGGACTCTCTGTAGGTAGAGTTGTACATGAGTCGAGCTTTGCACAACTCGACTCGGCTCAGCTACTAGTTGACCCTAGCCTGAACTCGGCTTAGCTCGATACTCGACTGGCGAACTCAGCTCAATTCGGTTAGCAGCTCAGGCCAGTTCGAGCTTATGCGGCATTTTCTCAAACACATGAAGTGCACCTTCAATTTCTTATAGTTTGGAAAAATAGCAGCAACAATGTACATGTTTTTCATCAAACGATCAGTAGGCAACATCAAAATCAAGATCTAAGGGTAATTTTATCATGTAATGTTTGTTAGTGATTTTTTTCATAGCCACACCTTCCTCGCCACTGACCGATCCCACGGAGAATGTATCCACCCGAAACAATACTTCGTTGATTAATTTCATCAAATGCTTGGTGAGCAACATCAATATCAAAATAACAGAGTCACCAAACTAGTTCGATTTGAGTCGAGGTTCGATCCGAGTCGATTCGAGCTCGGCCAAGATCGAACTAGGCTTGAAAATTTTTCGAGCTCCAAAAATCAGCTCGACTCGGCTCGAAATCAGTTTCGAACCGAGTTGAATTGAGCTTTTTTGAGTCGAGCCGAGCGAGTTAACCGAGCTAACTCAGTTCGTATTTAGCTCTATCTGCAGGACCCTGATCCAATTCGACACAACGAGTCACTTGAACGAGTCATCCTCAACTCGGCCGAGTCTTTCCGTTTCTCCCTTGACTCAGTTAAGCTGCATGAGACTCTAAATTTAGAAAAGTTAGACTGAGTCACCGAGCCCTAGCGCAAACAGAATTAGGGCCTATTTGAGAGCGTGGATTTGGAACCCCCTGGATTCGGAACCCCAGGACTGGAAACCCCCTCGATTGGTAATCCTCCCAGTGTGTTTGGCACCCTAGAGTGTGAATCAACTTAATTCAAAAATACCTATGCATGGTATATTTACAAGGGTTTGAATTTAATTACTAAATCAACTTTAATATCCCTAATTAGTTAGATATATAATTTTTGACACTGGTTGTGATAAGCCCGCTGAAACATATGCTTTGCCTGAAAATGATGAAATTATAAGTCTCGGATGGACTGCAAGCACAAGATCATGTCTGAGTGACTAACCAACGATTTTTAATCGTTGCTTAATATGGACAATGTTTGGACGGTGCTGATTTACATAGACAATGTTTGGACGGTGCTGATCATCATTAGTGGGCTATGTGCTCAATAGAATGATAGTGTACAGTGACACACATGTTACACCTGCAACTATTGAAATGATTTTAGGTGTAATCCAAGCTCTCACCGTGGATTACAAGCCCCTCAGAGAGGGGATTAGAAACCCCATGGATTTGAAACCCCCGGTTACTTTATGCTGCCAAACAACCAAGGGGATTTGAAACCCCTCCAATCCACTCTTATCCATGGTGACAAACGTTTGATAGCTCCAACTAGTTGTGAATGATTTTGAGAAGCATTGGGTTCAACGGACCTTTAATCTAACCCTGTGGCTAACAAAACCCTTGAAATGAACTCAACTAGTTATTAGTTGAGAACTCCAACCGAGTTAACTCGGTCGTGACTCACTAGAAACTTATGATGACCTCCTATAGGTGCTGTTTGCAACTGATATCCTTGAAGGACACTTTCCTTCAACCAATTTCACAACATGGATATCGAGGAATGAGTTGAAGTACGACATCTCTCTCATGGGACTCATGGGAAAAGAAGAACGTCAAGCTTCTTGATCTTTATGTCCCTCTATGGGATGGGACTTAATTGGCATTTAATCTTTGAGTTCAATTCTTCATTGTTGGGATTTTATTCCGTAACCTGTGCACTAGGGAGGAGTAAGTGGACCGGTCTACGGCTGTTTAAACCCACTCCATGAGCTTAGCTGCCTGGGTCCATGTGGGGCCTATCTTAATAGATGCGCATTTGGGCCCTAGCCAAGACCAGAAGTTTCAAGTAGATTCATTTAGATCATCATATCATCGCCTTCATGCAGATCCACACCATCAAGAGCCAATTCGTTACTGGGCCTTTGAATTCTCTCCTACCATGGATTGGGTTTGGCTCCAATCGCAGCCCAGCCTACTTTTAATTCGGGATGTTACAGTTGGTACCATGTCCCTCATCTAACCAAATGCGTTAAGTTTACGTAGACCTTCCAATGCAACTACTTGCATTTGGACATCTGTCCAATCTATATAATCAGTCTGGACCGTCCATTTGAACAGACCAAATCCTCATAGGCTGCCTTGAAAAATTCATACTGATTGAATGATCAAGTTGCCATCCATTTAATGGGATGCACAACTGATGGACAAGATCATCTGCAAAAGATAGGTCCAGTCACTATATTTAACACCAAAGAGTAGAGTGCACATAACTGATGGTCCAGATGGATGATTTTGGGCTCCAATTAGTCCCCATCATGCAGCTAGGGCTGTAAACAGCTGGGCTTGGGTTGGACTCAGCCTGGATAATTGAATTCGTCTGGCTCGGCCTACGTTCTAGGTCATAATCAGAAATCTGATTTGCTTCACCCGGACCTGACCCATTGTCCTTCTTACATGCAAGTAGGTGTATCAGACGGAGTCATACACTTAGCCGACTGGAACAATTATCATTATCTGGTAAGGCAAAAGGCCATTAAAAAATGTCGTGTGCCTTAGTTATGGTTTGATCCTTTTTCATCAAAGAATGGGCAACAAAGAATCTCCATGAAAGTTCGTACATGATCTACATAGATGAATGAAGGCTAGAAATGACATCAACAAACTAGAAGATCTATATATAGATATCGCAAGGATTGTTTTATTCTTTCTTAAAATGCACTGGATCAGCATGATTTCTGATCTCCATGGTGACCGAGAGTGAGAGGTAGCATACCTGATGAACAGGTTGGATCTCATGAAAGTTCCACCCACCTTGATGTTTATGAGACATCAACTCCATTAGTAGCACCAGCTCATGTTTAGGATGTAAGCCTAAAAATCAGGCAGATTTAGAAGTCAAGTGGGCAAACGAGTACATCCATTTATGGGTTTATGGTCCACTTGTCTTGCCTAAAGGGAAATCATGGTTTAGATGATCACGCCGGTGCCACATGTATTGTATTTAAAATAAACGTGTATTTATCACACTCCGCACTAAATTCAAACTTTAATACTAGCAACAAAATTATCTCTCATCCCTTTCATCAAGACACCGCTTAAAATGCTTGTTCAAACATTAGAACTATCAGTAAATCACACGAGTTTAAAAAACCAATGACAAAGCTTAATTGTTCTCAAATCAGAAGAATCGTAAGACAACTACTTTGGCTTGTGGATGATCTTTGGCGGGTGCTCATGAGCTTTGGCACTCTTTTTCTACACCATCGGTGCTCAAAATAACCACTTTGGTTTGCGGGAGGGCTTCTTGACAAAGTTGTTTCCTGATCTTTGGTGCACTTAATCTGTACCACGGGTGCTCAGAACAATCACCAACAACACTTATCTTCCATTTGCCCTCTCCAACGTATCTCTTAAAATATGGTTCAATCGCCATCAACTCAAGTTTAACAGCGTTGTTAAGTACATAGACTGCAAACTCCTGTTTTGTAGAACCACCAAATCCGCTTAGCCTGACTTCCTTGAGTTTTGACTGTGGGGGCATTTTGAAGGCCTCCTTACTTCTTTTGAATCACCAACAGCTCGAAAGGGGGTGTGAAACTGCAATTCAGAGAGAAGTTTCAATCACATATAACGTGGGCAAGCTCGCATACAAAGAGAAGTGTTCTTTCTTTTCTTTTATTTTCTTTTTAATAATTGAACCCAAAAAAATGTGGATACGACTTACATGACGATGAATCAAACCCAGTGATGTCATACCAAAGTATCCCATATCGGTATCAGTTGGCGTAACGGTGCCCTCCGATACCGATACGGATACGGGGGCGTAATGGCTCGTAACGGTGCAAAATTTTTTTTTACCAAAAAATATTTAAAAATATGGATTAAATCCGGAATATTCTAAGCATTCCAAATATGCATTCATTTATAAATTGGAACATGTTTATGGTGGTGTAACGGTCCACTCTTTGGTGAGAAATTGTATCGGACTGTCTGATGAATTTATGAACCAGATAACCTGAATTTGACTACAAAATTCATATATTTAATTTTCTAACTATCTACTATCAATGATAGATATATTAGAATGAATGTAATATGAAAATATCTAAAGGAGATCTTCATGTAAACTTGTAGGCAGAATCATCACTAATTGCTTGAGATCTGTATATGTTGGTAAGTCTCCTAGAAAAAATTGCATTTGAGACACCAAGATAAGATAAGTAACATGATGTGAGCTTGGTCAGTTGGTAAATGGGCTAGGGTGGGTTGACTAGCCTGAGTCAGATCCCTTTCGGCCGGGTTGGGGCTGACCCTAAAAACCCGTCAATTGGACTTGGGATTGAGTTCTATTCCCAAAAATAAGTGTGTTGGACCTAGTGTTCCTAATATCGATACTATCGGTCAATATCGCTGCTCGGTGAGACGAAACCCATCCGATACCCTCGGAAATTAAGAAAAAAAACAAAATTCTTTTTATATCGCACAATATTGCACGGTTTTTTTGTGAAATCGCCGATATTAGCGATACTATCATGTTGTATCCGTAGATTTACCGGAAAGTCGGGGGAAAAAAAAAAACAGAGAAAATCTTTTATAAGAGGGGATTTTGGTACCTATGAAAGAAGATTGTGTGATTGGAACCGTGGGGCCACTCGATCGCCACTCGATCGAGAGGTCTGCCAAAACTCGAAGGGATTTGGGAGATTTTTTTAGAAAAGTTTTAGAATTTCAGGGTTCCGGGATGACTGGATCCTTATCCCTGTTGCGAGAATGGCTTTGGAAGCCCTTTTTGAGGACGCCATCTTCTTCAAGAAGCTGGGAACGAGCAGGAGCAATAGTTTTGAGTGGCGGAAGTGGATTAGCTGGTGTACCACACACCAGCTATATAGCTGTTGTATTGACGTTAGCAAGTTCTGTGGGTTGCATTATGAGGTATACGTTGTATCCAAACCGCCCATCTATTTGGCGAGCTCGTCGTAAGTCTTGATCTAAAAAATAAGACAGATCTAAAGAACAAGTGGACCACACTGAAAAAAGTAGTGGGAGATTGAACGTCTACCATCGAAACCCTTTCGAGCGTCACAGAAGTTTTGGATATATAACATATCATCGAAGGTGGGCCCTACTGTAAAAGTAACATCGGCTATGCAGTTACACGCCTAACACCTAATCCATGCCCCTCAAGTTAAGGGAAAAGTGGATTCATTGCCGCTTGCTGCACCAAAAACGGTGGGGCCTACATAAATGTATGTAATGTATATCCATTTTGTCCATCCATTTTGAGAGATTAGTTTAGGTCATAAGACAAATAATGGGTCAAATCCAAAGCTCAAGTGGAGCCCACCACACAAAACAATGGGGATTGAACTCCTACCATTGAAAACTTTGTGAGGGCCACAAAATTTTTCGATCAAGCTGATATTTGTGTTTTACCTTGGCAAATATTTGTATGAACTTATGAACAGGTTGGATCTAAAATAAACATTATGGTGGACCCCATAAAAGTGGTTTCAAGTTTCAACGGTGGGTGTCATTGCCCCCATTGTTATTTATGGTAGGGTCCAATTGAGCTTTGGATCAGCTTAATTTTTTGGCTCAAGACCTAAAATGATCTCTCCAAATGGATGGACAGTGTGGATACAAAACATACATAATGCCAAGGGCCGTGCTGACGGTCCCACGCACATGTTGGTTTCAAAGCAAGAAGGTTTCAATGGTACAAGTTGGGGTCAACGCACATGTTGGGGTCCACTTGTGTTTTCATGCATGTTTTGATACATTTATAAATGTTATATATTATATTTGAATATAATTGACTTAGTCCAATTAGATAGCACATAGCTTATGACTCTATAAGAAGGAAACTTATTGTCTCTACTTTTTTTTTTTTTAAAATGTTATGATTTAAAAGTGTGTATTAAAGTCTTTTTTAACCATCCCTGAAGTTTCATTGGAAAATTCAAAATACCACTGACATCTACAATGACATGATGAACATTTGAATTGCCTGATTTTTCGACCACATAAATTTTTAGAAAGCTACATCAATCATGCATAGGTGCAACATGCCTTTTGTGTTTGTTTGCAAACGATTACAATAATCCCAAATCATGTGCGTGTGATCATGTAGATGCTAGATGATAAAAAATCAGATCATAGTAATAAATGAACCTTTTTTGCACGTATCATGCAATGAGACAACACTACCAAAAAGAAAAGTCACATCGAACCCCTTAGCTATTGAACTGATCGAGGTGCTCATGTGTGTTTATGTATATGTGAAAGTTCACATGCAGCCCCATCTTTCCCACCAATTGTGTCACGTGTGTTGGACATCTGACCCATGCAAAAGGTCAAACACAGATCACCTGATGAGAAAATAACGTTGGGCAACTCACTAGGCAGGCCACACCGGAAAAATCAATGAAAACCAATGATTTGACTCAATGTACAGGTTTGACAAAGTTCCCATTGACATTTCCATTGAGTTACTTTTCAAAAAGCATAAATAAAAATGTAACAATGGAAATGTCAATGGGAACTTCAAAAACTCCCATATTTCTACTTGAAAATCTCTGTTTTCTCGTGGAAAATTGTTAATGCAACAATCCCTTTGGCCACTATTTAAATATATGGGACTGTTTAGCACCACAGTCGTACATTTGGCCATTGAGTTAAAAATCCACCCATCAGGCAAGTCACCGCGTATGAGAACAACAGGCAGTTCAATATGGCCATTGAGTTATGTCCCATTTGGTTAACAGATGGTCGATTAAAAAAGCACAACTGTCTATATTCAACTAATCTAGGACCTCTTTTATATTCATGGATCTAGGACCTCACAACCTAAAATGATTTTTGATAATGATCCATCCACAGTGGTATAGTTCAGACCAACGGTATGGATTAGTCACCATTTGATATAAAGTAAGGTCTAAGCAAGCAAAAGGATCATGTGCCCAATGACCAAACAGTCCTCACATTAACAACAAAGCATAAGAATGAATGATCCCTGTGATAGGTAAATCACAAAGATAAGTAGCAACCTAACACAAAATCCAGCAGCAACATACTCCACCTATAGCAAAAACGACAACAAAAGAAAAGCAAAATGCAGGTTATAAAAAAGAAAGATTCAAAAATCCCATCTTCAAAAGATTGCTCCTGCAGGGGCAGGCGGCATAGTGCTATCACAGCAGCATATGATGACAACATTGAAGCATAAAGTAGTAGATGACCATCATTATCTCCCCCAAATGACTCATAGAAGGGGAAAAAAAAAAGAATCATAGATTCAGCAGAAAACTGCTACTCAGCAGAACAAAATATTTATTAACTTCAAGACCAAACAGACCCTAAGAGCTCCACCAGACCTTTTTTATCTAGAAAAAGATATCCCCCCATCAATTCTTGGGGAAGTAACACCACGAAAATTCTAAGTGATGTCTAGCAGCTACTAAATTTCAAGTTTTCAATTCAATACAGGCTTAGAACAAGGCAATGAGCCTGGAAGAATGAATATCATGTCAGAACAATGAGATATGCACTAGGTCAAAAAAAAAAAGAAAAAAGGCTGAAAGCCTGCCACCATAATGCATTAGAAAACAGTTGCACACAATGTTAGCCAACAATTGGACACTACCAAAATGGTTGTGTGATAGTGTTCCCCAGTGGAGGTCAACAGAAAACATCTTAGGAATTAAGGAACCATACATAACTGAATGTCTAATAGCTTCCATGTACAAGCATGTATGAGAGTAAGATTGCCATGTGGATACACTGGATGCCAACCCAACCTGCCCTGAATATATAGCTCTCAATTTATTGAGAAAACTAACAAAATGGCTTTCCACATGGAAATACAGAGTCAACAACAGCAGATTCAACAATGCCAACAGTCAAGCAGCTAAAAGGTAGCAACAAAGTGACATGCACATGCCAAAATGTCAAAGCCAAGAGACCTAGATATTCAAAGATAAATGACCATTTGATATAAAGTAAGGTCTAAACAAGAAGAAAAAGAGAAAAAGAGAAAAAAAAGAAAAGAAAAAGAAAAGAAGATCTAACAACTGATATGGACAATATTTGTCTGTTTACAAGGTGAGAGTATTTGGCCTACTATTTTTATGGTTTTATGAGAAATGGATGGATCCTCGAGCTCTTGTTGGAATACTAATAAACATGTCTAGGCAACAAAATAAAACTAATGGTTTTCTCTACTGCTCTGTCTAAAGCTGTAACTTCACATTGCGATCGTTCGCTACCTTAAGTCAAGAGTGTAGCTATTAAAGGGCTATCACTCAGCTGCTTCTCATATTATAATGCATTACTGCCTAATGGTTTTCTCTACTGCTCTTTGTCTAAAGTTGTAACTTCGCTTTGTGATCATTTGCTACCTCAAGTCAAGTTTATAGCTACCAAGGGCTATCGCTCAGCTGCTTCTCATATTATAACGCATTATTGCCTGAAGGGAAGCAGCAACATTGTCGACCTAGTTGCGGTTGCTAGATTGAGATGTTCAAGGTGTGGGGACATTGACAGTATTGTAAGAATTTATTTATTTTTATTCAGGAGAACTTTTGTAAGCTAAACAGGTGGCAGACAGCACAGAATAAAACAGAAGTTGTTTTCGTTTTATCTGAGATACACCTTTCTATTGGGAAAAATGATAGTAATAGATAGCAGCGGTGTTTGTGTCACAGTAGTAATAGATAGCATATTCAATGAAGGGAAAATACCCAATCCACCTACATATATTTGGCACATGTATTGATAATCTGAGCCATTCATTCATCTTAAGGTCCACCAATCGACCATTTACCAATCATCATCCTGATCAGATAATCCTAGCCACTAACTACAGTTTAGTGATTTTATACACTACTTTTTCACATGGTTAGAATTGTGTGGTCAGTGTAATTTTCAGCCTATGATCCATTCCCGTTTGTCCTCAATAAACTAACAGTTCGGTTCATCAAACACATGCCATATATGCAGTAAAATGAAAGGAATGGACTGGATCTTCTTAAAAAATCAAGCAAAAAACACACCCAAAAATCAAAATGCCAAGAACCCAGTTCTCAAGATAGAAAATTCAAAGGACCCATCAAATAAATAAATAAATAAATAAATAAAAGAAGAAGAAGAAATCCTATCCATATATTCCAAAGCATATATACGGATCAAATGGTGGAAAAAAAATAAAAATAGAGCAACGTACTGGTACTGTTGATAGCTCCAATGGTTGAGACAGCAGCAGCTATGGCTTCTCGAGCTATGGCTTCCGTGGATCAGGCGATACAAAGAGAGAGAGAGAGGCGTGTTACGACGAGGAGGGCACGGCCAAGAGATCAACGTACTTCCTCTTGCGGGCCTTCTCGGACTGTGGTGTGTTCCGGCGAGAAGGACGACAACGGCCGAGAGATCAGCATCTTCAACCAGCAACGGAAATGGAAGCCAGATCAAGAGAGGCCGGAGTGGAAAATGGAGATTGAGAGACGTTGGAGAGAGAGAGAGAGAGAGAGAGAGAGAGAGAGAGAGAGAGACTTTCGGTAGGATATTGTAGGGAGGAGAGAAAATGGGAGATGGGTTTTGGTAGAAAAGAGGTGGGAGAAGAAGAGGCGCGGTGGATTTGGGATAGGGCTTTGGAAATTTGGGGATAGGGTGCCGCGCGGGATATGGCTGAAAATTTGGGGTTTCTTTTTTAATTTATTTTAAGCCTGCGGCGGCGGGCCATTTCGTACACGGGCGGCTACATAAAAATGCCCCTCATTTCATCTACAGGGGCAGTTTGTTGTGGCCGCCTGTGCTAAAAACGCCCCTGATAGCTATATTTTTTGTAGTGAAACCAGTAAACCTGCACTTTTCATATCCAACACGAACCATTGCAGTCAAATTGAAAAAATTGGGAATTTTGGGGCATGTCACATCCAAGGTTGTACCCAACCTACCAACAGTCTAGATCACTACACTGCTAGTCCAATCCACTACCGAACAGAAGCATAACCTATTGCAAACCCCCATTCTCTTCCACGAGAGATTGAGAGAGGTGGACAAGCAGAAGCTCTTACCCGTCACCTGCAAACGTTGAAATTGCCTGCCTCTCTGCTAGAATGTTGAGTTATTCGATATGCTGAACCATGTAACACTTAATGGGCTTGTTTCAATGCACCCTCATGGGTAGCTTTATTTTACTTGAGTAGCAAATAAGCTACTTTTTTTTAATAGAAGTTAGTTTGGTAACCACCTTTGTCAATAAACTTATTAGTTACGTTCTTATTTTTACTCTCTCTCTCACATCTTTTGCTTTCTCATCTCTCCAAGTGATCGACGGTCCAAGGTGGCCATGCATAATAGGGGACCCAACAATTTCCCCAACAATAACCAAATCAATAATCAGATCTAAACCACAGATCTGATGGAAATACTCCCCTTAAACCCCTATGCATTACATTTCAACATATTACAAAAAATTTAACAACAAATTTTTTTTTTCAAAATTTCATGAAAGTAAACATAATATTCAAAAAAAAAGAAAAAAGGTACAAAACCCCTTAGATCTGGTATATATCTTAAGCAAAATTAACCCCCCACGCATTATATTAGAAAAAATTAAAATTAAAAATCTTGAATTTTCACAAAATTTGACAAAAAAATTTTTAAAAAAAGAAGAAGAAGAAGAAGAAGAAGAAGAAGAAGAATAACTTCTTTACCAATAAGATCTGCTGTAGATCTGATCGGAAATGCCTCCCCAACCAAGATTTTTACTAGGATTCGAAAGAGAGAAAAAATGATTTCTAAAAAATCAGGTATAGATGGCAAAAAAAAAAAATACAAAAACGACAAAAAGACGAGGGATCTTTTTACCTTTTTTAATCTTTTCAAAACTGGCCCCAACCCCTTTCTAACCTTCAAATCCACAAATATTCGCTATTTTGATCCTCCAAACAGCTGTAAATGGCTCCGAAAATCCCTCTACCATGTTATATTAAAATGGTTTTAACCAAAGGAGAAGATATGGAAGAGAGAGATTTAAAAAAAGGGGGGACAAAACAACCCTGTTTTAACTTTTTATACCCGTATTGGTCTGACCAATATGTATACCATATACAGGTACCGATACAGGCCAATACACCACGATACGGGGTCATTTTTCGTATCGTATCAAGCCGATACCGATACAATACAATACGGGCATATTGGCCAATATGATAACATTTTTTGGTTCTATGCTCTTATACATTAGCTTAATAGATAAGGCATCGAGCTTTCTCTTAATAATTCATCATTGCTTATCAGAAAAAAGGAAAAAAGAATAAGGAAAAGAAAATCTAATAAAAAATGCCGTTACTGGAGTAGAATCCAAACACTAATTGAAGTAGCAGATGTTGAAATATGCCAACAGAGCTACAGAACTTCTCTGGAAAAATCTTCAGAGTGAGACCCTGTGACCCATTAGATGTACAGAATCAAGAATACGACATGCACAGTGATGATTCAGAGATTAGGGTTGCTGATTACATCAACAAGCAAATTTAACAAAGGGTCCCAACTTTCACGTTTCTAATCAATTTGCAAAATGTAATGAACCCTTACACAGGCGATGTGCCAAAGAGGCACATAATCGGAGCAATCCGGGTCCTGCATGAGATAAATGCAGATGACCTGGGCAGAAAACAGGTTGGGTAACTCATCAGGTTTGTCACACACGAGTGAACACAAATACAATGGACATTTTAAAAAGATAAAAGACTCCACATTTGAAGTACAATTGAGGGCCCAAATGATAAACATGCCAACTAATCGTTGGGCCCGCTCATTTACATAGCAAAGCCCACCTGATTTAGTGGCCCAGATGTTCACACGTGCTGCCAGGTTGCACCCATGTGCCACATGCGGAGGCGC
This sequence comes from Magnolia changhungtana, assembly GCA_030180095.1. Classification (NCBI taxonomy): domain Eukaryota; kingdom Viridiplantae; phylum Streptophyta; class Magnoliopsida; order Magnoliales; family Magnoliaceae; genus Magnolia; species Magnolia changhungtana. The sequence goes on along the minus strand of JASAUF010000218.1, from coordinate 3,457,730 downwards.
ATGTGAGCTTAGCTGAACTCTTAAAATCATGATTTCTAAATATCATAGGTCAGACATGAGAACAAATTTGTAACCAACAGGGAAAAAAAAAAGATGAATAAGCAATGTGATATTACCACAAACCAATTTTTGCTAATTCACGGAATAAGAGAAGAATAAATTTCTAAATTGTATTGGCTGCTCAAAGTGGGGGAAAGTACTCTCCACAATGTTGTGTATCACATTTTAGTAGACCTACTTGTGCTGGCAATGGGCAAGTACAGCAAAGGAAGGCAGTTCATAGAAGTCATCCATACCTCTACAATCCATAAAAGTCTATATTATTGCAGCCCTGGCCTCTTTATTCTCTCAAGGGCACCCAAATGACTCTTTAATGTGTCCACTGTTTCCTCCTTGAGTTTCAGCTTCTGATCCTTTTGCATCGAATATTCAGGAAGAATGATGTGTCTGTGAGTGGAAGAAAATGAGAAAGGAAACGACATGAATACCAAATATTGAGTTCTGTTACACAAACCATTCAAGAGAGCTCCTTAGGCTACTCGCCGAACTAGGATCCTCATACCGCTCACAGCCTCACACACCTGCCAATGTGGCACACATCTGCAAGATCCAGGCCATTCGCCAGATGGGAGTCGTCCATGAATGTGTCGTTGTGGCCTGAGAATCAGGCCGGTTCATTGTCAGGTGGTCCAGATGTGTAAGCTCAATGTCGTTTATGGGTGCTTCTCCCAAATATATTATTATCATGCACCTGACCTAGCTTTATGACCAAACCAACCTACTTCTGGGCAACAGAAGATAGATTGGGAGGCCCACTGAATAAGAGGCCACGATCACATACACATGTTCCATGTTGGCATATGTAGCAAGAGGATCAGCCTACGGCAAGTAGCCTTCTCATTAACAAGATCAAAAAATCAAATATACCAACCTGGCCATCGCCAGCTGAGATAATGCACTTTATACGAATCATCTCTTGGAATGTGTATTTGTTCCCATGTTGCACCTCAAATTCAAGCCATTTGTTCCAGAAATCAGAGTCAAACCGTAGATCCACAATTTGTGTTGCATGTGCATATGTACGATGAGCACGATCGATTTCTCCCAAGCTCGTTTCTACCTCAGAGTACTTCATACACAGAGATTTTGCATCCTTATCCGGGAGACCAGATTTGATGGCTTGCTGCAAAATGCATTCACAAGCATAGAGAAGTAAAAGAGTTGAATGTGCTTGTCAGCAACACATAAAATGCAGATTGTTTACGCAACACAGCGCTGCCTTTGTATTAGAAATAGAAGATACTCCAGCTAAAGAGGGCTATGGAGGACCACACCTGTCTTTGGAAATCTTTCCCTCTTCTTTGGGGTATCTTTATTCTTTTTCATTCTAATTTGTATTTTTTTCATCCAGTAAAAGGAAAAACAAGCATTCATAGCACATGGAAATGTTTAACATGCACATAATCAAGAAATCAACCAAACAAATATATACCAGGAGACTTCAGGGGTTTCCCAACTTCATATCTATGTCAATATCACCTCTTAAACTGGAAATACTTTACTAGATAAGTATCAGTGGATAAGGGAAAAAGAACAAACCTTGTATATTTCCCTCGTACTTGAGACACCAAAAATTTCGGCTGCACGAGCTATGTAAATTTCATACATGCTCAATTTTTCATTTTCAGGGACAGCCTTCGTAGCTTGCTCATAGACTTCCATTGCACGCTTTGCAAACCCATAATCCTCTTCCAGCTTTGCATAGTGTAGGTACATTGGTTTAACATCTTCAGCAGGTGTCTGGTAATAGAAAGGTAAAGAAAAACCACATGCCGGTTAGCAACATGATGATTTCTAATAAAAGAAAGAAAAAATAAAAGGCAGGCAGTCAATGTGAAATATCCAAGAAACTACAGACTATTCATCTTAATAATAGTAGTAGCAGTTGTAGCCTTGTGCAGCTAAGTGGAGTTGGCTCTTGCAATTCATGGTTTGTCAATCAAGATTCAAGTCAGGAACATTGCTTGGTAAAGGTTTGTTGATCAACTGCATTCCTAAGATCAACCATCCACCTTTACTAGGGCTAGGGATCAACTTTCAGGCATAAGATCTCAGAGATGAAGAAATTGTCACCTTGTCACAAATGTTGGCACTCTTCAAAGAAGTTTATATTCAACGAGCAGGCAATGATAAATCTCTGGCTCAGCCTAGGTCTCTTTCTATTTGGTACTCAGTAGTTTGGTCCAATGTTTGCAATATTGATAATATCGGCCAATATTATCGGTATCCCACACCAGCGATACGAAACCTGTATGGAGTACAGAAAATTCTGCATATCGCAATGTATCACCAATATCGCAAAATATCAGGAAATATCAGCAATTTTTCCTTTGAAAATTTCTTTGGTATATCGTTGACACCAACATGAACTCTGTTGCCTCTTGCAAAAAACTCCCCAAACATCAATTTTTTGTCTTTTTCCTTGATTCTTCTCTAATCTAAACATACTGTGGGAGGATTTTGGTCCATACTTTGCAATCTTTTGGGAAAAAAACAGAGATTTTAAATCGGAATCAAGATTTTTGCGGATTTGAGGCCGGTTTTCATTTGGTGAGTGATTTCTACTTCTTCTTTTGCTTTTGAATGTATTGGTTGTGTTTCCATGTCTTCTTACATTTATATATATTATGAATTCACTTTAAATATAGTTGCATCAGTACTACAGTTAGAGAACAAATAGCTTATGATCCTATACAAAGGAAACCTGTTATGTGCACTCTTTTTTTGTAATTAGCTGGCTAGCCAACCAATGAGTGGGGTCCAGTAGGGCAGCACTTGTGGAAATGCTTAGCAGTCGAAATAGGAGCCTTTTGGACATAACCTAGTATACAGCCCTAGGGCCATTCCCAGGGAAGGGACCTATATAAGGGCCTGAGTCTGCTTCTCATCGTATAAGAATTTGGGAAACCCTAGGAGAGAGAAGAAAGAAAAGAGAGAAAAAGAAGTGGGGATTCTTCCTCGCAATCCACCTCTGAAACACCACTCCATGTTGTTCTTCCTGTTTCGATTTGGGTTAAAATCTAACCAACTCCGTTTTACAGATTCAAATAGAACTTGATAAATAGGCTAACCTATTCCCACTAGGTTGTTAGTTCCAGACAAAGGCTCAACTTTAAACCGATTTCGTTAGTTTAGGAGCGTAAGGTGCGGACTATAGACGCTTAGGATGGTTTTCAATGCTTTCAAGGTTTAGATAATGATAGATTCATGATCTGATGCTATTGCACATGTACAAATTGTGATGGAATTTTTCAGGTTCCGTTAATTATGTTGAATATTAAAATATTCCATGTATTTATAGAAAATACCATATACTCTTTGAAATTATGTTGGTCATGATTAAGCAGTGTATGCTATCTTACTAGTATTAACTTTGAAGGTGAATTTGAGTTGCCCTAAGGCATGTTATATCAACATCGTTGATGTTTTCTTGTAGCATTTCTGTTTTAGAAAATGAGGAATGAGTATAAATTTATTCGTCCATGACCAACATTGGATATATGATGGTTGTGTTGATAACCCTTGCGAAATGATTTGCCCTAAATCACGCCACGGCTAATGCACGTATATATGTCAAGTGTGTAGCCCACGTGTTTGTGGAAATGATTGAATGAGTATGGAACCCGGATTCATGCATGCCATGATTATCCGTCGTGGGTATATGCGTGTGGTATACGGGGCAACTCCATGAAAGGATTTGGCCTACTACAGTTGATCAACATACGTCATGTATGTTGATGTAAGTGTAGTCTAAGTGTTTGTGAATGAGTAAGTGGTTAGTAAATTAAAATTTATATGGGTGTTGAGCTATGATTCCCAACTCCCTTAACTATGTGTATGATTTCCTCCATGTATAGATTATAGAGTCTGTTTTATCTATGGAATGCATACGCATTTATGTTTAAGTTGAAGTCCATAAAATGCAAAAACCAAATGCCAACCTAATGCAACCCTGACGGGTGATGGGGGAGCTTGTAACGATTCTAGCAATGCAATGCCAAAATCCCAAAGCGGACATTATTGGACCTTTGATTATATGATTTGCAATCTTGATTCATAACTGCTTTAACTATCTTCTAGGATATTTTGTTGTAATTGAATGTGATTGAGGCTATTGTATAGTCCAGGCAATCGGTAATAGGCCTTAATGTTGTGGCTGAGATTATTTCGCCACAAAAGACACGTTCGATGAATCCGAGTCGTACGATGGTTGTCAACAGTGGTACCTTGTCGGTTACTTCAGCGTACGCTCATACCAGTCGAACTTGTCTAATAAACCGATGAGCCTATTGTGTGTTCACCATGTATGGACGCTACTGCTTGAACCTAAGGTACCAAACTTACTAGTGAAACCCTATTAACCTTGGTACCTCGATCCGCTAAGACTCATGAGCCGGACATGGTAGTATGGGACACCGTTAGTGTCGAGTATGGCACTCCACGCCGGGGCGAAGAGCCTCCCCGTAGTGACCAAGATGAGCAACCGGGTGTCGTGAGCCGAATACGGTGGTATGGGACACTGTATTCGAGCTGTCGGCCTACACTGATCAGAAGACGCGTTGTGCGTGAGCCTCGTGTGGGTCATTGCCAAACAAAACCACCGCTGCGTACTCTGATACCTGTTGGTTGGACAATATCTGAAGGGGTGTTGCGATTGTGTCAGCCCCGGATGACGCGTTGGTGTAGTGACCTCGAGCATACTTTGAACCTACGTTGAGGCGACGAGCTTCTCAGTAGTAACCAGAGTATAACTGGCCTGCATTGATAAGACGACGAGCCCTTTGCAGTGATCGTTATACCAATCACATACCCACAATGGTTAGTCGTGGCGTACGTTAATACATAGTCTATACTCACTTAGACATTTTCACAAACACTTAGATTACACATGTGTACATACAAGACGTATTTTAATATAACATGTATTAGGCTAATCCGTTCACTCAGAAGTTGATACACATGCATCTAGCATACATAGACAGCGATTAATCATGGTAAGCACAAATCCGTATTTCATATGTATACGGTATTTTCTACAAATACGAGGAATACAGTATATTCAACATAGGTAACGTATAACTGAAAGAAGAAACGGACAACACTTTGTACATGTGAAATAGCATCTACGTCACTAATCTATCATTAACTGAAATTGAAAGCCTTGAAAATTATAACCTATACGTTTAAAGTCCGCACCTTACGCCGTTAAACAAGTTTAGAACTCAGTTTGTATACCGAGTCTTCATCTACGGCAGAACGACAACCTATAGCATTAAATATGTTAGCTATTTCATCACTTACGCTATTTGGAACTCTAGAACAGGTTAGGTTTAGGTTTTCTTACCTAAGAACGGGATCGGTATCGCCGGAAAAGCGACATGGTAGTTGTAGATTGACACGTAGCTTAGTGAGATTGAATCCTAGGAAGAAATCCCAAGTCTCTCTCTCTCTCTCTCTTTTCTTTCTAAGGTTTAGGAAATTCGTATGGGTTATGAAAGAAAGGGTTTAAGGTCCTTATATAGGCCCAGAACTTCCGAAAATAGGCCCAGGGCCAAGGTATACTTAGGTTATGTCCAAAGCCCATCCGTGCTTCGGCTACAACGAGCACTTCTTTAAATCCCCCCTTGAGCCTAAGGTCGGACTTAAGCTCCCTTATGTTGGATCTAGGTTGACCTAAGTTTTCAGTCCGATCGGATTCGCAGATCGACCGCCATGGGCCAATTTCAGTTCAACGGTCCACAATCATCGATCAGGGCCACAAGTATACTGCCATGTGTATGAATTTTTCCCTGATCTGAGGGTGTAATTGGGTCAGATTCTGACGATCTGAATCCTTATATTTAGCCCACAAGCGACGCATCTCAGATTACTTAAGTTAGATTTTTATTTGTAAAGATATTTACGTTTCTCACACACTTTGCTCCGGGCTCAAGTTGTGCATTTCTGGACATTGTTAGGACTTGATTTCCGGGATGGTCGTCAAGCCCAGCAAGGCGGTCATATTCGTATAACTTTATGGAAAATTGGACTTTCGACGTGCGGTCTAGGTCCGATACGGAGTTTCGGTACGCTCCCGAGAGTTACCGGGGATAGAGTTTGATCCAAAGTTTTAGGGTATTGTAGCGGTAAGGATTCTACACGTTTTCGGTCTTGTAGATCGTATTTAAAGTGATCAGTGCGGATTTCACAAGCAAACTAGTGTGGCACTAGTTAGAACTCGCCTAATTTCTAAAGGATTTCGCCCTAAATGATTTCTGGCTGAGGTGGTACTCGGATCTTTGTAGTTTGTATAGAAGGTGATTCAAGCTATTAATACTTAATTAAATTACGCCCTAATCACGGCAGAATAAGGTCCTAGGGCAGTCCTAAAAATCCGGGGTGTTACAATTATAGACATTGATTACAATCAACAAATGTTCTCATTAGAAAACATTTCCTACTCAAATAGTGGTCGTAAGTGTGCATTCTGCATTGCTACAATTCCAACAGATCAATTATTAAGGTCATAGTGCCAACTAAAGCCAAGAGGTTTAAAAAATAACTAAAATAAATAAATAAATAACAAAAAGAAAGAAGTTTCCAAAATATGGTTCAAAGAGTATAAAAGTATTTTTTACCATACCATTTCAATGGCATGCTCGAACAACTCTCTTGCCTGCTCTAGTTTTGTTTTGCCATACCTTTTAACAAATTTGGAGAGGTATGTGACCCAAATATCCTTGACATGGGGATATTTAAATATCTTTACAACGCTTTCATATTCCTTGAATGCATCTTCAAAGTATTTATTCTCCTGAACAAAAATAACACATTTATAGAATATCCAAATAGATAAGCAAGGAGAAACGGTCATGAAAGCTGAACATTATTACAAAGGTTTATACCTCTAGAAGCAATGCATAGTTAATTATAATTTGTGGAGTGGCTATTTTCAAATCAAGTATCCGCTCATAGACTGCACGAGTAGATTGCTGTGTTCCAAGGCTCTCCTCCAAATCCACATAAAAGGTCCACACCGTCAACGATCTGTGCAGCTTCATCTGCACTTGTTCATGCCCATCAGCAGCAACTGCATGAATTAGAAAATATGAATAAGAAATGTGAAGCAGTGGACAAATGTAAAGTTTTGCAAAGATTCTACAACTTTTTATCTTTTGCCTAACAGAATTCCCATTGTTCTGCACATAAGTTCCCATTAGACACATGGCAGACATGCAAGACCCAAACAGCTCGTGGACCCATAATGAATGGGCCCAACAATCACACCAACCCTGACAGATTGATTTTATTTATTTATTTTTTTTTTTTTTGGGGTGGGGGTGGGTGTCAATTACCATTGTCCATTTTCAGTCTGTCCCACTCCAGCAGTTACAACCATACAATTCTGATTTTGGGGGCATGGCGGTCTATGCTGGGACCTCTGAATGAGTGATCCAGATCGTGTACATTCTGCATGTGCCTCATTGGGACTCGTATGAAGAAACGGAGTGCAATAATGATGCAATCCAGAGACATAAGCCTTCCATAAAAGGGCCTGCTCCAGACTCCAGTAGTCCCTCGTGCTTTTTTTCTCAAGGGTAAGCATAACCCTGGTGCTTTTAGGCATGTGGACAGCCCTATAATCAATCTGGTCTATCCACGTGGTTTGCCCTACTTTGTCATGGGCCAAGGAATTTCTTTATATGGTCAACACCATGGAGAAATGGAAGTTTGAATCAAAGGTCCAACAATGAACATGAATAGTCCATCCAATAGGAATAGGCTCCGGATAACATGACTCCAAATAACCAGATTGATCAGATGCCCATGGGCCATGACCATAAGCATCAGATCCGTGGCTTGGAAAAACCAAGTGTCATAAAAAAGTCACCCATGTTTGAAAGGTTAGCATTCTCCAATCAATGAGCTTTCATAGCCCATGAATAGAGGGGTGAAACCAATAGGCAGTTCAGATCAATGATTGGATTGCCCACATGTCTAAAAGCACCGGAGTGCACCAACAGCGTAATTGTACCCCCAAGAGCAAATGAGACAAAATAAATAACTAAATAAAACTCCAAGCACTAACATGGAAATATTGGACAACTTGGATGTTAAAAACCAAGAGGCGACTGAAGACGCAGCAAATGGATGTATGGAAAGAGATCCCAAATCTCACAAAGGCTGGAAGTCGACACTCAAGACAATCACCTTCCAGGAGGTATGGCTTTGCCCATACATCCATTTGGCTGGTTCGTGGATCGTTTCAGAAATTCTTTCCAATATCTACGACAACCATTTCTATACTTTTTGCATATTTCATCTTCAGGCCTCAAAATATAGCCTGGAAAACTAATAACAAAAAAGGGCCAATGCGGTGGTACCAGGCAGATATGGGTGAGGCCCACATGATGTATTCACATCATCCAACCCGTCTATCAGATGCATCACCTCAGAAACCTCTACAACTCAAAACTCAGCCTGATCCAAAACTAAGGTAGGTAACAGATAAGGGAACGATCTATTAGGGAAAACCCACCCTTTAAATTCACAGGGGGCCACCTGAGTTGCAAAACAGCCTGAACAGTGGCCTCACCCTTCATCCGTACTGGATGAAGAGTTTGAAGGGCCTTGACTATATATACACAACACAGTGGCTCCCCCACGCCAATCAACAGGTGAGCATTCTCTCCCAGCTCATTCCCTTTTCTTTGGGCCACCTTAGTTTTGGATCGGAATCTGAGTTTTGCGTGCCAAGGGCTTTCTGAGGTGCCGATTGTAATTTTGTATGGTGTGGATACATCATGTGGGCCCCACATCTGCCTGTTCTTCTCTTTTATTGCTTTTCTTTTCTGTTTTTTGTTCTTTTTGTTTCTGCTGTTGTAGCTTTTGTTGCTTTCCATTTCTTTGGCTTTCGCCGTTGTAATAATATCATTCATCTTTCAGAAAAAAATTAATGAAAGGGTGATAATTGTCCAACCATTCCTCTTCTTTGCAAGGCTCGTCCATGTGATGGTTTCTTAACCTCGAAGTCAAAGGTTCGAATGTGAAACTTTGGGAGAGTGACTGAGCAAAGATTAACACATGAGAGGAATGTACCAAAAGATTCGTTTAGTCTTCTTTCCCAAGAGGTCTTCCACTGAAGCTATTTCCTACTCAGTACAATTGATGGAGAAATTTAGGGAGAGGATCATCTCCACATGGTCTTTCTTGTCTAAGAGCGCATATGATAGGGTCCCCTGAAAGTTAATCTTATGGGTGTTGGAAAAGAAAGGAGTTTCAAGAGGATGTATTGACATGATTAAGGATATGTAGGAGGGAGTGGTAGCAACTGTGAGGTCCACTAGTGAGCGGTCAAGTGAGTTCCCAATTATTGTAGGCTTGCATTGGGTGTTGGCATTGAGCCCGTACCTTTTCACAACAAGTTTACAAGACATTGGCAAGAAGAAATCCCATGTTATACGTTGTTCATGGTATTTTCTAATAGTAATGGTGGTTGTAATGGCCACTATTAGTACCTGACAATACAAATCGTAATGGCCATTATGGCCCCCCATGATGGCCATTGCAGTCCATCTTTTTTCTTTTTTCGTTCTTTCTTTCTTTCTTTTTTGAAAAAAAAAAAAAAACTCTATCAGTATTTCTCAAAAAAAAAAAAAACCATCAGTGCTATAATGGATTGGGGTATTTTTTATCTGTAACAGCCGTTGTGACCCAATAACACGTAACGGTAACCACCATTACCTTTAAGTAGCAGTCATTATGCAACCATTTTTGCATACCTTGATTTTTTTTTTGTTTTGTTTTTGCAAATGCTATAGTTTTGATTGACATGACGAGGGAGGAAGTAAACACAAAGCTAAATTTATAGAGGGATGCTTTAAAATCTAAAGGATTTAAAATTAGTCGGATTAATACAAAGTATATAGAGTTCAATTTTGGTAACAATATGAGTGAAAACAAGGAATTAAAGTCTACTTTCTCAGCAGACTGCCTTTTTTTAATTTTTCTTTTGGTTCTCCTTTTCCCTTTGTTTTATCCTTTTCCTTTTAAAGAAATTTTAGTGATCTTTCAAAAAAAAAAAAAAACAATATGAGTGAAAATAAGGAATTAATTAAGATTGCTGACCACTTTCGATGCCTTGGGTCATAATTCTTGAGAGGGGAGAGATCGAGAAGGATGTTGCCCATGGAATTCAAGCTGGGTAGAAGAATTAAAGATGTGCCTCTGGAATTTTATGTGATTGTAGTGTGCCACTCAAATTCAAAGTGCAACTCTATAGGATTGCTATAAAACCAGCTATGCTTTATGGGACAAAATAATTAGCAGTCAAGGAACAACATGTTTATAAGATGAGCTTAGCTGAAATGAGGATGTTGAGATAGATGAGTGGCACGATGAGGAAGGATAGAATTAGAAATGAACGCATTTGATGGAACTTAGGATTAGGACCGATAGCTAATAAGACGAGAGAGTAGACCTTGATGGTTTAGTCATGTGCAATGGAGAGCACAAGGGGAGGGTCCAAAATTACATGATGTAGTATGAAAAGTCTTGATGACCTGTGGTCTAACGGAATGTTTGCCCCTTGATAGAGTGGAATGACGGAACAACATTCATGTATCTGAACCCAATTAAATGGGATGAGGCTTACATGATGGTGATGATGATGATGATATAAGATTCGAGATATCCATTTATTTATCTTATTATTGAGATTTCTAAATAATTATCTTATCTTCATGTCTTATGTCTTTCTTATGTGCTCCTTGCAACTGAAGGGACTGGACTAATTGAAATTAGTGCAGACTGCTACTTGCCAATGTGCCAGACATACGACTTTTAGTACTATATGACAATGGATGTTATGATTCCAATAATTTATCTTGACTCCCTGCTTTTTTGTCTTTCTTATCTGTTCCTTGTAGTTCAAGGGATTGAATTCCAATTGAAATTGACGGATGGGCTTGGGAGAAACCAATCTGATACAAAAATTGTGGAAGACGAGGGAAATGCAAATGAAGTAGAGTGGGATCTGTCCGGGCCCTCAAGAGAATTGCCAAAGAAGAGGTAGAACTGGTTTTAAATATATTAAAAGAGAAAGACTTGTGAGTTTTTTTAAATTGATTTATGTTTTGGTGCTTAAATATCATTTCGGATTTGAAGTACCCTTGTTGTGTTGAAATTTGAGACCTCATTTTTCACACATTCTTTAGAATCTTTATATGAAATCAATAGATGACTGAGCTCGAGGAGGATCTGATTAGCAAACTGCATGCCAGCATCCTTCACTCCGTTATCTCGTTTTTGCCATTGAGAGAAGCAGTTAGGACTAGCATCCTGTTAAGCACATGGAGATACTTGTGGAGATTAATGGACTGCCTAACATTTGATGCTGATAACTTGTTTGGGATAGGGAGTCCTTGGTACCGTAAATTTTGGTGCAGTCTCACAAAAGAAGAAAAAAATTCACAAACAAGTGACTTTGTGAGAATAGTTGACGAGTTCTTGCAATCTCTCCCTAGTTCTAGGATAAAAACATTTGAGGTTGTTTTTTATTTGCTCAGCAATTATCATCAGCAACATCTTGATCGATGGGTCGACATAGCAATTACGGCCCGAGTTGAAAAGCTCACCCTTTTATTGTGCTCCGAAGACTGCATCCGTGATGAAAAATTTTACAAATTCCCTCATCATCTTTTTTGTTGCAGAAACACCAACTTGAAATGTGTGTATGTGGTAGGTTGCATCTTGAGATTGCCTGCTGATTTCGAAGGTTTCTACTCACTAACAGATCTCACCCTAGAAAATATAGTTCTTGATGATGAAGGATTTGTGATTCTACTGTCCAACTGTTCACTCCTTGAACGACTGAAGGTGATGCACTGCCATCATCTAAATAACTTGAAGATCACTGGTACGTCTCCTCGGCTGAAGTATTTGATGGTATGTTTACGTTGGCCCAACCTCTTGAAGGAGATCCCTATTTATTCCATTAATCTCACCACATTTGAATACATTGGACCTTTGGTCCGCTTCTCTTTCGTGGAAGTTCCGCGACTGCTTCATGCCTTCATTGCTCTTGAATGGGTACCTGTCAATGATGTAGCCTCTATTTTCCTGAGCCTTCCCCAATATCTTCCTCAACTGGAGACTCTTTGCTATCGCATTGGTGGAGCCAATAGGGGGCGTGTAAGCAAATCATGTCTTTTGCTCATTAAGGATGGTCAAATTCTAGGGTGGCAAATGGGCTAGGCCACGTTATGCCAAAGAATGTCCAAAGTCTGGCCATGAACTAATGATCTAAGTCCAACTCCAGCCTACTCAGAATTGGGCTTAGACTAGGCCAAGCCTACAATCTGAATTCTCAGCCCACCACATGTTGAATAAATTGGGCCAGGTTAGGCCTTTAGGCAAGATGTAAGCTTAGGTCCAACCAGTGTTCGAAATATTGGTTGGGCGCAATGTATTGCACCCTTATAGATATGTATCGGTTATCGAACGTGACGCAGGGATGAATGTGATGAGGATAACTACCCCGAATCCACGGAGCTTCTCTGGACTCCTCACAGAGACTTATCGAATCCACGAGGAAAGAAAGCAGAAAATAGAAATAAATTCTAATAAATTCAAAACTGATTAATTGATTAATAAAAACGAATTCACAACCCTTTAAATAGGGGTACCAAGCAATGGGAAAGAAATCAGAATCAAACTACAACTACAACTCCTAGAATTGATGACTTACTATAAATAGTAAACTTACTATTTATAGACGGTCGTGATGTCTACTAGTGCGCAAGGTTTCGGGCCAAAAATAGTAAGTGTCCTATTTAGCTTCACCAAACCGTTCTCCTAATTATTCTAAGCTCTTTTCACGTTGGGCGCAACTCCTAAAGCCCAACGGATGAAGAGTTATAATCAAACTAAAACTTACTATTTATAGTAAAATTGAAATTAAAACAGGGAAACGACCGTCGATCCAGGGGTTTTTCGCAATTCCGGGCGTTGCAACCCTGCGTAGCTGGGTTGGTTGGCTAAAGTAGCTCGTTCTACTCCAAAATCATATATTTAACATCAGATAACTCATTCCAGATTGCGAGATACGCCCGATTTAAGGTCCGATGGTCTGGATCACTTCTGTCGTCGACCGGGCCTTTTCTGATCCATCTTGGCCATGTAACTGTTCACGACCCGTTCTACATCAAAACGGGATATATAGTTTGGATCGCATAATTTATCACACTTTTTGGGAAATATAGGGAAACATTGGGGAAATGGTTGAATTTTCAATTCCAATGAAACTTTAGGGATGGTTAAAAAAGACTTCAATACACTTTTAAATCATAACATTTCAAAAAAAAAAAAAAAAAAAAGTAGAGACAATAAGTTTCCTTCTTATAGAGTCATAAGCTATGTGTTGTCTAATTGGACTAAGTCAATTATATTCAAATATACTATATAACATTTATAAATGTATCAAAACATGCATGAAAACACAACTAAGTGCACCCCAACATGTGCGTTGACCCCAACTTGTACCATTGAAACCTTCTTGCTTTGAAACCAACATGTGCGTGGGACCGTCAGCGTGGCCCTTGGCAATATTTATGTGTTGTATCCACACTGCCCATCCATTTGGATAGATCATTTTAGGTCCTGAGCCAAAGAATTAGGCTGATCCAAAGCTCAAGTGGACCCTACCATAGATAACAATGGGGGCAATGACACCCACCGTTGAAACTTGAAACCACTTTTATGGGGTCCACCATAATGTTTATTTTAGATCCAACCTGTTCATAAGTTCACACAAATATTTGCCAAGGTAAAACACAAATATCAGCTTGATCGAAAAATTTTGTGGCCCTCACAAAGTTTTCGATGGTAGGAGTTCAATCCCCATTGTTTTGTGTGGTGGGCTCCACTTGAGCTTTGGATTTGACCCATTATTTGTCTTATGACCTAAACTAATCTCTCAAAATGGATATACAATACATACGTTTATGTGGACCCCACTGTTTTTGGTGCAGCAAGTGGCAATGAATCCACTTTTCCCTTAACTTGAGGGGCGTGGATTAGGTGTTAGGCATGTAACTGCATAGCCGGTGTTACTTTTACAGTAGGGCCCACCTTCGATGATATGTTATATATCCAAAACTTTTGTGACGCCCGAAAGGGTTTCAATGGTAGACGTTCAATCTCCCACTGCTTTTTTCAGTGTGGTCCACTTGTTCTTTAGATCTGTCTTATTTTTCGGATCAAGACTTACGACGAGCTCGCCAAATAGATGGACGGTTTGGATACAACGTATACCTCATAATGCGACCCACGGAACTTGCTGACGTCAATACAACAGCTATATAGCTGGTGTGTGGTACACCAGCAAATCCGCTTCTGCCACTCAAAACTGTTGCTCCTGCTTGTTCCCAGCTTCTTGAAGAAGATGGCGTCCTCAAAAAGGGCTTCCGAAGGCATTCTCGCAACAGGGATAAGAATCCAGTCATCCCGGACCCCTGAAATTCTAAAACTTTTCTAAAAAAATCTCCCAAATCCCTTCGAGTTTTGGCAGACTTCTCGATCGAGTGGCCCCACGGTTCCAATTACGCAATTTTCTTTCATAGGTACCAAAATCCCCTCTTATAAAAGATTTTCCGTCTCTTTTTTTTTTTCCCCTGATTTTCCGGTAAATCTGCGGATACAACATGATAGTATCGCTAATATCAGCGATTTCGCAAAAAAAATCGTGCAATATTGTGCGATATAAAATGAATTTTAGTTTTTTTTTTCTTAATTTCCTAGGGTATCGGATGGGTTTCGTCTCGCCTGACAGCGATATCGGCCGATAGTATCGATATTAGGAACACTGGGTCCAACACACTTATTTCTGGGAATAAAACTCAATCCCAAGTCCAATTGATGGGTTTTTAGGGTCAGCCCCAACCCGGCCGAAAGGGATCCGACTCAGGCTAGACAACCCTGCCTAGCCCATTTACCAACTGACCAAGCTCACATCATGTTGCTTATCTTATCTTGGTGTCTCAAATGCAGTTTTTTTCAAGGAGGCTTACCAACATATACAGATCTCAAGCAATTAGTGATGATTCTGCCTGCAAGTTTACATGAAGATCTCCTTTGGATTGCATCCATTCTGAAGGCTTGTCCTTTCTTAGAGAAATTACACGTGGATGTGAGTTTTCTTAATCTATGAAAGTAATGGAAATTATAATGTGATTTTTTATTTTTATTTATTTATTTGAATATTGCTACTTGTTTCTTACAGTATGAAATTAACTTCTCCCATTTCCATTATTATTATTATTTGTCAAATTTGGTGTATTGCATACTTTGTTTCCTTAGGTTTAGGCTTTTGATGGAATGTTGTGGTTGATGTATTCTTTTATGTATCATGTTATGAAGGACAGTAAATTTGTTTCTATCAAATTGATGGAATATTTGAAGACTGTAAAATAATCTTTTTTTTTTCCCTTTTTCCGGGGGGTGATATTATCTATCAAAATCTTGATGAAGTATCCACACTTTTCTTTATTTATGACCGAAGTTTAGTTGAAGAGAACTGGGGAAAAGCCCAACTCTATTATGAGTTACCCTCTCCTCACCACCTCATTTGCAAGGGATTGCCTACGTTGTTGGCATCACCTAAAACATTTGACTAGATAATCCCTCCACTAGAAGAGGAAAAAGCTTGGACTCCCAAGGCTGACCATGAGGCCTAACATGTGTTGCATTCGTGGTCTGTTTGATGTTGAGTTTTGGCCTAATTGTCTCTGCATTTGCTATTAGGATTTTGGTTAAGATTTTAAAGATTCTCTGACGATTCTAGGCTGATTTTTTAGATCTATTTTTAGGCAATTACATATTGGCCAAATCTTTGCAGATGAGTTTTTGTTATCTTAGATCAAATCGAGTTAGAAATTAATCTAGGAGTAAAATCTAAATTAATGATTTTTAGGGTCCGTCTTCTAGAGTCTATAAAAGGGGTTGTTCTAGGTAGAAGGCATTACAGTTTAGTGAGTTTTGTGAAGTGGTTATTCAAGTAAATTTTAACTAGTGCAAGAGGTAATATTGATAAGTAGCTTATTTCTCATTGCTCAAATACTCGTGGCGTGTGTTCTTTCCCAAATAAAACATTTTGTCTGTCTTTACTCTAGCACTTTAGGTTGTTACTCTTCATGAATTTTTGTTTCGTTTGAGAATAATTTTGTTCCAGTTATCTTGTACACGTGACACACCACATCTGGACTGTTCATTCAGTTGAAAATCTCAATGATGGGATATAGGATCTGCTAGGGCTCACCCAGTTGGAAATCTCTATGATGGGATGGGATCTTAATTGTTCCAACTGTTAGTAGCAACCTTGCTTGGAAGGAATATTGGCAATGCGCAGCATTGATGAGAGGTTCTACTACTTTGATGGTTAGCATTGTCCATTCTATGAATTTTGCCAACAGTGGTCCCATCCACATTGGGATACCGGATGAATGGATCATCCACCTCCCAGACTGTTGGGCCACTTTTCCAAATTTTGCTCAATGCACAGTAAAGTTGGGCAGACTGACACAATTCACTTGGTGTTAGAAGTATTGTTTTTACATCATTTTGTAGTGTCTGTCCATACACGGGCACTTTGGCATGACATCATTGGGTTTGATTCATCGTCATCTAAGTCTTATCCACATTTTTTTGGGTTCAATTATTAAAAAGAAAAGAAAAGAAAAGAAAGAACACTTCTCTTTGTATGCGAGCTTGCCCACGTTATATGTGATTGAAACTTCTCTCTTAATTGCAGTTTCACACCCCCTTTCGAGTTGTTGGTGATTCAAAAGAAGTAAGGAGGCCTTCAAAATGCCCCCACAGTCAACTCAAGGAAGTCAGGCTGAGTGGATTTGGTGGTTCTACAAAATAGGAGTTTGCAGTTTATGTACTTAACAACGCTGTTAAACTTGAGTTGATGGCGATTGAACCATATTTTAAGAGATACATTGGAGAGGGCAAATGGGAGATAAGTGCTGTTGGTGATTGTTCTGAGCACCTGTGGTACAGATTAAGTGCATCAAAGATCAGGAAACAACTTTGTCAAGAAGCCCTCCTGCAAACCAAAGTGGTTATTTTGAGCACCGATGGTATAGAAGAAGAGTGCCAAAGCTCATGACACCCGCCAAAGATCATCCACGAGTCAAAGTAGTTGTCTTACGATTCTTCTGATTTGAGAACAATTAAGCTTTGTCATTGGTTTTTTAAACTCGTGTGATTTACTGATAGTTCTAATGTTTGAACAAGCATTTTAAGCGGTGTCTTGATGAAAGGAATGAGAGATAATTTTGTTGCTAGTATTAAAGTTTGAATTTAGCAACAAACTTTAATTCAAAAATACCTATGCATGGTATATTTACAAGGGTTTGAATTTAATTACTAAATCAACTTTAATATCCCTAATTAGCGAGATATATAATTTTTGACACTGGTTATGATAAGCCCGCTGAAATATATGCTTTGCCTGAAAATGATGAAATTTTAAGTCTCGGATGGACCGCAAGCACAAGATCATGTCTGAGTGACTAACCAACGATTTTTAATCGTTGATTAATATGGACAATGTTTGGATGGTGTTGGACAATGTTTGGACGATGTTGATTTACATAAACAATGTTTGGAAGGTGCTGATCATCATTAGTGGGCCATGTGCCCAATAGAATGATAGTGTACAATGACACACATGTTACACTTGCAACTATTGAAATGATTTTAGGTGTAATCCAAGCTTTCATCGTGGATTACAAACCCCTCTGAGAGGGGATTAGAAACCCTATGAATTTGAAACCCCCAGTTACTTTATGTTGCCAAACAACCAAGGGGATTTGAAACCCCTCCAATCCACGGTGCCAAACGACCCCTCAGAGGTTTGATAGCTCCAACCAGTTGTGAATGATTTTGAGAAGCATTGGGTTCAACGGACCTTTAATCTAACCCTGTGGCTAACAAAATCCTTGAAATGAACTCAACTAGTTATTAGTTGAGAACTCCAACCGAGTTAACTCGGTCATGACTCACTAGAAACTTATGATGACCTCCTACAGGTGTTGTTTGCAACTGATATCCTTGAAGGACACTTTCCTTCAATCAATTTCAAATAAAGTTTTGGTCCAGCAATAAATATGCTCAGCTTGAAACAAACACAAAGCATAGGCTGGGTAGGGCCGAAGGTTGTGGAAAGATGCAAGTTTCGTGAGACGCAAGAGAGGAATGAATTTCACAACATGGGTATCGAGGAATGAGTTGAAGTACGACATCTCTCTCATGGGACTCATGGGAAAAGAAGAACGTCAAGCTTCTTGATCTTTATGTCCCTCTATGGGAAGGGACTTAATTGGCATTTAATCTTTGAGTTCAATTCTTCATTGTTGGGATTTTATTCCGTAACCTGTACACTGGGGAGGAGTAAGTGGACCGGTCTACGGCTGTTTAAACCCACTCCATGAGCTTAGCTACCTGGGTCCATGTGGGGCCTATCTTAATAGATGCGCATCTGGGCCCTAGCCAAGACCAGAAGTTTCAAGTAGATTCATTTAGATCATCATATCATCGCCTTCATGCAGATCCACACCATCAAGAGCCAATTCGTTACTGGGCCTTTGAATTCTCTCCTACCATGGATTGGGTTTGGCTCCAATCGCAGCCCAGCCTACTTTTAATTCGGGATGTTAAAGTTGGTACCATGTCCCTCATCTAACCAAATGCGTTAAGTGTACGTAGACCTTCTCATGCAACTACTTGCATTTGGACATCTGTCCAATCTATATCATCAGTTTGGACCGTCCATTTGAACAGACCAAATCCTCGTAGGCTGCCTTGAAAAATTCATACTGATTGAATGATCAAGTTGCTATCCATTTAATGGGATGCACAACTGATGGACAAGATCATCTATAAAAGATAGGTCCAGTCACTATATTTAACACCAAAGAGTAGAGTGCACATAACTGATGGGTCCAGATGGATGATTTTGGGCTCCAATTAGTCCCCATCATGCAGCTAGGGCTGTAAACGATCGGGCTTAGATTGGACTCAGCCTGGATAATTGAATTCGTCAGGCTCGCCCTGCGTTCTAGGTCATAATCAGAAATCTGATTTGTTTCACCCGGACCCGGCTTATTGTCCTTCTTACATGCAAGTAGGTGTATCAGACGGAGTCATACATTTAGCCTACTGGAACAGTTCTCATTATCTGGTAAGGCAAAAAGCCATTAAAAAATGTCGTGTGCCTTGGTTATGGTTTGATCTTTTTTCATCAAAGAATGGGCAACAAAGAATCTCCATGAAAGTTCCTACATGATCTACATAGATGAATGAAGGCTAGAAATGACATCAACAAACTAGACGATCTGTATATAGATATCGCTAGGATTGTTTTATTCTTTCTTAAAATGCACTGGATCAGCATGATTTCTGAGCTCCATGGTGAACGAGAGTGAGAGGCAGCATACCTGATGAACAGGTTGGATCTCATGAAAGTTCCACCCACCTTGATGTTTATGAGACATCAACTCCATTAGTAGCACAAACTCATGTTTAGGATGTAAGCCTAAAAATCAGGCAGATTCAAAAGTCAAGTGGGCAAACGAGTACATCCATTTATGGGTCTATGGTCCACTTGTGTTTCCTAAAGGGAAATCATGGTTTAGATGATCATGCCGGTGCCACATGTATTGTATTTAAAATAAACTTGTATTTATCACACTCCGCACAAAATTCAAACTTTAATATTAGCAACAAAATTATCTCTTATCCCTTTCATCAAGACACTGCTTAAAATACTCGTTTAAACATTAGAACTATCAGTAAATCACACGAGTTTAAAAAACCAATGACAAAGCTTAATTGTTCTCAAATCAGAAGAATCATAAGACAACTACTTTGGCTCGTGGATGATCTTTGGCGGGTGCTCATGAGCTTTGGCACTCTTCTTCTACACCATCGGTGCTCAAAATAACCACTTTGGTTTGCGGGAGGGCTTCTTGACAAAGTTGATTCTTGATCCTTGGTGCACTTAATCTGTACCACGGGTGCTCAGAACAATTACCAACAACACTTATCTCCCATTTGCCCTCTCCAACGTGTCTCTTAAAATATGGTTCAATCTCCATCAACTCAAGTTTAACAGCGTTGTTAAGTACATAGACTGCAAACTCCTGTTTTGTAGAACCACCAAATCCACTCAGCCTGACTTCCTTGAGTTGACTGTGGGGGCATTTTGAAGGCCTCCTTACTTCTTTTGAATCACCAACAGCTCGAAAGGGGGTGTGAAACTGCAATTAAGAGAGAAGTTTCAATCACATATAACGTGGGCAAGCTCACATACAAAGAGAAGCGTTCTTTCTTTTCTTTTCTTTTCTTTTTAATAATTGAACCCAAAAAAATGTGGATAAGACTTAGATGACGATGAATCAAACCCAGTGATGTCATGCCAAAGTGCCCGTGTATGGACAGACACTACAAAATGATGTAAAAACAATACTTCTAACACCAAGTGAATTGTGTCAGTCTGCCCAACTTTATTGTGCATTGAGCGCAATTTGGAAAAGTGGCCCAACAGTCTGGGAGGTGGATGATCCATTCATCCGGTATCCCAATGTGAATGGGACCATTGTTGGCAAAATTTATAGAATGGACAATGTTAACCATCAAAGTAGTAGAACCTCTCATCAATGCTGAGCATTGCCAATATTCCTTCCAAGCAAGGTTGGCTGCTAACAGTTGGAACAATTAAGATCCCATCCCATCATAGAGATTTCCAACTGGGTGAGCCCTAGCAGATCCTATATCCCATCATCGAGATTTTCAACTGGATGAACAGTCCAGATGTGGTGTGCCACGTATACAAGATAACTGGAACAAAATTATTCTCAAACGAAACAAAAATTCATGAAGAGTATGACAACCTGAAGTGCTAGAGTAAAGACAGACAAAATGTTCTATTTGGTAAAGAACACATGTTACGAGTATTTGAGCAATGAGAAATAAGCGACTTATCAATATTACCTCTTGCACCAGTTAAAATTTACTTGAATAACCACTTCACAAAACTCACTAAACTGTAATGCCTTCTACCTAGAACAACCCTTTTATAGACTCTAGAAGACGGACCCTAAAAATCCCAATAAATCTTTAATTTAGATTTTACTCCTAGATTAATTTCTAACTCAATTTGATCTAAGATAACAAAAACTACATCTGCAAAGATTTGGCCAATATGTAATTGCCTAAAAATATATCTAAAAAATCAGCCTAGAATTGTCAGAGAATCTTTAAAATCTTAACCAAAATCCTACAAATAGCAAATGCAGACACTGAAATTTAGGCCAAAATTCAGCATCAAACAGACCACGAATTCAACACATGTTGGGCCTCATGGTCAGTCTTGGAAGTCCAAGCCTTTTCCTCTTTTAGTGGAGGGATTATCTAGTTGAATGTTTTAAGGGATGTCAACAACGTAGGCAATCCCTTGCAAAAGAGGTGGTGATGAGAGGGTAACTCATAATAGAGTTGGGCTTTTCCCTAGTTCTCTTCAACTAAACTTCAGTCATAAAGAAAGAAAAGTGTGGATACTTCATCATGATTTTGATAGATAATATCACCCCTCGGAAAAAGAAAAAAAAAAGATTATTTAACAGTCTTCAAATATTCCATCAATTTGATAGAAACAAATTTACTATCCTTCATAACATGATACATAAAAGAATACATCAACCACAACATTCCATCAAAAGCCTAAACCCAAGGAAACCAAGTATGCAATACACCCAATATCACAAATAATAATAATAATGGAAATGGGAGAAGTTAATTTCATACTGTAAGAAACAAGTAGCAATATTCAAATAAATAAATAAAAATAAAAAATCACATTATAGTTTCCATTACTTCCATAGATTAAGAAAACTCACATCCACGTGTAATTTCTCTAGGAAAGGACAAGCCTTCAGAATGGATGCAATCCAAAGGAGATCTTCATGTAAACATGCAGGCAGAATCATCACTAATTGTTTGAGATCTGTATATGTTGGTAAGTCTCCTAGAAAAAACTGCATTTGAGAGACCAAGATAGGATAAGCAACATGATGTGAGCTTGGTCAGTTGGTAAATGGGCTAGGCTGTGTTGACTAGCCTAAGTTGGATCCCTTTCGGCCGGGTTAGGGCTGACCCTAAAAACCCGTCAATTGGACTTGGGATTGAGTTTTATTCCCAGAAATAAGTGTTGGACGGTGTTCCGAATATCGATACTATCGGCCGATATCGCTGCCCGGCGAGACGAAACCCATCCAATACCCACGGAAATTAAGGAAAAAAAAAAACAAAATTCTTTTTATATCGCACAATATTGCACGATTTTTTTGTGAAATCGTTGATATTAGCGATACTATCATGTTGTATCCGCAGATTTACCGAAAAATCAGGGGAAAAAAAAAGAAAAAAAAGAGGGAAAATCTTTTATAAGAGGGGATTTTGGTACCTATGAAAGAAGATTGCGTGATTGGAACTATGGTACAAGTTGGGGTCAACGCACACGTTGGGGTCCACTTAGTTGTGTTTTCATGCATGTTTTGATACATTTATAAATGTTATATATTATATTTGAATATAATTGACTTAGTCCAATTAGACAGCACATAGCTTATGACTCTATAAGAAGGAAACTTATTGTCTCTACTTTTTTTTTTTTTGAAATGTTATGATTTAAAAGTGTGTATTAAAGTCTTTGTTAACCATCCCTGAAGTTTCATTGGAAAATTCAACCATTTCCCCAATGTTTCCCTATATTTCCCAAAAAGTGTGATAAATTATGCGATACAAACTATATATCCCGTGCGATAACTGATACATATCTGTAAGGGTGCGATACATTGCGCCTGACCGATATTTTGAACACTGGTTGGACCTAAGCTTGCATCTTGCCTAAAGGCCTAACCTGGCCCAATTTATTCAACATGTGGTGGGCTGAGAATTCAGATTGTAGGCTTGGCCTAGTCTGAGCCCAATTCTGAGTAGGCTGGAGTTGGACTTAGATCATTAGTTCATGGCCAGACTTTGGACATTCTTTGGCATAACGTGGCCTAGCCCATTTGCCACCCTAGAATTTGACCATCCTTGATGAACAAAAGACATGATTTGCTTACATGCCCCCTATTGGCTCCACCAATGCGATAGCAAAGAGTCTCCAGTTGAGGAAGATATTGGGGAAGGCTTAGGAAAACAGAGGCTACATCATTGACAGGTACCCATTCAAGAGCAATGAAGGCATGAAGCAGTCGCGGAACTTCCACGAAAGAGAAGCGGACCAAAGGTCCAATGTATTCAAATGTGGTGAGATTAATGGCAAGAATACGGATCTCCTTCAAGAGGTTGGGCCAACGTAAACATACCATCAAATACTTCAGCCGAGGAGACGTACCAGTGATCTTCAAGTTATTTAGATGATGGCAGTGCATCACCTTCAGTCGTTCAAGGAGTGAACAGTTGGACAGTAGAATCACAAATCCTTCATCATTAAGAACTATATTTTCTAGGCTGAGATCTGTCAGTGAGTAGAAACCTTCGAAATCAGCAAGTAATCTCAAGATGCAACCTACCACATACACACATTTCAAGTTGGTGTTTCTGCAACGAAAAAGATGATGAGGGAATCTGTAAAATTCTTCATCACGGATGCAGTCTTCGGAGCACAATGAGAGGGTGAGCTTTTCAACTCGGGCCGTAATTGCTATGTTGACCCATCGATCAAGATGTTGCTGATGATAATTGCTGAGCAAATAAAAAACAACCTCAAATGTTTTTATCCTAGAACCAGGGAGAGATTGCAAGAACTCGTCAACTATTCTCACAAAGTCACTTGTTTGTGAATTTTTTTCTTCTTTTGTGAGACTGCACCAAAATTTACGGTACCAAGGACTCCCTATCTCAAACAAGTTATCAGTATTAAATGTTAGGCAGTCCATTGATCTCCACAAGTATCTCCATGTGCTTGACAGGATGCTAGTCCTAATTGCTTCTCTCAATGACAAAAACAAGATAACGGAGTGAAGGATGTTGGCAGGTAGTTTGCTAATCAGATCCTCCTCGAGTTCAGTCATCTATTGATTTCATATAAAGATTCCAAAGAATGTGTGAAAAATGAGGTCTCAAATTTCAACACAACAAGGGTACTTCAAATCTGAAATGATATTTAAGCAGCAAAACATAAATCAATTTAAAAAAACTCGCAAGTCTTTCTCTTTTAATATATTTAAAACCAGTTCTACCTCTTCTTTGGCAATTCCCTTGAGGGCTCGGACAGATCCCACTCTACTTCATTTGCATTTCCCTCGTCTTCCACAATTTTTGTATCAGATTGCTTTCTCCCAAGTCCCATCCATCAATTTCAATTGGAATTCAATCCCTTGAACTGCAAGGAACAGATAAGAAAGACGAAAAAGCAGGGAGTCAAGATAAATTATTGGAATCATAACATCCATTGTTATATAGTACTAAAAGTCGCATGTCTAGCACATTAGCAAGTAGCAGTCTGCACTAATTTCAATTAGTCCAGTCCCTTCAGTTGTAAGGAGCACATAAGAAAGACAAGACATGAAGATAAGATAATTATTTAGAAATTTCGATAATAAGATAAATAAATGGATATCTCGAATCTTATATCATCATCATCATCATGTAAGCCACATCCCATTTAATTGGGTTTAGATACATGAATGTTGTTCTGCCATTCCACTCTATCAAGGGGCAGACATTCCGTTGGAGCACAAGTCATCAAGACTTTTCATACTACATCATGTAATTTTGGACCCTCCCCTCGTGCTCTCCATTGCACATGACTAAACCATCAAGGTCTACTCTCTCGTCTTCGGTCCTAATCCTAAGTTCCTTCAAATGCGTTCATTTCTAATTCTATCCTTCCTCATCGTGCCACTCATCCATCTCAACATCCTCATTTCAGCTAAGCTCGGCTTAGAAACATGTTGTTCCATGACTGCCCAATATTTTGTCCCATAAAGCATAGCTGGTCTTATAGCAATCCTATAGAGTTTCACTTTGAATTTGAGTGGCACACGACAATCACATAAAATTCCAGAGGCACATCTCTAAGCACATCTCTAATTCTTCTACCCAGCTTGAATTCCATGGGCAACATCCTTCTCAATCTCTCCCCTCTCAAGAATTATGACCCAAGGCATCGAAAGTGGTCAGCAATCTTAATTAATTCCTTGTTTTCACTCATATTGTTTTTTTTTTTTTTGAAAGATCACTAAAATTTCATTAAAAAGAAAAGGATAAAACAAAGGGGGAAGGAGAACCAAAAGCAAAATTAAAAAAAAGGCAGTCCGCTGAGAAAGCGGACTTTAATTCGTTGTTTTCACTCATATTGTTACCAAAATTGAACTCCATATACTTTGTATTAATCCGACTAATTTAAAATCTTTTAGATTTTAAAGCATCCCTCTATAAATTTAGCTTTGTGTTTACTTCCTCCCTCTTCATGTCAATCAAAACTATGGCATTTGCAAAAACAAAACAAAAAAACATCAAGGTATGCAGAAATGGTTGCATAATGACCACTACCTAAAGGTAATGGTGGTCACCGTTACATGTTATTGGGTCGTAACGGCTGTTATAGATAAAAAATACCGCAGTCCATTATGGGACTGATAGTGTTTTTTTTTTTTTTTTTTGAGAAATACTGATAGATTTTTTTTTTTTTTCAAAAAAGAAAGAAAGGAAAAAAGAAAGAATGAAAAAAGAAAAAAGAAAAAAGAGGGACGGCAATGGCCATCATGGGGGGCCATAATGGCCATTACGGTTTGTATTGTCAGGTACTAATAGTGGTCATTACAGCCACCATTACTATTACAAAATACGATGAACAACATATAACATTGGATTTCTTCTTGCCAATGTCTTGTAAACTTGTTGTGAAAAGGTACGGGCTCAATGCCAACACCTAATGCAAGCCTACAATAATTGGGAACTCACTTGACCGCTCACTAGTGGACCTCACAGTTGCTACCACTCCCTCATACATATCCTTAATCATGTCAATACATCCTCTTGAAACTCCTTTCTTTTCCAACACCCATAAGATTAACTTTCAGGGGACCCTATCATATGCTCTCTTAGACAAGAAAGACCATGTGGAGATGATCCTCTCCCTATATTTCTCCATCAATTGTCCTGAGTAGGAAATAGCTTCAGTGGAAGACCTCTTGGGAAAGACACTAAACGAATCTTTTGGTACATTCCTCTCATGTGTTAATCTTTGCTTAGTCACTCTCCCAAAGTTTCACATTCAAACCTTTGACTTAGAAGTTAAGAAACCATCACATGACCAGCCTTGCAAAGAAGAGGAATGGTTGGACAATTATCGTCCTTTCATCAAATTTTTTTTTTTTTTCTGAAAAGCAACATTGTGAATGATATTTTACATTGTCATCACAAGGTGTCATGTGGATCATGTTTATACCTGCACATGTTGCTTCAATATAATATAACACGACAATCTAACTTGCTCAAAAAACTTTGGTTTTAAGTTTATTTGAATTTGTACCATAACGAGATCACTAAGATTTATTGGAATCTAATAGTAGACTAGGTTGTTTGGGAAACTCGATATATAAATTGTTTATAAATGCAATGGAAAGAGCAACAATGCTCAAGAGAGAAGAAGCAAGCCATAGAAGTTTTTATTCAAAGGTATTTTATTTTTATAGCCAACGGTTTACTAACTAAATGGAAGGAACCAAAAGGAAACCTTAGTGATTGATTAAGCATTAAATAAAGGAAACGAAGCAACAACACTATTAGTTAATTTCCTTTATAAAAAAAAAATAAAAAAAATTCCATCCTATTTATGAATCCAGACTACATGCTTTCAAACCTGTTCGGGTGCCAGTCGATTTTTTAAAAAACAGATATTTGTAGAAGTTAAGCGCGCTATCAAAGATCCATACCAACACTAATGCACTGGATCCCACCAGATCTTGGCAGTTAATTGTGCTTGGAGGAGAGGGAAATTAAGATGAGTGACCTCATGGAAAGTCCTCGTGTTGCACCCCTCCGGTTTTAGAGTAGTGTGGCAGAAAAGGATTCCTAGAGCCAAACCCAATTAGTTGGGATAAGGCTTAGATGATGATGATGATGATGATGATGATGATGATGATGATATCTGTAAAACATATATTCTGAAACATCAGCTCATGAAATTTGATTTTATATGGAAAATTTTGTTTGGATGACAACGTATGTTTCCTCTTTTTTATGACAATGTTTTTTGGATTTAATTGTCTGGTAAAAATCACTTTCGGAAATTAATATAGCATGAAGCAGCTACCAAGTATCATTGTCATCATCATCTGATGTATTGTATATTGTGCAATTCCTTCAATAGACATTCCCCAAAGAATATCTCCCCCATAAGAACGTTTAAACCAATAAACCTGCACTTTTCATATCCAACACGAACCATTGCAGTCAAATTGAAAAAAATGGGAATTTTGGGGCATGTCACATCCAAGGTTGTACCCAACCTACCAACAGTCTAGATCACTACACTGCTGGTCCAATCCACTACCGAACAGAAGCATAACCTATTGCAAACCCCCATTCTCTTCCACGAGAGATTGAGAGAGGTGGACAAGCAGAAGCTCTTACCCGTCACCTGCAAACGTTGAAATTGCCGGCCTCTCTGCTAGAATGTTGAGTTATTTGATATGCAGAACCATGTAACACTTAATGGGCTTGTTTCAATGCACCCTCATGGGTAGCTTTATTTTACTTGAGCAGCAAATAAGCTACTTTTTTTTAATAGAATTTAGTTTGGTAACCACCTTTGTCAATAAACTTATTAGTTACCTTCTTATTTTTACTCTCTCTCACATCTTTTGCTTTCTCATCTCTCCAAGTGATCGACGGTCCAAGGTGGCGGCCATGCATAATAGGGGACCCAACGATTTCCCCAACAATAACCAAATCAATAATCAGATCTAAGCCACAGATCTGATGGAAATACTCCCCTTAAACCCCTATGCATTACATTTCAACATATTACAAAAAATTTAACAACAATTTTTTTTTTCAAAATTTCACGAAAGTAAACATAATATTAAAAAAAAAAAAAGGGTACAAAACCCCTTAGATCTGGTATAGATCTTAAGCAAAATTAACCCCCCACGCATTATATTAGAAAAAATTAAAATTAAAAATCTTGAATTTTCACAAAATTTGACAAAAAAAACTTTAAAAAAAAATAAAAGAAGAAGAAGAAGAAGAAAAACTTCTTTACCAATAAGATCTGCTGTAGATCTGATCGGAAATGCCTCCCCAACCAAGATTTTTACTAGGATTCGAAAGAGAGAAAAAATGATTTCTAAAAAATCAGGTATAGATGGCCAAAAAAATACAAAAACGACAAAAAGACAAGGGATCTTTTTACCTTTTTTAATCTTTTCAAAACTGGCCCCAACCCCTTTCGATCCTTCAAATCCACAAAAATTCGCTATTTGGATCCTCCAAACAGCTGTAAATTGCTCCGAAAATCCCTCTACCATGTTATATTAAAATGGTTTTAACCAAAGGAGAAGATATGGAAGAGAGAGATTTAATAAAAGGGGGACAAAACAACCCTGTTTTAACTTTTTATACCCGTATTGGTCTGACCAATACGGATACCATATACAGGTACCGATACGGGCCAATACACTACGATACGGGGTCATTTTTCGTATCGTATCAAGCCGATACGATACGGGCATGTTGGCCAATATGATAACATTTTTTGGTTATATGCTCTTATCCATTAGCTTAATAGATAAGGCATCGAGCTTTCTCTTAATAATTCATCACTGCTTATCAGAAAAAAGGAAAAAAGAATAAGGAAAAGAAAATCTAATAAAAAATGCCGTTATTGGAGTAGAATCCAAACACTAATTGAAGTAGCAGACGCTGAAATATGCCAACAGAGCTACAGAACTTCTCTGGAAAAATCTTCAGAGTGAGACCCTGTGACCCATTAGATGTACAGAATCAAGAATACGACATGCACAGTGATGATTCAGAGATTAGGGTTGCTGATTACATCAACAAGCAAATTAAACAAAGGGTCCCAACTTTCATGTTTCTAATCAATTTGCAAAATGTAATGCACCCTTACACAGGCGATGTGCCGAAGAGGCACATACTCGGAGCAATCCGGGTCCTGCATGAGATAAATGCAGATGACCTGGGCAGAAAACAGGTTGGGTAACTCATCAGGTTTGTCACACACGAGTGAACACAAATACAATGGACATTTTAAAAAGATAAAAGGCTCCACATTTGAAGTACAATTGAGGGCCCAAATGATAAACATGCCAACTAATCGTTGGGCCCGCTCATTTACATAGCAAAGCCCACCTGATTTAGTGGCCCAGATGTTCACACGTGCTGCCAAGTTGCACCCATGTGCCACATGTGGAGGTGCATGTGAGCTTAGCTGAACTCTTAAAATCATGATTTCTAAATATCATAGGTCAGACATGAGAACAAATCTGTAACCAACAGGGAAAAAAAAAGATGAATAAGCAATGTGATATTACCACAAACCAATTTTTGCTAATTCACGGAATAAGAGAAGAATAAATTTCTAGATTGTATTGGCTGCTCAAAGTGGGGGAAAGTACTCCCCACAATGTTGTGTATCACATTTTAGTAGACCTACTTGTGCTGGCAATGGGCAAATACAGCAAAGGAAGGCAGTTCATAGAAGTCATCCATACCTCTACAATCCATAAAAGTCTATATTATTGCAGCCTTGGCCTCTTTATTCTCTCAAGCGCACCCAAATGACTCTTTAATGTGTCCACCGTTTCCTCCTTGAGTTTCAGCTTCTGATCCTTTTGCATCGAATATTCAGGAAGAATGATATGTGTCTGCGAGTGGAAGAAAATGAGAAAGGAAACGACATGAATACCAAATATAGAGTTCTGTTACACAAACAATTCAAGAGAGCTCCTTAGGCTACTTGCCGAACTAGGATCCTCATACAGCTCACAGCCTCACACACCTGCCAATGTGGCACACATCTGCAAGATCCAGGCCATTCGCCAGATGGGAGTCGTCCATGAATGTGTTGTTGTGGCCTGAGAATCAGGCCGGTTCATTGTCAGGTGGTCCAGATGTGTAAGCTCAATGTGGTTTATGGGTGCTTCTCCCAAATATATTATTATCATGCACCTGACCTAGCTTTATGACCAAACCAACCTACTTCTGGGCAACAGAAGATAGATTGGGAGGCCCGCTGAATGAGAGGCCATGATCACATACACATGTTCCATGTTGGCATATGTAGCAAGAGGATCAGCCTACAGCAAGTAGCCTTCTCATTAACAAGATCAAAAAATCAAATATACCAACCTGGCTATCGCCAGCTGAGATAATGCACTTTATACGAATCATCTCTTGGAATGTGTATTTGTTCCCATGTTGCACCTCGAATTCAAGCCATTTGTTCCAGAAATCAGAGTCAAACCGTAGATCCACAATTTGTGTTGCATGTGCATATATACGATGAGCACGATCGATTTCTCCCAAGCTCGTTTCTACCTCAGCGTACTTCATACACATAGATTTTGCATCCTTATCCGGGAGACCAGATTTGATGGCTTGCTGCAAAATGCATTCACAAGCATAGAGAAGTAAGAGAGTTGAATGTGCTTGTCAGCAACACATAAAAGGCAGATTGTTTATGCAACACAGCGCTGCCTTTGTATTAGGAATAGAAGATACTCCAGCTAAAGAGGGCTATGGAGGACCACACCTGTCTTTGGAAATCTTTCCCTCTTCTTTGGGGTATCTTTATTCTTTTTCATTCTAATTTGTATTTTTTTTCATCCAGTAAAAGGAAAAACAAGCATTCATAGCACATGGAAATGTTTAACATGCACATAATCAAGAAATCAACCAAACAAATATATAGCAGGAGACTTCAGGGGTTTCCCAACTTCATATCTATGTCAATATCACCTCTTAAACTGAAATACTTTACTAGATAAGTATCAGCGGATAAGGGAAAAAGAACAAACCTTGTATATTTCCCTCGTACTTGGGACACCAAAAATTTCGGCTGCACGAGCTATGTAAATTTCATACATGTTCATTTTTTCAGTTTCAGGGACAGCCTTCATAGCTTGCTCATAGACTTCCATTGCACGCTTTGCAAACCCATAATCCTCTTCCAGCTTTGCATAGTGTAGGTACATTGGTTTAACATCTTCAGCAGGTGTCTGATAATAGAAAGGTAAAGAAAAACCACATGCCGGTTAGCAACATGATGATTTCTAAGAAAAGAAAGAAAAAATAAAAGCAAGGCAGTCAATGTGAAATATCCAAGAAACTACAGACTATTCATCTTAATAATAGTAGTAGCAGTCATAGCCTTGTGCAGCTAAGTGGAGTTGGCTCTTGCAATTCATGGTTTGTCAATCAAGATTCAAGTCAGGAACATTGCTTGGTAAAGGTTTGTTGATCAACTGCATTCCTAAGATCAACCATCCACCTTTACTAGGGCTAGGGATCAACTTTCAGGCATAAGATCTCAGAGATGAAGAAATTGTCACCTTGTCACAAATGTTGGCACTCTTCAAAGAAATTTATATTCAACGAGCAGGCAATGATAAATCTCTGGCTCAGCCTAGGTCTCTTTCTATTTGGTACTCAGTAGTTTGGTCCAATGTTTGCAATATTGATAATATCGGCCAATATTATCGGTATCATACACCAGTGATACGAAACCTGTATGGAGTACAGAAAATTCTGCATATCACAATGTATCACCAATATCGCAAAATATCAGGAAATATCGGCAATTTTTCCTTTGAAAATTTCTTTGGTATATCGTTGACACCAACGTGAACTCTGTTGCCTCTTGCAAAAAACTCCCCAAACTTCAATTTTTTGTCTTTTTCCTTGATTCTTCTCTAATCTAAACATACTGTGGGAGGATTTTGGTCCATACTTTGCAATCTTTTGGGAGAAAAACAGAGATTTTAAATCGGAATCAAGATTTTTGTGGATTTGAGGCCGGTTTTCATTTGGTGAGTGATTTCTACTTCTTCTTTTGCTTTTGAATGTATTGGTTGTGTTTCCATGTCTTCTTACATTTATAAATATTATGAATTCACTTTAAATATAGTTGCATCAGTACTTCAGTTAGACAACAAATAGCTTATGATCCTATACAAAGGAAACCCGTTATGTGTACTCTTTTTTTTGTGATTAGCAGGGTAGCCAACCAATGAGTGGGGTCCAGTAGGGCAGCACTTGTGGAAATTGGTTAGCAAAGTCACTCTATGGATAGGAGCCTATGGTTGGAAAGAAACAGTAGGATATTCCAAGGGGAAGGTAATTCTGAGTCTGCTTTATCTTAGAAGATTGTTTAACATATTTTTGAATGGTCTGAGCTTGACAAGAAGCTGACAGGTCTCCCAATCCATTTGTTGTGGTCGATGCGGGTTAAATCTATCAGATACGAATGGAGTCCAGCGAAACTCAAAAAATATGGCATATCCCCACTAAGTTTGTTCCAAGCTCAACTTTGACGGGAGCCCTATTGGAAACCCGGGACCAGCCAGGTTGGAGGTTTAGTCAAGGACTATGATTAGGGAGAAATTGTGATGGAATTTTCAGGTTCCGTGGGAGTTTATGATTTAAAATATGGCAAAGCAGCCACTCTTCTACAAGGAGTCAGATTGGCAGTTACAATCACAGTCCACTTATCATTGAAGGGAATTTGAGTAATGCATTTAGATGGATTAAATCTGGCTGTTTTCCACAGGGCATTTCTAATCTTAGTGAGGAAGCTACAAATTTATGTCCATCCATTTCAGTATCTTTCTCCCATGTGTATAATTCCACGGGGGGTGTCAATAGAAATCAGATTCTGATAGTGGGAGATATGGTGTTCCTATTTAGTTCTCATGTTCTCATTGTATTTGTTGTTTCTATTTCTTTGGGCTTTTTTATATCCGCAGGATGCTCTAAGCAGCTGATGTATCTGTTCCTTCTCTTCTTCTTCTATTTCTTTGTTGTTCCCTGATATATATAATTGTTCATCATGATCACATTGTCGGTATTCAAGATGAAAGTTATGGCAAAAGTTTGGCACCGGCTGCCGACCTAATGCAACCCTCCTCTATCCAGGCTTGAGACTAGCAATGAGAGCACAAAAATCCCACAGGTGCTATGCAATAGACTATTACATTAGATTGATTATAATCAAGCCCTATCTATTGTACATTATAGACATTGATTACAATCAACAAATGTTCTCATTAGAAAGCATTTCCTACTCAAATAGTGGTCGTAAGTGTGCATTCCGCATTGCTACAATTCCAATAGATAAGGTCATAGTGCCAACTAAAGCCAAGATGTTTAATAAATAAATAAATAACAGAAAGAAAGAAGGTTCCAAAATATGGTTCAAAGAGTATAAAAGTATTTTTTACCATACCATTTCAATGGCATGCTTGAACAACTCTCTTGCCTGCTCTAGTTTTGTTTTGCCATACCTTTTAACAAACTTGGAGAGGTATGTGACCCAAATATCCTTGACATGGGGATATTTAAATATCTTTACACCTCTATCATATACCTTGAATGCATCTTCAAAGTATTTATTCTCCTGAACAAAAATAACACATTTATAGAATATCCAAATAGATAAGCAAGGAGAAAGGGTCATGAAAGCTGAACATTATTACAAAGGCTTATACCTCTAGAAGCAATGGATAGTTAATTATAATTTGTGGAGTGGCTATTTTCAAATCAAGTATCCGCTCATAGACTGCACGAGTAGATTGCAGTGTTCCAAGGCTCTCCTCCAAATCCACATAAAAGGTCCACACCCTCAACGATCTGTGCAGCTTCATCTGCACCTGTTCATGCCCATCAGCAGCAACTGCATGAATTAGAAAATATGAATAAGAAATGTGGAGTAGTGGACAAGTGTAAAGTTTTGCAAAGATTCTACAACTTTTTATCTTGTGTCTAACAGAATTCCCATTGTTCCGCACATAAGTTCCCATTAGACACATGGCAGACATGCAAGACCCAAACAGCTCATGGACCCAACAATCATGCCAACCCTGACAGATTGATTTTTTTTTTTTTTTTTTGGGGTGTGTGTTGTCAATTACCATTGTCCATTTTCAGTCTGTCCCACTCCAGCAGTTACAACCATACAATTCTGATTTTGGGGGCATGGCGGTCTATGCTGGGACCTTTGAATGAGTGATCCAGATCATGTACATTCTGCATGTGCCTCATTGGGACTCATATGAAGAAAGGGTGTGCAATAATGATGCAATTCAGAGACATAATGTAACGTCCCGAATTTTCAGAACCCGAGTACACGACCCGTTTTCCAAAAACCCGAGTATTAACCTTGAAGGATGGTCAGATATAATATTTTTCTTTCATCAGAGTTAACAGACGAGCGTATAATGGACAAGTAAGCATACAAGGGAAATTCCAAATTTCATTTAGAATATACAAGTGCTGCCCATAATGACTTATACAAACCAATGTCCTCATTCTTACAATTACAAAATGAAATAATATTACATGTGAAATAAAGTAAATTACAACAAATTTGAGATATGGAATCCTGTAGCAACTCTTAGCAATCACAATCATGCATCCCTGTCAAATGTAACTTGTTCCTCGACAATATAACCCTAAATTTCTCATGGGCCACCTGTGCTACCTGTATGGTTATATATTTGATGGATGAGTGGCCAACTCAGTGTGAATTTTCCTCAAGATTACACATCGCCGCATTAGATAAGCATAGTTATAAAACAAAGCATACAAAACAATACATGATGCAGATCTTATTATGTGCATGGATGCGTGGAGTATGCAATCATCACCCCGGGGATACTCATCCGTGCGATCATCGAACCTGGGAAACATCATCCAGTCAGGTCCCCATGCAATCGTCGACCTAGGTAAAACATCCAGACGGTTTGTGCCCCAAGTAAAACATCCAGACAAGCGATGTGACTGGTCATCAGCGTAACATTCAGCGTAACATTCAGCGTAATTGCGGGGCATGAAGATCCAGGTCATCATCATAATCGAATGACTGGTCATAAGCGCAACATTCAGCGTAATCACAAGGTAGAGTGATCCAAGCCATCGAAATATGCCATGTATGCATGATTTGCCAACCCATTATTAGTCTATTTACAATCAACAGGTTTAATAAGCTCAAAGGTCACTATGGGGAGCTCAGAGCCCATCATAGGCCGACAGCTCGGGCATCGTGTCCCATGACCACCATCCCCGACCCATGAGACTACCACCTTAGGATGTTTAATGGTATCCCGTCGACTAGTGGCCAATCATATTACAATATATGGGGCTTACCATCGCATGGTTGTACAGTATAAAACATTCAACCCATATAGGAAAATTCTAGAACAAAGCCACATAAGGCGATATCAAAGTAGGCCACATAGGGTGAGTATCAGAACCATGGGATAAAAAACCATCCTTAAAAACCATTGGACACAACAACCCTTGATGGTAGGCCCACATCAATGATTCATCTAGACCACACTCAGTAACCACCAAGTCGAAGGTCCATTATGATCACAACTAGTCAAGTTACATCCCAAGTATGGGTGTACATTCATATGTGGGAGTTTCCCACTAATGGACCAGTTTAAGTTCCATAAGCAATCCACAAAAATAAATTCCCAAGCATGAACAATTATATAAGATAATCGTAAAGCATATAATACAGCCATTCAATTTTCACCAGCTAACACATGTGATTATAAAGAGAAATATCAATTATGAATTTAAATAAAAACTATAACTTAAGCTAATGAGAAATGAAAAGCTCAAGGGAAATAATCATCACCTTATAGTTTACATCGCCTATCAGCATTGCTGGGGAATACGTGTTCTCTTAAAATCAAATCCTAACATAAATCGGGATGTACAATTAGATCCAAGTTCTACATACCACCTAGGGTTTAAGATCATAATATTTTAGTTATTTATCCTTAGGGTTTTGACGTAGGGTTAGGGTTTTACCTCAAAGTTTAGTTTGATGCTTATGTTCTAGGATTTGAATCCTAAGTTATTATTAATATTATTATCGTACAATGGATCGAATAATACTCGCAATAGGAGTATTAATTCATCAAATGATAATTCACAAGTTTACATTAAAATATACATGTAATATCTAATGTTCTTATAATGACCAATAATCTACCAAATAATAGAGGTAATAGAAATAGAATATTTGCTAACAGTAAATGATAACGACTAATAGTATTAGCCATATATATTACAAGAATTTCACTAATCCTATAGAGACAATGATAATCTTTCTTAATGGTACTAATCCTAACTATCAAAAAATGAATGTAGTCATGATACTATGATCTATCATTAAACAAGTACTATTATTTGATAATTGCAATTTGGTTTACACTAACTAGGTTATATAGTGGACTTTGACCCGTATTTAACTTAAGACTAGGATTTGTATGCTAGTTAAGGTAAAATTAATTACCATGCTAACTTTGTAACTACAGCATGACTATTAACATTAATGATATAATTAATATTAATTAATGTGACACTATTAGTCATTGTAATGGGAGTAATACGTTCTACTATTGATGGTAATGATTTAGAATGAAGAACAAGATATTCTTGTTTAATCATGGTAGTTTGTATATATTAACTGACGTAAGTATAGGTAATTTACTAATGGTTAATCATATATACTATTAATGATCCTAAAAACGACAATACTTAGTAATGATAAAATAAAACACTAATATTATCGTAACAGATTAATAGTAATCATTATGATGATAATTAATATTATGATCTACTGTTATGATAATATTTAAGAATGGTAAGTAAAATACACTTATAGTTAACAAATTTTAATTTGTCTATAATAGCTAATTATAAATGATTCACTAATGGTTAATCATGCTTAATATTCGTACCCTATCAATGATAATCATGGTAACACGAATAACTAGAATCGAAACCAATTTAATATGGAAGGAGGAGGTGGACTCACCTAGGTCGACTCAGTTGAGTCAACTCGACCCGAAACTCCCTCTTTCCTCCTTCTCCTTTCTTTTCTTTTTCCACTCTTTTCCTTCTTCTTTCTTTTTCTCTTTTCTTCCTTCTTTCCAGCTGCTGGGAACACCCGACAAAACTCGCCAACTCGGCCTGACTCAACCGAGACAGCCCAACTCGCCTCTCTCACAAATCTCTTCCCTCCTTCCTTCTTCCCTCTTCCTGCTTCTCTCTTCTCCTTTGTTCGTTATAGACCCGTCAGCGGCAGTGGGCCCTGTCGACTCGGCCTGGACGAGCCGGCCATGGTGGTCGGTGCAATAGCCGCACCACCCCATCTCATCTTACTTCTACTTCTTCCTATCTTCCTCCTTTCTTCACTCTCCCTCTCTGTAGACGGCTGAGATGATCCTGGACTCAGTCCAGTGGCACCAACAGCAGCGTTGAATGAAGAAAACCGTTGAGGGAGACGACAGCCATCAATGGCGTTTTGCAACCGGCCGCACCTAAGACGGCAGCAACCACTGCTTCTCCTCTAACTCTCTCTCTCCCTCTATCTCTCTTTTCTTTCTTCTTCTATTTTCTTTCCTACACCTCTGCTGGTTTCAGATTTGGAAGCCGCTACCTGACAGCGCCTGTAATGGTGCAAGTCGGACGGGGAAGACGACACAGCTCTAATGGCGGATCAAATCCTGCTGGTCTTTCCTCATTCTACCTGTTGTGGACTGCTCTAATGGACCCCAGGAAGCTTGGAGAATAGAAGAAATGAAGCTCAGATGAGCTTTTCTCGGTGGGTTCTGAGATAGAATGGAAACGGCTGGGTGACGGGCTGCGGCAAGGGCGTGGGATAGAGACCCATTGCAACTCCCTCTACTCGACTTAAATCAAGCCCTAAGATCTATCAGGGCCATTGGATGAGGACCGGATGGCCCGGATTGAATACAGCCGTTCGGTTTCTCAAAACTGTGGGAGGGAACCAAAACCATCCCTGGTTTTGCAAGGAACGCCCTAAGCAAAAGAAACGGCCGAGATCTTTCTGGGATGGACGTTCGAGATAAGGGGATTTTCTCCTCACTCGGATCGTTGAGCTGGCAGCAGCGGAGGCAGTTTCCTTATTTGGAAACGTGGTTTTTCGGGTTCTTCCTGCGCCGGTCGTCGTGTAAACACTCGTATGCATGGACTTCCACGAGTGACGTGGTTCTGGTCAGGCCCGCGTCGCGCACACGATGGACGGTCTCGATCATCGAGGTGGGTTGTCATGGTGGGCCACGATCGGAGGAAACGGACGGTGTCCGTCGGCTGTCACCAACGAAGAGAGAGAGCGCTTCTCTTTTTAAGGAAATCGTCGGTCAGAGGAGCTCTGACCGCTCCCGGCAGTTCGGTGCACGGCGGGTGCTCCTGCACTGAGTACACGTGTAAGGAAAACGTGGGGCCTATAAGTGGATTTGATGAAATCCACACTGTTCATGATTCTCTATGGGACTAAATGGGTCCCCTGACCAAAGTTCAGTCATAAATAAGTCTTAGGTGGGCCTTTCTAACCGATTGGAGGGTCTAGTTATGGATTTACCTTGATCTAAGGGTCATATTATTCTGAAATCGGACGTCAACGGTTAAAAAGGTCCTAGGGACTACTCGGTCAGGAATGATCGGTTGAATTAGAGATTAGATGCCCTGACATGTGTTTTAGAGTAACTAGTCAATTGCTTTCAATTAATCTAAGACATGTATTTAAGTTAACCTACCCGGTATTTTAATATGTTCTAAGACATCAGCTAAGTAAAATAATTAAGTGTTCTAACTAACTCTAGGCATATGTTTAAGTAACTCAACTAATCCGACATTTGTTAAAGCAACTCGGCAAGTACTCTAACTAATCAGAATAGGCAATTCAGGCTAGAATGAGACGTGACTTAAGGAGCCCGGATAGATCGGACCTTTGATCTAACTTCAACCTTTGTTTCAAGACATAAGTTCTCTTCCTTCCTTGCAAGCTGACGGTCGACTTGCGATGATTATACCATTCTTCAATGCGTCAGCCCCACACCAGTCATAATAGAGACAGATTGGATTTACTCAATCCTATAACGTGGACTCGGAATTAAAAGAGGCTACCAAGTGAATCGAGTCCTAAGGAAGGGGGACATCTCTCAAGTAACTCTGGTGAACCAATATGAATACAGGTGTTCTACATCCCCCATTATAATCGGGGACCCCATCTCTGCGAAATGACATGAAATTTCCTCGACGGGGATCTTGAAACCGAGTCGAAGATGACTTGTATTTTCAAGACTCCCCAAAGAGTCCCCGGGAGACCCACAGCCTACTAGAAGAATTCCACTCAACCCGTGCTTTCATAGTCTAGAGGTGGATCTATCTCCTTTCTTCTCTAACCTAGACAAATGATCTAGTCAACTCGGCGGCTAAACCCGCTTCTCCTCATTCCAAATCAAAGGGTCGGGTCAAAGTGGCAGTTCTCAATCTAGCAGGGGACCACCCCTCAATGTGAAGAAAACATCGATAGATGCAAGGTACATAAATGAACAAGAATCTTCTATAGTAAAGGTAAGAATCCAGACTCGAGACGTCTCAAGCGTCGGGCGGAACTTTATGTGTTACGGATGGATAAATTTCTAGTGTGGAATGCCCAATGATCCAAACTATAAGTACTCAAATGATGCGAGCTCATAACCCCGAGTTGTGGCAATCCTTGATCGTGATGCAAAACGGGTTAGAATTGGCCTCTCTTTGGGTTTTCACCTTTCATTGTTGAATACTGAGGAGGGGGGCAAGATCTGGCTCTTCTACAAAAACCATATTTCCTGTTCTATTGTTAAGATTACTAATCATATGCATTTTCTCGAAATTTCCATCCATCTAACTTGCATATATGCTAGGGTTCAAGTCGTTAGGCGCTTGCTCTAATCCGGCGGATATGTCCTCCTTGTTTCATGGTCCTTGGGGAGTATGTGGTGATTTTAATGTTGTCATTGAGGCAAACATTTGAAAATTCAAGAGACAAACAGAGGTAACTTTGATAAAACAATCCTCGGTGAGGCAATAGACAATGCTAGTCTTTTTGATGCAGGTTTCACGGGGCCGCGTTTCACCTGGTGCAACAATCACCAAGTATTGAAAAGGCAAGGGTGTTACAAAACGCTTATAAACTCGGCTGGCATCTTCCTTCCAGACTTCCATGTAACATCTGTCCGTCGTGTCTTTTTTTCTTTCAAGGGTACTCCTAGCATAACGCTTTCAAAGGATGTGGATTTTAATAAATCGCATGTGGACAGACCTATAATCAATCATGGTCTTCATCCACGTGGAAAAATGTCAAAGCCCTACTTTGTCATGGGCAAGGAATTTCTCTATTTGGTGATATCGCAACGTGAAGAAATGGAAGGTGGCGGAAGTCAAAGGTCCAACAATGAAGCATGAGTATTCGTCCATTTCAATAGGAATAGGCTCCGGATAATGACATCGCTTTGAGGCCTCTCACCAGCTAAACCAGTGGGAAATCAAGCAAGAAATTTTCTGGCAACAGAAATCTAGATCGACCTGGCAGACGGAGGGGGACCGTAACACACAATATTTTCATGCCATAGCTACTGAACGACAAAGAAAAGCCAGGATCACCAACATTCAACTGCCCATGTGACCATGACCAATTAAAAGGAAGCCGTCAGATACTTTCGTCTGCTCAAGGTTCGAAAAACCAAGTGTCATTCGGTAAAGTCAGTGACCCATGAATATTTTCTTGAATCCAAGGTTAAAGGAGGCTCCAATCAATGAGCCGGACGGTTTCTCCGGAGCTTCATGAATGTTGGGAAATCATTGGAGTGAATATCCAATAGGCTATTTCATATTTTTTCAAAGATTCCTCGGCATTCTTCTCTCATTTGCTTGATTCCCAAAAGGGATGTGCACCAACAGCGTAATTGTACCCCAAGGTCGATTTCGTACCCATAAGCTTATGTAATAAAAGATCTTCTCTAAGATCATTGCGACCCGCCTAAAACCTCCCGAAGATATCTCTTGAACATGGTGCTTTCATTAAAGGCCAATCTCGGATATTGCCCTTTCCCAAAATGTTCGGAGGCGAATAGAAGACCAGCAGGAGGTAATGTGGTGCTCAAAGATATGAAAAAGCGTCCCAAAGTCTACTTGAAACAAGTTTTGCTGGATTTTGTGACAAATGGGTTAAATTGACAATCATGCCTTCTCTGTTCTCATTAATGGAGAAGTGATGGCTTTTTTTTAAGCCCACCGCGGATTACGTCATGACCATTATCACCGAGCTTGTTCATTTTGTTCGGCGGATGTTCTCGATCGTTTCAGAAATTGATGTCTAACGACAATTGTCTTCTTTTTCGACATTTCTCACCTTTCTATGCGGATGATACCCTTCTTTTCATCAATGGAAGTAAAGCATCTATTCGCAAGATCGTGGCGTTGTTGGAGGAATACCTCGACATCGGGCCAATCATTAACAAAACAAAGAGCTCTTCTTCGCTTTCGAAACCCTACCTCCGGATCCGTTCCCTCGCTCGCTATAGGTACAATCCTCGGGCCAACCTCTGTTCCCCTCTCGGCGGGTAAGTCCAGGCAGAATAGGGTGAGTCGCATTCATGATGTATCGTACGATTGGTTCTTATCAAGCACGTTCTATCAGATCCCCATCCACTCACCGACCGCTTCTACAATTCCAAAACAGGTGTTACAACTCAAAGAAAGTTTTCCACCTTCTTTTGATGGTCCAAAACTAAAGAGTAGGAAGACCATCACGAGGCCAAAAGCGAGGGTGGTCTAGTATCGAAAACTTACCACGCGTTTCGATTAAAATGGCATGGACCACGAAATTCCACCTGAGTTTATGGGCATCGTTTATAACAAAGAAATACAATCTTTCCCAGGGACTCGAACATCGGCGGAAGAGCCTCTCCATTCAAGATGATTCTCTCCAAGATGTCCTTTCTTGATGAGAAGGCTGGAGCATGGAACAGAGTGTGACTTGGAAGACAAACTTTACTAATTTATCGTAAAGGATGCGCATACATTCCTCACTCAAAGTGGCCCACTCCCCCATGTCCATGCTCCCAAATGAGGTATCAACACATATTTCAAGATGGTGAGCATTCTCTCCCAGCCTTTCACCCCTTCGAGGCTCTTTACGGCCACCTGGGCCGTTTTGGATCGCCGGACAAAGATTAGCTCAGGCAAGATGGATATGGCACAGATGCCTTCCGCCTAAAATTTCTATTCTTCTATGGAGGCTCCTTCGCAAGGCACTTCCTCTCCAGTCAGCTGTTCAGGAGAAAGGTATTTCCCTTGCTTCAAATGTTGTGTTGCGTGATGATGAATCTGCCCAGCCAAGAATCTCCTGCGCATCTTTTATGAACTTTTCTTTTCTTTCTTTTTATTGACATTCTCCGGTTTTGTTTCTAGAATCACGCAATGGATTCGAGCATGTGTGGCTAGGAGAAATCAGGGGAGGCGCCATCTGCTCACTCCAGCTTACATTCTGTGGGAACTCTGGTGCTCTCGGAATGGTGCTTTTTTCGATGAAAGATCGATGAACTCCCGTTCGGTCATAGCAAAAGTCTCATGGTGGATGTCCTACGCTACGGAGGCCGTCAGAAACAGATTCTCCCAGCAATTTCAATCCGAGGGAGGGCTCTCAATCTCATGTCATCAGCATACGGTTCAAGAGGTGGTCCGTTGGCAGAAACCCCCTTCTGGATGGGTCAAGGTCAATGTCGACGGCTCATCCAGAGGTAATCCGGGCTTGGCTGGGGGCGGCGGTGTTTGTATAAATGACAAGGGGGAGTTTATTTTTGGATTCGCCTATGGGTATGGTGTTTCGGTGTCCAACACTGGTGCTGAATTTAGGGCGGTTCATGATGGGATTCTCTTGTGCTTGGAAAGAGGCTTCTCCCAAATAATTGTGGAATCGGACTCGGATGCGGTGATTAAGGTCTTCAGAGATGGAGCTAAGTGCGGATGGATTTGGAAAGGCTGGAAAACTCTTACAGAAGCACTAACGGATAGCGCAACGGTGAATTTCATGCACACTTTCAGGGAGGGGAATGGCCCGGCTGATGCTCTTGCTCGGATGGGCAGCTTGTCCCAATCTCGGTTAATCTTCTCCTGTCCTAACGCTCTGCCTAGAAAGGTGAGGGGAATCCTCTTCTTAGATAGAGTGGGGCTCGGCGCGTTAAGGGAGAGGAAAAGGTCCTCCTTTTGTTGATTTTTTTCTGGTGCTTGGGTTGTTTAAGCTCTTACGATAGGTCTTTCTGTGGTCCTTTTTTCCACAAAAGACCCGAATCCTTGTATTTTTGTCCACCTTGAATACAATCTTCTCCTTCCAAAAAAAAAAAAAAAAAAAAAAAGTACTCTAACTAATCAAATAAATTCCTAGACATGTGTTTAAGAGAGCTAATCAGATGATCTAATCCTATTTAAGACATAAGTTCAAGTAAGCTGCCGAATGATTAACCCTTTAAGCTTCATTGCTCGTAGTCATAATAAGAACTATCCTTTGTCTTTTAGTAAATTGAAATCCTAAAAATAGGTATCTCTGCTGGTATGGTAATCCATCTTGGAAATCGACGAATGGACAGCTTGATATGGTAGATCAGTGGGTCAGCTGACTAGTGTTTCGCAAACTGAGACAAATGGTCGACTCAGATTAATTCATACAACAGTGGCCTCAGAGACCGCTCATGTGAAAGTCAATAGTGATCTAAATGATTCGAACCCGTAAGACCCATCTAAGGGGACTTTAGTGCTAGTGGGCTAATCCAGATGTTCCATGATCCAAAATAAATGATTCGATGGTCGATCTTTTAGTTGCACAGGTTTATAATCTAAACCTATGATTGCTCTTATAATCGTATGGTTGGGTTGTTAACAATCATAGCATAAATCAAACAATTAGTGGGTCGTGTGGTCTAAGGCGTGCGATAACTAATCTGAAATTCAAGTGTCTAGCAAGCTTATTAAAATCCTAAATTAAGCTTCCATCCTAACACCCGAGTATTGAAAAGCACAGGGTGTTACACATAAGCCTTCCATAAAAGGGCCTGCTCCAGACTCCAGTAGTCCCTCGTGCTTTTTTTCTCAAGGGTAAGCATAGCCCTGGTGCTTTTAGGCATGTGGACAGACCTATAATCAATCTGGTCTATCCA
This sequence comes from Magnolia changhungtana, assembly GCA_030180095.1. NCBI lineage: Eukaryota > Viridiplantae > Streptophyta > Magnoliopsida > Magnoliales > Magnoliaceae > Magnolia > Magnolia changhungtana. Next base: position 3,413,352 of record JASAUF010000218.1, on the reverse strand, counting down.
CGTGGTTTGCCCTACTTTGTCATGGGCCAAGGAATTTCTCTATATGGTCAACGCCATGGAGAAATGGAAGTTTGAATCAAAGGTCCAACAATGAACATGAATAGTCCATCCAATAGGAATAGGCTCCGGATAACATGACTCCAAATAACCAGATTGATCAGATGCCCATGGGCCATGACCATAAGCATCAGATCCGTGGCTTGGAAAAACCAAGTGTCATAAAAAAGTCACCCATGTTTAAAAGGTTAGCATTCTCCAATCAATGAGCTTTCATAGCCCATGAATAGAGGGGTGAAACCAATAGGCAGTTCAGAACAATGATTGGATTGCCCACATGTCTAAAAGCACCGGAGTGCACCAACAGCGTAATTGTACCCCCAAGAGCAAATGAGATAAAATAAATAACTGCATAAAACTCCAAGCACTAACATGAAAATATTGGACAACTTGGACGTTAAAAACCAAGAGGCGACTGAAGACGCAGCAAATGGATGTATGGAAAGAGATCCCAAATCTCACAAAGGCTGGAAGTCGACGCTCAAGACAATCACCTTCCAGGAGGTATGGCTTTGCCTATACATCCATTTGGCTGGTTCGTGGATCGTTTCAGAAATTCTTTCCAATATCTACGACAACCATTTCTATACTTTTTGCATATTTCATCTTCAGGCCTCAAAATATAGCCTGGAAACTAATAACAAAAAAGGGCCAATGCGGCGGTACCAGGCAGATATGGGTGAGGCCCACATGATGTATTCACATCATCCAACCCATCTATCAGATGCATCACCTCAGAAACCTCTACAACTCAAAACTCAGCCTGATCCAAAACTAAGGTAGGTAACAGTTAAGGGAACGATCTAATAGGGAAAACCCACCCTTTAAATTCACAGGGGGCCACCTGAGTTGCAAAACAGCTGAACATTGGCCTCACCCTTCATCCGTACTGGATAAAGAGTTTGAAAGGCCTTGACTATATATAAACAACATACACAACACAGTGGCTCCCCCACGCCAATCAACAGGTGAGCATTCTCTCCCGGCTCATTCCCTTTTCTTTGGGCCACCTTAGTTTTGGATCGGAATCTTTTTTTTTTTTTTTTTTTTTTTTTTTTAAATTTTTAAAGAGAGGAAAAATTCCATTGATCAATGAGAATTACAGACATTTCTGGGTCCCTACAAAAAAAGGGGCCTCACCTATCGTGTATCCGCGAAAGAAAAAAAAGTACAAAAAGCCCACAGGGGACACTGCACAAGAAGGAGCAAAAGGAAAGAAAGGCCACTACACCAGGGCAGCGAAAGATGAACAGTCAGGGGGGCCTAACTGCACCCAGGCCAACCTTGTCGAGCACAAGTTCCCCTCTCACCCGCCGCGGGAGAGAGGAACGACAACGAAAAAACCTATCTGGGCACCCGTCACTAGCAAGCCTAGCTAGAGCATGTGGATACATCATGTGGGCTCCACATCTGCCTGTTCTGAGTTTTGCGTGCTAAGGGCTTTCTGAGGTGCCGATTGTATGGTGTGGATACATCATGTGGGCCCCACATCTGCCTGTTCTTCTCTTTTATTGCTTTTCTTTTCTGTTTTTTGCTCTTTTTGTTTCTGCTGTTGTAGTTTTTGTTGCTTTCCTTTTCTTTGGCTTTCGCCATTGTAATAATATCATTCATCTTTCAGAAAAAAATTGATGAAAGGGTGATAATTGTCCAACCATTCCTCTTCTTTGCAAGGCTCGTCCATGTGATGGTTTCTTAACCTCGAAGTCAAAGGTTCGAATGTGAAACTTTGGGAGAGTGACTGAGCAAAGATTAACACATGAGAGGAATGTACCAAAAGATTCGTTTAGTCTCTTTCCCAAGAGGTCTTCCACTTAAGCTATTTCCTACTCAGGACAATTGATGGAGAAATATAGGGAGAGGATCATCTCCACATGGTCTTTCTTGTCTAAGAGAGCATATGATAGGGTCCCCTGAAAGTTAATCTTATGGGTGTTGGAAAAGAAAGGAGTTTCAAGAGGATGTATTGACATGATTAAGGATATGTATGAGGGAGTGGTAGCAACTGTGAGGTCCACTAGTGAGCGGTCAAGTGAGTTCCCAATTATTGTAGGCTTGCATTGGGTGTTGGCATTGAGCCCATACCTTTTCACAACAAGTTTACAAGACATTGGCAAGAAGAAATCCTATGTTATATGTTGTTCATGGTATTTTCTAATAGTAATGGTGGTTGTAATGGCCACTATTAATACCTGACAATACAAATCGTAATGGCCATTATGGCCCCCCATGATGGCCATTGCCGTCCCTCTTTTTTCTTTTTTCTTTTTTCGTTCTTTCTTTCTTTCTTTTTTCCTTTCTTTCTTTTTTGAAAAAAAAAAAAAAAAAACTCTTTTAGTATTTTTCAAAAAAAAAAAAAAACTATCAGTCATGTAATGGACTGGGGTATTTTTTATCTGTAACAACCGTTATGACCCAATAACATGTAACGGTGACCACCATTACCTTTAAGTAGCAGTCATTATGCAACCATTTTTGCATACCTTGATTTTTTTTTGTTTTGATTTTGCAAATGCCATAGTTTTGATTGACATGACGAGGGAGGAAGTAAACACAAAGCTAAATTTATACGGGGATGCTTTAAAATCTAAAGGATTTAAAATTAGTTGGATTAATACAAAGTATATGGAGTTCAATTTTGGTAACAATATGAGTGAAAACAAGGAATTAAAGTCCGCTTTCTCAGCAAAAAAAAAAAGTCTGCTTTCTCAGCAGATTGCCTTTTTTAATTTTGCTTTTGGTTCTCCTTTCCCCTTTGTTTTATCCTTTTCCTTTTAATGAAATTTTAGTGATCTTTCAAAAAAAAAAAAAAACAAAAAAACAATATGAGTGAAAACAAGGAATTAATTAAGATTGCTGATCACTTTTGATGCCTTGGGTCATAATTCTTGAGAGGGGAGAGATTGAGAAGGATGTTGCCCATGGAATTCAAGCTGGGTAGAAGAAATAGAGATGTGCCTCTGGAATTTTATGTGATTGTCGTGTGCCACTCAAATTCAAAGTGAAACTCTATAGGATTGCTATAAAACCAGCTATGCTTTATGGGACAATAATGGGCAGTCAAGGAACAACATGTTTATAAGATGAGCTTAGCTGAAATGAGGATGTTGAGATGGATGAGTGGCACGATGAGGAAGGATAGAATTAGAAATGAACGCATTTGAAGGAACTTAGGATTAGCACCGATAGCTAATAAGACGAGAGAGTAGACCTAGATGGTTTAGTCATGTGCAATGGAGAGCACAATGGGAGGGTCCAAAATTACATGATGTAGTCTGAAAAGTTTTGATGACCTGTGGTCTAACGGAATGTCTGCCCCTTGATAGAGTGGAATGGCGGAACAACATTCATGTATCTGAACCCAATTAAATGGGATGAGGCTTACATGATGATGATGATGATGATATAAGATTCGAGATATCCATTTATTTATCTTATTATCGAGATTTCTAAATAATTATCTTATCTTCATGTCTTATGTCTTTCTTATGTACTCCTTGCAACTAAAGGGACTGGACTAATTGAAATTAGTGTAGACTGCTACTAGCTAATGTGCCAGACATGCGACTTTTAGTACTATATAACAATGGATGTTATGATTCCAATAATTTATCTTGACTCCCTGCTTTTTTGTCTTTCTTATCTGTTCCTTGCAGTTCGAGGGATTGAATTCCAATTGAAATTGATGGATGGGATTTGGGAGAAAGCAATCTGATACAAAAATTGTGGAAGACGAGGGAAATGCAAATGAAATAGAGTGGGGTCTGTCCGGGCCCTCAAGGGAATTGCTAAAGAAGAGGTAGAACTGGTTTTAAATATATTAAAAAAGAAAGACTTGTGAGTGTTTTTAAATTGATTTATGTTTTGGTGCTTAAATATCATTTCGGATTTGAAGTATCCTTGTTGTGTTGAAATTTGAGACCTCATTTTTCACTGATTCTTTGGAATCTTTATATGAAATCAATAGATGACTGAGCTCGAGGAGGATCTGATTAGCAAACTGCCTGCCAGCATCCTTCACTCCGTTATCTCATTTTTGCCATTGAGAGAAGCAGTTAGGACTATCATCCTGTCAAGCACATGGAGATACTTGTGGAGATCAATGGATTGCCTAACATTTGATGTTGATAACTTGTTTGGGATAGGGAGTCCTTGGTACCGTAAATTTTGGTGCAGTCTCACAAAGGAAGAAAAAAATTCACAAACAAGTGACTTTGTGAGAATAGTTGACGAGTTCTTGGAATCTCTCCCTGGTTCTAGGATAAAAACATTTGAGATTGTTTTTTATTTCCTAATCAATTATCATCAGCAACATCTTGCTTGATGGGTCGACATAGCAATTACGGCCCGAGTTGAAAAGCTCACCCTCTCATTGTGCTCCAAAGACTGCATTTGTGATGAAGAATTTTACAGATTCCCTCATCATCTTTTTCGTTGCAGAAACACCAACTTGAAATGTGTGTATTTGGTAGGTTGCATCTTGAGATTGCCTGCTGATTTCGAAGGTTTCTACTCACTGACAGATCTCACTCTAGAAAATATAGTTATTGATGATGAAGGATTTGTGATTCTACTGTCCAACTGTTCACTCCTTGAACGACTGAAAGTGATGCACTGCCATCATCTAAATAACTTGAAGATCACTGGTACATCTCCTTGACTGAAGTACTTGATGGTATGTTTACATCGGCCTAACTTCTTGAAGGAGATCCGTATTCATGCCATTAATCTCACCACATTTGAATACAGTGGACCTTTGGTCCGCTTCTCTTTCGTAGAAGTTCCGCGACTGCTTCATGCCTTCATTGCTCTTGAATGGGTACCTGTCAATGATGTAGCCTCTGTTTTCCTGAGCCTTCTCCAATATCTTCCTCAACTGGAGACTCTTTGCTATTGCATTGGTGGAGCCAATAGGGGGCATGTAAGCAAATCATATCCTTTGCTCATTAAGGATGGTCAAATTCTAGAATGACAAATGGGCTAGGGCACGTTATGCCAAAGAATGTCCAAAGTCTGGCCATGAACTAATGATCTAAGTCCAACTCCAGCGTACTCAGAATTGGGCTCAGACTAGGCCAGGCCTACAATCTGAATTCTCAGCCCACCACATGTTGAATAAATTGGGCTAGGTTAGGCCTTTAGGCAAGATGCAAGCTTAGGTCCAACCAGTGTTCGAAATATCGGTTGGGCGCAATGTATCACACCCTTATAGATTTGTATCGGTTATCGCACGGGATATATAGTTTGTATCGCATAATTTATCACACTTTTTGGGGGTTGATAAGGATTTGGATGTTGTGGGTGGAGACAATGAGGGCAAGAGTCATTTGGGTGCCCTTGAGAGAATAAAGAGGCAAAGGTGACAATGATATAGACTTTTATAGATTATATAGAGTTATGGATGACATGAATTGCAAGAGCCAACTCCACTTAGCTGCGCACGACTAGCTACTACTGCTACTACTATTATTAAGATGAATAGTCTGTAGTTTATTGGGGATTTCACATTGACTACCTTGCTTTTATTTTTCTTTCTTTTATTAGAAATCATCATGTTGCTAATCGGCATGTGGTTTTCCTTTACCTTTCTATTATCAGACACCTGCTGAAGATATTAAATCACTCTACCTACAATATGCGAAGCTGGAAGAGGATTATGGGCTTGCAATGTGTGCAATGGAAGATTACAAGCAAGCTAGCTGTTCCTGAAAATGGAAAAAATAAACATGTATGAAATTTACATAGCTGTGCAATTGAAATTTTAGGTGTCCTAATGAGGGAAATATACCAGGTTTGTTCTTTTTCCCTTATCCGTTGTTACTCATCTAGTACAGTATTTTAGTTTAAGAGGGGATATTGAAATAGATATGACGTTGGTAAACCCCTGAGGTCGTTTGGTTGATTTCCTGGTTATGCGCATGTTAAACATTTCCATGTGCTATGAATGCCTGTTTTTCCTTTTACATGGATGAAAAAAATACAAAATAGAATGAAAAAAGAATAAAGATACGTCAAAGAAGAGGGAAAGATTTCCAAAGACAGGTGGTCCTCCACAGCTCTCTTTAGATGGAGTATCTTCTATTCCTAATACAAAGGCAGCGCTGTGTTGCATAAACGATCTGCCTTTTATGTGTTGCCGACAAGCACATTCAACTCTCTTACTTCTCTATGCTTGTGAATGCATTTTGTAGGAAGCCAATGCAAAATCGGTGTATGAAGTATGCTGAGGTAGAAAAGAGCTTCGGAGATATCGATCGTGCTCGTGATACATATGTATATGCATCAGATTCACGTTCTGGCTCTGATTTCTGGAACAAATGGCTTGAATTCGAGGTGCAACATGGGAATGAAGACACCTTCCAAGATATGCTTCATAGAAAGCACAGTATTGTATAAGAGTCACCCACATATAACGATTATCTTCAAACACCCTCTTTGGGCATAACATCTTTTCTCATTATAATAAAAAACCATTACAATGTGTAATATGACTTGTTTTGTCAGGGTAGTCTGACCTAGGGGTTCACACGGGTCGGTTCGGTCCAGTTTTGGGGTGAAACTAGAACCAAACCATTAATCCATATGGTTCTAGGAATTTCGGAACTGGAACCAGACCGTTAGCACCCTAGAACCGAACCGAAACCGGAACTGGACTGTGAAAACCGGTTTGGTTCCACGGTTCTGAGCTTTTTAAAATCCAGCCCAATTAGTATGAATTGCTGGGGCCTGTGTTTTGGTACACTTATTTGTTGATTTGGTCACAAATACCTATTCATGAGTGGATACCCACAAATAAAGTAGATTCATCGGCTTTAGTGGGCCCCACTGTAGAAATAGTGGTGATGAACGGCCACATGTTGAAACCTTGCCAGGGATCATTTTGTAGAAATGCATTTATATCCACCATCCATCCAGGGACTGCATCACAGGAAGCAATGGAAGTAATGTCTCCTATAGTTGAAACCTTCCTAAGGCCCATCATGATGGAAATATTTCATCCACACCGTACGTATAGAGGACCCCAAAACCTAGCTAAGACAGTTGAGGTGCTGACGTCAAGCATTAAAAACTCCCTGGTCCAGAGGTGTCCATGTTAAATTCACTCTGTCAATCCATTTTCAAATACAACAATAGTCACAAATGTCCAATTTCTAATGGGCCACCCTAGTGATTAGTGGCTATAAATGTCCACCATTGAAACCTTTTTGAAGTCCATGGTGATGTTTGTGTTGCATTCACATCGTCCAGCCATTGTTGGACGTCCCTAGACTGTGCGCTCCCTAAAGGATGAGGACCCCACCACTGAAAACAGTGGTACAATAGCATCCACCGTTAAAATCTTCTTGGACCACATCAGATATGTGTTTTACCGTACCGTCCACACTTCCAGTTCACGGTTCGAATCCACGGTTTGGATCCACGGTTCGGTTTGGTTCTACATACCCTAAACTGGAACCGAACTGTATCCAACGGTTCTTTGATTTTTGGAACCGGAACCAGAACCGGTGTACTCTAGAACCGGACCAAACCGGACCGTTTGAACCGGTCCAATTCCATGGTTCTACTGGTTCGATGTGCACCCCTAGTCTAACCTTGCATCGGTTTGTTGTATCTCAATTAATCCCTGTCCTTGTAGTAAGCTTTTTATTCACATTTTAGCAGTAAAGTAAAACTGTAGAGTGAAAAACTACAAAATCTTGTTAACTAGTCCTCTTTGTGGTAGTAAGACTTTACATGATATCACCATTAAGTGATGAACTCAAAAGTTTCTAATCATTCTTGGATATTTGACAAAAAGCAATTGGAACTATATATATATATATATATATATATATATATATATATATATATATATATATATATATATATATATATATATATATATATATATATATATCATATGGATGTTGCAATTTTTTTTTTCTATTTTATGAATGGGAATTTTATTGAAAATGAAGCAAAGCAACTACATAAACATTTTTAAAAAAGAGGGGGAAAATCGTCAATCAACTAATAAAAACAACAGAACAAACTCCAATGATCACACCTGAAAGAGAATAACATAATTATCCTCTATCATCAATAAGAAGAGTCTCCATTGTGAAGTAGGAACCCTGTTTTCAACAAGCAGGAATGAAGGATGGTCGACCTTGGACAACGAACTCGTTGTGCCACGGTCTACTCTTTAAGACAATTTGGTTTTGTCGATGAGCAAGGAGGGTCATTTGAGCCCATTCAAGAAAAGGGTGATTGTCCTCCATCCGCATTACATCCTTTTCTTGTGGTCCATGATAGTGTGATGATGATTGCCACAAAGGCTAAATTATGGAGTTCCTTGTGTGGCCTATTGAAGATTGTGATCGTGTGTGATGTTGATAATTTGTGTCCATATTTAAATGTGTTTAGTGGCTAATGAAGAAGCATTCAAGATTCTACAAGTAGTGATGACCATCCTAACTTGAGGATTATTAGTGCACTTACATTTTTTTTTTTTTGTAAATCACGTAAGTCCATGTATCATATAGTTGGTTGAGCCCTTGGAAGCTGAAGACCGAAGATACAAGAAGATGTGGAGTATCAATGAGTAAATAATAGGTATATGAGGTACCTTGATGACCATAACCCTTGACTTAAAACAACTCTTGAACTTTTAGATGATCTTAACCCTATAAGTAAACTTTTTTTTTTTTTTTTTTTTTTTTTTTATCATCTCTTGGCCTTAAAACTTGATTGAAATCATATGCCCAAAACAACAAAATTTTAATGGTCTTTGATCCCATTGATAGGTTGCCAATGAGACTCGATTCAATTGAAGGTCTACTCGATCCAATTGAAAAATGAGTCTACCAACTAAACAGATAAATTCCTGGTGGATAGGACCTGGTTAAAAGAAGCCAGCTCAATTGCTAGCATCTGGTTAGAGGACCTAATCACAGAAAAGCTGAGATAATCTTTGAAAAATAACCAAATTTTACCACCGTCGGCTACATTCGAGAGCGAAGAGTGGTACCCGAGCTTCAGCCCTATAGCCACTCTCCTACCATCACGAGCCATGGGCTCAAGGATAGCAATGATCGCGGGATTACGGGATCTGATAATTCTTTTTATAGACCTAATGGTGGCTGCATTGGCCAAACCACGCGCATTCCAAAAAAGGATGCTATCCATCGGAAACATTTCCAGAATAACTAGCCCTGTTATCGAGGAGAGATTTAGAGAAGCACCTTCCGGCAGATATAGATTGGTAGGCTGAATTGGAGGCCACCTTGTAGTCTGCTAACTGATATGGGGACAGGTCGACTGCTAGCTCAAGTTGCTTGTAGACTGACACACAACTCTCGGATAACCCTTTCAAGGGAATAGAGTTCAAGCCACTAGGATCTCTTTTGTTTACGCTAAGTGCTCTGCTATTGCTCGGCGGTCTTTGTGGGAGTCTATCTCGCAGACTGAGTCATCCACCTCGGGCTCGTAGGCGGTTTGTGGGGACTTCAATTCAATCCTCGATGCTTCTGAAAGAATTGGGTATCGGAGTTGAAGCATTGACAAGTTTCACATCAATAATCGGGAAGACCATATTTAAGTACGAGAGAGCTTTAAATAAGCATGCGTGAGTTCCGGGAAGCGGTCGACAACGCTGCCTTGATTGATGCAGGGTTCGTCGGAAACAGCAATACCTGGAGCAATAACAGATTCGGGCCTGCCCGAGCCTGGGCGCGCCTAGATCGCCTTCTTTGCAATAGCCACTGGGTTCAAGCCTTCCCCGGCTTCCTTGTTAATCATTTGCCTAGAGTCAGCTCGGATCATGCCCCCATCCTTGTCTCTTTCCCTGAGGTGACCCCCCCCGCCCCGCAAGCCGTTCCGCTTCCAACGGATGTGGCTTCTCCATGACTCATTCCATCAGCTCGTTGCCGATGCTTGGTCTGAAGCTCTATCTTCTCAACCTCTTATAAATCTTATGTTAAAGCTAAAGCAGGTAAAGCAACGTCTGCGAGTTTGGAACCGGGATGTCTTTGGTAATGTGTCCCAAAACGTGCGTCTTGCGGAGCAGGAACTCGCCCACATTGAAGAGTGCGCTCAGGTAGACCCTCAGATCCATGCGGCTGCTATTGTTATAGCCAGAAGCAAGCTCTCTAAGATGGAGCTGGCGGAGGAGGTGTTTTGGAAGCAGAAATCTCGTATCTCCTAGCTGCAAGAAGGAGACAAAAACATGAGGTTTTTTCATCTTTCCACCACGGAGAAGGTTCGCCGTCTGGGTATTCGTAAAATCTATCTTAAAGACGGCCTTAATATCACTGACCCGCAGTCCATCCAAGGAGAAGCGGTCTCCTACTTTCAATCCCTGCTTTTAGCTGATCCTAATTCCCCCCTATTCCCGCCTCCGAGCACCTTATTTAATTATCCTCCTCTTATTTCGTGAGATAACACTACTGCTTTCCACCCCTCTAGCCGAAGTCCACGCTGCGGTCTCCAAAATGCCCAAGGATGTACGCTATCATGGTTTCTCTGCATAAACTTTTTCTCCTGCCGTCCATAATCGGGAAAGATGTCCATGCCGCAATATATGGTTGATTTCTTCTCTTGTGTGGTCTTGGAGAGCCTTCTTGGCTACTCTATATGTCGATCCCAAAAAAGCTTAGCTTATAATTAAAAATCGTCTTATAACGTTGTGTATAAAATTTTCACTAATGTTCTTGCTAACTGAAATCTGAATGTCCTTTCCCCAACCTAATTTCTCGGGCACCCTTTGTGAAGGGTCGTAACATTCATTCCATTGCCCTTGCCCAGGAAATTTATAGAGATATTGATAAGAAGGTCCGAGGGGGTAACTTGGTGGTGAAGTTGGACATGGAGAAGGCTTATAATAGGGTCAACTGGTCTTTTCTGAGGCTTGTGTTGCAGCGTTTCGGCTTCCACTCGAAATGGATTCAGCTAGTGGAAGCTTGCTGGAAAGATAATTGGTTCTCGGTCTTGGTGAATGGTGCCTCTTGCGGTTTCTTCCCTTCTTCGAGAGGTCTTCGGCAAGGGGATCCTTTATCCCCGTCCCTATTTATTCTTGCTGCGGAGGTGCTTAGCAGGGGGCTTGCAAATCTCGTGGCTAATGGTCTTTGCGCCCCGTATAAGCTAAAGCAGGGTTGTTTAAAGATCTCTCACCTGTTGTATGCTGACGATACGGTTCTGTTTCTCAACGGCTCCAATAGATCGATTCAAGCAGTTTCCTTATTGTTGTCTGAATTCCAAGCAATCTCTGGCTAGCGCATCAACCATCATAAGAGTGTATTCTACTGCTCCTCAAAGCTGTCTCTTCTCAGATCCCGCAGGATTGAGCGCATCCTCGGCTTTGGAAAAGCGGTGTCTAATCCTTCCTATCTGGGAGTCCCCATCATCAAAGGCAAGTCTAGATGCTCCTTTTTCTCGCCGCTTCTGGACAAATTGGCGGCCAAGATCAGGGGCTGGCAGGCGAGAATCCTTTCTCAGGTGGGTCGGCTAACTCTGATCAAGCACGTTCTTAGTGGCATTACAATTCACACCCTTGCTGCTACCTTGGTCCCTAAGCAGGTCATCAGGTCGATTGATAGACTGCTCTCCAATTTCTTTTGGGGTTTCTCCAACTGTACGCAAAAATGCCATTGGCGCAGGTGGTGCGCAATCATCACCTCGATTGCCGAAGGGGGCCTTGGAGTGCGAAGAACCAAGGAGGTAATGCGAGCCCTGCATCTGAAGTTGGCGTGGGCAATCACTCACGGTCGAACCAATAGTCTTTGGGGCAGGTTTATGCATGCTAAGTATCAGCTTCAAAGAGTTGCCTTCGACTCGGCTGCCCCTCAATTTGCGTCCCCGCTCTAGAAAACGATTTACCAGCTTTTTCCCCTCCTAGCTCATCACGCCCAGATCATTATCGGCTTTGGTAATTGCAGTATGTGGCGGAGTAATTGGACTGGCCTGGGGCCGCTTATGGAGCACTCATCCATCATCATTCCTACCTCGCTTTGCAATGCTCAGGTTAAGGATTTTATCGATCACAATGGTCTCAAACAGAGTTTGCCCTTGTCTATTCCAGATTGGCTCACCCAATTCATCTCCCATGGGGGGTACCTTGAAGATAAAACTCTGTGGCCCTACGAACCATCGGGTAGGTTCTCTGTCAAGTCTGCTTGGAATCTTTTGTGTCAAGTAGACTCGCCTGTTTCCTGGTGTAAAGTGGTGTGGCACTCCGCGGTCCCCCCCAAAATCTCCTTATTCATTTAGAGATTGCTGCATAATGCCCTTCCGGTCGACTCCCTCATTCGGGGAGGTGCGGGGTATCCCGCCGTGGTCTCCAAATCGGTTGTTGTCCCATCCACTCATCCCCTCGGGCCTCAGGTGGAGTCCCCCTCCCACCTCTTTCTCCATGGTGAGATGGCTGTCCAATTGTGGAATGGAATAGCTAATGCTTTCGGTTCCCCCCTTTTTCACCATGCTTCAATCCAACAGCGTCTTCTTTGGTGGTGGACTAGCACCCTGCCTCGTAAGTCTGCCATGATTCTCATTTGGCTGGCCCCCATTTTTGCTATTTGGGAACTTTGGAAAGCAAGGAACGACTATAGGTTTGAGGGCAGATCACCTTCCACGGTGGCCATTCATCCAAAATGAAGCGGTGGCTTGCTGCTGTCCTTCCTCAATATGCAGACTATTTTCGTCCCACGCACGGGCTAGCTTGAGGAGTCTCTCGCCATTCTCCGGGTCCCCTTCGCAATTTCATGATTGTCAAATGGCTAAGGCCGAGTATGGGGTCAGTTAAACTTAATGTTGATGGCTCTTCTCTCGCTAATCCCGGGCGGTGGGGTGTGCACAAACCATTTTAATGGCAATATGTTGTTCGCCTTCTCTCACGATTATGGAGTCGCCTCCATAACATTGCCGAGCTTCTCTATTTATGACATTAGCGTTGCATCGATTTTGGGCCGCAAAACGTCATTGTCGAGTCCGATTCCAATAAGTGCAATATCGTGAGCGTCGTCCCCTCTCTTGGAAATGGACGTCTTGGTTGATCGGGAGTTTCTTGGGTCAAGGTTCCTTATCGCCCATCATATTCTTCGAGAAGCCAATGAGCCACCGGTGTACGGCCTAGCCAAGCTTGGGAGCCGAGGTGTCAATCTTCTAATCTGCATTAAGGATGTCTCCTCTCGCCCGCATTTATCGAGGCAGGTCTTCTGGCTTGGATAGATCGGGGAGCCTTGCGCTCCTTTCATTTTAAGCTTGGGCCCTTCTTTCCTTCTGGTTTTCTGGCTCTTTTCCTTTGTAACGATCGGGCTTGCGTCATCAAAATCATTATCCCGGTTGCTTCTGCTAATTTCTTTGGGCTTCTTTGGGGTGGTCTAAGAACAATGTGGTTTCCCCTTCCCTAATGATAGGTGTGGAGACCTTTTGTTGAACACCTAGAACATTGTTTTTTTTCCTGTGATTAATTCAAGCAGTGGTTACAGTCCACTTTCAAAAAAAAAAAAAAAAAAAAAAAAAAAACAGATAAATTCCTAAAATTTCTCGATGGGATTGACACACTGTTCGATCCCATCGAAGGCCATTCGATCCCATTGAAAAAGCTGTTAACTAGCCATTTTACAGCCATTGAAATACATTTTCTTATAAAAGGATATTCGGTTCTTGGCCATTTTGAATTTTTCAGTGCAAAGAGAGACTAGGTGTTTTCTCACTCATACTATACTAATGCCAAAATTCTTATGATCCTTCACTCTAATAAGCATTTCATACTCTTATTCGAATATATTGATGAATTCTCACATTTCTAGAGATTAGATATTGTACTTATAGTCAAAATTTTATTTAAACACTTTAGAAAATATTTCTAAGTGAATACCACAGGATTACCACATTCCCATGAGTTGTAAGAGATTCACCCAACCTCCCTTGTTTTGATCACTTCATCGGCATATGAAAGGCAAAAAACCATAGGAGTTGAAGCATTGGCAAGTTTTGACATCAATAATCGGGGAAGCATTTGAGGACCATATTTAAGTATGAGAGAGCTTTAAATAAGCGATTTAAGATCAACGCATCAACATGGCTCAATTTGACAAGTGCCAATTAGTAAGTCCATACTTACATTTCTTATGTAGGATTGAGGGTAAGAGTTTGTATCGAAAACTCAATAGGTTCTTATGTAGGACCTATGCTCTTGTGTAGGGCTGAATTTACCAGACACGAGTGTGTATGTGTTAACTTTTGTGGGAGTATCCGCCAGGATTAAACGTAGATCCTTAGAGTAGGACCAAGCTTATTGGTTAGCTATTAGAAAATTAACTAAAGTTTTTTACGAGAGCATTCGACAGGAGTATATGCTTGGTAAGTCCTTGTGTAGGACACGGGTGTGTACATAGTGAGTCCTTGCGTAGGCCATCAATACTGGTGAGTATGTGGTAGGTCCTTGTGTAGGGTTCTAAATGTTGGATGTGAACCTGATTTAAAAAATTCGATAGTGAAATCCAGTAAACTTATGGGTTGAGTGTGTCCGCAGGGAATGAAGTAGGAAAACCAAACCACTATACATACTTATATTTAGATTTGTTTGTTGAGCACTTATTTAATTATGCTCATGTGATTGATTAGTGAATCATATGCATGCATAGTTAGATGAATGCTAGGGATTGAAATGTATCACATTAAACACATATGTACACTATCATGTTTATAAACTAGTAGCTCGGATGACATATCATTTGTAATATATGTAATTGGATTCTTTATTGGTTTGGAAGCCTTAGAGTTAATTGACTTACTTAGCTTTAGTTGAAAATTAGTTTAATTAAATAATTGTGTGTTAAAAGACAAATTTTATTTGATCCTAATCAACCCCTTTCTAAGATATAACTATTCATTCCATAGCTTCGCTAAGCTTTTATGCATGCGCCGTGGTAAACTATCTTAATTCCACCGCACAATTTCAATGAGTTCTCTAACAGGGGAATGTGATGTAGGCCACATGGGTCTCAATTATCTCTTAAGCTTGAGATCAAGAAACAAAGGGTGCCATGTGATGGCGCCACAAGCACATGGTGTTACTTTTTTACTTTTTTAGCAAGAGCAAGTATTCTACATGGCAACACCGTAATCTCCTTGTGATGGTTTTTTTTTTATTGAGTGAAATTTGAGAAGAATATGAAAGAAGAGAGTTGACTTATTTCCCTTGCGTGTTTGGAGTGATAAAAACAATTCACATACATCATAGTAGGCCCCACCATGATGCATACGTTTTATCCATACCATCCATCCATTTTTCCAGCTCATTTAGGGCACGAGCTCGAAAATGAGGCAGATCCAAATCTCAGGTGGGCCAAACCACAGGAAATAATGGCGATTTAACACCCACCAATAAAAACTTCTTGGAGGCGACAAAAGTTTTGGATCATGCTGTTATTTGCATTGTCCATTCATCCATGTCTTTTTGACCTTATCAACAGGTTAGAATGGTGGCCTTATTATTATTATTATTATTATTATTATTATTATTATTATTTCGACAATCTCCAAATTTATTAAAAATTGAGGCCAGATTTACAACCCTTCGGGCAGGCTCCAACAAAAAGGAAAGGAGCACCGCCTATCATATGCTTTCTTACCCACTCCACTATGAACAACAGACCCTAGGATAGAGGCTGGGAAGGCCAGGCAGAGAGAAGATTCGGCCAAAACTCCCAGACAAAAAGAAAAAAGAGGAAAAACCACACCAGAATCAGGCTCTCAAATAGCCCAACCCGACTTTATCGAGGACTAAAAGGCCCCTAATGAAAGTCGGCATATCCGAATGAGAAAGGAAAAGAGAGTTGGCACGACCTTCGCTAGCCAGCTTGGCGAGCGCGTCAGCCACTGAATTGGCCTCACGGAAAATATGCCTGAAACTGAGGTTAAGGCGATTGCCGAGATGATGGATGGCTCCCAATCTGTACCAGATATTCCATGGGCAGTTAGCAAAAGGATCAGCAACAGCTTCGACTACCAACTTGGAATCTGATTCAACGACGATACTGGAAAGGCCCAACTTACTGCAGAGAGAAATGCCATCAAGCATCACTTGGGCCTCTACAGTCATATTGGAGGCATGACCATAGTACCTATGAAAGGTGAAGATAACCGACCCTGGGAGTCCCTAGCAACTCCCCCACCTCCACATTCACCTGGAAATAGATGTGGGTGGTCCACCTGAGATCGCCACTATTTCCTGTGGTGTGGTCCACCTGATATTTAGATCTGCTTCGTTTTTTTGATTCATGCCCTCAAATTAGCTGGTAAGCCTAATGGTGTACATTCAATCGCCACTGTTTCCTATGGTGTGGTTCACCTGAGATTTAGATCTGCTTCGTTTTTTTGATTCATGCCCTAAAATTAGCTGGTAAATAGATGAACGGAGTGGATAAAACACATACATCATGGTTGGCCCACAGACCAGTACCAAGATATGGGTATTGGAGGGGTCACTACCGAGTCCGAGTCCTGTCACAACGACCAGCTGGAGGGGTCACTACCCAGTCGGCCATTTTCTTCATCTTATTATAAACATTTTCTTTATCAGTTAAGCCTACTCAAGGAAAGGTAGTACTCTTAACTGCACGGGACACACGTGCTGATGTAATACAGGTAAGAATATCAACCACCTGATGAGTGGGCCTGCTTGATTCTTCGGATATTAGGTTGGAATGCTTGATTTATGGGCTAAAATATGTTATAAGAGTGGGTTGCACCCTTGGACAGACCTAGATCCTACACAAGTGTGATTTTTCCATCTTTACAAATCTAAAAGATCCTGTTAGCTTTCCTCTTTCGTGTGTCCAATATCAGATTGCTGAGATTCTGGGTCAGGAAACACACATGGTGGGGACTGCCAGTTAAACAGCTTGGATCTTGCACAATATTCCTTTTAGATTGGAATATGTAAAAATCTTCTTTTTGTGTAATGGGGCTCTCTATAGCTGCTTCAATTGTTTTGTCTACATCCTGTTTGGTAGATGCCAAAACTCATTTTAGTAAACGGCAATAATGAATTAAAGATCTTAATCTCCAATACATAATTACGATTGATATGAATTCATTATGCATTAGAATCCGTATCTCAAATAAATGATTCTTGTTAGAGATGAACTCATCTTTTGCCATCTACCCAAACAGGGGCCCTAGTTTTTGAAATTGTTTGAAGCAAGCCAAAAGTAAATTGGGAAATGAACTGATGTGTGGTCTGCACATTTTTTCTGTGATCAGGGAAAAAGCCTATGGCAGGCATTCAGATTGGGATTTGATGTGATCTTCTTTCATGGAGAAATGAATGATTTGAAGAGTTTTAAACAATTCAATGATCTTGTAGAGTGCATCAGGCTTCTGTTTACAATGAAAAGAAAGTATAAGTCTAGGATAAAAAAGGTGGATGAAGAGTGGTAGGTCCCACTTGGTGGACCGTCAACCTAAGCTTCAAAGGATACACCTTCAATCATAAGGCTGTAAGGTTTTTTTTTTTTTTTCGCAAAAGAAGCCTTACAACCTCCAGCACAGACAAATTTTCGGGTCCCCTCACACTCCAAAAAATTGAGCAGACCTATCATAAAGGGGGCAAACAATGCCCACCTATGTACAACGAGACAACAAAATAAATACAGGCTGCAAAGCAAGGGAAAACTATTGGGGCGCTCTAAAATCCCTCAAGCCGACTTTGTCCAGGAAAATCATCCCTCGGACTCAGGATGGGAGCGATGTGGAGTCGTGATGAAGGGAGGAATGCTGGTGTAGACTCCTGACATGGGCCAATGCGTCCGCTGGCCCATTGCCCTCTCTGAGAATGTGGGAGAAGGAGAAGTGGCCTTGCTCGCAAAGGCCGATAATCCTGACTAACCACGGATTCCACCTCCACGAAAACTTGGCAGGGGAAGAGAGAGCCACGATCACCACTGCTGAATCAGATTCCACGATAACTCTAACGAACCCTTTCTCCAAACAAAGCACCATCCCATCATGAATAGCATGGAGCTCCGCCAGATTGTTAGACCCAATTCCATATGCCGTAGAAAACCCAAATACAATGGATCCGGAAGAATTCCTACAGACTCCGCCCCCACCCGACGGGCCGGGGTTTGACAGCTCCGAACCATCCACATTTAATTTAACCCAGCCTGGAGACTGCACTTTCCATTTGACCAGGGCCGGCCCAGCCCGAGACCTGAAAACAACTGAATTGCTGGTAGGGGCACGGCGAGGCCACTTCGCTGATGCAAAAACCTCAACATCCAAAATCTGCTTGACCCACCATCTGATCCTCACCACCGATTTGAAGGTGTAGATCGGCACGTTACCAAAGACAGCCTCGTTTCTAGAACGCCAGAGCTCCCAGAGGATGAGCACAGTGAGCAGGGATCTAACAATTTTGGTGGCCACACCAGGCACCGCAATCGATCTCCAGTGTATCATCCACTGGTTTCGAAGAGGAAAAGGTGTTGAATGGATCCCAAGTGCAGGCTGACAAACTGGAGGTGGAGGCAGCAAGAGCACCTGGAGGCTAGAGCTACTTCCTTAATTTGCTTGGATGCGTGAGTCGACAGGGAGAGCGTTATGCAGGATCCTCAACATAAACACAGAAAGTTTTGGAGGGAGATGGGCTTTCCAGATCTAGCTGGCCCAAAGCGTCGAGGGGGCGGACGATCTCAACAGACTCCAAGCAGATTTGAGAGAGAAAATACCTGAATTTTCTAGAGGCTAAATGCAAGCAGACGCAGCTTTTGTCATAACAAATCCACCGTTGAAAATGTCATCAATGATATGCTGAGGCAGGAAAGACCAGATACAGGATGGGGGAGAGGACCAGCTCGTCCGATCACCTCGTTAACCTGCACGCTTAACAACTGAGGGGGGATAGGAGTGTCCAGCTGGTGCTGAATAGGACCCATTCCCATCCAGTTTGTCGACCAGAAATTCATGGCCCCAGACCCCACGCTCCACAGGACAATCTCCATCAGAATCGACAACTGGGATCTGACCCGTTTCCACAGCTGCGAAGCAAGAGTAGACGGATGTGGTAGGCTGTCTGCAGAGAGATCTCCTTCATGTTTGCAACGCATGAGTCTCCCCCAGGGACCCAGGTTTTCCCCAAATTTAACTGACTAAGCAAGTTTTAGCCGTAGCGCATTGTTGAGGGTCAAATATTGCATATCAGACCCCATTTATTACCTGGATTTATGAACATAATACTGTTTAACGGCCTGTTGTAATCATGTTTATGATGCAAGGTGCAATTACAAGCTGGAACTGGAAATGATGATAAAAGCATAGATTTAATGCTCTGATGACACTAAAGGCAAGTGACGGACTCCAGCAGACCACGATTGACGGAATTACTCACCAGAGATCCGCGGAAATCGAGAAACTGAAGCTCAAGTGGCCTGAAAGTTAGACAAAATGCAAGATCACAGGGTTCCCACCATCCGTTCTGCTCGAAACTTTATACATGAGCTGAAGAGCATAAATGAACCGTACATGTCGAATTTCAGCTCCTGGATCTCTGTGGAAGTGGCCTAACAGCTAGATCAACCCATAAATTGCCAATTCTGGGCCCACCTGATACTTGGATATGCTTCAACTTCGGGGTCAACCCTTGAATCAGAAAGATAATACGAATGGACGGTGTAGATTTTCCCACTGATAGCCCTATAGATCCCACCTGCGACGAAGGTGTACACTGTGAAGAGGTTGCTGAGATGTACCAAGTCAACCAAGTCGCGCTGACCGACTCCTGCTCGATCACAACAGAGAGAAGGCTCTGTTACGCAACGGACGACCGACGTCCATCTTGACAGTGACTGTAGGCCATCATCACGACTCAAGAAGAAGATCTGGACCGTCTATCATGCTTGAAGGGGCCCAATGATCACAGTGTAGGTGGAAGAATTCCAGGAAGTAAAGAGGATCGAAATCCTACCTGTTAAACGTCAGATGGACGGCGTGTTTAAAACTCAATGAGCCACACTCAAGTTAATGCAAAACCGTGCATATCTGGGCAGTTTTCCGAGCCAAGTCTAATGGTCGGAGTGGATTTCTCAACACAATATCGAATGGGGGCCCACCACCATCACAGCGCACAACCCCTGCTACACGCCCACGAAACCCAGCCGTGGTGGGCCACTATGTGATCGAAGGGATGAACGGTTAGAAGATCTGATTCGTTCAGTGTGTAGACCGTCGAAAACCGTCCGTAGGGACGTTTCCTTTCTATGAAAACTGGACCCAATGAAGAGCAGTGGCGTCGTTTTTCTGGCTGGCGTGTGCGTTGCTATGCGTGGCAATGCATACGCACTCCACCTCGATCTCTTGTGTAAAAGAGGAGTCAGTTCTCCAACTCCAGCACTGACTCCACTCCGCCCGGCTGCCTATAAAAAGAGAAGAGGAGAAAGAGAGAGGGGGATCATCTCACGGCTGGAGTTCAAGGAAGAAAGTGAGGAGAGAGAGAGAAACACAGGGAGTAAAGTTGGGTTTTTAATTATTTTTTTCTTCTTTCTTTTCTCTATTTTGTCATGAGATATAGTCCACTTATGTGTGGCTAAACCTCTTAGCTAGGGCTAAGAGGTGAAGCTTGTAGTATGATGGGAACTCTTTGCTTGCCTTTTGTTTAGACTGATCTGATATTGATTTGGGTTTAATTAAGGGAATGTTTTCAGTCTTTAATGGTGCATTTGTGGACCGAAATTACAATGGGTTTGCAATGGCTTTGAGCATGTTCTTTTCCTTTTATGTTTATGACGTCAGGATGCCCTGTTGTTCACCATCGTCTCCTGGGCATGGTTGGATGTCGGTACCTTTCCTAACCTTCATAGCATGTTGATTGGTTGGTAATTAGATTAATTCTGTTGTTTGCTTTGTCTCCTGGGCATAGTTTGGTGATGGAATCCATTCTAATTTATACACCTTTCATCTCTTGAAACCTATATCAATGGCGATTCGAGTTAATTTTTCGATTTGTATGTACTGAGGCATAAGATCTCCTGATCTCTACAAGTGGATCCTCTGAATCCCTAGTTTCCTTCTCGATTTTTCCTAAGTTTTAGATTAATATTTCATCATTATTCTTCAAATTACAATCGGTTTAGAATTCATCTTAGCCTAGTTCTAAATCTGGTTATTTTCAGATAACGTCACATGTTTCGATCCTCAATGGATTCGACCTCGGTCTTACTGAATTATTACTACATCACAACCCTATACTTGGGGAGTCAACAAGTTTTTGGCGCCGTTGCCGGGGACTGACGGCTATGATTTTCTGAAATTAATTGGATTTAAAGTTAGTTTAAGATTAGGATTTTATTTTTTAATTTTGATTCATAGAACTAACTTATTTTCTATTCTGTAGGTTGTTAAGATAGAACTTCTAATTTGGTAAACTCTTTCTGATTTTCTAGAATTTCTAACTCTTTAGATTTGATTTGCTTTAGAAATTTCTTCTATTTAGAAACTAACTTATTTTGTTTTGTTTTGCAGGACTTTAGCTTAGGGACTTCAAGTTGGTAATCTCCTTCCAACTTTCTCTTTCTTTCTAGATTTTCATTTTCTTTCTTAGGATTAGGTTTAGAATTTGATTGAGGGTTTCAGAGTGTTTCATGCCCAAGTGGGCCCGTGACGACACTCGACGCTCTTGGTTGAAGGAGGATTAGTTGAGGGTTGATCATGTCCATCGCGAGATTAGACACCGCTCGAATTCTCTGAGGTTAATTGAGGTTATGGCTGCAAATCAACCTCAAGCACTACCTCAACAGATGGATGAGGAAGTACATGATGAGAATGAGGTGCTTCAAGCACCCCCGCCTCGTACCTTACGAGATTATTTACAACCGGCGGGGGTGAGTACGCCCTCATGCATGATTTTTCCTGAAAACACAGGACATATGGACATCAAGCCAGGAGTTATCCAACTCCTTCCTAAATTCCATGGGCTTGAATCAGAAAGTCTATACTTACATTTGAAAGAGTTCGATGAGATTATAGCCACCTTATACTTTCCCAATGTATCCGAGGATACAATCAGGCTGAAACTCTTTCCTTTTTCTTTGAAAGAGAAGGCTAAGACGTGGTTACATTCACTGCGTCCCAGATCCATTGGCACATGGAATGATTTGCGAGAGAATTCATAAAGAAATTTTTCCCACACCATAAAACGATTACCCTCAGAAAAGCAATCATGAACTTCGCCCAAAAGGAAGATGAAATATTCTACCAATGTTGGGAAAGGTTCAAGGATCTTGTCAGTTCATGCCCACAACACGGTTTTGAAATGTGGCGCATTACAAATTTTTTCTATGATGGACTGACATCTTCCATGTGCCAACTGGTCGAGACAATGTGTAATGGAGAATTCATGAATAAAGAAGTCGATGAGGTATGGGATTACCTCGATAGACTTGCCGAGAATGCACAATCATGGGACCATTACCCAAAATCAAACACCACGCCTAGGCCAACTCAATCTAAGGAGAAAGGTGGAGTATATCTCCTGAAAGAAGAGGATGATGTAAATTTTAAAGTGACTAATCTCACTCGAAGAGTCGAGGCCATGGAAGGAAAGAAGGATAAGGTTAATGAAATTGTTTGCGGCATCTGTGATTGCAACATTCATACAACTGAAAATTGTCCTACCATATCTGCCTTTCGAGGAGTGTTGAATGAGCAAGCCAATGCCGTAAATAACTATCAAAGACCTTTCAATGGATCTACCTCCAATACATACAATCCTGGTTGGAGAAATCATCCAAATTTTAGTTGGAGGAATGGACAAACTGCTACCCCTCAAAGTTTCTTCAATCAAAATCCAAATCAGGGGAAACCTCAAGAAGAACTGGTTCAAAATTCCATACAAGAGCTGACTCAGGCAGTGCGTGGACTTATAGACTTTATGCAAAAAATAGATTCACGTATGATGGTTATAGAAAAGGGGATGCTTCCTACACAACCGCTCCCCAATCCTAAACCGCAATACGAGATAAATGATCCCAGCTCTTCAAATCAAATGGGAAACGCTAAATCCATCACCACTCTTAGGAGTGGGAAGATCATTGATAAAACCCTTCCGGTTAGGCCCGAAAAGCCTCAAGAACCGAAAGAGGACAATAATGATGGATCTCGTGATGTCCCACAAAATTTAGAACCGAAACTTCTAGAAGCCGGTTGCTCGTTCCCCAATGGTTGGTTGCACCAAAACGTCTTTCTAACTCTCGGGATATTCGGAGGTGTTGAAACAAGTGAAAGTCAACATTCCTCTACTTGATGTCGTAAAACGGGTTCCTCTATATGCAAAATTTCGAAAGACCTATGCACGACGAAAAGACGACAAAGCATTCAAAAAGAAGATTTCTTGACCGAGAAAGTGAGTGTCATCCTGAAGCAAGACGTCGCGAAATTCAAGGATCCCGGTGCTAACCATATCATGTGCAATCGGGAACCATCAATTGATCACGCACTTCTTGACTTGGGAGCGAGCGTCAATCGATCCCCTACTTCGGTATACAAACGGTTAGGATTGGGTGAGTTAAAACCTACACTAACTACACTACAACTTGCCGATCGAATCATTAGTGTGTACCAAGAGGGATTATTGAGGATGTGTTAGTCCAAGTCGATAGATTTTACTACCCTGTAGATTTTATCATCCTGGACACCGAACCCATCAACAACATGAGCACTCGATTCGAGTCATTCTTGGTCGCCCATTCCTTGCCACGTCAAATGCAATCATCAATTGCGGAATGGTGTCATGACTATGTCTTTTGGAAATTTGACATTGGAGTCGAACATCTTTTTCAATAACTTGGCAACAACGCAGAGGATGATGACGATGTCCACGACATTAACATGATCGATACTTTCGTGGAAGATAGGACACCCCTTACCTTATCCTCTAATCCTCTAGAGACGTGCTTGGCCCACTCCCATGAGTTTGATGATGATATGATTAGGGAGACGTGTGCCTTGCTTGATACTTTGCACCTGCCTTGCCAAGTTAGCCGGTGGAGGTCACAATTTGAAGAATTGCCACAAATCGATGTAGTGCCTCTACCGTCTAACCTCAAGGCACCGAAGCTTGACCTAAAACCTTTGCCCTCGATTTGAAATATGCCTATTTAGGTCAAGATGAGACATACCCGTTGGTGATCTCGCCCGCTTTGGAGAAAGAACGAGGAGAGTATGCTCATATCTACTCTCATTGAGCATAAAGGAGCCCTAGGATGGACGATAATGGACCTCAAGGGAATCGATCCCTCGATTTGTACTCACCACATATATCTTGAGGAAAATGCAAAGACCGCTCGGCAACCACAACGTAGACTAAATCCAAACATGAAGGAAGTGGTTAAGGCCGAGGTTCTTAAACTATTGGATGTGGGTATCATATACCCTATATCTGATAGTCAATGGGTGAGTCTAACTCAGGTGGTTCCTAAGAAGTCCGGAATCACCATCGTAGCCAATGCTAATAATGAACTCGTGCCAACTAGAGTCACTACTGGTTGGAGAATGTGCATTGACTACAGAAAGTTGAATACCGTCACAAGGAAGGATCACTTTCCTCTGCCCTTCATCGATCAAATCTTGGAAAGGCTAGCTGGTCATTCCTATTACTGTTTTCTTGATGGGTATTCGGGCTACAATAAGATTGAAATTGCCCCTGAGGACCAGGAAAAGACCACATTTACATGTCCCTATGGCACCTTTGCTTATCGAAGGATGCCATTTGGATTATGTAATGCCCCTGCCACCTTTCAGTGATGTATGTTGAGTATCTTTTCTGATATGGTGGGGCAATATCTAGAGGTCTTCATGGATGATTTCTCTGTCTATGGCTCATCTTTTAGCAAGTGCTTGGAAAGTCTTAAATGTGTGCTGAAAAGATGTGAAGAAAAGAACTTGGTACTTAATTGGGAGAAGTGCCATTTCATGGTTCATAAGGGGATTGTCCTTGGATATATCATCTTGTCTAAGGGAATTGAGGTAGATAAGGTAAAAATCGATCTTATCTCTAACCTATCTCCACCCAAGAACATCAGAGACGTGCGATCCTTCTTAGGACATGCAGGATTTTACAGGCGATTCATAAAGGACTTTAGTCTCCTCTCTCGTCCTTTATGTAATCTTCTTCAAAAGGATGTTCCATACGAGTGGTCGAGCAAAGTGCTGGAAGCTTTCACCAAGCTTAAAGGCATGTTAACCACTTTGCACCTATCATGCGACCACCGATGAGTCTTCCTTTTGAGCTTATGTGCGACGCCTCGATTATGCTCTTGGAGCGGTTCTAGGCAGAGAAAGATAAGAGGCCTTACGTCATCCATTATGCGTAGTAGGACTTTAAATCCTGCCTAAGTGAACTACTCGACTACGGAAAAGAACTTTTAGCGTAGTGTTCGCCTGGGACAAATTTAGGTCCTACGATCCGATCCAAGATCATTATCTATACTGAGATCATGCGGACCGAAGTATCTTCTTTCTAAGAATGATTAAGCCCCACCGATACGATGGATCCTTCTACTTCAAGAATTTGATTTGGAAATAAAAGATAAAAAGAGAGTAGAGAATGTGGTGGCCGATCACCTTTCTCGCCTTAATACCTCTGATTCCCTTGAGGCGACCCATATCAATGACATGTTCTCTGATGAACAACTGTTCAGAGTCTCCCATTCACCTTGGTTCGCTGATATTGCTAATTATCTTGCTACAGGTTCCATACCGTCACATTGATCAGCTGTGCAAGATAAGAAGAAATTTTTCACCGAGTACGCAAATTCTTCTGGGATGATCCATATTTGTTTAAATATTGCCCAGACCAAATTTTGAGGAGATGTGTGCCAGACGATGAATATCAGAGTGTCATCTCCTTCTGTCACTCACAAGCCTGTGGTGGTCACTTTTCTGCAAAAAAGACCACGGCCAAGATTCTGCAGTGTGGCTTCTATTGGCCCACTATGTTCAGGGACACTCATGAGTTTTGCAAAGCTTGTGAGCATTGTCAGAAATTGGGAGCATTGTCCCGTTGAAATATGATGCCCTTGAATCCCATTCTTATCATAGAGGCATTTGATTGCTGGGGCATCGATTTCATGGGACCATTCCCCCAATCTTTTGGAAATTTATATATTTTACTTGCTGTAGACTATGTCACTAAATGGGTCGAAGCGATTCCGTGTCGGAATAATGACCATCGCACGGTCATTAAATTCCTAAAAGAAAACATCCTTTCCCAATTTGGAACACCTCGAGCCATTATTAGTGATGGGGGCTCACACTTTTGTAATAGGCCATTCGAGAGTTTAATGAAGAAATACGGTATCTCTCATAAGGTGAGCACCCCATACCACCCACAGACAAGTGGGCAAGTTGAGATTTCTAATAGGGAAATTAAATACATTTTGGAGAAAATGGTTAACCCTGACCGTAAGGATTGGTCAATTCGATTGACCGATGCCTTATGAGCGTACTGCATCTTGCTTTTAAAACTCCTATTGGAATGTCTCCCTTTAGACTCGTCTATGGGAAGGCTTGCCACTTGCCTGTGGAGTTGGAACATAGAACTCTCATTCACTCCCCAAGTATAGGGTTGTGATGTAGTAATAAACTCGGTAAGACCGAGGTCGAATCCCAAGGGACTGAAACTTGTACGTTATCTGAAACTAAGTAGAAATAGAACTAGAATGAGATGAAATTTAAATCGATTGTAATTTGAAGAATAATGATGAAATATTAATCTAAAACGTAGGAAAAATTCAGGAAAAGGGAAACTAGGGATTCAGAGGATCCACTTGTAGAGATCAGGGAGATCTTATGCCTGTATTACAATTTAGGAAAATTAATGACGCCTTTAATGTAATTTTGATAAGATGAAAGGTATATGAATTAGAATGGATTCCATCACCAAACCATGCCCGGAGACAAAGCAAACAACGAAATTAAACTAATTACCAACCAATCAATGTATGAAGGTTAGGAAGGGTACAGACATCCAACCATGCCCGAGGAGACGATGGTGAACAACGGGGCTTCGACGTCATAAACATAAAAGAAAAAGAACATGCTCAAAGCCATTGCGAGACCCATTGTAATTTCAGGTCTACAGACCATTAAAGATCTGAAAACATTCCCTTAATAAAATTAAATCAAAATCGAGATCAGTCTAAACAAAAGGCACAAGCAAAGAGACCTCCCATCACGCTCTGAAGCTTCACCTCTTAGCCTAGCTAAGAGGTTTAGCCACACATAGACATGGTGGACTAAATCTCTAAAAAAAAATAAAATAATTAACAAGAAACAAACTCTTTTTCTGTCTCTCTCTCCTCACGCCTGCCCCAAGCTGAGCTCCAAGCTCCTCCAGATCCTGATCTCCCCCTTTTTGGCCGTGAGATTCCTCCCTCTCTTTATAGCTCCAAGGGTGGTGTCTGGAAGTGCGTAAGAGACTCTTACGCACTCCTTGTTGCAGCAGAAGACCAATTTTCTTACGCTGATGTTCTCTGGGGGCCCATTCTTGAGTCAGACATGAGATCCACTCCGCTCACCAGCTTCTCTTCGGGATTTCAGTGGGGACAGCCGGTTTTGGCTGTCTGTCGATAAAGCTCAGGGGACAGCCATCCAATTTCTCCATTCCTGAATGGTTTTTCGCCAGAACTTCAATGGACGGAGTGGATTTTTCACCTAACACCAGGAAGTAGGGCCACCAACGCCCCAGCGGAGGTCCGTGCGAGCTCACATTTCGCATAGATCGGGCGTCGACGGCTCGGTGGGCCACCATCGGCCATCAGTCGATCCGATCCGAATGTCCTGGAGGAGCCCATGGTCCCTCTCGTTCAAGCCTAAGTATTTTTTATTTCCATACGCGCGAGCACGTGTAACCATGATCAAAAGAAGGATGGATGGCGGAATGGCCTCTTCCCTGAGCTTTATCGACAGACAGCCAAAACGGGCTGTCCCCACTGAAATCCCGAAGAGAAGCTGGTGAGCGGAGTGGATCTCATGTCTGACTCAAGAATGGGCCCCCAGAGAACATCAGCGTAAGAAAATTGGTCTTCTGCAGTGCAACAAGGAGTGCGTAAGAGTCTCTTACGCACTTCCAGACCCCACCCTTGGAGCTATAAAGAGAGGAGGAATCTCACGGCCAAAAAGGGGGAGATCAGGATCTGGAGGAGCTTGGAGCTCAGCTTGGGGCAGGCGTGAGGAGAGAGAGACAGAAAAAGAGTTTGTTTCTTGTTAATTATTTTTTTTTTTTTTAGAGATTTAGTCCACCATGTCTATGTGTGGCTAAACCTCTTAGCTAGGGCTAAGAGGTGAAGCTTGTAGCGTGATGGGAGGTCTCTTTGCTTGTGCCTTTTGTTTAGACTGATCTGATTTTGATTTAATTTTATTAAGGGAATGTTTTCAGTCTTTAATGGTCTCATAGACCGAAATTACAATGGGTCCGCAAATGGCTTTGAGCATGTTCTTTTCTTTTATGTTTATGACGTCGTCGGAAGCCACATTGTTCACCATCGTCTCTGGGCATGGTTGGATGTCTGTACCTTCCTAACCTTCATACATTGATTGGTTGGTAATTAGTTTAATTCTATTGTTTGCTTTGTCTCCTGGGCATGGTTTGGTGATGGAATCCATTCTAATTCATATACCTTTCATCTTATCAAAATTACATTAAAGGCAGTTCAGTTAATTTTCTTAAATTGTAATACAGGCATAAGATCTCCCTGATCTCTACAAGTGGATCCTCTGAATCCCTAGTTTCCCTTTTCCTGAATTTTTCCTACGTTTTAGATTAATATTTCATCATTATTCTTCAAATTACAATCGATTTAGATTTCATCTCATTCTAGTTCTATTTCTACTTAGTTTCAGATAACGTACAAGTTTCAGTCCCTTGGGATTCGACCTCGGTCTTACCGAGTTTATTACTACATCACAACCCTATACTTGGGGAGTGAACAAGTTTTTGGCGCCGTTGCCGGGGACTGACGGCTACGATTTTCTGAAATTAATTAGTTCTAGAGTTAGTTTAAGATTAGGATTTTACTAATTTTAAATTTTTAATTTTGTCTCCTATTTTTCATAGAACTAACATATTTTCTATTCTGTAGGTTGTTAAGATAGAACTTCTCACTTGGTAAACTCTTTCTGATTTTCTAGATTCTCTAACTCTTTAGATTTGATTTACTTTAGAAATTTCTTCTATTTAGAAACTAACTTATTTTATTTTATTTTGCAGGTCTTTAGCTTAGGGACTCCAATTTGGTAATCTCCTTCCAACCCTCTTTTCTTTCTAGATTTTCATTTTCTTTCTTAGGATTAGGTTTAGAATTTAATTGAGGGCTGCGAGTGTTTCATGCCCAAGTGGGCCCGTGACGACACTCGACGTCTCTTGACTGAAGGAGGGTTAGTTGAGGGGTTGACTGTCCATCGCAGGATTAGACACCGCTCGGATTCCCACGAGTTAATTGAGGTTATGGTGAAAATCAACCTCAAGCACTACCTCAACGGATGGATGAGGAAGTACATGATGAGAATGAGGTGCTTCAAGCACCCCGCCTCGTACTTTACGAGATTATTTACAACTGGCGGGGGTGAATATGCCCTCATGTATGATTTTTCCTGAAAATACAGGACATATGAACATCAAGCCAATGGTTATTCAACTCCTTCCTAAATTCCATGGGCTTGAATAAGAAAGCCCATACTTACATTTGAAAGAGTTCGATGAGATCATAGTCACTTTATACTTTCCTAATGTATCTAAGGATACAGTCAGGCTGAAACTCTTTCTTTTTTCCTTGAAAGAGAAGGCTAAGACGTGGTTACATTCACTTTGCGTCCTAGATCCATTGGCACATGGAATGATTTGCGGAGGAATTCATAAAGAAAATTTTCCCACACCATAAAACAATTACCCTCGTAAAGCAATCATGAACTTTGCCCAAAGGAAGATGAAACATTCTACCAATGTTGGGAAAGGTTCAAGGATCTTGTCGATTCATGCCCACAACACGGTTTTGAAATGTGGCGCATTATAAATTTCTTCTATGATGGTGACATCTTCCATGCGCCAATAACCGGTCGAGACAATGTGTAATGGTGAATTCATGAATAAAGAGGTCGATGAGGTATGGGATTACCTCGATAGACTTCTTGAGAATGCACAATCATGGGACCATTACCCAAAATCAAACACCACGCCTAAGCCAACTCAATCTAAGGAGAAAGGTGGAGTATATCTCTGAAAGAAGAGGGGCGATGTAAATTTTAAAGTGACTAATCTCACTCGAAGAGTCGAGGCCATGGAAGGAAAGAAGGAGAAGGTTAATGAAATTGTTTGTGGCATCTGTGATTGCAACATTCACACAACCGAAAAAATTGTCCTACCATATACGCCTTTCGAGGAGTGTTGAATGAGCAAGCTAATGCCGTAAATAACTATCAAAGACCTTTCAATGGATCTACCTCCAATACATACAATCTGGTTGGAGAAATCATCCAAATCTTAGTTGGAGGAATGGACAAACTGCTACCCCTCAAAATTTCTTTAATCAAAACCAAAATCGGGGAAACCTCAAGAAGAACAGGTTCCAAATCCCATACTGAGAGCCGACTCGGGCGGTGCGTGACTTTATGCGAAAAATAGATTCACGTATGACGGTTATAGAAAAGGGGATGCTTCTGCACAACCGCTCCCCAATCCTAAACCGCAATACGAGATAAATGATCCCGACTCTTCAAATCAAATGGGACACGCTAAATCCATCACCACTCTTAGGAGTGGGAAGATCATTGATAAAACCCTTAGGTTAGGCTGAAAAATCTCAAGAACCGAAGAGGACAATAATGATGGATCTCGTGATGTCCCACAAAATTTAGAACAGGAACTTCTAGAGAAGCCGGTTGCTCCATTCCCCCAACGGTTGGTTGCACCAAAACGTCTTTCTAACTCTCAGGATATTACGGAGGTGTTGAAACAAGTGAAAGTCAACATTCCTCTACTTGATGTCGTAAAACAGATTCCTTCATATGCCAAATTTCTGAAAGACCTATGTACAACCAAAAGACGACAAAGCATTCAAAAGAAGATCTTCTTGACTGAGAAAGTGAGTGCCATCCTGAAGCAAGATGTGCCGCGAGAATTCAAGGATCCGTGCCCAACCATATCATGTGTAATCGGGAACCATCAAATTAATCACGCACTTCTTGACTTGGGAGCGGCGTCAATCTAATCCCCTACTCGGTATACAAACAGGTTAGGATTGGGTGAGTTAAAACCTACCCTAACCACACTACAACTTGCTAGATCAGAGCGTTCGTGTACCAAGAGGGATTATTGAGGATGTGTTAGTCCAGTCGATAGATTTTACTACCCTGTAGATTTTATCATCTTGGACACCGAACCCATCAACAACATGAGCACTTTTCATTCCCGTCATTCTTGGTCGCCCATTCCTTGCCACATCAAATGCAATCATCAATTGCGGGAATGGTGTCATGACTATGTCTTTTGGAAATTTGACATTGGAGTCGAACATCTTTTTCAATAACGGCGGCAATGCAGAGGGATGATGACGATGTCCACGACATTAACATGATCGATACTTTCGTGGAAGATAGGACACCCCTTACCTTATCCTCGATCCTCTAGAGACGTGCTTGGCCCACTCCCATGAGTTTGATGATGATATGATTGGGGAGATGTGTGCCTTACTGCCATCTTCCGATCGTGCCGTAGAAGTTAACCTATGGAGGCCACAATTGAAGAATTGCTACAAGCGATGTAGTGCCTCTACCGTCTAACCTCAAGGCGCCGAAGCTTGACCTAAAACCTTTGCCCTCGATTTGAAATATGCCTATTTAGGTCAAGATGAGACATACCCGGTGGTGATCTCTGCCACCCACCTGGAGAAAGAACAGGAGAGTATGCTCATCTCTACTCTCATTGAGCATAAAGAGCCTAGGATGGACGATAAGCGGACCTCGAAGGAATCAATCCCTCGATTTGTACTCACCACATATATCTTGAGGAAAATGCAAAGGCGCTCGACAACCACAACGTAGACTAAATCCAAACATGAAGGAAGTGGTTAAGGCGAGGTCCTCAAACTATTGGATGTGGGTATCATATACCCTATATCGATAGTCAATGGGTGAGTCCAACTCGGGTGGTTCCTAAGAAGTCCGGAATCACCATCGTAGCCAATGCTAATAATGAACTCGTGCCAACTAGAGTCACTACTTGGTTGGAGAATGTGCATTGACTACGAAAGTTGAATACCGTCACAAGGAAGGATCACTTTCCTCTCGCCCTTCATCGATCAAATCTTGGAAAGGCTAGGCGGTCATTCCTATTACTTGTTTTCTTGACGGGTATTCGGGCTATAATCAGTTGAAATTGCCCCCGAGGACCGGAAAAGACCACATTTACATGTCCCTACGGCACCTTTGCTTAGAAGGATGCCATTTGGACTATGTAATGCCCTATCCCACTTTTCGGCGATGTATGTTGAGTATCTTTTCTGATATGGTGGGGCAATATCTAGAGGTCTTCATGGACGATTTCTCTGTCTATGGTTCATCCTTCAGCAAGTGCTTGGAAAGTCTTAAATGTGTGCTGAAAAGATGTGAAGAAAAGAACTTGGTACTTAATTGGGAGAAGTGCCATTTCATGGTTCATAAGGGGATTGTCCTTGGACATATCATCTCGTCCAAGGGAATTGAGGTAGATAAGGTAAAAATCGATCTTATCTCTAACCTACCTCCACCCAAGAACATCAGGGACGTGCGATCCTTCTTAGGGCACGCAGGGTTTTACAGGCGATTCATAAAGGACTTTAGTCTCCTCTCTCATCCTTTATGTAATCTTCTTCAAAAGGATGTTCCATACGAGTGGTCTGAGCAATGCCAGGAAGCTTTCACCAAGCTTAAAGGCATGTTAACCACTGCACCCATCATGCAGCCACCCGACTGGAGCCTTCCTTTTGAGCTTATGTGCGACGCCTCTGATTATGCTCTTGGAGCGGTTCTAGGCAGAGAAAGATAAGAGGCCCTACGTCATCCATTATGCGAGTAGGACTTTAAATCCTGCCCAAGTGAACTACTCGACTACGGAAAAAGAACTCTTAGCCGTAGTATTCGCCTTGGACAAATTTAGGTCCTACTTGATCGGATTCAAGATCATTATCTATACAGATCATGCGGCACTGAAGTATCTTCTTTCCAAGAATGATTCTAAGCCCTTTGATACGATGGATCCTTCACTCCAAGAATTTGATTTGGAAATTAAAGATAAAAGGGAGTAGAGAACGTAGTGGCCGATCACCTTTCTCGCCTTAATACCTCTGATTCCCTTGAAGCGACCCATATCAATGACATGTTCCACCCCGATGAACAAGCATTCGAGTCTCCCATTCACCTTGGTTCGCCGATATTGCTAATTATCTTGCTACGGGTTCCATCTTGACAGACACATTGGATCACAAGAAGATAAGAAGAAATTTTTCACCCTTAGGAAGTGCGCAAATTCTTCCTGGGATGATCCATACTTGTTTAAATATTGCCCAGGACCAAATCTTGAGGAGATGTGTGCCGGACGATGAGCATCGAGTGTCATCTCCTTTTGTCACTCACGGGCTGTGGTGGTCACTTTTACGCAAAAAGACCACGGCCAAGATTCTCATGCAGTGTGGCTTCTATTGGCCCACTATGTTCGAGGATACTCATGAGTTTTGCAAAGCTTGTGAGCGTTGCCGAGAAATTGGGAGCATTGTCCCGTCGAAATATGATGCCCTTGAATCCGTTCTTATCATAGAGGCATTTGATTCTTTGGGCATCGATTTCATGGGACCATTCCCCCAATCTTTGGGAATTTATATATTTTACTTCTTTGTAGACTATGTCACTAAATGGGTCGAAGCGATTAGTGTCGGAATAATGACCATCGCACGGTCATTAAATTCCTAAAAGAAAACATCCTTTCCCGATTTGGAACGCCTCGAGCCATTATTAGTGATGGGGGCTCACACTTTTGTAATAGGCCATTCGAGAGTTTAATGAAGAAATATGGTATCTCTCATAAGGTGAGCACCCCATACCACCCACAAACAAGTGGGCAAGCTGAGATTTCTAATAGGGAGATCAAACACATTTTGGAGAAAACGGTTAACCACGGCCCAGTAAGGATTGGTCAATTCGATTGACCGATGCCTTATGGGCGTCCGTCTTGCTTTTAAAACTCCTATTGGAATGTCTCCCTTTAGACTCGTCTATGGGAAGGCTTGCCACTTACCTGGAGTTGGAACATAGAGCTCTTTGGCGATCAAAAATTTAAATTTCAATCGAACAACGCCGGCTCGCTACATGAAACTTCAATTAAATGAACTTGAAGAAATCCGGAACGACGCATACGAGAATCGAGAATTTACAAGAGACGGGATGAAGGCGTTTCATGACCAACATATTCTACGAAAATCATTCACGCCCAGGCGGAAAGTCCTTTTGTATAATTCTCGATTACATCTCTTTCGGGTAAGCTTCGATCTCGTTGGACCAGGCCCTTACATTGTTGTTCTGCATATCCTCATGGGGCGTCGAGATAAGAGATCCCGACAATGTGAAGGAGTTTAAAGTAAATGGACATCGCTTAAAGCCATTTGTCGAGAGATTTGATTCAGAGGACATGTCCATGCCTCTGACTGATCCTGTCTACCAGGACTGATCTCTAGTCTGATGGAGGTATAGGTAGGTTTATCGCTTTCTTAGGACTAGGGTAATTGCTGTAGTTGTTTGTGGGTAACATTACTGCAAACCCTCACGAGACTACAACTCGTCCACTAGGGGCAACCTAGGGGTTTAAAGGCTTGTTGCATGCGCTAAATGCAATCGAGAGCACCTGCGAAAGTGGTATAGATAGGTTTTATGTCTTGTTATTTTTGTGTAGCTTTCTCTCTCGTACTCACCCGCTCTCATGTTGAGATTTCTTGGAAAGTCTCTCACGATTCATCATTCAGGTACTATCTTCCCATCACTTCTTTTATACTTCCGTTGTCCCATGTGCATTCCATGCTCATATCTTTTACATTGAGGACAATGTAGATTTTAGGTTGGGGGTGGGAGATTAGGTTACCTAATCAGTGTTTTCGTCGTCTTGAGCAAAAATTGTGAAAATTTTTAAATTTTTTCTGGAAATCCTTGTGAATTTGAAGTGATTTTGACAGATATCCTGGATTTAAAATTTCAAGATACATATTGTTGGTAATTCATGACTTTTGGATTCAGTTATCTGTAGATTTCACAGTTAAGTTTGAATTATTAATCCATGATTAGAAGTTGTAAACATTGATTGAGTCATGATTTCACATGTCACATCTCGCTTACACATTGAGATTTCAGTGATATTGAATGATTAACTTGGTAATCACTGAGCATAAAAGAAACCAGCCTAAAAGATTTGGCCATCAGGGTATAAAAAGAGAATTACACCATGGGTTTGCTCCCTATAGGTGTGGATTTGATTTTATATGATTAACAGTTAGAAAGAGTTGGGCGATTATTTTCACCATAGGTTTGCTCCCTATAAGTGAAAATTTGATTCCCATTGTTTTTAGTCTTAAAAAAAAAAAAAAAAAAAAAAAAAAAAAAAAAAAAAAAAAAAAAGCTAGAAAATGAAAGAATGATCTGTGAAGCAAAGTTCTGGTTTAGGTGATGGTAGTTATGAATTTTTTGATTGATTACCAATGTATCATGAAATCGACAATTTGATCTTTTAATGATGATAGGTCGAGATTTCACTATACACCCATGGAACTCAATGTTTAAAATTATTCTAGTTTATGGATTAATATTTAAACTTGATTATGAAATTCACCGTGCATGAGAGGCCAGGAGAAATTAATAATCAACATTCATGAATCTTAAGATTTCTCATATCTGGATTGTTTTTCAAAATATCACTCGGCTTCACACGAATTGTCTCGTAATTCTCAACTTGATTTTCGCATATTTTGCTCGGGACTAGCAAAATGCTGGTTGGGGGTTGATCATGGTTACACGTGCTCGCGCGTATGGAAATAAAAAAAATACTTAGGCTTGAACGAGAGGGACCATGGGCTCCTCCTGGACGGTCTGGATCAGACCTTTGATGACCGATGGTGGCCCACCGAGCCGTCGGGCTTGACGCCCGCCGCGAAGCAGGCTCGCACGGACCTCCGCTGGGGCGTGGTGGCCCTACTTCCTGGTGTTAGGTGAAAAATCCACTCCGTCCATTGAAGTTCTGGCGAAAAACCATTCAGGAATGGAGAAATTGGATAGACTTCAAAGTGGTCCGCAAGATCTTCTCATTTCACCATTAATCCTGTGTCTGACCACGATCCAAGCACACGCACGAGCATAGAAAGAAAATGAAAGCTTGAAGATGGTTGTGGCCACACTCCTGAGCGAATGGACGGTCCAGATTGCTTAGCCGATCGCTGCCATGGCCATACAACGACCCTAGAATGGATCGGTTTCGGACGTAGAACCCGCCTGCGTAACAGCTCTTATTAATGATGTTGGTGGGGTCCACGTTCGGAGGTTTAAACGAAATCCACTCCGTTCATTGCTTCCGTTTCAGAAAACCGTTTGAAATGGACGACTTTTGAACAGTTTTTGTGTGGCCCACGAGATCATGTACTCCACCGTCCATCTTACGTGTGATCGCAGTTAACAATTGTGTACGTTTTCTTCGGTCAAAAACTTACCGTGGAGAGAGTCGTGGACACCTTCTAGGAAGAATTAACGGTTCAGATCTTCTAATTATGAGATGAGTGGGGCCCACTAAAAACCCAACCGAGCCTCTGTTCGGTTCGCAGCAAAATCCGCACAGGAGCTGAGGAATCGTCGGTCAGCGTATGCTGACCGACTCTTGTTTGTTCGGCGCGCTGCACGTACTCATGTACATGGTGCACATGCACTGCAAATTAGGCTCCACTGTGATGTTTTTAGTGCGATCTGTCCCGTCCATCTACTCCGTCATATCATTTTAAGGGTTGATACCATATTTGAAGCATATCCAAATACCAGGTGGGCCCCAGATTGAGATTTATGGGCTGATCTATCCGTTGGGTTGCTTCCACGATGATCCGACGGATGAATTTCGACGTGTACGGTTCAATTATGGTCCTCAAGCCATGTATGGAGTTTTGAGCCAAGCGGATGGTGAGAACACTGTGATCTTGCATTCTGGACCAATTTCGGGCCACTTGAGCTTCAGTTTCTCGATTTTCTCGGATCTCTGGCGTGTGGATCCACTGATCTTGGTCCCCTGGGGTCTGTCCCTCGTTCTGGTGGTGCTTGAGCATTAAATCCATGCTTTTATCGACCTTTTCAATCTAAGCTTGTAAATGCACCCTGCATCACAAACATGTTTAAATCAGGCCATTAATTAGTGTTGTGTATGTAATTACAGGCTATAACAGGGGTCTAATATGCAATATTTGACCCTCAACACCTACTGGGCGATCAAAAATTTAAATTTTAATCTGAACAACGCTGGCTCGCTACGCAAACTTCAATTAAATGAACTTGAAGAAATCCGGAAAGACGCATACGAGAATTTGAGAATTTACAAGGACAAGATGAAGGCATTTCATGACCAACATATTCTACGAAAATCATTTACGCCTGGTCAGAAAGTCCTTTTGTATAATTCTCGATTACATCTATTTCCGGGTAAGCTTCGATCTCGTTGGACCGGCCCTTACATTGTTGTTACTGCTTATCCTCATGGGGCCGTCGAGATAAGAGATCCCGATAATGGCAAAGAGTTTAAAGTAAATGGACATCGCTTAAAGCCATTTGTCGAGAAATTTGATTCAGAGGACATGTCCATGCCTCTAACTGATCCTGTTTACCAGGACTGATCTCCTAGTCTGATGGAGGTATAGGTAGGTTTATCGCTTTCTTAGGACTAGGGTAGTGCTTTATGTTATTTTAGGATAGACGTTAAACTTAACACTCCTGGGAGGCAACCCAGCCTTTTAATTCATTTCTTTTTCATAGTTAGTTAATTCAATGTTTGTGGGTAACATTACTGCAAACCCTCATGAGACTATAACTCGTCCACTAGGGGTAACCTAGGGGTTTAAAGGCTTGTTGCATATGCTAAATGCAATCGAGAGCACCTGCGAAAGTGGTATAGATAGGATTTTATTTTTGTTATTTTTGTTCTGCTTTCTTTCTCGTGCTGACCGGATTCCATGCTGCGATCTCTTGGAAAGTCTCTCACGATTCATCATTCAGGTACTATCTTCTCATCACATCTCTTTTACTTTCGTTGTCCCATGTGCCTTCCATGCTCATTCTTTTACATTGAGGACAATGTAGATTTTAGGTTGGGGGTGGGAGATTAGGCAACCTAATCAGTGTTTTTCTTAGTCTTGAGCAAAAATTGAAATTTTTTTTTTGTTTGATTTTCTGGTGCACTTGAAGTGATTTGACGACCATTTTTGATTCAGAATTACAGGATATGGAATGTTGGTGATTTACTATTCTTGGATTCAGTTGCTCGTTAGTTTTCACAGTTAAGTTTGAACCATTAATCCATGATTAGAAGTTGTAAACATTGATTGAGTCATGATCTCACATGTCACATCTCGCTTACACATTAAGTTTCAGTTTGAAATTGAAAGATTAACTTGGTAATCACTAAGTATGAAAGGAACCAGCCTGAAAAATTTTAGCATCGTTATAAAGAAGAATTGAAAGGGTTGGGCGAATAATCTTCACCATAGGTTTGCTCCCTATAGATGTAGATTTAATTCCCCATGGATGATATATGAAAAAGGTTTAGGTGTACGGTCTTCACCATAGGTTTGCTCCCTATAAGTGAGGATTGGACTCTCCTTCTTGGCGTAATTTTTAGTAAAAAAAAATAAAAATAAAAAATAAAAAAATCAAGGGCTGAAAGAAAGAAAAAAAGAATGATCTATGAAGGACCTTTTAGTTTAGGTTTTGGTTATCTTGAATGCTCTTGTGGTTACCAACGTTATCATGAAATAGAGAATTGAATATTAATGTTGAAAGTCGGGATTACATTATACACCCATGGAACTCAATGTTTAAAATTATTCTAGTTATTGAATTAATATTTGAACTTGATTATGAAATTCACCGTACATGAGAGGACAGGAGAAATTGATAATCAACATTCATGAATCTTAAGATTTCTTATAACTGGATTGTTTTTTTCAAAATATCACTCGGCGTCACAAGAATTGTCTCGTAATTCTTAAACTTAATTTTTCGCATATTTTGCTCGGGACTAGCAAAATGCTGGTTGGGGGTTGTGTTGAGGGTCAAATATTGCATATCAGACCCCATTTATTACCTGGATTTATGAACATAATACTGTTTAACGGCCTGTTGTAATCATGTTTATGATGCAAGGTGCAATTACAAGTTTGGGCGGAAATGATGATAAAAGCATAGATTTAATGCTCTGATGACACTAAAGGCAAGGGACGGACTCCAGCAGACCACGATTGACGGAATTACTCGCCAGAGATCCACGAAAATCGAGAAACTGAAGCTCAAGTGGCCTGAAAGTTAGACAAAATGCAAGATCACAGGGTTCCCACCATCCGTTTTGCTCGAAACTTTATACATGAGCTGAAGAGCATAAATGAACCGTACATGTCAAATTTCAGCTCCTGGATCTCTGTGGAAGTGGCCTAACAGCTAGATCAGCCCATAAATTGCCAATTCTGGGCCCACCTGATACTTGGATATGCTTCAACTTCGGGGTCAACCCTTGAATCAGAAAGATAATACGAATGGACGGTGTAGATTTTCCCACTGATAGCCCTATAGATCCCACCTGCGACGAAGGTGTACACTGAAGAGGTTGCTGAGATGTACCAAGTCAACCAAGTCGCGCTGACCGACTCCTGCTCGATCACAACAGAGAGAAGGCTCTGTTACGCAACGGACGACCGACATCCATCTTGACAGTGACTGTGGGCCATCATCACGACTCAAGAAGAAGATCTGGACCGTCTATCATGCTTGAAGGGGCCCAATGATCATAGTGTAGGTGGAAGAATTCCAAGAAGTAAAGAGGATCGAAATCCTACCTATTAAACGTCAGATGGACGGCGTGTTTAAAACTCAATGAGCCACACTCAAGTTAATGCAAAACCGTGCATATCTGGGCGGTTTTCCGAGCCAAGTCTAATGGTCGGAGTGGATTTCTCAACACAATATCGAATGGGGGCCCACCACCATCACAGCGCACAACCCCTGCTACACGCCCACGAAACTCGGCCGTGGTGGGCCACTATGTGATCGAAGGGACGAACGGTTAGAAGATCTGATCCGTTCAGTGTGTAGACCGTCGAAAACCGTCCGTAAGGACGTTTCCTTTCTATGAAAACTGGACCCAATGAAGAGCAGTGGCGTCGTTTTTTCTGCTGCGAGTGCGTTGTCTTTGTGCGTGGCAGTGACGCACTCCACCCTCGGTCTCTTGCGTAAAAGAGAGTCGGTTCTCCAACTCCAAAGCCTTGACTCCACTCACCCCATTTATAAAAAGAGAAGAGGAGAAAGAGAGAGGGGGATCATCTCACGGCTGGAGTTCAAGGAAGAAAGTGAGGAGAGAGAGAGAAACACAGGGAGTAAAGTTGGGTTTTTAATTATTTTTTTCTTCTTTCTTTTCTCTATTTTGTCATGAGATATAGTCCACTTATGTGTGGCTAAACCTCTTAGCTAGGGCTAAGAGGTGAAGCTTGTAGTATGATGGGAACTCTTTGCTTGCCTTTTGTTTAGACTGATCTGATATTGATTTGGGTTTAATTAAGGGAATGTTTTCAGTCTTTAATGGTCTGTTGTGACTGAAATTACAATGGGTTTGCAATGGCTTTGAGCATGTTCTTTTCCTTTTATGTTTATGACGTCAGGATGCCCTGTTGTTCACCATCGTCTCCTGGGCATGGTTGGATGTCGGTACCTTTCCTAACCTTCATAGCATGTTGATTGGTTGGTAATTAGATTAATTCTGTTGTTTGCTTTGTCTCCTGGGCATAGTTTGGTGATGGAATCCATTCTAATTTATACACCTTTCATCTCTGGAAACCTATATCAATGGCAGTTCAGTTAATTTTTCTGATTTGTAATACAGGCATAAGATCTCCCTGATCTCTACAAGTGGATCCTCTGAATCCCTAGTTTTCCTTCTCTGATTTTTCCTAAGTTTTAGATTAATATTTCATCATTATTCTTCAAATTACAATCGGTTTAGAATTCATCTTAGCCTAGTTCTAGATCTGGTTATTTTCAGATAACGTACAGGTTTCAGTCCCTGTGGATTCGACCTCGGTCTTACCGAGTTATTACTACATCACAACCCTATACTTGGGGAGTGAACACGCATCCATGACCTCCTTTCGCCGCCTGATTCTCAGCCCTCCTTCATCAGTGGGCGAGGCGATTTTGGGCCATGCCACCTAGTGGAATTTCTTTTTTCCGTCGTTCCACCCCCAGAAGAAGTTAGAGAAACTTCTTTCAATTCTAATGAGCACCTGATTAGGGATATGCATCCCTGCCATGATATGAAATGGGTAGCTACCCAAAACACTCCAGATTAAAACTATCCTTCCCGCTTGGGAGATCAGCCTTCCAGCTCAACCAGCTATTTTCCTGTCCACCTTTTCCACTAGCTATTGAAACTCCACGGATCTTATTCTGCCAACTCTAAGGGGGGGCTCCCAAATATAAAAACCCCTCCGCCGCTCTCCTGAATCCCAGCGAGCACTCTGTGGCTCTTATCCGCTCAGGGGAAAGAGACTTGGAACAAATGAAACTATTTTTCGGCGGGCTAATCTTTTGGCCGGACGCTTCCTGAAAGACGGCTAGGAATTGATTAATACGGCTCAGATTGGCCTTCGAATCGTTTGTGAATAACAGAATGTCGTCGGCATATAAGAGATGAGAGGTGATTGGGCTGCCTTGACTCATTGCAAAAGGCTGACAGCCTCCACCCGCAACCATGAGATTTAGGTTCGCTGAGAAAACTTCCATAATAATGATAAACAGAGCAGGGGAGAGAGGGTCTCCTTGTCTTAGACCCCGGTAAGATTTGAAGAAGCCTGCCGGTTCGCCGTTGATGAAAATGGAGAACCAGTTGTTACCCCAATTGGTTTCTATAAGCTGAATCCACCTCTGATTGAAGCCAAACTTTCTTAGAACTTATTTAAAAAATCCCCAGTTCACTCTGTCATAAGCCTTTTCCAGGTCCAGTTTGATGATGAGGTTACCGCCCCTCATTTTTCTGTTGATGTCTTTGATAGCCTCCTATGCCATCACAATGTTTTCCGCAATCCATCTTCCCTGCACGAAAGCGCCTTGTTCCTGCGATATCATCTTAGGCAGAAGAGAGCTTAGACGATTAGCTAACACTTTTGCGAAGATTTTGTAAATGACATTACATAAGCTAATGGGGCGAAAATCCGCAAACGTTGAGACTGCTTGAGATTTGGGAATGAGGCAAATTAAGTTGGAGGCGAAAGCTCTTAGGAGCGGGGTCCCAACGATGAAATCCTTAGTAGCAGCAATGATGTCCTCTCAGACAATATCCTAGCAGGAGGAAAAGAAAGCAGCAGTAAACCCGTCAGGGCCCGCCGCTCCATCAGTGGGGATCGACAAAACAACATCTTTGACCTCCTCCAAAGATGGGGGAGCCAGCAGAGCTTCATTATCCAGGTGAGAGATGATGTGCGGAATGGGCTGGAGAAATTCTGGGTTGTTGCTAATAGACTCCTCTCGAAACAGCTTATCGAAGAAACAAACAGCTTCCTCTTTAATATCTGAAATATCGGAGACGACGTCCCCAACCGTCGTAGTGATAGAACTGATGGAAGCCCTCCTAACTCTTTCACTTGCTGATAAGTGAAAGAACTTTGTGTTTTTATTGCCCTCATGCAACCAAGAATTTCTGGACTTTTGCTTCCAGAACACCTCCTCCATAAGATGAAGCTGATTCAACCTGTTTAGCGTTGTCAAATACTGAAAGGAAAGGTCAGGCGAAGCAGACGATTACATTTTAAAATCAATCCCCTTGAGATCTTCTTCAGCTCTTTGAATATGATAGAAGATATTACCGAAAGTACCTCTATTTCGCGTTTTAAGTAATTGCTTTGTTTTCTTCAATTTTAATTGCACATTAATCAGTGGCTGATTTGAACAGCGTTCGTCCCATGCTTTCTGAATCAACTCGTGGAAGGATTCGTGCAATGTCCACACTAAAGGAATTTAAATGGCCTGACCTTAGATTGATGAGCGGGAGGGAGAAGAAGCCGCAACGGCGCATGGTCCGAATTAATTTTGGGAAGATGCTTAACGCGAAAGCGAGGGAACTTTGTCACCCAATCTGCATTTATGAGCGCCCGATCCAATCTTGCCCACACGCGAGCGGTACCTTAACGGTTGTTGCACCACGTAAATTGGTTCCCCACGAACCCTGCATCCAGGAGCCCGGAAGTATTAATCATATCAACGAACTCTGTCATACTTGAACTGTTAGGGGGGTGCCGAACTCGTCTTTCATCTAGGCTGGCCACCGCATTGAAGTCTCCAACAATAGCTGAGGGCCATCGAATTGATACTTCGATGAAGAGCGGATGATAGGGAAGTTGGGTATTTAAAGTCAAAGAGCATGTTTCACACAACTATTATAAGTGAGAATTTATATGCAATGAGCTGCGGATGGGCCCACCATGCTTTACATATAACTAGCATCCAACCCATCCAGCAGTGTCACCACCATGAAAATCAGAAGCCCCAACAATCAGGATTGTGATGGGGATTTTCTTCTCATTGTTGGTATCGATGAAATCGAACAGGTTTCGATATCATCGATAATTACAGAATTTTTCACTGCTGGTTGCTGGACTGTTTTTTGTCCTGTCGATATGATTGAGAGACTTTCAGATCATATCGAGGCTGTCATCGAGAGTGACTCGATATGATGATAATTGTTGGAATTTCCACCCCTGGTTGCTGGACAGTTTTGGTCCCATCTCGATATGATCGAGAGACTTGTCGATGATATCGAAGCTGTTATCGAGAGACCTTCGATATCATCGACGAGTTCCGCAGATGCGATTGCGGAAACGCAGATTTTGCGGATTTTGTTTCCTATTTGGGTTACACCTCTTTCTATTCTTATATATATGGATGTATTCGGGATTAGGGTGTATTCCAGGATATTCTAGGGTTTCCTAAAGCTTTGCTTAGGGTTATCAAGAGAGTGAGAGAGAGAGAGAGAGAGAGAGAGAGAGAGAGAGAGAGAGAGAGAGAGAGAGTGGAAGGGAGGTTATGCTCGTAGAGGTGATCTACCATATCTCAGTGCTTCCATGTCCCCGTAATCGGTGAGATCTCTCCGTTTTCTCTTATTTCTCTTATTGTTTATCCACTCCTGCGTGAGTGAAGAAGGTTTGATCCAAGCAGTGTATGCTTGTGATTGGTTGTAATGTTCTGCTTTATAGTGGATTGTTGATCCAGACGAGGCTTCGTGGTTTTTACCTCTTTGAGGGTTTTCCACGTAAAAATCCCTGGTGTGATGTGGTTTATGCTTTGATTGTTTTTCATTACATTATTGTTCCATAATTCTGTTTTGTTTCGAGGGGATAGATCCTAAGGTTTTGTGCAAGGCCCCCAACAGATTGCATAGTAGAAAACAATAACCACCACCTAAAAACCTACAAATTCACGTGGTAACTCCTATGATGGTTGGATTGGTGTGGTTTTCCGAACATCCCAAGTTCGTGGTGAGGTGATCCTGCTGAATTAGGGGTACACATGGAACCGGTAGAACTGGTAAACCGGACCTGAACCAACTAAACCACATGGTTTGGT
This sequence comes from Magnolia changhungtana, assembly GCA_030180095.1. Lineage (NCBI taxonomy): Eukaryota > Viridiplantae > Streptophyta > Magnoliopsida > Magnoliales > Magnoliaceae > Magnolia > Magnolia changhungtana. The sequence goes on along the minus strand of JASAUF010000218.1, from coordinate 3,368,403 downwards.
CTAGTTCTGAAGTGCGCCGGTTCCAAAAATCAAAGAACCGATTAGTTTGGTTCGGTTCTCGGTTTGGGGTCATGTAGAACTGAACTTGGAACCGAATCTGAAACCAGAACGAGTGTGCAATATATTTTAGTTGTCTATTTGACTGATGATTTATGATTTACAATGCATCCTTTGATTGTTTTCATAAATGTCCTTTTGCACACCTTATATAATATCTAAACCATTCATCAAATAGATCACAACACGAATGGACATGGGCTGGATTGTAAACAAAAATGCAATTGGGCTGGATTATAAGAGCCCAGAATCGTAGAACCGAACCTGTTTTTATGGTCCGGTTCGGTTCCAATTTTTCTGGAACTGTTAATAACAGTTCAGTTCTAATTTCACCCCAGAACCAGACTGAACCGACCCATGTGCACCCCTATGCTGAATGGGTTGGATGCTACACACACCCTATGGTGGGCCCTATGTTGATGTAGAGCGGGTCGCGGACAATTACATGGCAAAGATGGATCAGAAAAGGCCCGGTTGATCTGGACCATCGGACCTTAAATCGGTATCTCACAATCCGGGATGAGTTAGCCGAATATGATTTTGGGGTAGAACGAGCTACTTTAGCCAACCAACCCGGCTACGCCGGTTGCGACACTCTAGGTTGCGAGAAACCCCTGATTTGATGGTCGTTTCCCTGTTTCAATTTCGTTTTACTATAAATAGTAAGTTTTAGTTTGTTTATAACTCTTCATCCGTCCGGCTTTAGGAGTTGCGTCTATGAAAGAGCTTAGAATAATTAGAACGGTTTGGTGAAGAAATAGGACACTTACTATTTTTGGCCGAAAACCTTGCACTAGTGACATCACGGCCATCTATAAATAGTAAGTTTACCGAATTCTAGGAGTTTTAGTTGTAGTTTGATTCGATTTCTTTTCCATTGCTTAGTACCCTTATTTAAAGGGTTGTGACTCGTTTTATGCATTCATTAATCTATTTCGAATTTATTTAGAATTTATTTCTATTTTACGGTGGGCCGTGGATTCGGAATAATTATCCTCTTGAGGAAGACGGTGCTCGACCTCACGTCCTCCCCTGCGTCATATGTGAAGCTAGTTGCACACGTTTTCTTATCTGACTAAATGCGTGTGAGGAGGAGAAACCTTTAAAAACCAATCTACAATGACTAACAACTCTTTAAGCACTGGTTACGTGCTGCGTCAGGCAGTTTACACAACATTGTTATGAATCAGATGATCCGATGTGGCTCTATCACACATGACTTACATAAAAATAATAATAAAAGGGGGACTATTTACACCATCCGGGTTAATTAGCATAAACCTTTTTTTTTTTTTTTTTCATTTTGGAAATTGAAAACATTACTAGCGTACTATATATTCCCGTTCCTACAATTTGAAAATGTGTGTGCGCAAATCCAATGGGGTGTGGGTAGATATCAATTTCCTAATAAATCATACTCAAGACTTACATAAGACGTATTTTAATAATATTCTAAAGCAATCCACGTACAGCCATGTCACTGTGCCTCTAGTATACATCTCCACTATATGTAACGCAAGATGCCAAGGACATTTTTACCCATGCAATTAGTTTTAGGAGAGCCATATCTTTTGAGATTCTGCATGTCATTAGATGAGATTTACGATATAGATTAGTGATATTTTTGGAATTTTGAAGATGTGTGTGGTTATAAACGGATGGCTTGGATTTTAGGCGCTTGAGGGTATGGCTTGGATTTTACCCGCTCCTCCCTATTCCTTTGTCATGCATGAGTAGCCACCTCCTACTACTCTTTGCGTTCGCCTATAGCCCACACAACGACTCTATCTAAGAAAGGCCATGTGGAGCTATCATGATGACTATGTAACATTCATTGGTACATCTGTCGTGCTACCTGATATTAGGATGTTAGCCTAAACAAGATGCAGACCAAAACTCGAGTGGGACACAAAATAGGAAAAGGTGTGGATGGGTTGTTGATTATTGATGACCTTCTCTTTCTGGTTGTGTGTGTAGTTGCATCCTTTTCTCCACTTGAATTGCATGTGACAATTAACAACTGTTAAAAAAGTCATTCTTCTGCTTCTTTTACTGAAACCCATCTTCCTCAGCTACTCCCCCATACTAATCCCCTCATTTCTTCTAAGAAAACCAGGTCCAAAACACATCAGCAGAAGTTTTTATGTTTCCAACTGCCTACTGAAGCTATTCTTTTGTTCCATGATTCTTGATCTATATTGTTGTTGGTTTGCCCCTGAAAGGTACTAACCTTGTAAGATTGAGCTCCCAACACTATAAAATTAAGGAGAATATTGACTACAAGCGACTTGAATATGCCCCCCAAAGTCAACCCAACAAGGCAATGACCGGGTAAGGCTGTCTTTTTTGGAGATGATGTATGATTACTACCAATTTCACCGTCACTGCTGAAGAGGTAACCGGTAATTAAAGTAATTTGACATTATATTGTCTCTTTGTTGATCGTGAAGCAGTAAGCCTTAAGATGTCATATAAGACGAAATGTAGAAATAAGTTATGGTTAAAGAAATTAGCGCCATCAAGAGAAACAGCACATGAGAGTTAGCCACTCATCTAAAAAGGGATATAAGCAATTAGAGTCAAGTGGGTATACTTGGCAAAAAAAACATGCGAAAAGGAGAAGTTGAAAGATACAAAGTAAGATTGGTGGCAAAATAGTACAGCCAACTACTCAAAATCAACTACGATGATGTATTTGCTCTTGTTGCTCACTTTGAAAACGTAAGATTGATTATTTCTTTAGCCGCAAAAAATAGATGGAAAATACTTCAAATGGATGTGAAATTTGCCTTTTTGAATGGATATCTTGAAGAAGATGTTTATGTGGAGTAACCATTAGGTTATGTAAAAAAAGGCATAAAAATAAAGTTTTAAAATTGAAAAAGGCCTTATACAGCTTAAAACAAGCACCAAGAGACATATAATAATAGAATTAATTAATATTTTCAAGAAAATAATTTTATCAAATGCCCATATGAATATGCCCTTTATACTAAGGTGAATGAAAATGGAGATATACTGCTTGTTTTCTTCAACGTACGTGGATGGCTTGATCTTCATAGGAGATAATCCAAGTATATTTAAAGAGTTTAAATGATCGATGGTTCGAGAATTTGTAATGACAGATAATCCAAGTATATTTAAAGAGTTTAAATGATCGATGGTTCGAGAATTTGTAATGACAGGCATCGGCCTCATGTTATACTTACTTGGTATATAAGTGAAGCAAATGGATGAAGGAATCTTTACTTCTCAAGAAAGCTACACAAGATAAGTTTTCAAGAAATTCAATGTATACAATTGCAAGCTGATAAGCACACTCGTGGAATGTGGTTTCAAGTTGACAAAGTATATATGATGAAGAAGATAATGTAGATTCCTCACTCTTCAAGAGCTTAGTTGGAAGTCTTCAACACTTGATGTGCACAAGACTAGGCATTCTCTATGGAGTTGGGCTAGTGAGCTGGTACATGGAAGAACCAAAATCCTCTTACATTAAAGCGGCTAAGAGGATTCTTTGATTCATAAAAGGTACAATGGATTATGGTTTGCTTTATTTATCATCTCAAGACTTTCAACTTGCAAGATATTTAGACATTGATCGAAGAGGAGACATGAATGATAGAAAAACACTTCCGGTTTTGTATTTTATATGGGAGAAACTATTTTTACATAGCAATAAAAAAGCAACTGATTGTTACTCTTTCAACATGTGAAGCCCAATATGTAGCTGTATCATTAGGAGTATGCCATGCAATTTGGCTAAGGAATCTTCTCAAAGATATTCAATTGAACAAGAGAAGCATACAAAGATTTACGTAAACAATAAGTCATCGATTGCCTTAGTGAAAAATCTCCTATTTCATGAGAGAAGTAAGAAATAAGATCAAGTTGCTAACATTTTCACGAAACCCTTTATAGCCGACATATTTAATAAGTTAATAACTATGCTTGAAATGGTTGATAAAAGGAAATTATGTGTAAGGGGGGTGTTGAGAAAAGCTCAGTGGGCACCACCATAATGTATGTGTTATGTACACCATCCATCCATTTTCCAGCTCATTTTAGGGCATGAGCCCTAGAATGATGCGGATCCAAATCTTAGGTGGACCACACCATAAAAAAAGAATGGGGATAGTTTAAATTTGTGTTTTCCCTTCATTCAAGTATTTGTGACCTAGTCAACGGGTTTGATGGCAAATAAACATTACAGTGGATCCTTGGAAGTTTTTAGATTCCACTGTGGTCGGGGTTACTAAAATGCTGGAAAGGTAGGACTGGCTTTAAATTCGGATAAGTGATTTGGCATGACATCATGTTATTGCAATCCCTTTTTGTTCTGTTGCTTTTGGACTTAGAAATCCTACATATCCACATCGTGAACCCACAATGCATTTTCCGGAGAAAAAAAATGTTGCAATGCATACATTCACCCATCTGAATCAAAGCTCACGTACACAGCAAGCCTTCATACACCATTCTTTACAAACTCTCCCATCTCAGAGAGACTGCAATAAAAAAAAAAAGTTTTTACGTCATTGAGAAAATGTACCTTGCATAAAGTAAATAACAATTTCCCAAGAATGACCAATGAATCATTTGTTTCACAACATCATCCATACATACCTTTATACAAGCCATCCCGGCATGTAATTATTTACACTCGGCCCTGGTGCTGCTATCGTTATCTGATCTGGTTGATACCTGCGAGAGATCAACGAGCTTGAGTGATTTACTGCCATCGATGAGCCAGGAGTAGCTCCCTGTGGACATTTTTTTTTTCCTCGGGACATGCAGCATTATTCAATTGTATAGCCTATATACCTAATATATTGTCCCTACCAAATTATTGTTGTTCCCACCAAAGTATATTCCCTCAGTTGGGCCATTATTTGGGTGCAATGAACCATGGTTTGATGACTCTGCTGAGTCGTATTTGACTCGTCTGAGGTAACTTGGTTTTGTCATGACCGGGACACTGTGTATTTGACTCGCCTGAGTTAATTTTGTTTCGGTCGTGACCGGGTTAATGCACATTCACAGAATATCTATACATGGGTACGTGATATATCATATCATATCATATTGCTAAAAAATATATATATCGTATCACATATATCATCAACAATTTTATCACAATATTTATCATATCGATTATGAGCTTTCCTAATTCGACGTGTGTATGAGGTTTTAGATCTTCCATGAATGTGTTTTAGCCAACACACATGCAATCGCAATCGCATGTAAACAAGAGGCCATGGAAAAGGGAGAAAGAGGAAGGAAAAAGGCTCAAGACATTAATCCCTTCATTAAAAGAATTCGTAGATGAACCCTTCACACTAACTGAAACACCTTTATCTACTATAAGTTATAACTCAACTTTTTTTTTTTTTTTTAATAGTAATAATCCAATGCGTGACTAAAAGAAAAGACAAAAACCAAAGGAAAAATATTAATTAAAACTAAGGTTGGGAAACTCAGGGCTCAATAGCTTTTTTTTTTTTTTTTTCCCTCTAAGATATGCATTTTTATTTGATATGGACAAAAATTACATTCGGGTCTACCGAGGAAAAAATGACCTGCAGAAGACCTATCGTAAGAAACAGAAAAAGCATGGACAAGAAAGAACCAGGCAGGGGCGACCAAACACCGCAAAACAGGAAGGGAAGGGTTATTTGCTCCTAACTGCACTTAACCCGACCTTGTCTAAGAAAAGGAAACCTCTGACCTCTGTAGGAAGGGTATTTCTCCACGAATATGAAAGGCGGGCTTGGGATGAGCTTCCCCGCCGAGCCAGCGCGTCCGCTGGGGCATTACCTTCCCTGTATATATGAGAGAACTCCACTTACCCAAGACACCTGAGCTTCTCCGTTCTAAGAAACCAGCCTTTCCATTTCCAGCCTAAACCAACATTTCCTTTGAAAGCCCGAACCACTAATTCTGAGTCTGATTTGATCACCACTTTGAAGATACCTTTACTAAAACAAAGAGATAAACCGTCATGAGCCGCTCTCAATTTAGCTCCAATGTTAGACATCGCCCTATAACCAAACGAGAAACCAAAGATGATTTCTCCCTTCTCATTTTTGCATATTCCGCCGCCTCTTGCCAAACCCGGATTACCCCTTGAGGACCCGTTCATTTTGACTTTAACCCAACCCGAAGGTGGTTTCCGCCAAGCCACCACCGAGTGTTTAATTGGCTGCTCACCACAACTCTTGCCAGTTAAGGATCTAGGAGGAAACAAAATTGATTACGTCGTGGAGAGCCACTACGTCACCTGAGCAATCACAGCAGCAGCTGAAGGAGCTTTCACATCGAAGGCTGCGCCATTCCTGGCTTTCCACAGTTCCCACCAGATGAAGGCGGGTGCCAGGTGCTAAGAGTTCGTTGACGAGAAGTGGACAGCATGCGACCTTCTCCATTGAAACAGTCTGGCAACCACCGACTGCGTCTGCAGGACAGAGATTCCGAGCGACGATTCGAAGAAACTCCAAATTGCCGAGGCTAAATCGCAATTAAGGAAAAGATGAGGGAGAGACTCCATCGCAGGGCCACGAGCTGAACCAATGCTGCAACAAAAACATTTGGAGGCAAGCGGAATTCCTCTAGATTGCACCGCTGTCTCCACAGGGACAGCTTTATGGATCAGTTTCCACAGAAACAAAGAGATTTTCGGTGGCAGATATTCGTTCCAGATCCACCTTGCGCTGACCTTCCTAGGCGCCGTTGGTTTGCTTGCCGCCCAGGCCGACTTAACTGAGAACATACTTGAAGTAGTGAGCGGCCAAAAGGGGGAGTCTGGGCCTTCAGTAAGACAGAAACTGCCCTGAAATATATGATCAATAGCTTGTTGTGGAAGCAGGGAGAGAGCTCGAGATGGGGGGAGAGGGCCGTCAGGACCCAAGAATTGATTGACTGTTAGAGGCAGAGAGCCAACCTGGGAGTTTTCTGTCATTAGGTTCTGGAGCGGACCTAGTCCCGTCCAGTTCAACGTCCAAAAACTACTGTTCCCTTCACCAATCTCCCACTGAACCTTAGCTTCAATAAACGACAGTAATCTGGAAATCCTCCTCCAAAACGACAATCCAAGGCTAGCGTAGTCGCTAGGACTATCAGAAATCTGCAGTCGGCCATATTTCGTTATCATGTATGAGGCCCAAAGGCTGGAATCCGCGTGGAAGTTGAAGGTCCAAGCCAACTTTAAGTGTAACGCAGTCATAGTTTCGGATAGCTTACGGATGCCAAGCCCGCCTTCATCTAACGGCTGAGCAATGGTCTTCCAATTTCGCCAGTGCAACTTTTTCTTCCCATCTGCCCATCCCCAGAAGAAGGTTGCAAACTTTCTCTCGATCTTAGCTAGGACCACCTTTGGGAGGGCGGTAGATGCCATAGAATGAATGAGAATACTTTCCAACACATGTTTAATGCGGACCACCCTCCTCGCTTGCGACAAAAATCTTGTTTTCCAAGCGCTGAGCTCAGCCAGGACTCAATAGCTTAGCCCACAGAATTTAACTTGGGTGAGTCAACATGGTGACTTGGGCGAGTTATGGCTAAGAGTAGAACGAGAGCAAGAAAGGAGAGAGTGAGTCACGAGAGAAAGGAAAGAAGATAGTTGTTTGATACTCTAGCTGGATGTGAGGCTTGATACGCAGTTACTAAATCACACTGCAGAAATTCGATTGTTTGGGCAATCAACATCTGTGATTCGTGGTCACTTGCAAATTACTTGGAAATTGCACAAGTTGCATACACTTAATGCAAATTAAACCATTCAATTTAGTTATAGAAGTTTAGATGTTTTACTTTCAGATTAGTGAATATTTATTGGACATTAAAAATGAAAAATATCTAACGGTCATATTTGTGTTTTCCTTTTATCCGGATCTGTGTAACCTTATGAACAAATTGGATGAGAAATAAACATCACTGTGGGCCCTATGAAGGTTTTAAGGTGGACGTCATCATTCTCATTGTTTTCTGTGCTGTGGTCCACTTGAGCGTTGGATATGCTTCAACAGTAAGGTGGGCGCTGGAAAATGGATGGATAGCATGGATAAAACACATATAGTAAGGTGGGCCACGAGTCTTTAAACCATGTAGCTAATTAGTGGTTTGGGTTCACCATGTAATCCGACCTTGCATTAGATTTCTAAAAGTTGGATCGGCAATGCAAGCAAAGGGGTCAGCCTCTTGGGTGGGCGCTGCCATTATGTTAATGTGAAATCCACTTGACAACCAGGCGCATCACCTCATGTTAGGGACATTCCAGTCGTGATTAAGGTGGAAGCACATGATTGGGGACAATGTACAGAAAAACTTCATCCTTCAAACCATTCTCGTTCGTGTGGCCCTAAATTATGGTGTGGCATTTAATAGTTGGAGTGTATTTCATGTGATTATCGTGGTGGGCCCTGTGAAATCAAGGGTGGATGTCTCTATCCTAAATTTCCTTAGGTGTGACCCACCTGAATCATAGGTCAACCTTATCAGTTGTCGTGGGCCTAAAGTGGAATTACACATCTAATGATCAAAGTGGATCACAAACACACATCAAGTTGAATTAGGCAATGCACAGACTGCGCAGGTTAAAGAGGATCACAAACACTGGTTGTGTGACTGATGGATAAAATCATTGTTTGGAATGTGCGGGGAATAAGAAACAAAAGAACTCTGCGGACTGCTAAAAGGATGATTCAGCTCCATGATCCTTGGATTGTTGCGCTTTTGGAACCAATGCTTGGGGATGACAAGCGGGTGCGAACAGGGCTGACCTTGGGTTTTCACTCCTCTTACTCCAACTATAAGGAGGGCGGGAAGATCTGGCTGTTTTATAAGTCTCATATTCATTGTACGATTGTCTTTAAATCAGTCAATGTCTTTCGGTACTGGCCTCGGTGCAAAATGGCGATTCTCAGCTGAATATTTCCTTTGTATATGCGAGGTGTGCTAGGATTCTGAGGAGAGCTCTCTGGTCAGACTTGGCTCTCCTGTCTTCCTCCATGCAGGGCCCGTGGGTAGTTTGTGGAGATTTTAATGCGGTAGCGGTTGATTCAGAAAGAAGAAGTAGAAGGACAGCAAACTTGGCTTCCTCTTTAGAATTTGCTGACGCGATTAATTCAGCGGGTCTGGTAGATGCGGGATTTTCATGAAATCGGTTCACTTGGAGCAATAATCAGTCTGGTAATGCTCGAGTATGGGCGAGGCTTGATCGAGTTCTTTTCAATTCTTCATGGTCCTTGCTTTTCCCCCAATTCTCTGTGTCTCATCTGCCTCGCATCCATTCGGACCATGCTCCCCTTCTCCTCACGTTCCCTCGGCCAGTAAAAGGGGGTCCTAAACCGTTCCGTTTTCAGCGTATGTGGACCCAACATGCTGATTTTCTTCATGTCATCAGGACAGCGTGGAACAAGGTGGAATCTTCACATCCTGTTTACAATGTTCTCTCGAAGCTTAAGCAGGTAAAAAATGATCTGAAAATTTGGAATAAAGAGATTTTTGGCAACATTTTTCATCAGATCAAGCTAGTGGAGCAATGTTTGATCGAGTTCTTCATCGAGTTCAGACGAGAATTACGCTCAGGTTTGCGGAAAAATCAATGCTAATACTCTCAGGTTAGCTTCGTTGGAGATTATGCAGGAAATCTTTTGGAAACAGAAATCGAGGGTGGATTGGTTGTTGGAGGGAGATAAGAATACAAGGTTTTTTCATGCATCAGCTTTGGATCGTTAGCAGAGAGCTTTTATCAGTCGGGTAGAATTGAGTTCTGGGGAAATTGTGGAAGGTCAAGCCGAGCTAAAGGCAGCAGCGGTGGAGCATTTCCAGGAAATTTTCTCTGAAAATTTTTGTCAGATTAACCAGGATCTTCTGCAATCTATTCCTCAATTGGTCGGCCAGGACCAAAATGCTCTCTTGATGCACATCCCTTCGTTGCTGGAAGTCCGATCTGCAGTGTTCTCCATCCCTGTGGACAGTGCGGCTGGGCCAGATGGATTTTCAGCTAGTTTTTTCCAATATTGTTGGGAGGTGGTGGGCCAAGACATTCATAAGGCTATCTCCTTCTTCTTTCAAGGAGGGAATATCCCTAGGGCAGTTTCGGCTACTATTATCTGCTTAATTCCCAAATCCGCTGCGCCTAAGAGATTCTCGGACTATCGTCCTATAAGTCTATGTAACTGTCTGTATAAATTTTTTTCCAAGATTATTGCTATGAGGATGAGCCAGATTTTACCATTGTTGGTTTCGCCAGAACAGGGGGCCTTCGTTCAGGGGCGATCGATAGCGGAAAGTGTTGCTTTGTCTCAAGAGATGTTTAGGGAATTAAACAGGACGGTTCGGGGGGAACATTGTTTTGAAAGTAGATATGGACAAAGCTTATGACAGGTTGCACTGGGATTTTCTGAAGCAAGTTTTGCGGAGGTTTGGTTTCAGCAGGGGTTGGATTGAGATGGTTGAAAAATGTTGGGCGAATAGTTGGTTTTCAATTCTTATAAATGGCGAGATGGCTGGTTTCTTCAAATCTTCCAGGCACGAGGCAGGGAGACTCGATTTCTCCAACCTTGTTTATTCTTTCAAATTTGAGGCTCTTAGCGAGGGCTTAAATGCCTGTTTACAATGTTGTCGTTCTTTTGTATTGCCCGAGAGGTTGTCAAACGATTAGCCGATGATACGTTAATTTTCACAAATGGGAGCAAATCAACGCTCGAACAATCAAGAAATTCCTTGAATCCTACCGGCATCCTGAAAAATAAATTTGAGGAAAAGTTCCTTCTTCTGCTCTAGAAAGCTTCCTGGTGTGAGAATTAGATCGATTGAGTCTATCCTCGGCTTCGGTCATTGGTCTTCTTCTCTTACTTATCTCGGTGTTCCATTGACAGAAGGAAGAATCAAAGCAAACTTATTTAAGCCATTGGTGGATAGAGTCCTGGGTCGTATTAATGGGTGGAAAGCTCGCATTTTATCCCAGGCTGGTAGAGTGGTATTGGTGAAGAACGTCCTAGCAAGTATTCCAGTTCACACTATGGCGGCGGTCCATATTCCTTCTCGTGGCCATATGTCAAATTTTTTTCTGGGGTTGGTCGGTAAAAGGAAGTGCCATTGGAAAAATTGGCATTCATTCGAGGGGGCATTGGCTTTTCTTGCGAAATTATGAAAGCTTTTCGTATTAAGATGGCATGGGCAATCAAATTTGGGCAGGAGGATAATATTTGGAAATCTTTCATGGCAGCTAAGTATCATCTTGACTTGTCACCAGGAGTAAGTGGTCAATCAAGGCGGGTGTCTTCTCCTCTGTGGAAGAGAATTAAGGATCTAATTCCTTTGGTGGAATCCCGTGTTCAATGGCATATTGGGGCAGGAAATTACAATTTCTGGCAAACGAATTGGACAGGTATGGGTCCCCTTGCGCACTTGGCTGATGGAGAGGTGCCTCCAGGTTTGCGGGATATTCAGGTGCGTCAGGTCCTCGGCCCGACTGGTCCTCTCCCCCCCTCAGCAGTGTTCCTATTTCTTCCTCAGAGAGTTATTGATCACGTATTTCAGGTAGGGTATTGCATCTCTGAGGGAGCTGACACCCCTTTCTGGCCATTCACACCTTCAGGGGATTTCACAGTTAAATCAGCATGGTCGTTGAGTAGGGCCCATGGGCTGGGTCGTAGCTGGTCTAAGTGGGTTTGGCATGCTTCTCTGCCCCCAAAAATCTCTCTTCTGGTTTGGAAGGTGCTTCAAAACGCGGTGCCGGTTGACAGTGGGGTGCAATCCAGAGGTGTCCATATCGCCTCCAGGTGTGTTTGTTGTACCAGTTTTAGATCTCAGTCCCATGCTATTGAGACTCCGATTCATCTGTTTATCAACAGCAACGTAGCGCAAGCTGTGTGGAAAACAGTGGGAAGATGGGTAGGCATTGATGTCATGGCGGCTCTTTCGTGATTAAGCCCGACTTTCCCAATGGTGGGTGGCGGTATCCTCAAAGCGAAACAAATCGTACAGAAGTCATATGATTATTCCATGCTTCGATTTGGGAAATGGAAATCTAGAAATGGTGCGATTCATGATGGGGTGCCGGTTTTGCTGGACCGAATTCTGGCTAAGATTAGGTGGTGGGACGGCCTTCTCTCCAACTCTCTCAAAGTAGGTGGTGCGCATGGGGCGGGTGGAGAGACAACTCATCAATTTGCGTGCCTCGGCTAATGTATCTAGATCTATCGGCAATGCGGTTTTGATTAGATGGGAGCGGCCATCGCCAGGTTGCGTTAAAATAAATGTAGATGGCTCATCCAGAGGCAATCTGGGTAATGCAGGAGGTGGTGGAGTATGTAGGGGGAGACAGTAATTTCCTTTTCGCTTTTTCTGCAAGTTATGGAGTCGGGACTAATACGGTAGCAGAATTGCGTGCTGTGTATGACGGCCTTTCTCTCGGGATTCAAAGGGGTTATGGCCAGATTATTTTAGAATCGGACTCAAGGTTGGTGGTTGATTTGCTCAATGGCGATGCAGAGCCGAGTTGGAAATGGAAGATGTGGATTTATAGAATTCTTCACTTGCAGCGTAGGAGTTGCATCAGATTTGTGCATGTTGTGCGAAGGGAACTCGTATAGTATGGCCCGGATAGGGAGTGCTACTCAGTCATGATTGTCGTGGATCTTCTAAGCAGGTTAGAGGCTCAATCTTTCTGATAAGGTAGGATTAGGCGCTATTAAGATGATCTGATCCCTTTGCTGTTTTTTTTGTAAGTAATACGTGCTCGTCATGGATGGACCCCTGTTTTATGTAAGGGGGTCCTCAGATGTATAGGCTGGATTTTTTGAAATGATAAAATCCTTTTGAAAAAAAAAAAAAAAAAAGTTGAATTAGGCAAGAACCAAGGGTAACCAAGGGTGGGATGTCCATCCTTACTTTTTAGGACAATCATGATAACCATATGAAGTCACTCCAACCATTAGATGGTGCCCCACCCTGTGCACGGTTTCCAATCATGTAATCTACCTGGCCCAGGAATAGAGTTGACTTTTGGGCCCTTAGTCTATCGTGGAGTGATGTGGGCCCACTTGAGCTACCGAGGCATCTGCTCACACAACAGTCATGATTGTAAGCAGTGGAATGATAATTATATTGATTAATGATGTATTTTTTAAAACTTTTTTTGAAATATCAAATTTTTTTCATCTCCTTGAAAATCCATTGTGCCATCTTTTTGTGCGTTCTTGATATTCTTGCAAGCGAATTTCATTACTCTATATTGAATATAAGTAATCTCTTTTACTATTTTGTGTTTTTTTTTTTTTTTTAATTTTGTAATAAGTCATTCATATCTATCTCATCTTCTCCAATATTGGTTGTATTTTTCATTCCATGTCATGATTATTAAACGCATGGTGACTCTAAACCTGAGATGATATAGTATTATTTTAATACACAGTGCACTTTAAGGCCTATTTGGATTACCAATTACCAAATTAATGTAAAGGAAAAGTGCGATGGAAAGAAAAATTGAATGATAAAAATTCTTGGCTCCCTGACAACATTGCATTTGACAACTGATTCATTTGTTTGGTTTTATTTTTTGAAAGGTACTTCTGTGTTGGTTTATAGGCATTAACATCATAATGATTACATTTTTTCATTACTTTAGTCTCAAATGATTACATCTGTACATTGATATCGCTATTCAGATTCGAATTTCCCAGTAATGTCTTGGAAGAATGCAATGATTATAATTTGTTTTACCAATCACTTGAAAACATTTGCATTAATTGACCAATGATTCATGTGTTTGGTTTGGTGGAGTAAAATCATAATAATAACATATTTACTTTTGTTGCCATGTTAATTGGTAATCCAAACAGACCCTTATATAGATGATTTTGTGTTGTTTTAATAACACATACATTAGGAAGTAAGAAAGGCATGTTACCCGATATGGAGAGTGGGCTCACACTCTAGCGGATGGAAGAATCCGTCGCCTTGCTGTTGGGGTTGTTGTCGGTTGTAGCTGTCCACAGCATGTGCATTTGGTTCCCACACCTGATTATGATTTGCCTGTGCTCCTTCCTCTAACTGCAAGTACAAATATTAAAAAGCTTACTTTACTTTAAATTGCAAGATTAGACATGCCATTACATTGGACTTATTTGGGAGCATGTATTCAGTAGTAATTGGTGTGAATTGGCAATTTTAATATGTTTGGGAGAGTGTCCACCAAAGGGTCATTTGGGAGTGTATTCAGAGGTATTTATTGTGAAGTAGGCTTGTTTGGAATGCGGGATTAAATGGCATGAAATTAACATAATTATTGCACAATGGTTGCATGTCTGGAGACATCGTGGTATTTTGACAGTCAAATCCCTATTACAATTCCATGATCCACCGGACATAGGTTTCACTATGTAAATGTCATATATGGATGGACCACATGGATACAACATATGCATCAATGTGAGGCCCATGTACGTAGTGGATTTCAAAATCTGTAAAAAATCTGTTCTATTTATTGTTGGGACTAGATGATATGATACTCGAATTAATCCAATGGATCCATCTTATCATTTCCATAGGATGGATGGAATTTGCATGGGACCAAATGCAATTCCGTACCACTTAATCCCACGTTCTAAATAGGCCCGGGTTCCTTTGCGAACATATATTTGATGTTAATTAGTGTGAATTAGTAAAGTTAATGTGTTTGGGAGTATATTTAGTGTGAATTGAAATCTCATTCATATTAAAAACATCAAAAGCCTCTTATTTTTAAAGCACACTATGTCCCGTGATTTCAATTCACATGGATTCTAATGCTTATAAGATACACGCTCTTGAACGATCTCCAAAGGTGCCTTATTTGGAAAACACACCAAGACATTGGGGAAGTTGGTTGGCTGGTGTACCACACATGAAAACGCCCTCTGATGATAGTCGAGTTTCAAGTTATACGAACGGTTCAAAGGAGATCAAAGTTACATGGCCCCACAATAATGTATTATTATTATTATTATTATTTTTAAATATTCACACAGTTCATTCATTTGTTGATATCATTTTAGAGCATGATCCCAAAAATGAGTCATATAGAAAGCTCAAGTGGACAACACCACAAATAGCAATGGGACAATGATTTTCACGGCCCACCATGATGTTTATTATCCATCCAATCTATCCATAAGATTACACAGACCTGAATGAAGAGGAAAAGTAAATATCATATTGATGCAAAACTTATGCGACCCCAAAAGTATTTCAATGGTAGACGTTTAATTCCCTACTTCTTTTTGCAGTGTGGTCCACTTGATCTTTGGATCCATCTTACTTTTCCTCTCAAGCCTCACCACAAGCACACCAATGGATGAACGATTTGGATATAACACATACCTCATGATGGGACACATAGAACCCAGTGTTCGAAACATAGGAAATTGGTCAAATTTTTCAACGAAACTTCAATGATTGTTAAAAAAGACGTCAACACACATTTATAGATTAAAACATTACAAGAAAAAGTGCACATAATAGGTTTTCTTTGTATGGGGTCTTAATCTATGCGTATGTCTAATTAAATTGATGCAAGTATATTCAAAGTTTATTCATATAATTTATAAATGTAAGAAGATGTGTGGAAACACAAACAATACATTCAAAAGCAAAAGAAGAATCATTAGATCAAATTATATACATGTTTGATTTTATGTTTGAATATAAAGATTGCAATTGATTTGCAAGAAAATGAGAAATTTTGATTTTATTTTTTTTTTTAAATTTTCCGCAACTTGGCCCATCTCTTCAAAATCTTGAAATTGAAGTTCCTAATCCATGATTTTTCATGCAAAATATAAAAAACCATGGATTTGTAACAATTTATACCGATTTAATTTATAGAAAAAAAAAGGATTGAAAATAAAAATGCTCGCCAAATCCAATACGTGAGATATATCGCACTACTTGTGAGTTTCAAATCACACATGTGGAATACAAGATATATCATGGGATATATCAGCCGATATAGTCGATATTTAAAACAATGCACAGAATTTGGTGACGCCAACACACCCGCCAATCTACTTCCAAGACTGGGATTCCAATTCATGTCAATTTCATTTAGCATCAATTCCGATGCATATCAAATACACGCTCGGAAGGGCTCAGCCTTTTCTTCTTCCAATTCTGTATTGGTAGCCAAGTGGTGGGCCCGGAGTGGCTTGTATTTGCCCCTTTGTCAAACTATAAAATGGTCGACAGGACTGCAACCGATGAATTTGTGACGAGCATGGCCTTCAACGCATGATCACAATCCTCTAGGGTGGGACAACCCCTCCGACACAAGACTCGGATATTTTTTCTATTTTCACCATTCAAACAGCCAGGATTTGACTAATTGTTTCTACTGTTGCATGACACAAGACAATATAAAGCATTTTTCTATTTTCACCTTTCAGACAGTTACAGTTTCAATAGGATGCATGGTGTCTACAACAGGACGAGTCCACCATATTGTCAACGAACACCACCATATTGATCACATCGACCTGATCTAATGGTCCTAACATTCCTATCACAGGGCTTTTCACCACTTGAATCTTAATTCTCGTGTCCACAAAATAGAAAGTAAGATGGTGTCTCCTTCTCCAGTTTATTTATTTATTTTTTAATTCCATAACGTTCTGTAATCCAGAATATCTCATTGGTCTGAGTTTTGGGATATGATCCATTCAAGGTAGGGAAATCACCAAACTGTGTTACGCATCATACAATCCCATTCACCATTTTTTTTTTCCCAAAATTCGGCAATGAAATTCTTACGGATAGGTTGAAATAGGATCATCCTATCCATGCATGCTTTGTCTCACTTGCCATCCATAGTAGAGGCAGCTAGATGGACGGTCCAAAATCTTAAACTCAACCTGCTACATGTAATGTGAAGAGACGAGTCTACCATCATTTCGTGTGAGGATCCAACCGCCTGACTTTTCCATTAAATATGGAGCGTTGACCTTCGCTTCCAGGCGAATAAGAGGGAGAGGCTATGGGACGCGGATTGCATCCTGACAATGCTAGAGCTAGCAACTCTGTGGCCCCACCACAATGTACGTGTTTTATCCATGCCGTTCATCCATTTTCCATCCATTTTTCAGCTCATTTTAGGCCGTGAGCCATAAAATGAGGCAGATTCAAATCTCAGGTGGACCACACGACAGGAAAATAGTGGTGATTGAATGCCCATCATTAAAAACTTCCTAGTTACCACGGCAATGTTTGTTTGTCATCCAACCTATAAATTAGGTCATAGTCTTGGATGAACGGCCTTATTTTTGAATGGGGGTGATTTTTTTTTGGGGGGGGGGAATTTCCTTCATCCTATGTCAATCACACCTAATGAACGGATTTGATGAATGAAATGTTGGCTCCACCCACAAAACCTATGGTTGGTGTGTGGCCCATCTGAGGTGCGGATCTTGTTGATTTACATTCCCACGGCCTAGAATAGAGGAGTGCGCGTAATTGACAAAGTAGATTTCACATATAGAAAATGGTAGGGTCTAAAGTGCTTGTTTTATTATTATTTTTTTATTTTATTATTATTATTATTATTTTTTTGGCGATGCTGAGTAAAACAGTTACATAGGATTCCAGTATCGTGAGGGAGATCGAGACCGTCCATATATTTGTCAAACCACCAGATAAATCGTGAGCCATGGAAACGTTCCTCTCCGACTGAACGGTCACTAGTAACAATGGTTAACGATAAAAAAAACTCAACAACTGGAAGGCTAGGATCATCCACATGTGTGTGATGTTCAACCCTGTACCAACTACCAACGCAAGCACAACTTGTAGGATATGGAAGGAAGAGAAAAAGGAGGGGAATAGAGAAATTTACGTACCCTTCGTGTCAGTGTCTTGTTCGCTTCACTTAGCATATGTTCCTGCGCAATCACGACCGTGAAGGAGTAATAAAAGGGGGGGAAGATTTCATAACGTCTATCCGAAAAAAATAAATGAAGTTCACTCTGACGGTGGAGCCGTTCCTTAAAATGATGATCCGAATCGTTCATTTTTTGGGCCATGTTTTACTACAACCCTAGAAAGGGTCATCGTGAATGCACATGAATACCTAATGGCTCATTTTCAAAGGATAATATGAACGGTTCAGATCACACTCTGAGGATACGATCTGGAGGTGGAAACCTGCCACCGTACCATAACGAAACGCATTGTTAGGGTAAGAAAGGTCGGGACTACAGCCGTTGGATGTTGCGTCCAGTATCTATGGTCCATAATCGACGAGGCATGCAGCTGATGGTGACTTCCTCAAATGTTCCCGTCATTGTAGGATCCTATCAAAGTGAGGACCCCATATCAACGGTTTGGATCACGGAAGATGAACCCACATCTAACGGCTATAGTTCTGTGTCGTGGAACCGGCAAAACGATCTATATTTTGTCTTATCTATACAAAATCTTTTTGACGATCCTGCGTGGCAGGGTTTTGGACATTAGATCTCGTATCCCAGTTCTAACCATTAGAGCCCATGGTTGGCGATCCTCCACGTCAGGGCTTTGGACATTAGATCTCGTCGGCCAGAACGCGATGGTTGATGCTAAGGAAACTCGCAGATCTCTCCCGTTGCATACATTAAACTCGAATCAAACCATCCATTTATGGGATCCACTTTAGATGGTAGATCAACCATTTTGCAGATTGATCGAATGATCCTAACCACCGATTAATGGCCCTTTGCTTGTTGAATTAATCTCGAC
Organism: Magnolia changhungtana; assembly: GCA_030180095.1. Lineage (NCBI taxonomy): Eukaryota > Viridiplantae > Streptophyta > Magnoliopsida > Magnoliales > Magnoliaceae > Magnolia > Magnolia changhungtana. Next base: position 3,349,596 of record JASAUF010000218.1, on the reverse strand, counting down.
AGTCGTTAGCAGTTCACCAATCATTTCAGTGTAGTTTTGAGCAATCTAAAAGGCGACCATAGCATGAACGGTTTGATCTAATTAGTTCCCTATATACCATTTGACAACTTCATGGTATTCCGAAGAAAATGTGTATCAACCATCCCGATCTGCCAGAGCATCGAAGTTCCTTATCTTAACGAGAGCGGAAATACGAGAGCTTTTGCTAGGTCCACACGCCGTGAAATAAAGCTCGTGTAGAAGACACACACGTGCCAGTTTGGCACGATAGGTCTAAGATCCAATCCATCCGTCAGAAAAGCACCACTATATTTATGCGCTAGCCCAAGATCCGAGTTGATCCAATCATCAGATGGGCCAAATTTGTAAAACAAATGTAGGGCTCTGAAAAACTGGGCTGAAGTCCTCAAACCCATCCATCTCTTTCCAATATAGGGGCCCATATGCTGAATGGACGAGATCTATTTACGGATCTTGCACCTGTGCCATGCTGGCACATGAGTGGGGTGTGCATGAGCTTTATTGAGCTTGGCACAGATAAGCTAGCATGCGAATTGCCCATGCCCCCGCCAACGGGAAGTTCGCGCAGGCGGAAGCTTTTTGTGCCACAAAACAGAGTGAAAATGGAAACACCCACCCTGGAAGGTTATTACCATATGCCATCCAATCCGTTCATATGGTTATTAACACTCGGATTCACGTAACTCAAAAATATTGTACTGATCAGAAACTTCTCTGGCCCCCACGAAGTTTCCAATGGTGGGCGTCCAATCAACGCTGTTTCGTGTGGCGTGGTCCACCTGAGTATTGGACATACTTCATTTTTTATGCATGATTATATTATGATCTTGAGAGACTAATGGACGGAGTAGATTTCACAAGGGAATCTAGGTGGGTTCCACATAGCTTCCTCGGTTCCTGTAGGCGGGACATAGGAAATTTGCACTAGAGCCAGGAATCCATGCCGCTTCCTCATGCTTTGACATCCTTCCTTTTTCGGCAGCGTTCTATATTCTACATCTTCCTATTTCAGCAGCCTTCTATACTCTTCACAATCGTTACCCTTTCTCTCCCCCCCACCCCCACCCCCCCGGCTCTTTCCCCTTACCCTTCTTTGAAGATCTCCAAGCTGATCGAGCATGCATTGCGTCTGCATAAAGGGAGAAAATCCAAGGTGAGAGATACCCTAATAATGAATTAAGCTATTTACATTCCCACCGTACACGTTGCAAACAGTCCAACTATCGGCATTGGTTTTCTGGTGGGTCAAATAGGAATACCACACGGAACATGTTAGCCACGTGTACCGAGGAACTGCAGTGAACTTCTATGCCCATGCACTGAAATACGAAGAGAGATTATGGAAAACAACCACTCGCGTTGCTCTCTCATGGATGGCAGATCCTGACCATCGGTTGGTGCAGTCCAAATGGATGGTTGGGATCACCCGTTTGAAGCCATTTCTGAACAATTCCAATCCTAGAGACATTTGTTACGTAGATACAAGATGTTTGTTTGCATGCATTGCCCATGGCCTACTTGTGGAATTGTCCATCTTCATTGTCATAATGATTATCCAACGTCCCGAAATGGCAGAGATATTCGTTTGCAAGCATTGCCCATGGCCCACTTGCAAAATGATTGGAATTGTCCATAATCATGGCCCAATGTCCAGAAATGGCATCAAATGGTGATCCCAACCATGGAATCCGTATTGATCGCAAGCACCACGCAATCCGTGTTGCCCATGGCAGACAATTCCAATGCATGCAAACGAACAGTTGCCGGATCCTCTACAAATGTCTATAAGAAGAGCTTTGTCCTACTATTATTCACACATGCGTTTAAGGGTTATTAACATGCCTGGGACTTATTTAGCTTTAACTGCTGTTTGCAGTCTACTTTGCTGTGTATATGTCATCCAAACCACTCATCAAGTAAGTCTCACCGGGATAAGATGGGATGCCCCAAAATCTGATCTATAAATCATTAGGTGGGCCACATTATAGAAAAAAATACCATGATTTATTATAAAATGTCAGAATTTCGATAATGAGGCATTTAAAAAATAATAATTTAATTTTTAATTTTTTAATTAATTTTTTATTTTAAATTTTTTTAAAAAAATTAAGTTACCTTGTTAGTAGACACCCATGTCAGTACACACACTCCCTGTTAGCCACCCTCACTAGGGATCGATACCAAGACCTCAAGTGTTGAAACGAGGTATCTCTACTCAGTCGGCCAGTTGAGTTTCGATAATGAGGCATTGTTTATTAGTTGGATTCTTATTACTTTTGTATCCGGATGTGTTTGTCAAGAAAATATCACTTCCTTTGAACCAACATTTGCTACTTAAAAGTTACTTTTGAAATCACTGTTGCAATGAATTTCAATAATTAGACACTTCACATTCATATCTAAGGCCTAGGTGCAGATATAAATTACACCACACTGAGAGGTCCAATAGTAATAATTAGATCCTTCACATTCATATCTAAGGCCCGGGTCCATATTGAAATTACATCACACTGAGGGTTGTTTGGATGCCTGTAAAATTTTAAGTTGTAAACACTTTATATTTAAAAAAAGTTTTAGGTGTAAACTACTATATGCTATTCTCTTTGGCTTTTAAGTAGTAATTTGTTTAAGTTAAACAGATTATGTGTTGGGCTAATTTATAAAGTATTTACAGTATATAAAGTAGGTATTTATACAGCTTGGGGCAGTAAATCCTGCTAAAATCACAAATCACATTAATTTTTTTTTGATTTTTTGAGGCCCTGAGAAAGCATCAAAGCTTGCATGCACCGGATGTCGTGAATGTCCTCCATCCATCGTAGTACACCACGAATGCATTCTGAAAGTTTTTAATTGTGGATGATCTTTTCCTCTCATGATGTACGAATTAGATGTACCATATGTATAATATCTTTTTAGTTGTAAAGAGTTTACTTGTAATATGAAACATGATATTTTATGGGGTTTCAGATTACGGCTGAAAGCTGTATTTTTAGCCTGTAACCTCCTTGTGGGCAAATGCAAGTATTCAAGCAACCGTGCTATCTGATTACTTGTAATTCCTTTAAAACTATCCTAAGTTACATACACTTTCAGGATCTGTAACATTGATTTTAAGGGCTCTTCATTTCGAATACTAGAAAACATATTGTCAGTTGGATGAACTGCATTTTCACAATTCAATTCCTTGAAGAAAAATAACTGATCAAAGAAAAGACTGAAAAAATATTACCCGGGTTGATCTGATTTGCCTCAACGAGATATCCAGCTGCCTTTCAAGTGTCTCGAGCTCCTTGCCGCTTAGCGGGCCCAAGTCCTCACCTAGAAGATTCCTGGAGTCCCATGAACAATCACAATCATCGTCAATAATATTTTATCACTATGCTTTTCAATGGACATATCATTACTATATCTACAAATTATTACTATTTTTTAACATCTACAAATTGATCTATATGCTCCAATAGCAGTTTTTGAGTTTCTACGTGGGCTTATTTGGGTTGCTCGAATCTTCTAATCTAACCGTGGAAAGCAAATTGTTTTTCTTGTATGTAGTGGTTCCGTTCTTTGAGAAAACAAAAGCAACTGTATAAATTGATCTCCATTTCCATGATTTTCCTCAAAAATGACTTTCTTCTATTTTTCTTTAAAAAAAGAAAAAAGAAAAAAGAAATGGATATTTCATGTTTCTGGGAGATAACTCCCACTTTCGATCATTCACTCATCCACATTTTCATAGAATCATAAATGCTAAAACGAACTAGTAATTTAGTATACTTTTCCATGGATTTGTTATGATGTGATGTTTTCATTTACATAAAATACCATAATAACTTCATGCAAACATCAAAGAGAGCGAATGAAAGACATTAAAGGATTGTAATTTTCATCACCCCAAGAGAATTTCTAACAGGCCCACACACAAAGGAGCCAGCATGGCACATTGGTACTACATCCAATCCATTCATTAGAGGTTGCTAACCCACTATGTAGATTCTCTTGCCCTGGAATCAGGTTTTCCAGTGCAGGGTTGGTCACAGGGTAACGAACAATGCACCGATGAAACGAAAACATTTGACTGAATTTTTTTACGCATTGAAATGTTTCTACCCTTATCACCCAGCTGATGAATGGATCATATTTACTCTTGGGCCAGAACAGCTACAAGGTCAGATATACATGATAGATGGGTTGGATTTTGCACCTGTCGGCGATGTTAGCACATGTGACTGAAGGAATGTACATGACCTACCTTGTAGACGTGTGTAGGCTCAACAAACGTCCATACTTCAAACTAACACATTTGGGAACTCTAACTTAAACTATCTGCATTTAAATATGCAATTGAATATTACTACACGATAATGAGTTCATTGGAGTATAGAAATAAAATTGTATTTTACCCACCTTCCTATCCTGAGGGTGCATTTGGCTGCACTACGATATTGTGAAATTTCATCATATTTAATGATTAATGAGTCTAATTTGCTGCAAGATGTCATGATATTTCATGAAATTTAGTGTAACCAAACACACTCCCTTGGACTAGTCTTGAAATTGCAATTGTATGTTTATTTCAAGTTGAAATCAGTTATTTACTCTCTATTGAACTAATTATCACAATTTAACAAAATAGCGCAACCAGACACGGCCTACAGCCATAACGATACTGAGGTGCCCATGTTGGAACAAAATAATTAACTTTCAAATGTTTAACCTTTGGGACCGTTGTAGTGCCTCCACGCGGGCCTTAAGCTTCAGATACTCCTGATGATAGCTCTGCTCAAATCAATGGACGAAAATGAGTATATATGATTATTAAAATATAAGACTGTCTTGCTATTCAGAAACATAAACCTTGATATAAAAACGTCCTTCCGGTATAGAGAATTTATTCCTTACAACGTTCGTTTCACGGCCGAAAGTAGAATGAGAATTTGAAGGCATAAGAAAATTAGTTGTCCCATACGACCTGTTGTAGGTGGTGCAGTTGCACGAGAGAGTGAGAGGATGTTATACGGATGGAGAAAGTACAAATATCACTTCGTTTGGACAATCCTATCCGTCGGATTGGCAGCCTTGGATTCTAAAATAAGGCAACCCATGCACATGTTCCAGCATGCATTGTACATGCTCTAGCACAAAGAAAATCTTCTATCTCTAATGTTTGAAACCTTAGATACTTAAAATATTTTCCTTTGAATATGGACGGACATCTCCTGAACCTTTGTATTTTGAGCCAAGTATTCCAGTATTTGAAGATTTTCCAAGCAGCTCACGTGCCAATATTTAACATGTATACAAAATCTGACTGGTCCATTAGGTGGGTCACTTTGCCTAGATGTTTCATCCAAAAAGATCAATCTGATTCACTCATCTGGTGGGCCACAGTGTAATGTATAAAGTAACGTCTTTCTAGCCATTCATTTATTACGCACAATCTGGCTTCGCTAGCGTGTGGATCTTTACACATACACTGTGTTCGCACATGCACCGGCTTGTAGATGAGCATGTCTGTACACGCCTCGGAGCTTGGCATGCCCTTTTTTTTTTTTTTTTAAAAAAAAAAATCTTAATAAATATAAGGATTTTGATTAAAGTGCCCCATGTGCATCCCTCCGTACCAACGTCTAGTATCATTCTTCAACGATCCAAATCGTTTATATGACTAGCGTCACGCGTTGGATGAGGCCCATCAGTCGACAACGAAGGTCCCTTCAAATCAAAAAGCATTGAAGCAGTTTACACTCTAACAAGCCTGACTTAGAAGTGTGCCGATAACACCAACTCACACAACATGCCCATTTTCATTGCGCAACACAACTTTTAAGATGTGTAACTTCTCTGGCGCCACCATGATTTATTAGTTAGATCCACACCGTTCATCAAAAATTTTGGATCATTCTAGAGCACAGGTCTAAAAATGAGGCACATCCAAAGCTAAAGTTGACCCACCACAGAAAGCAATGGGTTGAAACCTTCCTAAGACCAAACGTGAGGTTTATTTATCATCTGACTGTTGGTAACGTCGGTAACGTCACACAGACATGAATGAATGAAAAAAAAAAAACAAATATCAGCTTGATCGGAGCCTTTTGTGGCCCAAAGAAGCTTTCAATGGTGGACGTCAATTCTTATTGTTTACCTTTGAAAATTTTTTGGGGCCACAATGGCTCTGACTATATATATATATATATATATATATATATATATATATATATATATATATATATATATATATATATATATATACAATCAGGAGATTAGATAGCAAATAAATCTCACAGTGGTAGCTGTGTTAATTCTTTATATTTTTTTGTATTGTGTTCTACTTGAGGAAAACGTGATGTTTAAAGGAAATTTATTTCGTTCATTAGTTTGTAAGATCGTTTTAAGACACGGGTCCAAAAATGAATTAAATCCAAAACTCAAGTAAGCCCTACGTGAGGAAAACGTGTGTATGTAAATTCCTACCTTTGAAATCTCCCTGAGTCTATCGTGATGTTTATACACCATCCATACTGTTTATTAGGTCATTCTTATTGGGATGAACTGGAAACAAAAAAAAATTAGCCTGATTCAAAACTTTTGTGGCCCAACGCTTGTTTCAACAGTGAAGTTCGGTCCTCTGTCGTGTGGCCCACTTAAGTTTTGGATTTGCGTCAGTTTTCGGTCCACGTAGATTCCCGTCGCAGGAGCCTGAAATCCGCATCCGTGAGGTGGTGTCATCGGCAATGACATGGATCGGAACAATGAGAAGCCACGGCTCAGGATTGGAAATTTCCACCAACGCAATTTAAAAGCATAAATGCCTAAAATGCACTTATCATGCCCGTAATGAGAGCACTATTTAAAGAAACTACAGTGGAAATTTCAGATTTTTAATTTTTCAACAAATCAAAGGCTGTAATTTCGGCGCACATTAGGAACAGGTTGGCTAGCCAGCCCACCTTTAATGTCATCACACGTGCCAACTTGCAAGTGTGTGGAACATACCAGAAACATAATAAAAGCAGTCCACTCATCAAGCAAGTTCTTTTAAACCGTCCGTTCCCACCATACAAGGGCGGCCTACCGGATAGGTGCAACGTCTTGATCTTTGCAATACTCATCTACATGTTGGTGGCCACCCAATGAACGGCTCCTATGTTCAACAGACTTTCTGAGGTTTACAAGCGTATAATTAGGGAGAGACAGATCTAATTAATAGAAAATCAAATAAAAAGGAAGGTTTCCGTTATCTAGCTAATACTCATCACTATAATTAGATACGCTAGAATCTGGTGATGTTTTATAGAGTTGTCACCCTATTCTAAAATAGTCTACTTTCCAAATATCACGTCCTTCTGTTTCTCAATTGCATGAGAAAATCTCTCTCTCTCTCTCTCTCTCTCTCTCTCTCTCTCTCTCTCTCTCTCTCTCTCAAAATCTAATATTCCATCTCTCATACATACCTGCTAAAATAACATCTTTTGCTTCTCCGTAGAAATCCATCATCCTTTCTTTCCTCGGTTCTTGATATTCTTACGAGTTACAAAGAACGCCATTATTCTCCATTGAATGTAAGTCCTCCATCTCATCTCATCCTACAATGATTGCAAGCATTCATTTCACATCTTAAAAACTCATGGTGACTCACTACAAATTCGTCCAGGGTCCTAATAATTGTTGGGGTTCCCAAACCAGTTGCTTCCAATTTGAATCGTTTTGGTTGATGATGCTGGACAGAGTTGAGTAATTTCTTTCTAAAACACATTGGGGTTTCCCTTATATTTCAATCTTTTCAATATGGGTTTTCTTTCTTCGCAGGATTGGAATGGAGGGATTAGTTGTGAAGAAAAAGACTTCAATGGAGGAAGAGATGGTGAGTATGATTTCAAATGCAGCGATGGCAGCGGAAGGTTCTGATTCGAACAGCAACAACAACCCAATCCGCCCAATCAAACGAACAAGATACGACAACTCTGACACCTCAGTAAGATTCAAAGGTGTAGTGCTGCAGCAAAACGGCCACTGGGGCGCGCAAATTTACGCAAATCACCAACGCATTTGGCTGGGAACATTCAAATCAGAGAAGACTGCAGCCATGGCCTACGACAGTGCGGCCATCAAGCTTCGAAGCGGAGACTCTCATCGCAACTTCCCATGGACTAGCCTCACCATCCAAGAACCCAAATTCCAAGACCTTTACACAACTGATGCAGTGCTGAACATGATCAAGGATGGGTCGTACGAGTCCAAGTTCGCTGATTTCATCTGCACCCAAACGTCGAACATGACGAAAGATGTCAATTTCGACCTAAGGGATATCCCTGCCGAACAAGGAGGGATATTGTACCGACAACTCTTTCAAAAGGAGCTGACCCCGAGTGATGTCGGGAAGCTCAACAGGCTAGTGATACCGAAGAAGCACGCAATGAAGTACTTTCCGCAGCTTCCAGAAGACATCAGGGAAGGAGATGAGAGCGGGAGCGGAATAGAAGATGTCCAGCTGGTGTTCTTCGACGACAGCCTGCGGTCGTGGAAGTTTCGATACTGTTATTGGAAGAGTAGCCAGAGCTATGTGTTTACAAGGGGGTGGAATCGGTTTGTAAAGGAGAAGAAGCTGAAAGCGAAGGACGTCGTTACGTTCTACAGGTGCGAATATAGAGAACGGCTGATGGACGAGAAGGCATTTTGCATGATCAGAGTGGAGCATGGCGGAGGTGGAGACGGCGGTGGTGGAGATGAGGAGACACCTAAAGTTGTAGGGAAGGTAGAGTTGCAGCTTGGGTTGGGAGGGTGGTCTGGATGTGGGTCGGATGGGGAAGGGAGAAAGATCGATGGAGAAAAGGAGGAATTTGTAAAGAAGAAAGGTGTCAGATTGTTTGGAGTGCAGATCAGTTGAGTGTGTGTAGAGTTTCTTAGAGTTCTTTTGTTTGAAGGTCTTAACAGCAACCTTTGTGGATTCTATGGGCCATAAATCGGGCTACATTTTGTATGAAATCGAGGAATCTGATTGTTTCCAAGCTAGATGATTTGAAGTTGCTAGATGATTTGAGGTTGCTAGGCTGTATGTTGACCCTTCCCAGTGGATTCTATGGGCCATAAATCGGGCTACATTTCTTAGGGTCCTTTTTCTTTGGCTCCCGCCCGAAGTTGCTAGGCTGTATGTTGACCCTTCCCAGTTAATGCAATCTTTCTTTCTTTTTTTTTTTTTTTTTCTTTTTTTTTTTTTTTTAAAAAAAGAACTAGATGATTTGAAGGGCGTGATTTGTGGGCTGGGTAATCTACATGGTCTGACCACATGATGTCCGTCTTGCATCTTACCTTGGCATGTGTGGCTGCTAGTGAACTAGGCGAAAAATGACTGCTTTCCGTAAATAATAGATTTGTTGTGTAGATTTCTCAAATGCTCCTGAGGATGTTAGTGCAATGACGTCGTTGTTTTTTACTAATTCATGAGAGCAGCTTTTTCATCTTCGCTCACTGAGATTAGAACCAAAAACTTTCTTACTCTGGTAGAGTAGGACAATCCATCCATACACAGCCACCGTACACAGCTTACACGTATTGCTGCCCACAGTAGGTGGGGCGTATAGACCAAAAACATCATTAGACGATCATAACGACCAACGACACTTGGACATGCCGTCCGTACATCTGGATTGCATGCACGTGTGAATGATTTTGCCTGAGTGTGTCCCACTTTGAAATGGTTTAGTGATCGTTGTGTCTAAATCAAATTCTAGAAAACAATAGATAAAGGAATTTTTACGGAAAATTCCTCGTAACATGTTACGTCATGCGAAGATGCTTTAAAGTTATATATTGGATCCTCACCGACATTTTCGTCACCGCCCCCCTAAATTCCATGTCGGCTATGAAGTTGTGCGTGCCTACGATGATGTGTTTCCAAAATTCATGTCGACTCTGTTGCGTGAACCAATTTTAAGTGTAGGGCTGGAAAACCATCCCCATCTATGATTCAGGTAGACCAAATTAGGATTAGAAAACGTGCATATATATGGCAATGCCCAAAGTCCAAATTATTTCCCTTGATCTAGCTCATTGAAAATTACGAATTGTCTTAATTTTTGAGTTCATTACTAAATTTCATATAACATCTAATGGTTTAAGTGGGATTTTACATAATAAATTTCAAAGGTGGATGTCTTTCTCCCAACCTTTTTCTTTGGTGTCGCCTATCTGAAAACACAAATACCGCTTGATCCAAAACTTTTGTGGCACGTGAGAAGTTTTTAGTGGTGGGAATGCAATAACCACTATGGTGTAGTCCACCTGAGATTTGGATCCGCTACTCATCCCAAAATGATCTAAAAAATTGGATGAACGACGTGAACAAAACACATACATCATGGTAGGGCCCACAGAGAATTGTGTGCTAAACTACTCCAAGTCAGGAAGCGGATTGCGTGGCATGACACACACCACCGACCTCCCTGCCAAGTTCTGTGGGCCCTACCATAATGTGTGTATTATATCCACACTGTCTATTCATGTCTTGAGATCATTTTAGGGCAGGGCCCCAAAATTCGGCAGATTCAAAGCTCGAGTGGGCCGCATTACTGAAAGCAGTGGAGACAGAAATGCCTGCGGTTGAAACGAATTTAGGACCTACCATGATATTTATTATCCAACCTGTTTATAACGTTGCACATGCATGGATGAAAGGAAAACTCAAATATTAGCTTGATCCAAAACTTATGCGGCCTCTGATAAGTTTTCGGTTTCAATAGAAAGCCCTCAATCTCTAAAGCTTTCTGCAGTGTGGTCCACTTGAGCTATGGATCTGCCTAATTTTTGGATCTTACCCTAAAATAATCTCTCAAAATGGATGGATGGTGCGAATATAACACATACATCATGGTAGGTCCCATAAAACTTGGTGATGTCAACATGCCATGGGCTCATGCCCTGAAATGTTCTATATTTAAAGAAATGAATAATTTTTTGTGGACTCCCAGTCCATCATGACGTGTATGTAAAATCTATTTTGGCTATTAGATGTGTAATCTCATGCTAGATCAAGGCAAAAAACTAAGCTAACTTGGGATTCAGATGGGCTACATCAAAGGAAACAATTGAGAGAGAGGAGTCCACTGTTGATTTTTTATAGAGCCTAGCATGATTATTATTTGAGATCCACTTAATCCATTAGATTCTACACCAAAATTTAAGCTTGTGGCCCAAAAAAAAATAAAAAAATAAAAAAATTTGTGATTCAAATGGGCCACTGTAAGGGAAATATTTTGGAGGGTGAGTGTTTGATGTAGAGTGGGTTGTGGGCACTTTCATGTCAACCATGGACTAGAGAAGGCCCGATAGGTGGTAGAAGTCATCAAGAACGTCAGAACCTTAAAACAGGCATATCTTGCAAACCAAAATAAGTTACTCGACATACCATATATGATTTTGGGGTAGGACGATCTACTTTAGCCAACCAACCCAGCTATGTGGTGCAGGGATGAACGTGATGAGGTCGATCACCGTCTTCCTCAAGGATAACTACTCCGAATCAATGGAGCTTCTCTGGACTCCTCATAGAGACTTCTCGAATCCATGAGGAAAAGAACAATAAAAATAGAAATAAATTCTAGAAAATTCGTAATTTGATTGATGAATGAAATAAATGAATTCGCAATCCTTTAAATAGGGATATTAAGCCATGGGAGAATTTTCGGAATCAAACTACAACTAAAACTCCTAGAAATCGTGACTTACTATAAATAGTAAACTTACTATTTATAGATGGTCATGATGTCTACTAGTGCGCATGGTTTTCGGCCAAAAATAGTGTCTTATTTGGCTGAACCATGATGTTCTCCTAATTATTCTAAGCACTTTTCATGTTGGCCGCAACTCCTAAAGCTTAACGGATAAAGAGTTATACTGAAATTAAAACTTATTAAAAATAGTAAAAACGAAAATAAAACGGGATTTCGATAGTCGATCTGATGGTATTTTTCAAATTCAGCATGGGCAACCTGGTGTAGTGGGGTTGGGTGGCTAAGGTAGCTCGTCCTACCCCAAAATCATATATGGTACGTCTGATAGCTCATTCCGATTTGTGATATATGTACGTTTCAAGTTTTGACAGTTCGAATCACCTCCGCTTACGATCGGGCCTTTTTTGATCCATCTTGGCCATGAAACTATCTGCAACCCGCTCTACATCACCATGCTGTGTTGCCCACACCGAATTTGTAAGATTCCATCATATTGACTGTCAAATTCTATGTTTATTTCCGTTTTTACTATTTTTAGTAAGTTTTGGTTTGATTGTAACTCTTCATTTGTTGGGCTTTAAGGAGTTGTGTCCAATATGAAAAGTGTTTAGAAAAATTAGAAGAATAACGTGGTTAAGCCACATAGGACACTTACTATAAATAGTAAATTTACTATTTATAGTAATTTACGATTTTTAGGGAGTTTTAGTTGTAGTTTAATTCTGAAATTTCTTCCGAGGCTTGGTATCCCTATCTAAAAGGTTGTGGACTCGTTTATTTAATTCATATGTCAATCAAATTATGAATTTTATAGAATTTATTTTCTATTTTCCTTGCTTTTTTTCTCGTGGATTCGAGAAGTCTATGTGAGAAGTGAAGAGAATATTCATGGATTTGGAGTAGTTATCCTTGAGGAAGATGGTGATCAACCTCATCGCGGTTGATCCCTGTGTCGGTGTTGCACTCTGCGCCTTTTCCAATCATTTGGTCCATCTGAATAAAGGATGGAAATTTTTTTAGATCTACGACTAAATTGGATCATGCAAATGGTTGTTGGTGTGGATTTTGTAAACACATCATGGCAGGCCCACATAGCTTGATAAATGCAATTCGATTCCGTAAGAGCGGCTTGTCGGCTGGGCATTATTCAATTCCGTAAGGGTAAATTAGATTTTTTACCCCTTTAAAAGAATGTTTTAGTAAATGTACCCTCTTAAGGCATTTTCTCATATAATATATTACGAGGAATTTCCAGAGAAAAATCTCAAAGATAATTATACACCTGGTAAGGAAATGATATATAATGCTACATTTTGATCATTTCATGGCCTACCATGAAAAAAAATCAGATGATCAGATAATTCTATGGTCATGATCACCCCATGGCTTGGAAATCAGCTAAGAAAAGGAAAGGCAACATATGAATGGATCTGATCATCTGATCTGAAAGTGATTGAAGGGTGTGATTGATACGTAGTCAGTAATGATCGATGGGACTATTTCAGTGTCTGTTGGACACAATACTCAGTGCAATGGTTCTTTTCTTACGTGAGAAAGTGACAACGCACTCTACCAGCTGCTCATCACGCTGGCCATGTCAGGAATGGGCCATTGTCAAGAAAGCTTACTAATGTGATAAACCTAATCGTCTAGTTGTGATGCAGGTGCATCTCTACACTGGGGCGGGGTGACTCACGAGGCGAGGTTTGGTGAGATGCAGATTAAAACAAGGGGAGATCTTGGTCGGTTTGATTAAAAGACCAAGATAAAGGAGTATAGCAATGCTTCCCAATCCCAACAGCTTTAGAGCTTGTGATCGTCCCAAATTTGACAGTTCTGATATATTTTTGTTCGTCCCAAATTTCAATTAAAAGTTTGACAGTTATGATCTATTTTCGGTCGTCCCAAATTTCAATTAAAAAACTTTTGGGGCGTTATTAATTGACAGTTCCGATACCCACTCGTGATATATAAAAGCTTACAACATATGGCACATGTGGCCAAAAAGCCAGTCATAGCGGTTTGATCTCCAGTTCACGAATCGGACGTCTAAAGTATTCTAACCGACTTGATCTTTTGGTCAATGGCCCATCAAATAAATAGTTCAGATCACCTGATGGATCCGCCATTTGTACGGAGGAGATATACAGAATCCAGGATACAAGCTCAAACACGGAGAGAGAGATGTGGATAGGATCTGCTTACCTGAGTCTCCCTTGTCGAGACAGGAAGTTCTGGTGCTCCGTAGTTGCATTTCTGATACCTCTCCAATGTTTTTAACATGCTACAAGAAGGAAAAGAGTATAAAACAAGTTATTCACGGTTAAAAAAACATTCCAATACAAAAAAATCAAGAACATTGATGAAGTGAAAGAGTATAAAACAAGTTATTCATAGTTTAAAAAATATTCGAATACCAAAAATCAAGAACATTGATGAAGTGAAAGCAGTGCATTTTCTGAACAATAAGCAAATTAGTAGTTCGTTAGCTTCTGTTTACCTTCTTTCTCCACCGGAAATCGATATTAGTTTCATTTTGGGAGACTCGCAAAATGAAGCCAATGTTGATTTGTGGAGTGCATCCAACACGTTGTTTGACAATACCCCAAAATGGGTGCTAATCCATTTAATAATTTCTAACGCAGACAGCATTCTAATTCTATTAAAAGTGGATTAGTAGTAAGGATTTATTAAAACTGAATTCGTAGCGTCTTAATTATTTATTTATTAATTGTTTCTACGCAAATTCCGGAAAAACCTAAATTTCTATTCATTTTCTAGTAGTGCTTTTACCCGGTCCTTGAGGATCGACCTTGGTCTCACTGCGTACTTTACTACTTCACTACTCGCACTTGGGTGTGCAATGTTAGGATTGTACCAAGTTTCTCGCACCGTTGCCAGGGACTAGGTGTTAAGAACACATTAGGATAGGTTTTGTTCATAAGATTTCTGTTTGTAGGTTTTTTATTTTTTGGTAGGTTAGTTTTATTATTTTTTGTTCATTGTTACTAACATTTTCTGTTTATTTTGTAGGATTTTTTTCAATCACAATTTTTTTTTTTTTTTTTTTTTTTCTAAAGGAAGGATATATTCCAAAAAGCTGGACAAAAATACAAAGCTTCGGGTCTTCCTCGGAAAAAAGGACCAAGGAAGACCTATCATTGAGGCCTAACAAGCCGCCAACAGAAATCTACAAAAAAAACCTCAAGGGATCTTCCTCTTCCTAATCGCTCCGAGCCCCACTTTGTCCAGGAAAAGGACTCCCCTTACCTGGCGAGGAAGATCAGCGGAAGTGGAGAAAAAAGACCGAGACTGAGAAAAACTGCCGATCCGAGCAAGAGCATCCGCCATGCCGTTCCCCTCCCTAAATGTATGCATGAATTTCACCGTTGCGAGGCCTCGGAGCCTTTTTATAAGGGTTCTCCAACCTTTCCAAACCCAGGCAGTCTCAGCCCCGTCATTGAAAACCTTAATCACCGGATTAGAATCCGACTCGACAATGATTTGGGAGAAACCTCTTTCCAAGCACAAAAGGATACCGTCATGGACCGCCCTGAATTCAGCGCCTGTGTTCGTCATCAAATTACCATAACCATAAACATTTCTTCTTCACCAATAACATCCTTCCCTCATTCTCTTGTGATTGTTTTCGTAGATAGTCATTTTTTTTTTCTTTCTATGGTTTAGATTAATTCTAGGCCTTTCTGTATGTTCATGCCCAAGTGGATTCCTGATCACACACAACGTCTTTTAAGGGAAGAAATTTTAGTTGAAGGGTTTTCGATCACTATGTTAGAAAATGCCATGCAGTTGTGACTGAACTGTAACCATGGCTGATAATGAACCGAACTAGATGAGAATGAAGTGCACAATGTGCCACTTGTGAGGACATTACATGATTACCTACAGTCTACAAGAACAACCACACCGTCTTGAATGGTTTTTCCTATGAATGCAGGCAACATTGATTTCAGACTTGGAGTAATCTAGTTGCTTCCCAATTTCATATACTTGATTTTGAAAGTCCATATTTCCATCTCAAGGAATTCGATAAAATTGTAGCTATTACATTACAACAACGGCTCTAAAGATGTTATTAAAATGAAATTAGTTCCCTTCTCCTTGAAGGAGAGGGCGAAATCATGGTTACACTCCTTAAGGTGTAGAACCATTGGGACATAGGCTGAGATGACTAGGAAATTCCTCAAGAAGTTTTTCTCTTTTTATAAAACCAACACGCTGAGACGCAACATCATAAACCTCTCCCAAAAGGAGAATGAAACCTTTTTCTAGTAGTGAGAATGGTTTAAGGAACTCTTTCTTGCTTGCCCACTTCATGGCTATGAAGCATGGCGAGTAATTAGCTTGTTCGTCACCATTTATGATTAAGGATCCCAATGAGGCCTGGGATTATTTTGATTTTCTAGTTGAGAATACCTAATCATGTGATACATCAAATAAAATGAATAATACCAAGCCCGTGGCCAATGAGAAAGGATGAATGTACATATTTAACAAAGATGATGATATGAATGCAAAGATAGTGGGTCCCACTCGAAAAGTAGAGGCCATGGAATTAAGGAAAGTAGACGTTATTAAAATCAATGAAGCTGCATAATTTGCTTATGGTATTTGTGAGATCAATGCACATTTGACTAAGGATTGTCATACAATCCCCACTTTTCAGGAAGTGTTGTATGATCAAGCCAATGCCATGAATGCTTATTAAGGGTCCTTTAGTGTACCAATGTCAAACAAATATATTCCTAAATGGTGGAACCATTCAAACTTCAATTGGAAAATAAGACCTACTGTTAATACAGGCAATAATCCTCAAGGGCCCTCTATTAGTACCACTTATGTGCCCCAACCGAAGAAGACCCTATATGATACAGTGCAAGAATTCGTGCATGGACAAACATAAATAA
This sequence comes from Magnolia changhungtana, assembly GCA_030180095.1. NCBI lineage: Eukaryota > Viridiplantae > Streptophyta > Magnoliopsida > Magnoliales > Magnoliaceae > Magnolia > Magnolia changhungtana. Next base: position 3,332,918 of record JASAUF010000218.1, on the reverse strand, counting down.
ATCGGAGCACCATGCAAACCTTGCAAGAGCTCAAGTCTTCAGTTGAGAGAATTGAGTTACTCCTCAATTTTGGAGGAAAATGGACTTTTCAAACCCAACCGCGACTAAATCCCAAAGGCTAATATGAGGTGGTTAATTCTAATTCTTCCAACCCTCATGTCGAGCACGCTAAATTTGTCATCACCCTTAAAAGTTGTAAAGTGATTGAAAAAGATATTCCTAAGAAGGTTAAAAATTTTGAGGAATCCTCTAAATCTAAGAGCGATGACAAATCTAGCGATGTTCAGCATGATAAGAGCTGGAGCTTGGTCAAAAAGTGGCAGCCCATTTCCCTTAATGAATGCTCTCATCTAAAGCTTTGGTTAATAATCAAGATTTTTTGGAAGATTTTCATTAAGTGAATATCGAAATACCCTTATTGGATGTCATTAAGTAAATAACATCATATGCGAAGTTTCTCAAAGATGTTCGTATAGTTAAGCAAGATCTTAACCATACAAAATAATGACTTTTTGAAGGAAAAAGTTAGTGTTATTATCAAACAGAACACTTCCCTAAAATACGAAGATCTGGGTGGTCATACCATCTCTTGTATCATAAGAAATGTCTAGATCGAACAAACACTTCTCTATTTGGGGGCAAGTGTTAATCTCATACCTTAATCGGTATACAAACAATTGGAACTTTGTGAATTAAAACCCACCAAAAGAACTCTACAGCTTGCTGATCATTTTGTGAAGATACTGAGGGGCGTAGTGAAAGATGTGTTTGTACAAGTCAATCAATTCTACTCCTTAGTAGACTTCATTATCTTGGACATGCAACCTATTATGAATGCTAGCACTCGAATTCCTGCCATACTTGGACGTCCATGTTGGGGGATCCCGGAAGCACATAGAGGTGGATCTAGGATGGCAACCCAATGGGACCAAGAAAATGGGAGAAGTACACATAGATTTTAACGTGAAAAACCCTTGTGGGAAAAAACTATAGCACAAAGCGACAAATGAACACTACGAAAGCAAAATTACAAAGAGAAAGAGCTTATCCGATTTGAATAACCTCGAATCTCACCCTTACTACACCCTTTGAGCCCCTTGAATGAATTTAAAAACCCTTAGAATGTTTTCTAATCCTATTTGCACCCATATATATGGCCTTGGGAAGAATTCCAAACGAAAAAGGAAACTAGGAAGAATCCCAAATGGAAAAGGAAACATAGAACTTGATTAAAGACATCAAATACAACAATCTCCACCATGTCTTCAATCATCAAATGTGTAGCTTCTTATCCTCTTCTCTTATCTCTGTCTTGCATCATAGTTATATCAACGCTTGTCGTGCACACTTCGTCTTCTTTTCACGTCATCACCAAGCTTAGAGAAGTCACACAAAACTTGAATTGCTCTGTAGGAACTACCTTGGTGAGCATGTCTACCAGATTCATGCTAGTGTGAATCTTCTCTAGAGTTATGTTTCCTTCCTCAAGCACCTGTCGGATAAAATAGTGACGAACATCAATGTGTTTAGTACGCGAGTGATAAACAATTTTTTTAGCCAAATTGATAGCGTTCTCGCTATCACAGTTAATCGACATGGCTTCCTGTTGAACCTCCAACTGATTTATCATGTCTCTTAACCAAACACCTTCTTTAAACACTTACGTCATTACCATGTACTCAGCTTTGGTCGTGGAAAGAGCCACCATAGACTGAAGCTTCAATATCGAACTAATTGCTCCACCCGCTAGTACAAACGAGTAACCTGAAGTTGACTTTTTGGAATCCACACTGCCTGCGTAATCTAAATCCACATGCCTAATCAATTTTTCTCCTGTCTTCTCAAAAGTTAAGACGTACTTTTTTGTACTTCGAATGTATCGAAGTAATCATTTCACTGCTTCCCAATATTGCTTGCCGGGGTTTGACATATATCCGCTCACAACACTGACTGCCTGTAAAATATCTAGTCCCATACAGAACATGACATATATTAAACTACCAACCACATTTGAATAAGGTACATGAGATATATCCTGCTTTTTCTCATCTGTTTTGAGACATTGTTCTGAGGAAAGCTTGAAGTGAGCCACGTGGGTAACGCTCACCGGCTTTGCTTGGTCCATTCCATACTCGATCAACACCTTTTCAAGGTATTCTGCCTATGATAACTAAAGCGTGTTTAGTGGGGTTTTCTTTCCTTTTCTATTGTTGTATCTAGTCGTTGTTTGAGTTGTTATATGATTGTCAGGCCCGAATCTTTTTGTCGGGGTCAGCCTGAAAGGCTGTACATTTCCCTCTTTTGAATATACTTTGGTGGCCTGCCCCACCTTAAAAAAAAAAAAAAAAAAAAAAAAAAAAAAAAAACTAATGCGTGCTCATCTTCCTGTCTATATGAATATCTAAATAATATACCATTTACGATAGGGGTGGGTTTTCTGTGGAGAGTTTTTCAAATTTTCAATCTTTTGTTATTTTAGTCTATAATTTTTAATTTTTTTTTACAAGTTGATTTTTAGGTATTTGTGTAACGTTAAGGTAGTTTGAACATTAGCATGATAAGGAACTTGGTGATATGAATTTTGAAAGTTCAGAAACTAGGAGACTTGCAAAAATTAAGAATGAGTTATTTTCAGTAATTTTTTTATGAAAATTGTAAACAACAATGAATCATTAATTTCACAATTCTCATCTAGCTTACACAGCCAAGGTCTAAGTTTGATACTGTATTTGTTAACCTAATAGTTGCCTAGAGTGTTAGGAACTACGCCTATTGAACCTTGACTATCTTGAAGAAGGAGAAAAGTTAATGTTAAGTATATCGAAAAGAGCTACCTATTGTCTTGAAGAAAAGAAAATAATGTAATATAAAAAGAAAAAAGACAAAAAAGAAGGGTCTCTAAAGTTTAAAGAATGATTAATATTATGAAAGAAGAAAAATAAGAAGAATAAATAGTATGAAAGTCGTCGATGTGGAAAAATTAGAATTTCTACTGGATAAGTAGTGAGGCTTTGACTCAGTTTCTTTGATTGATCTGGTCGCTTTTAGTGATTATTGGTATTACCATTACTATAAAGAACAGAACTCCTATTGGTGTAAAGTTAGAATTCACTAACCACTATGGTACTCAATGTTTGGAACTTTTTCCATTGGTTGATTAGTGATTTGAACGCGTATTTTAATTATCTACTGAGTGTACTGGAATCTAGACTGAAATTTAAACTGTCATTATTCACAAGAGTTTTGTGCCTTAGAATTCTGTTATTTGGGTCGCTTTAATGATACATGAGTATAGAGAGTTGCTCTTTTAAAATAATTTTGAGTTATGAATTTTTGAGTTTCTTTTCATATTTTTGAGAAAGTGAGAGAGGAGTGTCGTCGACCTTTAACGTCGTTCTTCTTCTCCAACATTCGGTTTTACTTTATTTTTATGTTATTATTCTTTTGAGATTATTCTAATTAGCTATGGTTGACTAATCTCTTAGCTAAGGCTAGGGTGTGAAGCTTTTAATGGATTTTTATTATTAATTCGTGTTTAATTTAATGATTATGGTTTGATTGATACATTATGATTGTTTTGATTGAATTCTTAATATTGGTGGAAGTATTGATATATAAAATCCCTTAATCGATCTATTGTTAACTCCAGGTACAATAGATGTTTAGAATTCCTTTGGATCGATTACTTTGTTCTTCATGAAAGATCGATCAATTGAGATTCATAACTTTCTTTGGAAATTATTATTGATTTAACTATTTTATCTTTTAATTAGAAGGAATTATTATTCAATTCCAATTGAGTTATCAAACTGAATTGATGAATTAGTAGCAAAGATTTATCAAAAGTAGATCCCTAATGCCTTAGTTCTTTGTTTATTGATTATTTTTGTACAAATTCTGATTCACCCTAATGGGAAGACTTAAATTTCTATTCACTTTCTATTGAACGCAAAGAGATGCAGAAGCTTTTCTGTGTATTTGAGACAACCCAATGGGGTTGAATATATAGATATTACAATCATCTATACAAGAAAAGTAATAAACGCAGAATTCTCTACCTATAGAAACAAGATATATAAGGTATGTGAGTTGTCTAACATCCCCCCTCAAACTAATGCTGGTCATCGACAAGTAATAGTTTGCCAACAAGAAAAGAGTGATGTGCAGACGTGAGGGACTTGGTGAGAATGTCAGCAATCTGATCATGGGAAGCCACATGTGGAAGAGAAATGAGCCCAGACTGAAATTTCTCATAGATAAAATGACAGTCAACTTCAATATGCTTCGTCCGTTCATGAAAAACCAGGTTAAAGGCAATCTGAATTGCACTGAGATTATCGACATGGAGTGGAGTAGGATTTTATAGAGGAATGCCCAAGTCTAAAAGAAGTCCACGTAACCAGACGAGCTCACTACACGCAGCTGACAACACCCGATACTCGGCTTCTGTACTCGATTTGGAAACAGTGGTCTGCTTCTTACACTTCCAAGAGATGAGAGAAGTGCCAAGAAAAATTCAGTAGCCAGTGGTAGATCTTCGTGTGAGAGAGCATCCAGCCTGATCAACATCTGAATAAGCACGAAGGTCTAGAGTCGCCGTGGAGGAGAAAAACAGAGATCGATCTAGAGCTCCACGAAGGTACCGTAGGATGCGCAACACCGCAGTCATATGAAGAGTTCGAGGAGTAGAAACAAACTGACTAACGGCTTGGACAGCGTAGGCAATATCAGGGCGAGTCATAGTTAAGTAAACCAGACTCCCAACCAAACGACGATATAAATTGGGTTGTGCAAGTAGATCACCATTGTCACGGCCATAGTGAACGTTAAGTTCTAAAGGAGTCTGAACCGTCTTCTGATCTATCAATGATGCCAAGGTGAGAAGATCCTTGGTATATTTATGCTGGCTTACCAGAATCCCTCGGTTGGAATGTGAAAATTCAAGTCCAAGAAAGTATGTTAGATGACTGAGGTCTTTCATTTTAAAGGATGCTTGCAGAACTTCCTTTAAAGCCAAAATGCCAATAGCATCGCTACCAGTCAATAGGAGGTCATCAACATAAACCAGAATAATAACAATGCCGTGAGCAGTGGTGTGCAAAAATAAGGATGAGTCATGACCACTTTGAGTACAACCAGCACCCGTAACAACATCGTGAAAGTGTTGGAACCATGCCCGCGGTGCCTGTTTGAGGCCTTACAGGGCTTTCTTTAGGTGACATACCTTATTGTCGGGAATTAAAGAGCCAGGAGGAGGTTTCAAATATACAGTTTCATGGAGGTCTCCATGAAGAAAGATATTTTTTCACATCCATCTGAGAGAGTGGCCATGAGCAAACAGAAGATATAGCCAGAAGAGTACGAACAGTTTTCATCTTGTCCACAGGAGCGAAAGTCTCATCGTAATCAATTCTATATTCCTATTTGTATCCCTGAGCGACAAGTCGAGCCTTGTATCAATCCAATGATCCATCCGACTTGAACTTGACAGAATAAATCCATTTGCTACCAATTAGTTGTTGGTCAGCAGGTCGAGTGACAATGTCCCATGTATGGTTATCATTCAATGCTGCAAGTTCTTCTTCCATAGCCTTCTTCTAACAATCATGAGTGGCTGCCTGAAAATATGAAGTAGGAATAGAAACAGTATCCAGAGTAGCATTCATGGCAAACATAAAGCATATCAAGCGATCAAGCGTTCAATGTTCACGAGTGAAATGACGTATCGAGGTATGTTTGGGATCCGCAACTAGTACAGTAGGTTCGGGTTGAGTAATAGGTGGTGGATCTGTACGTGGTCGACGTGAGTAAACCTGTAACGGACGAGGGAGAGTACTCGCGAGGCAAACAGAATTTCAGGAAAAGTGGTTAGACCAGAAGAGTTTGGAGTTTGCTGAGGATGAAGAGATGAATGAAATGCAATATGTTCAAGAAAAACAACATGTCGTGAAACCCGAACACGATGAGAAACATGATCATAACATCGAAAACCCTTTTGAGTTTTTCCAAATCCCAAGTACATACATTTGACCAATTTTAAAGATAGTTTATTATGTTCACTTGAAGCTAGGTGAACATAACAGATACACCAAAAACACGGAATGTGGAATATGCAGGAGGTAAGCCGGTGAGAACAAAGTAGAGAGATTTACTGTGCAGAACTTTGGTTGGCATCCCATTAATCAAGTAGACCGAATGTAACATGGCTTCCGCCCAGAAGGAACGAAGAACACCCATAGCTGTCATCAGGGTGTTGGCAGTTTCAACAATATGACGATTTTTCCGTTCAGCCACCCCGTTCTGTTGTGGAGTATCAGAACAGGTGGTTTGATGAATAATCCTATGACCTTGAAGAAATGTACAAAATTCAGTTGAGAGATATTCCCCCCCTTAGTCAGAGCAGAGAGTTTGAACTGCAACCTGAAACTGAGTCTCTACCATAGAGTGAAATAACTTGAATTTTTCAAAAACCTGTGACTTCGATTAAAGAAAGTAAATCCAAGTGTATTGTGTGAAATCATCAATGAATATAACATAGTATCGTAATCTAGAGAGAGACATAATTGGTGAAGGACCCCATACATCCGTATGCACAAGTTCAAACATAGAAGATGATTTTGTAGTACTTAAAGAAAATGGAATCCACTTACTTTTTGAAAGACAATAGAAAGAACATGAATAATCCAAATCATTTTTATTAAGAGAAATATTCCCTAACATGCCAGATGAAATTAACTGAAGTAACCGATCAGAATGTGGATGACCCAGGCGAAAGTGCCACAGTTTCTATAATTTATTTGTTGAAGTAATATCTGATGAAGATGGAGAAAAGAAATAACGAGCCAGAGTGACAGATGGATCAAAGTCTAGCACGTACAGACGACCATGCCGCTACCCTTCCCAAGTACCTTTCCCATTGTCAGATCCTGCACAAAACAACAGTTGGGAAGAAATACGATTAAGCAGTTATTGGATGTGAGTTAACCAACTAAAATTAAATTGGAGGAGAAGTTAGGGACATGAAACACATCACGAAGTGTGAACTGACGATGAGCAGAAGGAGAGAAATTCAACGAACCAACGGACTGAATAGGTAGTCTAGTGCCATCTGCAATAGAAATAGCCTGATTGCTGGTGTAGGGATGAATGTTACGAAGATGGGATACAACACCGGTCATATGATTGGAAGCACCCGAATCAAAGAACCATGTAGGAGATGGGGATATACCTGACATACCGGCTGCAGAAAGGGCCTGAACGATTTGTTGGAGCATCGCAGGAGTCAACGGAGATGAAATACCTTCAGCAGAAATAGTAGGTGGAGAACCACTAACAGTCAGCTTGGAAGAAATAGTGGTAGTAGTAGCAGAAAGAGTACGACCACGACCACCACAGCCATGGCCTAAAGAAGATGCATAGGCACGTGTACGACAATCCTGAATACCATAACCAGTCCGTCAACAATAAGCGCACCATTCTTTGCATTGAGCGACAACATGACCCACCTTGTTGCAGCCGTGACAAGTCAAATGAGTGGAACCATGTGTTGTTGTTGTAGTAGACGTAACAAGCACCATATCAGATGATCCCGAAGTTGAGGAAGGAAGAGAGAGAACCTTCAGTCGTTGTTCCTCAACCAATAAATCATTAATAACTGAATTTAATGAAGGAGGAGGGCTACGGTTCAAGAGAGTAGCCCGACAATGCTCAAATTTCAGATGCAGCTTCATAAGAAATTGTCGTACTTGCGCACTCTCACGTATAGATTGGAATATCTTAAAGTCATGAGGAAATGTTGGATCCATCATAGCTATCTCTGTCCAAATAGTGACAATTTTAGAGTAGAATGATTGAAAACTGTCATCATCCTGAGTAAGGTTAATGAGATCCTGTTCCAGGCGGTATAACCGGGTCGCACTACTCTATTGATAAATTGTCTGGAGATGCTCCCACATTGCCTTAGCAGTGCGATGAGGTGTGAGGCCAATAGCAATGGACTGATCAATCGAATTGAGAATCTAGGTAATAATTCATCCATTGTTCATGTCCCAATCAGTTAATTTATCGGCATCTGTAGAAATGGGGATAGAAACAGATCCATCAAGGAGTCCCCACAAACCACGACCCTTGAGAAAGTTCTGGAAATGGATGGCCCATAGAGAATAGTTAGTACCATCAAAACTACAACGTGTGGCCTCTGTACGTGATGAGTTCTTGTCCATTGTTCTGAAGTAATGTAAAGTACTCAAAGAGTTGTAGCAGAAGAAGGTATAAGATGTACAGTACAGTAGGAGATACCCAAGTAATTGTTGTTTCTAGATCTAGCAGAATAACACAACAACATCAACGGGTTTGAACAGAGATAGGATTCGAACAACCAAATTTGGAACAGGATGGAACAACAGCAGTAGTAATAGGTTCGAACAGCAATAGTATTCGGACAGCAGATCTGGAGCAGCAGCAACGGGTTCGAACAATAGCAGGATTCGGATGATCAGATCTAGAACAGGACGGCAGATCTAGAGTAATAGTAGATCTGGAAAAAGATTCGGACGAATAGATCTGGAGGATTTGGACGAGCAGATCTGAAGTAGAAGGGTCGCCGGAAGACGCAGTAGGGGCAACCAGATGACGCAGGGGTGGTCGGATGAGCAGGGACAGTGACTGGACGCATCAGGGATGGTTGGACGACACAGCAGGAGCGGTCGGATGATGCAGGAGGGGTGGCCGGACGATGCAGGGGCAGTCGGATGAGCAGGGCAGTTGCCAGAGGCAGTAGGGGTGGTGACCGAACGACGCAGGGATGGTTTCGGATTAGGGACGCTCTGATACCATGAAAGTAAAGAGATGCAAAAGCTTTTCTGTGTATTTGAGACAAGCCAATGGGGTTGAATATATAGATATTACAATCATCTATACAAGGAAAGTAATAAACGTAGAATTCTCTACCTATAAAAACAAGATATACAAGGTATGTGAGCTGTCTAACACCTATAACTGTCTTTACTTAGTTTATGTGGATCAACATCGGTCTTACTGAGTACTTTATTATTTCGCTAACTGCACTTGGGTGTGCAAACTTAGGACTATAACATTATTCAGCTCTATGCATCCACATGTTTCATCATTGGGCCATAAATATATGTATGAATAATGTACAATAATTCCCTACATTTAGATGCATTGGGAATTTGACCGACCTTGCTTAGGCGAATGGATAAGGGAAGTTATTTGAGGCTCTTGTAGGGAGTGATACTTGATACACAATGACACATAAATTATATGCAAAGTAGACATTAACTTAAAATCATTCAAATTGTGGTCACCACTATCCAAAAAGGAAATCAATTGATCTATCCTAACCTTTGATTGAGTGCAATTTTCAAATTGATCGACCATTATTGCCCATCATTTTCCCAGTTAAAAACTCGAATCAGTGTACTTTTGGGTTTACAAGACATCTAAATTGGGACATGAATTGGAAAGATTAACTTCAGCTAGATATATGCGACATTTGCAATATAATAGTGTCCATTTATCATCCATCATACTTTGTCAGATCAATTATCCATGGATATTTCACCTATCTTACTTGAGTGGTGACAACATAGATTTCGAATACATTCCATCACAAGAGTATTGTGTTATTCAATTATGTTACACTAACTAACATTAAAAAAGTGAATGTTATTCTTTACTATATAATTTGGAAGTGGCAAGGGACAAATGCAACTTGTTTTGGGATTGATAAAACTTTGCATTGTTTGATGACATGAGATGAATTTTATAATCGAACTAAATGATGTTTATGTAATTTACAATGAATCCAGTAGTATACTTCATAATATGTAATTAGATTTTTGCGTACTATCCCATTCAATGAGAGGATGGTGGAGATTTTAGCTGCTCACTTTTATAATATATACATAGTAGATGGTTGACAACCAAAACGACCTTCTAATTAAGGGGCTCCATGGATGGCCACATAGAATAATATAGGAAACTTTATGGCATTGTGTGATCTTTCCTTTAATGCAGCTTCGGAAATGGGGCCCTAATGGCTACCTTGGGCCCCACTCCCTCTCTCTCTCTCTCTCTCTCTCTCTAATGATTTGTTCTTTTTGAAGTCTTAAATCCTTCAGAAATAGGGCAGGATTTGTTTCCTATTCTGATTGTGATTCTTCCAAAGGCTATATATTTGAGTGTAATCGAGATTGGGAGGAAATTTCAAGGCTTTCTAATTTGTTCTATGGTTTTAAGGGTGTAGCTTGGGTTGATTCGTGGTTGTTTGAATCTAGTAATCTCTCTACTTTTGTAATTTTCTACTTTCATAGTGATATTTATCGCTTGGTGACGTGGTTTTTTCCCGAAAGGGTTTTTCCACGTTAAAATTGGAAGTGTTTGCATTGTGCTTTCTTGGTGCGATTGAATTATCCTACTTTATTCATCTCTGTGTGCTTTCGCGGTCCCTCAACAAGTGGTATCAAAGATATCCTTGGGGGCGCAGGCTTGAATCTGAAAGTGAGTATCAATGGCTGTCAATCCTAAGTTTGATGTTGAGAAATACTCAAAAAATAATAATTTTGAATTATGGAAGGTCAAAATGACCAGCTTATTGATTCAACAAGGATTGGATGAGGTCCTTGAGAAGCGACCCGAATCTAAGGATGATGATGAATTGAAGAAATTGGATAAGAAATCGAAATCCTCAATCCAATTTGCTTAATAGATGAGGTTCTCTATAATGTCTTGAGGGAGAAAACCACAACAAGTTTGTGGGCGAAGTTAGAGGACATTTATGTTAAGAAGTCCTTCGAAAATCGCCAACATTTGAAGTTACAGCTGTTTAACTTTAAGATGGCAGAGGGAGGAGATGTTGAAGTCCACATTAACAAATTTAACAAGATGATTTAAAATTTGCTGGATGTGGAGGTAACGGTCAATGAAGAAGATCAGGCATGTAAATTGTTTAATTCTCTCCCTGCTTCTTATGAGTCTTTTAAAGATCAAGATTGTGATCGGATGACTGATCCGGACCGTCCAAAAGAGGGAGAGGGTGGCCACGACCTTAACCATGGAGAAAATCCAAAGTTCAGGACGGTTAGTGTCCCATAAACCCCATCCAAATGTAAGTCGTTTGTGTTTTTCCTACTGCGCACGCTGCTTGCTACGTAAAAAGCTCTCTAGGAGCTTCTCCACCGACTTCTAGCACCGTCCTTGCTGCCTATAAAAAGAGAGAAGAGAGAGAGTATGGGGGGATCCAGATCTTAGACCATGGAGCACAAGATGGAGCAAGGGAGAGAGAAAACGTGGAGAGGTTGCCGATTTAAGAGTTTTTCCTTCCTTTTCTTCCTATTTCTTTTTGTTTTCTAAGAGATTTTTAGTGTCATCATGTCTATGATGTGCTAAACCTCTTAACTAGGGTTGTGAACCTTGTAGCGTGATGGGGTATTTTCTACAGCTTTGATTCATGTTACTTTAAACTATCTTTGCTTCTAGTTTGAATATAAGGAATGCTTTCAGTTTTTTATAGTTTGTTGTGACTTAAATTACAATGGATTTGCGATAGCTTTGAGCATGTTCTTTACATTATTGTGATTATGAAAGTAGGAACCCTATTGTTCACCATCGTCTCATGGACATGGTTGGATGATGGACCCCTTCCTCATGTTCATAATATTAGACAGGCCACATGCCTTGTATAGAAGTTTTGTATTTACCATCTTACCTTGTATAGTCATTGTAAAAACTCTATATATTCAACCTTTCAGGGTTGTTTCAAATACAAAATTAAAAAAAAAAAAAGGAGAATCATTCTCTTCAAATCCTCAATTGTTTCTCCATTGTTTTTGGTTTGTTTACATGGTATCAAAGCCATACCGATCCTAATCCAGCATCTCTTGGTCACCGGCCCGACCGTCTGTCAGATCCGGCCCTCCCCTGTCCGATCCAGCTCCTCTCCTGTCAGATCCGGCCCTCCCCATGCTCGTCCGATCTTCCCCAGACCTGTTCGCACATCCCTGCTATGCGTCCCTTGTACACGACCCTGTGCACGCACCTGCGCACGTCCCTGTACGCACTTGCGCACGTCCCTGCGTCCGCACCTGCTCACGCACGATCTCTGTTGGCGATCTCTGCTTCCGATCTCTGCTGCGACTCTGTTTTTGATCTTTGTTGCGTTTGATCTTTGCTACACGTCCTGCTCTACAACATCTACAGCCGATCTTCTGCTTCATCCGATCCCTACTTCTACATCTGATCCTTGTTGCTCTTTTTTCTTTCGCTGGTTGTTGTTCTGATCTTCGGCTGTAAAGTACTTTCTTATTCCGCATCGTTTTTTATCTCGTCCTATCTATGGATAAAGACTCCCGTACAGAGGCCCCATATTGTAGTTTCGATGGCACAAACTACAATCTATGGGCCATCCACTTTCAAAGTTTTCTCAAGGGCCGTGGTTTGTGGGGACTGATTGATGAATCTGTTACTGTCCCCACTTCCACCAATGCCGACAGAATGGCTGATTGGAAAATGAAAAATGGACGAATTATTACCTAGATTCTTGATTTAGTTGATCGATCAATAGCTGTTGGCCTTACGCCACATTGCAATGCTAAGGCTATGTGGGAGCATCTCCAGACAATATATCAACAGAGCAATGCGGCTAGGTTATACTGCCTGGAACAAGATCTGCTTCACCTTACTCAGGGTGATAAGAGTATTCGATCTTTCTACTCTACAATGGTTACAATTTGGATAGAGATGGCTATGATGGATCCCGACTTCCCAAATGACTTTAAAATATTCCAAACAATGCGCGAGAGTGCTCAAGTTAGACAGTTTCTTATGAAACTGCGTCCAAAATTTGAACATTGCAGGGCTGCTCTCCTAAATCGTAGCCCAACTCCTTCAATGAATTCGGTTATCAATGATTTATTAGTCGAGGAACAACAACTGCAGGTCCTCTCTCAGGGGACATCTCAGGGACCATCTGACCTGACACTTACTGTATCTACCTCTGCACCAAACCGTAGTTCCACTCCTTTAACTTGTCGCGGCTGTAACAAAGTGGGACATGTCGTCGCTTAGTGCAAAGATTGGTGCGCATATTGTCGAAGGACTGGTCATGGTATTCAGGACTGTCGTTCACGTGCCTACGCATCCTCATTCGGCCGTGGATGTGGTGGTCGAGGTCGTGGCCGTGGTCGTGCTCTTTCTGCTACTTCTGTGGCTACTTCCGACCCTTCTATTAGTGATACCGCACCCACTGGTTCTATTGAAGGTCTTTCCTCACCTTTAACTTCTGCGATGCTCTAGCAGATCATGCAGGCCCTTTCTGCAGCCGGTATGTCAGGTATAACCGCATCTTCTCCAAGGTTCTTCGTTCTGATGCTTCAAATTATATGACTGGTGATGTATCCAATCTTCGCAATATTCGTCCCTATATTGACAATCAGGCATTTCTACTGCCGATGACACTAAACTATCAATTCAGTCCGTTGGTTCCTTAACTTTATCTCCTTCTAACCATCATCAGTTTACCCTTCGTGATGTGTTTTATATCCCTAAACTCTCCTCAAATTTAATTTCTGTTAGTCAACTTACATCCAATAACTGCTTAGTCATATTTTTTTCCAAATTGTTGTTTTGTGCAAGATCTGGCAACGGGGAAGGTACTTGAGAAGGGTAAGTGGTATGGATGTTTGTACGTGCTGGACTTTCACCCATCCGTTACTCCAGCTCGTTGTTTCTTCTCTCCCCCTTCCTTGGATATTTGTTTGGCAAATAAAATATAGAAACTCTGATACTTTCGCCTGAGTCATTCATATTCTGATCATTTGAGTCAGCTCTTTTCTTCTGGCATGTCGAGAATATTTCTCTTAGTAAAAGTAATTTGGATTATTCTTGTTATTCTTGTTGCCTTTCAAAAAGTAAGTGTAGTCCCTTTCCTCTAAGTACTACAAAATCATCATCTATCTTTGAACTGGTGCATACAGATGTCTGGGGCCCTTCCCCAATTATGTCTCTCTCTGGACTACGATATTATGTTATATTCATTTATGATTTTATCCATTACACCTGAATTTACTCTCTGCACTCTAAGTCACAGGTATTTGAAAAATTCAAAATATTTCATTCTATGGTGAACATACAATTTCAAGTTAAAATTCAAACTCTTCGCTCTGACTCAGGGGGAGAATATCTCTCCACAAATTTTTGTACATATCTTCAGGGTCATGGGATTACTCATCAGACTACCTGTTCTGATACTCCACAACAGAATGGGGTGGCTGAACGAAAAAATTACCATATTGTTGAAACTGCCAATACCTTAATGACAGCTATGAGTGTTCCTCGTTCCTTTTGGGCGAAAGCTATGATGCATTCAATCTACTTGATTAATCGATTGCCAACCACAGTCCTGAATAGTAAATCTTCCTACTTTGTTCTCACCAGTTCTCTTCCTACATATTTCACATTTTGTGTTTTTGGTTGTGTATGTTATGTTCATCTGGCATCATGTGAACGTAACAAACTTTCTCCAAAATCAGTCAAATGTATGTACTTGGGATTTGGAGAAACTCAGAAGAGTTTTCGTTGCTATGATCCAGTCTCTTATCGTGTACGGGTATCAAGACATGTTGTTTTTCTTGAACATATTGCCTTCCATTCATCTGTTCCTCCTTCGCCCACGTTAGACTCTCCTGGTCTTACTATTTTTCCTGGCATTCTAGTTACCTCAAGTACACCTCTTTGTGGATCTCACATTATACCGCTGTTTGGTTGGGAGTCTGGTTTACTTAACAATGACTCATCCTAATATTGCCTACGTGGTCCAAGTTGTCAGCTAATTTGTTTCTGCTCCTCAAACTCTTCATATGACTGCAGTATTGCGCATCTTATAGTACCTACGTAGAACTCTGGATCGATCTCTGTTCTTCTCCTCCACGACCCCTCTATACCTTCGTGCTTATTCAGATGCTGACTGGGCCAGTTGTACTCTCACACATAGATCTAACATTGGTTACTGTGCTTTTCTCAGCACTTCTCTCATCTCTTGGAAGTGTAAGAAGCAGGCCACTGTTTCCAAATCAAGCACGGAAGCCGAGTATAGAGCAATGTCAGTAGCTTATAGTGAGATTATCTGGTTACATGGATTTCTTTTTGACTTGGGCATTCATCTACAAGATCCTACTCCACTCAATGTAGATAATCTGAGTGCCATTCAGATTGCCTCTAATCCGGTTTTTCATGAACGGACAAAGTATATTAAAGTTGACTGTCACTTCATTCACGAGAAGTTTCAGTCTCGGATCATTTTGTTACCACATGTCGCATCTCATGATCAGATTGCCAACATTCTCACGAAGTTCCTCACTTCTGCAGATACTCATTTCTAGTTAGCAAACTATTATCTAGTTGATGACAAGCATTACTTTGACTTGTGTTAGATGACCTTGTATAGAAGATTTTGTATTTACATCTACAACCCTTCTATATATTCAACCCTTCAGTGTTGTCTCAAATACAAAAGAAAAAAAGAAAAGGAGAATCATTCTCTTCAAATCCTCCATTGTTTCTCCATTGTTTTTGGTTTGTTTACACATAATTCCTTTAGATTAGTTGTGGATTGGTTAAATTCTGTTGTTTGTTTTGTCTCATGGGCATGGTTTTGTGATGGAATCAATTTTAATTCTCATTCCTACCATCTCTTGAAAACTAGATCAAAGGAAGTTCAGATTTGGATTTTAATGAATTATCTTTCAATTGGATGAAGATGGGACTCTGATTCCAGTTGTGTTCTTGAATTCAGCATAGATCTTCCTGATCTCTACAAGTGGATCCTTGGAAACCCTAATTTCCTACCTTTGAGTTTTATAAGTTTTGGTTTAATAATTCACCATTATTCTCTTACATTCTCTTGATTTAGATTACATCTTCTTCTAGTTACTTTTAGAATATATACAAGGTTCAGTCCTCATGGATCCGACCTCATTCTTACTAAGATTATTACCGTATCGCGACCCTACACTTGGGGTTGTGAACAAGTTTTTGGCGTGGTTGCCGGGATGGGAGATTAGGTTACCTAATCTCCATATCACCCACAAACAAGTGGGCAAGCTGAGATTTCCAATAAGGAGATCAAACACATTTTGGAGAAAACGGTTAACCCTGATCGTAAGAATTGGTCAATCCGATTGACCGATGCTTTATGGGCTTACTGTACTGCATTTAAAATAATGCTGGGTTGGGCAATGACCTATGGACTATTCAGTGGTCGATAGCCTTGCTCGTTGAGGCAGTGCTAATCAGCAGGTCAATTTCTTCCAATCTGTCGTTAGCCTCCCTCTCATCTCCAGAGGGGAACTCGTCCTAGACAGGGCAGGTTTAGGGGCGGTGCATTTTTCTTAATCTTTCTTCTTCCTCCATATGATAGGAGTGCCTAATGGGGTGAGCCTCCCGTAAGTGTCTCCCTTGTAAAGCAGGGGTTCTTGGGCCTTTTTTGTCCCGTCCCTCCTGATCTTCTTATAAGCAATCCTTTATATCAATGAAAATGAAGATTTCTTTGAAAAAAAAGGACCTATGGACTGAGGTCATTAACACAGCTTGTTATTTAGTGAACTACTTTCCTTCTACGGCTATTGAATGTAAAATTACAAAGGAAGTACGGAGCGACCATAAAGTGGAATTTTCAAATTTATGTATTTTTTGTTGTGAAGCTTACTCTCAAGTACTGTCAATTGAGAGAGATAAGTTAGACCATAGAGCTAAAAAGTACATCTTTATTGGTTATGGTAATGTTGTGAAGGGATACAAGCTGTATGATCGAGTCGCACGGAAAATCATTATTAGTAGGGACGTCAAATTCGATGAGGGTTCTTTATTCCATAAGAATGATCAAGAGGATCAACAAGAACCAGTAAAGTTGGTCATGGATATTCAGATTAACGCAAGTAATACTCAGGTTGATATAGATACGCAGAGGTATAGGAAGAGGTGGAGTAGCCACCTAGGAGAAATCCACCGCGAGATTGCATGTTATCGCTAAGATAAAAGGACGACTCTAATATCGCATATGCCCTCATTACAGATGAGGGGGACCCATCTACTATTCAAGAATTTCTTGATGAGCCTGATGCAGAAAAGTGGATGGCGGCAATAGACGAGAGATGAACTCTTTATACAAGAACAACACATGGGAGCGGGTGGAGCTTCCAGTGAGCAGAAAAGTAATTAGATGCAAGTGGGTCTTTAAGAAGAAACAAGATACATACAAAGCAAGTTTGGTAGCGAAGGATTACACTAAGAGAGAAGGCATCGACTTCACAGAGATATTCACGCCGGTTGTAAAGCAAGTGTCTATCAGATTCGTGTTGGCACTGGTTGTCCAATATGATCTTTGTTAGACAGCTCACATTCCTTGTATAGAAGATTTTGTATTTATCATCTTACCTTGTATAGTCATTATAAAACTCTATATATTCAACCCTTCAGGGTTGTCTGAAATATAGAGTGTTTACAATCTCGAGCTAGAACAGATGGACATCAAGACTGCATTACTGCACGGGGAATTGGAAGAACATATTTACACGAAGCAACCAGAAGGATAAGGAGTTAAAAGGGGCAAAGAACAAGGTTTGCAAGTTAATGAGGTCATTGTACGATTTGAAACAATTACATAGTTAGTGGTATAAAAAATTTGAATCTTTCAAGTTGAGTCAGAAATTTACTACGAGTGAATATGATCATTGTGTCTATTATAAGACAATGAGTGATGGTAAGTTCATCATCCTGATATTTTATGTTGATGATATGTTGATCTCCGGTCATGACATGTCTTATATTGATATACTGAAGACTCAATTATCCAGGACATTCGAGATGAAAGATTTAGGGGCTGCAAAGAGGGTTTTCGGCATAAATTTTCACAGAGACAGGAAGAGGAGTAGGCTTTGGTTATCTCAGGCAGAATACCCTGAGAAAGAATTGATCATTGTATCAAATTTTTTGTTGTGAATTGATAATGGAACACATGAATGAACATTTTGTATGTGATTCTCTATTTTTAAGTGTCTGAGAAAATTTTCATAAAAAAAAAGTATGGGATGGACAAGGAAAAGTCGGTCAGTGTTCCCCACACAACCTAATTCAAGCTTTCCTCATAACAATGTCCCAAAATAGATGAGGAAAAGCATGACATGTCTCGTGTGCCTTATTTGAATGCGGTTGACTGTTTAATATATGTCATGGTTTGTATTATACTGGATATTTCACAAGCAATCGATGTTGTGAGCAGATACATGTCAAACCCCGACAAGCAACATTGGGAAGCGGTGAACTGACTACTTTGATACATTTGAGGTACAAGAGACTACGTCTTAAAATTTTAAAAGATAGGAGCCAAGTTAGTTAGGTATGTGGATTCAGATTATACAGACGGTGTGGATTCCAGAAAGTCGACTTCAGCTTATACGTTTATATTATCAGGTGGAGCAATTAGTTGGATGTCTAAGCTTCAGTCTGTGGTGTCTCCTTTCACGACCGAAGCAAAGTATATGGTAGTGATAACAACATTCAAAGAAGGTATTTGGTTGAGAGGTATGATAAATCAATTGGGGCTTCTGTAGGAGGCTGTGCTAGTTAATTATGACAGCAAGAGTGCTATCAATTTGGCTAAAAACTTTGTTTATTATTCACGTACTAAACACATTGATGTTCGTAACCATTTTATCCAGCAGGTACTTGAAGGAGGCTAACTCTGGAGAAGATTTACACTAACGTGAATCCAGAGGATATACTTACCAAGGTGGTTCCAATAGAGAAGTTCAAGTTTTATGCAACTTCTCTAGGTTTGGCGAAGCCATAAAAGGAGGATGGAGTATACACAAGAAGTGATGGTGGGGCATATTAAGGTTGACTTCCATCAATATTGCTCGTAACCCAGTTTTCCACGAGCGAACCAAGCATATTGAGGTTGACTGTTACTTTATTCGGGAGAAAGTAGTTTCTAAAGAAATCATCACCCATTTTATTCGATCTGGAGATCAACTTGCTAATGTTCTTACAAAGTCCTTGAGTCGAGACGCTCTTTATCGTGTTCGTGACAAGTTGGGCATGATCAACATCTATGCTCCAACTTGAGGGGGAGTATAGAGAATGCTAGTGTATAGTGTATGTGGTTAGTGGTGCATTTACACACATGCATTTGCACACTTTCCTCTTCTCCTACGGTGTGATATATGCTCTATTATAATAAAATATTGTGTGTTAGGGCAAGCAACCCTAACACAACATCTTTCCCAAACTCTACTCCTCTCTCGATCTTTTCCTCTTTTCTTCACATTATAATCATCAAACAATTCTCTACTAGCTCCTCTACGCCAGAGAGTGACATGAACTCCCCAGCGGAAAGCATCACCCTTTAGGCACTTGGGATAGTACGCAACGCCCTGCCTCTCGATAGCATAACTCTTATTGTCAAGCGGATCAAACTGCAAAGGGACTGGTTGAAATTGAAAGTTGATGGTTCATCGAGAGGAAATCGAGGTGAGAGCGGTGGTGGGGGAGTCTACAAGGACCATGTAGGGCGGTTAATTTTTGTATTTCATAAATATTATGGGAGAGCATCGAACACCATTGCGGAAGCATAGACAATGTTAGATGGCTTAGACATTTGCTCCATTCTGGGTCTTTTCAACATTATTATCGAGACCGACTCCAAAACCATAGCGGACGCGGCCAAAGATCACTAAGCATCTAGCCCCTGGAATATTTGGTACAAATTGGGTGCCATCCATCAAAAGTGTCACCCCCTTAATCTCAGATTTTAGCATACATACCATGAAGACAACTTAGTAGTAGATGCCTTGGCAAGGATGGCTAGAGAAGGGTGCCCCAACAAACTTTATACAAGCCGAGCTAATCTCCCGAGAATGATTAGGGGAGCTTTAGTGTTACACAATGCTGGCGTAGGGATTGTCAGTAGAAACTTGAAGCAGGGGCCTAAGTAGTAGGATTTTCTAATGTGGAGGGTGCAAATGAAATAACTTGGAAAAAATATCAAGGATAAGTTTTGAGAAGCCAAAAAAAAAAAAAAAAAAAACATGTGGTAAAATCCTTAAAAGAACTGAAAAGGCTTCTAATATGAAGAAAGAGATTGATGCTATTCAAGAAAAGGACATTACTCAAGATCATTGAGGAACTTAAGAGCTTGGAAGAGACTTTGAATGAAAGTATCCAAGAGAGTTTAGGATCACGTACTGGAAAATCAATCTATGGTAAGAATAGAGGATCCGCTGAGGATGAAGATGAAGTCCCGAGAGGGAGAATTGACTATGGATGGTGGAAGGTTGACTGTGGTAGGGGTATGGAGTGTAGGATGATCCTGCTGCTGTGGATGGTGGAAGGCTGACTGTGGAGGGGCAAGGAGTGTAGGATGATCCTGCTGCTGTGGATGGTGGAAGGCTGACTGTGTAGGGGCATGGAGTGTAGGATGATCCTGCTGCTGTGTTGTTGAGTAGTGCTGATGATGTTGTTGTTCAGGTTGGTTGGCAGTTAGTGTTGGTGGTTTGCTCGACTTTTGTTGGTAGCGAGCTCTTACAGTTGGGAGGCAGGTTTGGTTGGTTCGGTCCAATATGTGTAGGAGATTTTCTCGCCTTAAGTTTCCAACTGTCTTTGTTGTGCAGTACGTGCTCAATCTGACTGCAGTGGGGTGTTATGGTTGCCCTTTGTCCTTCTCAAGCTACATCAGTTGTTGGGAACTGAAGAGGGATCTGTTGGAGGTTCTTGTGGGCTTGTCTCTTTATGCCTATAAAGGCGTCATTGCTATCCTATTTTTGAAGGGCTCTGATACTATGAAAACAGTGAAGCCAAAAAGTTTTTTGTATTTGAGACAACCCAATAGGGTTGAATATATAGAGATTACAACCATCTATACAAGGAAAATAATAAACTCAGAATCCTCTACCTATGGAAACAAACTATATAAGGTATACTAGTTATACTAGTTATATAAGGAATGTGGCCATGAGCGAACAGAAGATATATCTAGAAGAGTACGAACAATTTTCATCTTGGCCACGGGAGCGAATGTCGCATCATAATCAATTCCGTATTTCTGTTTGTATCCCTGAGCGACAAGTCGAGCCTTGTATCGATCCAATGACCCATCAGACTTGAGCTTGCCAGAATAAATCCATTTGCTACCAATTAGCTGTTGGTCAATGGGTCGAGTGACAATGTCCCACGTATGATTATCATCCAATGCCGCAAGTTCTTTTGCCATAGTCTTCTTCCAACAATCATGAGTGGCTGCCTGAGAGTATGAAATAGGAATAGAAATAGTATCCAGAGTAGCATTCATGGCAGACATAGAGCATATCAAGCAATCAGGCGCTCAATGTTCACGAGTGAAACAACGTATCGAGGTAGGTTCGGAATCTACAACAGGTATAGTAGGTTCGGGTTGAGTATTAGGTAGTAGATCTATATGTGGTCGACGTGAGTAAACCTGCAACGGACGAGAGAAAGTACTTGAGGCAAATGAAATTTCAGGAAAGACAGTTAGAATAAGAGAGTTTGGAGAGTGCGGAGGAGGAAGAGATGAATGAAAGACAATGTGTTCAAGAAAAACAACATGGCGTGAAACCCGAACACAACGAGAAATAGGATTATAACATCAAAAACCCTTATGAGTTTCTCCAAATCCCAAGTATATACATTTGACCAATTTTAGAGATAGTTTGTTACGTTCACATGAAGCCATGTGAATATAACAGATGCAACCAAAAACATGAATGTGGAATATGCAGGAGATAAGTCGGTGAGAACAAAGTAGGGAGATTTATGTTCAGAACTTTGGTGTTAACATCCTTTAATCAAGTTCCTCTCTTGGTACAACAGCCAACCGCAACAAATGTAATCATTCTCGTTCCATCCTCATTGCTTGGGAAATTGAAAAGAAAGAACAAGGAACACTCCTTCATAGTCCATCGGTGGCTAAGAGAGCTCGGCCTCATCAAGGTCCTAACAGTGGGCGATACGATTCTCCTCCGCTCTCTTTCTATTCCTTCTGCCGACCCAAAGCCACCGTTACCAACAATAAACCTCCCCGGACGAAGCTTTTGATGGTTCATCCAGAGGCAACCCGGGAGAGTGGCGGTGGTGGACCCATCACGGAAAAATTGTATTTGCTTTCCATCGATATTAGGGCGCTCCAATAGATGGTCTTCGATGAATAATCCCATTTGACCTTGAAAATATTGGCCGAAAAATCAACGAGAGATATTCTCCTCATGCCAACTCCCCCCCCGAACGTCGGTACATCCTTGGTGAGTCCGAACTAGAAGGCTCGAATCCAGTCTCCACATTCTAGAGGAAATAACTCGAATTTTTTGGCAAAACCTATGACTTATTTGACTCTTGGTAAAGTAAATCCAAGTGTAATGTGTGAAATCATCATTGAAGATAACATTTGTATCGTTCTCTTCTTTTCATGCTTTAGAGGAGAGACATAAATTGGTGATGGACCCACTTGATATCCGTATGCATCTAAGTTCAAACATAAAAGATGATTTTTGTAACATCCTGTTAATCTTAAAGAAAAACGGAATACACTTACTCAAGGTTTGGAAGGACAACCTCGTTCTATTGTGGAAGAATAAGAATAATCCAAATCATTTTATCCCCCCCCCGATTAAGAGAAATATTCCACTAACATGCTAGAATTTTTAAAAACCTATGAAATTAAGTGTAAGTAATCGATCAATGAATGTGGATGACCCAGAGAGAGACATAATTGGTGATGGATCCCAGACATCCGTGTCATAGAAGATGATTTTGTAGTACACAAATGGAATTTACTTTTGAAGGACAACAGAAGAATAAGAATAATCCAAATCATTTTTATTAAGAAACAAATATTTAGAAGAAATTATGAAGATGGAGAAAAGAAACAACGAGTGTCACGAGTGACAATTTATTTTCCATCAAAGTCCAAGATGGAGAACAAACAACGAGGCGGAGTGACAGATGGATCAAAGTCCAGCACGTACAGACGACTATGCCGCCTACCCATCCCAAGTACCTTTCCCGTTGCCAGATCCTACACAAAATAACAGTTGGGAAGAAATATGACTAAGCAGTTATTGGATGTGAGTTGACCAACTGGAATTAAATTGGAGGAGAGGTTAGGGACATGAAATACATCACGAAGGGTAAACTGGCGATGAGCAAAATGAGAGAAAGTCAATGATCTAATAGAATGAATAGGTAGTCTAGTGCCATCCACAGTAGAAATAGCTTGATTGCCGGTGTAGGGACAAATATCACGAAGATGGGATACAGCACCGGTCATATGATTGGAAGCACCCGAATCGAAGAACCATGTAGAAGATGGGGATATACCTGACATACCGGTAGTGGAAAGGGCCTGAACGATTTATTGGAGCATCCCAAGAGTCAACGAAGATGAAAAACCTTCAACAGAAACAGTAAATGCAGAATCACTAACAGACGGCTCGGAAGAAATAGTGGCAGCAGTAGCAGAAAGAGCATGACCACGGTCACGACTATGACCACCACGTCCACGGCCGAAAGAAGATGCATAGACATGTGTATGGCTGTCCTGAATACCATGACCAGTCCATCGATAATAAACGCACCATTCTTTACATTGAGCGATAACATGACCCACCTTGTTACAGCAGCGACAAGTCAAAGGAGTGGAACCACATGTTGGTGTAGTGGTGGACACAATAAGCATCATATCAGATGATCCCGGAGTTGAGGAAGGAAGACAGAGAACTTTCAGTCGTTGTTCCTCAGCCAATAAATCATTAAGAACCGAATTCAATGAAGGAGTAGGGCTATGGTTCAAGAGAGTAGCCCAACAATGCTCAAATTCTGGATGCAGCTTCATAAGAAACTATCGAACTTGCGCACTCTTACGCATAGTTTGGAATATCTTAAAGTCATGAGAAAATGTTGGATCCATCATAGTCATCTCAGTCCAAATTGTGACAATTTTGGAGTAAAATGATTAAATATTGTCGTCACCCTGAGTAAGGTTAACGAGATTCTGTTCCAGGCAGTATAACTGGGCCACATTACTTTATTGATAAATTGTCTGGAGATGCTCCCACATTGCCTTAGCAGTGCGATGTGGCGTGAGGCCAACAACAATTGACCGATTGACCGAATCGAGAATCCAAGTAATAATCCGTCCATTTTTCATTTCCCACTCAACTACTTTGTCGGCATTTGTGGAAGTGGGGACAGAAACAGACCCATCAATCAGTCCCTACAAACCACAACTCTTGAGGAACTCTAGATTGATCCTTGTTCTTCTTCTTCACGACGACTCTGGACCTTCGTGCTTATTCAAATGTTGACTGGGTCGGTTGTGCTCTCACACAAAGATTTACCACTGACACTGTGTTTTTCTAGGCAATTCTCTCATCTCTTAGAAGTGTAAGAAGTAGGCCACTGTTTCCAAATCGAGCACATAAGTCGAGTATCGGGCGATGTATGCTGCGTGTAGTGAGCTTGTCTGATTATGCGGACTTCTTTCAGAGTTGGGCATTCCTCTACATAATCCTACTTCATTCCATGTCGATAATCTCAGTGCAATTCAGATTGCCTCTAACCCAGTTTTTTATGAACGAACGAAGCATATTGAAGTTGACTGCCACTTTATCCTCGAGAAATTTCTGTCTGGCTCATTTCTCTTCCACATGTTGCATCCCATGATCAGATTACCGACATTCTCACCAAGCCCCTTACTTCTATACATCACTCTTTTCTAGTTGACAAACTATTACTTATAGATGACCAGCATTAGTTTGAAGGGGGATGTTAGACAGCTCACATACCTTGTATAAGTAGTATACCTTGTATAGTTTGTTTCCATAGGTAGAGGATTTTGAGTTTATTATTTTTCTTGTATAGATGGTTGTAATCTCTATATATTCAACCCCATTGGGTTGTCTCAAATACAGAAAACCTTTTGGCTTCACTGTTTTTAGGGGATGTAATAGATAAGCGTAGTTGAGAAGGCCCTAGAAAGGGATCCTCCAACGAAAAAGGATCAGATCGCTAGGAGCACATCATTCCCAATAGTGTTCCAGCACCCCTGGAAAAAGCACTGGAGAATCCGTCCGGGCCAGGGGCTTCGTCTGGGGGAAGACCCTTGACCACCGCATAGGTTTCCTCAAGAAAGGGAGCTTCCATAAGCATCGCATTGTCTTCCACCGAGACTAACTGCTGGATGACATCTAGAAGGTCTCCAGGAGGGGACGAGGGGGATTCTTTCAATAAAGAGGAGAAGAATTCAATTGCTTCTCACTTGATTGTATCATGGTCCCCAACCACTGAACCATCTTCCTGTTTGATCTCCTTAATGATCGATCTCCTGGATCGGTCAGTAGCCAAGTTGTGGAAGAACTTGGTATTTCTTTCCCCCTCTACAAGCCAGTGGTTTCTCGCCTTCTGCTTCCAGAAAATTTTCTCGCATAACTCATGCTTTACCAACAGGGATTTTACTTTGTTGCATTGTTGAATGGCGTCATTGTTATCTAGATTTTGCGCTACTGATTCCGCTTGTAGCACGTCTTCTTCTGCTTTCTTAATATTGTAGAAAATGTTCCCGAAAACTTATTCCAAATCTTCAGCTCTTTCTTGACATTCTTGAGTTTAGTGTTGAGGGTGTGCAGCGGGCTGCCGTCGATGTTAGCAACCCAAGCTCTTTTGACTAGATTCTAGAAAGAATCATGAAGCAGCCACATGCGTTGGAATCTAAAGGGCTTGGGAAAAGTTCTCAGTTGAGTAAGAAAAGTAAGGAGAAGCGGGGCGTGGTCAGAGTTAATTCTTGCCAGATGGTGGACTTGACAAGAGGGATGTGCAGTTAGTCAGGCTCTGTTGCAGCAGATTTTGTCTAACCTAGCCCACACCCTGGCCCGACCATTCTGGTTGTTTCTCCACGTGAAAAGTTTGCCCAAGAAGCCTGTGTCCACCAGCCTAGCCCTGTCCAAGCCTTCCGAAAATTCTGCTGAGCTGCAACTATCAAATGTGTCGGCTCCTCTTCTTTTTGCTTGGGAAAGGATTGCATTGAAATCTCATGCCACCACCCATGGGGTAGATGAACCCATCAATAATACATTGAACTAGTCCCGTAGGGACCTACGGAGAACCCGAGAACATTTGGCATATATGAAGGAAGCAATAGCAACATTGGAGTTCCCTAGCACTCCCACAGAAATCTAAAGCATCTAGTTGGTTGCTGCAATCAAGTGAATAATAGAAAAGATGTGAAAAATAACCACACTTTACCTCCCTCAGCTGCATTAGATAAAGATGAGTGAAAGCCTAAATTGAGGCCAATCCTTGGGCACTTCTTGTCTCTCGACATGGGTTCCAGAATCGCTAAAAGCACAGGTTTGTGGAGCTTCACTAGGCGTTTGAGAGTCTTAATTGTAGGAGCATTCCCTACACCTCGAGCATTTTAGATCAGCACATTATCCATTAACCGTCTGCTTGGCCACCACTTCCTTACGTTTAAGTTTTCTAAGGCTTCCATTCCAGCTGGAATCTGTATTCTTGTTGCTAGCATTTCCTGTTAGAGCTTCACTAATGCTGGTGAGCTTTGCCGCTGGGAATTTGCTTCTTTTTTGATATGTTCCGAACATTTGAGTCACTTCCTTAGTACCATAATCTGCCCTTGTAGAGTGGAAATGAATAACATGTGATGTGGTCTCGAGTCCCCCCTGCTGTAGGGGAGGAGATGAGGCCTCGACTAGTTCGTTGTCACCCTGATTGATAGACTCATCATCATTGATATGGGGTAGACTTTTGCAATGTGGTGAGGGTTGGGGACTGGGGAACAAGGTAGCAAGCCTGTGGTCACTGGATTGGGGAGAAAGGTTGGGGGAATTAGATGAAGGAGGTAGGGATGGGATGAAGTTCCTGATATGAACAGGGGATTGTGAGGTTAGAGTTTGGAGGTTTTAGAAGAAGGGTGAGAGATCTACCGACGGGTGGAGGTTATCGAATATCTTTTTTCTAGCTGCAAACTTCTGGGGTTGAGCATTCCATGTCGAGGTATCCGTATCCTCCTCCAACACCTCAAAGCTTGTTCTAGGCTTGAGCGGGCTATGGCTCTCTGAGAGTGCCCTTTCAACCATCCTGGAACGTTTCTATAGGTAAGCAAAGGGGGCCAAGGGTGTATTGTTTGAGCTTTCGACCTGACTTGTCTGATGAGATGCATTATCCAGCTGTTTTGAATTTGCCTGGAGTGCGTGGGCTGAGCATTCTTCGGGTGTCATTGCCCAGGCTATCTGAATTGAGGGGACGTTGGAGGTTGCAAGGGTTGCAGGTGTAGCTGAACTGATAGCAGGATCTGAATGCCGAGATGGTTGGGGAAATCTGCACACACCGTAAGGGCCTGGGAGGAAGAGGGGCTGAGGGGATTTCTCATAAATACCTTGACGGTATGAAGGCAACATCGTATCAAGGGTATTTCCAAGAACATCTAGAGTGTGACTATTGATTGTGTCCTGTTTGTCTGCATTCGGGGCCTCCGTATCTCCATCCAATGTGTGGATAATTGTCGGGACCAGCGGTAGAGCTGGCTGATGGATGGCTCTTTCTACCCATTCTCTGGTGGTCATCTTATTCAGCGGCTTGGCGAGCGGAGGTATCTCTAATGGAGAAAGATGTTGTTCTAAGATACCCCAGATTAGGAAGTCCTTGTTCGCTGCAACTAGTCTTTTAATCGACTGGATGTCTTTCCCTAGCAGGATAATGACCCGGACTCTTGCTCTGGTTTGATCGAGACCAAAGACCGAGCTTCTATCAACCTCCACCACTGTACTGTATGTGGATCCCAGCCCCACGAAGACTGACTCTAGCCATGCGTGAGCTGGTATGCCATACAAGGAGATCCAACTGCTTATCTCTGTTAATGAGGAATTAGGGGTCCAGGGTTCCACTCTGGAGAGACAAGTCTGCTGAGAACGAGAGGAGGCCCTCTCTAGATTTGAACACCAACAGGAACGAATCAAGGGATATACGTAATACGTCGATGGTTGAAGCCGCATACTTGGATCCGGAGATGGCCTTAGACATATGGATTAGGGGGGTTTGATAATCTGTGTGCCACCAAAGTAAGAGAAAGGCTCCTCTGTTTCATCTAGATTTCGCTCGAGTTAGCTGAGAATGAGAGGGAATCCCGAGGGGTGGATGGTAGGTCCTGGGGAGGAATTGACATCCTGGATGTAGGCTGTCTCATGGGGTCAGAGCGACTACCTTCTAAATTAACTTCGAGGAAGGATTTCCTTCCATTCCATGGGTTGGAGGGGTTAGATTTAGGGGGGGTTTGCTGGGGAGATCAGGTGGGTTTGGGGGCTTTCTAGGTATGTGTGGTCAGCTTGGGATTGGTGTGGGGAATGGGTTTTACAGCGCCATAGGATGAACATGCACAGGAGCATAATGAGGCAAAGCCGCAGACACTGGTTATGAGGAGGTCTACTCGGGAGAGGAGACCCACGGTCCGATACTCACCCTCCTTACATTATCTACCAGTGACAGATAATGGTAAACTAGAGTGTTTTGAAGAGGTATTATAGTCAGATACATGGGTTAAGTGGGAGCAGGCCATGGATGATGAGATGGACTCTCTTGAGTCTAATCGTACATGGGAGCTAGTCACTCAACCTAAGGGTAAGAAAGCTCTTCATAACAAGTGGGTTTACAGACTAAAGGAAAAGCATGATGGTTCGAAACAGTACAATGTTAGATTGGTCGTGAAAGGGTTCTAATAAAAGGTAGGTACTGACTTCACTGAAATATTTTCACCAGTGGTGAAAATGTCTACGATTTGTCTGGTCTTGAGTATAGTGGCTACAGAGGACTTGCATCTAGAGCAGCTAGATGTTAAGATAACCTTTCTTCATGGAGACCTTGAAGAAGAGATATATATGCATCAGCCGACAGGATATGTGGCACCAGGAAAGAAGAACAAGGTGTGTAGACTAAAGAAGAGTCTATATGGCCTGAAGCAGGACCCGAGGCAATAGTACAAGAAGTTTGATAGTTCATGTCAGAAAACAGTTTTAGGAGATGTTATGCAGACCACTGTTGTTATTTGAAGAAGTTTGATATGTCGTACATTATCCTTCTTCTGTATGTTGATGATATACTTGTAACCGGATCAAGCAAGAAGGATATTTCAGATCTTAAAAGACAACTGTCTAGAGAATTTACCATGAAGGATTTAGGAGCTGCAAAACAAATCCTAGGCATGAGGATAAAGCATGACAGGGAAAACAAGAAACTAGTTTTGTCAAAAACAGAGTACGTATCTAAGGTACTTGATCGATTCAGTATAGAAGGTGCTAAGCCGGTTAGCACTCCATTAGCCAATCACTTCAAGCTTTCTAAGGAGTAAGGTGCAAAGACGTAGGAGGAACGAGACTACATGGCCAAAGTCCCATATACATCAATTATTAGGAGTCTCATGTATGTTATGGTGAGTACGAGACCAGATATTGCTCAAGCAGTGGGAGTTATTAGCAAGTTCATAAATAACCCCAGGAAGGAACATTGGGAAGCTATGAAGTGGATCCTTAGCTACCTGGTAGGTACTACAAATATAGGGTTGTGTTATAGAGGATCGAAAATCAAGCTACAAGGCTACGTAGATTCAGATTTGGCAGGAGATATCGACAGCAGAAGAATCACTAGAGGTTATGTCTTTACTTTGAGTAGTGCTGCAGTCAGTTGGGTCTCTCAGTTACAGAAGATAGTATCTATCAGTATAACGGAAGTAAAATATGTTGCAGCTACAGAAGCATACAAGGAGATGGTGTGGATGCAAGGTTTCATGGAAGAGTTAGGAAAGAAGCAAGCAGATTGCAAGCTGTACAGTGACAGTCAGAGTGCAATACACTTGGCTAAGAATTTAACCTTTCATTCAAGGACCAAGCATATTGACATCATATATCACTTCATACGTTTGTTACTAGAAGATGGATCGATTGCTTTAGAGAAGATCCATACAAGTGAGCATCCTGTGGATACGCTGACCAAGGCAGTCACACGGGAGAAGCTGAAACTCTGTTAAGCTTTAATTGGTCTTCATTCTTGAAGACGGGGAGGTGGTGCACTCCAGATGTAGAAGACGAATGATTATGGCAATGTGTCTCTAAGTGGTAGATTGTTGAGATGTGAAGCCACATCTGGACAGGGCTTCTCGACTGGTCGAGTGGCCCACTCAACCAGTCGAGGGTTCACTCAACTCAAAGTCCAGTGAGCTACAATTTTTGGTGTCTGAAGTGCTCGACCAGTCGAGGAGCCTGCTCGACCACTCGAGGTTACGTAGATTCATTTGCGGATTTGATGCGAACTGCGAAAATTTGAGGCAGTTTCACAAGAGTGCGGAAGGAAAGTTGCCTAAAATATAAATAGGGGTTATAGGGTTATTCTAGGGTATGAGAAAGGGTTTTCTAAGCTAGACTAAGGGTTATCTTTGTGCATGGGAGCATCAAGAGATTAATATATTGCTTGCCATCTCGTTTTTCTTCATAGTGAAAGTTTGTACCCGTGGTTTTTTACCTTTGTTAGAGTTTTTCCATGTATATCTTGTCTTATGGTTTTATTTAGAATGCTTTGATTCTTCTTCTAGATTATATTTCTTTCTGTTTATTGTTTGTGGGTGAGACCGGAGATTGGATCTCGGTTCATTGCGTTGTTGACGTGCTATGCAACACCTATCTCATAATGTGAACAAATTGAAAATTCCCCTCTCCGCAGGCCCGCTATTTGGTTATACCAATAACTCCACTTCCAAGCCATCTGGGAACGGCAGTTGAGAGCTTCCACTACAAATTTTGAGTTTGATTCAACCACCACCTTGGATAGGCTTTGATCCAAACATAGGATGATCCCGTCATAAACCGCTCGCAGCTCAGCGATGTTGTTGGAGCTCACCCCATAACCAAAGAAGAATGCAAAAAATAGGTTGTCGTTGGCCCCTCTACAGATACCTCCTCCTCCAGATAACCTCGGGTTCCTTTTGGCAGACCCGTTCACATTTAACTTAGCCCCTCTACAGATACCTCCTCCTCCAGATAACCCCGGCTTCGAGGGTCGAATCATGTCTATAGCTGGCATCATCTTCAAAGTTTATCGCTAGTTGCGAGAGATCGGCTCCCTGATTCAAGCTTCGGACAACAGTTCCATGGCAGAGAATATTGCAATTCAGCTTTTAAGGCTTTCTCCCCCTTCCAACGCCCCTCCCTCCAAGCCTTCAGTAGTAAAATGGGCAAAATTGCTTGATCTTTGGATGAAGCTTAACACCGACGGTTCTTCGAGAGGTAGCCCAGGTGAGAGTGGTGGAGGTGGTGTTTGCCGGGACCATCTTGGCCGACTCGTTTTCGCTTTTCACAAATATTATGGTTATTCTTTAAACACTAGTGCGGAAGCTAGGGCCATGCTAGATGGGCTCAATATTTGTTCCAACCTGGGCCTCCAGAATATCATTCTTGAATCCGACTTTAAGGTTATTACAGATGAGCTAAGGGAGTCAAGCTCCTCCAACCTATGGAACATTTGGTACACTTTGGGGAAGATTAGAGATAAGACCCATTGCCTAAATCTGGTGATCCAACACACCTTCAGAGAGGGGAATGCAGTGGTAGATGCACTAGCAAGGATGGTTAGTGAAGGGTGCCCCGACAAAACTTTCTTTCTCCGCTCTCGTCTTTCAAAGTTAGTCAGAGGGTCTTTAGTTTTAGATAATGTCGGGATTGGAGCTCTTAGATGCAATTGATGGAGGCTATAGCTTTTATGTTTATTTCTCTTTTGCAGTTTCGTTTTTTCCTCGTAGGTTTTCTTATAACCTTCTGTCCAGGTTAGATTGCGGTATACAATAGGTGCGGCTGCCTTTTCTTTTTTTTGGTTAGGGCCACTTGAATGTCTATAAATTTTGTTGATCAATGAAATCCTTGGCTAATGCCTTTTCAAAAAAAAAAAAAAAAAAAGGCCCAAACTTGGACAGGCTTGATCCACTTCACTATCTCATTAATCTTTGAAGGAGGGGAAGGCAGAGCAATCCCAAACCCCCTTAGGATTATCCGGTTGGCCGTCGACAAAAAGCTGGAAGGCCCTTTCCCTTTACTGACCCATAACAGCCACCATTTTACTTAGACAATCATAGACGCGCTGGGGACATGCCTCTCGTCAAATTTGGACGCATTCCTGGCTTTCCAAATCTCCCATAGGATAAGGCATGGGGTCAGCCCATGCAACAAAGCTATGCCCCTACCTGGCGAGATGGACACCCACCATTGCTCCATTCTATCTTGAACCGAACTCTAAGATAAAAGGGCTATGCCAAAGAGGCCGCTAAAATGATGCCATACCTTTATTGCATTATTGCCGCTGACAAAAAGGTGGACAAGGGATTCATGACTAGGCCGCTGATTTGGACCTTCTGGGTAGCATAGGCATTTCAAAGCTAAGCAAATCCTTTTATTTTGTATCCTGTCATCAACCGGGATAACCCCTTTTAACAGCTTCCAAACGAAAGTGGAGATCTCGAGAGGCATTTTTTAATGCCACACCCATTTTTATAGTGATTTATAGGTGAACAATGTTTGGTTTTCGGTGCTTATCAATGGCTACCAGGCGGGTTTCTTTAAATCCTCTAGGGGGCTTCATCAGGGAGACCCTCTTTCGCCGAGCCTTTTCATCATTGCGGCGGAGGTTCTAAGTAGGGGTCTGAAAAGGTTGATAACGTAGGGGCTTTGCCAACCTTTCAAGATGGCTAGGGGCTGTCAACAAAACTCACACCTGCTCTACGCTGACGACACTCTTCTGTTTCTGAATGGTGGCTTGAACTCAGTTAGGAAGATGAAAGCTTTCCTTGATAATTATCAAGCAGTCTCGGGTCAAGTTATTAATCTCTGAAAAAGCTCTCTCTACACTCCCTCCAAGCTTCCTTGGGCCAGAGTGAGAGCCTTAGAGAGCGCTCTGGGCATCTCCAAATCCAGTTCTCACCTAGTTTACCTCGGTGTCCCGGTGGCGGATGGTAAAATTAAATTAAGCTTATTTTAGCCCCTCCTTTCCAAAATCGAAGGCCAGATCTGCGGGTGGAAGGCGAGATGCCTGTCCCAGGCGGGGCGTTTGGTTTTGATAAATCACGTTCTTAACAGCATACCGATCCATACGATAGCCGCTACCCACCTCCCAGCCCAACTTCTGCTGTCTTTGCAAAAGCGCTTCGCTGATTTCTTATGGGGTTGGTCCGACTGTAAAAAGAAGCTCCATTGGCGAAGCTGGAAAGCTGTATCCCGTCCTAAGTAAGAAGGTGGCCTGGGTATCTGAAAGTTGTTGGAAACTATGATGGCTTTCCGTATCAAAATGGCCTGGGATATATGTTACAGAAGCAACTCCAGTCTCTGGGGCGCTTTTATGGCTTGCAAATACAAAGGCGACTTGGCTGATCCTCCCAAGACGCAAACTTATAGATCCTCATCCCCACTGTGGAAAAGAATTCAGCATGCACTCCAATTCTTGAACTTAGCAATTCATTGGAACATCGGAACAGGAATATGCAACATCTGGAAGCGTAACTAGACGGGCCTGGGAGCTCTCCAGGGACTGTCTTCGGCTCCCATCCCTGACTCGCTTCTCTCCCTTCAGATTAATCAGTTCCTGGGCACAGATGGTCCTCTCCCGCCATCTGCAGTTTTCAACTTTTTACCCCAAAGCGTAATCGATCACATCTTCCAGAAAGGATTTTGTCTGGACGAAGGGCCAGTGGCCCCAGTTTGGCCATTCACGCCATCCTGGGAATTTCTCAGTCGGTTCGGCATGGATGGCTAGTAAAGTCTCTTCTGATAAAAAAGAGTGGGCCGATTGGGTGTGGCATGCCCGGATCCCTCCAGGAATTTCGGTCTTCCTTTGGAGAGTCCTTAACAATGCCCTTCCGGTGGATGCGATGCTTCAGCGCCGAGGTATCAGTATAGCTTCCCGATGTGAATGCTGTCGTCGCAACTTTCCGGGGGTCAATGGAGTCCCTTCCCCATTTGTTCCTGCACAGCGACATGGCCACGCAGGCCTGGCAATAGCTGGGAATGATTTTTGAGATCACAGTCTGTCCGGCCACCTCAGTTCCAGCCAGGCTGCAGCAATGGTGGAGCGCTCTGTCTGCCAACAGGTCCACTTCTCTTGATCGCAATCTGGTTCCAGCTTTTCTCCTTTGGGAACTCTGGAAGGCGAGAAATTCTGCTAGGATTGAAGGGAAACCAACCTCCTTCAATGCGCTGATGGGGCGTGTTCACTGGTGGACGTCCTCTTCTAGGCAATCCTCGACCAGTCTTTAGAAGTCAACAATTTCCGTCAGGGGACTGATGCAGAACAAAGCGTCGACTGCTAGAAGAGTGAGTCCTGCTCTGTCCAGGCCGTCCTCCTTCTTTCCTGCTGACGTGATCAAATGGGTCAGATCGTGTTGGAGTTGGGTTAAAGTAAATGTCAACGGGTCAACTAAATTTAATCCGGGCGCTATGGGGGGAGGGGGAATTTGCCGAGATGACAGTGGCCATTTCCTGTTTGCCTTTTCCTCAAGCTATGGCGTAGCTTCAAACATGTATGCAGAGTTACGGGCTGTGTATGAAGGTCTTCAAATCTGTCTATCTAGGGGCTACAAGAGGATCATTGTCGAATCTGACTCGCTTCAGATTGTAAATTTGCTGAATGGTCAAATCCAAGCGGGTAGAAAGTGGATTTACTGGATCAAAAGGATCTCCTCCTTGAGGAGAGGGGGCCGAGTAGAATTTTCCCACATTTATCGGGAAGGAAACGCTCCAACTGACACGTTGGCTCGCTTGGGCAGCGGCTCGCAAGACACAGTTCTCTTCGATCGTCGCACAGACCTCCCTGCTCGGATTCGGGGTATGTTTTTCCTTGATAAGTCAGGTTTAGGGGCGATTAGATAGAATTAGTGAGTTCCTTCTTCGCCCAGCGGTCTTTTTCCATTTTCAAAGTGTCGTTTAGGTCACCACTCTCCCCGCTGTATAGAGTTATGATAGGTTTCCCCAGGTCATTTTTCTCCTGGGCTCTCCCGAATTCTGAGTATGTGTAATTCTCCTTCGGATATCAATGGAACTTCCCTTGGTTTTTTTTTTTTTTTTTTTAAAACAATGTAGTAAAATCATCATTGTAATCAAATTAAGCGATGTCAAAAAAAAAAGGTGATGTCACCCCACGATTACAAAAGTAAATAATCATTACCCATTTATAGTCATTTAGGGTCGTAATTGGAAAACCAAACAAGCCCTAAATCTTAATACCGATGATGTATGGATTACACTCTTAATATATGGAAACATATTAATATCACATAGGAAATATTGGATGCATTAGAGATTATGATTGTCTAGGCAAGTATTGGAAATATGATGGTATATTTCAATGAAACTTCAAGACATATTTATATATTTAGAAATCAAAACATTACGAACATCACAAAAAACAAGTATGTATAATAATTTTCCTTTGTATAGAATTTTAAACAATATGCTATCTAACAGAAATGATGCAATTATATAAAAAATGAGTTCAACGAGTTCACAAGTCATACAATACAAGTGCTAAAACACAACTAATGCATGCAAATATTAAGAAACAAAAAAACAAAAACACGTCTATACCCACGCAGTCTTATTAATTAGAGATAACAAACTAGTGTCGTATCAGCCACAAATGATATTTTTGACAAAATCGTCCGATATATATATATATATATATATATATATATATATATATATATATATATATACATATATATGTATATATATATATATATATATATATATATATATCAGCATTGAGTGTAAGTGGTCATCAACAGCATCTACTACTAGCTAATACAAGGCAACCTATAATAGGGCTTTATTATCAACTGTTTACATCCAAATTTTAAGCCGTGATGTCTGGTTCATTTTTGCACACATGTACGGTCAACTCAGACCACCCAGATTAGCCCCCCACCCTAGGGTGAATCTAGGATCTTCTGTTTTTTAAAGGAAATGATCTTAACCCTCTAATTGTTTCTTTGAATTTAGACAGATGACCATATCCTTTGTACCATCCATTCAATGGCCAACTGGATGGTCACGATTATTGGATCAGTGATATTTCCAGCTTAGGACCTTTCCGAAATGGAGCGCCCTACAATTTATAACATCTGCACTGATAAACATGTACTCCGCGGGTACGATTGATAAGATAGCGGAACTATAAAATGGATAAAACTGCTTAATTACAAGTAAATCACTAAAACCTGGCAGAATACTTCCGTAAAAAAACAAATAATCGTAGTTGCGTGACTGATATCATATGTTACATCCCTATTTAAATGGATGAATAGATGGAGGAAGAAATGGGACTGTGACAATGAAATTTCTGAAAGCCGTTTCTGTCTTGGCCAATTTGTATTTGGAGGAAAAACTCAAACCAGCCTTACAAAACAAAGGCCCTAAAAACGTGTATAGAAATTATATAAACAGATAGACAGCAGGCAGGCAGATAAGAGAGAGAGAGAGAGAGAGAGAGAGAGAGAGAGAGAGAGAGAGAGAGAGAGAGAGAGAGAGAGAGAGAGAGATAGAAATTGAAGAATGAGATATTTTCTGGAAAACTAAAATCTCGATCGATATGTGTTTGTTAGAGTTTGGAAAGTTTCTAAGAAAATGGAATCTATGCAACATGTATATACGGAGAGAGAGAGAGAGAGAGAGAGAGAGAGAGAGAGAGGAAATCTGAAACATCAATACGAAGGTGTTTGTCTAGTTTCGAAACTAGCATATGAAAAAAGAAAATCTTTATAGGGAGAGACGAATTTATATATATATATATATATATATATATATATATATATATATATATATATATATATATATAAGAAGAAGAAAATTTCTGGAAAGCTGAAATCTCAATCAGAAGGTGTTTGGTTAATTTCGAAACTTATCTAATCAGAAGGTGTTTGGTTAATTTCGAAACTTATCTAAGAGAAAGAGAGTGATTTTTCTATAAATCTGAAACCTAAATCGAAAGGTGTTTGGCTAATTTTGAAACTAACACACGAAAACGAGAATCCCTCTCGGAGGGAGAGAGAGAGAGAGAGAGAGAGAGAGAGACAAAAAGATATTGTCTAAAATGAAATTTCACTGCTGCATCTACATTCAAAAATTCAAGTAAATCTACCAAAGCAGAAAACCTAATAAATCTTAAAAAGAAAAAGCAAACATAAAGGAGCTGAAATAAACATCAATCAGTCATATCACCTCACCTCCAAAACCAAAACCCTGACTTTTATGAAATCCCTCTAACTGAGATTATAAATTTCTAGTACAAAACACGAAAATAAATCATATCACGAGATCCGATGCATTCAAATCTCAGACAAAAGATCGTAAGACCTCAGCTCCATTACTGTTGAAAAGACCATTTCTAAGACGTTTTTCAATCACAGATCCTCAGATCGGGCTCGTTCTTCCATACAAAAAATAAAAAAAGAATACGAAAACCTAGGAAATCTCAAAAAACAAGCATTCTCAGCAGTCAAATCAAATAAAGCAAAACAAGAGACAAAACAAAAAAAAAAAAAAAAAAAAAAAAGAAGAAGAAGAAGGAGAAACTATGAGATTTCAGCTCCTCTCCCCGCTGATCTGATGTCCTCCTCAGTTTCACGTTCAAGATCTAAATCGAAACGATCAAACGAACAAAAAACGAGCAATTTTTGCCGAGGTAAAACGCATTTATTCTGCTCAACTTCTCATTCCAGATCTGAAATCAAACAATCAAACAAAGCTCAAACAGCTCTGACGAGCAAAAACCAGAAAAGCAAGACACAAGAGACCATATTTTCGCACTTGTACCACCAAAGCGGCTTCCATAAGCTAAGAAACGGTCAGAACGGGAGAGAAAACGAATCAGCAGCTAGAAAATGTCAGATTTTTTTCATTCCCCTCCTTTTTTTTTTTGCATTTTGTGGAATTTTTTACCTGGAGCTGCTGCAAAACTCGTAGAGCTTTCCTCTATTGGAGAAGATGATGAGAGCCACCTCAGCATCGCAGAGAACTGAGAGTTCGTAGGCTTTCTTCAAAAGCCCGTTTCGGCGTTTGGCGAAAGTCACCTGGCGATTGATTTTGTTCTCGATCCGCTTCAGCTCTACCCTTCCTCTTCCCATTTCAGCAGAGAGAAAGAGAGAGAGAGAGAGAGAGAGAGAGAGAGAGAGAGAGAGAGAGGGTATTTTTTTTTCCGGTTTTGAGAGTGAAGCTAGTATGTATTTATACTGAAGGGAGTTGCTAGGGGTTGGGCATCTGAAACCCCTCTATTTTCGCCCTGATCGTCCCTTTTCAGGAATTTCATTGTACACCGTCGGATCACGGAAGTTTCATACTCAAGCATGCCAGCAACTTCATCGTCTTTTTATTCATAAACATATATCCAAACCGTTAAACCTGTGGGACCCCACCTTTGATAATGAATAGTTAAAAGATACCTGGAGCTTTCTCTTCTTACTCTATTCCTTGTGCAGGTAATGGATGGTTGAAAGGAAAAGGATCTAACGGCTTAGGTACTGAAATCAAACGTTGTGAATAAGATGGTTATTGATGTTTAATCAATGTTTGATTTTGGTCATTATCCGTATATGTTGGGGCCCGTATTCTGGACGGTTTGGATTTGAGTAAATGAATAAATACGTATGCGAGGTCGCACATGTGAAGTAGCGAATGATGTGCGTAGAGTCTGATATTCTTAGATAAAAACTTTAATACTCTAGCCGAGTGTGATGGATGATACGCATGCACTTAGAAATTACTTAAAGTTTCTGATGTGGTGTACAAATAAGGGACGTTAAACTGTCCAAGTGATTCTTTCTAGCTTATATGTATCATGAAATGAAAAATATGACTTAATTGATTATACATCTATTGGATCGGTTGACATTTATTTGACGGTCCAAAATGAAACCAGTGGTCCAATTTCTATAATTAAGTGTCAAAGAATCAACGGCTAATGATGTTCAAGTGATCTGATTTTGGTCCTGTTACTTGAATACGATGGGTCCCACAATATGATCGGTTTAATTAAGTAAATATTAATACGTAAAGAACTTCTTAGTTTCGGCGTACCAAGTTTCCTACGCTGCTCGAGTATCATATCGATCCCCTGTATTTATTCACTATCTTCTTGCTTTTGCGATTTCGGACATTAACAGCCATTAACGCCAACTTAGGAACTAATTTTAACTGACAACGCTTCTGTGTTCCTCGCGGGCACCAAATATCTGTGTCCTGAATTTAGAAATATGCTCAACGAAACAACATATAGAAGATCTGAACCGTTCATCAGGTAGGTCATACCATAAATTACAAGGAAAGAATATTTTTATGGTCTAATTAAAAGATATTGTCCCATGAATGCACACAGTCGCTGCTTGTGGTCCATTTAAAAGAATACGGTCCATTGAATGGCTGCTGTTAATTATTTTACAGTCCATTTGTAGTTTGAAAGTGGCTTTTATGGCACTTACGCGATGGGGCGCACTAGATAAACCGATCTGCATCTTATATAGATGTGACACTTGTGAGGACGGAGATTGAGGGCGTAGCTGATTGGATGGTCTGGATAATCCAATTGATGTGGTTTTTTTTTTTTTTTTAAAAAAAAAAAAAAAAACCTTGTGTCCGTTCATGATGTGTCGGATAGGATATACGGATTGGTTTCTCTCTCTTCCAAGTGTACGGTGGAGGGATGGTTCTGGATGTTTTAGTTGAAGGGGCTCAAAATTTCCCACTTTTCATTTGTTTACGGAATGGTCCAACAGGTTGGACCATAAGTTACTGTCCACCTAATTAAGAGCTTCTAAATTTTTATGTGAGGGACATCCAACCCGTCAACAAGGTTAGCTGCATCATTAGGATTGCCTTGTACAAAACTCATTCACATTCACTCATCAGGTGGACCACATTTCTACTTTTAATTAATCAGCGGCTGGACATTGTTTTTATGCGATGGTCGACCTGATGAGTGGATGGGACTGATTTTTGCATATATTGTGTGGTCTTCATGATGGGTTTAACCTATTAGAAGGTTTGGATTTTGCATAAACATGATGGGTTGGAAATGAATGGACCATAGCTTATGATCCAAGGGGTTGCTGGACTTGACACCTTTTGTGTATATCCCCTCACTTTCCCTACATTGTAAATAGGCCCCTTATTTTTTGTTTTGGTAAATAAATGCATCTTTTAGCATACATTTGCATGCACCCATGGATGATTTAAGTGATAGTTTAACTAGTATGGTTGTTAAGGGGGCATTAGGATGGAAGTTACTTTAGATAAGCTATTTAGGAGTTTCTCGGGTGGTAGACTCTTAGGAGTTTCAACACCCGGTCAAGGGTTCAAGTATCCATAGGTGGTGAAATTCCACTAGCGTGAGTGTGTGGGGTGTGTGTGTGAAAAAAAAAAAAAAGAAAGAAAGAAAAAAAAAAAAGAAGAAGAAGCTATTTATGCCACAATTACCTTATCTTAGTTTCTACTTATTGAACATCTAAGTACATTTGGTAAACAGAGTACTTATCAGCAAAAAAAGTAGAAAAGCATGTTTGGATTTGAATATCATAAGTAATATTTATCCCCCATGGGGCCAACCTATGATATGGACCGTTCATTGCATGAGCCCCACCTTTGACGTGGATCATCCATTATGCGGGGCCCATCTTGGATGTGGGCCATTCATTATTAGGGGTCAACCTTTAATGTGCACTATTGATTATGTAGGGCCTACCTTTGATGTTTGTCAGCCATCATGTGGGGCCCACCTTCAATATCCATTGCCCATCATATGGAGACTGCATTTGATAGAGACCATTCATCATGTGGGCCCCACTTCCAATGTGGGCAGTCCATCATGCAAGGCCCGCCTTGGATATGGGTTACTCATCATTAGGGCCAACCTTTGATGCAGACTGTCCATCATGTGGGGCCCCACCATTATTAATTGCCCATCATGTGGAGCCCACCTTTGATGTGGATTGTCCATCATGTGGGCCTCACTTTCAATGTGGTGGGTTACCCATCATGTGGGGTTCGCTTTGGATGTGGGCCATTCATCATTAAGGATTGACTTTTGATGACCATCCATCATGTGGGGCCACCTTGATGTGGGTCATCCATCATATGGGACCCAACTTTAATGTCCATTGCCCATCATGTGGAGCTCAACTTTAATGTGGACTGTCCATCGTGTGAGCCTCACCTTTGAAGTGGGTCATCCATCATACCCGTCCATTTTGGATGTGGGTATTTATCATTAAGGGTTGATCTTTAGCATGGACTATCCATTATGCGGGTTCATATCAATACAAGTGATCTGTTATGTGGGGCACCTTTGATGTAGACCCTTCATCGTGTGGGCCCTACCTTTGTTGTGGACGGTCCAGAGAGAGAGAGAGAGAGAGAGAGAGAGAGAGAGAGAGAGGTAAAAAGTAAAAAAAGCTAAAACAAACAACGTACGAGGATAAGTAATTTTAACTTAATTGTGTAATCATTTTTACCAAACCAACTTAAAAAAGTATTTTAAAGATTTAACACAAGTTAAAAAAGTAACTTATTTGGTGGTATCCAAACAAGCCCTCAGCAACATGGGAAAGGATGATTTTGCCCTT
This sequence comes from Magnolia changhungtana, assembly GCA_030180095.1. NCBI lineage: Eukaryota > Viridiplantae > Streptophyta > Magnoliopsida > Magnoliales > Magnoliaceae > Magnolia > Magnolia changhungtana. Next base: position 3,291,187 of record JASAUF010000218.1, on the reverse strand, counting down.
GCCCATAAAAAGACCTATGGTCCAAGGAAAATAGTTATACCATATACTAAAAAATAATTATTAAGTAGAGATAATTTAAATTTGCTAAAAGTGTTAGAGATCTATATCTTTGATATGGTGCATGTAATATTATGTATACATGCACCAAATGTGCCAAATACTCTACATATGCTTCACATGTGCCATATGTATCAATATGTACACATGTTTTAAATATTACATATGAAGCCAATCATCTTGAGCTGTCCAATAACCTACTATTACTAATTGTTCAAGGTGCTTGACAAACAAGATAAAATACAGTTTATCCAACACAATATTACATGATGGCTAGTTCTAGATACCCAACTTTGAGAACATTTTGACAATCCATTAACTACTTAAAAACTAAAATATTCATAAGACTTTACAAGCATTTTAGCTATAAACAATTGGTCATGCTTGCACCTTATGAATACTCTCCCATACAACACGTAAATAAACTTTCTTGAGAAAATATGATGAAAGAGGAGAGGCGTACAAGGAGGTGAAATAAAGAAAATATATTTTAAAATAATTTTAAAGTATTTAAAAAAAAAAAGGTTTAAAGTATGTTACAGTGTTGTTATCCTTAAAAGTGATATTCGTACCTTAAGTGTTACATTCGTCCGAAGGAGGTGAAAACAATAGGGTTACAATGAATCCTATTGTGAAGTGTGAACTAACAGTGGGTGTACTAACAAGCTAACAAAAAAAAAAAAAAGGGTTACAATGAATCCAAACACGCCCTTACTAGCCAAGGGCAAGCCCATTACAACCAAACTAAAGATAGGTTTGAAGTATGTTACAGTATCATTATCCTTAAAAGTAATATTCGTACTTTACCAGTGTTACATTCGTCCAAAGGAGGTGAAAATAAGAGGGTTACAGTGAATCCAAACATACCCTAGCCAAGGGCAAGTCCACTACAACCAAACTAAAGATAGGTTTAAAGTATGTTACAGTATCGTTATCCTTAAAAGTAATATTCGTACCTTACCTGTGTTACATTCGTCCAAAGGAGGTGAAAATAAGAGGGTTACAGTGAATCCAAACATACCCTTACTAGCCAAGGGCAAGTCCACTACAACCAAACTAAAGATAGGTTTAAAGTATGTTACAGTATCGCGTTATCCTTAAAAGTAATATTCATACCTTACAAGTGTTACATTCGTCCAAAGGAGATGAAAACAAGAGGGTTACAGTGAATCCAAACACGCCCTTACTAGCCAAGGGCAAGTCCACTACAACCAAACTAAAGATAAGTTTAAAGTATGTCACATTGTCGATATTCGTACCTTATGGTGTTACGTTGTCTGAAGGAGGTGAAAACAAGAGGGTTACAGTGAATCCAAACATGCCCTTACTAGCCAAGGGCAAGTCCACTACAACCAGACCAAAGATAGGTTTAAAGTATGTTACATTGTCGTTATCCTTAAAAGTGATATTCGTACCTTACGGTGTTACATTGTCCGAAGGAGGTGAAAACAAGAGGGTTACAGTGAATCCAAACACGCCCTTACTAGCCAAGGGCAAGTCCACTACAACCAAACTAAAGATAGGTTTAAAGTATGTTACATTGTCATTATCCTTAAAAGTGATATTTGTACCTTACAGCATTACTTACATTGTCTGAAGGAGGTGAAAACAAGAGGGTTACAATGAATCCAAACATGCCCTTACTAGCCAAGGGCAAGTCCACTACAACCAAACTATAGATAGGTTTAAAGTATGTTAAAGTGTCGTCATCCTTAAAAGTGATATTCATACCTTACCAGTGTTACATTCATCCGAAGGAGGTGAAACCAAGAGGGTTACAGTGAATCCAAACGCGCCCTTACTAGCCAAGGCCAAGTCCACTACAACCAAACTTCACATAGGGCTAATCATGTCAAATCAGCTGTAAACCACTGTCATGTTGTATTATCAATGCGTGTTAGCCATTGCTACATGGAGCTTGAGATTTAATTGAGCAAGCTTAGCTAAGTTATCACTACGAGTGTGGGACCTCTTCAATAGACAGAGTCCACTAAGCTTAACTGAGTCAACTTGGGTTAACTCAGTACACTAAGCAAGGATTGGGTTCCAGTGCAACCCAAGGATGTGCTCTTCCTTATTGTAGTCAGCTTTTATTTCACTTTATTTTCTACTGTCACTGCAATGTCTTTGAACTTATGGAACTCGAAATTCTTTGTTTAATAATTAATCACCAACTACATGTGTTCTACAATCAATCTAGGCAATTATTTTTTTATTTTTTATTACACAGGCACTCACACCACAGTGGTTTTTTTTTTTTTTACCACAATGGGTGCTTGAACCCATGACCTCTCAATCTAGGCAATTTGATGGACGTATATGTACGAAATTTGTGAGTTGATCGATTTACATTTTTAGCCTCCCCGAGTATTAAAAAAAATACATAAAATAAAAAAATAAAAAAACTAGTCTTATATTTTGTATGTAGGATGAAAATAATGGATATCAGCAGATGGATGGAATGGATTTCATATATAGAACTTGGTGGGCCAAATAGCTTGGGGGTAAAAAACAGGTGTTGTAGACAATTAGGGTGAGTTTTTCTCTACACCCAGAGATCCATAGCTCAACTGGCAGACTGAGTGGAGATACCTCGTTTCAACACTTGAGGTCTTGGTATCGATCCCTAGTGGGGGTGGCTAACATGGAGTGAGTGTACTGACATGGGTGTGCACTTACAAAAAAAAAAAAAAAGAGGGTGAGTTTTCTCTACAATGTTTGAAACAAGAAGGCGCTATTTGTAAATAGCGAAACGAGGGGGTATTTTAGAGAAAGATGAACTCCAACGTAAGAAAGTTTGCTGGCCCCACATGCTTCCTCGCCATGCACTTTTGATGCATCACACGTGCCAGCCTAGACATTGCATAAGTTATCGTCCACCGTTAAAGACGACCGACCACAGGGACAATTAAGCTGGACCATTCATCAGGTCTGCCACCTCAAGGCAAAGACGATGAAAGTTTCATATAACTCTGCAACCCTCCAAATTCAACGTACGTCTTTAGCATGCCTGATGAGTCGACCGATGTATATTTGCATGGGACTATTGTTCTTGGTGGGGCCCACTGAGATATTCGACAGGACGGGTAGTAATTGCATACTGACACTGCCATTAGGGACTCGCTAGCTGCTGGACGGTGCTCTGGTGGACCATGGAATTGTAATCAACGATCCAAATTCACAACCGATGTCATTCGTACGCATGTACATATAATTAGAATGTCGCATGTAAAGCGAGTATACGGATGGACGGCAAAGATAAAACACATGCATTAATGTGGGGCCCACATATGTAGTACGTGGATTTCAAAATCCATTGGAAATCCCGGATGGAACCAAATGCAATTTCATCACACCTAATCCCATCCAAGCCCACATGCCAGACGTGCCCATGATATATGTGACTTACATCTATTTCATCCATACATTTTGATGGCCCATTTTAGGGCATGATCCAAAGAATGAAGCAGATCCAAATCTCATTTAGGGGATGATCCAAAAAATGAAGCAGATCCAAATCTCATTTAGCGCATGATGAAGCAAATTCAAATCAATTTAGGGGATGATCCAAAAAATGAAGCAGATCGAAATTTTAGATGGACCACACCATAAGAAATTGGGGTGATTGAATACCCACCATTAAAAACTTCTTTTGGGCCACTGGAATGTTTATTTGTCATCTAACTATTGATAAGGTAATTAACCACACAATATCAGCTTGATCCAAAACTTTTGTGTCCCACAGGAAGTTTTTAATAGTTATTTACCATTGTTTTCTATGCTGTGGTCCACCTATCATCTGTATCTATTTTATTTTTTACACACCCCCATATAGGCACTCGAAACCATGATCTCAGTGTGCCTACCATTGAACCATCAGTGAGACCCCATGATCTCGATCTGCTTCATTTTTTGGGATCATGCGCGCCCTAAAATGAGTGAGGTCAGCACATGGGGAAGACTTCACAGCCTGATTTAAGCCAAGTCAGATTGCAGGTCTGGTTCAACAAGAATAGTGGCCCCATCTATATTAATGGCCTAGATATGGTTTAGGTCAACATTATCCAACCCTTATATATATATTGAACTAATTGGCCAGGGGCAAAATACTCTATTCAACCTGATCCGCCAACCCTAACTTGAAGGAAAGTTATTCTAATATACACGTGCGATTGCTCTTATGCAAATGTGTAGATCAGATGAAATATGCATGTCATGAAAATGTCCAACCTTAAAGTGTGTAATAGCAAGCTCCGTACAAATAAAAACTTCATAAATAGTAAAGAAGCCCAACAAGAGGTTAAAGTTAGTGCGTGGTATAGGCCTAGCTCCATGGCTTAGTGGTAAATAGACTTTGTTTCAACATTAAGACCGGGGATTGAATGCTCATGTGGTGTGGGTGAGCATGTGAGTGTGTGGGTGGTTAAAAAATAAATAAGTTTTTTCTTCCTTTTTTTTTTTTTCTTCTTCTTTTTTTAACGAGTGTGATATATTTCATTCTAGACAAAAATTATAATTTTTGGGTATGCCCGGAAAGGACCTAAGGAAGACCTATAGTAAGTAAAACCGGGACATCCGGGCCAAAATAAAAAAAACACCGAAAAAAAACCCCAAAGGAGAAGGCAAGCCTTAAATCTTCCTCTCCCTAATTGTTCCTAGACTAACCTTGTCCAAGAAAAGGAGGCCCCTTGCCTGCTGAGGTAGATCAGCCCTACTGGAACTATAAAAATGAGATTGGGACACGTTGTCCTCTTGAGCAAGAGCGTCAGCTATTGCATTGCCCTCCCTGAAAACATGCATGAACTCCATCGTGGTGAGACTGAGGAGCCTATCCATTAGTGCTCTCCAACCTTTCCATCTCCAACCAATGTTGGCACCTTCCTTAAAAACCTTAATCACCAATTCAGAATCCGACTCCACCACAATTTGGGAAAAGCCTTTCTCCAAACACTGAAGAAGCCCATCATGAGCCGCCTAGATCTTAGCTCCAATGTTTGACATCACTCTGTACGTAACCAAAAGCGAAACCAAATATAAACCCTAAAAAATAAATAAGTTAGTGCATGGGTCCAATCCAGCTTGTTAAACTACAGCCCGAAGTGCTATGAACAATTTAGATTATTAAACAATAACCCCAAATCCAATGCTGAAGTCCCTACCTCTCATGTATGTAATGTTAAGGGCTATTTTGGATACCACCATGTAAGTTAGTTTTTAATTTATGTTAAGTTATTAAGTTATTTTTTTTATACTTAAGTTGGTTTGGTAAATATGATTGTAAAAGTAACTTATGTGCTTAGAGCTATTTATTCCCATAAGCTTTTCTTTTAGGGGTGTTTGGATACTACCAAATAAGTTACTTTTTCTATTTATAGCAGTAGATGAATAACTTATTTTAGATAAGTTTGGTTTACGATTGGTTATAAATAACTTTTTTACTTAATCACTTCAATTAATTTTTTTAGCTTTTCTACTTTTCATGAGTTGCAAAAGAGGGCCATATGAGTATGGGTGTACATCAAGTAGAATCGAGTCGAGCTGGCCTCAGCTCAACTTGGCTTGGCCACTAACTAACCTCAGCTCAAACTCAGCTTGGCTTGGTCCTCGAGCCTGACTGGCTAGCTTGGCTCAGTTCAGTCAACAGCTCAGGCCAGTTCAAGCTGAGGTCGAGCCAAGATCGAGTCGAGTTCACTATTGCAACATTTTCACAAACATCTGAACTGCACCTTCAAAATCTCACTATATTTGACACAATAGCAATGGTTTTACAAGTATTTTATCAAACACCTTCTAAGCAATATATATATAAAAAAAAAAAAAAGGGTGTTTGTTTTATATACATACCTTCTTTGCCACCAGCCACACTTCTTTGAATCATTTCATCAAATAGTTGGTGAGCAACATCAATATCAAAGTAACCGAGTCACTGATCTGGTTTGACCTGAGTTTGATTCGAGTTGGGTTTGATCTGAGTCAAGTCGACCTGGGGTGAGCTCGAACTTGGCTCGAACTCATTTTCGAGCTCAAAAAATCAGCTCGACTTGGCTCGAACTCAACTTCGAACCGAATCGAATCGAGCTTTTTCGAGTCGAGCGAGCTAACTGAACTAGTTCGGTTCGTGTACACCTCTACATATGAGAGAGTACGGAGAAGAGAAGCCAATAAGTAGGTTGTTTACCAAACATACTTATGTTCTTAATAAGTAGAAACTAAGATAAGTTACTTATAGCATAAATAACTTATGATCTAAATGGGTTCTTAAGTTTTTTAACTTTTAACTTTTCTGCTTCTGAATAAAAAATGAGCTCCACATGATGTGCAATGGATATTGAAGCTGGCCCCCACATGGATGGTTGAAATCAAGGTGGCCCCATATGATGGATGGTCTACATCAAAGGTCGGCTCCTAATGATGAATGATCCATATCCAAAGGTGAGCCTGGCATGATGGGCAACCCCCATTGAAGGTGGGGCCCATATGATGGACAACCCATATCAAAGGTACATAGGCTTTAGATGATGGGCAATTAATAGCAGTGGGCCCCACATGATGGACAGTCCACATGACAGGTCGGTTCTAATGATGAGTGATGGATGGCCCACATCAAAGGTAGGCTCCACATAATGGATTATGACATTAGTAGTGGACCCCCAGGTGATGGATGACCAACATTAATGGCAGGCCTTATATAATGAATAGTGCACATTAAAGGTGAGCCCCTAATGATGAATGACCAGTATCAAAAGTTGACCCTGATGATGGATGGCGGTTGCAAGGGAGACCAATATGATACAGGGATAATTACCTATGATGTTAGAAAAAAAAAAAAAAAAACCTTTTTTACTTTATTTCCCACACATACTTATTTATTAAATAAGTAGAAACTAAGCCTGCTTGGGAGCATGGATTTGGAATCCCCTAATTTTGAAATCCTCATGTAGCATGAAATCCGAGTCTGTGAAAAAACAAAAGTTCTATATTCTCAACAGTCGACCAAAGCTACAAAAAGTAATGCCGAGTATTGAGTAATATAGGCCATTTATAATACGGCCCACTGTATGGATGGTCTCAGTTTGTAGGCCACTCTACCACACGTGCCACGAGAGAAATGGCTCTACGATATTCCGGTTCTTCTCGCTCTACCTCAACCGTCGCTGAGCATTGACGGGAGAGGATTAGGTGAGACCCCTGCCTTACCCAAGGGAAACGGATTGGCTACTCCCCCAGCCACCAGCCAATGGCTGATGGTCGGTGCTCTGTGGGCCCCACCATAATGTATGCGTTTCATCCATGCTGTCCATCTATTTTTCTAGATCATTTTATCGCACGAGAGTAAAAATGAGGTATATCCCAATCTCAAGTCGACCACATTACAGGAAACAGTGTTGAATGAATTTCGACCATTAAAAATTTTTTGGGGGCTATAAAAGTTTTAGATCAAGCTGATCTTTGTCTTTTCCCTTCATCTGGGTCTATATGGCCTAATCAACATATTGGATGTCAAATAAACAATACAGTGGGCTTTTCGAGGATTTTAATGGTGGATATCCAATCACTATTGTTTTCGTATGGTGTGGTCCACCTGAGATTTATATTATTATTATTAATTTTTTTTGTATCAAGCCCTAAAATGATCTGTAAAAATGGATGAACGGAATGGATGAAGCACATGCGTCATGATGGGGCCCACAGAGCACCGACCACCAGCCACGGGGCTGGTGGCGGGGGGAGTAGCCAATCCGTTCCCCTTACCCAAGACGGTGCATCCGTTACTGTGGGGCTCACATTGATGTATCTATTATGCAGGTGGATAACATTCAAGGAAACAGTGTTGATGGAATGCACTATCATAAAAAAGTTCTCTGGAATCACCTTAGTATTTTCGTAGTTTTTATTTTCCATCCAATCCGTTGATAAGGTAACATAAGTCTGGATGAATGGAAACTTCAAATATCAGCTTGATCCAAAACTTTTATGACCCATTAATGTTAAACCACTACTTTTTCCTATGGTATGGTCCACCTGTTAATTGGATCTGGTTAGATTTTTGGATAATGAATTTAAATGATGTGAAAAATAGGATGGACGGTGTGGATAAAGAATAGATAAATCAAAGTGGGCCCCACGGTAAGGATCGCACCGTCTTGGCTCACCCAATCCGCTCCACTTTTGACAGGGGATGCAATCAATGCTGTGATACGTGTCGATGGTTGGTTGGTCGATTGTCGGTTATTAATCTGACCGGCTTTCGGGGCATCATGTAAGACAAGAGGGATTAAGACGGGTTCGGGTTCCGTATTAGGAAAGAAACAGAAGCTTCTTTCGGAATAGTTTAAAACCCAAATGAATGAAGTGCCTTTGGGAACTGAAAAAACGCCAAATATAGCTAATTCGAACAGGAGTCCACACGCCTGACCTGCGCAGGCATGCGGGGGACTTGTACTAACTAATCACCCCGTCCATCACGCAGTCCACAGTATAGGAAACGTTGATACATAGGAAGCGGATTAGGTGAGAATAGAGGTGTACACTACACTACTCGGGTTAGCTCATTTTGATCAAGTTGAGCTGATTTTGTTGTGAGTTAGAAAAAAATTCGAGCCGAGTTCGAGCTTACCAAGCTTGACTCGGCTCGAACTCTGACTCGAATTGACTTGGATCAAATTGATTTGGTGACATGAAAATTTTAACCTTTATGTTGCTCGCTGAGTATTTGATGAAATGCCTTAATGAAGTGTTGTTTATTGTTTATTGAACTACCCTCTCATTAGGGTATTTTAAAAATGGGTATTTGTGAGAAAAAGATTGAAGAAACAAATCCCCACAAAAAAAATTTACATTATACGATTGCCCTCATATCTTGATATTGATATCGATCGTCGAGTGTTTAATGAAATGCTTGCAAACTACTCTCATTTATTTGCATTTGAAGTATGAGAGATTGAAGATGCAATTTATATATTTAATAAAATGTCTCACAGACTCGAACTCGGCTCGAGCTGTTAACCGAATTGAGTCGAGCTAGCCAGTCAGACTCGAGGACCAAGCTGAGCCGAGCCGAGTTTGAGCGTGGGTTGGCTGTTGGGCGAGCCGAGATGAGCTGTGCCAAACTTGACTCAGTTTTACCCATGTATAACTCTAAGTGAGACTTGAATCCAATGAGGTAGATGGGACCTCTGATTGTGGGGCTCGCAATGATAATTTATATGCTTTAAATCCACACTGTCCAACCATTTTGAAACCTCATTTTAGGGCATGATCTTAAAATTGAAGCTGGCTCATATGTAGGTCACACTACATGAAATAGTTGAATCCCGACCATTAAAAACTTCATAGATTCAACTGGAATGTTTATTTTCCATCCAACCTATTGATAAGTTCACAAACACCCAGACGAAGAGACCACACAAATATCATCTTGATCCAATGCTTTTGTGGTCCACAAGAAGTTTTTAATAATTAATCACCGATGTTTCCTATACTACGGTCCATATGGGATTTGGAACTGCTTTATTTTTTAGATCATGCCCTAAAATTAGCTTTTAACAAGGATGGACGACACGGATTTAGTTGCATACATCATAGTGAGGCTCACTGTCAGTGTCCCACCCACGTCGGTGGATCTGGATCTAACCTAATCCACTCCCTGATAAATCATGCCTTACAAAATTAATTCATGTGGTGTGGCCCACCACACGAGTCTTGGAATGTCCTAAAATTTTAAGAATCCACTCTTCCGATGCCATCAGCATTCTGCCCTCCAGGATGGACTTGGTCAAGGTAAGGGTTATGTGGACCCCATTGTCATGTATGGGTTTTACCCATGCCATCCATCCATTTTGCCAAATCATTTTAGAATATGAGCCACAAAATGATGCAAATCTAAGGCTCAAGTGGGCCATGCCACGGGAAGAAGTGTTACTAATAATGCCTACCATTGAAACCTTCTCAAGCTCAGTGTAATGTTTATTTGCTATCCACAGGTCATTACAGAGTTGCACAAAGGGAAAAACACAAATATCATCTTAATCAAAACTTCCTTGGCTCTGAAGAAGTTTTCAATGGTGAGCGTTCAATGGTCCACTTGAGCCTTGCTGCTACCTCATTTTGGCCAAGGCTACCTCATTTTGGCCTCAACCTTAAAATGATATGGAAAAATGGATAGATGATGTGGATAAAACCCATATATCGCAGTGGGCCTACACAACATTTACTTGGACCGAATCCATCCTGACAAAGGCAGGACGAAATCCACATCCGGTTACCTTTCATCTAAAGTATTTCCCATGGTGTGGCCAACGTAAGGTTATCCTTCTAAATAATGAATTCAAGGCCAAACTACTGAATTCAACCAAGCAAAATCATTTACTTTTGAAAAAATGAACTCCTTGCACAAAAAAACTAAGCAAGTATTGTATGAGATTTGCATTGATACTTGACAACTTAAACTGAAATTGAAATCTATATATATTTCAATAGGTGGCATGGTATCGTGTTGGTTTTTTCCCTTTTAATCTACATCGTTTTGTCCACGTCAGGTAAAGTAATCAACTCTTATTGGGGTGAAAGTCAGCACAAATGATTTTGTTACAAGCATGAGCCGTAGGCTAATTGATAAAATGAAAACATGTAGGTTAATCTCTCTAGTTAAGGATCCATTCATTTATTCAAATTGACCATTGGAAAGGGTTGACTCTCCTAATGACTTGGCTTGGTCTCTCTCCCGAACACTAGTTGATTGATTGATAATCTTGAGAAGCTTTTGAACATTGATTTTTGTGGGACAATTTGAAAATGAGTATATTTTTCTCTTTGTAGTTGTTCGTGCATCGGTTTATCAATGACATGAGTTAGGGAGTGTTGAGTTAGTTGAGCCCTCATTGGAAGACAATGAAGATCAAAGACTTTAAGACTTCAAACATCAAGGCTTGAAGACACAGGTAAAAGTAAGGTGCCTTGGTAAAACTAGTCCTAGATCCCTTTAGTTTTAAAATAACCTTCCTCCATATGATACATTCCAAATAGTAAAACATTGTATCTATTATTCCAAGTCTTAGCATTAAAAAGAACATTATAAGATAGGCTCATAGAGGTTCAAATCTGCTAAAAACCAAAAAACCAAACAACAGAAATTTGAGAACCGTTAATCAAATTGACAATTCATTGATTGGACTCGATTCGATTGAAGGTTCTGATCGATTGAATGTCCAATCGAAAACGGCTAAAAACGTCCACCAAGTAAACTGTTTAAATCTGGAGTTTCTCGAACGTATCGAAAGTGCGCTCATTCGAATTGAATGTGCATTCGATCGATCGAAGATCTAACTGTTATAGATTCGTTGGAGCTTTTTCTTTATAAAAGTTAGAATTAAGATCTTTGAGCAAATGATTCTAAGCTCTATAAGATTCCACATATATAACGTGGTGTCGTGTTAGACAACTGACGCAATTTTAGTAGTGCCTTCCATTTCATTAATTGAGAAAGATTCTCTTGTGAACTACACTTGTCCATAATCAGGACAGAATATACAAACACAAGTATTTAGAGCGAGTGCTACATGAAGCCTCCGACATAACGGGGCATGGCCGCACAACCTACTCTCTCTAAATTATCTTGAACTATTCGACCAGAGTACTAGGTAGCAAACATGCATAAGACACATGGGAAGAGAGAAAGGGAGATCATCATCTTCATCTCAAGTGCAACTTTTGAATTCATGAAGAAAGAAAATTATCCGAAAGATAAGAAAATAACCTAACTAAAAAAATAATAAATTTAAACTAAGAATTAGCTTCTAAAATGAGCTATTTTTAAAAACTATTTAGAACCAAATATTATAAGATTGATCAAAACGTAAAACTTCTCAATAGCTTTTCAATGACATGAATTTATTTTCATTTTTAATCATTTACTAATAGTCTATAATTTGATAGCAAGATAATCGAATAAGTATAATTGTTGGTTCAGATTAAATCATATAAGGCTCATAATTAGTATAATTTTGATTGAACTACATACATATTACATAGTATGTAATTTTAAGTCTCCATGCATTGTACATCATACCTATTAAGGTACAATATATATAATTTATTTTTAACGGAGAGAAACGAAGGAAAAGAAAAAGATAAAGAAGGTAATATGCAAGTAACTGCTACAAGTAAATTAAGGATGCGTGAGGGAATGGACTACTCATATAAATAAAATAAAATGACAAAAATACCTTCAGTTAAATGTCCAACCACTTCCATTTTCTATTTAAAATAACCTTCCTTTCAATTAATTGTAGGGATAAAAATATCCATTGATTACTTGCCTTGTTCTATAATGGCTATATGTAAGCGATGAGAATCGTTCGAAGAGGTCGGGATAAAAATGTCCATTTTTCCTGCTAGCTGGGTCCATTTTTCCTGCTAGCCAGTAGCCAGCCACCGGTTTGGGTACCACCCCTGCTAGGACCAGCTAGAGACGGATGGTCCTCACAGGGGCTCTGTGCATCCTACCATGATTTATGTGTTTTATCCATGCTGCCCATCCATTTTGGCAGATCATTTTAACTTAGGATATAAAAAATAAGCAGATCAAAGGCTCAAGCGGCCCACGGCACAGGAAACAATGGTGACAATGACACCCACGTTGAAACTCAGCTAAAATTCATCTAGTCCGAGCCCAACCTAACCCACCTATCTGGTTCGACCAAACGGGCATGACCGAACTCATGCTTAACAAGTGTATGGGGGACGTGCTTGCACATGCCTGCCTTAATTAATGAATAATCCTACACTAGATCATTTCTCATCATACATTGGTGGAGCCCAAAGCTTTCAACAGTGCATTCAAGCATTGAGTTTGTACAAGTGGGGCCCATTTTCACCGATGGTCATCTTTTTTTCTTTTTTCCTTTGCTTTTCTTTTTTTCTTTTTTAAGTTAGACACTGCCACTGTCATTTGGCTTTTCTAGCGACCTAAACCGCATACTTTATGGGTTCAATTCAATGTGGTCCATGTGCCAAAAATATCAAAGAATTATAAACCTATCAAATAAGTGGCAAAAAGGGAAGAAATAAAATATATTAACGTTTTCCATTCAATGAATAAAAGAACGAATGTTCTCGATAGAGGATCTTGAAAACTGGATTATTTCTAGTGCATAGACCATTCAAGGAGAGGCCCATCATACCAAAGGTTTGGATCACTAAGAAATGGGCCCCACTACTACTAACTGAAAATCCAAAACAAAAGGGTTAATTTTACAGGATAGACTTTTGGGCAGTTAGGAATTGAAATCCTTAGATTTCAATATTTTAAAAAATCATGTTTGAATCATGGATTGAATTTAAAAAGAGTTGATGTAGAGCGGGTCACGGATAATTTCATGGCCAAGATGGACCCAAAAAGGCCCGATCAAAGATGGAGAAAATCCGACTTGGCAACCCGGCATAGCAGGGTTGGGCGGCTAAAGTAGCTTGTCCTACCTTAAAATCATATATTTTATGTTTGATAACTCGTTCTGATTTATGATATATGGCCGTTTTAAGTTCTAATGATCTAGATCATCTCCATCTCCGATTATGCCTTTTCTAGTATATCTTTACTAAAAAATTATCCGCGACCTTACATCAAGCATCCTTTATAAAATTTAAAAGGAAAAAAATTCAAGATTTCCAGTTTTTTTTTTTTTTTTTTTTTTTTTTTTTTTTTTTTTTGTAACGGTCTTAATTTCTCTTTCCTCCATTTCAAAGCCTTGTCAAGTAAAATTTAATACTGTGAAATTTAATTTTTAAATTTTATAAGATTGAAAATTCAAGTTGCCAAACATAATTTAAAATTTTTAATAAAATAAAATTGTGATAGTTTCTGCTGGAAAATAATATAATGAGGACAGATCTACTTGGAAAGCTTCCTTGAATGAGCTTATCCTACAAAATTGCTTGTGCCGCCCGCTGTAGTGTTTTAATGACATCCAGTCCGTCCATCACATATGCCCACTGGATTCTACTTGCAACCCAACGGTCCCAAACTCAGGTGGGGTGCATTTGGACATTACAATTGAGGCTTTCAGCTGGTATAAGTGGGCTCATTGCTAATTGATCCAAACCGTTGATATTTATGGCCCCCCTTTAAATAATCCATGCAATAAAATTCTCCCACGTTGCAAACTCCATATCCGCTGGTGGTGGACCAAAGAAACAGAAAAGAAAGAAAATGTCAGGGAACAATAAGTATGTATGCAGTGTAGGACATGCACGTATACAGTACATCTGAACATATATATGAAGGTACGTAATCTTGTATGTATACAGTATACCACCATGTGTGGATAGATAGATTAGGTTAGTTCTGATTAGGGTTCCTCTGCATGTCTGGGTTGAACAGGCATGTTCTGCAAGTTGTTCACCTGAGTGTAAAAAGGTTATTTACGAGGCTGTAAAAGTTATTCATGTCATTTCATCTGCCTGTTTACTGCTTATGCACTACTGTTTGTGAGGCCTACCATGTTCTGTGTATGACATCCGACCCACGCAGTAAGCAAGTACCACTATGATGAGGGGATGTGTAATGACTCTGATTTTTTTTTTCAGAATAGTACAAGATGCGGACTAATTAAGATTAATAATTTAATTTTATAATTAATAACAAAAACAAGCACTTAACCCAATGGTAAAGGTAGTCTTGGTGGAAGGTGAGATTAGTATTTAACTTTTTTGCAAAAAAAAATTTCAACAATCTCAATCGATGGAATGCATCGACCAAAGATGAACAAAATTGTCCAACAACTTAATTGAATTAATCAGACCTTTATTGATCGATCGATTGAAAGTACCCAAAAGTGTCCAAAAGCTTTAGAGATTAAATCCAAAGTTCTTCAATTGTTGGTTGATTGATCAGATGATCGATCGAGGGCCTTTAAGCTGGGTCAATCAATCGACTGCATTGATCGAATGTCCTCTGATGATTTCCAAATAGAGTTAATGTTGCACAGCACGCCAACAATGCAGTGAACCGAGATCCAATCTCTGGTCTCACCCACAAACGATAAATAGAAAGAAATATAATTTAGAAATGGAATCAAAGCATACTAAACAAACCACAAGACAAGATATACATGGAAAAACCCCAAACAAGGGTAAAAAATCATGGGTGCAAACTTCCACTATGAAGAAAACGAGATTACAAGCAATATACTAATATTTTCCCTTATATGTATAGAGAAAACCCTTTGCCCATACTTTAGAATAACTCCCATAACCCTAGAACCCTATTTATAGCTTAGGCAATCGACCGGTTGAGTGGCGTTGCCCAGATGTGACTCCGCATCTCAACAGTTAAAGAATTAATGAGTCTAGTGGGTCATTTCGAATTGATCTAAGATGAACCACACTTGATGGAATAGCTTAATTAAATTCGTAAATTGTTAACTCATCTTAATAAGGATTTGGGTTCTAGATTTCAAATCGTATAACTATTCGGCGGATTCAACTCTACTAAGAATATGTGAGTGAATTCCAATGTGTCTCATACCCGTACGATTAAGATGAATGATATGATTACTATAATTGTTCTGATTGCTATGATTGGTGTAATTGCTATGGTGTTGTGCTATGATTCGTATTATATGATTTACATTCCAAACAGTTATTAATGTAAATTGACTCTGTGACATGCAAAACATTAATATCATAAATTCATGCTTTCCTCTTAGAGAAATGTAATGTTGGCTACACATGGCAATCGATAAACATTAAGCATGCATTACGTGCATCCATAATGTTCTTATGTTGACTTCTAGAGGCAAGCTTTAGATGACTGCATGCACACCTCGTGCTTGGGTTCCTAGGGGATCCCTCTGGATGGTGCTCCTAATAAATCGGTTGACAGATGCCCAGGTTAGTGGAAGCTTACGGAGAAAATGTGTAAATTGCTCATGCTTACTTATGGTAGAAGTCTTACGGGTACAAATTCGAGTTGATGGATATTCAACACAAGCAAGTGGATGATTATCCCACTTGACATGCATTTTATGACATCTTAGTATCCATACTCATGCTTGCATACATACAATTCATTCTTATTTGTGCTATCTTATATTGTATTGTGTATGAACCATGATGAGTTCACTCACTAGCCTGGTCAGTTAACATTATTGATTGATAACCATATATATATAAATGAGACAAGAAACTCAAATTAAATACCGGACGAGACTCAAGACCAATGACCATATTCGACAAAAGCTGAACTTGCCGCATTTGATGGATGAATTTCTTATACAATTGATTGATAGAAGATTTGATTCGATTCTTTATAGCCAATGATATTTAGATTAAATATGACTTTGTTGAATAATATTTGATATTACGGTTGAATGAAATTCCAAATGGGTGGATATAGTTAAATTTTGAAAACGTTATCATATGGTTGTGAATGTGATAGTTATGGAATAGGAAAGATACGTCATTGTGTGAATGTATGGATATTAATATGGTGTGAACTCAGAATATATTAAGTTATGACTCTAAATTTTGTATAAAGATTAAGATTCTATACACGAGTTATGGACTGTAACTCAGGTCTAAAGGTGCATATTCTATATTAATTGCTTGAATTGTGGGGCGTGATTGAATGCCCCAAAAATAAACCTACCCAATCAATATCATAAGGCGGGCCCCACACCATAGAAAATAAAAGAGAGCCATCCAACAACGTTCCAAATTCATATAGTGGCCCACATAATGGTTGGATTGGCCTGATTTTTGAAGCGTCCAACTTTAAAGGTGGGCCGGGTGACCTTATCCGACAGGTTGGAAGCAATAAGTAGGCAAGAGGGGGAAATTTTTCTGGTATGTCCACTGTCTACACTGGGGTCCATCAGATCAGGAGCCGGATTTCATACTTGCGACGGGACAGTGCTACATGGGCCTCACCATGAAGTGAGGATGCCCCAAAAAATAGAGCCTACCTAGTCATTATTCATAGGTGGGCCACACCATAGAAAATAATAGAGAGCCACCCAACAATATTCCAAATTCACATGTGGCCACTTAATGGATGGATTGGCCTGATTTTTTGGGCCTACCCAGTCATTATCATTAGGTGGGCCATACCATAGAAGATATATATATATATATATATAATAGAAATCCACCCAACGTCGTTCCAAATTCACATGGTGGGCCACGTAATGGTTGGATTGGCCTGATTTTTGAGGCATCCATGGTGGTATATGGTGAGCCCACCCTCCCGAATAAGCTTGTTTTATAGGATGGCATCTACCAAAGACAGATTTTTCTGTTGCATCCTCCGTATACACAAGGGTTCATCAGATCAGGATCCGGATATCATACTCGCTATTGGACGGTGCTACATGGGCCTCACCATAATGTATATGCTTTATCAACGCTGTCCATCCATCTTGCATGCTCATTTTAGGGCATGAGCCCAAAAATATAACACATCTACATCTCAGGTGGACCACACCACAGGTAACAATGGTGATTGAACACCCACCATTAAAAACTTCTTAGGACCAAAAAAGTTTTAGATCAAGCTGATATTTATGTTTTCCCTTCATCCAGGTCTGTGTGACCTAATCAACGGGTTAGATGGCAAATAAACATTACAGTGGGCCCTAGGAAGCTTTTAATGGTGAGCGTTCAATCTCCACTATTTTCATATGGTGTGGTCCACCTGAGACTTGGATATACCTCATTCTTGATCTTATTTCCTAAAACGAGCTTGCAAAATGGATGGCTGGTGTGGATAAAACACATACATCATGATGAGACCCACATAGCACCGTCTTGTATCGAGTTACTATTGGTAATGTCCATGTGCAATCTGGTTCCATCAGATCAATGGTCTAGATCGTCCAACCAGCAGCTTGTATTGACGGCATGTTGACCGGTACTGCTTATTTATGCAAAGCATCACCATCATTTTTCCTATTAATCGTCTACTAATTAAAGATCGACCACATTAAACTAGTATTAACTAATGTGGGTATATATGTCACGTGTGATATAGGTAAAGAGATAAAGGGAGAGATATACAAGGAGAGAGAGAGAGAGAGAGAGAGAGAGAGGGGGGGCAGGGTGTGCGTGCACAAGCAGTAGAAGGTAGGTGCGCGCCACATGCAAAGAAGGGATAAAGGGGTCGAATTATTCCTCCTCATGCTTTTATATTCAGTTGTGAATTTTGATTTATTGGACTTTATTTCGTGGGTTATTTCCAACCGAAAATCCATGGTAGATGGGTCCAAGCAATGATATTAGTCCATCAATGCAGGTGGTCCTGGCCAAAGGCAAAGCATTACACGGTTGCTCTTCTTTTGCTTTTCTTGCTTTTGGAAAAAAAGGGCAACAATACAGTGCCCTAAGGCAAAAATACAGTGCAACAAGTATCATTTGATTAATTATGGCAAAAAATCTGTACAGGTAAAATGGACTGACGGAAAAAAGTCCAACAATCCAGATTCAATGTACACGTGTGATGTAGAGCGGGTTGCAGACACTTTCATGTTGAGGATGGACTAGAGAAGGCCCGATCGGATGCAGAAATGATCTGGACCATCAGAACCTTACAATAGGCATATTTTGCAAACCGGAATGAGTTACTTGACGTTCCATATATGATTTAGCCTCACACGAAATTTGTGAGATACCATCTTATTTCCATTTTTACTATTTATATAGTAAGTTTTAGCTTAATTATAACTCATCTTTTGAGCTTTAGAAGTTGTGTCCAAAAAGTGCTTAGAAAAATTAGGCAAATAATGTGGTTAAGTTAGATAATATTAAATTTACTATTTATAGTAAGTTACGAATTTTATGGAGTTTAAGTTGGAATTTGATTATGAAACTTCTTCCAAGGTTTGATATCACCATTTAAGGGACTGTAAATTTATTTTTATTATCTACTAATGAAATTTCTATTTTCTTGTTTTACCTCATGGATTCGATGTATCCCTATGAGGAGTCCGATGAAGACTGTGCTCGGCCTCAACACCTCCTTCCCTCTGTCAACGCGGCAAACTCATTTGATATTTACTACACAGACCTTTTGGTAAATGGGATGTTCGCATAAGGCACTACCTGATGAATGGCTCAGATCCCTACATGCCATCTAGCAGGATCAGCCAGCCACTGCATGTGAGTTGGAGTAGTTTAGCTCAGTTTAAAATGATAGTGATTCATCCTTCTCAAATGTGGCACTCATGTACAACTATTCAAATTGTTGGATACATGATGGATGGAGCATATTTAAAATCACATTGATAAAAACAATCCTAACCTTTGAATTGACGGCTATTAAACAAATGGTTAAAAGTAAACCACCGAGTGACACATTTCGAGAATGAAATCAGATGGTTGTCCCCCCCCCCCCCCCCCCCAAAAAAAAAAAATAAGACAAAAAACAAAAAAAATAAAATAAAATAAAATAAAAATAAAAATAAAAAGAAGAAGAAGAAGATTTTACTTATCATTTATAATAACAAAGGATTCACCTACAAGTATAAAAAATGTATTTATGAAGAATTGTTTTATGAGGCAACCTAATGTTGAAAACTTTGTATTTGTTTCAAAATCAAAAGGACATTTTTGTCATTTTAATACATGATAGTGGAGCAAGACAATGAAGACAAACACAACGAAAAAGTTGCACACCAAAGATTACATGATCTGCTCCAAGATAATCAAGAAAAAAAAATTATCTTGTTTTTTTAATTTTGTATGTATGCAACATTTACGGACCATAATTGTTTGATAAAATTGATTAAATGTTATGTAAATACAACATACTTCTTAAACTCAAACATTAATTCAACACAAACATGTTTATTAATGTTGGGAGAAGAGACCCATTCTCGACCACACATGGAGCAATATTGAAAACAGAGAGAGAGAGAGAGAGAGAGAGAGAGAGAGAGAGATGCAAACTACAACACAAAGATTTGTGGTTTCCTTTCAATACGTTCACAGGTTCATACTAATCTACTATGTTTAAAGGAAAAAAAAAAAAATACAGCTCTTAATACAATAACAACTCTTTCTCTCACGATGGAATATATATTACCCTGAATTCAATTAGTATTTACATAAAATTTCATACGAAATTATAAAATCACCTTCAAAGACAAGATCCTAATAATTAAGAAGACATATTTGAAAGAGCTTGTAGAACACATTGCTATAATGCGCGCCATATGTCAACTACAATAAATTATTCAGCATTGTCTAATTAATTCTCTACTTGGTGGTAGACCCAAACATGATCACAAGGCAAAGTCATCAGCTAGAGATACATTGTGCAAGAGGACAGCAAGAGATGAAATCAGGTCCACCTGAATATATGTTGTCATGATGACAATGACAACAATCACATTGAGCTAGCATGTAACGTTACATGTATATTGATTTGAGTTGATCACTTTTTTCATCTATGCTTTTATGAGTTTTTTAGGTGATAGTTGATACTTGAATCTTGATGGTTGAAAATTAGTAATATTTGACTATTACTATTGAATACCAAAGATGGTTAAACACAGGCCTAAACAACACACATTGATAACTATTGCAATATAAGATCACATATTTATTTATTTAAACTTCATAAAAGAAATGCCCCTATACATATTTTTCTTTTCATGACCCATGCTATAGGCCTGACCTATTCACGATTGAAAGTGAGCCACTTAAGCAAGTCAGACAAGGATATGACTGAGACAAGTCACTGGCGTAGGGAAGGGCGTGATGAGGATGATCATCGTCTTCCTCGAACGATAAACATCTTGAATCCATGTGGCTTTCTTAAAGTCACAAGAAAAGTTTTTCGAAATTAGACCAATGACTTGTCATCACTAGAGTGGGAGCGCTTCATGCACTGGCTAGATTTTCCACACACTTGCAAGGTTGCACATGTGCAGAAAGTACATCTGCATATAGAGAGACTACCAATAAGGAGGGTAGTCAGCAGATTGGGTTTGGGTTGAGTCCTACAATACCCGTACCTGGGTTAATTGGGCTGTGTCTTGCCAAGTCCCATCCTTTTAGGTTCGAGTTTCATTCTTAAACTGGACCCACTGTGTGGGTTGGTCTGTACCTATCACGTATCCATCATATCCATCCATCTAGATTTTGAGCTGGGTCTATGTCATGTATTGATAACATTTCCATTGTCAGGCTAATTTGATGGGTGAATTAGATCTCACACATGTGCCAATTTACACATGCTATTAAACCATTAAAATCATAGGAAATACTGTAGATGGAAGATAATTCTAATATTGGACCGATCTGACGGTTACAAACTTTGATTAGTTGATACTAGATTGGTCAATAAGGACCATTGACTATTTTCAGTACATATTTTCCTAATGTGCAATTTCTAAGGGCATGCACGTGAAGCCAGAGTTTTTCATGAGGGGACTACATTGATGTATGTGTTGTCCATTCATTTTTCGGGGCATGGCCCAAAACTATACCATAGAAAACAATGGTGCTTGAATGCCCACCAATAAAAACTTCTTGTGGGCCATAAAAGTTTTTGATGAAGCTGATTTTATGTTTAACCTTCACCCAGGTCTACGTGACCTTATTAATAGGTTGGATGGCAAATAAATATTATAGCCGGACCTACGATGCTTTTAATCAGGCGTTCAATCACTACTATTTATTATATTGTGGTCGAACGGAGATCTAGATCTACTTCATTTTTGGGCCTCCCTAAGGGCCCGTTTAGCCGGGTGGATTGGAAGGGAGTGAATGGTATTAGGATGGATGACATGGATTTCTAGGTAATGATGTTGTTGTCAGCGGATTGTCTTGACATCCATGGGATTGCTATATCCCTGGATTGATACATCCAGTCCGTTTGGCACGCCGGGCCAATCCGGAGATTAAAGCTTCGGATCCCTTCCAATCCCACGAACCAAACACGTCGCAGGCTAATTTGAACGGATTAGGATGAATTGGATGGGATTTAAAGGTAATGATGGTGTTGTCAGTGGATTGTCTGAAGATCCATTGGATTTGGATCAGATCACCTACACTGTTTGGCTCGCCGGGCCATTCCCAGGATTTACCATCCAATCCCTTCCACTACCATTTAATCCCTTCCAATCCAACCGGCCAAACGGACCCTAAAGTGAGCTGGTAAAACTGATGGAGTGTGTGGATATAGAACACATACATCAAGGTAGGCTCAATAGTATTGGCTTGGGTGACTGCCTAACTAAAGTATATGTTTTCCATGCCTTGTCCAAATTGTTTAAAGAACCTAGCTTGACATGTTCCATCAGTCTTTAAGTTTTTGGTGTATCGGTTATGTTTATGGCAATTGGTATTAGGGCTAATATCACCTTTTATATTTGAGTCAAAGAAGGGATGACCTGTGGAAAAGGTAACATGACTACTGTAAAAACCTTTACGGCAAAGGTTAGAGTGAGTGGAGCGGGCTGCTGCAGACTTTGGTTGCAGAGCTTGGTGGAATGTTATGATCACATTGGTTCACAGAACCTGGCTAGACACCTTCCATCAGTTCTGGAGCTTTTGGCATGTTGGCATGGCATATGTAAATAATGATATGAAACAAGCAAAGAAGCAACCGTTGATTAGCTGTTAGCCAAAATTTCCTTTGATTAAACTTAGTCATCTAATAAATGGGCCTTGTAACTATCTAAACACTGAAATTTTTATACCACGGCTCAATTAATAATGGAAGCATGGAACTTATGGTTGTACCTCCAAATAGTTGGCATGTGGGGCCATCATAGCGTTTGTACGATATTCAATTGTATTTGGCACAGTGTTTAACAATGCCCTGATGGGGTTTTTTCCCCGTCTTCGACCGGTCCAGAGCCCCTCTCGACCGGTCGTGGGAGGTGCTCGACCGGTCGTAGGTTCGAGCCCTGGCACGACTCAAAGTCCAGCGAGTTCGTGCTGTTTTTTACTGTAGTTAGGACTGGTCGTAGGTGAGCTACGACCAGTCGTAGGAGGCTAAGACCAGTCCTGGAATTTCCAGGACTAGTCGAAGGTTATGCAGATTGTTCCGCGATTTTGCGCGAAACTGCGGATTTGAGTCCTTTCGTAACTAGGATGCGGAAAGGAGTTTCCCAAAACTATAAAAGGGGTTGCCTAGGGTTTTTCTAGGTATCACAAAATAGCAAGAGGGTTTCCTAAAGCTTTGCAAGGATTTCTAAAGGGTTTAGGGCTATCAAAGGTGAGAGAGAGGAGAAAGAGAGAGAGGAAGCTTATAGAAGGGAGGTTCTCGCTCGTGGAGGTTCTCTACTTTGCTATCTACATCTCAGCGCTTCTATGTCCTTGTAATCGGTTAGATCTCTCCGTTTTCTCTATTTCTCTTATTGTTTATCCACTCCTGCGTGAGTGAAGAAGATTGTAACGTTCTACTTCATAGTGGATTGTTGATCTGGACGAGGTCCCGTGGTTTTACCTCTTTGAGGGTTTTCCACGTAAAAATCTCTTGTGTGGTGTGTGATTGATGCTTTGATTTATTTCATTGCTTTATTATCCATAATTCTGGTTTGTTTCGGGAGGCTAGATCCTAAGGTTTGTGCAAGGCATCCCAACAAAGTGGTATCAAAGCTAAGTTCATTGAACAGGTAGGATCGGTTTGAGTTATGGAAGGTGGCTCTAGGATGATCAGCCTCAATGGTTCTAACTGGACCATATGGAAGGCTAAGATGGAGGACTTGCTTTATTGCAAGGACCTATATTCTCCAATCTCAGGCATATCAGCAAAATCTAAGGATATGACTGATGATGATTAGAAGAAGATGGACCGAAAGGCGGTGGGGTTTATCAGACAATGGTTGGATGATTCCGTGTTTCACCATGTGTCTACAGAAACCTCAACCGCAAGCCTATGGCTAAAATTACAAGGGCTGTATGAGAGGAAGACAGCCGGTAATAAGATATTTCTAATAAGGCGACTTGTAAATCTCAAGTTCAAGGATGGTGGTTCTGTGGCCGAGCATATGAATGAGGTCAGCAATATAGTGAACCAACTCACCTCTATGAAGATGGTCCTGGATGATGAATTGCAGGCTTTACTATTGCTTAGTTCATTGCACGACGGTTGGGAGACATTGGTGGTGTCTCTAAGTAACTCCGCGCCGGACGGAAAGATATCCATGGAACAGGTAACCAGTTGTCTCTTCAATGAGGAGACAAGGAGAAAGTCTCAGGGGTCTACTCAACAAGAGGCGCTTGTGACGCAGGAACGGGGGAGAGGAAAGAACAGGAAGGGCGGGAAGGCCCGAGATAAATCAAGAGGCAAGTCGAGTAACAGAAAAGAGGTTGAATGCTGGAATTGTGGCAAGAAGGGCCACTACAAGCATGAATGTCGTGCTAAGAAAAACAACAAGAAAGGGAAGGAAGAAGAATCTGATTCCACTGCGGTCGCTTCAGATGGCGACATGGTAGTTATTCTTTCTACAGATCACGATGTATGTCTCACGGCTACGAGTCGGGGCACCGACTGGGTGATAGACTCGGGAGCTTCTTTTTCATGCGACTCCACACAGGACTCCTTCACAAGCTACAAGTCGGTGACTACGGGACTGTGAAGATGGGAAATTCTAGCGTATCAAAGATCGTGGGAGTCGGTGATATTTGTGTGAAGACCGATGTGGGTGCACATTGGTTCTCATGGATGTGAGGCATATCCCGGACCTTCGCCTCAACTTGATGTCGACGGGAAGGTTTGGATGATGATGGCTATGAAAGCCGGTTTCTTTGGTGAGCGATGGAAGCTCATCAAGGGTTCGTTGATCGTGGCTAGAGGAAAGAAGTGTTGCACCTGTACAAGGCAAGTGTCGGTATGTGCAAGGGTGGGTTGAATGCACGGAAGATTCGGCTATTGACATGTGGCACGGCGTCTAGGCCACATGAGTGAAAAAGGGCTTCGGCTACTAGCGAGGAAGCGGCTCCTTCCGTAGACGTGATGTGTATGCCTCTCAAAACTGTCTTGATTGTTTATCGGGAAACAAAGATAGAGTTTCATTTATTAAAACCGCTTCTCATGTTAATAAAGTGCATGCATTAGATTTGGTTTATTCGATGTTTGTGGTCCTATGAGGACAAAAACCTTGGGTGGGGCATTGTATTTTGTTACTTTTATAGATGATGCATCTAGGAGGGTTTGGGTTTATGCTTTGAAATCTAAGGACGAGGTCTTTGGTGTGTTTAAGTTGTTTCATGCTATGGTCGAGAGAGACAGTAGATCATTGAAGTGCATCCGCACCGACAATGGTGGTGAATACATTGGCGACTTTCACGAGTACTTGCAAGTCCCGGGTATACGGCATGAACAGACGGTTCCCAAGACCCCCAAAGATAATGGTGTAGCCGAGCGAATGAATCGCACCATTGTTGAGAGAATCGGATGCATGTTATCCCATGCGAAGTTGCCCAAGACGTTACGGGAGAAGCAATGCGCACGGCGGTGTATTTGATAAACGCAGTCTCCATCGGCCCCGTTGAATGGAGAAGTACCGAGAAGGTGTGGGCTGGACAGGGATCCATCGTACTGCAGTCATCTCGGGGTGTTTGGATGCGGGACATCCGTTCACGTACCAAAGGACGAGAGGTCCAAGCTCGATATGAAGATCGGGCGGTGTGTGTTCTTAGGGTACGGTGATGAAAAATTCGGTTACGAGGTTATGGGATCCGACCGAGAAGAAGCTCGTCGGGAGCAGAGATGTGGTTTTCTTTGAAGATCGGTGTATCGAAGACATTGGTAAGCGAGAGAAGAACCACCTAGTTCGGTGAGCTAGAGGACATGGATCCGATTACTCCTCCCGTGGTGCCCGATGACGGGGAGTACAAAGAAGGTGCGAGAGGACGAGGGAGTTCCTTCGGAAGATGGACCGGGGAGCGGCCCCCACTTGATCCACTGTTGAGCCACGGGTGAGGAGGTCATCTAGGGACAGACGGCCGTCCAAGAGGTACTCACCGCACGAGTACATTATGCTAACCGATGGGGGAGAGCCAGAAGATTATTCTAAGGCCCTAGCCAACGAGCATAAGGAGGAGTGGTTGAAAGCTATGCAAGAGGAGATGAAATCCTTGCATAAGAACCACACCTATGATATGGTGAAACTGCCTAAGGGCAAGAAAGCTCTGAGCAACAAGTGGGTGTTCAGAAAGAAGATTGAGCAGAAGAATTCACAGATGAGGTTCAAGGCCAGACTTGTGGTTAAAGGGTTTGGTCAGAGGAAAGGTATAGACTTCGAGGAGATATTCTCACCAGTGGTGAAGATGACATCCATACGGGTATTGCTTGGGTTGGCGGCTAGCATGGATCTGGAGATAGAGCAGTTAGATGTTAAAACTGCCTTTCTCCATGGTGACCTAGAAGAAGAGATCTACATGCACCAACCAGAGGGGTTCGAAGTCAAGGGCAAGGAGCATATGGTGTGTAGGCTGAGGAAGAGCTTGTATGGGCTGAAACAAGCTCCACGGCAATGGTACAAGAAGTTCGATTCGTTCATGTTATAGCATGGGTATGACAGAACGGAGTCGGACCACTGTGTGTTCACGCGCAAGTTCTCAGATGGTGATTTCTTAGTTCTGCTATTATACGTTGATGACATGCTCATCATAGGAAAAGACATCAAGAAGATTGACAGGCTGAAATAGGAGTTGGGCAAGTCTTTTGCGATGAAAGACTTGGGCCCGGCTAGACAGATCCTAGGAATGGAGATAACCCGTGACGAAGCGAGAAACTTTGGGCATCACAAGAGCGGTATATTGAGAAAGTCCTGAGCGATTCAATATGAATGCAAATGGCCGGTCGATACTCCACTAGATGGTCACTTCAGATTGAGCGACCGCGCAGTGTCCCAAGACGAAGCGAGGTGGAAGAGATGCAGAAGATACCCTACGCGTCAGCTGTAGGAAGTTTGATGTATGCTATGGTGTGTACACGCCCAGACATAGCATATGCGGTTGGTGTTGTCAGCCGGTATCTTGCCAATCCTGGTAAAGAGCATTGGGCAGCGGTGAAATGGATACTACGGTATCTAAGAGGCTCATCCAGGTTGAGCCTATGCTATGGTGACGGTAAACCTGTGTTAGAGGGCTACACGATGATGCAGATATGGCAGGTGACATAGACTCCAGAAGTCTACATCGGGGTTCATGTTCACGTTGCGGGGGAGCGGTTTCTTGGCAGAGCAAGCTACAGAAGGTCGTAGCATTGTCGACGACAGAGGCCGAATACATTACGATCACGAAGCATGTAAAGAGATGCTTTGGATGAAGAGGTTCCTACAGAACTTAGCACGAAGCGGGAGGAGCACGTGATCTATTGCGATAGTCGAGTGCTATACACTTGAGCAAGAATCCAAGTCGGCATTCCAAGTCGAAGCACATAGAGATTCGGTATCCCGGATCGGGGATACTTTGGAACAAAAGGTGTTACGGCTTGAGAAGGTCCACACGGACGATAATGGGTCGACATGATGACCAAGGCTTTGCTCAAGGGCAAGTTTGAGGTTTGTAGAAACCGGTGGCTTGAAGGGTGGATCCCTCCCGGGTCAAAAAGGGGGAGATTTGATGGGATTTTTTCCCGTCTTCGATCCCAGTCCAGAGCCCCTCTCGACCGGTCGAGAGGTGCTCGGCCGGTCGTAGGTTCGAGCCACGCACGACTCAAAGTCCAAATGCGAGTTCGTCTTTTTTTTTTCTTGTAGCTGGGGCTGGTCGTAGGTGGTCTACGACCGGTCGTGGAGTGAGCTACGACCCGGTCGTAGAGGCTAAGACCAGTCCTGGAATTTCCAGGACTAGTCGAAGGTTATGCGATTGTTCGCGATTTTGCTTGCGAAATCTATGGATTTGAGTCCTTTCGCAACCCAGGATGCGGAAAGGAGTTTCCCAAAACTATAAAAGGGGTTGCTAGGGTTTTTCTAGGTATCACAAAATAGCAAGAGGGTTTCCTAAAGCTTTGCAAGG
Source organism: Magnolia changhungtana (assembly GCA_030180095.1). Lineage (NCBI taxonomy): Eukaryota > Viridiplantae > Streptophyta > Magnoliopsida > Magnoliales > Magnoliaceae > Magnolia > Magnolia changhungtana. Next base: position 3,263,161 of record JASAUF010000218.1, on the reverse strand, counting down.
GATTTGCTAAAGGGTTTAGGGCTATCAAAGTGAGAGAGAGGGAGAAGAGAGAGGAAGCTTATAGAAGGGAGGTTCTCTCGTGGAGGTTCTCTACTTTGCTATCTACATCTCAAAGACTTCTATGTCCTCGTAATCAGTTAGATCTCTCTGTTTTCTCTATTTCTCTTATTGTTTATCCACTCCTGCGTGAGTGAAGAAGATTGTAACGTTCTACTTCATAGTGGATTGTTGATCTGGACGAGGTCCCGTGGTTTTTACTTCTTTGAGGGTTTTCCATGTAAAAATCTCTTGTGTGGTGTGTGATTGATGCTTTGATTTATTTCATTGCTTTATTATCCATAATTCTGGTTTGTTTCGGGAGGCTAGATCCTAAGGTTTGTGTAAGGCATCCCAACATGCCCAATGGTAGCCGCACAGCAAGAAGATAAAAAAGGAGAGTTATTTGATACTCTGGTTCTGTTGCTTGATGTGCGAGCAGTTGGAAATGGGACACAGGCTATCCATCAATTGGAATAAACCGACCAAATAGTGGAAACTATAATCTCTAAGTTGTTGAATGGATGTCTTCAATCCATACACTATTAGGGGACATCGATTGATCGACAATTTTGCTCAATCGATCGAACAACAGTCTTGCTCAATCGATCGAACCTCCCTGCAATTAGATAGATTGCTCACTAGACAGTTTTGGACCATGCTCGATCGATCGACCCTAAAGTTTGATCAATTGACAATATTTGAAAAAATCTATATTTAATCTCTAGACAATTTTAGACTAATTTGAACGCTAGAGTTTTGGTCCGCTCGATTGATCAAAGGGTGATTGATCACTGTCGATTGATCGACACTTAGATCGATGGCGTGCGATTTAAGAATTGTAGAAAAGAAAAGCTAAGGTTTTGAGAGATTCGAAGAGGGTTCTCATCATTGTAAGTACATCATCTCCTGTGATATCATTTCACAATGGATTTCTTGTTTCTTTGTGTCATGATTTTTTCCCGTGAAGATTTTTCCACATAAAGTTCATGTGTTCTCCACATATTTTATTTAAGTTTGATTTCATTTTATTTGATTGAATTTGGATCTGCTTCCGCGTAATCCTTAATATAAATTACAGCCTAAACATTCAAACTAAATAATCCTAACATGTGGTTCATAGACACTTTTATAATTAAGACCATTGGACATTTTTCATTTTTAACTGTCCAATAAGTGTCAAGCAATCTTATATTAAGATAACTAAATAAGAGATTTTTTTATTACTAACAAATCTAAACAGACATCAATATCTTAAAGGGTTATGCATGCAATTGCTCGGTAATGCCTAGCTGCCTCCCTATCATCCGTCACACCCTACCAGAGTATATTTCTTAAAAGAGAGATTTCGGGCTGAATCCATCCAGGACCAGAGTTTTGTCAGCCGGCCTTCTTCTCCGGAGGCGGACATAATCAATGCCAGATATTGATGCCACGTATATGAATAATGTTCTTGTGGTACATGTCTTTAAGCATGTACGTCTGTCTTCCATAGCCACAGACGGCGAATTAGGTATAAGGCAAGGGTAACAGATTAGTGGGTGAGGCCCTAACCGTGGGACCAACCTAGATATCTTTGTTATGAATCTGGATCCTCTGCTCGCAGTAAGCAGTGTTTTTTATTTTACTGCATGTAATTGGTCCACATCACCACCGTTCAGCACTGCTACATTAAATATTATATGTGATGATGTAGCCCAACTACATTGTATTAAACAGAAAATCTCAGCTTGTAGCAAGCAAAAGATCCAAACTATTATGTTATATGTCTGACCTATCTATACCTTTTGCCCCCTCATTTTAGGTAGGACTGAAAGTCGGCTGGGTTGGTGCTCAACCCAAGCCCAACCCAAGCGGGCCCGGTCGGGTTGGTCGGGTAGATACATGCTAATATTTTTGTTATTACAGTAGTCTATTATATTTCAATATACTTGTTATTTTTTGTACTTATGATTTTATTAATTCCGTTTGTAATTATTTATTGTAAAGAACTTCATTTTTTCTCAATAAATAAGTTAAAATATAGGACAACTACTTTACAAGTCATATTGTGTAGTACACAATTTATTTGAGAGAGAAATCTAGTGTATTTTGTTAGCTTGAGTCATTGGAAATGACGTCGACTAAGATCGGACCGCACTGGAATTAATTTCATGTGCTGTCAAAACAAATGATCTACACTCAATTATAATTTATAAATTATATATCAATCGGATTCGGATTGAGCCGGGCAACCCGAGACCTCAAACCAAGCCAAACCTAAGTTTTATCAGGTGGATGTTTGTATAGCCCGAGACCAAACCCCATACATCCTATGCCGAACTTTCAGCCCTAATTTTCGGGCATGGTTTATTAGAAAGAGGAGATCCAAATATCAAGTGGAATACACAATGAGAAAACAGTTGTGATTGAATGCCTACCATTAAAAATTCCCAAAGGCCCACTGTAATGGTTTTTTTTGCATCCAACCTGTTGTTGATAAAATCACACAGACCTAGATGAAATGAAAGCACAAATAAAAGCTAGATTCAAAACTTTGGTAGCTCCCAGGAAGTTTTTAATGGTGAGAATTTAGTCCCAACTGTATGGTCCACTCGAGATTTGGATCTATTTCATTTTTGGAACCATCCCCTAAAATGGTCCGGCAAAACAGATGAACGGCATGGATATACGGGAAAAAATAAAAAACTTTTGAGGTGGGCCCTACGGTCAGGGCCTCACCCACTAACCTATTACCCCTTCCTCACCTAATCCGCGTCTGCCCATTGGACGGCCCGTAAACGTATTAAATAAAGAAATAAATAGTACTAAATGCGTACGAATTGTCTGTCCCTAAGTATCAAGCCATCCCAACCCTCGTTTAACAGACCCAATTTTAGAATGGTCCATGATCACAATCACACGCACGAGCGCCCCACACGTACTTACGTGTACGCCAACCCATTCTCGTCCAATCGATGATCTCAACCGTAGATAGAGCAGGGCCCATGATGCATGCTAATCATGGGACTCCAACCTTACGATCTTGCCAAAAATTAGTTTTATTCGTCTTGACCGTTTATTTAGTAATACAGATTTTAGGCTGTCCAAGTGTGTATTTGGAGGGGAATGAGCATCAAATCGACCAAATCCATGAGGTGCCCCACAAAAGTTTTATCATGAATTGTAAATACTATTCTGATACAGGACTTAGGTGGGCCACACCACAAGAAAAAGAGTCTAAAATTACGCTTAAAACCTCAAAATTGACTAAGGGTTGCCCGTCATGTAAGTGGATTGGATGTGGACCGGGACTCAGTAGTGACCCCTCCACTACTGAGATCTCGGTGCTGGTCAATGTTGTGGGCCCACCATGATTTATGTGTTTTATCCACTCTGTTCATTCATTTTAGCATTAGTCCAACAACTCTAATGTTTGGGTCACACAGTCCTAGATGAAGAGAAAATACAAATATTAGCTTGACATGTAATTTTTGTGGCCCGGGAAGTTTTTAATGATGGGCGTTTAATCACTATTGTTTCTTGTGGTGTGGTCCACTTGAGATTTAGATCTTCCTTGATTTTTGGCTCATGCCCTAAATGAGCCGGGAAAATGGAAGAACAAGACATAAAACACATATTTTGGTGAGGCTCACAAAGCTTTTCTAGCACCGATCAGTACGAACCTGGGTACTGGAGCTTTTTTTTTTTTTTTGGGTTAGCTTGTTAGTACACACCCATGCATGTACACACACTCCATCTTAGCTGTGACTACAGAATCCCAATCTATTGGATGTCATGTCGCCACCACGATGGACCCCACAGACAATGGTGGCACACCTGATGAACCAGGTGGATCTCATCCACATAAAATCCTCCGGCCACATTAACGAAGAGTCATGCCCCAACATTTTTTTATACACGCCCTCACACCCTAGTGGAATTTCACCAAAATGGGTACTTGATTAATGACCTCGTGTAGAAATTCTTATAAGTCTACCACCGAGGCATGAGTAAGAACCCCAGACATGTCTGATCATAGTTATATGGGCTTACTTGGAATCATATACCTGGAATGGATTGAATTGAAAATCCCAATTACATGAATTAAAGTGATTTCGAATCCTCTGGTGTATTTGATAGGTTGTAATTGAAATATATTGAAATTTGGAATCCAAACTATTCACTTTCTGAGCTTGTATTTAAAATGCATTGGAATTCTTTTGTATATTCGTAAACCTGAATTTGACTAACTAAATCAATTTTAATTTCATAAATTAGTATTCATACCGATATTTGATATATTGATTGTAATAAATCGATTGAAATGTATATGTATACCTCATACAAAATGAGGAAATTAAAAGCCTCAGATGGGCCACAAATGTAATAACTACATACGAGTGACTTATCAATGTCTTTTATGTTGTGTATTTAAAAAAAAAAAAAAAAAAAAAAAAAAATTTCAAAAATAAAAGTTATTTTTAGAAAGTAAATAAATATATTAATTATTTAAACTTTCCATAAATAGTGTGTATAGCCAGTCGGTAAGAGAAGGGGTTTTTGCTTATGCAACCAGGGTTCAAATCTCCTCGAGGACGGTCTGGCACCAAATCCATGCAACATGGCGCTTTTTGGCGCTTTATTAGGCGCAACCTTAGTCTTTTTGGCACTCGGTTCAAATTTTTTGGGCCATGGTACCCTGATGATTTATTACCTTTTTTATTAATTGAGAGTAATTGTGACATGATTGTACATGTGGCACTTATGCCATGTGTCGCTTATGTGGATACAGTTTTTCCTGTTGGATAACTGTTTCTGTCTGAATGGGTACAGAAATAACTGCCATAGGACAAAGAGTCATGTCCTTTCATGGAAGGCAATTATTTGCTGTGAATGGGTATGGATTTCTTGAAGAGGCACTTTTGCACCTCTTCAGGATGAAATCCATAACCTTTCAATTGATATAAATCCTGGATTCTATAATCCAGAAGATATACTAAAAAATCATTAAGATTAGATCATCTTCTGTGCAATTACTCTCGATTTAATCTCTTACTGAGTTTTCTCAACGCGTCTTAAGGCATATCGGTGTTAAAACTAGAGATCATGCAACACTTAAATGTGCAAATTTTCGTGTTGAAAATCGGATTGAGTGTTCATTGTATCCTGAAGACAATTTGCAGACTTCCTTTGTTTGCACTTGCTGGAAATTCCAGAAAAATGACAGCAAATCTGTCTTGAGAAATTGATTATAGAAGTCAAGCCTTGAACCTGACAGATCTGATCGTTTCGTTATCGTTTTTCTTCTATCCTCCGTAGTGTATTAGATTTTCTAACATTTTAACCGTTCATTAAAATTACTAACATTTGGACAGTTTGAATTATTTCATTGATATGATTTTAGTATTGCATTTGGTCATTGAATTGTTTCGGGTATCATCAACGTGCTATGTGTAAGATGGATTAGTTGCCTAATGACACTGTCGTTACACATGCGACTCTCCTGTAAAATGAAGTAAAAAGTAATTTGACTCCTATTACACTCGACTTCAAAAAATATATATATAAATAAAAAATAAATAAAAAGTGAGATATCAAAACATAACAAAGGTATGCATTTCAAATACCTTTTATTCTAACTATCTTTACCTCCATGATTTCAACTGATGGATTTAGGGCAAAATCTCTTCAAATCCTATATTCAAATTAATACGAGGTGTCAAATGGCTCCAATGTGTTTTTAAGTGCAATCCCAATTTTTAGTATAGACAATTTGAATGGTTTGAATCAAGATACAATGATGGCAAATCCATATTAGATGTTTGTTAGGCAACTAAGTTCGACTGTACTATGAAAGAGTACCATAAAATTACTAAATCTTATTGCGTACGCATGCCGTCATATCATGGTGTGGACCACCTAGTTGGCATAGACCATGTGGATGGTCCCATGTGGTTACAACTTAGAACTGATAAATTAAGGACACTTTTTTCACTCTTTTGTGGAGGCAACACCTTCAAGCCTTATTGGCCACCATGATTTTTGTATTATATACACTTGATCCATCTGGTTCTCTACCTCATTTTTGGACATGGCTCAAAAAGTGGAGTAGATAACTCAAGCAGGCCATACCATAGGAAAGAGTGGAAACAGGAACACTTAAATGTGAAGAAGGAAAAAGACAAATACCAACTTGATCAGGAATTTTTGTGGCCTTCCATAAGAATTTAACAGTGATTGGATCCTCCCTTTTATCATGGTTCGCAGGATTAAATGGTATAAAATTGCATTAGATGGAATTGGCACCAACATTACACAATGATTGCATGTCTAGAAATATCATGTAATTTTTTATTGGAATCAAAATTTTCCTTTACAAAAATAGTTGTATTAAATTAAACTTATGTATGGCGGACCATGGAATTGTACTCAACAGACTAAGATTCACAATTGATGTCGGTCACCTATACATATGTGAGGCCCATTTGCTGGAAGTAGATAGCATGTGACCCCTCCGGCGCAAAGGAATTTTTGTGCCTGGGTTGTGGGGCCCACGCAAATGTTGATGACAAATCTACTTCGTCCATCTATTTTTCAAGACCACAATGGGACATGATTCTAAAAGTCAGGGAGATCCAAGACATTAGTAGGCCATATCACAAGAAACATTGGGGATGGAGCACCAGCGGGTGACAGAAGTTTTGAATCAGGATGATATTTCTGGCTACAGTTTGGATGGCATATAAACATCATGGTCAGCTCCGGGAAGGTTTCAACGGTGAACATTTCCATTCCCACTATTTCGTTTGTGCGGCGCACCTGAGCTTTGGATCTGCCTGATTTTTAGATTCATGTGTATTTCAAAACAGATGGGTGGAGTGGATTTCTCACGGACAACTCAGTGGACCCACAAAGCCCTAGGCACAGGTATATCTATCTCCCTAGGGTCACAGGCAATCCACCTCCCCTGGCCAACTGCCCCAAAAGTGGTACCCATCAATAGATCTGTACCATCATCTTGGTGTGCCAAACCATATTTGATGGACCATTGATCAGTCCCATCCTATCGGTGAAGAGCATGCAAATGAACGGTCAGATAGGATCTGATAGGCAATTTTCCATCTTCAATGCCCCAAAACCTGACGATAACTATAACATGGCCATCTATCCAAGGTGGGACCCACACCAGATGGGGTCTTCGCTGAGGCCGTTTGTAAGAGCATATATGCCGTAGCTCCGAAATAGAGGAATGCAGTTTTTTCGCCGTGGCCTTTAAATCTTCAGTTGTGGACACTGGCGTTTCTGCTATTATTCTGTTGATTTTCCAGTTTTAAGCCGCGAGAAAGTATCAGTACTCTGGAAGAGTATGACCATCCGTACACATCAGTGTGGTTTGGTGCATATATCATTCACTCATAGCAATCTAAACCGTTCAAATTGTGGGACCTACTCCAAACGACGACCTGAATTCAAAATTAAATTCACTGAACAAGTTTCACCTGGTATTAAAGGAAATATGTTTGTTGAAATTGTGGGACTAACCCCACAATTGGTAACATTACTTCACTGCGACTATTGAGCTGTTACATATCCACATTCCATAGTGAATTGAGGCTTCTAGTCAACTCCATATCAAACCAGGTTGGGTTAACTCAGACATTTCAACTTGACTCGACTCAATATTTAGTAATTAAATTAACAACAGTATTTCACTAATGATGGATACTTAAAAGAGGAATACAAAAACCAAATATAAAATAGCAAGGGACAGTCTGCCACTTGGCACTGTTTCATTGGTTGACTCATGAGTTCTGGTATTTTTAACTTTATGTATCCTTTTAAGTCCTTACTCATGCCTCGGTGGTTGTAGACTCGCGGGAGTTTCAACGTGAGGTAATGGGTTCTAGTACTCATAGTGGTGTGAGTGTGTAGGTGTGCGTGTGGTGTGCCAGCAGCTTCTAGACTATTTGATTTATAGTTGAGTCGAGTTGACTCGGTGGTGAGTTTCGAGTTGAGTCGCAGCATTTTAGAGAGATGGTGCACGGTGGACAGGTACAACTGCATGTGATCCTCATATCATACTCTCTATGATCGACAGGTGCACATGTGTATGGTCATCAAATAAAGAAATAAAATAATAACAATACATAAGATCTGTCTGCCCTAACAAGAAATCTTTATTCTCCTTTGGTAGAAGCTTGTTTGGACACAAGCAATATACTCTTCTTCTTTTTTTTTTCTTACACTCGCACCCCTGCACTCACACTATAGTGGGATTTCACCACTAATGGGAACTCGAACCCAAGACCTCTGCATTTTTTTCTTTTTCTTTTTTGTTAACTTGTTAGTACACCCCCTGTCAGTTCACACGACACTGTTAGCCACCCCCACTAGGGAATCGATGCCAAGACCTCAGTGTTGAAATGAAGTATCTTTCACTTAGTCTACCACTTGAGCTATGGATCTGGGTGACCTCTGCCTTGAACTGAGGGAAGACCTCGTGTTTGTACACAAGCAATGTCTTACAAAGAAGTTGTTTAGGGCATTGTTTCTTAAGTTATTTGCATGCAAATAAAGCTGTGTTATAGATAGGCTATTTGGGTCATGTTATCTTGGATAGGCTATGTTATTTTAGAGTAACTATAATGTTGGTTGTTTGTCAAATACTCTAAAATATATCATGCCCCTATTTGAATGGACTATATAGATCTAGCTAGGGGTTGTATGGGACCCATAGTGATGTATGTGTTTTATCTATGCCATCCATTTATTTTAACAGATTTTTTAAGAGTGTGAGCACAAAAAAGAGGAGATCTAAGGCTCAAGTGGACCACACTTAACTCATTCTTGAAACCATTAGGGATTCCATGTATAATGGTGCGTTTGTTTTTTCAATTTCCAGTACCGTACAGAGGTAAATAATAATAATTACTTTTTACCATCATTAGGGATTCAAAGCCATTCAAACAACCCTAAATGTCATCATCACATGAGCCAACTAGCCGCAATTCCTACTGTAAATAATAATTACTTATTTACCACTATTTACAATGATAAGTAGAAAACCAAACATTCTTAAATAAACTATATAAAAATATCATCTACAATACTTATAGACTAATTGAACTCTAGGGGTTGTACACGTGCAAGTAAACTTGTGTTCCATATATGTTGTCTAAGGTAAATATCTTGTAGGTTTGTCAAAACCACTTATATGCAAGAATGGAGAAAAATAAGGAAATATAGCCTAATTTACCCTCTAACACGATGATGTCTTTACTAAAAAGGTCAGATAAAGGTGTATGAAGTTTATATCTAGCTCAATTCTGGTATGAATACAATGTTACGTGCACATGCATCATATTTACAATTATTAATGTCTAGCACATCATGTGTTATATGTTCCACCACCAATCTTCAAGTACCTTACATATGTTAATCACACATATGTTATAAATGCAACCTGCCATCAAGTATCATAAGCATACTGGGTTTGCTATGTTGGATATTTACAATCAAAAAATAAAACAACTAGTTTAAGATAGAATTTCAATAACCTATTAGACAATGTTATGGGGAAAATGGACGGACTAATAAGAAAAGGTTAGGTCAGAACCCCACGCATCTCGCCAGATTGAACGACAACGGATATAACTAAAAACTCAACCTCCAACCCCATATTGAACAAGAAATGAGGTCACACTCGGTATCTCATCAGCAGGTCAGAAGATCCACCGATACTTAGATCGAGCAAGAGATAGGGTCGAGCTCGGTAAGTCGTCGGCAAGTCCAAAGTTTCGCTGGTCTACTCGGTACCAAAAGAAGCTCAACTGCTTGCTAGAGAAGACAAGGATGCCACAATTCCAGATAGACACGTACAACTCCAGGTCGGCACAATCTACCTTTTGTCAATTTTGACCTGATCTTATCTGCGTCTATCCGAAACCACAGCTGAAGATCTAGAAATTCAACCGCAATTCAGATACACCCGAGATCCTAGCCGAGAATCTAGGAAAATCCTCGCAACTTGTGTAGGATCTGAATCCTACTACAACACATCCCTGCTAAATAGGGATGTCCCTCCTACGCGACCGCCTCTCCTCACCTATAAATATGAACACCTCCAATGGTGAAAGGTACACACAATCTTTAGTCTAAAACTCCTTACTCGACCAGACCCAGATTCCTTACTTGACTTAGGCATCGGAGGGTCTCCTGCACTAGCCTGGGTCTCCTATGTCCATCCCTTGTACAGGTACACAAAGGTCCATGGAAGGCTAGCCAAATTTCTGCATCAATAGACAACATGTACAAAACACATCTTTACTTACATCCAAGTGGGCCCCTTAAATATGCTAATCTTGTTGGGTCCATAATAACATGGGCTTTGATCTAGATACATCTACGTCTTGTAATTTCTTGAATTACATGTAATTTCTATGTGATTTCCATATTATGTGCATATCATCCATCATGCCCTGCCAGAGTATCAAACTTTTGCTATTGAAGGAAAGATAAAAAGGAGTTTGTTGCATTACCAAAAATGAGAGGAGATGTCATGATCTTGAAAGGTCAAATCCACATCAGGTTGATCCAACTCGATAAGGTAAAGTCTACATCCAGTGGGTTCACACCACTGAGTCCTTATAATGTCCAGCTAGGTGCAGCCTCTTTCCCTTCACTAATAAGACCGGACAGGAATCGTCTACCACACATATTCCAAGCATCCTATATAAAGCAAAAGTTCTTTTTGAATCTATCATCTTATATGTAGCAAAACCCATTCCATCCATCACATGATTACCTTTAAATGTAGCTTAACACTCCCTAAATCTTGAATTTTGGGTAATTTGGAATTGAATTCCAGAATTTGTAAAAGTGGGTTGTTTGGCACCCTGGAAATTTTAGATTTCAATTCCAAAATGATTCAAAATCCAAGATTTTTATCCTTTTCCAATATCAAGATGACCCAAACTTGGAAATTTCAGGATTTCGGTATTATCTCGAACCCTAGTAGCTATCATCTTTTCTTCTCCTAGGAGATGTTTGATTTTTTAACTTCTCTTGTAAATTACTTTAAATAAGTAAGTATTATTTTCGTCCATACTTTCTGCTCTCTTCCCAATGTGACAGTGACATGTGCTATTTGAACTTATAATGGTGACCTAAGCTTGTAAAATTTAGGATTTTGAGATCATCTCAAACCCTCCTAACTATCATTTCTTCTTCTCTTTGCAGATGTTTGATTTTTTAACATCTCTTGTAAATTATCTAAAATAAGTAATTATTATTTTCATAAATAATTTCTACACCCTTCCCAATGTAATGGTGAGATGTGATATTTTAACTTATCCTTCTCAAGACCCAAGGGGAAAACTGTAGGGACCACTGTGGTGTGACTTATCAACACTGTTAATCCCATCTGTTAGCTCATTTTAGGGCATGAGTCAAAAAATTAGAAAGATCCAAAAATTCAAGTGAATCACACTACAATAAAGCTCATTTTAGGGCATGCACCAAAAAATGAGAAAGATAAAAAGCTCAAGTAGATCACACTGGGAAATTGTGGGGATTGAATGCCTATCATCCAAAACTAATTGGAAGCAAGAAGTTTTGGATCAAGCTGACATTTATGTTTTTCACTTATACTTGTCTGTATGGCCTTATAAACGGATTAGATGACAAATAAATATTAATGTGGCCTACAGAGCAAAACAACTTTCAATAGTGGACGCTATATATACTGTTGTTTCTTGTGGTATGGTCCACTTGAGCTTTGGATTTGCTTTATTTTTCCGTCATACTTTAAATGTTTTAGGGCCTGTTTGATTTTCTATGATACAAGTAAATTATGGTAAATAAGTAATTATTAGTTTTTCACTTGGTTTGAAAATGTGAGAGTAATTCCACCTCGCAAATCAATATATAAATGTTGACTTAAATCTATGGACCCCACCATAATGTATATTATACATCCGCATCATCCATCTAATTTATCAGAACAGTTTGGGAGGCAGATTCAACATTTGAATGGCCCACACGAAAAGAAACAATAGTCTTCATTCATCCACCATTAAAAGTTATTTCTTTCATGGGGACAATATTGAGGTTTTTTTCATCATCTAAGGGTCACACAGACTTGGATAGGGGAAAACATAAATATCAGCTTGATCAAAAACTTTTAAGAACCCCAAGAAGTTTTTAATAGTATTTGTTCGATTTTCATAGTTTCCTATGGTGTAGTCCACTTGAGCTTTAAATCTTCCTCATTTTTTTTGCTCATCCCCAAATTCGGTCGGCATAACAAATGAACTGTGTGGATAAGTCACCACACAATGGGCCCCACATTAATTTTGTAAATTTCTTGATTTAAGTATATATTAAAAAAAAAGTAAATTGTCGCATATGCATTGGGAAAGATATGATAATTACCTAGAAAAATCAAACAAGCCCTTAAGTCAGCATACATCATACAGCATCACTATTTTAAGTCAATCCTCTTCAAACTTATTAATTTTCGAGAAGAAAGTATTCCATCTCTTTACAAACATGTGTTAGGAGTAATAATGACCTATTAACAAGTATTTACTAAGGACTGAAACATTCACATCAATGAATATTTTCACTTACAATTATATTATTACGGTGGAATGAAATAAAAATAAAGAAAATACAATTATTATGTGGACATATCATAAAGAGAATTTGACTATGATTAAAAAATAAATGTAATGTTATTTTAATTATAAGATTAGTGGCCCTACACAACCTATTGTTTGGTGTCCCATCCCCATCATTCCCAGTGGTGTGGCCCACATGAGTTATGAATTTAGCTGATCTTTAGCCTCATGGGCTAGAATTGGGGAGAGCACCTAAATGTAGGGAGTGGATTTCAGATATATAGCATGGTAGGCCTCACAGAACTTGGTTGTTTAGTCCCTGTCTCACGTCTAAAACACGTGGTGGGACCTGCTGTCATTGATTCCATAACCGTCCAATCAATGGACCTTAATTTGGAGCATGGCCCAGCTTTTTCTTTCTTTCTTCTTTTGAGTATTGCTTCAGGTTATGGTATTTGTAAGGTGGGCCATCAAACAAACGGTCCAAATCATGCTAATCCAGGTGTTCCAATCTGGAGTTCCTCACAATTTGTTAGACTAGTTTTCTCATGATACATGTGCAGAAGGTTGCTGGACCCAAACTCACCCATCCACTGCACACGTGGACACACATGAAAACCTTCCACGTGTCAAGAATACTCAATGCATGTATCATGTGGGGTGGAGATCCTTCGACGAAAAGTCAGTTCGCTCGCTCGACCCGTGCATCATGTCCTGTACCTGTGGAACCGTACACATTCACGAGCAGCTACTCACGTCCGTGAAATCTGAGCTTTTCATGAGCCCACCGTGATATTTGTGAGAAATCCATCTCATCCATCCGTTTTTTTAGATCATGTTAAGACATAAATCTAAAAACGAAGCACATCTAAAAGTTAAGTGGGCCACACAACACGAAACAGTGAAGATTGAATGTCCACCATCGAAACATTTAAGTGCCATAGAAGTTTTAGATAAGTTTTTTTTTTTTTTTTTTCCTTTTTTCCGTTTTTAGTTCATTCCAATAGAAATAACCTTATGAACAGTATGAATGACATATAAACGTTACGGTGGACCGGGGAAGGTTTCAACGGTAGGCATTACTTATCCACGTTTTCCCACCTTTTCCAATCACGTTGTCCGATTGAGTTTTGGATCTGTTTCATTTTTAGGCTCGTGATCTGATATATACTGAAAAAAAAAAATGATGGACAGGATGGATTTCTCACAATCTTCATGGTGGGCCCCACTGCAAACAAATCCGCGTCCTGATGAGAATATGACGGGGCTTACGTGAAGGACGGATAGGATGGCATCCACACCGTTTTATAGGAACCGGCCTCACCAAAATCGAAATCGGATTGCGTACTGAGTTACCTCAGTACGCTCTTATGGTACTGAGTAAACTCAGTTGGGCCCACCGTGAATGTATTTGTCTTATCCACTCCGTCCATCTGTTGTTTCAGATCATTTTAATGGTTGAGCCCAAAAGTGAGGTATATCTAAAGCTAAAGTGGATCATACCACAGGAAATCGTGGGAATAATGATTTCCACCGTTGAAACCTTTCTATGGCCCACAGTGTTGTTTATTTGTCATCCAACCTGCTAATAATATCACAAAGACATGGATGAAGTGAAATCACAAATATCAGATTGATCTAAAACTTCTATGGCCCCCATAAAATTTTAAATGGTAGATGCTCAATTGACACTGTTTCTGGTGGTGTGGTCCATTTGATTTTTGGATATTCTTAATTTTTCGTGAATATACCTAAAATCATCTGATAAAATGTATGGACGGAGTGGATAAAATGCATGAATGACTGTGGGACCCACAGAGTTTACTAAGTACGCTTAGCGTACTGAGTTACTCAGTACGCAATCCACTTCCACCAAAATGGACCAGAATATCAAATACGTGGAGTTGGACGGTCCAAAAATACCAAATCTAGACGTATCTGATACCGTAGTTGGACCCGACTTCTCGAGTCCCCACGATTCTCCCTGCTCGGATGCCCTGGCACGTAAACCAACGTATTGGGAGCGGATTAGGTAAGACACCGGCTCATCCAGGACGGTGAGGCCCTTACTGTGGGGCCCACATTTATTTATGTATTCCGTATCTACGCCGTCCATCCGTTTTTCCGAATCATTTTAATGCATTATACCAAAAATGAAGCATATCCAATTATCAGGTGGACCATACCATAGGAAACAGTGGTGACTATACGCCCTACTACTAAAATCTTCCAAAATAAAATAAAATATCAGCTTGTTTCAAAACTTTCGTGGCCCATTCATGGTCAATCACCACTGTTTCCATCATGGTCCACTTGATAATTGGATCTGCTTCATTTTTGGGATAGCTTCATTAAATAATCCAGAAAAAACGGATGGACGGCCTGGATTAAGAATAGATACATCAAGGTGGGCCCACGGTAAGGGCCGCACCATCTTGGGTGAGTCCGGTTTCTCACCTAATCCGCTCCCACGTGAAAGACGTATTGGACATCATGTACGGCAAGGATTGGTTACTAATCCCACCCGAACCGATCGGACGGTTACGTGAGGGGCTCTATGAGGCCCAACTTAATCTATATATTTTATCACTGCCGTCTATTTATTTTGATAGATCATTTTAGGCCATAAGTACAAAAGGAAGCAGATCAAAGGCTCAAGTGGACCACACCACATGAAGCAATGGGTATTGATCTCTTACCCTTGAAAACTTGTTAGGGCCCACCATGATGTTCATTTGCCATCCAACCTGATCATAAGGTCACATAGACGTGTACAAGTAAAAACATAAATATCAGCTTGCTCTGAAACTTTTGTGGCTCCTAAAAAGTTTTCAAATATAATAATTTAAACCCCACTGCTCTTGGACGGATGGTAGATTCCTGGGAGTTTCAACTCCCTTTCCAGGGTTTGAGTATCCATAGGTGTGTGAAATTCCCCAGGTGTAAGGAGTGAGTGTCGGGGTGTGTGAGTGTGTGTGTTTTTAAAAAAAAAAAAAAAAAAAAAAAAAAACCCCACTGCTTTTCAACACTGAGACCTTAGTATCGATCCCTAGGTTGGGAACAGTGAAGTGTGTGAACTGAGTATTAACAAGTTAACAGAAAAAAAAAAAAAAAAAAAAGCCCCACTGCTTGTGTATGGTCCACTTGAGCCTTCCATCTACCTCTTTTTGAGATTATACATTAAAATGAAATGTGAAAATAGATAGATGACCTGGATGAAAAATATGAATCGCGGTGGACCCCACGGAGCCCCTACATGACCGTAGGTCTATAGCCAGGTCCTGTGAGGGTAGTAGCCAATCCGCGCCGGCCATGCACGTATGAAAGGTCTGCTCCGTACAACACGTTGTATGGGAACCGTCCTGCCCAAAATCGACTTGGACGGCCCAAAATTACTAAATCCAGGCGTGTCTGATACCGGAGTTGGACCGGACTTCTCGAATCCCCACGGTTCGGACTGCTTAGATGCCCTAGCACCTATCTCCACGTGTCGAGTTATCCGCTGGGCTTGACCTCAGACCATTGGAATTTGGAGTGATTGTTGTTCTTTTCCCTAACGGGTCTTCATGTTGCATGCCTCTACAAAAGGGTTCGGATAAGGTGAGTCCGGGTAACAGCTTAAAGGGCGAGTCTCCAACTATTGGGCCACATTGATGTATGCATTGTATATCAACTCCATCTATTAGTTTTTTCAACTCATTTTAAGACATGGTCCCAAAAATAAAGTAGATCCAAATTTCAAGTCGACCACAACATAAGAAACACTGGTTATTGATCATTTAAAACTTCTTCTAAGGCACAAAAGTGTGGGATCAAGCTGATATTGGTGTTTTCCCTTCATCCTGGTCTATGTGACCTTATTAATAAGTTAGATGACAAATAAACATTACAGTGGGGTCTAGGAATTTTTTTACTGGTAGACATTCAATGACCACAATTTCTTATAGTGCGGTCCACTTGATATTTGGATCTGCTTCACTCTTGAGATTCATGCACTAAAATTAGCTGAAAAGACTAATAGATGCTGTAGATATACAACATATACATCAAAGTATGCCCCCACAGTCAGGGACTGGCCCATCATTTGTCTATATGGCATCCAAACATGACCAGAAGAGTCACCTTATTGTGAAAGACAGATGGTCCATAACAGTTAGTTTGAATAATTCTAAGTATATTCTAATTATATATAATAATTAAAAAAAAAAATATTGTGTACCTGCTTAAATGTAAGGTCATATTGAAAATGAAAAAATAATTATTTTATATAGAAATTTTTCTTATTTTTACTATAGTCCTCCATCTGATACGTGCATGCAGTGCCATGATTGGAATTATAAATGAGAAGCGTTTATAATTCCAGATACCAAACTATCTACATCTATAAAAGTTAGACAGTACATAAAGCACTTAAAAATCAAGCTAATCCAATAGTTAGGTGGCCCCACCTGCTTATTTACATGTGTGGGGCCCACCATGTTGTGTGCTCCATCTAGTTTGCCATTAAGTGAGCCTCACCAATAATGATGTGATTCTTTAAAAATTAAGCTATTTTAATGACTAGGTTTTGTAATAGCCCCATCCCTACAGTGTGATACTGTCAGCTTTGGGTCGCCTCACATGGCTTTAAAATGCATCATACTGAGAAGGGTGGAGATCAGATGAACAATGACTGAGGCGTTACAGGTTTATTGGAGTGTTAAAGTCCCTTGATATGCATTGATGGGTCATTTTTGTGCTGATTAATTTTTCAGGGCGTGTTTCGTATGTGGAATAAAATGGATTTGAATTGTATTAGATGGAATTAACATCGTTATTACACAATGATTGAATGTCTGAAAATATCTTAGTATTTTAGCCATAACATCCCATGTTTGGGATAAAATTATTACTACTGAAAAATACTGGATTAAGAAAAATTCTATTTAATGGACCTTGGAATTGTTATCCACGTATAATGAATGTCATTCATATGTATAACCATTATGTCAAACGCCCCATTAAAGAAAGTAGGTACTTTTTATGATATTGGCTCAAGCTTTTTTTTTTTTTTTTTTTTTTTTTAAATTGTTTTACATGGTATTAGGATCTTGAATTTAAATTTCAAGGGGAGTAAGTATACCTCTCTAATATATTCTCCCAGATAATACTGTTTATGGTGTGAATATTAAAAGTAGTTGTTTAACCGGCACAGGCCCACTGGCTAAACTTACTTTAACGATCGAGATTCGTTTTTATGGGGCACAAGTGGTGCTTTGGCAGTTATCGGAAGATGCGTCTTTTCTTCTGCTTGGTGGCTCAGGCCATACTGATTCTAGAGTCCAGACGACGAGTTTCCTGGAACATGTATTGCACTGACTTCCTTTAACACAAAGGTCTGTTGGGCCCATTGCATTGTTCATCTAAAATTAATCCACTACGTCCATCAGTTTCGCCAACTCACCCTAACCTAAAATGAGGCAGATCTAAGACTAAGTGGGTCACGCTAAAGGAAACAATGAGGATTGAAAGCCAACTGTTGAAAGCTTAATAGGTCTAAGGAAGTTTTGTATCTAAATTGTGTGTTTTTTGACGCACGGATGAACGTGATGAGGTTGAACTCATTTAAATAAGAAAAATAAGAAAAATAATCCTTTAAATAGGCATACGTCCTAGCCAAAATCATATATGGCACGTTGGATAACTCATTCCAGTTTGTGGGATATGTCTGTTTTAAGGTCCTAACAGCCTGGATCACTTTGACTTCCAATCAAGCCTTTTTCTAATCCATCTTGGCCATGAAACTGTCTGTGACCTGCTCTACATCATTTTTCCTGGAGAATAACTTTATCAGCGGTATGATAGCATACAACCATCGTGGCGGGCCATAAAAGGATTTAATGGTAGGATTCAATCCCAACCTTTTGAGGTGGAATGGCCCACTTGAGAGTATGAGATTTGATTAGTGAGGCACCACACCACCTCACCACTCACCTCCATGGTAAGATCACGCGGTGAGATTTGATTGGTAAGGCAGCATATTGTCAGAGATGGGCCCGCCCTTTCAACGTTTTTCAGCACTTAGCCCAGCTCTGACAATATGTAGCCTCACCAATCAAATCTTCCCACTGCATCTCAATATGATATATGGATTTTATCGACCGTCCATCCATTTTTCCATATCATTCTACGGTATGAACTAAAAGAATGAAAGAAATCCAAGACTCAAGTGAACCACATTAGGAAATAAAGGCTCAGTACTGTTGAAACTTCTTATGCACCACAGTTCTGGATCAAGCTGATATTGGAAACGGATCAGCTAGTGATCAGTGCTCTGTGGGCCCCACTGTGATGTATGTGTTTCATCCATGCCATCCACCCATTTTTCCAGATCATTTTACGCATGAACTTAAAAATAAGGTAGATCAATATTTCAAATGGACCACACAGTGTTGATTGAACTCCCACCATTAAAAACTTCTTATATGCCACAAAAGTTAAGTTTTGGATCAAGTTAATATTTATTTTTTCCCCTCATCCAGGTATGTATGACCTAATCAACAGGTTATAAACACTTCAATCGGCCCTAGGAGGTTTTAAATGGTGAACATTCAATTGCTACTGTTTCCAGTGGTGTGGTCCATATGTGATTGATCTCTGCCTCAATTTTTGGATCAAGCACTAAAATGATCCTTAAAAATGGATGGACGGTGTGGATAAAATACATAAATCACAGTGGAGCCAATAGAGAACCGACCACGTGGATAGTGGCAGCATCTAGCCAAACCACGTCAGCTGATATTTGTGTTTTCCCTTCGTTCAGGTCTATATGATATTATGAACAGGTTGAATGTCAAATAAACATCACGGTGGGCCTTACGAAGGTTTCAATGGTGCGTATCATTAGCACCGCTAATTCCTATGATGTGGTCCACCTGAGCCTTAAATTTGCCTTATTTTTGGGTTCATAATATAAAATAATATAGGAAAATGAATTAACAGTGTGGATGAAAGCCATACATCAAGGTAGCCCCTCAGAGACACAGCCTGTCCCAAGCTTGGAACAGGCCCGATAGGGTGCAGTACCCAATCCGCGTCCCTCAAGGTGGTGGTGCCCTTTTAAAACTCGGGAGGGCCACGACACAAGGAACGGTATGAATATCTATGCCACTAAATGCCATCCCACCGTTCATGAAATGGGCCCTACCAAGATGTAGAAACATCCCAAATTTTGGCATGATTCAAAAAGCTGAAGTGTACATACAGCCCAAGAGCTGGGTTCAGGCTTAAAATTCAGGCTCATTTCTCAATTCGGGCGAGCTTGGTCAATGTACAACACCCTACCTGCCAGGTCCAAATCCAGCTCAACCTATTAACTTTGTAAGGTTGTTTTTGTAATATACGCTGAAAATCCAATCCTGGGCCCTACTATGATATGCGTCAGACATCCACACCATACACACATGAAACAAAGAGATTTACCTCAGGTTGAGTTATGTGAGTCCCATCATGATATATGTCGGACATCCAAACCATAGCGATTAGATATACCTTTCCATGGTGGCTCATAGGAGCTTTCCTTGAGACCGCCCTTTAATAAGATGATGTAGAGCGGGTCGTGGACAGTTTCATGGCCAAGATGAATAAGAAAAGGCCCGGTCGATGACGGAAGTGATTCAGACCATCAGACCTTAAATTGGGCGTATCTCGTAATCCAGAATAAGTTATCAGAAGTAAAATATATGATTTTGGGGTAGGACAAGCTACTTTAACCACCCAACCTTGCTACGCAAGCCAAATTTGTGAAATATCATCAGATGGACAGTAGTTTTTCTATTTTAATTATGTTTTTATTATAAATAGTAAGTTTAATTAGTTTGATTATAACTCTTCATCAGCTGGACTTTAGGAGTTGTGCAGTGATGTGAATAATAGGCCCCTTTTGTTAAATCTGAAGTCTAAAGATCGAATCTGAAATCTAAAGCTTGAATCTGAAATCAGACACTTAGCCTCGTTTGTTAAATCAGAAGTGTAAAGACTGAATCTAAAGTCTAGAGCGTGTATCAAAAATCTAAAGCTTGAATCTGAAATCTGAAGTAAAAAATCTTGTTTGATAATTATGGCTAGTCTAAAAATTAAGTACAAACATCTTAAATGTCTGAAATATGTTAATTTGATACATTTGCGCCTATCTTTCGTTTGGAAATGTTTTATATTATAAAGAAATTATTTTTTATTAAATGAAAATAAAATCATTATATTTAATTCAAATAAACTAAAATACTTGATAAAAAACTAAAATATCATCATAAGGCCCTCAATTCTTTTTCGCGGGAAGATTATCACTGTGTGTGGTATAGGATTGAACACCAGTAGCAACAAAAACTTCAAATAAGGCCCACCTTATATTTATATGCTATTCAAACCATTTATAAAGTCATTCCCAATTAGGTGAAGTGAAAACATATTGATCCAAAACTTTCGTGGCCTATTTAAGTTTATTTTCCATCCAATAGGTTCATAAGGTCATAAATACTTTTATGAAGAGGGAAAAGAAAAAAAATCATGTTTATCTAAAACTTCTATGACCCCAAAAAGGGTTTCAATGGTAGACGTCCAATCCCCCCTACTTTTTGCAACTTATTTTTAGTCTCAAGCTTCAATTTGAGCTCACTAAATGGATGGATGGTTTGGATATAACACAGAACTTGCTGACGTCAATACAACAGCTATATAGCTGGTGTGAGGTACAACCAATCCGCATCCTTACTTGGACGTGGAGTAGGTTGAATAGCTAGATTCGTCATCAAGTTTCATGGGGCCACTATGATGTATGTGGGCCCACTATGATGTATGTGCTTTATCTACACTGTTCATCTATTTGGAGATTTAATTTTAGAGCATGAGTTAAAGAATAAGGCAGATCCAAATATGTAGTTGACCTCACCAAAAAAAACAGTGGTGAGATTAACGCCTACCGTTGAAACCTTCCTAAGGCTCACCGTGATTTTTATTTGAAATCCAACCTACATGAAAGAAGGGAAAAAATAAATATCAGCTTGATCAAAACCTTTCGTGGCCTATTTAAGTTTTGAATGGTGGGCGTCACTCTCCCCGCTGCTGGGGCGAGGTGCCCTGGAGCTTTGGATTTGACTCATTCTCTGGATCTTTACCTAAAATTATATTTCCAAGTGGGCGGACGGCATGGATATAAAACATACATCATGGTAACTTGGTAATGTAACTTCAGTAGCCACTCGCTACTCAACCTGTAAGTATCATTATCCAATCCGCATCCGCGGAAACAGATTGGATACTCCCCTGCCGTCAGCCAATGGCTAATGGTCGGTGCTATATATGTGGGCCCCACCATGATGTATGTGTTTCATCCATGCCATTCATCTACGTTTCTAGATCATTTTATGGTATGAGACCAAAAATGAGATATATCCCAATCTCAAGTGAACCACATTACGGGAAAACAGTATTGAATGAACGTTGACCATTAAAAACTTTTTGGGGGCCATAAAAGTTTTGGATCAAGCTGATCTTTGTTTTTTCCATTCATCTAGGTCTACATGACCTAATCAACAGATTGGATGTCAAATAAACAGTACATTGAGCCTTAGGAGAATTTTAATGGTGGATAGCTAATCGCTATTGTTTTCCTGTGGTATGGTCCACCTGAGATTTATATTCCTCTCATTTTTGGTATCAAGCCCTAAAATGATCTTTAAAAATGGATGAATAGAATGGATGAAACATATATATCATGGTGAGACATAAAAAAGTTTCATAAGTTAAAAGTTGATTTTGTATCGTGGAAACGATTTAAAGAAAAAAAAAAAAAAAAAAAGTTGCCATAGTAACTTGAAAATGGATAATTTTGAAAGAAAAAATTTTTGTTTAATAAAAAATTTATTGAGCTCATTCTGCATTCACCGCTTACATTTCTTCATCGTTAACGATGCATTAACAAACACTACTGAACACGGAACATTTTTTCAATTCCACTTTAAGTGCAACAAACAGGCCCTTACTATGTTTGTTGAAAACCCTGCACACTAGTAGACATTACGACCGTGAGTTTTAGCTATAATTTGATTCTAAAATTTGTCTCGTTTCTTAGTATCCCTACTTAAAGTGTCATGAACTCATTTATTTCATTCACCAACCAAATTATAACTTTTATAGAATTTATTTTTATTGATCTTGCTTTTTCATCATGGATTTGAGAAGTCCCTGTAAGGAGTGTAGAGAAGCTCAAAGGATTTGGAGTAGTTATCCTCAGGGAAGATGGTGATGGACTTCCTCACGTTCGTCCCGTGTCCTAAGACCACCCTTAGTTTCGGGCTAGCAAAAACATTTCAGGCTGTTCACGAGCTAAACTATTTTGGCTCGAGCCTATCTTTAATAATGCGGGCTGGGCTTAACTTGGACCGGCCCTAACCCAACCCGCTGCCACCCTGTGGTAGGGGATATAAGAGGGCGTGACTATCCCTTTGGGCGAATGATTTCATGAGATCCAATCCATTGATCCATGTGAGTATCACACAACCTGACAAATAGTAGCCATTTGATATTCCTCACACAATCCTGTCCCCTCCATCTGGACGGCTAAAACAAGCACAGCTAATTAATGTTACCAATGGATGTTTAAAACAAAACAAATGGACGGCTAAACAAACGAATTTTTTTCTCTTTTTTATTTTTTAAATGCATTTGTTTCAGATAATGTCACTGATAAGACAGAACGGCCTATTTTTGGACCAGCGAACAAGATCTACACACGTCTGATGAGCGGCTACGATCTTACATATGGATGCCAGCTTTCCACGTGCACTGGCATGTAGATGGGTTAGTGGGCTGGGCCATACCAGGTAGTGTGTCTACCAGACCTCTTAAATCATATGGTGCATCCAATAAGATGTCCATTTACCGTTGAATTTGGATAACAAGAAAGAGTGCATCTCCACCATACATGTGGCTGCCGATGATTACATCTATACATACCATTCACGCTGTGGGCCATATCCTAAAAATCAGATGATGATGTCTGATTGGTAGCTTGCAAATAGACAATAATCAACCAAGAGGCCCAAAACATGGCCATGGGTGCATACACCATGAGAAAACTGCGATATATGGGTATCATTATTTCAGCATGGCCATCTACAAGGGAACTGATGGGATGAATTCTCTAATATGTATGTGAAATGGAAGCGGATTGGCTGGTACGTGTCGTGCAAAGACGAGCCTTGACGCTCCTCGAGCTCCGAGTAGTACGAACGGTTCAAAGGAGATCAAAGTTACATGGGCTCCACATTGATATATTTATTATCTCTTATACTGTTCATCTATTTTTAGAGATCATTTTAGAGCATTATCCAAAAAATGAATCACATGGAAGATTATTTGGACCACACTATAAATAGCAGCGGAGATAGTGACTTTCTCCATTAAAAAATTTTCAGGGCCCACAACTAACGTTTATTTTACATCCAATCTGCTCATAAGGTCAAAAATAACTGAATGAAGAGGATATCCAAAACGCCTGTGACCCCAAAAGGGTTTCAATGGTAAACGATCAATCCACCACTAGTTTTTGCAGTGTGGCCCTTTATAGTTAGATTTATCTTATTTTTCATCTCAAGCCTTAAGAGGAGCTTCCAAAATGTATGGACAGTTTGAATGTAACACATACCCCATGATCAGACCCACGGAACTTGCTGACTTAAATACAGCTGCAGTATAGCTGGTGTGAGGTACACTAGCCAATCCGCCGGAGAATTCGTCAGGTGCTGTGAATGTGTACGGCCCCAAGATCAGGATGATCTACTGAAAAGTGCACCACGTGTATATACCCAAGGTATATTTCTTCTTTAGCTGGTCGCTTTTTTTGGCACGTACGTGGTCTGCCTATATATATATATATATATATATATATATATATATATATATATATATATATATATATAAAAGATTATGTGCAGTCGAGTTTATGGGAACTTTCTATGAGGTTGAGCTGTGTGGCCCCACCGTGATGCGTGTTTAGCATCTACCCCGTCAGTCGCATGCACTATTCCATGGTGGGACTCGGACTTAAAATTCAAGTCAATCCATGACTTGGGTGGGCCACACCTCATGCAAAAGTTGAGAGAGGTTACCGTTCCATTAAAACATTCATAATCATTTGTTGGGCCAACGAGATGTGGTTCACAAATCCAACCCATCCATTATGTGCATCCCAATTGGATGAAGGGTCAGACCAAGTTCCAGGTGCATCCAAATTTCAGGTGGGCCCACGAAGTGTTTTTATATGTTTTAGTCATGTCTTCACATGATTTTAGATGGTATGGCCCACCTGAGTTCCGTATATGGCTGATTTTTGGGATATCTCATAATTTAAAGGGGACCATCAAATGCACAGCATTGATGTTTGACATACATCATGGTGGGGCCCACACAGCTCGACCTCATGAGAGGTTCCCATGAGCTCGACTGCATAGAACCATTTCCCACACACACACACATAGTGTGTGTGGGATGTAGATATTTGACTGTAATTTTTCCTTTCATTTAACAGTTAGGTGGCACAATTGACACACACACACACACACAAAGTAGATGTCATGGATGCAGATTGTGTCTAGTAGGGTGTTGGACGCACCTGGTCCGGCACCATTTGTGCGTGTAAAAGTGTAACTGTGGTGTGGTCCACTTATCTTTAGATTTGCCTCATTTTTTGCTCACACTGTAACTCTTTTTTTTTTCATGACTGAGTGTCTACCTCCCTTAAGGCATGACTAATCCCTAATATGCATGTAAAATAGATAGACAATACCATGGATACACATAAATGATTGTAGCCTTGGAGAAGTTTTTAATTATAATAGTTCAATCCTTACTTTCTCCTGTGGTGTGGTCAACTTGAGCTTTGGATCTAACTCATTTTTCGACCCATACCTAAAGTACTGCAAGTAAAGATGTGATGACGTCCATTACGGTCTTCCTAATGTGTAATTACTCCAATCCACCTACTCATTTAAACTCTTTCTCGACTCCATGATGAATTAAAGTAGGAATAATTTATAATAAATTTGAAATAACTTGTTTAAAGATAAAAACACAAAGTTATATTCCAAAGTGATCCGAAGTCATATTCCCATACTTGGTAAGTCCCTTGAAACTCATCACAACTCGGATTAAATCCAAGTCGTTAATTACCATCAAAACATTCTATCCAAGCCCATTCTACATCAGGGTGTCCACAGATTCCAGTCATCAGGTGGACCACACCATCGAAATAAAAGTATATCCAAGAATCTGATTCAACATAAGGTGCGCCTCACCTAATGAGTGGATCGATCTGATCTCTGAGATGGACCATCTTCATGTCAGAACCCAAGTTTTGCACCGTTCAGATGTTCTAAACGTGTGACACGTGAGCTCTACAAATACGCTGTAGCAGATCATCACTTGTAAGGAAATGCATTAAATGATTTCTTATTCATAAGAAACAGCTCTTGCTATATACTAAAATCAAAAAAAAAAAAAAAAAAAAAAGGCGCCCATCTTTTTTAATAAATGGACCCTATGACTCGATCACATGAAAACAAACGGACCACATCATCTTGTTTCAAAGATCAGATAATTATATTACTGAAAAGGCAAATAAAATGACAACTGCTAACTAGCTTTATTAATGAAGATTCATAGCTTGTTCGACTCGTTCGAGCCTAATTCGCTCTTGAACGCGCGATATGAAGATCGCAGCCCGCTTATCGATGCTCTCATCACCAGTGGGACCATCAGCAAGACCACCCAACTCAGTCCCTCCATCTGTCTTCGCGATCAAAGCCGTTTGTTTCATGGTGGGACCCATGAATCCAACGGAAGGCGTTGAAGGAGTTGGGGCCCTCTGAAGGTTGCTACTGAACTGCATGGGAGATGGAGATTTTGGTGGCCGATGGAAGGACATCACCAACTTTCCTTTGAAGAACCCTTTTCGCTTGCGGTTTGAATCCATACCGTTGGATGAGATTGTATGGTTTCATCGATGCAATGAGAACTCTATTTATAGCCATTTGTCTATCTTGTTGTAGGAAGAAATCCAATAGGTGGGCCATGGTCACCCACTACTAATTAAATATCTAGAATGGATTCTTGAGGCTGTCAGATATATTCCCATCGACCATTTTTATCAGAAGCTTTTCTGGGAGGCCGGTTCCTCTACAACTACTGTAGAATAAGCTTATTCTGTAACTTCTGTGTGGGGCCCACTGTCATGTATGGCCCAAATCCACACCGTGCATATGGTGTAACATATCAATTTCACCGTCTATGATGAAAATAAGGATGAACTAAAATAAAGGTGGGTCATACCACAAGGAGGAGTTGGGATGATGATTTCCACCGTTAAAACTTTCCAGATTGAACGTGGGGCTCACTGTGTTTTTACATGTCATCCAGTCCATTCAGGAGATGCTTTCCACAAAGATGTAGACAGCCCAAAAAATTTCATTCCAAAAGTTGGGTGGGCCACGGTAAATGATTTTAAAGGTTTCTGACATGATTTTACATGGTGTGGTCCACCTGAGTTTTATATTACAAGAAAATTTTAGATCTATGAATATCATGAGGTAACACACATGATGTACGGAGTGGATGTCATGAAAACGTCAAGATAGGCCCCACGCAAATAATTATAGAATAAGCTTATTCTACAGCACTTTAGTGGAACCGGCCTCGCTTTGCAGGATACGAAAGATTTGGAGAAGCTGATGTGTCCACATCCACAGAAAAAAAGTTCCAACTTTCAGTCAAGGGAAAGTTCTTTTTAAAAAAAGTTAGTCAGAAAGTTCACGAATATGTGGCCCACAAAGGAAAGATCCAGACCGTTCATCGGTTGGGCCCTATGATGGATGGACCATGCACAAAAATCACAACCGTCGCATGATTCTTTGCCATCTAATGGAGGATTTCTTTCTATTGAATGTGGGACATTGGATGGACCTTTTTCTGATCAGTGGCTAGAACCATCCATCCTCTGTGATTATACAGCCCCACTGGTAGGCCATATCTATCTGATTTAAGAGTGCTTGACAACTAACTTAGGTTCAAGTAATACCACAAGGTATGCTTTTTCTTTAGTTAATCTATTCAAGATTCCAAATTCACTGTGAGGAATACAATTGAAATAGGAGTGAGGTTAGGGTGATAGTTCGCCACCATTTTTTCACATTGTGTTGTCTCATCCGCCATCCATGTGGCTTATATGAAGAGCAATCTGGACCCTTAAATCGTGGTCCCACAATGGATGGAGCATGTCCCAACTCCACTCTGATTTGAATGGATGTGGTAGTCCCACCATCCCTTCCGTTAACTTCCAATTTTGGTCGTTGAAAACTATTGTATATTCTGTTCTAATCACTCACTTGATAGCTAGTTAGGATGGCCACATCAGTATCATTTCTAGTAAATTCTTCATAATCGGTGGGCCCTACAATTTAAAGGGTTTGGATCTACATGTGGTAGATGAGACGGCGCAACTTGGAAAACAGTGGTAAACTATCACAAAAGCACTGTCCATGATATGGATAAGATTAATGTCCTCGTCAACACCTCCCACCTTGTAGTAGAATAACCAGAGAAGGGCAACCTTTTAAAGCTGATAACCCTAACTTGGTAAGATTATAAATGGAATTATACTATGATTGGGAAGATTATGAATGCCTCATGCTCATATGTACATCCATGTCCAGATGACATACATGCATAGATCATCCTAAATGCTAGGGTTTTTTTCTTTTTCTTTTTCTTTTTTTTTCTTTTCACAATGTATTAAAATAGAAATACATTAACAGCAAGCAAAATAAATTTATATATATGAATTCAAACCAAAATTCAAAAGAAAAAAAAAAAAGAGAGAGAGAGAGACAGATAAAAGAAATATAAATTTATATAGTTTAATACTATATTCATGCTGGTGAGATAACAACATAAAATTTTCTTCTTCACTAATATAAATAAAATAATAATAATAAAGACTTACTTATCTCTTACCCATTTACTGTACAAAATATCCAGGGGGAAATGATACCGGGAAAAGTTCTCTTACAATTCCATAATATAAGGAATCTATCATAGATAGACTACCAGAGAAAGGCTCTCTCTCTCTCTCTCTACATGCGTTCTTGTTTTGTAGGCAACACAAATTAAGAGAGGGCAAACGTGTCAAAATTTGAGACTAGGTGTCTAAGAGATGGATCACCAGTCTAGGGTTATCAATGGTACATCAACATTGATTTGGTTAAAATCAAGTTAGGTAAAGTCCAATTAATTTGAATAGTTATATTACATATATTAATTAAAGTCCAATTAATTTGAATAGTTATATTACATATATTAATTAAAGTCCAATTAATTTGAATAGTTATATTACATATATTAATTAAATAAGGTTTCCCAAACTATATGGACATAAAAGGGACTATTTACACCATATATTTGTTAAATTGGTACATTTGTGTGCAATCTAATCCATCTATTGGGTAGGGCTAACTCATGGCTTGATGACCTGTTTATGGTTGAGGAGACTTAGTTTCGTTGATAAACGAATCATGCACGGACCATGAGCCTCCCAGTTTCAATCCCAAAATGGACAAGTTGACTTGTTTACCCCAACATAGGGGATGCGGATTGGGTACTACCTCTGCGTATGGGTATAAGAACAAAAATAAAGCAGATACAAGCATCAAGTGGACCATACTACAAGAAGCAGTAATGATAATGATTTTCACCGTTGAACTTTTCTAAGGCCCACGATGATGTTTATTTGCCTTCCATACTGTTCATAAGGTTATATAGACCTAGATGAAGCCAAAACACAAATATCAGCTTGATCAAAACTTTCGTGGCTCTTAACAATTTTTTAATAGTTGCATTTAAATCCCACTGAAGTCCACTTAAGCCTTGCATGTGTCCCTCATTTTTGAAATCATATCTTAAAATGATATGAAAAAATTGATAGGCAATGTAGATAAACTCATACATCAGGGTGGGTCCTCATAGCCCTACTGTTCTAAATCCACGCCCCCACCTTAGGCAACCCCTAACTAGACTCTTAGCCCAAAAAAGTTGCCACATGTAAACAAGAAGGAAACAAAATAAAATAGAATAAACAAACCATAGCCCAACAATCACACACCCTTACCTATGCCTCAATGGTAGACTCACAGGCGTTTCAGCCCAAAGTCAGGGTTCAAGTACGGGAGCACGTTATGTTGAAATTCCACTGTGGTGCGAGTGTGTGGGTGTAACAAAAATCCAGTTGCAGTGAACAGAGTGTCTTAACACTGATGTTTGTGGTGTGTGAGTGTGAATATGTTTGTGAGAGGAAAAAAACAAGAAATTAATAAAATAAAATTTAGGCTGTGGCCTATTCATCATGGACCACACAATCTGGCCACTTATACAATGGATGTATGCATGAGCATTAATCATCATAATCTGTCTTCTTATTAGGGATATTCCATACAATTGATGTTGCTTTCTCCTTTCCTTTTCTCGGATGATCATCCTACAATGATACTCTCGCAACTTGCTTTTGTTGATTTACTCGAACATTTCCTCGAGGCTGTGAATTTTCCTGTTCCTGTCTATTCCTTTGCAAAGCCTTATAGGTTAAGCTTAATCCTACGTATGCATAACATCCAATCCATTCGTCATCTGTACACTCTCTTTTTCCCCTTGAAGCTAAAAAATTATATTAATCTAAAACTCAGGTGGGCCACACCATAAGGAGCGTTTGGGTGGGACCCACCATAAAAGACCTTGTAGATTGTATGTAGGGACCAACTTGTCTTTTTTAGGCCATCTAATCCATTCAGGAGATGCTCCCCACTGCGTTAATGGACGCCCGAAAAATCACAACATTACAAAACTCAGGTGGGCCACACCTTTACATGGTGTTGCCCAACTGAGTTCACGATTCGGCTGATTTTTAGAAGACAGGGAAAACACGAGGAAACGAACATGATGTACGGATTAGATTTTATTCACAGATCATGATAAGCCCCACACATTGCATTGTAGTAGTGAATCTGGCCCCACACATCATCTCCTGGAAGTTTTCGACGGTGGATCTGCCCGATGTTTAGTTTCCTTTCATATTGTGGTCTTGCAAAACTGATGGACGGAGTTGATTTTCCATGGGCATCTCTTTGGGCCCACACAACTTCCGACTAGAGAAACTTTCTGTGCCCCGGGGCACAGGCAACATATTTCTGTGTCTGCAGCTGTGTAGGGGCCACAGTTATGTCCATGATAAATCCACTCCGTCCATCTGTTTCGAAAGACTACGATAGAACAGATTCTAAAAACCAAGAAGATCCAAAACTCATGTGGGCCATACCACAAGAAACAGTGGAGATTGAACGCCTTGGAGTGACAGAAATTTTGTATCAGGAAAATATTTGCTCCAGTAGTTTATCTGAGTGGTAATAACCCTATGAACGGTTTGTATAGTATCTAAACATCATGATCAACTCCCAGGAAGGTTTCAACTGTGGACATTTCTATTCCCACTGTTTCTTTGGTGTGGTCCATCTGAGCTTTGGATTTTACCTATTTTTATAACCATATCTTATTATGGTATTTAAAAACATATAGATGGAGTGGATTTTCATGAACATCTTTGTGGGCCCCAAACAGCCCCGGGCACAGGTATATCTCTCTGCCGGGGGTCAGAGGCAATCCTCTTCCCCAGTTGTACGAAGATAAGAGATGCTGGGATCCGTAATCATGCATTAATCGTTTGTAAACTTCAGATAAATAGACCTTAATCCAAACCGTCCAAATCGCACTCCCAAATTTATATGGATCATATTAAAAAGTTTAGATTTATTCAAGAGCTGAATCTCTGAATAACAGACAATCTTTTATTGAATGTAGACCATTGATTACTTTTCTTTTTCTCAGTCTTTGCCGTAGCCTCCACTCAAATTGTTAGGATCATCCGTTCACTTTATGTTATACCCCATCTATGATAAATCCCACAAGATTTGGACGGTGTGGATTTTCCTTAGAGTGGATTTGTGCATGAGAATAGCATATGATGAGAAAATTCTCTCCTCAACACATGACTTCTCACAGGATGACAGGAAGCGGACTGCATACTGAGTAACTCAGTACGCTCAGCGCAATGAGTAAACCATGTGGGGCCCAGTGTGATTTATGTCTTTCATCCACACGGTCCATACGTTTTACGATATTATTTTAGGGTAATATCCCAAAATTGAATGATATCCACATCTCAAGTGGACCACTCCACAGGAGATGGTGTGAATTGAATGCCTATGGTTGAAAATTTCTTGGGGTCTACAGAAGTTTTAGATCAATCTGATATTTGTGTTTTCCCTTTATCTATATTTGTGTGACATTATGAACAGTTTAGATGACAAATAAACATCACTGTAGGCCCTAGGAATTTTTCAACGGTAGACGTCATTCTTCCAACTGTTTCCTATGGTGTGGTTCACGTGAGATTTGGATATGCTTCAATTTTGGGCCCGTGCATAAAATGATCTTCAAAAACAGATACACGGTGTAGATAAGATACATACATCAATGGTGGGCCCCACAGAGTTTATTCAGTACGCTTAAGAGTACTGAGATACGCAGTAGGCAATTCGATTACCCTTTTCACACGGACAAGTGGGGGGTAAGATTCTCATTGGATTATCCACATTCAAGTGAAGCGTTTGGCTGCATTTTGAGGGATGCGGATTCCCTGAGAAAGCCTTTTGCAATAAGTTCCTACGCTGGGAACTTAGGTGGGGCCACCGTAGTTTTTGTGAGAAATCCACCGTATTCATCCGTTTTGTGAGATCATTTTAGGACATGGAACAAAAAATGAGCCGGATCTAATACTTAAGTGGGCCGAAAAAGTATGTCAGGATTAGAGTTGGGTAGAATCCGACCTGATCCGAACCGAACCAAAGGCCTTGATCGGTGCGGATCGAGTAGGACCACTCAGATCTGATCGTACATCGGATCAAGTTCGGATCGTGGTCAATCCGGATCGATCCGATCCGAAATCCGAATGAACCCTAACCCCTCTTTCTCTACCTGAAGGAGGCGCCGCACCCACCCATCTCTCCTCCTTTCTCTCCCTCTTTCTCTCCCGATTTCCCTCCTCTCCTTCCTTCTCTCTTCCTTCTTTTCCTTCTTTCTCTTCCGGTTTCCTACATCTCCTTCTTTCTCTCCTCCTTTCTCTCCCTCTCTCTCCCTAGACTCAACTCGATCTGACTCGATTCTATTTCCTAGACCGAGTCGGACTTGGTTTGGGTCAGGCCAGCAATGATTCGGATCGGATCAAGTCAGCCATGCTGTACTCGGTCCCGGATTAGATCGAGTTATGGTCAGGTTCTTGAAAAATTGAATCGAGTCGAGTTGGACTCAATCCGGTCCGACTCGACTTGATGCCCACCTCTAGTTAGGATAGAACATCGACGGTTAAAATATTTGTGGGGACAAAGAAGTTTTGAATAGGGCTAATATTTGTGTTTTCAGTTCATCCCACTAGGAATGATGTTATGAACGGTATGGATGGCATGTAAACATCATTGTCGACCCTAGGGAGGTTTCAACGATAGGAATTTCTATACCCACTTTTTCCATTAATGCGGCCCGTGAGTCTTCGATCCTCCTCACTTTTGGTCTCAAGTCCTAAAATGAGCTCACAAAACAGATGGATAGGGTGGATTTCTCACAAACATCACGATGTGTAACATCCCGTTTTTTTTTTTTTCTAACAGTAGGTATCCCAAACCCCATTGTTTCTTACGGTGTGACCCACTTGAACCTTGGATATGCTTCAATTTTGGGCCCGTGCCATAAAACTATCTTCAAAAACAGATAGACGGCGTAGATAAGATACATACATCAATGGTGGGCCCCACAGAGTTTACTCAGTACGCTTAAGAGTACTTAGCTACGCAGTAGGCAATTCGATTACCCTTTTCACACAGACAAGTGCGGAGTGAGATTCTCATTGGATTATCCACATTCAAGCGAAGCGTTTGGCTGCATTCCGAGGGATGCAGATTTCCTGAGAAAGCATTTTGCAACGAGTTCCTGCGCTGGGAACTTAGGTGGGCCACTGTAATTTTTTGTGAGAAATCCACCATACTCATCCGTTTTGTGAGATCATTTTAGGACATGGAACAAAAAAATGAGCCAGATCCAATGCTTAAGTGGGCCAAAAAAGTATGTTAGGATTAGAGCTGGGCAGAATCCGACCAGATCCGGTGAATTCGACCCGATCCGAACCGAACCAAAAGCCCGGATCGGTGCGGATTGAGTAGGACCACTCAGATCCGATCGTACATCGGATCGAATTCGGATCGTGGTCAATCCAGACCGATCCGATCCAAAATCCAAACAAACCCTAACCCCTCTTTCTCTACCTGAAGGAGGCGTCACACCCACCCATCTCTCCTCCTTAATTTCTCTCCCTCTCTCTCTCCCGATTTCCCTCCTCTCCTTCCTTCTCTCTTCCTTTCTCTCCTTCTTTCGCTTCCGGTTTCTCACATCTCCTCATTTCTCTCCCTCTCTCTCCCTATACTCAACTCGATCCGACTCGATTCGGTTTCCTAGATCAAGTCGGACTTGGTTTGGGTCAGGCCAGCAAGGATTTGGATCGGATCGAGTCAGCCCTGCAGTACTCGGTCCTGGATCAGATCAAGTTCCTGTCAGGTTCTTGAAAAATCAAATCGAGTCGAGTTGAACTCAATCCTGTCTGACTCGACTCGATACCCACCTCTAGTTAGGATTGAACATCGACAGTTAAAATATTTGTGGGGCCAAACAAGTTTTGAATAGGGCTAATATTTGTGTTTTCAGTTCAGCCCACTAGGAATGATGTTATAAACGATATGGATGGCATGTAAACATCATTGTCGACCCCAAGGATGTTTCAACGGTAGGAATTTCTGTACCCACCTTTTCCTTTAATGCAGCCCGTGAGTCTTCGATCCTCCTCACTTTTGGTCTCAAGTCCTAAAATGAGCTCACAAAACAGATGGATGAGGTGGATTTCTCACAAACATCACGATGAACCCCACCTAGGTTTCTGGCACAGCAAAAGGCTTGTATCTGGGAAAAAGAAATCCCCACACGCAACGCTTTCTTTTCTTCCACCTTTACTTTTTGTAGCACATCTGAGCCACGCAAGAGATATAAGCTGGGGCCAACAAAAGATCAGTCAACTGATGTGATGTTCAGCTTTGAGTGGCAGTAAGCCAGGAAAACCATCCTGGCCCACCTAAACTTGGCCTAGATCAATGATAAATGCCCTATCCTGGTTCATTGGCCTGGTCCAATTACAAAAGGAATGGACGGTCTAATCACACTTTTAAGTGGTTCTAACTCACTGTCCATGTGTAGTTTATAGACACTATATTCTGGTCATGCTTCCATCATCCATTTCATTTATAGGATGTGACTTATTGTAGAATGACGGTACCAAAAATGAAAAATCATAAATTAAAAAATATTTCAAACCTTTAGAAGGGATTTCATTGCACAAAATGAGGGAAGGACGTGATGAGGTCTTACAAATCTTCTTTGGACTCCTAACCGACATACCTTGAATCGATGGAAAATAAGAAAATAAAAATAAATTCAAAAAATTTAAAATAAATTAATTCATGATTTTATTTTATTTTTTACTCTAAAAACAAGTTTACAATCTCTTAAATAGTGATATGATTGCTAGGAAGAAGTTTCGAATCAAATTACCCTGATCCATTGCTCAAGTAGTACTCTAAGTGAAAGATACCTCGTTTCAACATTGAGGTCTTGGTATCGATCCCTAGTTGGAGTGGCTAACAGTGAAGTGGGAACTGACCGTGGGTTGTACTTACAAGCTAACAAAAAAAATAAATAAATAAATAAAGTTTCGAATCAAACTATAAGTAAAACTCTTTAAAATTGTGACTTCCTATAAAAGTAAACTTATTATTTATAAATTGTTATGATTCCTACTGGACATCATGGTTTTCCGCCAAAAATCTAGTACCCTATACGGCTTAAATACGTTATTCTCTCCATTTTTTTAAAGCACTTTTTATGTTGGACACAACTCCTAAAACTCAAATGATGAAGAGTTATAATAAAAACTTATTATAAATAATAAAAACGAAAATAAAATGAATTTTTGATAGTTGATATGATGGAATCTCGCAAATTCGGCGTGGGAAACCCGGCATAGCAAGGTTGATTGACTAAAGTAGCTTCTCCTACTCAAAATCATATATGGTACGTCTCATTCCGATTTACGAGATATGGTTTTTTAAGGTTCTAATGGTCCGGATCACTTCCGCCTATGATAGGACCTTTTCTGGCCCATCTTGGCCACGAAATTGTCCACGACCTGCTCTCCATCACAAAATATCATGGAATTTCATGATTAATCAGTAGGGCGGGCAGTGGGACAGTTCTACTCTAGCAAATGAGAAATCTTGAATAGGCCCAGCCCAAACAGTTCAAAATCTGGGCCTTCGATGGCCTACGGCCCAATAATCTATCCAATTTGGAGCTAGATTTCATGATCTTAGTGCAACCCAATACACCCCGCTTTGTGCCATTAATGGTCCCTGTTTTCTAAAGCAATCAATCCAGGAACGCCACTTGGCAGATCCTTATTGAGACACATGGCACTAGCATGATTAAATTCCAACTCAATGCTGTATTGATTAGGGTTGAAACTGGACTGGCCTAGACCAGGGCCCACCTGTGCATTTGTTGGTTCTTTGACATTCATCGTCAGGCCAATATCTAAGCCGTCCGACCCTGGGCCTATTTTCAGGCCCAGTGGGCCTGTTCCAGTCTTGTAGCCTGTGGATATCTAAAGTGACTCCATAAACTACTAGTAGAGCATGCCTATGGATGATCAGATCCGCTCAATAAGTAGATCCCACCAAGGATAGGCCACGGATGAATTATGAGTTGCTGCATGCAATCCTAGCCATTTATATCTGTTACAGTCAAAACTAAAAAGATCAGCAATTTACATTCTACAATCAGACAGTCTTTTACTGGGTCCCGAAGACCTCTAAATGGACGGTAGAGAAAGCTTCTCGAGATATGTACCGTGGAAAGACGAATCAGAACTTGATCTGTGAATAAGATGTTCTTTTAGCGGGCCAATCAATAAGAATTATTTCAATTTTAAAGTGTGTTGTCAAGGGGCCGGGCCTAGGGTAGGTTACGGCCCAGATTTTGAACTGTTTCGTGCCGGGCCTTCGGGCCGTCCATATTTAAAATTCTGATTTTTCAGGCCCAAGCCTGGCTAATTGACACCCCCGTGTGTGTTTGTATGTATATGGGGTTATACTTCGTTGTATGGTATGGTTAGAACCAAAGAATCCCCAGTGGACATAAGAAACAGATGTGTGTGGCCCACAGAGATATCTTGACAAATCCACTCCGTCCATCTGTTTTGAAATACCACAATAGGACAAGAATCTAAAAATCATGCAGATCCAAAACTAAGGTGGGCCACACCAAATGAAACAGCAGGAACAGAAACGTCCACCATTGAAGCCTTCTGAAGCTTACCATGATGTTCATATGCCATCCAAACTGTTGATAGTGTTATTACCACTCAGATAAACTGTAGGCACAAATATCACCCTGATAAAAACATCTGTAAACCCAGCGTTCAATCCTCACTTTTTCGTGTGGTAAGGCCCAAATGAGTTTTGAACCTTCCTGATTTTTAGATTCCTATCCTATTATAATTTAGAAAAATAAATGGACGGATTGGATTTGTCACACACATCTTTATGGGCCCCACATAGCCCCTGCAAACAAATATATTTGTGCCTGATGTCACAAGCAATCCGCTTCCGTGGGCATAGTGTTGTAGTCACATCAGTACATGAATGTGGTTGCATGGGTCGTTGGGGCATTAAATGCTCTTACGTCAGTCACAACCATGGGCTCATACACTTCATCCATACACTTCATCCATTTACTATTTATACCCAAAGAACAAGTCACGGTGGCTTTGCTAAATATAGATTGTGTTTATCTTAACGTATACTACATACATATGTGGTTGGATCACTAAATTAAAATGTATGATTTTAGTGAAATTTAATAAGAAATCTGTTTTATAAGCCTTTTTGTAGACTCTTTCACTGTGCATGAAAGACTACTTAAATTGATACGCCTAATTAGCTAGGTGCATATGTAGTCTTTTAACTTCAAAAGTTATTTTAATAAATTAGTTATAAAAGAAAATAATAATTTTTATCTTTTAAGTTTATGGATTTTATTCAAAGACTTGTCAAAATTTTAACCATAGATTTTTAAGATCATCAAGCAAGGTTTAAATTTGAAGCTTAAATTTATATAATAATATAGTGATGATATGGAAAGTAGTATATATTGAAGGATGAAATTCATATATGAAGATTTTTTTACAAGTGGTAGGTGATGACCCATATATATTCAAGCAAGGAAGCTCTTGAGCTTACAGCTTATATATCTAATAGATTTAATGCCCTCCTAATTTGAGGCTTTGTCCACACGATGGAAGGGTGTACCTATTGAGGGATAAAGGTCATTTGTTTGAAAACTTCTTTATATACTAACAGTAAGTAATGGCTTACAAACATTATAAGTGAGAAAGCTCATGGCCGAAAGTTCAAAAGAAAGGTTTTCAACAAGCTATATCGTTAGGGTTGACTTTGCTCTCAAAGGGGTTTGTAACTCAAAAGGGCGCCACGGTAATGTTTATGTGAAATCCACCTCAACCACTGAGTACATCACCTCATATTATGTTAGGGCTCAAAGATCAACCCCATATATAATTCAGATAAACTATACAGTTGAAAATAGTGTACAAGACAACTCTCACCTATAAATTATTACTTCGGCATCGAGTCGAGTCGGACCGGATTAGGTCCAACTCGACTCGGTCCGAAATTTGACCCGAACTCGATCCGATCTGGGACCGAGTTTGAGTCATCTGACTCTATCCGATTCGGTACACTGCTAGCCTGATCCGATTTGAGTCTGACTCGGTCAGGGAAACCGAGTCGGATCGGATTGGGTACAGTTCGGATCGTCCTTCTGTTTTTTTTTTATTGAAAATTTAAAAAAAATAAAAATATTCCAACAGCGAGCCATGGCCCACTTGAATCTTGGATTCTGCTCAGTTTTGGTATACTCTCCTGAAATGACCTCAAAAAACATATGGATGAAATGGATTCCTGAAAAACATCACAGTGGACCCCACCTAAATTTACAGTGTAGGAACTTCCTGCGGAAGGCTTTTGCAAGAAATCCACATCCGTACTAGTCACGTCATTATGGTTTTTAAGAGAGTTATTTGATACTCTGATTGCCTATGAAAATTGATACGCAGACACTTAAAAATGATACAGATAGTATGTATTAACTCGAAATAAAATCATCTGAACTGTGGAATCGACTGATACTTAGATAAACTCAAAGAAATGAAACTGGTTGGACAATTCTCTTTAGAACTGGGCAATTGACTGATACATGATCTGGTGGATCCGACCAGATCCGACGGCCTGGATCGGTACGGATTGAGTAGGGCAGTCCAGATCCGAAAGCTTTTCGGATTAAGTTCAGATCCATACCTACCCGGACCGATCCGATTCGATCCGACCCAATCCGAAGTGGATAAACCACATGCATTTTTACAGTGGGCCCCAACCGAGTTTACTCAGTACCAAAAGCAAATTTGCTAGTGTACCACACACCAGCTATATAGCTACTGTAAGTATGTGTCGTGTGCGAAGACAAGTACTGGAGAGACGGATTGGCTACTCCCCCTGACACGAGCCCCATGTCTGGTGGTCGGTGCTCTGTGGGCCCCACCATGTATGTGTTTCATCCATTCCGTTCATCCATTTTACAAATCATTTTAGGGCTTTATACAAAAAAATTGATAGGGATATAAATCTCAGGTGGCACACCATAGGAAAACAATAATGATTGGATATCCACCATTATAATCCTCCTAAGGCCCACTGTACTGTTTATTTGACATCTAATCTGTTGATTAGGTCATAAGGACCCAGATGAAGGGAAACAATAAATATTAGCTTGATCAAAAACTTTTATGGCCTTCAAAACGTTTTTAATGGTCAACGTTCATTCAAAACTATTTCATATAATGTGGTCCACTTGAGATTTCGATATACCTTATATTTTTTCTCATAACATAAAATAATTTATAAAAATAGATGGAGGGCATGGATGAAACACTTACATCATGGTGGGGCCCACAGAGCATCGACCACCGACCATTGGCTGGCAGCAGGGGGAGTAGCCAATCTGTTTCCAGTACTGGAGTTTGGTGCTCCTCGAGCTCTGAGTCGTACGAACGGTTCAAAGGAGATCAAAGTTATATGGGCCCCACAGTGATGTACTTATTATATCTACGCCGTTCATATATTTTTAAAGATCATTATAGAGCATTATCCAAAAAATGAATAATATCCAAAGATCATCTAGACTACACCACAAATAGCAGCAGAGAATGATTTTCACCGTTAAACAATTTGTGTGGTCCACTTGATAGTTAGATCTGTCTTATTTTTTGTCTCAAGCCTTAATACGACCTCGCCAAATGGATGGACGGTTTGGATATAACACATACCCCATGATCAAACCCACAGAACTCGCTAACGTCAATACAAAATCACACTATGCAAGCCGTGCTTTGCGTGAAAAGCAAGTCATTGCGATTTCATGTAGTGCATGTCAACAATCTGATAAAAACGTGGATACGGTAGACAGAAAGCTCTTTCAGAGCCATGTGCGGCCGACCTTGATGTATATGTTTTATTTAAGCCGCTCATCCATTTTGACATATCATTTTAGGCCTTGAGCACAACAAGGTGGTATATTAAAGGCTGAAGTGGACCACATCACAAGAAATAGTTGGATTAAATTCATACGATTCGAATCGTATCCAACTTGATCCAACTTGGTTTCCCTGACCGAGTCGAACTCGGTTCGGGTCAGGCCAACCATGCATCGAATTGGTCCGAGTCAGGTAACTCAGACTCGGTCCCGGATCAAATCGAGTTCGGGTCAAGCCATTGAGATTTCGGATCGGATTAAGTTGGGCCCAATTCGATCTGATCCGAGCCGATGCCCAGCTCTAATCCTCTCTTTAATTCGTGAACATTGTTCGGCATTCTCATTTCTGGCCGTCTAATAAATATCCACTAATTTGTTTATCAAATCATCAAATAAGGAAAATTTTTGGTTCAAGATAAATCTAAGTTGGGATATATATTTTAAATGGTTTAATTGAATTAATTGTATATAATATATATGCAATTTTTAATCATTTGTGAGTACTGCGTATCATTCATTACACTCCACCAGAGTATCAAGTTTTTGCAGAAGGGAGAGAAAGATAAAAGAGGGGGCAAAAAATCTGCAACAGATCTAATCATTTCTTTGTAAAGAGAACCGAAAAGGTTACACCTTTCTTTATTTTATTTTTATTTTTTCACCCATGGCGGTTGTTTTGGAGTTCTCTCAAGGAGAAGAAGATCTCTACGTCATGCACCAGGGACTCTCCTACGTAGACCTGATCAGACCAGATCGGATCCCGGATTAGATCGGTCCAGATTGACCACTAATCCAAACTCAATCCGATGTACGATCGGATCTGAGTGGGCCAACTCAATCCGACCCGATCCTGGTCTTCGGTTCGAATTAGATTGGGTCGGATCTGTCAGATCGATCTAGATTCTGCCCAACTCTATCCCTTGGTGTGCACCAATTAAATCAAGGATGGGCTTAATTTTTTGCCATAGGCTTGAATTTTAGTTACAACATCTAATAGTTGAAGGGGATTTCATATAATTACCACGGTGGGTGTTGGTTGAATTCAATCAAACACGAGGCCACACGTGTAAT
The DNA here is from genome assembly GCA_030180095.1 of Magnolia changhungtana. NCBI lineage: Eukaryota > Viridiplantae > Streptophyta > Magnoliopsida > Magnoliales > Magnoliaceae > Magnolia > Magnolia changhungtana. Next base: position 3,221,561 of record JASAUF010000218.1, on the reverse strand, counting down.
CGAGGGTCTGCATTTAGATTTTGTGTGGTTATGATGCATAGGGGTGCCAAAGTCTTACTCGACTTTGTTTGATTGAACATTAATTCCCCCCATGTTGAGTCAGAATGGTTGAAGACTGGATGCAAGATACAACTATCCTCTCAACCATCGACTATGATCAATAATCATGCGATTTGCAAAAGGGTAGGGGTTAGCCCCTCTTGATGGATTCTTTTTACCTTGATTACTAATCAGGATTTATTCTTTCACCAGTAATTTAATTTTATATTTATCAAAGGAATAGAAATATACATATAAATAAAAAAGACTAAACAATGTTGATTTCATTAATATTTGAGTGTGTGCCTTATTACAATCGACAACGTATCAAAATAATCTAAATAAATAAATAAATAAGGGATAAATACATGATTCGTCTGTAAGAAGATGATTAAGGCAAACTGCCAGCAGGATTTGACCAAAATCTAATAGCCCAAGCAAGAACTCAGTTAATCAGGGTAGAACAATGTAAGGTTGTGGATGTTTAATTTAATTCTACAGTACTGTAGTGGTGGAAGCTGGATAGTAACGATCTATGCTAAAGCTGGGCTAGACTATATTAAGATAAAAGATAAACAGTATATAAAAGATAAACTAAAAGTAAATAGATGTATTTAGCGTGGAATCTCGAGCTCTTCTTCACATGCTCCTTTTATAACTTATCGAGACAGTTCAACCCTCATTGGGTTTCCTTGCTCATCTTGGATCCTTCTGTGTTTTATGACATGCATTTCAGATAAGAAAATCTCATATTAGGACCTGTTAACTTATCGGATCTTCTTATCGTAGTTGATCCTTTTGATGGAAGATATTCATGGCCTACTATTAGATTTAAAATTAAATAGGAGATGATTGATCCGAACCTCAAATCGATCATGGCCACTCATCTGGTGGCCCACCTCCTGCATTTGTATGACTCAATTAAATTACCTCCTAATGGTTTGGAGTGTTAGAGGTATGGTGACACCTAATACTGATATGATATCAGACGGGCTAGATCAGATCTTTCTGTCAACCTCTCACATTCTCTTAATTCGATCGATGTATGGAATTAGACCCGATTTGCTTGATGTTTGCTTTCTTTTGATTTGGGACTAAACCATAGTTCGATTTGCTTGGATATTAGTTCAATTTTTAAATATTCAGGGCTTTTGTAAACTTTGCAAATTCTCTGAATGTCTGTGGAAAAATATTTATTTTAAAAGGACTGTGAGATACTTGTTAGGATTCTTACCTCAGTGGTCTTTTATAGACGTGTCAGGCATGTTGCCACATTAATTGGCTCGTTTAATTATGGTCATGTGGCATGTGACGGTTCGCCCCCTTAAAGTCATGCCTAAAGGGTCCGTGCTACCACATTAATAATAGAATGCGTATTGTCGTAGGAATATCAATCAAAGCTATTACCGGGTGCGAGTATGATTTCCACGAATACCAAACTTGTAGTGTCAACACATGGCAGCTTTTCATTTCATGTCAGGGCAATGAAAATGAGTGTAAACAGTGGATCCTATAAAAATCAAGGGTGGATGTCTCTCTCAATTGTTTCCACTTGAATCATAGGTCAGCTTGAACTTTTCGCCCTTGGCCTAACATGGGGCTAAACATCTAATGGTTGGAGTGGTTCTCATATACACTTCATGATGAGCCCATAAAAATAAAGGTGACCATCCTTCAAAATATGTGTTTTGTAACAATTGAGAGTGGAATGCGCACCCTTCATTTTTACGAGTCCTACCTTGATGTGTATGCCAAATCCACTCCAACCATTAGATGTGTAATCCCACATTAGGGCCAAGGACAAAAAATTAGGTTGTCAAGTGATTCAAGTGGGCTACACCAACCACACTAAAGGAGGATAAAAACATCCACCCTTGATTTTTATAAAGTCTACCATAATAATTATATGAAATCCACTCAAACCATTACATGACACAACAAATTTTATACCTAGGCTAACTCAGGCCCATACATAATTCAAGTCAGCCACACCAAGGGAAATAGCTTAGAGGGTAACTTTTTTTTTTCAATTGTGTGATCCACCTGAATCATAGATAGGAATATTTTTGGGCCCTAGTCTTAAAATGAAGTGACACATCCACGACTCCTATTCGATTAAAAAAAAAAATTCCAACCTAAATTACTCTAACGATAGTTACTTAAATTAATAAATTAATGAGGAAGTGCGTTTAAAACCTTCATTCAGAAGGCATGGGAACTTAAATTATATATTAAGCAGGCAAATTTTAATTTTTATAAATATCCCAAAGATAAATTGAAATTAAAATGAAAACCGGCCGTAATATGGTAGTCAATGGGCTGAGCTCCAACCAGGCAAGGCCGGCCCGAACAGTTCAAAATTCGGGCTGCATCCAAACAAGCACGGCCCGTGACAGCCATATATTGTAATGTAACATATCTAGAGGTGGGCATCAAATTGAGTCGAACCGAATTGGGTCCAACTTGACTCAATTCGAATTTCAAGCAATTGATCCGAACTTGATCCGATCCTAGACCGAGTCCGGATCAGCTGACTCGATCCGACCCGATGCACTACTGGCCTGACCTGAACCGAGTCTGACTTGGCCAGGAAAACCGAGTCAGATCGGGTTGGGTATGGTTTGAATCGAGACCTACTTTGTAGGGAGGGACGGGATTACGGCGGAGGAGAAAGAAGTGGGTGGAGACGTGGAGTACAAGTCATGGTTCAGAAGCAGATTGGCTAGTGGTGTATTGACGTCAGCAAGCTCTGTGGGTCAAACTATGAGGTATGTGTTATATCCAAACCGTCCATCCATTTGGAATGCTCATATTAAGGCTTGAGAAAAATATGACAGATATAAAGATCAGATGGACCACATTGCAAAAAACAGTAGGGGATTGAACATGTACCATTGAAACCCTTTTCGAGAGCACAGAAGTTTCGGATCAATATGAAATTTGTTTTTCCTATTCATCCATGTATTTTTTTTACCTTATTAAGAGATTAGATGGAAAATAAACGTTATGGTGGGGCCCATGTAACTTTGATCTCATTTAAACCATTCGTATCACTCGCGGCTCAAGGCGTGTCTGCGCTCATCTTCACACGACATGTATCTACACCAGCTGTATATAGCTAGCGTGTACCACAAGGAATTGGATTGCCTTAGTACGCTCTTTATCGTACTGACTAAACTCTATTTGGGCCCACCGTGAATGCATGTGGTTTATCCACGTTGTCCATTCATTTTTCCAGATCATTTTCGGGGTTGATCCCAAAATTAATGCATATCCGACACTCAAGTAGACCATACCATAGGAAAAAGTAAAAGTACTAATTTCCACTGTTGAAAACTTTGTAACGCCACAGTGATGTTTATTTGTCATCCAACCTGTTCATAATATCAGAAAGACATGGATGAAGGGAAAAAACAAATATAAGCTTGATCTAAAACATCTTTGGCCCCCAATAAATTTTCAACGGTAGATGTTCAATTCACACTATTTATGGTGGTGTTCTCCACTTGAGGATTGGATACACTCCATTTTTAGGATAAAGCCCTAAAATTATCTGTTAAAAGACATGGACAGATCGGATCGATCCAAATTGGCCACTGATCCAAATTCGATCCAATGTACAGTTGAATCTGAGTGGGCCTACTCGATCCGACTCAATCCTAGCCTTCGGTTTAAATCAGATCGAGTCAGATCCGTCGAATGGGGTCGGATTCTGCCTAGCTCTAAACATATCCTCCTTGGGAGGAGATTAGGAGAGAACCTGGCCTCATCCAAGACGGTGCAGCCCTTAGCGTGGAGCCTACCTTTATGTGTGTATTATGTGCCCATTCAGTCCATTCATTTTTCCATATCATTTTAAGACACCGTCCAAAAAATGAAGCAGTTCCAATCATGAGGTGGACCATATCACAGGAAACAGCGGTGATTAACCATTACTGGGCCCAAAAAGTTTTCAATCAAGCTGATATTTGTTTTTTCCCTTAATCCAAGCTTACGTGACCTTATCAATCGATTGGATGGCTATTAAACACTACCAAAAAACTCAGGTGTGCCTTAAGAAGTTTTTAATGGTAGGGTGTTCAATCACCGCTGTTTCCTAGAGTATGGTCCACCTGATAATCAGATTTTTTTTCATTTTTGGGGTCATACCCTAAAATGATCTGTAAAAACGGATGAACGGTGTGGATACAGAATACACACATCAAGGTGGGCTCCATGGTAAGGGCCGCATCCTATTGGGTGAGGCCGGGGTCTCACCTTATCCGCTTCATCCTCAAAGGGTCACGGTTTGGCCAGCGACCCCAACACGAGCAAGATAGCTGGTGTCAAAGCTATGTGGGCCTCACCATGATGTATGTGTTTTATCCACGCCATCCATCCGCTTTTGGAGATCATTTTAGAATCTCAACTGAAAAATGAGGTAGATTCAAATTTAAGGTGGACCACACAATAGAAAAAGAGTGTTGAATGAATGTCCACCTTTAAAAACTTCCTATGACCGACTGTAATGTTTATTTTCCACCCAACCTATTGATCACGCAAACCTGGATGAAGGTAAAACACAAATATCAGCTTGATCGAAAATTTCTGTAGCCCCAAGAAGTTTTCAACGGTAAGCGTTCAATCCCGCTGTTTCCTGTGGTGTGGTCCACTTCAGATTTGGATCTGCCTCATTTTGGGTTATGCCCTAAAATGAGTTGTAAAAACGGATGGACGGCGTGGATAAAACATATACATCATGCTGGTCCCACAGAGCTTTGACACCAGCTAGCTGGATGATGTTTGGGTCACTAGCCAACCACGTCTTCCTCAAAGATATCCTAATCCTTCAAAGATATCCTAATCATATCTACTTTTCTAACACCCTGTAACAAGTACTGTGGGAAATTTGTATCCCTCTGATCTGGAAAACGTGTCAGAGATCCGAACCATTCATCACACGTGACTCACCTGTGCATGCTGTAATCCACAAAAATCAAGATAATCCGCTCATCATGGGACCACACGGGATTGTTGAATGCAGACCATTGGTGAAACTCTTCTAACTATCTATCCATTTTCACGGCATTATTCATGCAGCATAACTGCTTATGTGGTTGGTCTAATTTCTGGCCAGGAGACTTCGACATACAACGTGAGGCCCACATGATGAACGGTTGGATCTCGAGCAATTCATGACCAGTGACTTTGGAGAGTTCAGATGCACTGAATACCATATCAGTCCCTCATGATCAACGAAAAACATGCTACCCAACCACACTAGGATCTTTAATCCACCATTCCATCAGGTGGACCCCACCCTGACCGTTCATCATGTGGGCCACAGTGCATCTAACATGGATGTTGGTCTGGTGAATTCTTTTGAACCGTCCGTTACTTTCGTAAGCTTTTCCCCGGTAATGAGAGTAGCCTGATTCCCAGACCACCACCCTTAGACAACATGGCCCACCTGATGAACGGTTATTTATCTCTCACGTGTGGGGAGTGTAGCATTCTCTGACGACATTACCCTTCTTCAGTACTCGCGACTACTTTTCCAATGATCCTAACCGTCCAGGTTTTGGAAACTATGCTATATAGTACGCTGATAGGATGATTGTGTCCATCACTATCCCTACATGAATATAGAATAGTTAAAAGAGAATTTTCAACGGCTGGCCGGCATTCAATCCTAAAAATTAAAGGTTAATATCACCACGGAAGATTGATTACAGATCACTAACATATTTATGGTAATAATGAATACGTACCGTTCAAATCACCAGACCATCTCATGATCTTGTGGGTCCCAATGAGATCCGGACCTCTTATCAGAAATTCTCCAATGTGAACTTTCCAGAACTCAAAAGTTCACTTACTCTACTTATCGGGTGGGCCACTCGTATTTAAAGAAATACACGGAATGAAAATAACCAATGGTCCATATTCAACACACATGCATGGCCCACCTGATGAGTGGCTTGTTGAAAAATTAGTGGTTTTTAACAAATAATAAAAAACAAAATTCGAATTTTCAAAATTTCGGGATTTTCCCGCCAAAACGTATTTTGAATTTTTTGAATTAAAAAGTGCGGTGTGTGTGCTTTGTCCCACATCGGAAATGAAAAAGAAACTTTTGTGGTTTATATGAGATGTTGTGAAAGGTATTCTTACTTGGAGCTTTTTGGAGGAGATAAAACTTAGGTTGCGTGTTCCTCCAAAGTCGAAGCAACTTTGAACACACGCACGCCTGCCCAGCCTAGTGCATCGCGCTTCGCGCTTCGGGCGTGGGCGAGGCGATGAGAGGCGGTGTGTGGTATGTAGTGGCGCTAGATGGCGCACTTTGCACTTCGCACGTCCGCATCGTGTCGCAGAGGGGTCGCTCCTTCGCGACCTTACGCGAGACGGTGCGATCGCGGTGCGATGGGTCCAGTGTGATGGGTCTGGTCAGAGCCTTAGGGCGGTGTGGATCTGAAATGAGCCTGGGTTTTTATAGGTGACTGAGAACGGTCGGATCTTGAATCCGAAACGTCCAGCCGTTTCTACAAACGGCTCTCTGCCTTGAAAGCCAAACGGTCCGAAAACGGACGGGCCAGGATGATCTAACGGTCAGATCTTCTGATCTAATGACCAGAAACGTCTGGAATTAAAGGACAACGGCCAGAAACGTTTTTCAAACGTTCTGGACCATTGATATCACACAGCAACGGGTCTAAAACCTGAGGCCTATATAAACTGGACCATTCCAGTCCGATTCAATCATCTCAACATACCATCTCTCCCATCAGATAAAAATACAGTCCATAGCTCCTAAAGAACACTGTGATCATCTCGACCGTCTAAATCTGTCAGAAGAAATCTATTGCGTTAAATTGTTCCATAGTGGACCTATCGTGATTGCTGCACGCTGGATCCAGATAAGGCTTGTCTTATCCTGGAAGCAATTGTCTGTAACCCATCGAAGGATGATAAGGGACGAATCACGCTTTAAGGACAGCGTATTTTATACGTGATTCAGCCTAGTGAAATTGCTATTATTTCTATTATTTTTTTTATTTTCGGTGTATCCAACCAGATTTTAATAACAATCTTAAAGCGTGATTCCATGGACACCGAAAGTGTTGCATCAGTCAAACTGATGAACCAGGATCTGATCCGATTGGACCGATTCGATGGTTCAAATTTCACTAGATGGCAGGACAAATTGAAATTCCTGCTGACCGCTCAAGATCTTCTACATCCTGGACCCGACTCTCCACCCTAAAGCAAAGAAATGACACTCCCGGAACAAGTGGGCTGCTAGGATCAAACGCCAGGAAGATGAACTGGCGTGTGTCGTGGCCACATCCTTAATGCTCTCTACGATCGATTTACGATTTGTACACGGGGACCACATCGTGAAAGAAATATGGAGCGCACTTGGAATACAAATACAAGGTGAAGAGGAAGGTACTCGAAGTTTCTAATTGCCAGGTATTTTGATTTTACGATGGTAGACAATCTACCGCATTTTTGCCCAAATTCAAGAATTACTGACTTATTGTAAATAAAATAAAAGCCATAAAAATCGATCTTCTGAATCCTTTCAAGTTGGAGCTATAATAGCAAAATTGCCTCAGAGCTTTGGAAAGACTACGAGGAAGAAGCTCTTGCACATAAATCAAGAGTTCACCCTAGAACAAATCCGAAGCATCTTCGTATAGAAGAAGAATCTCAGTAATCGAGACAAAAAGGATGACGCTAATGGTGCATCCTCATCCAAGGTTATGATGAGGCGCCATTTCAAAATAATTCCTATGAGAAAGCGATTCCTTAAACCTAACAAAGATCAAGGAAATTCAAAAAAACCCAAAAGAAGAAAAAACGGCAAACCTAAGGGCTTGCTATGTTCAAGGGCATTTCGCCCGAGTCATAGGGACCGAAAAAAGCCTAAGAAAGAGGCTAATGCGATGAGACGATGAAATCGTAGCAATGGTCACAGAAGTGAACCTAGTTCAAGAGAAAATTCCTGGTTGGTGGTATGATACTGTGCCACAGTCCATGTATGCAACGATCGATCTTCTTTTAAAACCTATGAAGATGAGACCAATGGTCAAGAGGTTCAAATGGGAAATGAAGGACGATCGAAAGTTGCGAGTGCAAAGGAACCGTGGAATTAATCTTTACCTCTGGAAAAAGATAATTCGACCAATCTTTGCATGTCCCGGACATAAGGAGGAATCTTGTCTCGGGGGATCTCTTAAGCAAACCTGGGATTAGGGTTGTGTTTGAATCGAGTGCAAGTTGATCTTGTCCAAGAATGGGAACTTTGTGGGTAAGGGATATGCTTGTAATGGGATGATCAAATTATCTTTGAATGAAAAGAATTCTTACCTTACATGGTTGAGTCCAGTAACGCTATGGCATGGTAGACTAGCCCATATTGGCTCTGATGCCTTAAAACTCATGGCTAAGAACGACAATATCATATAACGATAGTGACAAAGATAAATGTGAAGTATGCATAAGGTCTAAAATAATCAAGAAACCATTCCTAGCGTTGAGAGATCGTCTCAAATTTTAGACCTAGTGCATATTGACATATGTGAACTAAATGGCGTTCTTACCCGTGGAGGTAAAAGGTACTTTATAACATTTATAGATGATTGTTCAAGATATGTGTATGTATATCTGTTAAAATCGAAAGATGAAGCATTTAATGCATTCAAGATCTATAAATCTGAAGTAGAAAATCAATTAGATAAAAATGTTAAAATCCTTCGTAGTGATCGAGGTGGAGAATATTTCTCTAATGAATTTTCTAACTATTGTGAAGAACACTAAGATAATTCATCGATTGCTGACCCCTTATACACCACAACAAAATGGTGTAGCGAGAAAGAAAAAATAGGACCTTAGTAGAAATGGTCAACTCAATGCTAATACAAGCACGTTACCATTAAACCTATGGGGAGAAGCACTATTAGCTGTCATGTTTTAAACAGAATTCCATCTAAGAAAACCAAGACCTCTCCATATGAAATATGGAAAGGAAGAAAACCAAACATAGGGTATCTTAGAGTGTGGGGGTGTCTTGCATCTTTGAGAACTCCAGAACCCAAAAGAACTAAGTTAGGACCAAGAGCTATCAAGTGCGTCCTTGTAGGATATGCACAACATAGTAAGGCCTATAGACTTCTGACTTAGACACCAATGTAATTATAGAGTCTAGAGATGTAGAGTTCTTTGAGAATTGCGTATTCATAGAGGAAAAGAATCTTTGAGATTCAATCTCCTAATAGAATAATAAAAGAAACACTAATAGAAGAGACGACTCTAGTGAACCTCAAGGAGTCAAAGAGCAAGAGTAGAAAAGAGTCTTGATCATGATCAAATAGACTCTCAACGACTCTCCTTTCATCTAGTAGAGGGTGATAGAGAGAAGGTGATTAGGAAAATACCTATGGTTTTAACTATAGAAGATGAACTGAAACCTTTAGTGAAGCTATGTCTTCAAGAGACTCCGCTTTTTGGAAAGAAGCTATTAATGATGAAATGGATTCCATAATATCTAACCAAACATGGGAATTGGTAAATCTACCCCAGGTTCCAAACCAATAGGTTGTAAGTGGGTATTTAAGAAGAAATATCATACTGATGGTACAATTCAAACTTTTAAGGCAAGATTAGTTGCTAAGGGTTTCCGAATGAAAAGAAGGAATCGATTATTTTGACACTTACTCTCCAGATGCTTCGAATAACATCGATTAGGATCTTATTCGCTCTAGCATCCATACATCATCTTCATATCCATCAAATGGACGTGAAGGCAACATTCTGAATGGTGATCTCGATGAGGAGGTTTACATGGAACAACACTACCAGAAATGAAAGAAAAGTATGTAGACTAGTTAAGTCTTTGTATGGGTTAAAGCAAGCACCAAAACAGTGGCATGATAAATTTGATTCTAAAGTTACGTCTCTTATGGTTTTGAACATAATATTGGCTTGATAAATGCATATATTCAAAGTATGTAATGATTATATAGTAATCATATGCTTGTATGTAGATGATATATTAATAATCAGTAATAAAATGGAAGGTGTAATCTGAAACTAAAAGTTTCTTTCTTGCATTTTCAAAATGAAGGATCTTGGACAAGTGGATACCATATTAGGTATCAAAGTTAAAAAACATAGTGGGGTTTTGCATTATGCAGGTCTCATTATATTGAGAAAATAATAAACAAGTTTAATCACTTGAATATTAAAGAGGCAAAGACCCGTTTGATCCAAGTATTAAGTTAAAAGAAAACAGATGGAAGAAGCAGTTGCACAACTAGAGTATGCTAGTGCTATAGGCATCTTATGTATGCAATGCAATGCACAAGACCGAATATAGCATACTGTTGTGAGTAAACTAAGCAGAGTTTACAAGTAATCCTAGTGTTGAACACCGAAAGCAATAAGTAGAGTTCTAGGTTATCTTAAAGAAACCAAAGAACTAGGGTTATTTTACTCAAATTTCCAGCGGTATTGGAAGGATATACCGATCAAGTTGGATATCGAGTGCAAGGGACAACAAGTCCACTACAGGGTGGATATTCACCCTAGGAGGTGCAGCTGTATCTTGGGGATCCAAGAAACAAACATGTATAACGCACTCAACTATGGAATCTGAGTTCATAGCTTTAGCTGCTACAGGAAAAGAGGCTGAGTGGTTAAGGGATCTTCTTTTAGAAATCCCTTTCTATGCCCTATCCCATTACTTCATTGTGATAGTGAAGCCACTCTAGCGAGAGCCTATAGCGGTATCTATAATGGAAAGTCCAGACACATAAGTTTGAGACATGACTATATAAGGCAATTGATTCAAGATGGAATCATTGCGATCTCATATGTAAAGTCAAGTAATAACTTGGCTGATCCTTTACTAAACCTCTAACGAGAGAGGTAGTAAGGACAACATCTAGAGGGATGGGGTTGAAACTCTTTACTCAAAGTTTCACCATAAAAAAACCCAACCCTAATTTAGAAAATCTCTAAATATTGGGTTTAATGGGTAACAACAATTTATTGATTAGTGAAAAGTTTCAAGACTAAATAAGATAATAACCTCATCCGAATGATAGTCTTTGGCCGTTACAAGAGGGATGAGTATTAAACTCTTAATGAAGTCCATCAAACAGGACAAGTGTTTTAACGGAACACTCTTTGGAAGGATTTCACCTATGTGAGCGTAGAAGTGGTGCCGCTTCTCATGAGACTTAGAGTTATCTCGGGATCGTTCATGAAACAGGATAAGCACATGGCCATTAAAAGTGCTTGCAAGATTATAAAGGAACACTTAACGCAGAGCTATTATGTGTGTGGCATTTTCTTATATCATATAGGAATAAGCGGTTCAATCTTTATCCAGGAATTTCGAAATAACTTTAAGATGCTTACACTAAGGAAAGATTCAAATCGCAAGATATCTTTCTTTATGCATAATAACTGTTATTATTCTGACAGAGTTTTCATTATTTTAAAAAACCAGTGGGGGATTGTTGAAAAATTAGTGGTTTTTAACAAATAATAAAAAACAAAATTCGAATTTTCAAAATTTCGGGATTTTCCCGCCAAAACGTATTTTGAATTTTTTGAATTAAAAAGTGCGGTGTGTGTGCTTTGTCCCACATCGGAAATGAAAAAGAAACTTTTGTGGTTTATATGAGATGTTGTGAAAGGTATTCTTACTTGGAGCTTTTTGGAGGAGATAAAACTTAGGTTGCGTGTTCCAAAGGTCAAGCACCTTAACTGAACACACACGCCAGCCATGTAACGCGATATGGTGTGGGCATGTAGTGGCGCTAGATGGCGCACTTTGCACTTCGCACGTCCGCATCGTGTCGCAGGGGTCGCTCGCTCCTTCGCGACCTTACGCGAACCGTTCGGTGCGATCGCGGTGCGATGGGTCCACCATCGAGCCTTAGGGCGGTGTGGATCTTGAGCCTGGGTTTTATAGGTGATCGAGAACGGTCGGATCTTGAATCCGAAACGTCCAGCCGTTTCTACAACGGCTCTCTCGCATGAAAGCCAAACGCGGTCCGAAACGGACGGGCCAGATGATCTAACGGTCGATCTTCGATCTAATGGAAACGTCTGGAATTAAAGGACAAGCGGCGAAACGTTTTTCAAACGTTCGGACCATTGATATCACACAAACCGGGTCTAAAACCCGAGGCCTATATAAAGCTGGACCATTCCATCGATTCAATCATCTCAACATACCATCTCTCCCATCGGATAAAAATACGGTCCATAGCTCCTAAAGAACACCGTGATCATCTCGACCGTCTAAATCAGCGAAAAATCTATTGCGTTAAATTGTTCCATAGTGGACCTATCGTGATTCTTTTGCCGCCCCGGATCCATAAGGCTTGTCTTATCCTGGAAGCAATTCGTCTGTAACCCATCAAGAAGATAAGGGGCAATCACGCTTTAAGCCGTGATTCAGCCTAGTGAAATTGCTATTATTTCTATTATTTTTTTTATTTTCGGTGTATCCAACCAGATTTTATTATCATGGCTATCCTATTCGTTAAACACGTTCACTTTGGGGCCAGCTGACAAACAAACCAGAACACATGATCCAGACACTTAACATGCATTACATCGATATCTCATACCTATCCAAATCACACTGTAACATTTCCGGTGATCCTATGGACCTCCATCAAATGTCCATTGGATGGATGGTTAGAATTTCTGTATCAGAATATATTTTCCAATATGCCCAATCTACAATCGTATCTACGGTCTGGACGGACTGGATTGATAATAAATGCATGTTGTTTGTATGATTACCATGTGCATCTGTACGATCTACCGTACTCCTCTGGACTACGTGTATAATGATAAACCCACGTTATGCATCTCCATTAGTTTCGTAAGCTATCAAAACTCGCTATTGAATTGCAATTGAAAACGAATAAACACACAGATGAAAGGATATTTCTTCCGGCCACCTGCGGTCACACCAAACTATCGTGCTCCCGCAGCACCAACCGCGAGCTATCCATCGGCAAAGCGATGAATGTGATATTGGCACGGCTCAATCAGATCAAAAAGACCCAATTCATGGGAATTTTGATTTGATTGAGCCATACCAACATCGCACTTTCACCTATCGAGGTGATTAGAACGTGCGGCCACGATTCGCGATGCTGAGAAACACAAAGACGATGAAATGGCCCACCTTTAATGCTTTGATGATCATCAAATCCAGGGCCATTGGATTCACCGAACTTACCCACAAGAAGAAGGAAGAGAGGAGCAGATGATAGATTGGAAATGCATAGTTTACTCTGTGAAAGGCTCATGATTTAACGGTCCAGATCATTGATCTGATTTGCCCACCATGGATTGACCATGCCCCAAAAATCTCCCAAACTGAATGTAGACCTTTGGTCTAACACTCTTTTTAAGTTCATCGATCGGATGGTTGCGATCATCCCAAAAAGTGATTTCTGGGGCACGGTCCATCTATGGAGCGCATCATGAGATCAACGGTCTGGATCGTCAAACCATGTGCCGTGGTTGCAGATACTCCACCAAATGGAGAGAAAAGGCAAGCAGCATCACCATAATAAGAAGAAGAAAAGCCCAGAAGAGAAGGGGAGAAATACAGAACAACGGTGCGAGAGGATTGGATGGGAGATGAGAAAAAGGAAGGAATGGATGAAATAGAAATAGAGGAGGAATTGTGTAAGGAAGATGAGAGTGTATGGTTGAGACGTCCAAATCTCTCCATATACACGAGTTGGAGGGAATAAAATATACATTACTCCTTGATTTGGTTTTCGTTTCTTAGGAATTCAAGGTCCTCGATCCATCTCTCGTTTTTTAAGTGTACTCGGGTTTTTAGTTCTGAAAAGTGGGCCCATAGTTTAGTAATTACGACCATTGATAATTTTACTTTTACTATGGATGGATCATTTCTCAGATTTCTCTATGTTTGGATTTAAATAGCCACCGATCTTAAGACGAGTTGACTGTAGGTTGCCGTTGTAATATCTTTAAAATCGTCCACATTTAGGCCAAAAGACGAGAGGCTAAGATCGTTCTGTTATAGATAATTTATTGGATATGGTCCATCTATGTTAATCCTTAAATGACAAATGGTATGGATTGTAAAACCATGGGCCCCACTTGTCCGAATTGGAAACACGTGTATACTTTAAAATCCTCGGCCGAGGATCCGATAGTTCCCACCTTTCTCTGGCAGTGGGTTATGTGACATGGTCACACGCCCACGTACGTTCTCTCTCGCTGGATGAGGAACCAATTTCTCGAGAGAAGTTACATGATTCTCGACCCGAGGATATATTCGTCATATTCGAGTTTTCACTTCCTGAAGTGGGGCCCACATGTAAGTAGACTGTTTGGTCCAACGTGGATGGATCATGACTGAAAAATCTCCCAAACCGAGTATCCGTGACCCCCTTAGGCCTTCTTTGAATATTTGAATGCGGACGGTTGCTGCACTTTCATTCTAGACCATTCGTTCATGGGCCAGTGGGCCACAGATCTGAAAGGTTGATCCTCCTGTCAAGATATTTTTTTGGGTCATGTATGAGCAGACGGAATCAACATACTGACGGTCTGGATCACTCAAATATGGGCCCCACTTGTACGAAATAAGGTCCACTGGACCATTACATTGTTCATACCCTTGGGTCGAGGATCATTTCTGCAGATGCTCCGGAAGCCGGCCAGCCGTCACCTTACGTGTTTTCACGAAAGGGTTCCGACACAGCACAGGTGTACGGTCTGACAAGTACACATCCGAGACTTTATACTGTACACGTGTCATGTTCCACAAATCTTAACCTTCGAAATAGAGAGACCACTGTAGATTGTTCATATACTCAAAAATAAAAATTATTTGACTGTTCTGACCAGTGATTAAAAGGCATCTCTTGACGAATTTGGACCGTTCACTACTTCCATTTATACAGATCATTAAAAGGATCTTATTTTCAGTGCATTTTTTACTGTTGTAACCCATCTACAGTGGGTCACACAAATTGGGCGGTTAGGATTCAAGTTACATGCCACGCGTGCGGTAGGGATCCCTCACATGTGGACTTCTACAAGTTTACAGCAATCATTGAAACTCATGAGTAGATCCTCTCTCTTGCACGTGCACACCAGCTGCTCACACGCGCCAATGTAGTAGATCCAAACCGCTCATTGGGTAGGACCCGCCATGTAGATACCGTGGACCGAAAATCGGGTGTATTTGCATCTCAGGTGGGCCAGTCATGTGTGAAAGAACAAGTTGTTGTAAGAAACAAATCAATGGTCTACATCTATCGATCATTTAAGGAAGCCAGAGCCGTGATAGGGAAGCTCTTTAGCCTTTTTAATAATGAAAAAAATATGATACTCTGGCAGAATATGGTTGTTGATACACATACACTAAAACGTAAAATAATGGACCTGGTTTATATCGATATCAAAAACCTGAAATTAATTAGATTTGGTTTCCCACCTGATTGATTAATGGATGGCTGAGAATGAAAACTGTCAATAGTCGAAATTCAACATATAAAGGCTTTTTAAGCAGATTTCAGATATTTAAATGAATACGAATTTAGAATGATGATCTATCTAAAGTGGGAGACGTGGCTTGGACGGTTTGATTGATTGGATGTATGACATATGTACTATTTCTTGAGCGCCCGAGTATCAACCATCGCGCTCCACTAGAGTATTAACTCTCATGCTCAAAAACACCTTTCCCACGTCAGGCAAAACGCTTCCTCACCTTGCACATGCATTTCACGTGCCATAGCAAGTGGTCGATAATGATTAATGATAAACCGGGCGTATCACGTGTGGTATTTTTATTTAGAGGTTTGCTAAGCCCACACGCGTGTACAAAGCATCTCGTGGACATGTAACTGTGTCAATGCAGGATATAGGTTGCAAGATCCACTCCGTCCATCAGGCGGTTCTGGCCAAGAAAATTGTCTGATTCAAAAATCAGTCCCATCCACTCTTTAAGTGGGCCATAATGTTAGAAATAGGCAGATGGCCTAAAAATACTCTGGCAAGTCCTTCTCTGGACTCCCTAAATTGTGGCAGACGTGAGGCTGGCCTGATTAAAGCAGATAAACGGCTTGGATCCCCATGATCCATGATGGTACATCGTGGGTGGCATATAGATGTGCTACCTCGCATATGCGTGTAGGTTTAGGAAAGTTCTAATATCTAAATGCAGTACCAAACTTTAAAAAATAAAAATAAAAACCATGGTGGACAATTTCGAAATGAATTGAGCAGAATTGTTATTTAATGGAGGGAGAATCTCTAACCTCCAATCCATTTTATTGTCAGCGATTCGACCTAACTTGGTTTGGTTTGAGTCGAGTCATGGTTTACATGAGATTGGCTAGATTTGGATGGATCCCTTTTTTTTGAGTCATGATGAATTTGGTTTTATTAAAAATTATTTTATTTTAATTAATTTTTTAATTGATGGTTTATAACCATTGGATGTGTCTCACTTTTCAAGATCATGTTTCTTAAGAAATGCGCGTCTCAACAAATTCAAGCACATTTCGACTTCTCATGTTTTTGTGTCATGGTACAATTAAAATTTTATTTTTTTACTTTGAGCATGGGCTCTTAAAATTTTTATGTAAGAAAGAATCTCTCTTCTTTTTCTCTTTTTAATTCCTTTTTCTTATTTTCTCTTCTTCTCTTTGAGCCTTTTTGTGTTGGATTTCTAATGATTTGTATACAATATCGAAGCACAGATATAATTTACCAATGCACATAAACTATCTCAAATAGAGCTACTATGTACACACCTTGTTCCAGTAAAAAATCAAATTCGTAAAATAGCTAATTTACTTTACCACCTTCATGATGATTTAAACAAGTTTGTCATTACATATCTCTTTAATTTATTATTTTTTGAATATTTCTTGTACCACTATTTCTAATAGGATGGTTCATTGAATTGACACATTAGCATAAAATAATTTTTTTACTTGTAAAAGTTAATAAACAACATTGTATGTAAATATTTTTCTCTTAATATTAAATAATAGTTGAATTCATGAATTTTACTATCCTTAGCACACCTGTGGATGCACTATTAAATTGAATTGCCAATACTTCCATATATAAAAGAAAAGAAAGAAATGGCCAAATTGTAATGTCATCATGGATTGTTTGACATTGGGAAAGTAGGCCTCAAATTTTGATATCAATACTCTTAACATCAATTTGAAATAATGCGGTTGCAATTTGAAGCTTAGTTGATCCATATATGCAAGTAACAACCCCAGATTTCGAGGGCTGAGTAGATACTCGACTCCCGATATCCCGAGTGTCACTTATGCTTTGTGGAGGCAAGATTATATAGTTCGTTTTACCTAGCAATTCCTAGAATAAAATAGACTATGCAATAGTCGCTTAATCCAACGCATCAGGCTCTGTGGTACATGCATCTAAGATAGGGTCTGATTGGTATTTTAAAACAACATCCTAGAGTGGGAGTGAGTGATCAACTCAGTGATTCCATTAACATTAAGTTACACAAGCTATCAGATCCACATGCACAATTAATGAAAATTAAAAAAAGGATACAGTTCCTAGACACTCTTGTTAATCCACATGCATGGTATTATGATATGATGCATGCCCTTGTTGAGTGTCAAATATTGCATATTTTTTTCCATTCATATCTTGGTTTTATGAACATAATAATATTTAATGGTAAATTTTATATATGTTTGTGTTGCAAGGTGAACTTGAGAGCTTAGAGTGAAAACAATACTAAAAGTGTGGATTTAATGCTCAAAAATCACCGAGGTAAGGAATGAATCTTATGAGACTAAGATTGAAGAATTCACATGCCAAAGATTCAAGGAAACCAAGTGATGAAGAAAGAAAAGCTAAGATTTGAAGTGAATAAAAGGAATCTTGAAAACTGTCCTGAAAACAGATTCCGGGACCAGAAAAGTATAGTTCTGAAAAATTGTCAAAATCACCTTCTATCATATTGAAAGACCTTCAATGCATCGAAAATTATATCGAAAGTACTTAGATGTATCGAAGGTAGAATAAAAAATTGCAGGATTTTTAAGCCAAACTCGTTAAACAATTCTAGACCAGTTTTGATGATATTAAAAGACCTTCGATGAATCGAAGCTATCGAAGATTATATCGAAAGACCTTCGATACATCGAAGCTATTTACGCGTAGCCTACGCGGAGTGAGAAAATTTGAGGCGGTTTTCAAAATTTTCAAACTAGTTTGAAGGAGGGAGTTCTCCACTTATAAATAGAGCTTCTCAGGGCATTCCTAAGGATCATTCAGAGCATTTAAGAACAAGATTTAGGATTTTTTGAGAGTTTTCAATTTTATTAAAGTTTTATAAAAAAAAATTTCTTTTAGATCTTTTCTATTTGCATTTATTTTTTCCTTATTGCTTTTTATTTTTACGATTTAGTTATGTTTTTCTATTTCCCTCTAGCCGAAGCTAGAAGGAAAGTACATTGGTTTAATGATATCATAATTTATAATGGTTTGTTGTTTTTAATGATGAGATGAATGGAATATGCATGTTTTAATTATTTAGGTTTAGGTTTTTTATTCTCATATGAGATTCATATGTTTCCATCATATGAGATCCATATTGATGGATAGGCTTAACCTAAATCAATTAGATTTCTTAGATGGGAGATGTTCTCAACCTGCTACATTTCTTTGACTCATTATCTCATGGATATTGATTGCTTAAAATCACTGGCGCTTGAGAATATGAATTAATGGTACTAATCCATGATTCTCTAATTAATCTTTTATATCATTTACTAAAATATTTAAACTGTTTTATTTTTCGATTAGGCTGACCATAATGCTCAGATCCTAGTTGTGTTATCAAAGTCATCATGACTTATGGAACATTAACCTATATGTGGAACTTTGAAGCTTGGGCATTATTTTCAAATTAATTGAATTCCATACATTCAAAACCTTCAAAATCAAATCATCCGTTTAGTTTCCATTACTTAGTTAATTTTACATTTGATTTTCTCATTCTCATAGATCATCTCCATATGGGACCGACCCTGTATTCACAGGATATTACTTACGACCTCTACACTTATTATATGATGCATGCCCTCACCATCCAACACTCCCTCAAGCAACACCATTTATACATTCGCATATGACCAACACTCCCTTAATGCGACTTCAACTGCCGAGTCGCCAACCTATGCTAATGCAATGCCATGAATATTCATATTGGCTGAGTATTTAATTAAATCCGTTTATCCAGCAAGATTTGGGAAGCTGAAACACCAACATTTAATCAATAGCCTTATCCAAATCACTTGGCCCCAGGGCGGCCGTAGCGGCTCTGAGCCTGCGATCCATTATCTAAATTTAAGTATCATCCATCTTTCCCACAAATAAATAATTCCAAAGGTAAAGCATGATACCTAAAGGTATGAGGATCAACTCAGTATGGGTCATCACCCAAACTCCGAATAAAATCACTCAGTTCAGAAGTGCGGGTTTTTCACATGACCAAATCACCATAGGGAAGGGCTCATTACCCAATTCCATTCATACCCAGGTCGTTCAAACGGTACTCGATCTGACAAGGAACCATCGGCCGGGTAATTTGGTGGGGAACCGTTCAACAAGTACTTGTCACTTCCTGTGCTCGCTGGTCACTATGGGGAGGCTCGTCACCCCATCATAGGCCGACAGCACAGACACAGTGTCACATTTCACCATGCTCAGCTCACAAGACTTGGTTGCTCACTGGTCACTACGGGGAGGCTCGTTACCCCAGCGTAGGCCGATAGCTCGGACACAGTGTCACATTCCACCATGTCCGGCTCATGAGTTTTAGTGGGATTGTATCACTAACGGTTATCAGTAGGCATCTCAAAGTTATAGGGTGATTAAGATTCAGGCAGGCGAGGCCATACATGGTGAACATAAATGGTTGGTCAACTAGTGGACTAATTGAGCTGACTTAAGCGAACTACAATGCAATCGACACTGGGTGTAAGCATCCCGTGTAGTCCAACTACTGTTGGTTGTCCGTCTTTAGCTTGAATCTGTCGGATTGGCCCAGGGCAGCCGATCCATTAGGGCTGCCCTTGTGAATTTTTTCTGGTTTGCTGGCCCACCCAATTACCAATAGACTAATATTTTATAGCATGCCACAATCAATTCTATTCAGGAATAAACAACCAACTAAACAATATTTCAGGATATTATAGCTAATATGGGCATACAAGTGCATTATTCAATCATCACACAATCTACCGCAATTAGCTAATTACGCGCATGTATCAGGAAAAAATATGGAACATGTGGGCATGGAATTTCAGTGTATCCGGTCTATTCTAACATGCAATTAATAATCGACAACCATAAACGAAAATTTCACTTCATGGAGAATAATAGGCCTAAGGATTTGTCACTAGTTAGCAGCAATTCATAATTTTTACTACACAATCATTATTTATGACATAAGTTCGATAATTGGCAACCTAGAGGTAATGGTCCGCATCTAGGAGTAGTTTATTGAGTTTCTAGCGCCCCCACTAGGATTCGGGTCTGTGGATGAGTGTATTGAAGCCCTACACCGATGGAATTAGCTTGCAAGGGCACATGAAAATTGCTTACAATGCTGAAATTTGAAGACATCTAAAGGATTTACCTTTCTATTGTCGGTGGGCCGCTCTCTGTGGTGGGGTGTGGTTGTGGGGTCTGTTGTAAGCAGCGGCAAGGGAGATTTTTCTCAAATCAACTCCCCCAAGGTGCTCCTTCTTCCACAACTCCTCACTCCCTCTCTCCCTTATAGCTAAAAAATCGTATGGGAGTGAGGGAGTGAATTTCTGGGCCTTATATAGCCCAGATTTTATGTTTGAATTGCTCTGAGGGTCCCTTCTTCTAGCATATGCATGCCCCTAGTGGGCTGAATTTTGGCTCATATGGCTATTCTAGGGGCCCTCTGACCCATCTGTGTCATGGGGCAGGTGCCTCATCGTTGGATGAGTGATTGGTCCGAATTTGGTGGCAATCGGATGTTTTGATTGACTGTGGAGGCTTTATTTGTGATCGAAAATCACTGATGTTCGATCAAGGTCTCAGTTATACGGATATGAGTAGGAAAATATCCTTAACTCATATATCGAGTTTGGTTGCGATCTAACGGTCGAAAAGCCACTACTTCGCGAAATAGTAGAATGTTCATTTCACTTAAGTTTCAAGTTTCAGCCTTGGGTATTTGCTCATTTCAAGCACTCGGTCTGTGACCCAAGTTGCGTAATTCTGTGTACTATCTTGATTCGCTACCCATGATGGACGTCAAGCCCAGTGAGACGGATATTATTCTATAGTTTTGGAACTAGTGGCCCACTAACGAGCGGCTTAGAGCTTGTTCAAATAATCGGGTCTTAAATGAATTATATAGGGAGATTTTTTATGCGCAATGGTTAAGGTCTAGATTAGCTAAGTCCATAATGTGGCCTCTTCACAATTAGCGAAAATAGCGATTCTGTCATAATCACTCTAAACTATCAGTTCTTAAGCTAAATGGATAATTGGGTTACTTTGGTTTGTTAATTAAGATCCGACCCTTAGTTGTCTCGGCTTTGGGTGGATCTTTAATTTAGTTGTAGTCGGCTCAATTGGTCAGTGATAGGTTGGCTAGATTCGAGCCCTAGATAAACAATTCATGAGGCTAGACTCGAGGTTTAAGTAATAGGAAGGATTCGTTAGCTACGTATAGTTGATTAATCGGATTCATGTGGTTCTTTATTAGTATCACCCACGTATAGGCTCACCTCAAGCGTCGAGGGTCAGTAAGTAACGACGTATGCTAGTTTTATATATATATATATATATATAAGAATTTTTTGAAAATTCAAAATGGCAAAAATCCAGGACGTTACAATGCATACCAAGAAGGTTACTATAATTTAGTTATTTCCTATTTATTAAGCTATTTATTGCAATTCAATTAAATGTGGCATCCAAACATGTTCTTATCATTGACCTACCTTTGATCCATTGAGTTAAAGCTCTTTCACATGGGAGTCTTGAATCACTATGGTCGACTTTCTTAAATTCATTAAGATTTACTTATTAGTCTTAATTTAACAAAATTTATCTAATTATTTGGGATGTGATATAGCAAACTCGATATTTAAAACAAAAATGGGGTAAAAAAGTCCAAATGATATTGACAACTTGACAACTACAAGAATTAAAGTAGAAATTTTCAAAGATCAATCTCGACATTGGTTTGAAATGAGAGGTTTTCTAATTCCCCACGTCGTGTGGTGACGTAGGTAGAGGTGGGCATCGAGTTTTTTTTTTTTTTACACACGCACACACACCCCCACACACTCACGCCACACGCACGCACACACCACACACACACACCATGGGCATCGAGTTGAGTCAGACCGGATTGGGCCCAACTCAACTCGATCCCGGGTTCTCTGACTCGATCCGACCCGTTGTACTGCTGGCCTGACCCGAATCGAGTCCAATTCGGTCAGGGAAATTGAGTCGAATCAAGTTAGATACGGTTCGGATCGAATCTTCTTGACCCCTAAAAGAGTTTCAATGGTAGACGTTCAATCCCCACTACTTTTTGCAGTGTGGTCCACTTGATCTTTAGATCTATCTTATTTTTTAGCTCAAGCCTTAAGACGAGCCGGCCGAGTGGATGGACGGTTTAGATATAACACATACCTCATGATGGGACCCACAGAACTTGTTAATGGCAACACGCCAAACCAGCTGGGCTGGTGTGTGGTACACTTGTTAATTCGCGTCCAGATTTTTTCAAGATTTTCTTCAGCTACGCATTGGGATGCTATGTGGGCCCACAATGATATTTGTAAGAAATCCACATTGTCCATCAGTTGTGAGAGCTCATTTTAGGACATGATACCAGAAATAGGTGGATCCAAAGCTCATGTGTGCCGGACGAGAGGGAAAACTGAGGAAGGTAGTCATTGAATCTACATTGTTTCCTCTTGTAAGGGCCACTTGAGTTTTGGATATACTTCATTTTTGGCCATATGTCCTAAAATGATCTCCCAAAATGGATGGACCATTTGGATTTATCACAAACATCACGGTGGGACCCACCTAACATCCCATGCAGGAACTTCACGTGAAAGACTTTCCCTTGAAATCCGCTTCTATGTCAGCGAGCTCAGTGCTCGAGGCAGTGGATGGTAGTCGATGAGAAGACGGATTGGCTACTCCCCATGCCCCCAGCCAATGGATGGTATGTAGTTGGTGTTCTGTGGACCCCACCATGATGTATTTATTTCATCCATGTCGTCCATCTATTTTTCTAGATCATTTTTTGGTATTAAAAAAAAATGAGGTATATCCCAATCTCAAGTGGACAACATTACAAGAAACAGTGTTGAATAAACATTATGCGGATCGGATTAGTCCTGATTGACCATTGATCCGAACTCGATCCGATTTACGATCGGATCTGACTGGACCAACTCGATCTGACCCGTTCCTGGCCTTCGGTTCGGATCGGATTGGGTCGAATCCGTCGAATCGGTCCCCTTTTTGCCCAACTCTAGACGTAGGGAAGGACATGAAACAATGAGAAGAGGATCAGCATCTTCTTCAAGTAGTGTATATATATATATATATATATATATAGGGAGATGGTCCCTACACGTTTTTTACGTGAGCAGAGCACCTTTGCACAATGTGCCTGAGAATTTGAATGAGAAGAAGATCACCCCTTGAAATACCATAGGCCCAATTTTTCATACAAAACTCGTGGGCTATGGAAAAAGGAAACAGCTTTCCTTCATTGATTTGCATTTCTCTTTGCTATAGTCATGGATCATAAAATACCTAAATCATTTCATGCGGCATCATTGGACCGTTCGGTCTATATGATATATATACGTATAAATATATATATATATATATATATATATATATATATATATATATATATTAAGAGATGATCTTCATACTTTTCAATCACATTGCTTATAAAGAAAATAAAAGCAAAACCCTAATTCATTTAGAAATTATCTGGAATAATAATATTCTTCTAAAACCTAATTTACCGAAAATAGAAATGTCTAAATATAAATTACCAAAAATAGAAATGACTAAATAAACATCATCTTAGCATTCCTAGCATTATTATAAGTAATTTTTAAGAAAGATAAAAATTCTAGCTAAAACCATGAGAATAAAAAGATGCGGTGAAAAAAATAAGATAAAAAATTATTATTTTTTTCTTTCTAAAATCATAACATTGAACTAGAGGGGTGTGTGTGTGTGTGTTTTTTTTTTTTTTTTGGCAAAATGGATGAATTCGGCAAGCATAGCAAGCTAGTTGACCTCAGAACATCGTCATATAAAGATCGATAGGTCATGCATTTCATGAACATGCCGAAATCAAACGTTACAGCTGATTTAGGGACCACACTTCGAATAACAATTTCTTCCTACTCGGAATAATTTTTTTTAAAACCGAACGTGCCTGGGTTCAGTTACGTCATTCCTCGTGCAGGATTAGGCCCGATTCTAATAGACTACTTCTGCTTTCGTTCGAGTTTCTTTTGGTCCAATTATGCTAAAAATGTATCTACAGCCCACTCTACATCAACCTTGCTAATCCTCAAGTAAGCACACATGATTGTAGTTTAAAAACTCAAAAACTTGACTCAACCCTAATAACTCAGAAGAGTCTCTTTTAAGTTTT
Source organism: Magnolia changhungtana (assembly GCA_030180095.1). Classification (NCBI taxonomy): domain Eukaryota; kingdom Viridiplantae; phylum Streptophyta; class Magnoliopsida; order Magnoliales; family Magnoliaceae; genus Magnolia; species Magnolia changhungtana. The sequence goes on along the minus strand of JASAUF010000218.1, from coordinate 3,196,765 downwards.
ATTACCTTCGATTGTAGTTTATTTTTTCCCTTGAGTCCCGTGAGTTTTTCTAAAGTCATGATGAAATCTATTGAAAACCGAGTTGATACAAGCGAGTCAAGTCCAAATTCTTCCAAAAATTTTAACCATGCACATGCCAACATGGATCCTATCTTTCCATTAGGTGGGCCAAACTATTTAAGATCTAAGGTGACGTGTACAAAAAATGGACGGTTTGAAAAAGTTGCTTTAACCATCACCTTACTACGTAAAAATTGACCCATCGAGGAATGAAGTTGCTTGAAGTTTAAACAAAACATTAGGGGGGCCACTTTGGACTTATCTCCCTCGAAAGGCCTTTTTGCAAATCCCCCTTTTTTGGGGTCCATATTTTCGTCGATTCGCTGAAAATCCTAGGGTTTTTTCATAAGCATTTTGACGGACGCGGCTTTCGCAGGAAGTTCCTGCGCTGGGAACACCGGTGGGGCCCACTGTGATGTTTATAAGAAATCCATCCCGTCCATCCGTTTTGTGAGTTCGTTTTAAGACATGTATCCAAAAAGGAACCAGATCTAATACTAAGGTGAGCCGAAAACGTGAGAATTGAACGTCCACAATTGAAATATTCGTGGGGCCACAGAAGTTTTAAATCATGATAATATTTGTGTTTTCAGTTCATCCCAGTAGTATTGATATTACGAACGGTAAGGATGGCATGTAAACATCACTCTCGACCTCAGTGAAGTTTCAACTGTAGGAATTTCCCTAATCACATTTTTCATTTAGTACAGCCCACTTGATTATTGGACCCGGCTTCATTTTGGCCTCACATCCTAAAATGTACTGATAAAACGGATGAACGGGTGAATTTCTTACAAACATCACAGTGGGCCCCACCTTAGTTCCCAGCGCAGGAACTTCCTCTTCCCAGTTCGACGAGTAGAAGTCTCACGGACACACGTTACAGTCCACCCAATGGATATCTCCTAACCTATCAACTGCATGCATCATCCAACCACTCTAATAGCTTGGCCCCACCATGAGGATCACCATATGTAAAATTTAGCCATTTCTACTCATTGAGTGGGTCACACTTGTATATTTCTGCATGTTTTTTCATAGTGTGGTCCACTTGATGAGTATATAGGGATGATTTTTTCACCAGGTGGTACTCGTTACTGGGCCAATCTAGTAGAAGGTTTGGATTTCACATGAGATTAATATATTTAAGTTATTTTCGGAGTAGACTATAGCTTTTGATCCAACTCGTTCGACTCGAAACTCCCTCTAATTTTAGAGGGACTTTGCATAACTGCATCCAAACACACAAGACTAAATCGAGATTGGATCAAACGCCGCCATCAATATTTTCAAGCAAACATAAAGGCCAAATTTTCCACACGTGTTATACATTGGCACGTGCATGTTGAAATGGGTAGGCTCCATATGCATGTAGAATCCATTCAAATTGCAAAGTTGGCAAATATGACCCCGACCAAACCTAACCCCATTTGCGGTGAGAAATTTCCACTTTTGTTGTTGTTTGGCGGCATTTTGGAAATGCTACAAAATTTTCCATATTATTGCAAGCTACTAACAGGAAGGAGTTCACATCTGGTGGTGACCAATGGTATCCTTGATGACCGGACTCTGTGGGGCCCACCTTAATGTATGTATTTAATCCATGCCGTCCATTAGTTATTCAAAATCATTTTAGAACGTGATCCTAAAATTGAAACATATCCAAAGCTCCTTACACTGTGTGCCGTGATCTGGATCTATTGCACTCTATGTCTTCCAAGAAGCATTGGAAGAATCTCATGTACACGTCACACATGTGCCAGCATGGGACATAGGTGCAAGATCCAATCCATCCATCAGGTTTCTCTAAAATTCTACACGTTTTCCCAACAAATAATTTCTTGCCGATCAGCATGTAGGTCCCAATATGGGGAAGTAGGTGGATGTGTAATAAAAACTTCAGCCAAGCTTTTCATATCCGTACATTTATTTTCCATAATTGTGGCCCAGCATACCATTAGATCAAACTATTTCTTGTCCAATTTCATCAATATAATGGTTCCTCTCTGATGGATGGATTGGATCTTTTCCTTATTATGCCATGCTGGCAAAAATACCGCGTGTACATGAGCTTCATCACGCACGCGTGTACGCTTACCAAATCCCATCCAATATCTAATACGTCATGGCCAACGAAGAATTGCATCATAAGTGCAATAGTATGAAGCAGATAAAATATCGTACTCTTGATATGAGAAATTAATTTCACGCGAGAAATTCCCGAGAAGATCTCTGCTTACCCTAAATTGCATATTTAAAAAGTATGGTGTTTGGGTCTCCTTCTGTCCACAAAAGACAATCAGATGGCTTAGATTCGCCACCCCATTTTCTTCTCACATAATCAACTACTCCTTGTCGCATTTATCCACGGTTAGTTGAGAACAATCAAATGCTACTCTAGAGGACTATGGTAGATCATACTCTTCCTCACATATGTGGTATGCCTGGCACCCACGTGCATTGATCTCAACGGTCGAAAATGCGAGCCTTGGTTTGGATGTGAGATAGTGTGAAGTTTTGCTTTTAGGAGCGATCCTAACCATCCAATAAGTGAATTCTGGCTAGATGCTTTTGGATCTTTGATTATTTCTTTTACGATTGTATATTTGATGGTGATCTAATAGAAGGCTAGGATCATCCAAGCGTTTCAGTCCTGCACGTAATCAAGAGTTGCATCCATAGGTTTGGATGGTCTGGAGCATACACGTCCGCATGTACAGTGGACTGTACGCATATTTCGATCTAAGAGATCTGAACTGTGGGGCCCATGTAGATAGGCAGTAGCTTGGAGCCCACATTTGCCAATGATCGAAACAGCTGGTTAGTTGGCACTTTCCGGTCGAAGTTGGACCGACCGGGGACGATTTTCTGTTAAACCATCAATTCGAGGGTGACTGGTCTACCGTCGGATCTTGCTGTCTGTGTGCTGTAGACCACCCTGTCAGAGCCCACAAATTGGACGGTCCAGCTAGCAATACGCATGGCACGTGTGAAGTGTATGATTGCATGAGTATGATCCACACCATAGAACAGAGAGTACCATACGGTGTATTTAAACCAGAATGAGCTGCGATTGGCCTCTTCACATACGGCGGTGGCTGCTACGGTGGGGCGCGGTTTGGGTGGATCTCGGATCCCTAACCGTGGGGCCCACTTTGACGTATGTGACTTACATCCACACCGTTCATCCATTTTTACAGATCATTTTAGGACATGATCCCAAAAATTAAGCAAATCCAAATCTTACGTGGTCCATACCACAGGAAATAGTAGTGATTGAATCCCCACCAATTTTCCATCCAACCTGTTTATAAGGTCAAAATGACCTGGATGAAATTATCACACAAATATAATCTTGATCCAAAGCGTTTGTGGCCCACGAGAATTTTTAAATGGTCGATTACCATTGTTTCATATATTGTGGTCCACCTGAGATTTGGATCTGATTCATTTTTTAGACCATGTTGTAAAATTAGTTTTCAAAAAGTATGAACAGCGTGGATATAATACAAGTACATCAAGGTGGGCCCCACGGTCAGGGATCCCACCCACTTAGGTGGATTCGGGGATCCACCGAAGCCGCGCCCGTTACGGTGTCTTTGTTTTTCTGTTGAGATATTTTTTTATTCAATGTTCGGCCGACTATTTGTACGGTGCCTTAGTGTTTTAAATATGCACAAGTGGGACCTTTGGTTCAGTGATCCAGACCGTCGTTATCATGGAACTCACCGTAAATGTCTTGTGTACCAAAATAAAACCGTCTGATACGAAGATCTCAGCCTTAGAATTTGGTCTTTATTTCTTTGGATGTGAACTGTTGGTGAATTTTTCTCTCAAAGTTTTGAGAGTCGGAATTCATTTCATTGGCCTTCTACCATTGATCACACGATTTCAACGGTTCAGATCACTGAATCATGGCCCCAAACTATATTTTATAGGCTTTCGGTCGTGCATCATAAAATAGCTCTTTTTTTTATTACGAAGGAAAAAGGTTGCGGTTGGGTTCTGCCGGCAACAAGGATTCCCATTCTTGCTTTTGGCGTTTGGTGTGATCTCACGCGGTCTTTTCAAAGAGACATTTTCATACTCCTGCAAGGTGTGATGGTTGATACACGAGCGCTTAGGAATTGCTATGGAATTGCATATTTTACCATACATAAAAGTAATTAAAATTAACCTCGTCCAAACTGTGGGCCCCAATTTAGATGTACCATCAACCAAAAATTACTCTCATTTGATTATCTTACTATCAAATTGGACGGCTAAAATTAATTGTGGACATTATTGGACGGTTAAAACTTTTTTAAAAAAATCCCCATGAACGATTTTTGAAGCCTGCATATCAAGCAACATGCTCTGGTATAGTATCACATAACTTGCTTTTTATACTTTTCACGTCCCACGTTGCTATTTTTCTTAGTAAAAACTTCCATCTAGATATCCTCCCCCGTTGAATTTGTACGAGTGGGACACATGTCTCAATGATCCAGACCTTTGATCTGGTGGAACCAACATGGATGGGGATTGCAAATTAAAATTAAATCAGATCTACTAATCAACTCTGCGAGGTTTAATATATATACAGACTTAAAAGCACATATTTGATGGAGAATGAAAGAGTTAATCAGTACTTAATGTCTCCTTATTGTGATCAAACCGGCTACTCTAGGGTTTCTTTTTCTAGTCCAAATAAGTATTTTTTGACGAATAGAATTGTATGGGATTTGTTACATTGGGGCCTATTTGTTAACTCTGAAAAATAGTACGTAACGCGGAATTGAGAAAATGCTCGGTATCAAGAGTTGTTTGTTAACGTCGAAATCGGAAAGCGCTAAGTGATTTTTGATTGAATTCTTTCCGCAATAGGAGTCTGGCTTAATGGTAAATGCAGAACGTGCTCCATAAATTTTTCTATAAAAAAATTTTTCTTATTTATATACTTGTAACCTATGCCACCTAATTTTTCTTATAGAAAGAATCTTACTATAAGTAATCATCATAATTAATATTTAATTTGCAACACTTACAATATATTTGCCTAATTAGGCAAGGATTTTAACCAAATCAAACCCATTCTGATTTGGACATTTCATGTGTCACTACACGGATGTATGCATTCTCTTGCTATCATACACATTTTTATATACATTGCTTTAGTGCCCTACTATTAGGATTGTTAATAGGCTAGGCTTGAGGCTCGTAAAATCATAATTTTGAGTAAGCCCCCACTCCAATAGATCAAAATCTAAGCGAAAGTCAACCCCATGCCTAGCCTATTAACAGCCCTACCCACCATCCCAAGCCTATCACATTCATTGACAATAATTAATCACCCTAAAATAAATTTAAATTGTCGATTTTACAAAACAATGTATGTGTTGATTTTAAAATCAATTATTTAATCAAAATTATTTACAAAATAAGTTAGGCCGACTATATTAATTAATCACTTTGATTTCTTATATAATTTTGAACGCATAAGGACCATAAATCCTTTGTTGAGAATCTGAATCCTTATATTAATTAGTTCAATATGGTCTACCTAAGAGTCTTTTTTCTCATATGCACTCACACACGGCCGAGCACACAGCACCATAATGGGTATTCGAACCCATACTCTCATGTTGAAACTCTTGTGATTCTACCACTGAGTCCGCTCAAGTCTACGAATAAGCATAACAAGTTAGAAAGTATAAACCAACATCTGATTGTAAAATTCAGCTTAACCTTTCTAGAACTAGTCAATGTGTATACATGCAAACACTTAGGTGTGTGAGGATATAATGTCTTATAGTAGAGACTTATCATACATACAACAATCACACCTATAGTTGCCCATGGATTAATCTAGTCTAATTTATTTACTAACCATGATAATATTTTAAATAGACAAAGAGCAAGACAACTTAAGCCTTATGATATGTTGCACATTGAACTTGTCCGACTTTATTTGATAAAATATAGAAGTCTTAATAAAGTCTCCTAATTAAAATCATCTCAATCATATTCATAAAATGTATTCACAATTAATAAGAAGTTGACCTCATGGTTGCTTATCTGAAACACAAGCGGGCCACACCACCTGAAATCATTGGAAACCGTGTCTAAAACATCTAAAAGCACATAGTGGGGCCCACCTAAAATTTGGTATGACCCCTTTATCCAAGTGGAACACACATAATGGATGGTCTGGATGTCTAAACCATATCTCATCATGCCCATAAAATCAAGAAGGTTCCAATGGGTGGGCATCCACTCTCAATTGTTGTCTATGGTGTGGCCCACCTAAGTCATGGATTGGCTTATTTTTAGGCTCATGGCTCAACATGGAAGGGTACATCTAATTAACGGCATGGATGTCCATCACACATCACAGTGGGGAACACAGAGCTTGATCTCATGGAAACCTTCCCATGAGGTGGACCCCATAGTATGGGACTGAAAGGTATGCATTCCATCATTATCTACATCCTGCAATTGGATGGTTAGGTAGATGAATGGTTAAGATTGATTCTTATGAACTCCCACTTCTTTATTGGGCCAAAATTTTAACCATTTTGGGCAATTCTCATTCCTAAAATCGCTTTCACCTGCTTTACAAGTGTTTGGTTAGCTTTATAAATTAACTCCTTATCAAGAAAACATAACTTCTAAGTGTTTTTGTTTTGGCACCAAACATACAGACCCATTTGAAGTGAGGAGGAAGACTGTCAGATCTTTGTGCTTGCGGCACGTGTCAGAGATCCGAGTCATTCATCCAGTTTCACAATAAGTTACTATTGAACCAGTACATAAATTCCAACCTTGTATGTGTGTGTGTGTGTCAAATTCAATTGGTCCAGTAGGTTGGCCCCGTCATGAGGATTGCCAGCCCAGTGCAAAAAATGACCCATTCCACTTATCAGGTGGGCCACACCATCAAAAACAATGTATACTTGATATTAACATAGAAGTACAGGTGTAGCACACCTAATAGTTGTCATATAGAAGCTATGGTCTTAGACTCATGCTTGATTGATGGCCCACCTATAGTTGTCACATGGTGGAAGGTATGGTCTTTTTTTTTTTTTCCTAAAAAAAAAAAAAAAAAAAAAAACTTTTTACATACAGACCCTCACCGCACACACACACACACACCGCATAAGCACTCGATCCCAAGATCTCAGTATTGAAACATAGCCTGTCCACCACTAAGTGATAGAGCTTGACCAATAAAAGGTATGGTCTTAGACTCATGTTTGATTGATGGCCCACTTAATAGTTGTCACATGAAAGGAATGTTAAAAAAAAAAAAAAAAAAAAAAAAAAAAAAAAAAAAAAACAACTTTTTACATGGACCGCACCCACATGGGTACTCGATCCTAAGATCTTAGTGTTGAAACACAGTATGTCCACCACTGAGCCATGGAGCCGGACCCACATAAAATATGGTCTTATACTCTCTTCTTCTTCTTCTTCTTTTTTTCCCTTTTACACACGCACACACACCCGCCACACACTCATGCCGTAGTGGGATTTCACCACCTATGGATACTCGAACCCTTGACCGGGTGTTGAAACTCCTCGGAGTCTACCACCGGAGCAAGAGTAAGGATCCAATATGGTCTTATACTGATGCTTCATTGATGATCTTGGTCTCTTAATCTTGAATTTGAATAGGAACCATGAAATATTCATCTGAAAACACAAATCTCCAATTCAATAAATGCTTCTTATGATGGCCCAGGTAGCATAGAGTCCAGAACAAGAGCGGTTCATACAGTAGAATAGTGGCACTGTACCCTATCAAAACCCTAGAGCTTGTCGTTTCACATCATTTAAGTAAGGTCGACAAAGGCTCGGCAGCTCCATCCGACGGATGACATTTCACCTGGCGTCAGGCAGTAGATGTAGATCTCATACGGTGACCACATACCACACCCTGGATTGCATGATCTAAATGATTCATGTTCTCATTACTGCCTTATAGACTAATCCTCATAATCATGCTGCATTGATGATCTTAACCTTTGAATCTTGGATTTTAATAAGAGCAATTCAAACTTGTCAATGTTCATACACTATCATCATCTATTCAAACAAATGTTTCTTATGATGACCCTATAGCATAGAATCCAGAAAATAAAAGGCCAATATCATCATCTAAGTTGCAATTCAAAGCTGAAAACCCATCCCATACAGTAGCTGTGATAAGGTGGCACCCTATCCTAACAAAATCCAACAAAGCTTTGGTAATTCTATGAGATGGAACTCGTTTTTAAGTGGGAACCAAACATGCCCTTTTCATGTTTGCCTTGCAAATATTAGCCCTGTCGGGCGGGCCCGCCCAATTTAAAATTTTGATTTTGCTTAGACTGTGTGCGCTAGCAGTTTGAGGTGGCAATTGGTCAGGCGATGGTCATCCTGGGTAGACCCATTTCCATCCATACCATGAAAAATGCCATGCAAATGGCCATTCCCTAAAATCTCCCACAAATCAGATGGTGTGGTCTTTGTTCCCACATATGAAGAGAACCTCTTTGATTTCTGATCGTATAAGACCCTGTTAAAAATGTTTTTTTTATCTTATTTTAGTTAACAGCAATTATGTATTAGAGATCATACTTTAAGGTTCAATTGCTTGCACCAAATACCATGAAATTTCATGAAATTATTTTTTTTTTGTTCCAAATGCCTTTCATTAGAATACTTCTTTTTAAGAGAAATAAAAAACAAATTTTTTTTTTTTTTTTTAAAAAAAAAGGAAGAAGAAGAAGAAGAAGAAGAAGAAACCCCAAGAACTCTACAAGCGAAAAGCTCCCTTCCAAGGAAGAGTAGAGCAACCGGTGAGCAGGCAGTATCCAACAGACAAAGCTCACGCACAACCTCAGCAGAATATCTCTGAAGCTTAATCCGAAAAACCCCCAAAGCAACTTACAACACAAGGAACCTGCAATCATCATAGACACCCAGTAATCACAGAAGAAAACCACACCCTTCCTTGGTGGGCCTGCACCCAGATCAAGCACACCTTGCACCAAGCGCAGCTAAAACCAGCTAGTCAAGCACAGTGAACCACATCCACAAAACAAGAGCTTGACATAGCCCGTGGCTTCACCGAAAACCTCCGCCACAAATCTGACATCCGTGAACCTCAACCATCCCTGGCCCTGATACTGCCTCAGCAAACACACCAGCCCGCTACAAGATAGTATGAAACAGAGCCAACAAACACCACCCTTGTGCAATTTCTAAGAACTTGTGAATGTTAGCTTTGTGGTCCAAGTCCTTGGTAGTTTAAGAAAAGAGGAGAGAAACAAAATAAAATCTTATATACTGGTACAGTGGAGTGACATTCTGCCTGTGTGCAATCCTTCAAATAAATTGCATAGATTATACTTTGGTTGCCGCTTAAATACGAGTACATCTCATTTTACTTAGCATCACTTACTATTAGATATCGTAGTCAAGGGTGTGTTTGGTTGCACCATATATCATGAAATTTCATGATTTATGGTGCACCCAAACAGACCCTCATATACATTGTTGGTTTCATTTTGAACCACTACTTTTAAGTGGCACCCAAACAGACCCATAGTTCTCATTTGCATATGGTGACTATAAAATGAGGAAATATTCATAGCATGCTATTTCTTTTGCAAGTTGGAACATGTTTTACAACATGCAAAGTGGAGCATCATATCAGTTCTGTCGGTGGGTCCCATCAGCAAAATGATTGGCCTGACTGCCATCAGACATGATACCCCTGTGTTCCAAATCCCTTCCAGTGTACTTTTAAAACCCAAAAGGATAGAGGTTTCGATAAATACTAAAAGAGTCGTGTAAAGTAAAGCATGTAACATGCACATAGAAGTAGCTAATACCTTAAAACTCCTACAGAATAACAACAACAACAACAAACAAACAAACAAAAAAAAAAACCCTGCATCACATGGTCTACAGCTGCAGGGGCTCTGGAGCGAATGACATAACGAGAAAGACAGTGCTGTAAGCGTGCAAGCAGGCATTGGTAGGATTTAGTCCCCCGATACATTTCCGTGCAGCCCAGGGCCGTCGGCCTATCTCCCCCATGCAAAACATCCCTGCCAATGGGGCGTCCGGAAAGTTCTCTAAAAATGCTGAGCTGTCAACATTTGGGTCTTCGAAGAAGGATCTTCCACGGCCACAGCATGAGAAAATAAGACCTCCAAAAACTTGCGCTCGCTCACGATTCTTCAAAACTTGGAGTTCCTCAGTAACTTCGGTGATTGATTTTAGTGCAGTCTTGACACTGGGAATGTAGAAGCGGAAGGGGTCTCCAGTTCTGATACCTTCGCCCCCAACAAAAAGGTACTCTTCATCTCCGCTGCAGTAGAAAAAAGAAATAAGAAAAAAAAATAATAATAAAGATTCAAAGAAGGAAACGAGAATCTCAGGGTAGTCGATATACAAACAGATAAAAATGGCTTATTTCTAGTGAACTGAAATTGGTGCCAGTGGAGGAAATATATATCATCTTGGTCTAATGGAGCCAACCACAGCTGGCCATCCTCAATGGAGATCAAAGAACCTCACCCTTTACTTCTCTCCCTACCTACAAAATCTTAAGATATTCACTGGTGCCATCGGCATAGAATTCCTGACCATGGTTTTAAGACTTGGACGAGTCCCCTGCAACTCATCCAAGTCAAGCTGGATTTGGTAGTAGCACCCTTTCCAGTTCGATACCACGAGTGACCCCTGACTCGGGTGAGTCCCAATTCAACTCAGGACCAAACGAGTCATTCTGGACCACAAGTCTTTTAACCATGTTTATGACAGCATAAGCATGAGAGACATAGTAAGTCTCGAGGAAGAAGTGACCAGAAGTTTGAAAATTCAGAAACATTACCTTATTACTTCGTGAAACATAAAGGACGAAACCAACTTTCCTTTCCCTGCTTTGGAGAGTTTTCTTTGCTTTACGACTCCAATGTAACAGTCACCTCCAGGATTATCATCTCCCATCTGCAACAAATCATTTCATTCTTCAATTAAGGGAGGAAAAAAAGAATGGGGTTTTTAAGAACATGATGAGTATAGCAGCTTCTACAAATGTGTCAGCATGGCTTGGTAGGCCCAAGATCCAAATCCATCTTATCAGAATGGCACCGCTATATTGACACCCTGGCCCAAGAATCAGGCAATCCACTGATCAGGTGAGCCAGAGTTTGCAAAACAAATGTACAGCTCTAAAAACTAGGCTGAAGTTTTCTAACCCGTCCAGCTGTTTCCAAAATTGGGGCTCACATGCTGAGTAGACCAGATTTCCAACATGTACAAGGTCGACCAAGATGATGGATGGATTGCATCTCACACCTATGTGCCATGCTGGCACATGTGTGGCATGTACATGGGCTTTATTGCACATGTTTGCACTTAGCCAAGTACACATAAGATATATTAACAGACCTGACCATCGAGATCGCTAAGCAAACTTTGACCATCAAGACTTTGGGGAGACCCTTCTCTTCTGGCAGTGAGCCATGTACAGCGTTCAGGCGTTTCATCTTTTGTGACTCTAACTGAAGCAGCCTTATATGTGGAACCCACAGTCGATAAACCAGTTGACAATGCAAGGTCGAGATGAATTTCCCCTATGCCTTCTCAATCAAAATCAAAGCAATATTGTAAAAATGGAAAACTAGCATCAAACAACCTTCAAGAAATAAAGATGAAATGTGTAATACATAAGAAAATCACAAAGGCTACATGCATTAAACTCATGGTGATACAATAAAAAATAGTCATCATCATTATCACCATCAATATTTTCTTGTCCTTGCCATTTGATATTGGCTCTACAAATTTTGTTTCACTCCTCTACAAGGCCCTATGTTCGTACGTGAAAAGGCCTCCATAAACCCTCTCACCACCTGTCCAAATGGTCCCAACAGGACTAGAAAAGCAGTGGCAATGGGCTGGGCTAGGTTAGGCCCATGCAAATGGATAGGTCAGGCCTAACCTGAAAATTGATAATAATAATAAAAAACTAATTCCCACTTGTATGTTCCTAAACTACCCATTGACCAGGTGGGCCACACATGCACCAAGAAAAAGACATTTTAGATGAGTGAACCAATGGACTACATTTAAGATGGATGGGTTACCTAACCGAGGATTCGAAAGGCATATTTGTAACATATAACACATGTACATTTAAGGTCAGGTCGGGTCATCCTGGGCAGACCAGGTCAGGCTATGTTGACGTATTTGGGCCATATCCCTCACAAATCACATCCAATCAGTGGTTAAAAGGTCAAGGTATCTAAAAATGGTTAACGGCCATCACGTAAGCAAGGTTGTAACAGCCATGACAGGGCCAATACAATTTTAAAAAGAAATGGTCGTAACGGTCATTATGGGCCGTATCGTAATGGTAGTTACCATGATTGAATACCTTGGCATCTGTAGTGATGGTGATGCTCATGTTATTGTGCTTGCATCTTTTGTCGTAGCATGGAGAATCTCTTAAGCCTTGTAGCATTGAGGACATGGTAGTTGGGCTTCAGGCATTTCACAGTTGTTGAGTGTCGTAGCATCTCATATAGTTGTTAGGTGTCGTCAAGCATCTCAGCTATGTACTCTTATAGCTGACGGATGGACTGATAAATCTGGTCAAACTCTTATTAACTTCCTAGTAAATTGTCCAACTGGGATAACGTTTTTGAAGTCATAGATGCATCGGCCCATTCCCACATGGCCGATTATTTATTCCAGTGTTTTTAGTAGCATAGGTAGCGTAGCAGTAGCGTATGCTACATAGCGTAGCGCTCTAAAAACGCTACGTAGTGTGTACAGTAGCGTATATCCCCTGTAGCACATGCTACAGGGGTCGTAGGTACGCTACGGAAGCGTAGCATGTATCGCAGGTAGCGTGCGCTACCTGTTTTGATTTTTTTTTATTTTTTTTTTTTTTGTTTTTACACTGCCGTAAATGGTGGTGAACTCACACCACAGCAGTAACTTAAGTTTTTTTTTTTTTTTTTTTTTTTTTTAAAAACACTCTATTCAAACAGTATTCGACAGCCGGCCCTAACCCGACGCTACTTCATCTCTCCCTCTTCAATCTTGCAATCGAAAGGTCCTTCAAAGGGGCTTCTTTGGCCAATTGTTGGAGACTATAAGGAGCTCCATTTGGTGCAGTTTCGTCAACAATGGAGAAGAAATGACAGAGAAATTGGATTTCCCCTATTCTGGTTGCGATCGGCTGTGGAGCTTGAACTTTTGCATATTTCATTATTTCAATCTCATCTTGAGACAAAAATAGGTACGCATGCTCCTTATTTTTTTTAATTTCTTTCAATATACAATGAAAATAACTTGGTATTTTGAGTTTTTTTATTTTTTCCCTTTTAAAATGTCAGTTATTGTGCGTTTTTTTTTATCTTTATAATTTTTTTCATTTCTTTAATATCTCTGTAAATATAAGTTTTTTTTGTGGTATGGGCAACGTGGGGCCCACTGACGTGCGTGAAGGGTGGATTTGCATTGTTTTCTATGGTATGACCCACGTGGAGCCCACTAAGGTGCCTGAAGGGGTGAATTTGCATTGTTTTCCATGTTGTGGCCCACATGGGGCCCACTGTGGTGTGCATATGTGTGGATGTGCATTGTTTTCTATGGTGTGGCCCACATGGGCCCCACTGAGGTGCATGAAGGGGTGGATTTACATTGTTTTCCATGGTGGGCCCACTGTAGTGTGTGTATGTGTGCATTGTTTTTTATTGTGCTATTTAATATTTATTATATATATATATATATATATATATAAAATAATAAAAAATAGAAGTATTGTGCAGCTTACGCTACACGCTACAGAGGGTTGAACGCTACGCAACACGCTACCACTATTTAAAACATTGATTTATTCAACTTATTAGATAGTGTAGTTGATGAAGTAGGAAAAGAATACGTTGTCCAAGTTATCATGGACAACACATCCTCATATATAGCCGTCGGTCGCCTTCTTGTGAAGAAGAGGTGTCGTTTATTTTGGACCCCTTGCATGGCACATTATATGGATCTTATGCTAGAAGATATAGGTAAGTTGTACATTAAAGTAATTGTTAGTGCTAGAAGAATCATAGTCTTTATGTACAAACACGTCATTCTTCTCGATCATATGAGAAAACAAATCGGGTGTAACTTGCCTCGTCCAAAGGTCACCCGTTTTGCAACAGTCTTCTTAACACTACAAATATTGTATTCAAATAAACGCTTAGATGCTTTGTAGTGTCAGATGACTGGAACAATAGGCCTTGGTCAAAGAAGCCTGAAAGAAAGCTCATCCAACAAACAATTCTTTAGCAATATTTTTTGACACAACTGCTAAAGGCACTAAAATCATCGGAACCCTTGATTGTGTTGCAATTGGTGGACAGAAATGAGAAGCCACTAATGGGTTACATCCAGTGTTCAAAGTATCGGTATCGCTACAAGTTTCTCTAGCTAGGGATACGGAAACAATATCAATATCGGCAATAATATTGTTGATAACCGGAAATGCGAGGAAACATAGGAAAAACGATGGAATTTTCAGTGAAACTTCAGGAGATGTTAAAATGTATATATTTGCATATTTAAAAATAAAACAAAATTGCAAAAAGAATGCATACATAACAAGTTTCCACTTAATGGAGCCTTAAAACTTAAAAGCATGTGTTGGTGTAAGATATCAGTCCAACCTAGTGTTCGCAATATCGATACTATTAGCCGATATTATCGGAATCGCGCTCCAGCGATACGAAACCCTTTGAAAGATACCAAGAAATCAAATATATATATATATATATATGGAATACTTGGTATCGTTCGATACCACTAAATATCGTGTGATATCGATGAAATTATCACTTTTATCGTGATTTTTTCACGATATTTCACTGTACAACATCTACCCAGTCACAGCCGGGATGTCGGTGAGATTCGGGATAGCGTAAATAACAAAAAATCGGCAAAAACAAAAAAACAAAACAAAAAAGATAAACTTTCAACAGGGTGGATTTGGTACCTGTAGAAGAGATTGCCATGATCGGAAGCTTCATTTGGTGGGCCATTCAAATCGAAGTGTTGCACCGTTCGTAGGTGAGTGCAAACAGAATCTCCAAGTCTGTCTCGAGCTAACCCAATCAAAACGCAAGTGATTTCGATATCGTGCTCAGAAAAAATCCGGAGAAATCCCGAGATTTAGGAGGGATTTTGGGGTTTTAGGGTTCTTGCCTTCCATAACCCTCTCTGGCTTTCGAAATAAGCTTCGAAGCCCTTTTTATAGGCATGGATTGAGTTAGCTCGAGACCAATTCTCCTATCAGGGGTTTTGTAGGGTCCACCATGATTTATGTGTTTTATCTACACCGTCCATCCATTTTGATATGTCATTTTAGGGTAAGGAGATATAAGGCCCAAGTGGACCACACCACACGAAGCCGTGGTGGCAATGGTGTCCACCATTGATGCTTTCCTAGGGCCCACCGTGATGTGGATTTGCCATCCAATCTGTTTATAAGGTCTGACAGACCTGGATGAAGGGAAAACATCAATATTAGCTTGATCCAAAACTTCTGTAGTTCCCAAAAATTTGTAATGGTGGCCATTCAATGACCACTGTTTCATGTGGTGCGGTCCACCTCATATTTGGGTTTGCCTCATTTTTCGACCCATTTCCTAAAATGATCTATCAAAATGAGTTGACGGTGTGTATACACTGTATCACAACAAGGTGGCCTCACGGTCAAGGTCCCACCTAATTCACCGATTGGCCCAGGGACATGGTTTAAGGATACAGATTGCGTACATAAGTAAACTCTTTGGGGCCCACCTCGATATATGTACTATATATCCACGCCGTCCATCTGTTTGGACTGCTTATTTTATAGCATGGTCCCTGAAAAATAAGAATATACAAGTTTCAAGTGGACCACGCTACAAGAAACAGTGGTCATTGATCTCCCACTATTAAAAACTTCCGAGGGTCCACCGTAACAGTTATTGACCATCCAACCTGTTGATAAGTTCACACAGACTTGGATGAAAGGAAAAAAACAATATTAGCTTGATCCAAACATTTTGTGGCCCAGAAAAGGTTTTTAATGGTTAATAACCATTGTTGCGTGTGGAGTGGCCACGACCACTAGAAAATTTGCATTTGCCTTATTTTTGGAACAAACCCTTAAAATAATGTGGCAAAATAGATGGACGATGTGGATATACCATGCATGCATCAAGGTGGGCCCTACTATCAGGTAGGGCTGTAAATGGGTCAGCGGACCCGATGGGGCACCCGGACCCGACCCATTAAGACCCGACCCAAACCCGACCCATTTGCTAAATGGTACGGGTCCGGGTCCAAGGATAGACCCATTTGTCAAACGGGTCTGGGTCTGGGTTCCTTTCATTTAGACCCAACCCGACCCGACCCGAACCCTGTTAGTAAATGGGCGGGTCTGGTCTACCTTACATGAGACCCGCCTCAGACCCGGACCCACCCGGACCCATATCCTTCCCACTTCCCTATATATTCTACTGGCATTCTCACTTCCCTATATATTAAGCAACTAACGACGTTCCCACTTCAAAATAAAATACAAACTAGTTTGAAAATAAGATACACCTCCTTGATTTTTTATCTGGCCCACCATGTTGTTTATTTGAGATCCACTCCAGCCAATAGATGTATAATTTCTATGTATATATTGTTTAATTTCTCAAAATTTTAATTTTGTTTCTATAACTTTAACATTTACAAACATTCCATTGGAATGATATTTAAAATAATTTTAGGTTTTTGGAAAAAGTTTATTTATTTAAGGTTAAAAACAAAACTACACTTCTCATGCATCAACAACCTGTTGGACCCGTTAGACCCGTTGGACCAAACGGGTTTGGTTCGTGCCGGATCTCCCTTAACCAAACCCGTTAGACCCGACCCATTTATAAATGGGTCCGGTGGATCTCCCTCTAACCCTGGACCCATTTATAAATGGGTCTAATGGGTTGACTTGACTTGACCCGAATTCGGACCTCCAAAAGGGTCTCAAAATTTAGACCCAGACCCGTTTAGTAAATGGGCGGGTCTGGTTTTGGCTAAACCCGCCCCGAACCCGACCATTTACAGCCCTACTGTCAGGGTCCCACCCACTTCGCTAGTTGTGCGTCGCATGAGACCCACTTCGTTGGCTCTGCGTCGCATGAGACCCGTACGCGTATTTCCTACCAAAGCCTTTTGCAGGAAGTTCAAGTGTTGGGATGCTAGGTGGGGCCCACCATGATGTTTGTGGGAAATCCACTGCATCCATCCATTTTTCCAGATCATTTTAGGACATGAGATAAAAAATAAAGTTGATCCAAAACTCAAGGCATCCATATGAGAGGAAAAACTAAGGAAAGATTCACCCAAAACGGTGCGATGTGGCCCTTACTGTGCGGTTACCGTGGGGCCCACCTTGATGTATGTATCATGTATCCGCGTTGTCCATCAATTTTTCCATATCATTTTAAGGCATTATTCCAAAAATGAAGCAAATTCAATTATTAGGTGGACCATAAGAATAAGTGGTGATTGACCGTTGATGGGGTACAAAAGTTTTGGATCAAGCTGAATTTTGTTTTTTAGCTTCATCTAGGCTCATGTGACCTAATCAACAAATTGGATGGTAAATAAACATTAAGGTGCGCCTGAAGAAGTGTTTAATGGTAGACAGTCAATCACCACTGTTTCTTATGGTGTAGTCCACCTGATAATTGGATTTGCTTCATTTTTTAGAGAATGCCCTAAAATGATTTGGAAAAATAGATAGACGGCATGGATACATATTACACACATATATAAATATTATGCATCATAGTTGAATATAGTTGCATTAGTTCAATCAGATAACGCATGGCTTGGGACCCTATATGAATGAAACCTATTATGTACACTGTTTTTTTTGAGATTTTTTATTTGAAAGTGTGTATTAAGGTCTTTTTTAATAATCCCCGAAGTTTCATTGAAAATTTTAGCCATTTTCCCAATGTTTCCCTATGTTTCCCAAAAAATGCGATAAATTACGCGATACAAATGATATATCCCATGCGATAACCGATACGTATCTGTATCCCAAGGTTGCGATACATTGCGCGATACCAATATTTCGAACACTGGTCCAACCATCCCCTCCAGCCTTTAACCATCCAAACATCCATCAATATTGCAAAATATCAACAACACATGATATTTCACCAAGAAATCATCAACAATTGAAAAGGAAATAAAAGATTGTGGTCTCAATATCTCACATGTTGTGATATCCATAATATCAAGATATTATTAATATTATCAATGGAAAATTAAACACTACATACAACCATGTGCCCATGAAAAAAAAAAAAAAAAAAATTGAAATAATTATTTTTCTAATAAACAAAATTTTGATGATATCAATAGTTGGCAATATTATTGAAATATCGTCAATACACTTATGATACAAGCATTACCTAGAATTTACATAGTTGAAAATATTGGCAATACATTAGCGATATTGATGCATTGGCAATACAAGCGACACCTAGAATTTACTTAGTTGAAAATATTGACGATTACATTAGCGATATTGACACGTTGGTGATACTTAGCGATACATTGCTAATACCTGGAATTTCTAATACTATCGGTATCGCTAAGCTAGAGATAAAGATATTATCAGAGATATTTCGATAATATCGGAGATAATTTGAACACTAGTTACATCTATGATGAAATAGAGATGGCTAGAAACAAAATCATGAATCACTTCAACTATAAAGAACATAATTACAACCCTATTTTCGATATTATAAATAAGAGATGGGGCAGTCAAATGTCATCTCCATTGTATTTGTTTGCCTACATCCTTAATCCGGTCGTATTCTTCACTTCCGTCGATTGGATAAAGGCATAAGCGACACATATGGTTGTGGCTTTCTTAATGTCTTGGAAAGAATAGTTTTAGATAAAGAAGAACAAAACAGGATTTTAGCTCTGCTAGACTTATATACGAAGGGTGCAGGTATTTTCTCAAGAGAAATAGTTATCAGGCATAAGATTATGAAATTGGCAAGTAGGTATGAGCGTCTTAGCTACTTAGTCTAAGTAACTTAGAAATAGCTTCTTAAAATGTACAAAGTCTAACCTACTTAAACTGTTATTTAAGCCTATTGGTGAGTTGCCTATGGAGTGGACCCAAACAAGAAGGATCCAACACTAAAAAAGTTGGCTATGAAGATTCTAGTACTCACGTGTTCTGCTAGCAGTTGCGAGCACAAGTAAAACACGTTCGAGGCAGTAAATTTGGTAATTCACTCCTTAACGTTGAATTTAGTCTTAAATCTTCGGGAGTTAAAAGTATCGCCCATGAGTCATCGCTAATGCACTTTCTTTAATGTAGATTCACACCAAAAAAAATGAATCGCTTTGAATAAAAAAAACTCAACGACTTAGTCCTCATCCAATACAACCACAAGCTGCGAGAACAATTCTAGGCTAGGCGAGAAAAGCCTAGTTTCTATGATCTTATTTGCCTATATGATTTGGATGCAAATAGTGAGTGGCTCGTAGAGACAGGACCCGATCTTTATAGTTGAGAACCTAACATGAGCCCAAGTCAAAGATGCCGCATTCGGATCAACACTTAGAAAAAGTACTTCCACTCAAAAGCGGAGAACATGAGGGTGAACAATAACAGTCAAGCAATGGACAAGATTAAGGAAATAGAAGAAAAAGATTATCGAAAGTAACCATTAGATATAGATGAAGTACTGGTGCAAACAGATAGTGAAGAAACAAAAGAAGATGAAGTATATGTTGAAGAAGGAGACAACTCTGATGACAATGGTGGTGATTAGATGCCACAATGGCAATTGGATCAATGTATATAGTATTAATATGTTTATTTTTTATATTTCACTATTTTTTAAGTTAAGCTTTTTTTTTTATAAATTGTGTTTGTACATTAAGTTGTAAGTTGTAATTTGAAACTTGAAAGTACTTATCAATAAATTTTCTATGTTCAAAGTTTTTAATAATTAAATGGGTTGTAAATTGTATTTGTATATAAAATAGTTTGTTGAATGTTTTGTTAAATAGCTTGTTGATTGTTTTGTTGATTGTCTCAAATGAACTTGAAATAAGTAAAATAAGTTATCCAATCACTTAGAGAATTTTTCCTAATCTTTTAGAATTTTCTACATTTTTCTGAATTTTTCTCCTTATTTTTCATTTTTTATTTTTCAAAAAAAAAATTATATATACGCAATTGCATAAGCGCACACAATCGCATATGCAATTTGACAACATTGACAATAACAATTTTGACTACATTGCTCAAGAAGACCCTACCCACAACCCACCCAACCCAAATACCAACCCAAACCCCAACCTAAGTTCCTCTATACTCGACCCAACCTAACCTAAGTGGACACAACCTGAATCATATCAAGTTGGCGTTTTTCAACCTTAACCCAACCCAACGACCTTGAAAACTTGACCTGGCCCAACACAAACTAAGGTTGGGTCAGTCGGGTTCGGGTTGACCCAAACCAAAGTTGCAGCCCTACTTTGACCTGAGTGCCCATGCTAACATTCTCCCCTTCGGTCTTTTGAAAACCTCCATCGACAATTCCGATCTATTATTTTTTAGAAACCATCAACTAAATTTCTTTTCTTTTCTTTTAAAATGGTCAAATACACACTCTCATCTTTCAAAAAAAATATACACGCACTCTCACACCCACACACACATGGGTTCTCGAACCCATGACCACAGAGTTGAAACACACAGTGCCTACCACTGACTACCATTGAGCTTTCGACTAAATTTCCGTATAGAATTTAAGAAGGCTTCAAGTACCTAGAAGGCAGTGAAGGGAGGAGATCTTAAATTTTAGAGATTGCATTGGCAGTGGGTGACGGATCTTAAATCAAAATTTCGGAAGATGCATGGCTTGATGATAGACTGATCTACCTAGATTATGGAAGTCTATATAACATCTTCATGAATAAGGGAGAATTATTATCGCAATGTTCAGTATATTGGGGGTGTAGTGACTTGGTCTCCAACTATCTACAGGAATTTATCCAATGACATGACAATCAACTTTTGTCTGTTAAGTTTAAAGGACCAGAAGCATAATGTTGTTATGTCGTTGGGCTTCATGGATCGTTGGCAATGGAATGAGGAGAAATCGGGATCATTTTATGTCAAATCCTTCTATTGGATCAAAGTAAGTGGGAGCTTAGTTCAATCCAACCTGACTGCATGCTTTTGGCAATTTCCTAGACCCCCAAGGATCAGTGTTAGGTTGGCTAGTCGCAAAAAAAAAAAAAAAAAAAACAAAGTTTTTTTAGTATTGATCGCCTCTAAACTAGGAAGATGATCGTTATGAATGTCCATTCCTTGTGTGGTTGTGCCTGAAAGATGTGGAATTGGCCAATATCTCTTTATTCATTGTGAGTTTGCATCCATGGATGGTATGGAGGAGGTTGCTAGGCTTTTTAAAGTTCTATGGGCTATGCCTGGGCCCATTAAGGAAGTCTCCTAAGCATGGTTACGGGAAGTCTGCGGGAAAACAATGAAAATTTTATGGCCCATATCTTTCCTATAGATGTTGTGGTCTTTATAGGGAACAAAACAACAGTCTTTGATAACAACGTGGAAAGGGCTGAAGCGGTCTTCCAAGGGTGAAAGGGAGGATGATATTTTGGGCTTCCAAGAGTCCCAACTTCAAGGAATTAAAGCGGGATTTTTTTTTTTTTTTGGATTTTCTTAGGGGTCATTTAGATGCCTGTAAAATCATTTAGTTGCAAAAGGGAGAATGATATTTTGGACTTCCAAGAATCTCCACTTCAAGGGATTAAAGTGGGATTTATTTTTTTTCGATTCTCTTAGGGGGTTCATTTGGATATGTGTAAAATCCTTTAGTTTTTTTTTTTTTTTTTTTTTTATGTGAAAGATGAGAATTTATTAAAAAGGAAAAAAGGCTAAAAAGAGAAGGGGAAACCCGCACAAGAACGAAAAGCTATATACAGAAAAGGAGAAAGAAAGGGAGAAAAAGAGAAAAAGAAAGGACAAAGAAACCTAGGCAGAAATTAAAAGGAAGAAGAAACAAAAAACCAGACCGACGCCTAGCAAAGGAACCCCAACTAGCTTTAGGGAGCCCAATCCCTAAAAAGCACAAGAACCTTGGAGAAGACTCCCGCCGAAGAAACACTTTTGTTCCTAAAGCAACGGTTATTACGCTCCACCCAAATAGACCAACACACGGCAAGGAGGGATCTCCATTTCCTTTTCCCAACAACCCCACACTGGTCTTCATGCCAAAAAGAGAAGAGATAATCAACTGATCGAGGCATAACCCAGGAAATTCCAGCTAGCCTAAGAATTCCCCACCAAATATCCGTAGAAAAAGGGCAATGGATGAAAAGATGGTCCACAGTTTCCTCACTCCCAAGGCATAGAAGGCAGACATTGGAAAGGATCATTCCTCTTTTCTGCAAATTGTCTTGAGGAGAAGTTAATAGTCGATAGAATGATTTCACAGAGAAATTCCCTAAAGAAGACAGAGTCCAGTGTAAGGTGTCTTCCACCTGAGACTTGGGAGAGAACTCCTACAATCGGGATAAGAGAGCAATGAACTCTTCTAAAAGATTTCTTCTAAGATGGGGAAACCCCATCCCACCATTATCACTAGGAAAGAAACAATTACCAACAGAGGTATAAGGGTCAGTGGCTATCAAGAAAAGAGAAGGAAATCCTTCTGCGAGAGTAGGAAAACCACACCAATAGTCAAGCCAGAATCTGATTCTTTGGCCATTCCCCAAAATGAAAGAAATCATGTCGAACACTATGGGGCCCAACTTGGCTATATTTTTCCAGATGAACAACGCTTTGTAAAGGGAAGAGTCCTTGGTTCTCCAACCAAGAGTGGAGGTATCATACTTAGCAACCACAATTTGACGTCATAGATTTTCTGATTCCGTTCCAAACCACCAAATCCATTTCATAAGGAGAGCTTTATTAACCAACTCTAAACTTCTAATATTCGCTCATCCTTCATCATAAGGAGTACAAACTTCCTTCCAGTTGAGGAGATGAAAATTTCTGTAGAATCCTTTAGTTATAAAGGGGTACAAGTAAATACATTACAAGAGTTGTTTAGATGCTTGTAATTGCTTGTGAATCCTTTACAGCCTGTAAAGGCTTTACAACTAAAGATTAAAGAAACTTTGTAAAACAGCCTATAAAGGCTTCACAACTAAAGAAAAACTTTGTAAAATGCCATGTTTGGCCAAATTTTGTTAAAGGCTTTAAAGGAATCTCACTCTCCTCTCTCCCTCTCTCTCCCAACGACCTGTCTCTCCTTTCCCTGCTTCAAGTATAATTCCCAAATCCTAATACAAATGGTGTTTGTTAACCCAAATCAAACCATCTAGACTATGGAACCTAGTGTCATTAAGTAATAGGTTAAATTTTTGATTGGTTGAACAATCTAAATCCCTGATTGAAGACTCTTTATTTCTGAAATAAGACAATTGGATAATTTTCATTTCTAACCATCCAATAAGTGACCAGTAATCTTATATTTTGATAGCCAAATAAGAGTAATTTTTGGTTCATGATACATTTTAGCTGCTGCCTGCTGCTCATAAACTTGGATGGTTTAGTTTGAATTATTTGTATGCTACGCAAGCAAATTCTCAGAAATTTCTAATGATACATCCTAATGCTTGTTTGATGGACATTTGTTTGCCAAATCATTGGGCCCAATTTCGTAGCCGACCTAATGCTTGATTGGCGTAAGGATCGGCCCCAAGCTTTATTGAGATGGGCCCAAACCAATAATGTCTTAAATGAAGCCCTCATTTGAAGGTTTTATGGGGATTTACCGCTCCAAGCTTTGTCTGGTGTGAATACTCTATTACAGATTATCCAAACACAAACAAGTGTTTACCTGTGAACACTTTACAGCTTAAACCAAATAGGACAAACTATAAAGACTTTACACTTGAAAAGAATTCCAGGTGTACAGTATTTTCAACTTAAAATTTTGCAGGCATCCAAACAACCCCTTGGAGAGCGTTGATGTATTGTATAATTGTATTGAGGTCTTGATGGGATGATTTCTCTTCATCCATCTGTCCTCTCTTTTACTCTCCATCAAATAAAGATTTTATTAAGAAAAAAGCCCAAGGGTAAAAGACGTTAATAAAAATGCCAATTAAAGGAAGTGGCCAAAGCCACTCGAGAAAGAGGTAGCAATAACCATTCCCTCTGCCCAAGAGTAAACATGACATTTGACTCTAAAGATAATTTGAGACGGGCAGGCATGTTCCCTTAAAAAAGTGGTTGTTATGTTACTTCCAAGTTGCCCAAAGTACAGCCACAAAGCACAACTCTTAAGTTCACACATCTTCTAGGAATGGTGGATACTCCGAGACGCAAAGAGCTGCCAAATAGAACTGGGCATAACCCTACTGACGAATAAATATCATTGTCATTAAAAAATTCACATGTACCAGCCATGCAAAGAAGAGGAATGGTAATGGAGATCCCACGGTTCCATTTCAGTCAACTTTGCCCACGTTATGAAGTTGGAAGAATCACCCTCCGAGACAACCGCACCATTAGGCACCCTGTCCAACCCTAAGAGAGGTTTTGCAACATAAGCTACAGTTGAAGGGATGGGGCCTGAATGGGCCGACATTGCTTGGCCTTTGTTATCCTTTTTTACAATCCCACCAATTGCCAAAGGACCGGGATTGTTAAAAGAAGCACAGTCGAAGGTCATTCCATTCGCCACTGGAGGAATAGACCATCTATCCACTGAAGGACCTTGGAAGGGAGCAACATCGCCGCATTTATATGATCCCTATAAAAAGCGGCCATTAAAGGCCTTTGAATTTGGAAGAGCTAGGGACCCACATTGTGATATTTCCTTCAATTTTATCAATGATAAAATTGATAATTGAAGCCAAGTTAACGAGGCACTTACAAGAAGAGGTCCTATGGTGTATCATGTATGTTGTTTGCAGATGTAGCTTTAATTGATGAGATGAGGAGGAAGATGTCCTGTGGTGTATTTGTTTGCAGATGACATAGTTTTGATTGATGAGACAAGAGAAGGGGTTAAAAAAAGCTAGAAATATGGATGGATGCTTTAGAATCTAAAGGTATTAAAATAAATTATATGGCATGCAATTTTAGTAGCAATAGGAGAAACGAGGAATTAGTTCAGATGACCAATAAGATCCCAAAATGATCATTTTCGATATCTTGAGCGATAATTCATGAGAATGAAGAGATTGAGAAGGATGTTGCTTATAGAATCGCAGCTGGGTGGACGAAGTGAAAATGTGCCTCCAGAGTTCTATGCAATCAGCACATACGAAGCAAACAAAAAGGAAATTTTATAGGATAGCTATAAGACCAGACTGCTTTATAGGATAGAATGTTGCATGGTCAAGAAACAAAATGCAGGCAAGAACTGCATCGGTTAGAAGGAATGAGATGGTTTAAGTGAAGGCTCTAAAAGGGCAATGAGAAGGCCCAAAGAATGTGGGTGGAGGTAGTGAGAAAAAACTTGATGACCTATGGTTTAAGTGACAATGTGGTCCTTGATACAGTGGAATGGTGGAACAGGATTCATGTAGCGCACCCCAATTAGTCGGTATAAGGCTTAGATGATGATGATGATGATGATGATGAAATTGATTATTGAAGCTTCCTGAAAATACAATTGTCCTATCTATAAAGACCCTACGGTTTCACTCCTTCCATATCGACCTATTATCTTTACATCCAATAAAATTGGAGTTATTTTAATTGCTTCCTTGATATTCTACATATTGTGTTATAGCAGAAATACAGGATATGAAGGCTTGTTCAGATACCAAGTTACGAATGATCAACAAAACATAATTCATAAAGCCAGAAAATACCCAGCGCAAGGTTACCATGACTACGATAGTGACAACGAGCGTTGCAATATAGCATAAACATAACAAGGCCTTAAACTCGCAATTAAGATACCTGCCCTCATCAACATAATGCATGCCTCTAACAACGGTAAAAAGGAGATAAATAAATAAATTTTCAAAAAATAAAAATCATAAGAAAATGAAGCACCATGAGGCTTATCTCTATCCTTTGCAAATACAAGAGCAACAGCATCAAATATATTGCTTTCAGAAGTATCTCCTTTTGTTTGCTTGCTTTGACTTCTTTGCAATGCCGATGGTAAAGATGTTGATAATTCTTTACTCCCACCTTCAATTCTGGAACCATCTTCATTGCAAGTGCTGAATACGAAGCATCCACTCGCATCTCCAACAACGACAGTTTCCCCACCAAGGACAAAATCTAAAATCCAAAGGACAAGACAATATATACATATATATATATATAACAAAAAAGGATGGTCCCAAACAAGAATTATACATGATATTAACGCCAAAGCAAGGTGCATTGCTAACAAAAATTATTGTATTGGCAACAATAAACAATCAATCCAAATAATTATAATTCACTAAATGAACTTGAGATTCACTATAAATGCTCTCTCATTTTCTTTTAAGGGTAATGCTCTCTACATTTCTCACCTAGTATTATCACAATGCACTTTCACCAAAAGAATAATAAATTGCAAGATGCAATTAAGATTAACTTAGAGAACTACACCCTACAGCTCGCATCCAATAGTATGCACTTTAGTCACAATGAAAATAGTGCTAAGAAAGAACAAACATGATGAATCAGAGAGGGCAGCCGCAATGTTTGGTTGAGTAGTTTGTTTAGCCCAACAAACTGCATTTGTAAAGCCTACCTTCTAGAGATCCAAACCACTAATATGATGGGCCACACTAGGGTTGTCAATTGGCATCTGGATCTGCAGATAACCGAAGTCTCCGACCTGACCTAATTGGGTCCAGGTTGAGGCTACAAGCCAACAAACACTAGGGTAGGATTTAGGTCCTACAATTCAGATCCAAATAGAAAACAAGTCGACCAAGATACCCAAATTGGGTCCCTGAGAATATGAGTCTTTTTTTTTCTTTTTTCTTTTTTTTTAGAGGTAACGAAGAGAATGCATTAAAGAGAAAGGCAAATACAAAAGAACTGCTGAGATAGCAGCCAGGAAAGCAAAAGAACTAGGACTCTAAAAAAAGGAGATTATAATCTTTTAAACCCATTACAATCGTCACCCACTCTAAGACCAACTTTTTGGCAAAGGAGCCCACAGAACTAGCAGCAACCTGAGAATCGTTGAAAACTCTCTCATTCCTTTCCTTCCAAACTGCCCACCAAATTGCAATAATCGCCATTCTCCAAATTCTGGTTTTCACTTTACCAATCTTATGACCATGCCAAGCCTAAGCAATGAGGCAGCAGAATTCGGAAAACGGCCAACAAAATTGAATCTAGCACTAAAGTCGCACAGGATTTGAGAGGTAAAGGGACAACAGACCAAGAGATGATCGACAGTCTCTTCATCACTCATACAACACCGGCATATATTAACAATCTGCATACCACGCTTCCTGAGATTATCAATCATGAGGATCCGGTTCCTAGCAGCCAACCAAGCAAAGCAAATGAATTTGGGAGGGGTCGCATATTTCCAAATGAAAGGGAAGGAGTGGTGCGCGGAGGAAGAGATGGGAGCCAGGGAAGCATATAAGGATTTCACCGAAAATTTACCGGACTGGTGGCGAGCCCAAGTCAGCTTATCGGTAGAGGCCGGGTCTAAAGAGACTGCAGATAAACTTTGGAGCATTTCGACATATTCGCTAACCTCCCGATCCCGGAGATTTCTGACACAGATGATTTCCCACACCCCATTCGAGCCCGAAAAGGAAAAATTGTCGGCTACCATGCTATCTTTGTTAGCCACAATTCTATATATTCCCGGAAATCTGCTTTTGAGGTTATTTTCGCCTTGCCAAGGATCATCCCAAAATCGAATTCTTGTTCCATTGCCCAGACTGAAAGCAATATTGGACATCACTTCATTTTTTTGGCAAATGATGCCTTTCCATAGAAAAGACGCTCTGTAAATCGAGGTGTTACTGGTCCACCACCCACCAGGAGAAAGACCATATTTTCCTTTGACGATGATGTTCCATAGAGCTTCCGATTCCGTGCCCAGACACCAGAGCCACTTGCCCAGCAGCGCCGCGTTCATGATCTTAAGATTTTTAATGTTAGCTCCTCCATACTGGAAGTGGGTGCAGACTTCCTTCCAGTCCATTAAGTGGAACTTCCTATGATTATCCTTACCATTCCAAAGGAAATTTCTTCTTAGCGCATCGATACGATTCAGGATCAGAGCCGGATATCTGAAAAGGGACATGAAATAGAGCGGGAGGCTGGAGAACGCTGCTTTGATCAACGTGATTCTGCCACCAATCGAAAGGTAGCAACATTGCCACGAAGCGAGTTTCTTTTGAACTTTGTCAACAATTTTGTCCCACATCAACAAAGGAGGGCCAAAAGAAAGAGGAAGACCAACGAACGTCGTAGGAAAGGAACCCGGCGAATAGCCCAAAGCACCAGCATAACCATTTAACTCCTGGTCTGAGACGTTCGCCCCATAGATTTTAGATTTGGCTAGATTAATTTTCAGGCCTGAGACCGCCTCAAAGCAGCGCAGGGACGTAAGAAGATTGAGGACGGAATTTTCGTCTGCCTCAATCATAATAAGAGTATCATCGGCAAATTGGATATGCGTGATAGGGGCGATGGTATCAGCGATGACTGAACCTCTGAACAGACCAGCAGCTTGCCCTTTAAGGATCATTTGAGACAAAGCCTCTCCGATAAGAAGGAACAAAAGCGGGGAGAGAGAGTCTCCCTGACGAAGCCCTCTCGAAGAGTGGAAGAAACCCTTTGGAGTGTCATTTAAGAGGATGGAGAAGTGCGCCAACTCCACACACGATCTTATCCAGCCACTCCATTTGTTCCCAAAACTCATTCTCCGCATCATGTATTGCAAAAAATCTCAGTCTACATGATCGTAAGCCTTTTCGATATCCAACTTATAGAATATGGTTTTCGTACCCAACCTCTTAGCAGAGTGTAAGCATTCATTGGCGATCAGCGCCCCATCGATGATCTGTCTTCCTTTAATGAAAGCATTTTGATGAGGAGAGATGAGATTTCCTATAACAGTAGCAAGTCTATTTGTCAGGATACGAGCCATAATTTTGTAAGGCCCTCCGATGAGGCTAATAGGTCTGAATTCAAAAAAGGAAGAGGCTCCTGAGACCTTGGGGATCAAGGTGATAAACGATGCTCCTAACCCCTTTGAGAGTTTTCCCCTTTCATGAAATTTGTGGAGGAAGTCCATAATGTCTTGCTGGACCGTGTCCCAAAACGCCTGAAAGAAGATCATGCTGAAACCATCTGGACCGGGAGATTTATCTCCCTCCATAGCAAAAACCGCTACTTTCGCTTCTTCAGTCGAGAAGGGAGCCTCCAACCTGTCAGAGTCAAATCTTTGAATTGTCGGGAAAAGGATGCCATCCAACGTTGGTCTTGACCACGCTTCTGAGGATAAAATAGCATGGAAATGATCTACAACAAGGGCCGCAATTTCATCTTTGTCTTCAATCTGTCTATCTTCCACTGAGATGCTTTGGATGGCTTTCCCACGATCTCGCATATTGACTATATTGTGGAAATATTTCGTATTCTTGTCTCCCTCTTTGAGCCATTTCAGACGAGATCTAACCTTCCAATTAACTTCCTCCTCCAAGGCACGAGATTTAACCTTCCAATTAACTTCCTGTCTCCCTCTTTGAGAATATGAGTCTTTTAGTATTTCTTTAATCGGTAATTACTATTTAAGAACCTGACAAAAGACCCTTTTGGGCTTCAAACCTAATCCATAGTCAGATCCTTCAATCATTACGAATCTGATTCTAGACTTGATTCCAAATCCAAACACCATTTACAATCCTCATTCATGCCCAAAACTAAACCCAACAGGACCAATGGGACACCCGAATCTGATTAGTTTTGAACTTGGTACTTCATACACGGTACCAGTATCCAAACTGGGGAGGGCCCAAATTCAATTCTCCTAGCTGGGTGTGTGGGTGTGTGTGTGTGTGTGTGTGTGTCTAACCCGAACCTGAATCATGTGTGTGTATCTAACCCGAACCTGAATCATGATTCCCCACCTAAATTTGTGTATGCCCACTAGAGTATTTTTGTTTCATGATTTGGACGACCCTCTTTTAGGTTTCGGCCCAAAAAATCTGTTCTTTTTCTCTGCAAATTTGGATATCTTTTGCAAATACAAGATTGGATTGAAAATCTTTTTTTTTTTTTTTTGGAGAAAAATCTTTTCTGCATTTTAATTTGGTTGTAAATTCTAATTTTCTATTCCTTACCCTATCAATTTGATTGAAACCTCTCTTCTGATCTGGGGTGGGAGATTGTAATCCGTGGAGAAATTTTGCCCTTTTCTATTGAATTTCAAGGGATTACACAATTGTGACTAAAACCCTTTTCTCTGAATCTGGGTGGGGTATTGTTCAAAATCATTGTTTGGCACAAAGACCCTTAATCATTTTTTTCTGCAGAATTAGACTCCTTTTAATTTGGATCAGCAGAGAAAACCCCTTTTTCTTTAATGTGCTGCAAATTGCTATTGCCAGCAAAAGCCCAAATAGCTGTTCCTTTTACTTTTGAGCCAGAACATGTTCTTGTGCTTCTCTAAATGGATATCAGCAATGAAGCAAGCATCAACCTGTTCTTGATGGGTCCCTCTATGATTGTGCTTCTCTAAATGGATATCAGCAATGAAGCAAGCATCAACCTGTTCTTGATGGGTCCCTCTATGATTGTGGGCCACAGATCGCATTCCATGTCCTGTTCTGCAACTCAGTGTCCCATCTTAGGCATTGAATCCTGCATTTCCTGTGGATTTCATTCTACTGATTCCAAAGACTCTGCAATCTCCATCATCTTCCTGGTTCCACGCCCAGAACTCTCAAGGCATCCGCGCAAAGATCACCCTCATCACTTTCCTCGTTAAGCGATACACCGAGTCAAGAAGGAGATACAAGACAAGAAATAAAGCAAATGACGAACAATTGCAAGAAGGGGAGATGAAGTTTTTGTTCCGAAAAGGAGCAATAGTGTCTTTATTTGAAAAGTATTTAATCGCATTGTTTTTTCCTTCAGAAAAAAAGGTAACATAAGGGGTTAAATGGAAAAAGTGATGGGGGTTTCTACAAATATGATGTGTACATAACTGATGAATTTTCTAAAGACAAGTAGAGTGAAGGACCCAAAAATAGGGAATGATTCTTACCCATCTTCTCAAGAACAACTCCCATGGCAGAATCATGATCCTGAGAAGTTCCCATCAAATGTGTCAGCTATGGAGATATCATTAGTACTAAAAAGAACACTGTCATCCAATCCAAAAGAATTTAGATCATTTTCCTTGCAAACAACAGAGAATACAAGTTTACCGCAAACATCACAATCCCCATAGGAGAGGTGCAATCTGAGACCGATGCAGTGTAAGTTTTGATATCATCCAAGAATGACTCGACTGCGGGACCTCGATAAGTACCCTACAACAGTCATGCAAAGTTTAATTTAGTTTCCTACACATGATCTTGTCCAAATAAGGAAAGCAATATAAAACTAGAGAAGTTTCTCTCATCTAAGCAGATCAAAAACAAACTAAAATACATTTTAAACAACAACTAAACAGGTGGGCCATAGTGGGCACCATCACTTATCAGTCATGCCCCAAAAAATCCCCCATTGAGATATCTTAACCATGGGATCCACAGATTTTCCCTTTCCTGTCAAATGAGGACAACTTAATGTCTGTTTGATGACTGCCAATCAGACTTCATATCTTCTGAAGGATGAGATTTTTTTTCAGCATGGCCCATACACTATGACACCTGCCAGATGAACAATCTGAATCACCAAAAGTTGGATCCCACTTGTACAGTATTTCGCTGGGAAAAAAAAATACCATTTTGGTCACCAAGCATCCTATCTAATGGAATACCTCTGCAAAATATACTAACCATACCTGAATCACTCTTCGCAATGGAATCACATTGACTTTCAATCCTGGGAGAGAACCAACGACCAAAACAATTCCACGAGCAAGGTTTTCCAATGAATTGTAAACTTCTCCATTTTCAACAGCATTGACAATAACAGGATTCCACTGAACCTAAGATAAAAGGAAACGATGTAACTAATTGCATTTCTTTGGAACTATTCTTTCCTTGAAAAGATAGATACCTCTTTGAATTCATTAGAAAGAGCATCCTTGC
The DNA here is from genome assembly GCA_030180095.1 of Magnolia changhungtana. Classification (NCBI taxonomy): domain Eukaryota; kingdom Viridiplantae; phylum Streptophyta; class Magnoliopsida; order Magnoliales; family Magnoliaceae; genus Magnolia; species Magnolia changhungtana. The sequence goes on along the minus strand of JASAUF010000218.1, from coordinate 3,164,359 downwards.
CAATAATTCCGCGGGCCAGACAGGTAATCACAGGGATCCTTGTGCTGAATTTCGCTCTTACCTGTGTAGATATCAAAATAAAAATAAGAATACAGTGAAAAGTAAGGCATTTGCAGTAAGGTGGCATGATTGGCCATTCCAAAAATGCATTGAAAAAGAAGGAAAGAGAAAATAGGAAATATACGATGCCCAGCGGATACAGGTGGTGGTGGGCCCACCATGGATGGCAATTCTGCAAAAGAACTCTAACGGACAATCCTGGACCTCCAAACGTTCTACTTCTCCACTGCCATATGGAGGGGATACTACGTTCTCAGCCATCCATTTGCAGGACAGGGATCAGACAGCCTGGGATTGTTCAACAGGAGGTTTCCTTCTTTGTTCAATTGCTTACCAGCACCAACCAGATGAATGAACAGGATCACTGAAAGATTTTATGCAGCAACACGGAATGCAGATTCAAAGAGAACTGCTGATAACAAGGTCAAGTATTTTATCATAAAACAAGGCCCATATCCAGCAATGGTACAGACAGGGATCGCCCTTCAGTAATCTCGGCCGTTTTATGCAGTAACCTCATCAGGTAATCCTAACCATTCAATAGGTGGCTCACGAATGGACAACCACAGCCCAGTGATCAAAATCCAATAGAGACAAAGACAAGCAAGATCAGGCAGTTTCAATGATCCAAAGGAGAAGAATTTTTGGGTTCCTCCATCCACAACAGAGCATGCCATGTGAACGGTTTGGATACCCAAAAGGCGGGCCCCACAAGTACAGCTCGTTGGGCCAAAAAATCCACCGCTGAATATCAATTACCGGGATTTTAAAATGACAATTCCCTAACGAAGAAATACACATACGAATTGGTGAACCGCATCCAAACTGAACTTCCGTCCGACAAAGGCAATCACGAAATGTGGCCGAATCGGCTCTGAAAGAACCTTCTCGCTAGCCTCTTCTACAGCAGCCTTTAAAAAATAAAAAAATAAAATAAATAAAAAGACGAAGACGAAAAAATTGATGAGAGGGGGGAATTTTAAGGGTTAGGGTGAGGGCATTTTCGTCATTTGGTGATTGTATGTGGTGGAAATCGATGTACCTGGAGATTGGGGTTTAAGGAGAGAGAGGAGAGGAGCTTGGGGCGAGAGAGGAGGACGCCGTTGCAGATGTGGCGCCAGGAGCGGCAGGCGCAAGTAGCGCAGGCGTAGGATGGCGCCGGGAGACGGCAGAGGATGTTCCTGAGGAGATCTTCGCTGAGCGAGGCGATGCGTGTTCTTCCGTTGGATTCTTTGGGCTGGGTCCTGTTGGTGGTTTCCATGGCGGAGAGGGAGAGAGAGAGAGAGAGAGAGAGAAGAGGCTTTGTAGTAAAGAAAGCATGTAATCGACGCTCCCCCGTCATCCACGTTGCAGCTGTGCATTTCGTCATCGCTGGGCCTCAGCCAGCTGGGCTCATTTTGCGGGCCATGCAAAATACTGTTTACCAATTCGACTCGTCCGAGTCGACTCGGACTCGGTCAGATTTGATCCTGTTCAACACCACGAGTCACCCCCAACTCAACCGCTAATTCACCCCGACTCATCCGAGTCATGACTCAACTAGAGACCAGACGAGTCGGTCTGAGTCACCAACTCTAGTACTCTGCTAACCCTCTCTGACACATGCAAGTGAGACAAAAATGGACGCGGTTTTGGACGCGGATTTCCTGCGAAAGACTTTCGCAGGAAGTTCCTGCGGTGGAAACCTAGGTGGGGCCCACTGTGAAATTTGTAAGAAATCCTGTACGTTTTTTGAGTTTATTTTAAGATATGATAAAAAAATGAACCGTTTCCAAAGCACAAGTAGGCCGAAAACTTGATAATTAAATGTCCACAGTTGAAACATTCGTGGGCCACAGAAGTTTTGAATAATGCTAATATTTGTGATTTCAGTTCATCCCATAGGAATGAAGTTATTAACGGAATGGATGGCATGTAAACATCACTGTCGAACCCATGTACGTTTCAACGGTAGGAATTTTCCTAACCAAATTTTCCTTTAGCATGGCCCACTTGAGATTTAGATATGGTTCATTTTCGGCATCATGCCCTGAAATGAACTCGCAAAACTAATGAAAGGGGAGGATTTCTCACAAATATCACAGTGGGCCTCATCTGAGTTCCTAGCGCAGAAACTTCCTGCGAAAAGACTTTCGCAGGGAATCCGCGTCCCGCGGATTTGCTAGTGCGGCTGACGCATTAGCATTAGCTTTTGGTCGGTGCTGTGTTGGCCCCACTATGGTGCATGCGTTTCATCTATGCCGTCCATGCATTTTTTCAGGTCATTTTATGTCGTGACCAAATCTTAAGTGGACCACATCACAGGAAACCGTGTTGATCAGATGCTTACCGCTAAAAACTTCTTAAAGCCATAAAAGTTATGGATCAAGCTGATATTTGTTTTTTTTCTTACATTGGTCAAGCCTAAAGCGGTAGGTAAAAATGGATGGACGGCATGGATAAAACACATACATCATGGTAGGGCCCACAGAGCACCGACCAGTGGTGGCTACTGGCAGTGTTGCTGGCCAAACTGCATCCGCCAAAAATGTGCAAGATCCAAGCTACCCACATTTCCTGGTTGAAGAGCCGAACGAGCGGCCCACACTGAAAAATATAGGACCGTGTGCTAATATACAATCATCGTCCATTTCTTATGTAAATTTCTACAGGAGCAATTAAAACCACTTACACCCATCCGTAGCTCAAGTGGTAGACTGAGTGAAAGATAGTTTGTTTCAACAATGAAGTCTTGGTATCAATTCCTTAGTAAGGGTGCCTAACTGTGAAGTGTGAACTGACAGTAGTGTACTAACAAGGTAACAAAAAAGTAATAATAATAAAACCTCTTAAAAGTTTCAGCACGAGATCATGGGTGTGAGTGCAAGAGTGCTTATGTAATAAAAAATAAAAAAAATCTTCTGAGGGGGAAGTGAGATTGCCTAGTGTGCCACCTTATGTAATAAAAAAATAAAAAATCTTCTGAGGTGGAAGTGAGATTGCCTAGTGTGCCACACCCCACCCACAACCGTGGTGTGTTGATGACGCCAAGTTATGTGGTCCCCACAATGATGTATGTGTTATATCTCCACTGTCAATTCATTTTGCAAGATTGCCAAAAATAACTGTACCACTATGGGACAACGACATCTACCTAGGAAACCTCCCTAAGGTTTACTATAATGTTTATTTTCCATTCAACTGATTGGTAGGGTTACAGATACATGAATGAATGGAAAACACAAATATTAGTTTGATTCAAAACTTTTTTTTATATACACTCTCACACCCACACACACACTACAATGAGTTCTTGAACGCATGACCTCTGTTTTGAAATTCTTGTAAGTCTACCACTAAGCCATGAGTAAAGACCAAAGAGGAGAAGGATTAAGAAAATGGAAGTGTTATTGTCAATGCAGGACATTGATCCAAGGGTTAGCCTCCTCCCACCTGAGGGATCTCTTAGGGCTTATCTATAATGCCAGTATAAACTTATATGAGGACCACAATCACAATGGAGTTGGGTTGTGCATGTGGATTGGGCCATGTATAGGCAGAGTCTCATTGATTAGGATCCATGCCTAATGAAGGACATGCCGCAAATGATTTCATGTAGTGTCAGGATCAAAAGTATTCCAGCTACAAATTTCATTTAGGATTATAAAATTTAAAAAAAAAAAAAAAAAACCTACCAACACATTGCACGCTGTAGCTTCTAATGGTCATAAAATGATTACCGTCCAATTATAGGTCGTGAGAATGATTATGGTCCATTTACAGGTCCCGAAAATAATTACAGTTCAATTACATATCTTAATTACATATCTTAAAATTTGAGTTACCAAACAAAGTCGCACCACTCAAAAAGAACCCGTTACCCAGTTGCTAATCCAAATCCTATCTTTAGAACATACTCAATTCAAGATAGAGCCAACAGCTTGCCCTTTCACCAACACCCCTTATATAAGCAATGGCCTGTGGTCGGAGAGAATCCTACCAACCCCTTGCACTGATGCAGGTCGGTGGTGCGCGACGGAAGGGATCAGCTGGTGGTGTGCAGCCAAAGAGACCGACCGAACCAGCTGCACTAATGTAGGGTTAGTGCCATTTGAAATTTCATTTTCCAATTGTGTCATAATTAATGGAGCCCTACCACTTAGCTGACCAACAAAGGTCCATTGGTCCTTGAACATCACCATCTAAGTCTTATTCCAATTAATCAAGGTCAGAGCCCTTGCATGATTTCACAAAACAAAGTCGTTTTAGGTATGGAATTTTAATTTGAAGTCTAAAGTAGACTTTGTTATTCTTCAGTCGATCAAGATTTCAAAAGTCCATTTCATTTGGAATAAATCATCAGGCCATGATAATTTACACCCAGCCATCAAACTAGCTACTGAGATGAAAACCAAGACCCACCAATAAGCCTCAGGCCAGAACCATCTGAGCCAGACTCAGGTATAACACAAACCCATACTGATTTTGACCACTTGTATCACTGTTTTATGACCTTCAAATTCATGTCAAGCATTCCAAATAGGCACAGGACCATCACCCTCCACAAAGTGGACCACACTACGGATAGTCCATGGATCATAAACCATACTGATCATTTTTATGAATCAATGGCCATCTCATGCTAGGTGCACAAGTTGGACGGTACTGATCCGCCCACCATCATTCCCGTGGGAGGCTTTATCACAATATGATAGAATTTTTATCTAATCAATTCCCCATGGAAAGGATTTGCTAACCAGTCTTAACTCTACGCGCAGCCATGCACATGTGTAAGACATCTCCGCCGTCCAACAGATTTGGATCTGCTGTGATAAGACTGGGTCCGAAAATGAGGGAAAGTTACTGATTAAGTAGGCCACAAATAGTCAAAAAACGTATGGATCATGTGTTGGATTTTGAACAGCACCAGTTTTCATATTGTGTGGCCTCCTTGGGGAATTGCATGACCAAATTTCAGGCCAGGTCATCTGCACCATACACCTAACTGTTACAAGGCTCGGATGTCCTAAGTGCCCACCGGACATGATGCATGTGGGGCTGCATTCCTTGATAACTCTAGGCCCTCCATAGCAAAATCTGAAGAAATAACATAAACTAAGTTCTACCTACCGTATCATGACAATACATCACAGACTAGACATTCTGCACAGACTTGAAAACTACTGATAGCAAAATATAAAAAGAGTAGACTCTTGAACTATTCATACCAAGGAAGAGGTTGGTGGGCCCCACTTTCCAGTGGTCCGCCGCGGGATGCATGGAGATCAGCATTGGCGCTCCCATCAGAGGCCAAAACAGTGGCCGCCCGCTGATCCTCCACCCCCAAGCAAGAAAACCCAGTTGACGAGACGCTGCTTGAAGCTTGCGAGTGGGAATACCGGCCCATACTAGGGCCTGCTGCAACCAAAGGTTGTGTAACGGGGATCTGGTCAGCCCGGACCACGTGGGTCAGACCAGAGCTCGAAGCCGGTGTCGGCATTGACAGAAGAGAGAGAGCACAATCAGTGCTGCCTATGAATTGGGTTAGCCCATCAGCGGGCACTTTGCCGCTGCTGCTATCTGATCCGGTGATGGTGTGATGGACCAGGTTGCACCTAGAAGCTCCAACTGTTTTCTGGTTGCTGAGCATGGGGTTGTTGCCGTCGCCACCACTGTGCAAGAAAGGGTATTGCCTCCCTCCTTCGGACCCATGGGAAATGTCAGCGGGAATCAGACTTTGCCTGTCAATGAAACGCAATTGCGGGTCACAATGGGGATGCGGGTCTTCACCAGATTTGATTGCCATGGTCCAGTTAGATCCAGGCACGGTGCTCGCTACTATCTGCGTGGTGTTAATAAATGATGAGAACCCAGTGCCTGTACATGGTAGAGAATGTCAGTTACCAGGCAAATGGTATGATTTGATCATGCAAAGAAGAGATGAGATGGGACCCATTGGACAGTTCAATCTGGCACATGAGCTGGAAAAACGAGAGGGGAGAACTTGGTGGGGCCCATTGTGAGTAAGATCCCCAACAGTTGGAAACTAGATTATATGACTCGGGCATGCATGTAGTATCCGCAGCATGGCTTTAAGACTCCTCCAAGTCATGTACGACTAGGATTCAGTGGAACCCAATCTGGTTTGGCACTCCAAGTCACCCCCAACTCGGGTGTTTTGGGCTGATTCAGCCCCAACTCAGGCAAGTCACGGCTCAACTCAGGGCTGAACAAGTCGATTCAAGTCGCATCTTTTAACTGTGATCCCCAGGCCCTAAGTTTGTAGTTGCACACATGGGTAATGGGTTTATGATTGGGTGGTTCAAACATTTGATCTGGTGACTGGTAGGCCCCACCGTGGATGGACCATGTCGCAAAAATCTCCACGCTAGAAGATCCTTGCTGTCTAATCTTTGACCTTTTTTTTGCTGAATATGGAGCTCTGCTGTGTCTTTTTTCATTAACCATCTGTTTAAAAACCACTATTGGAGGGTTACGATTGTCATAACAGGGAGATTTACGGTTCCTGGTCCATTCATAGTGGGGCCCATTAATAGACAATGTGAATCACCAATCGACGACCCCAAAAGTACAGTCCCGGTGCCTGAAGATACCATACATACGTCTGGCACATAACTACACATTCGCATGCACACAGCTCCTATAAACATGGCATACATTCACCTTAATTCAAATCGTCCAAATCATGGGCCAGACAGTAGATGGTTCAAGACCCAAAATTCACACTGATGATTCCAACAGTTCGAAGAGGCACCCATCAAATGGATGGTTAAAATGGTAAATAGTCAAGGTCCAAATTCAACAATGCTTCATTAGTAAGAGGTTATGTTCATCCCATCAACTTGATTTTGGTGGTAATACCGCCATCTACAGTGGGGCCCACGATGTGAATTGAGGTACATGTATGCCCCTTGTACATCAGCTATGAGCATGCATTAAGCATATGGATCGTCACACTGTGCTAGAGTATTGAATAGCTCCTGTTCTAACTGCACACTCGAAGTTGCACAATGAATAGAAAGATCTAATTCCACACCCCACTACCCACTGCAAAACATGTGCTAAGTGTTACATGTGTGGGATCCAAGCCATCCATCAGATGAGTCCAACCATGTATGTCCCATGGCACAAGAATCAAGCACCTCAGCTCAGCGTGTGGACCACAAAATATGAAACCAGTGTAAAAAAAGAATGACCAAGTTCTTTTCTACCCATCCTTAGATCTACGCAGCAGGCCCACCTAATGCAAATGTAACGGCACATACAATGGTTGGTTTCAGCACCCGCATGGAATTAGCTAGGCTCTAGAACATGACCATCTTAACATGAACATAAAATCCATGAATAAGAAACATATGGATAAGAATCAGAACCTTGTTGGCTGGAGAAGAAGGTTCCAGAATTCATGGATATCGAATCTGTTTGAGGCTTCCTTCTTCGCCTGTTATGGCCGTCAAGACGCTTCCTACAGCTTCGCTTTACTTCATCAAATTCCACCAACAAATGAAACCTGCAAGAACATCAATTGAAATGGTAAGATGCGGCAGCAATGAAAGACAAACCAATAAATGTAAAGAAAGCCAAGTAATTGAAGTCTGAAGGTCTGAACCACACGTAGCATGAGTGCTTTCACATACTTAAAATGTTTGCATGACTTGTGTAGTCACGCGGTGGATGTGGCTATTCGCCAATGTGGATAGACGATTTCATGTGGATGAGATCCATCCATCCATCAGGTGTACCACACTCACGCTGTGTTTGGACAGGAGCCCAAAAATCAAGCCGATACAATACTCAGGTGGACTATGCCATGAGGAACAGTTGAGATGGGGAAGCCCACCATTAAAATCGTCCAAATTGCATGTGGGATCCACAGTGCTGTATACACGCCATCCAATCTATTCATATGGCATGCCCCACCAGGCTGAAGGAACACCTTGAAATCAGGACGTAACAACACTCACGTGGGCCACAGCAAGTGAATTTAGAGGTTTTAGGCATGATTTTACAGTGTTCCTAATAGTGTGGCCCACCTAAGTCTTGGATTGGACCAATTTTTAAGATCCACTGAAAATATGGTGGCACACCTGATAGACAGGATGGATCTGATGCATGTTCTTTCCATGTATACTAAGTTAGCGCAAGTCGCACCCTCCATATGACTACAAATAATCAGGTGAGCCGAGTCTACACACTCATATGATAGCCACACTGACGCAAGAACAAAGGGTGCATTTGCAACTTACTATAGTTACATTGATTGGAAATGGCATTGGCCAAGGCCATTGTGCTCAATTGGGCTGACTTCCGCATGCTATTTCAAGCTGGTTTGACAAGGCTTTCTCCATACATTCTATACAGAGTGGGCGGTTGCTGAACCTTCCTAATAAAAAAGCCTATTTCAAATCGCAACTATGCACCAGTTAAATAGCATTACATGCATATTTGCACTCTTTCCAAACTGGGTATAAAAGTCCAGAACTATTGAAAGACTCATAAGTGTGACACGGATACTAAGAACAATACAGTTTCGAAGCTGTATCATGGATGAATTGAGATTCCAGAAATGCTCGGCCATTTACAGCCTGCAAAAAATTAATTGTCCATGCCTTTTCTTGATGAAGACTAAGCTTCCAATGCTCCTTTTTTTTTTTTTAATCAAGCAGAAATGACAAAGAATAGCAATCTTTCCTAGTACTCATGACAAGCCCCTATTTGAAACTTCAAGTCCAACTTAAATGTAAGATGATTGGGAATTCAAGCGCAGACTCTCGATACAACTGCAGGGGGAATTACAAAATGATTGTTTAGGCCTTTTGGGACCTTTTTGTGTAAACACTTTACAGGTATTTTCTTCCATCCAAACACATGGCGGAAGGTGTACACAGGTAAACTATTTACATCAGTGAAATTTTACCAGCATCCAAGACCTCTTAGAGACTTTGGTGATGACTACACTTTAATTCTATATTGCAGCCAAATGCACACTACATTTGCTTAGTTGATGGTCTTGTATTTAAAGCTTGAACGTGTAGTTTAATGTCATCACCTAGGTTCTTCTCGAAGCATATCACGATTCACAACCCCTTTGTGAACAGGTTAGCCAACCACCCAAGTGTAACCAAGCTACTTGGAAGAGGAGAGAGCACAAGAGAGTCTTGAAAACCATAGAACTTGTATTGCACTCAGAACACGAGAGCTTACAAATTCTAAGGTGCCTCCCAAACAAGGAGCCCTCCCCTTTATATAGGCAGGTAAACCTTCTAGTCTCTTTACATGAATGTCCAATGATGCAATTTGGCGATCATCCAATGACTAAGAATAGAAATTTTTAGATTATTCTATAGTACTTTAGCTACAAAAAGGCATGAGAGAACTCTAGAATTTCTTACAGATCTCTACAGAACTCCAACCTTATCTAGAATTCTCTACTCTATGTACATACCTCATAGTAACAAGGAAAGCCAAAATGGCCGAGTCCATGAGATGAGGGCATGGAGATGTTTGGTCAGTGACATTAATGACCCTTTTTTCTATATACATTATTCTAACAGCCCTAAGTAACAGCTAACAAAATGGCAATAAGAAGTAAAACAATAATAAAAACACATTTAACAACAGCTTCCAAGCATAAGAATGAAGGGAAGCTTTTGTGGTTATAGAATTTCCACTTATAGCAGAATTCGAAAAAGAAAAATAGAACAGAAAATAAAATGAAATGGGCTCTTTTGTGTTTATTTGCAAAGCAAAAGCTTTTTTGTATTAGCGTAAGTATCATTCCACAACTTTGGAAATTCAATAAGAGAAGAATCCCAAAAGTCATGATCTATTTTTCTGGTGGCCCAAGCCAAACACAGCCTAGAACAATTCACTGAACTGGGAAATTCCAATAATGAGAAAACATGAACTAGAAGAAGGAGAATGACTCAAAGAACATCAAGTACAACAGAAATGAAGGGGAAAAAAAAAAAGAAGAACAAAGTGTCAACTTACTTCAAGCATTCTGATTCCATACCTACTACATTGTTGGCAAAATCGTTGCTCCTGACCTTCCACCATCACTTTGGGAGTCTTTGCATGAACCTCACAAACTTTATGCCGCTTGTGATAATCCTTGCAGTTACTTAGATCTGATTCACATCCATCAACCAAACATGAAATGTTATGACTACCATTACTTGGTGCCCGAGCTCTCTTCGATGAAGCTGATGGCGACACCATCATCGCCAAGACTGCGTACCCTTCCTGTCCTCCACCAACCTGTTGCTAAGATCCCCCAATCTTCCAAGCTTCAAATCAATGGAGAAATCCACACTGATCTTCCGCCCTCCGAAGCTATTCAAGCTGACCACTGAACCAATGTCGATTTTTGCATCTTGCTCCAGATCTGCTAATAAGAAGGTGTTTTCAAGTCCATAGAACTTTCCCTTTCTCTATCACCACCCTCTAGTCAATCATACCTCATACCTTGTCTCATCATCCCATCACATATAAAACCACCACCACCCTTCTTGATTCAAGAAGAAGATCACCAACAAAGTACCAAAACCAATCAAGAGAAACAAAGAACTATATGGGTACCCAACAACATTCAATGTATTATACGATACCAGACCCAAAAGGTCACATAGTGCATTCAGATTTTCTGACCATGGTTCAACAATCCAAACAGTTGATGAGATGGTCCACTTCCTATGACCAGAAATCCCTCAGATTGGAAGGATCCTAACCTTCCAATATGTGGTCAGCAAAAAAAAAAAGGTTGAGACTTGAGAAAGAAAATAAAGCAATTATTCACATTCAACCAGGAAAATAGCTATAATCTTCGCTTCAACATCGAGTACAAGGTTTGGGCATGGACCGTCAAAGGCGAAGCCATCATATCAATAGTTTGGATAATCTGGATGGTAATGTACATTCTTTCCGCACAACCATTAAATAACACCTCAAAAAAATCAAATGAAATATCAACAACCAATGCTCACCACCATGTCTCTGTAGTTTTCTTTAAAGATAAAGAAAGGAAGAAAGGAAAAATACGAGGAAGGTTAAAATGAAAAGAACAGAGACCCGAATCCCAGTACCCACAAAAAATTCAGCTCAATACACAAATTTCATCTTGGCACATCTCAGTATGTGGGAAACTAGGATGTGGATACCCAAAAGCCCACAAAAATAACAACCCAGGTCATAAAATCTCATCTTGATAAGGTTCATACGCTTAAATTGCAGAAGCACCAGAAGGACCTCAAAAGGGTGGTTTAGGAAACAATATAAGTCCCTTAAAAACCAACCACTAAATACATAAATAAATATATTAAATAAATAAACACAAAGGGTGTGTTTGGTTGCACTGAATATCACGATATTTCATGATCAATCAGTCTAAGGGGTCGTTTGGCAGCGTGGAATCAGAGGGCTTTAAGAGAGAGAGGTGCTCATTTCGGGTGAGTTTGAATACGCAGCCAGGAGTCCAGAATCAGATCCCAAACCCTCTCCATTCCTCTCCAATAGCTCTCCATTTGACCTTTGCAAGCCCACTCTCTATTCAACCATCACAAGCCCTCCCTCCCTCCCTCTCTCCAACCCAGTTTCTGGCAATCCGACTCCACCACCAATCAGGTCCGACAACCTTACCCCAACCCTGATGGTGATAAATAAAATAAAAACGGGCCACCATTGCTGCCCACTGCAACTCCTCTCCACCATGTTAAAAAGGGGTTTAACGTGCCATTGATTCTGGCAGTGTCAGCGGCTGCAATTGATTCCGGCAGGTGAGCAGCACCGCCATCCATAGTCAACACACCGCCATTGTCACCAATCTCTGACCGGCACTTGCCAAACACATTTTTTTAATTCCACATGATTCCGATTACAAGCCACCAAACACAAGTGAAGATTCCTGATTACTTCGATTCCACTGTAATTGTGATTTGGATTCCACTTTATTCCAAATAGAAGCTGCCAAACGAGCCCTAATTTTGTTACAAAATATTACCATATTTCATGAAATTTGTGCAACCTAACAAACCAAAATTCTTATCTCTATGAGTTCCAAGCAGTCAAGGGAGCCTAAAAAATAAAATCCCAGATGAATACAATAGTGGGGGACTCTTAATGAGTTCAAAACAATCAAATTGAAGGGGGAAACAAACAAGGTCATTAAATCTTATTTTTATGAGTTCCAAATAGACAAATTGCAGGAAAAAAAAAAAACCATAAAAAGGTAAAATCAAAGACCCAGGTATGGGGACCTACAAAAACCCACAAAAGATCAAAAACCCATTTCACAAAATCACATCTTTATGAGTATAAAAAAAAAAAAGGTCAAATTGTAGAACGTCCTCAAAAGTGAGTAAAAAAAATCAAGAACCCATTTCAAATCTCCTCTCTATTAGTTCCAAACATGCAAATAGGTGAAAACCCTCAAAAGCGGGGGTGATGAGAGAGAGAGAGAGAGAGAGAGAGAGAGAGAGAGAGAGAGAGAGAACAAAATCAGGAACCCAAATCACAAAATCTCATCTTTGTTACTTCCACACGCTCAGTTTGCACAGATAACCTCAAAAGCCCAAATGGGTACTTAAAAAATCCATTTAAAAAAATCAAAAACCCAAAACGCAAAATCTACTTACTGTATGTTTCCAAACTCATATTGCAGGAAAACCCAAAAATAAAATAAAAAAATAAAAATAAATAACTCAAAATAATGAAACCCATTTTTGCAATATCTCATCTTTATTAGTTCCGAACACTCAATTTGCAGAAAAACCTCAGAAACACACCAAAAATAAAAAATAAAAAACCAAACACAGAATCTCGTCTTTGTGACTTTCAGAAATTCAAATTGCAGGAAAAAAACAACAAAAGAACAGAGAGAAAGAGAGACAGCAAAAAGCACTTACAGTAGCAGCAGTAGAATACTGTTTTCGGCTTTAAACCCATTCATTCCCTGACAGGGATTCCATTAGGAGAGAGGGAGAGGCGTAGGTTAACAAACTCTCCTTGTTTTTCCTTGGTAGGAGACGAGAGAGCGAGGGGAATTAAAAGATACACGGGCCGAGGCCTTGCACAGTATACGCGGGCTTTTAATTTTGAAAAGTGGGGCCTTTTTCACGTATATCGCCAATATTTTGAAATCCGTGAATTAACTAAACCTACGCTGTGTATATAACCCCAATTGCTTACCCTCTTGTAAGAGGGATCGAGCCTCCTCCTCAATGAAAGGGCATTTTCACACCGATTTCGAGTGCAGTGACACATGGGATGAGGAGCACACTGGTGGATAGTCCGTGTGAGGCGAGCTACACTCGTGTGAAGTGGTGGCTCGTATGAGGCGATATCCATGTAAAGTGGGGCTCATAATGGATTCTAAGGTTCGAATCCATGTGATGTAAGTCTGAGCTATGAGATAAATAGATTAATTCTTCATCACCAAAGTTAGTTATTGAGTCTGATTAATGCAATAGCATTTTCATTTTTACCATCCTTTCACTACAGTGATTTTTCATTAGAAGAATTGGGATGGAATGGTGAAAATACCAATGTATTTCTAGACATAAGACCATTATGTAATAATGATATCATTAACATATTTATTTCAAATATTGCATATAAAATCCACAAGCTCAACAAGTCTACTATGTTATATATGTAAAATGCATTTTCTATTTTAAGCCTAATTAAAGTATCACATGGCTCACACCAAAAGGAACAACACAAAATTGCTCCTAAAATCACCCCGTTAATACAACATAGCTTATTTAAGCTTTTTAGTAGGTTAATTTTTTATTTTCTTTGTATCTTTCTATTATTTTAATGAACTAGACCTGATTGATGTCCTAATGAAAGATAGGACATGTGGTGGCCCTACACACAAACCTATAGTTGGTGTTTCATCCCCATTATTCTATGTGAGGTGGCCCATTCGAGTTGTCAAACTCACTCATTTGTTTTACCTCAAGATCTAATGTTGAGCATGGAATCTAATGAATGGAGTGGGTTTTACATCAGTATGGTGGACCCACAAACTTGGGTGTTTTATACCCATGTAAAACATGCTTTGTAGAGGATTCTAGTCCCTCTCATTCCCAATGCTAGTCATGGTAAATATAAAAAGGGCATTGCTAGTGCCCACTTCCATTTAGAGGTTAGCAAGGCTCCCAATGATTTTAAATGAAATGTGGGTGACCAATCATCGATTTTAATCATTTTGGGAAGCCATGGAGCGTAAATCACAGCAATCGGATAAATCTTAAAAATTCGATCAATATCATAAAAAGAAAAAACAGCTAAGATTGAGTAGAGAAATAAAATGTCCAATTATTATCTTGGAACATCTATTAGATAGATCCTAATTTACATACCCAATGATTCTAAAGTAGCACTTTGGTTCCATGATTCTAACCATGTAAGCTATGGTTCATAAAATAATGGGTGGTTCTTACAAATTCACCCCATTCAAAGGGTAGGATCATTCAAGTGGCATGGCTATTAAATCAGGATTTGATCCAAGTGATATATCATTGGATGAACCATCACAATTGATGATTCGACATCCCATATGTCATTAAAAGCTTTCGGGACGTTGCTAACCCCCCATGTAAAGGTGGGCCTTAGCATTTCCCACATTTAAAAGTTCATGTTTATTCCTTTTTAACCCATATTATAATTTTTCAAAATTATTTACTATTTTATACTAAATATTTTTAATATTTTATTTTTTATTAACATTTTTCCAAAATAATGCAAGAAAACCTCCAAAATTAAAAATATCCCAATAAATTATTAGTAGTAGGGGTTGTTGAGAACTAGATTAGTCACCTTGGTGGGGCCCATTATTCTGTATTGCCTTCGACAGCAGATGGAAAATGGGCCCAATGTCTCCAATATTGGATGATCCAACAACCAACATTTGTACTTTCTGTTAGTGATCCATGTGGCTAAGTGTATGGGAACCTTCCCATGCACCCTGTTGCAAGTGGACTAGTTGGCATCCACATCGACCATCTAGACCGTCCATTAGGTCCAGTCCATTCTTCATAGGCTGCCTTAAACTAATCACACTGATCGGATGGTCCGAACCATATAGGCAGCGGCATACAAAGATGGATGGACAAAATCGTTACCTACGGTCACAGAGATTTAGGACCATCCGATTGTAGTGATTTTTCTTTTTTTACATCGGTGAAAAACGATTATAAATGAACTTAATGGACAGTCCAGATAAGTGATGTGGTTGCCAACAAGTCTAAATGCATCTAAATGCAACTAGAGTGAATGGTAAGGTTTCCACATGCTGTCCACTTGATTATTTCTCTTTACCTTTTTCAGTTCTATCTGGACCTTCGCTGTATTTATCATCTCTCCACAAGCTATCTGTTTGGCTATAAATTGAAAGGCTGTGATTGTTGTATTTGTTGTTGATGTCTTAAATCTACAAGTAACAAAGGTTTGTTGATGCCATAGACTTGTTGGCAACCACATCATTCATCTGGACTGTCCACTTGATTATTTATCTTTACCTTTTTTAATTCTATTTGGACCTTTGCTGTGATTGTTCTATTTATTGTTGATGTCTTAAATCTGTTAGTAACAAGGGTTTGTTGATGCCATTGACGTATCACTCGATGACATTGACTTGCCATCGATGAGTACTCTTATCTCATCGGAAAAATTATCTTGGTTGTTGTAATGTTTTAGTGTTGTTATTCAATGTCAGTTCAATGCCATTGATAGATCATCAATGGGTTATCAATGCCATCGAATATGTGTGCATAATTGCATTAGTGTGGAATTTGTTTCCTATATTCTGATTGTGATATATATCAAGCGTAATTAGGATTAAGGAATGAGAGAAGTGCTCTAGGGCTTTCTAACTTATTCTTAAGAGCTCAAGGGCATAACTAAGGCTTATAAAGTAGATTTGAGACTTGTTCAAATCTTTAATACTCATTCTCTTGTAATTTTTGTTTTTATAGTGCATTACTCATCGCTTTGTACTGTAGGTTTTTTCTGCAAGAATTTTTTCATATAAAATTTGAATTCTTCTCGTTTGGATTCACTTGTGTGATTGCATGTACTTTGCTTGATCCGTCTCTAGGTGTTTTTATATATAGTTTCCAACACCATTTCTATCATGGTCCATCCCGGATAGTTCAATCGGCAAATGGTCCTTACTATTCATACATAGACTCCTTTGTTAGCTTTACACCATTTAAATTTTTGGTGCACTCAACTCTTCACATGTGCACTTATGTACACAAATTCATATACTTTAAAATTGTGGGTCCCAGGCAAATGGAACATAAATGTGAAATCACATGTAAACATCAATAAAGGTCGATGATTAGAGATTGGAGAAGGAGATCACCGTGATACTCTCTGTCACCACTAAAAGGATTTGGCGTGCCGAAATTAGAATATTTTTTCTTTGTGAAGTGTTTCTCTACTTCTGGGTTCTATGTCTCTTATCATTAGACAAGCCACTCATTTTCGTCATTATAAGAGGAGATTTTGGAGCTTCATCTGTAATAGAATGAGGTCATATGATCATATGTTCCAACAAATGAACTCTAACCTTCTAATTAATGGTTATCAAATGGATTATTAAAAGAAAAATATTGAATGGTCGTAATTCAAAGGTAAAAAATCTGGATGGATGATGTTACATTCTTAGTGTAATTTTTAGGTTATGCTCCATCCATAGTTGAGTTAGCTATTTAAATGGTTTGGACTGGTGGACAACTCTACCGTTCATACATTTTACAAGTCACCCCATTTATAAATGACAAAGGATTTTATGTAAATGACATCTTCCCCATCCAACTCTCTTCTTTATTTAGTTATTATTATAGTTATTATAATGTCATGCCTTAAAAATTAATGTAGCATGGTCAACCTGAGTTTTGAACTAGCATAACTTTTGGTGTGTTGATGTGCATCAAATGAACGGCTTGGATGGCATATAAACACTGTGGCAAGCCTTGCACACAACTAATGGTGGGTATCCTGTCACATCTGTCTCCTATAAAATGGCCCACACAAGTTTTGGTTTGGTCTGCTTTTTGGGTTGCAGGTGAATACAAGACAACATGCTTGATAGGCCAGCTGATCTCACACTTCCTCATTTGTATGCCTGCTATATACCTACACAACTTACACTAGCGTAGTTCATTGATGAATGGTGTTTGACTAAGTAACCTGCACTTCTTCCTACTTACATGAATTGAGACCATAACAATCATCCCACAAGAGTAGACAGAATGTCCATTTTAGTAAGATGTTTTAGGGCCTGTTTGGAGTGTGTAGAGAAAGAGCGGAAGCTTTTCCATTGCTTGGATCTCTTGCATTGTTTGGACAATAAAGGAAATAGCGACATTGATGGCGTGTTTGTTTTTCCAATTACAATGGTAAATGGTTATTTACTCTTGTAATAGTGTGGTGACATCACTTCCATTTCACTATAAAATGATGATTTTGGGTACATAGTTTGTTTCAAATATCACAATAAAAATGATAATTATATAAGATGAAAATACAATAAAAATGATAGTTTTATAAAGTGAAAACGTAATTATTACAATTTATTTTATTTGCCTTCTTTAAAGGTGTATTTGACTTTTGATTTGTGAGCAATAATTCTTATTTAAACAAACTCATTGAGATGAGAATGCCGGCTCTTTTATTTTACATTTCAAAGAAAATTGAAAAACCAAACAAACCTTGAAAATAACAACTATTAACCTTTTTATAATCAAATTCTTACACAAGGTGAAATTTTGAAAAAGAGACGGTAGCTTCACTTGCAATTCAAATAGGACTCTTAAAATTGAAATTCACATCTCAAAATTCATAAAAATTTATTACTGAATGACCAAGAATCATGTGCTTTCTTTTTTCATAATCCAAACATAGTTATCATGCCTTTGCATCATTAATAAACATTTGACACATAACATAGAATCATTCATTCCATGCACCATATGGAAAGAGCAATACTCCAATTAGTTAAATTATTTTGACTATTTATCATGTGGCACTTGTGCACAAGCTAGATTACCTTGATTGTTAGATGTAATAACACATACATAATAAATGGCCTTGATCTTTCCGACGTGTGACATGTATGCATCATTGACGACATACTTTATGCAGGAGTATTTTTCTCGCCAACATCCCTCCAATGTAAGACATCCGCTCCTTATAAAAGATTTGCGCTGTCACGAAGATCAATCGACCCAAAAAACAAGGCTGGTTAGCATATTAACTTGGGTACACTTGGATTAATGGATAGCCAAAGGTGTAACATAGTTGCGAAGTTATAGTCTCAAAATCAAATTATTTTAAAACTCATGGGTACTTGTTTATAGAAATAGAATCATTGGGTATTTTTCATTTTTAATTGTCCAATAAATGTCCACTAACTTTATAGTTAGAGGTGTACACAAGTCAAACCAAGTCGAGCTTGGCACAACTTGACTTGGCTCGGCCACTAGCTGACCTCAACTCGAACTCGGTTCACTCACAACTGCCACTTTCATTGATTCAATCAAGCCACTCAAGCTAGTTCAAGTCAAGTTTGAGCCGAGTTCCCATGTGCATCATTAATTTTCACAAACATATAGACTACACCTTCAAATGCTTACTGTATGTAAAACAGCAAGTATTTCATCAAACACTCTGTAGGCAACATCAAAATCAAAAAAAATATGATATTTGTTTCATACACATACCTTCCTTTCCACCAGCTGACATTTCGCTGAATCATTTCATCAAACACTTGGTGAGCAACATCAATATCAAAGTAATTGAGTCACCGAATTGGTTCCATTTGAGTTCAATTCAAGTTGGAGTTCAATCCGAGTCAAGTCGAGCTCGAGCAAGCTTGAACTCGGTGGTGAAATCCCACTACGGCCAGGGGCGGCTCAACATTTTTGGGGGCCCTAGGCAAGTCATAAAAATGAGGCTTTTTAGTTTAAAAAATAAAAAATTAATAAATTCAAAACTAAACTATAAAAATTAATAAACTTTTGTATTCAAGTTTATCCAGTAAATTAGTTTTGATAGATAAAATTACTAAACCGTTCGTAAGGTGAATCCTAGATGGATGAAAGGAAAACATAAATATTAGCTTATCCAAAATTTTTGCACTCAGAAAAGTTTTTAATGGTGAGCATTCAATATCCACTTTTTTCGTGTTGTGGTCCACTTGAGCTTTGATTCATTCATGTTTTTTCTAATATTCTAAAATGGGATGAAGAAACGGATCAACGGAATAGATATAACACATATAATAATGTGGACCCCACAGAGCTCAGGGTTACAGGAATCCCTAAAGTGGTTTGCATGCAATCCGCGTCTATTGTGAGAATAATAAATTTAGAATTGTATAGTACTCTAGCAGTGTTATAGTTAATAAATAGGCATTCCTAGATTGTTAATATAGCATATTTTGACTCCATCCAAACCGTCTAAATTAGGTGATCCATTCTGGATAGCCTAAATTACAAAAAATCTATTGATTTAACTATTCTATCTTCCAATTAGTGGGAATTTGTATGTTGAATTCAAATAATTTGTTTAGTGTACAAGAATCAACCAGTTAGGAGATCCATTCATTGTGTGTTTTTGTTTTTGTTTTTCATGAACCATCTAAACTAGGACCCACTTTTATATCTGTTTAATTTAATTTAAAAATATTCAAAGGTTGCAATTTCTCAATGCATGTGTATAGATTACCAAACATTGTTAGAGTATTAAAAGCCTGTTCCTATGACATGGGGCCTTCATAATTAGGGGGCCTTAGGCGATTGCCTCACCTGCCTACCCCTTGGAGCCGCCCCTGACTACAGCGTGAGTGTGCAGGGGTGTGTGTGCGTGTGTGTGTATATATATTAGCTCGACTCAGCTTGAACTCAGTTTCAAACTAAGTCGAATCAAGCTTTTTCAAGTCATGTCGACCGAGCTATTCAAGCTAACTTGGTTCTTGTAGAACCCTATTTATGGTTAGATAATCAAATACGCTTGACTTTTGGTCAGTAAAATATCAACCTAGGGTACTTTGGACCCTTTAATTTGAGTTACTTGTATGCTACATATATATGTAATTTATAATTTCATACTTATCATCTATCACACCATGTCAGAATATCAAAATTTTATCTTAGGAATAGCTATCTATAAAAGAGGCTGTGAGAGAGACAACGACTAAAAATCTCGTTCCAAGGCAAAGGATGTAGGCTGGTTAGGTACGTGGACGGTTGGAGAGTTTTTGTAAACCATCGATTCTTTTCATGCATGGGTGGCCCATCTGATGATCATACCTAACTTATTTTTGGTATTGGCATCTTCACGGAATGGTCCACCTTATTTACTGATATGATGTCCTACGCACTAGCCATATTAGCACGTGCATGCGTGTGAAGGCGCGCGTGGGAAGAGAGAGTACTTACATCCACGAGTATGTACACACAGTACTTAACACGTGGCATATTTGTAATTCAATCCAAACCGTCTAATATGTCCATCACATTTTAGACGGCAAACAAGACAAAAATCATACAAAACTGGCATCCAATAACGAGTGGATAATATTAAAAAAATACTAGTCAACACTCCAAAAATTAACAAACAAACAAACCCAAGTTTAATATCATAATGAAAATGATTTCTTTTCCTTTTTCTTTTGACGGCTTGTGTAGCACGGGCCCACTAATTGAACGGTTTTAACTTAATAAAATATATCAGGTATGTACAAAGATAGGCGCATGCGCATGAGCAGTTCTACTCTGCCAGTGTATCATTTAATTCTACCAGAATTATTTAGTGGAGCAACAATATAAATGGATAATGTTAATAAAAGTAAAGACTGCTCTTTGGTACTAAGCATTATGAAATAATTTATAGACACCCACTCTAAAAATTTCCATATTAAATATTTCAAACTCACTGAAACCGTCCAATTTGTGGGACCCACTGTAGGTAGTTGAGAATCATAAATTTTGATCGTTCAATGTACATTTTGATTGATTGATGTTCGTTGAGTGGGACCAACTTAATTTTCATCAAGGACCATCCATTAAATATCCTCCAACCAAGTGTCCAGACATTTTTATTCCTTCATTTATGATCCATATGAAGTGTGTCGCACCATGTGATGGTTTATAATTTAAGTTAAATCTATGTCAGTCAATGTCAGGCCAATAGCTATTAAGTGGACGTATACCCTCCAAACTGGGCCAAACTAGTGAAGCTTTTGTTTAAGAGTCCATGGTGTGAATGTTTTAATTGGGATGTTTGAGAGGAATTGTCCAATTCACATCAAATGTATATGGGCTCGTTTGGATACCATTAAATAAGCTGCTTTTTCTACTTACAACAATAGATAAGTGACTTATTTCAGAAAAGTAAGTTTCGTTTATTATTAGTTATAAGTAACTTTTTTACTTGAAGTATATAATCACTTTAATTAGTTTTTTTTTTTTTTAGCTTTTCTAACTACTTTTCATAAGTTATGAAAAAAGCATGAAGAGAGAAGAAAGAATGGAGAGGTTGATATGTTATTTATCAAATACATTTATCTTTTTAATAAGGAAAAAATTAAAATAAGCTACTTGTGGCATATGTTGTTTATCTTAAGTAACTTATAATTTAAACGCTTTTTAAAAGATTTTTTTAAAATCATAATTAAACCATATAATTTTATTTTATATGGATTTTTATTACCACTTGTTATTGTTGATTCACAAGTCATATCTCTCTCCTTTCAAATACAAGTTGTCGGACAAAGCTTGATGATTTTGATTATTGAATTGTTGGATTTGAATGGATTATAATTGGAAGTTGCAAATGCATACATGGTGATTTGAATTCAGAATTTCATAATAATTACCAATGCATATCAAATACACACTCCTAACTGGTATTGCGTTGCAAGTAAGTGGATGTTAAATAATACATTTATAAAAAAAAAAAAAAAAAATCTAGCTAGTTGACATTCTAAGTGATACCTATCTAAGCATCATGTGAGGGAAAATGTAGATGAGATTCTGGCTGCCTATCAGTTGCATTGCCTTACTTTTGTGTAAGGAAATCACGAATTAAATTCGTTTAAAACACATCCAGATACCTCGTTTCAACACTGTCATCTTGGCATCGATTCCCTTAAGGGTGGCTAACAGTGAAGTGTGATTTGACAATAGGTGTACTAACAAGCTAACCCAAAAAAAAAAAAAAAGAGTTAGATGCAACCCCACCATTCACTATGACCTGTATATCCCATCCAATCCGCTCATATGGCTTATTGGCTTCGATCACAAACATCAGGGTAATCTCCAAAATTAGGTTATTCCAAATCACCATTGTACCACACCACATGAATTTAGAGGTTTCAGTCCACAGAATGCCATCTCATCTCATAGACTGCTTGAATCGGATGCAAATTGCCTACTAAGCAGGAAGTTCCTGTGATGGGAAGCTAGGCGGGCCTCCTATGATGTGTGCCAAAAATTCACCTTATCCATCCGTCTTGCCAAATCACCATTGGACACACATTGCTTGCTAATCAGGAAGTTCCTGCAACAGTAAGGTGGGTGGCCTCTCATGATGTTCGTAAAAACCCCACCTTAGCTCAAAAATTACATAGATAGATACAAGACTCAATTACTCCTTGCGACAACAAAATGCAGGAACGGAAACAATCTTAGAGGTGTATCTTGTTACTTTTAAAACCTCTATTGTAACTTCTCCCTCTAAACTTGTCCATGGGAATGCTTGTCACTTGCTTGTGGCGTTGGAACATGATCCATGGTTATGTTTATATGTCATTCATACCATTGACAAGGTTATTTTTATCTCGATGATTTTGTAAAAAAAAAAAAACTTATCCAAAACTTCTGAGGATAGAAGAATGTGTCATCAATGGTGGATGTTCCATCTTTACTATATCTTGTCATGTGGCCCACTTGAGTTTTGGATCTGCCTCATTTTTTAGCCCATCTACTGAAATGACATGGAAAAAAAGGATGGACGGAGTAGATTTCTCACTAGCATCACCATTGTACGCGGGAAAGGCTTTCCCGGTAATCACTCTAGTTACAGTAGTTTTGCATACGGAGAGTCATGTGGGTGTAATTCTCACGAGATCAACTCCGTCCATCAGGTAGGACGTCTCATTTTAACCATTGAATCCAAAATTCATGATAATACAAAGCTCAAACATTCCCCACCACAGGAAACAGTCAGGATGGACGCCCACCATTAGTTTTCTGTAGGACCCACTGTGGTTTTATATTCCATCCAATCCATTCATACGATGTGTCATCGGAATGAAATCAATATAAAAAAAATAAAATAAAATGAAATAAATTACGGTATTCTAAAACTAAGGTGGGCCATGCAATGTGAATTTAGAGGTTTTAGGTAGGAATTTTTGGAACGGCCCACCTGAATATTGAATCATCTCGGTTTTTGGAATGAACGTTAAAAAATGATGATATGTGCGATGGACGGCATGGATTTCATCCAAAGTCGTTTCTCTCACGTCGGTGAAAGTAATCCCTACCCTAGCGTTTTCTTTTGGGGAGAGACAGATATGCGGTAGCAATTCGCGCGAGTAGAGATTGAAGAGGCGAATCACCGCACAAGTATAATAAGGCATACGTGCGAGAAATCAGAAGGTGGGGCAGACTTTCAAAGTGCCATATTTCAGAAATCAGAGCCTGCTTCACTTATTTCATATGGATAATACATGCACGAATGAATAGATAGCTCAAAAGAAAATTACGAACGGCCCCTATTTAGAGAAAAATGTGGTCCACCTGATGATTGAACCAAAATAGTTCTCTACGAATTGCATATTTACATTGACAACTACATGATGCATGGACAGGATCTCGCACAATTATTTAAATTTTCCACACGTGCCGCGATTCTGAGTCTACCCGATGCATCACTTCAGCATGCTGTTTCTTTCCCACGTCAATAAAAAAAAAAAAGGTGATTCGCAGGACTGCCTCAAATTGCATGTTCCGCAACATCCACCCTCCTTGGAATGGATCCTTGGAAATTTAAACCGTACATCCAGTGGGACACTGTCGATGGTATGATCCACGGTGGAAATCATGGTTGTAGGCAGAAGGTCAAAATGAAAGGTGTAGATGGCCAGATTGTCTGACCAATGGAAGCGATCCAAAGAGGGATGCACAAACTAACGGTTGAAAAAATTGACGGCTGAATCCTGCGTATGGGAAGCGCAGCTTGGTTGAGACCCGGCAATGTGGGTGAAACCCGACTTTAGGGGGGCCACCATGGTCCCAAAAATAAAGCAGAAAAAATTTCAGGTGGACCACACTAGGAAACACTGGTTTATGACAATACCTTTTTTAGGCCACCAAATCTTTAGATCAAGCTGATATATATTATATTTTTTTCATTTCTATAAGACTTTATTAATAGTTTGGATGTTCAATAAACATAATAGCTTTATGCTAGGAAGCTTTTAATGGTGGTAGGTTGGATGTTTAATTATATTGTACGCTAAGAAGCTTTTAACGGTGAGAGTTTAATGACCACTCTTTTCAGTAGTTTGGTTTAGCTGAAACTTACATCAGCTTCATTTTTTGGGACCATATATGGAGTAAGGGTCTCACCCACATTACTGGTCCGATGGTCTCACCCAAGTTGTGCTTGTGAGGAGGCAATTCTGCAAAATGTAAGGCGGTCTATATCAATGGTGCGACCTACTCGAAGGATGGATTAGGTACAACACCAACCTGAACTTGATGTTGGTATATCGTGATGGGATTTTATTAATGGTTGTGTGAAAGTAGACTGCACCAAGCGTGTTTGAAAATTATTTAGTAAAATAGGTGATTGGATAAATTTTATATTTAACGGTCGTTTGTTGTCCAATCAAATTTTATCATCAATATAAATAATCTAGTACTTAATTTAAATTTCACTCAACTAAATAAATTTTAGATATGTTTTTCATGAGTCTCATCTTTAATAGTAGTCTATTGTCTAATCAAATTATACTAAGTGAAGTTATAAAGAAAATTGATGCGGACAAAAACAATACTCTATTTACATCCAAAATAAAGGCGGCCAATCCAATAATGCATTTTAAATTTCAATAAACTACTCAAACTTATGTGGAATCAACACTAATTAGCTATCTGTAACATCTCGGATTTTTTCCAACTTGGCGATGGACGACCTTGGACGTAGAACTGCCCTAGGACCCTATTCTGTCGTAATTAGGGCACGATTTAGTTAAGTATTAAACTGAACAATCAGTAGAATTAGCCTGAACCACTTTCTATACGAACTCCAAGACCCAAAACTATTAGAATCGCTAACGCTACATTACCTGAAAATCTAGAATCAATCTCAAAACCCAGTTGCTCTCGAGAGCGCATTGAAACTCCATATTAGACCTGAACCACGCGTTGAAAGTCCGATGACTGCGAAGCTATACGGTTATGACCACCTTACTGGGCTTAACAACCATCTTAGAAATCAAATCCAAATAGTTTCCAGAAACGTACAACTTGAGCCTGGAGCTAAGTGTGTGAGAAACACGAATATCTTTAGGAAAAAAACTCAGATTTAAGTGAATTGGGTCGTTCGCTTGTAGGTCAAATTTAAGGTTCCAAACCGTCAGAATCTGACCCAACTACACCCTCGGGTCAGAGAAAATTTTCAACACATGTCAATGTACTTGTGGCCCTGATCGAGTACCAGTGACCGTTAAACTGAAACTGGTCCTCCACGGTCGATCCACTGATCCGATTGGACTAAGATCTTAACCTAGATCCAATATCAGGGAACTTTCTCCCGACCATATATAGGAAATGGGCCTCCAGATGAGCCCTGTTGGCCCGAAATAGCCGACTTTCAGCTATAATCTAAGTATACCATAGCCCTAGGGCCATTACCATCAGTTCTGGGCCTATATAAGGGCTTTAACCCACCCCTCTCTCATTCTATACGATTTTCCAAACACTAAGAGAGAAAAGAGAGGAAAGAGAAGGAGAAAGTGAGGAGAAGTGTGAGAGATTCTTGGAGTTTGCTGCAGCGATTCTTCCCTGCTACTCCACACATCGAATCATCCTTAAACCTATCTACACAAGCGATTCTGATTCCATTTTTGGGTAAGAAATCCTAACCCTAATCTGTTTTAGGTATCCAAATAGGTAGATCGGTGAAATAGCTAACCTATTTCGGCAGCGATTCTTTCCTGCTACTCCACACATCGAATCATCCCTAAACCTATCTACACAAGCGATTCTGATTCCATTTTTGGGTAAGAAATCCTAACCATAAATGTTTAGGTTATGGTTTTAGGCTTTCAGATCGGCGAAATGGTTTAACCTATTTGTTTCCGCTATCACATTGCGTCGTAGATGACGTAGTTTCAAACCGAGCTTATACATATGGGTATCGAAGGTATGTAGAATAAATGTATGGAATGTGTTTATTAATGTCAAGACGTTTATAACGACTTGTTTGCGTTGAATTAGATATGACGTTTTCAACGTCTTATACATATATATGATCTATGTAGAATATAATGCATTCCATGTGTTTATTGAAATGTCTGAATGAATATGGAATTATGATTTCTGCTTGTCATGCTTATTAATTCAAAAAAAAAATTATCGTTGCATGTGTGGCAACTCCTTTGTGAAAGGATTCGCCATAATATAGGTTATAACTAATATATTGCATGTATGTTGTAGTGTGTAGTCTAGGTGTTTGATAAAATGTCTGAATGAGTAATTATTCGATGAAATGTATTTATTAAAGGTGTTGGGATGAGATCCTTAATTACCTTAGTGATTCGAATAGATTTCTCCATATAATTTATATTAGGCTTAATGGTTTATGTATGAAATATATATGTATGATGTCATGTTCACTATGTGTTTATCAAATACTCAAATGATTGTAATGCATGGAGCATTTGTTAAATCCTGTTACAACTATTGTATGGGAGTGTCATTACTTGGAGTGTGCTTGGGACTATGACGTAGTCCAGGCAATCGGTAACCATTCCTGTTTGATTGGCCGAGCCAGTCTCGACACATTGGATAAGTTCGAGGAATCCGAGTCATACACTAATTATCGACAGTGGCTAGGCCATGAGGAGTGCATATGCGCTCTATGTCGATTAATTCAATGTACGCTCGTACCAGTCGATCTTGTCAAGCAACCTGATTGACACAATGTATGTTTACTATGTATGGACATTACTGTTTGAACCTAAGGTACCAAACTTACCAGTGAAAAGCCCGTTTAACCTTGGTACCTCGATTCGCTAAGACTCATGAGCCGGACATGGTGGTATGGGACACCGTGGTCGAGCTGTTGGCCTACGCTGGGGCGACGAACCTCCCCGTAGTGTCCAGTGAGCAACCCAAACTCGTGAGCCGAATATGGTGGTAGAGCTGGGCATCGGTCCTGTTTGGATTGGATCCGGGCCAACCCGATCCTACCTGAAAGAACTTTGGTCTGACCCGAATTTGAACCGATCCGTTACCGGGTCTAGATTACCTGAGTCGAACAGATTCGAAAGGTGGATTGTCTGATCTGATCTGTGCTCGACTTGGTTTTCCAATTGGGCTAGGTTCTGAACGGTCCAGATGTGAATTATTATATATCAACTGTGCAATCTTGGAGTGGTTGTGTATCAAGTGTCATATGGAGCCGAAGTACCATACCAAAAAAGCTATAAAGCAAGAAAACCTTTCCAGCGTCTCTCTCTCTCCTCCGTTTTCAATCTCTCTCCTCCTTTCCAGCGTCTCTCTCTCTCCTCCGTTTTCAATCTCTCTCCTCCATTGTCAATCTCTCTCTCCTCCGTTTTCAATCTCTCTCTCTCTCCTCCATTTCAGGGTCTTTTTTTCTTATGCTTTCCGCTCAAAATGGAGAAAGGATACCCTAGGTACGATGCTCTCTCTCTCTCTCAGCTATTGCTGTTGATGGATGGGAGTATTGTTTCGATACAGCTGCTGTTTGGGTTCTTTGTATATTTGATTTGTATTTTTTTTATTTTGCTCCGAATGAATGAGAGATTGATTACTGAAATGTTTTTTTTTTTGATATTATTTTGGATCGGATCCAATCGGATCGGATCTGCTCGGATTAGGCCTAATCCGAATCTGAGCCGAAAAGAATTTAGATCTGGATGGAGCTACCCGATCCACCCCGTCGGTTCGGTTTAAATCGGGTCGAATCGGGACGGAACGGGTCGGATCCACCGGATCGGATCTTAAATGCCCAACTCTATATGGTGGTATGGGACATTGTATTTAAGTTGTTGACATACGATCAGGTGACGAGCCCGTAGTGACCTCGAGTATACTCTAGGACTACACTAAGGCGACGAGCCTTTCCGTAGTCACCTCAAGTATGAAATAGGCCTACCCCGGCGCAACCTAGTTGTGGTCCCCAGTCAGGTTGGTGACGAGCCTTCGAAAATAGACTGTCAGTTGGTAAGGCGTTGGTAGTAGTGACCTCGAGTGTGAATTAAGCATACGCTGAGGTAACGAACCTCCCGTAGCAACCAATGGTATAAACTTGCAAACTTGCCTATTGTATGTGATTAACTAAGACTAACGATCCTAGATGGATAATTGTTTGGGTCAATGATATAAAGGGAGGTACCTTAGCTTCCCGAATCTGTTGTATGAACAAACCTAATTAAGTATTGGCTAACACGATCATGTACCACACTGCATGTGCTTTGGCGAGGAAGTGCACGTTTCAGGAGAATGTCATACGCGAACGTGAGATGAAGTCGCTGAAGGAGTGTAGAGAGGGCATGCATCATTATCACATACCATTATTGCATTAATAAGAGTAGTTAGGACTTGATTGTTGTAATGCTTTTATCATTACTGCTTGACTGAATTGATAACATGTTAACATTTGCTTTATATTTCTACTGAATTAGCTACTCATTCTCACCTGGGACGGTGTTTTAAAACACCACCCAGATTCTGTTGTAGATGCAGGTAATGTCGGAATCTATGTAGCCGAAATTGACTTCATGGATTAGGAGGAAGAATTCTCCTACGTTCAGCTCTCAGACGGGTCTATGTAGACCTCATGCTGATTCGACAGGATTACAAGGTTATATGATTTAGTCAAACACTTTATATTTTTGGTATTTGGCACAATTTAAAAACAGCACATGTATATGTTCATCCTGGTGACAGACTCATACTCTGGAGATTGTGAAATACTTATATACTTTTTATATTTATTACAGTCTTCTGCTTGCCTAATTACATTAACTCTGGAGTATGATATGCTATTTAGCTTGATTTCGTTCATGTGTCAATGCACTCATTATAATCATCATTATCCATATTGCATAAGTGATGTGGTGGAACTCGGAAGCTGAGCTTTGCTCAACCCCAATTTTCAGGGCGTTACATTATCACATCTCAAAGATGAGGGGCTTGTGATAAAAAAGAAATGATTGGTTAAGCGTCATTGGCCACATTGTCAACATGTGTGGCTAAGATGATTATCACACCATCATTGTTTATGGCTAGTATACATGAATATGTTTACACGTGTAACTGTGTAAAGTAAGTGTACTTTCAACCATTAGTTTTTGACTTGAGATGCAGCTCCTTTGAGAAAGGTACCATGCACTAGCATTTTTAGCCATCAAGTTTAAAATTTTGTCAAGAAGAGAAATGATCATATACATGAAAGCTTTTATATTCCTCTAATGTGTTGATTGTGAATAAGGTCATGGCCATGGAAAAGGTGGGCCACATCATAAAGTTTGCCTAGGCCATTAATCATGCGGCCTAGATTATAGATTGTTTGACATTAATGCATGGCTAATGGTTTGAAGCCACGCATGTGTATGGCCCACCTAATGAGTGGATTAATGAGATAAAATAAAGATATTATATTTTAAGTTGACTGACAATGTTGGAGATGGTCATTTTTAAAAGAGAAAAGAGTACAAGAGGTTTACTACAATTGGTCCAAGATGCATTATAGCTGATTGGATCTGGACATGTTTCAATGGCCCAAAACGTTTCTTTCCAGCCTGACCGTTGTTTTCTGAGCCATTGATACTACCTTCAAGTGATTCCAAGCAACTAAAACCTAAGCAATGAACCCGGACACAGACATACTCCTGTGCCTGGGGCTGTGTGGGGCCCACAGAGATGCGTGTGACAAATCCTCTCTTTCCATTTGTTTTGCAAGACCACAATAAGACAGGACGAACAGAAATTTCGTATCAAGATGATATTTGTTCCTACGGTTTATATGAGTGGTAATAACCCTATGAACGGTTTAGATGGCATATAAACATCATGGTAAGCTCTGAAGAGGCTTCAAAGGTGGACGTTTCCGTTCCCACTGTTATATTGGTGTGTCCCAACTAGATTTTGGATCTTCCTGCTTTTCAGATTCCTGTCTTATTTTGGTCTTTCAAAACAGATGGACGGAGTGGATTTATCAGCGTAGATTTCTGTGGACCCCACAGCCCTGGCACAGGTATATATGTATGCCCCCCCACAGGCAATCGGCTTCCGTGAGTAATGAACCGGTGGGCTAAGTGCATGGAAACCTTTCTATCCACAGTTTCTGTTGAACTAAGGGGCATCTATATTTTCGATCTGGACCGTCCATTAGGTCTGGTACCCTGAATTATGTTAGTGGGCGAAAACTGCAGCGATCAGATTATTCTAGATCTGTGACTGGGCCTATCTTCTACGTCCATTTCATTTGCCAGTAATTGGACGGTTGTAATTGATATATGTTTTTCAAGGCAGCCCATGAAGAGTGGACCAAACGGACGGTCCGAACAGATAATGTGGATGCCACTGCTTCGAATGAAACCATGTGGATGAAAAATTCCCATGACGGGCTGGGTTCGGGCCTTAAAAAATCAGATTTTTGAATGTGGTTGACCCGACGGCCCGGACTGAAACTGTACAAAATCCGGCCGAGACCTACCCAAGCCCGGCCATTGCGGCAGGTGCACTTAGCCTACTAATCATTATTTTTTCTATAATGACGGAAAGGGATATTTACAACGTGCCACCAATTTTTACTTAATTAGACATAGCCCCTCAAAAAAGTGTCTTTAAATGTTTGCTTTTAAGGGTTCTATTTGTTTTACTACTTCCCGTCGAATCCAAGCTCCAGCCCACCTTCGAATGGCTAGGATTGTTATTCATGTACCCTTGAACTATCTAAATCACTTTCTACCGTTACTATTTAGAATTTTTTTATTTATTTTAAAAAATAAGTAAATGATAGTTATTTGAATTGGACAGAAAGTTGTAATATAAGTAGACACTAAAGATATAGGTGATAATATCTAAAAGAAAATTTTTGGGTGGTTATATATATATTTTTCAATGGCATTTCATAAAAATCCCTAAGGGCATGTTTGGACGGGCCCATCCTATGGGATTAGATTGTATTAGGGTGGATGGCAGGTAATGATGGTTGTGTTAGTGGATTGCAGGTAATCCCATGAGATTGCTATATCCCGGCCAATCCTGAGATTACGCTCAGCCAATCCCTTCCAATCCGTCCACCCAAACATGTCCAGGGCAAAATAGATGGGATTAGGAGGGATTAGGTGGATTTCAAGGTAATGATGGTGATGTCAGTGGATTGCTGACAATCTCATGGGATTGCTCCAATCCAGGCAGAAGTTCAACATGCCTGTTTGGCATACACGGCCAATCACGAGATTGCTCCTTCCAATCTGACGCAGGAGAGGACGTGAGGTCAAGCACCATCTTCCTCAAGAGGATAACTATTCCGAATCCACGGAACTTCTCTGGACTCTTCACAGAGACTTTCTCTAATCCACGACAAAAGAGAGCATAAAATAGAAATAAATTATAATAAATTCAAAATAGATTAATGAATGCATAAAAACGTGTTCACAACCCTTGAGAAAGAAATCATAATCAAACTACAACTAAAACTTTTAGAATTCGCGACTTATTATAAATAGTAAACTTACTATTTATAGACGGTCGTGATGTCTACTAGTGCACAAGGTTTCTAATTGTTCTAAGCTCTTTTCAAGTTGGGCGCAACTCCTAAAGCCCGACGGATGAAGAGTTATAGTCAAACTAAAACTTACTATTTATAGTAAAAATGAAATTGAAATAGGGAAATGACCGTCGAATCAGGGTTTTCTCGTAATTCCGAACGTCGCAACCCGGCATAGCAGGGTTGGTTGGCTAAAGTAGCTTGTTCTACCCCAAAATCATATATTTTATGTCGGCTAACTCATCCCGAATTGCAAGATACACCTGATTGAAGGTCTGATGGTCCAGATCACTTATGCCGCCGACCGGACCTTTTCTGATCTACCTTTGCCATATAATTGTCCGCGACCCACTCTACATCACAATCTCTTCCAATACAATCTAATCTCATCCAGTCTGCCCGGCCAAACAGGCCCTAATTACAATAAGCTCCGTGGGCCCACCATCTTTATATGCAAAATTCATTCCCACCATCCGTGTGAGAATCATTATTTCAACCGTAAATACAGAATATAAACTCGACTAAAGACACGTTTGGACCCACCAAATGAGAAGTACCATCACTCCTGAAACTTATAAGTTCAAAAGGGACGTGGACTGCGTCCTACCCGCGCCCGTCTCTAGCCCCGAACGGGCAGCTCTGTTGGCGGGCCTACCCTGATTTATGCGTTTATCCAAGCCGTTCATCACTTTTCTCAGATTATTTTAAGCGATTGACGTAAAAATGAGAAATATACAACGCTCAAATGGACCACACAACAATGACTCTCGCATTTAATGCAACTGGCATTTAATGCTTTGAGCATTTAATGCAACCAAGCTTATTATTTGGTGTGGTCCACGTGAGCGTTGTATCTTCGTCAGTTTTTGTGTTCATGCCTTGAAATAATCTTAGAAAAGCAATGGACGGCTTGGATAAACAGATACATCACGGTGGCCCACCCACAGAAATGCGCGTTCGGTGCTGGAGACCGGCGGGGGTAGGACGCAATCCGCGTCCGTTCAAAAGGTGTGGCCCACCTGATTTTATTTTATTTATTATTATTATTTTTTTAAACTCAGGTTTCTTTCTGTATATCCCCTTTTTTCTATCGAGTTAATCTGGTTAACGGGTTTGATGAAATATACACATGGTGGCCCCACACACCAACCTATGGTTGGCATCCCATCCCCATTATTCCGTGTGGTGTTGACGATCTGACTTGCTGATCTAGCCGTTCATTTTTTGTATTAGGATCTAACGTCGAGGACCACACCCGATAAACGGAGTGGATTTTACATGTACAGTAGGGTGGACCCCACAGACCTGAGGCTTTTACGCACTGCGTAAAACAGATGTAGAGGATTCCAGTTCCAGATTCCAGATTCCAGTTCCACCTTCTGCGTACGGCTACAAGGGCACGCGACTTATCGTACTCAACAAGATTTGCTAAGACCACACGCGTGTACAAGTGGACGCTACCACATATGCCAGCCTGGCAAACGTGTGAAACATCCAAGCCATCCACCAGGTGGACCTCACTCTGTAGATGATAATGCCCAAGGATAAAGGTAGTCCGTTCAGTAGGTGTACCATGATCTTATAAATAATTCAACGGTTTAGAAACTTCAGCTATTTTTCACAACCGTACGATTGTTTAGTTAATTACGGATTACTTGACTAATGGATCGATCTGATTTTTGAGATAGAGAATCTACATAGTGGTAACCTTCCGATGGATGGCTTGGATATTGTACACGTCCGCCACGCTGGTCGCGTGTGCACTGGATCTTTTGTACACGCGCGTGAACTTAGCAAAGGCATTGGACGGTGAAAATCCATTGGTCCCATTTCAACGAACACGGCCCCCATGATCATTAGGATATGATCAATCATTATGATTTTTGGCACTTTGACTCATTGACAGTGGGTTGTGCGGTTTAGTCGGTTTAACTTTAGTTAACGCATGCCACTTTTATAATTTCTGAAAGCCAGCGTATCAACCATCATACATTGTCGGAGTATCAAATAACTTTCTTTATCTCTTGACAAAAGAGTCTGATTTTTTGGCCAGAAGATCAAAATAGGATGGCCCACCTGATGCAAACACGTGTACTGCACACACGTTCCATGATGATACGTGTGGTTGCTTGTGATGGAAGCATTGAAGAGGGTGACCCACCTGGTGGAATCTCATATCTTGAGCATGCATTCCATATTGGCACGTGTGCCTGGGATGAATTATGTGGAGATGTTTCACTTTCACAGTCAAACTGTAGTCACACGTGTAGGTGCTACCATCTACATGAAAGCTCACTTGCCTATGACACTAAATTCATTGGTCCTTCCAAAACAAGGACGCGGATTTCCTACTGCTGTGGGCCCTACCATGATGTATGTGTTTTATCTACGCCTTCCATCCATTTTGTGACCTCGGCATATCCAAATCACAGGTGAACCACATCGCAAGACACGGTGGTGATTTAAGGCACACCATTAAAAACTTCTCAGGGGCCACAAAAGTTTTAGATCAAGCTGATATTTGTTTTTTAACCTTCATCGAGGTCATTGGAACCTTATCAACATTACAGTGGGCTTGATATTTGTTTTTTAACCTTCATCGAGGTCATTGGAACCTAATCAACATTACAGTGGCCCCTGGGAAGTTTTTAATGATAGGCTTTCAGTCACCACTGTTTTCCTGTGGTTTGGTCTACTTAAGTTTTGGATCTACCTCATTTTCAAGCTTATGCCCTAAAATAATTATCCAAAATGGATGGACAGCATAGATAAAACACATACATCATGATGGAGCCCATTATTTAAGGAAAATAGCCGCCTATGTTGGTTACAGGAAAAAGGTTCTAACAATCTATCTTTATCATCCATCACATGGGCCCCATTTTTTTATATATATAATGTACTTCATAGAAATTATTTTGATTGGATCATCTAACACATCCGAAGTGGAAAACAAAGGTCTAATCATCAATATGGCATGTCCATCATGTGAACCTTACTCTCAATTGCATGTGCTTTTCCAAGAACCGTTTGAATACCTCCCAAATGAAAAAAAAAAAAAAAAAAAACAATGTTTGGTTGGATCATCCTAAAGGTATGATCAACTGGTAGGAAAATGGACGGTCTAGATCGCTTGTGTGAAAAAGGGCCTAATCGTTTCTCTAGACCCATCATGTAGGCCCCACTTTTCATTGCGTCGCTTTGATCGAGTCATCCTAACGGCCCGATCGATGTGTAAGGAAATAATGGCTTCGATCAATTGCAGGAAAAAGATATTAATTAATCATTGATTTGAAATGTCTATCATGTGATCTTTACTCTTGTGTGCATGCACCTCCAAACAATCATTTCAAAAGGATGATTTCAACCATCTAATTAATTCTGACCAAAATGAACTATCTGATTTTATTACAGTGAAGAAGCTTATAGTCAATCTAGACCGTTTATCATGTGGGTCCCACCTTGAAATATGAGCTTCTCATCTCTCAAGAATTACTTAGATCCAAATGAAAGGTACAAAATTGATTATACCGAAAGGGTCTCACTTTTGCAAGAACAAAATAAAATTCCCTACTTTGATTGGAAATTTGAAATTTTAGGACCATCTGATTTTTTAGGCTAAAACCCAAAGGTGGACCACCTGAAATAATCAAAAGGAGACCCACGTGAAAGAAGCTCAGATTGCACACGTGTGCATGTGTGTGGATGGGCTGAAGAATGTGGTGTTATGATTCGCTTTCATGTTGAATGGCATTGTCAACGCTTAAGGAGGCGCAGGGCACATGATCGCAAGAACGTGTGTGCATTTGAGTTGTACCATATAAGGCAAGGTTTAAAATCAATGCATCAGGTTGCGTATTGCTCATCCCTGATATGGACCAATATAGTCCATGACACTCTGGATCATAAAATTCAGTCAAATCCAAGGCTTAGGTGGGCCACACCACATGCAACTAATGTGGTCCACATGCATCTTGGAATATCCTGATTTTCAGGGAATCCATTCATCCTTGTGAGTTATATCAAATGAATGGATTGGATGGCATATAAACACAAAGATGGATCCCACACACAGTTTGAACATTGTAATGATATGATGTAAAGCGGGTTGCAGATAGTATTATGGCCAAGATGGATCAAAAAAGGCCCGGTCGACAACAAAAGTGATCCAGACTATCAGACTTTAAATCGGGCGTTTCTCACAATCCGAAATAAGTTATTGGGAGTAAAATATATGATTTTAGGATAGAAAGAGCCACTTTAGCCATCCAATCCCGCTATGTCGGGCTGCACAAGCTGAATTTGTGAAATTCCACCAGTGGCTTCTATATTTTAATTCCATTTTTACTATAAATAGTAAGGTTTAGTTTGATTACACCCTGATCCATAGCTTAAGTGGTAGACTGAGTGAAAGATACCTCGTTTCAACACTGAGGTCTTGATATTGATCCCTAGTGGGGGTGGCTAACAGTGAAGTGTGAACTGAATAGCACCCAACATGAGAAGTGCTTAGAATAATAAGGAAAACATCTTGGTGAAGCCAAATAGGATACTTAGTATTTTCGACTGAAAACCTTGCGCAGTAGACGTCACGACCGTCTATAAATAGTAAGTTTACTATTTATAGTAAGTTGTGAATTCTAAAAATTTTAGCTGTAGTTTGACTCTGATTTCTCTCTCATCGCTTAGTATCCCTATTTAAAAGGTCATGAACTCATTTATTTCATTCATAGATCAATTATGAATTTTATAAAATTTATTTCTATTTTGCTTGCTTTCTTTCGCATGAATTTGAGGAGTCTTTGTGAGGGAGTCCAAAGAAGTTCCATGGATTCGGAACAATTATCCCTCAGTTATCCCTGTGAAGAAGATGATGCTTGATGATGGGATGATTGAAGGTTGATGATCGGTGATGATTGGTGATTAAAGGCAGTTAGTGATCAACGATGGTCATTAAGTTGCGACAACATACGAATTTTAGCTCAAAATAGAGTTCTTATAAAACACTATTGTATTTATATTCAAATGCGAAATATTACCGTTGAGGTTTTATACCCGTTGCCACGAAGAAACTGGCTTCATCCTATTAGTTTTCCTGTACAACCAGTCGTGTGGAAGACTTGCTCAACTATCAAAAGTGGTCATGTGGTCACACATGTGTTCACACACATGTGCCAATGTGGACTTCCCATCTCAATTGTTTCCCATGATGTAGCTCATCCAAGTATTGAATCAGCCTGATTTTTAGGCCCCAAGTACAAGGACAAGGTGGCCCACCTGATGGACGGGGTGGATCTCATCCAAATAAACTCATTCTATCCACATCCATAGAAAATTCAGTCAAGCATTTTCACTACTTTAAACCTTGTAACACAAGTAATTTGGAAGCCTGAAGCGTAAGGTGGAAGAAAGTCTACAGGGAACTTAGATATTTCGAGGAGAATAGAAACTTTTCCAAAGGAATGTCTCGGGCCCACTAGTAAAGTTGAAAGAGACTGTGCAGCGTGTGTGAGTGATCCAAGTTCAATCCCTGATTGTCTTACCTTGTAAATCTTATTAATACCAAAACAAGAAAGAAAAAAAGCTTAATTTCTTAGAAATACTTTTCTCAGAAACGCCTGTAAATGGAACTCCTTGTAAAATCTAATATCATTACATCAAATCATGATGTCGTTGCATTACCCTACTCGAAAGAGTTTGAAAAAAAAATAAAATAATAATTTTAAATAGTTATAATGGAATTCATAGCTGTTGTGTTCCAAAGAAGCTTTATGTCAAGTCACGGCGACTGCCGCGTTAGTTGGGTCGACACTGACAGCATTTCCAAATGAAAATCACTTTATTAGGTTTTCCACGAAGACGAAGACGAAGACGCGGATTGTCGATTTTCGAGGAAATGCATAACAAGGAACTTTCTTGTTGTGCACCGGGTTTGTACATGTGGGGGCCATGGTTGGTTTATCAAAGATATGACTCTGATGGCCCTCATGATGAATGAACCATGGCTAAGATATTTGAGAGATTTGAGATACATGTTCTACCCATGAGGGGAGCTATCAGATCAATGGATGGTTCTCATAAACCAACCTTACGCCTCACATTTACAAACCCTGTGAACAACAGGAAAGATTCCTGCTCCTTACAAGTAGGGTACTCTAAGTCTCCATATTCACATTAAGATATGGGGTCAGTCAATGGGTTCTAAGACCTGTGGGTACCACATGGACACAACCAGATTTTAAAGGGTTTCAGTTTGAATTTTTTGGACCCGTCAAGTAATTGAAGCGTATTCAAATATCAGCTTTTGGGGCCTAGTAAATTTTGGGTCAGGTCAGGTCAGGTCAGGTCAGATCAAGTCAGGTTCTGGTAGGGTAGTTTTAATGGTGCATGTTGCAAATATCCTTACCTTCATGGGGTGTTAACAATGTAAATGCTCTCTCATTTGATCTAAGCCAAATAGAAAACTAAATCTAAAAGACTTGATGGGTACGTAACAGGAACCTCGACGCCACTGGATTCAGGTCTAGGTCAGACGTGTAAGGACCCAGACTTGATCAGACCCCAACCCAATTAGCTCAGGTATCCTATAGGACCTGACGGTTAACAGACCCCTTAACAGCTATATTCACACATGACAGTACATGGCGCATTCATACATAAAAACTCATATTGAGTTATAAGTGATTAATAATAATTATAAAAAAATAAATAAAATAAAATAAAAAGTGTTAAATAGGGTAAAGAGCAAGAAAAGGATGAAACTCACCTGAGTCAGGTGTGAATGGACCCAACTGACCTGAGTAAACTCATATGGATGAATCACGGTGTCAAACCAGTTCAAGTCCGGCCAAATCCGAGTTGACTTGGACGAGTCCGCATATGACTCTTATGCGTCTTGAAACCGCAACTTAAGTCAATATATACTTCAACAACCAGGAATCACCCCCCAAGTTGAATTCGACGATTTAAAGCCATTAAATCATCCCAAGGCCCACTCACGGCCTCCCAGATCAGCACCATACGATGCTTGGGTCTTAAGTTTGTACAATTTGTAAAGGTGGGCCACATTTACGGGATGCAAAGGGTGGTGATGGTCTGAGTAGCCTGACAAGTCCGACCCAGCTTTGGGCCTGTCTTGGACCTCTTAGCTAGGCCTTTGATCCAGCTTGGGGCCTCATGTGAATGGCCCAATCAACTTTTGGATTAGGCTTAGGCTCAAGTTATTTTAATCCAACTCAAAATATATATGTACGTGTTATATACTGCCAATATACCATTCCAACCATCAGGCAACACACCTATCTTGAGCGTTAGACCATTAGTTTCATTCACATAAAATGTCTATTTCTCACTTGACCATCACATGGATTATGAATATTCCATTGATTTTATTAATTTTCATGCCAGGTCACATTCGGCATGGACACAACTAATTTTTTGGGCTGGCACTGGGGCCAGGTTCAGGCCTTGGGTCTTAACTGTCTGACAAGGCCTGGTTCCCATTGGCACCCCTAATGCAAAGTGATAATACTTCTTAACAGCCATATAAAATAATTCTTCTCGAACTCACTGACAAACATGATTGAGCAAGTCAGCAAGATTTTGAGCAGAATCACTAAGAAAGTGCGACGGATTGACTCACCAGGCACTGCAATCATGGTTAGAAAATTCGTACATTAAAAGACCAACTCCAAGGTGATTTAGAAATTTAATCACTTAAAAGGGTATTATTAGCAATTACCTAAATCAAGAACAGGGCCCACCAATGCATATGAAAATCACATTTATGCATGGATCAAAATAGCCTTCTAGGATCTCCACAGCACCAAGCACGGTTTCACTAGGCAGTCCAATGACATGGATGGTCCCATAGTTCAGTCATTAAAAATGACCTAATGACACTAATGGGCCCCACTGCAGATTGGGGATGCCGCAAGAAATCCAAGAGTACCAAGGAATTGTGATAAAACAAGAGGTGAAATTTTCTATTATCAGGACCATCGACCATCAGCCAAATGGGGAAATGTCATATGATACTAGTGATCACAATGAGTGCTCTTCCTGACCATAGGTGTTTTTTTGAATGCTTGTGGCTTTCTCAGTTTCTCTTGTTTCTTGTTGTGTTGCTAATCAAGTTTTATAGACTCTAATCCACCAACCTAAGGTTTGTGCCATTAACTCTCACAAGGTGAGAGAACCCTCATTTGGGAAACAATAATCCCCTTCTTAATCTTAATACTCAGATCCAACAAGGACCACATTCAATTTATTTATTAAAAAAAAGAAGAAGAAGAAGAAGAAGAAATAGGAAAGAGAATGAAGGGCGGCATCTTCGAACTGGGAAATATTTTGAGGGAATGCCCGTCCACAGCAAGGCCCATCAGATGGAAGGTCCTTACTGTGCACAACATCTGAATTTTATGCCAGAATTCCACAGTTGAGTTCCCACCAATAGACACTTATGGAAGTGGGCCACCTCATGATCTGATCCACCCCCTCAAAGAGATGCAACAAAGGTAAAAAAGAACAAGCTCTCTGGCATAACCAACTTCACTGCCCTTGGAAAAAATATATATATATGAAGAAAGACCTACAGTACATGTGGGCATTTATCTGCTTCACATGTTACATGAATACATATAGACATCGAAGCAAGATGGCTCATACCAGGCTTGGACAGCAGCATTCCAGTCGCCAGACATGCCGAGCTGAAAAGAAATAACATCAACATCATAATTAGTTATACCCTTTATTTTTCATGAGGAAGTTCGAACAAGTCTTTGAGGTGAAGTTTCTCCATTTAATGAACCAGCTCTAGTGAATGGTAGCAAGACCTGGACCCAGTGTTCAGAGTTAGGCTGGCCCATGTGGTTCAATTTCTAGAACATTTGACGGAGATACAGATCTGAGATCAATTTGCATCCAGCATGGGTTGTGGATGGGGACCACAGGGCTACCTGGTGGGTCCCACTGCGGATGAGCCAAGGATCCATAAATCATGCCAATTAGAGGTCCGCAAGTCCTAACCATTCAGTTGAAATTAAAAAGACGATGAAGAAGAAACAGTTATGTCCATATTTAAGTTAGATTCATGGAATGCATAGGAAAGGAAATAGTATTTCTTGGGAAACCTTATTTCCAAGAAATTGTGGTAAAGGCAGTGTTCGAAATATTGGTATCGTGTTATGTATCGTCCCCTTGGGATACAGATACGTATCGGTTATCGCATGGGATATATCGGTTGTATCGCGTAATGTATCGCTGTTGTTGGAAACATGGGGAAATTGGTCGAAATTTTCAATGGAACTTCAGTAATTGTTAAAAGAGACATCAACACACATTTATAAATCAAAATATTACAAAAAATAAATGCACATAATAGGTTTTCTTTGCATGGGGTCCTAATCCATGCATTGTCTAACTGAATTGATGCAAGCATATTCAAAGTCTATTCATATAGTTTATAAATGTAAGAAGACATGTGGAAACACAAACAATACATTCAAAAGCAAAGGAAGAATCACTAGATCGGGTTATATAAATGTTTGATTTTATGTTTGGACACAAGGATTGCAACCGATTTGCAAGAAAGTGGGAAATTTTGATTCTTTTTATTTATTTATTTAAAATTTCCGCAACTCGGCCCATCTCCTCCAAATCTCGAAATTGAAGCTCCCAATCCATGATTTTTCATGCAAAACATGACACATGAAAAACTATGGATTTGGAACAATTTGACACGGATTTAACATGATTTATAGAAAAAAATAAAATCGAAAATCGAAAATGCTCACCAGATCGAACATGTGAGATATATCGCACTACTTGTGAGTTTCGTATCGCACAGATGGGATACAAGATATATCGTGGGATATATCGGCCGATATCGTCGATATTTAAAACACTGGGTAAAGGAAACATCATTTTCCTTGTTTGTTTTTCAACAATTTCAACAAGATTCTTCTGAAAATTTATGATCTATTTTCAAATTTGTTGTTTGGCAAAACACAAAATCTCCTTGAGAAAAATTGCTAGGTCGTCACTAGCG
Source organism: Magnolia changhungtana (assembly GCA_030180095.1). Taxonomy (NCBI): domain Eukaryota; kingdom Viridiplantae; phylum Streptophyta; class Magnoliopsida; order Magnoliales; family Magnoliaceae; genus Magnolia; species Magnolia changhungtana. The sequence goes on along the minus strand of JASAUF010000218.1, from coordinate 3,122,202 downwards.
TGTGCCAAGTTAGAACATGTGGCGGGTGTGGGATGCTTGAAGATGGATAGTGGCACTTGTGGCATACGTGGCATATGTGGGCACTTGAAGATGAATTGTGACACATGCAATACATGTGAAGTGCTTGCAGCTATACTATGGCACATGTGGCACAAGACACGCACCAGCACATTTGAGGGGACTTGAAGCTAGATGGCAGCACCTTTGTAGATTGGCACCATAGGCACATGTGGCATATTTGGAGCAATTAAAGATGGATGATGGCAGATATGGCATATTAGCGCATATGGAGTTGCTTTGCACGTGGGGCGCAAGAAAAAATGACTAGTGGTACATGTGGCATGTTAGCACATGTGCGAGCACAGAAGAAGATGGATGGTGTCACATGTGGCACATTAGCACTTGTGGATGCTTTACGCATGTGGAGCACAAGAGAAGATGGATGGGGACAAATGTGGGACATTGGCACATGTGGGGCATAACCAAAGATGGGCAAATGACTCATTTGGCACATTTGACACATGTGAGGTACGGTGGCACTGGGCTTAACCCCTTGAGAAACCCATTTTCCTTCCATCGTGGAAAATGCCTTAGGGGTGGAGGTGGGAAGATAAGTTTGTTTATTTTCCACCAAAGATAGAAATTGGGAAGTGGTGGTTCCCACAAATTTTCCCAAATAAAGGCTTGACAGCCAACGGAAAGTGAGTTTCATGGGAAACAATGTTTCCTTTCCTTTAATTTCCATGGATCCCAACAGGCCCTAACTGAATTTTTTGTGGACTAGAATGTCCAATCAGCAGGGTTCAAAAGAACAGCCCACCCATGGTGGGGCCACCAGATGCACAGTTCATCCAACCATGCAGCCCTGCAGGCCCCATCCAGCAACACATGCTGGGTGAGCAACACATGCAGGAAAAACTCAACAGATCATGCTGCTACAGCAAGAACCAATTTAGCTGAACTGTTCGATAGAGAACCTGTTGAACTGGTTGGGATATGGTTTCTTTGGGAATTTTGGCACAGAAGCAACCTCAAATGTTTGGCAACAGGTCTGATTCTTAAATAAAGGTTCGACTCAAACCTGGGCCATTGGCACATGAACAATCTTGACTTTACACCCAGAAAAGCATGGACCCTTATGTCGTGGGAGGGTTCTGCAAAAGGAAGTTATTTTCCAATCAGTATTAAAACATAAGATGAATTGATTTCCCAATCTCATCACAACTGGCAGTTGATTTGATTGCCACAGCATAATTGCCAATCACTTCCACAGACAATAGTGGGAAGTTTGCTAAGCATGCATACACCTCAACATGCAGCCACGTGCGTGAGATGGCATCCCTGAATCAGGTGTAGGCCCCACCATGTCAATTGCCTATCCCAGAAATTAGGCCTCTTTGCTCATCACGCTGTCCAGAAATGCACATTGAATGCAGACAGTTGGCATTGGCACATTGTTTTCATACACTTCCTGCCCGCCAGATGAGTCGACCGGCCTGGCTGTTTGACTAGACCATCTTCAGTGTAACCCACCTAACTGTGGCTTGGATTTCTCACACGTGGCTGCATGTGAGCTTCAAAAAAATGATAACGATAAAATATTCTGCATATACCTTTGATTGAAAGATTTTCTGGCTTTCACTGAAGTACTGGTTTGGATGGTTGATCCCAGTGTCACAAGAGGAGACATGAACCGCTTCAAATGTCAAGGTGCATGCCAACTGACAAAAACGTATTTACAACATAAAACAATGTTACAAAGACAATCAAAGCTAATAGACTCCAAACAAGTATAGAGCTAAGGGCCCGTTTGGCCAGTTGGATTGGAAGGGATTAGATGGTAGTGGAAGGGATTGGATGGTAAATCCCGGGAATGGCCGGGCGTGCCAAACAGTGTAGGTGATCTGATCCAAATCCGATGGATCTTCAGACAATCCACTGACAACACCATCATTACCTTTAAATCCCATCCAATCCATCCTAATCCGTTCAAATTAGCCTGCGACGTGTTTGGTTCGTGGGATTGGAAGCGATTCGGAAGCTTTAATCTCCGGATTGGCCGGGCCTGCCAAACGGACTGGATGTATCAATCCAGGGATATAGCAATCCCATGGATCTCAAGACAATCAGCTGACAACACCATCATTACCTAGAAATCCACGCCATCCACCCTAATACCATTCACTCCCTTCCAATCCACCTGGCCAAACGGGCCCTAAAGGATTGTGGAAATCCAAATACCTGATAATGCCGATTTTGGACCTTTTCCAATATGTCATCCATTGCCCGACCTCCAACTCCCATTTTACCAAGGGCAGCTCTCAAATTCTGCTCACTGATAAACAGGAAAAACAAAAAGGAGAATTGAAACTTCCAATCCACAACTCACTAGGGTGCTGCAACCCAAAAACCTCTCTCGTCCTCTTCCCATCTCCTCTACCCTTCTCCATCCATTATTGACAGTCACCATGCTACACCTTCATGTTCTTCCAATTAAGAGAAACTACAGTCCAGAAGTGTCAGGATATGGATATTGTCCTGATGCTCACGGTCCGTACACACGGGCCCCATGTCTCGGTGATCATGATCATTGACCCAATGGGACCCAAGTTGGATGGAAGATGATCCAAAAGTATTCTGGATTTGAAGATCCTTTCCATTCAATCTTGACCTTTTTCTGGACCTTTGCAGTACTTTTTTCTTGACTGTCTACATTTACAAACCAATCGGAGATTTATGATATTTGCATCTGGGAACAGCCACAACAAGGCTCATCAAATCAACAGTTTGGATCACTGAACCAGGGAACTACCTGCTTGGACTGGCACATCAGGAAACCATTGATGTCCCGATGCATCAGGAACTCATGGTTTCTTCCCACCTAAATATCTTTCAAATAACTCGGTGATTGTAATCAACCTATGTAATAGACTATTAGATAGCCCTTGATTGTAATCAACCTATGTAATAGACTATCAGATAGCCCTTGACTGTAATCAACCTATATAATAGGATATTACATCGTGCCTGTGGGAGTTTTCTGCTCTCATTGCCAGTCACCAGCCAGGATAGAGGGTTGCTCAGGTTGGCAGCAAGCGTCAAAAGTATACCATAACTTTCATCATAAGTCCGAACAATATGATAGAGTGGAATGGTGGAACTGGATTCATGTAGCCAACCCTCATTAATTGGGATAAGGCTTAGATGATGATGATGATGATGATGATGATGACAATGACTTAAATATCCTTCAAATAAATGAATCTAGATGAGTATGAAATCTGACCCAAAATGACGATATGGACAGCCATGGTGATCTCCTACACCAGGAGTTGAAGTGATGATCTTTTGACAAGAATAGGGCGTGTAATCCTGCACCAGCCAGAAAAAAACAAAGATATTTTCTCCAATAGAGCGCTTGGTTTAGTACATTTAATAGCTTGTTGCAGAAGGGTTCTTACTGTCCTCTTTCCTTCTTTTCCATAGTTATGGCGTATAGCGTATGCATATTCCTTGTCAAACCTCTCCGAGCCAACCTGTAACAGAAACAGTTCAATTGCTGCATGTTGAGGTTACTATCAAGTAAGAAGCAATCCATGAGTTGCAAGAGCCTAAAAGTCCATTGCAGCCATACGGAAGGTAGGGGTGCAACTTTGTCAGGTTGGGTCAGGTCGAGGATCAACCAGAACCAGACATGAACTCAAGGGGACCCAACCTGCAACCCGACCTGACCCAAATTCTAACCCAAGGAGTCCAACCCAAATTCCTCTATACTCGATCCAACCTGACCCAAACAAAACCCAACCCAAATACATGTGATTATTTCCAACCAGACCAGAATTTGCTCGACCCAAAAACAACCCGGTTTCAAGTTGGGTTGGCGTTTTCCAACCTAACCCGACCCGAGGACCTTGACAACCTTACCCAAAAACCCAAGTTGCAGCCCTAATGGAAGGAGAATGAATCATAACTTACTCGAATAATTTATCTCAAACAATGAATCTGAAAAGGTCAAACATTTGGTTCTCTCCCAAAGGAAACACCTTTGAAAAGGTAACTTTTCAAATTTGTTTCTATTTGTCTCCTGCTCAAGGTAAAATGAAATGGGCTATACTCCTATCCGACTCCGCCATATGAAAACAGGCCCATAAAAATGCGATCCTAAACGCAAACATGCATGGGGTGTGCCACATGCATACATGTTTATGCAGTGCTTCAATTCGTATTATGGAAATGTTTGGGGCATTGGAAATAAAAGTGTTATATCATCAGATAAGAAAGGTAGACCTCGTTCAGTTAGCATACCAACCTTTTGTGAGAATTCTGCCTTCCAGAATGCAAGAGCATCATCCAATTTCAAGCCAACACCCTACACCAGAATAATATTGGCTTTTAGGTACAGATGTGTATAATCAATTTAATAAGCTCAAAGACAGCATATTTCATCTATACTGCATTTAATGGTATTTAAAAGCATTTATACTGCATTTAATGGTATTTAAAAGCATTTAGACACTTCTATATTTTCCTGACCTCCATTTGTCATGGAATTTTGAAAAGGCGTAAAAAGAAAAAACAAAAAAAAAAAAAAACAAAAAAAAAAAAAAAAAAAAAAAAAAAAAAAAAAAGAAAAAAAACATGTCAGTCAATAGGCTGGTATGAATTTCCACCACCATACAACTCACTTCTTACCACAGCAGCATGTCCTTTCTCCACCATCCCTTAGGATCCACTAAAACCCTTCAGTTGAAGATGCGACAAAAATACTCAGATTGTTCAAGGTATTGATAATTAGGTCAGTTGTTCCCAACAAGATCAATATATCATAGTCACAAAGGTCAAAATACCTCAAGTTTTCAGGGTGACTAAGCTCAAAAGGTTGTGAAAATACTCACATGGCATTCCTTTTAACCTTACGGATTGATTTTTACTTCTTCGTTGAAAAAAAAATGATAAGCATGTTTTACAATTAACAATGCACCTCAAATTTACTCAAGAACTAATAATGTTTTCAGTGGAAAACCAATAACCCTTCTAGCCTTTACAAATGACAGAAATACCAATCATCTTTTCAAATCAACTGAAATTATCAAAAAAAATACCTTCTCCAAATTATGTTATTCCAGATCATGAGAGGAAAAAATTTCTCAACCATTGGGAATGGGCAAAGGATCCATCACCTACCAAAAACCAAGAGGATTATTGGTCCAGCAATGGAAAGAATACTTGCATTTTCAGAAGAGCCAACTCAATGGTTTTTTAATCGGTTACGTGACCAAATCATTACTAATCTACGTAGTTGATAAAATCACCAAAACAAACTTTCTTGCACTTTCCATTGCTTTTTATGTCATACATGAGCAAGCATTTTATTGTGCATCTTCATTTGACCAACCTTCTGCTTCAACATTGGTTGTGGCAGCAAAATTCAGCATTGACTAGCCTGTGAATAAAATGATTAAGAGTCTTTACAAGCTATCACAATTCCCAATTTCTCGTTGATCAATCAGCAAGAACATCACACATAAAATACATATACAGTAGAATGCACTATTTTAGGTGTTGTTCATAGCTTCAGTTTTCCAGTTCAGCTTGAAGCATTTATTATCGTTACACCTGACATAGTACAATGAGGAAATTGAACCCAAAACAAAATAATTTATAGTTGGATTGCACATACCAAAATTTTGAGATTCCAACCTCAAAAAACTTCAACATAATTACACAAAATTGATGAAAAAAGAAAAGGGAGCGTTGAAAAGTTAGAACAGCCCTCTATGCATCGACAACTAGAAAATGATAGAAGAACCAGTCTTCTAAAAACTCAATCACTGGGTAGAAATCTGAAATTTCTAAGATCTGAAAGTTCTAAGCATCATATAATGCCTCTAGAGCCATACATGTAGCCTTTATATAAGCTCTTCATATAACTCTCTCCTATTTTAATCATAACTCTAATTGTCTTACACTAAAGAAGTTGCTTATGAACAAGGAAATTTACTACTAACTGGAATAAACATATTAAACTAACTTGCTTATTTTGTTAATTCCACATGTGTACAGATGAATAGTCCGCATGTGTGATTCCTTAATAAAGAGTAGATTTCATTATTGAAATGGATAGGAAAAGATAAGTGCCTTGAGAAAAAGACCCAGTTGCATCCTTCCTCCATGCTTTAAGTGGTGCTCTTCTCTTAGCTGCACATAAATAGCACAGTTAAGAGATAAAATCAATATTTTTTTACTAAGAGAGGGCTACCAGTACCACGAAACTAGTGGGAAAGAATTTAATGAATTTAAACCAGACACAAAAAAAGAACCTTGTCAAAGGTGTCTAGAAAATCCAGTTTTTTTACCTTCTCAAACAAGTGCCGCATGCAAAGAGGAAAGGAACTATTAGCTACTTTATCAATGTCCTTTATTGATATTTCCGCAAACTCCTTCGGCTGCAGCAAGACCACAGTCAGAAAGAACCAATTTGATCCTCTGTGGCCCAAAAGAGTAACAATCATAACTGTGGTGCACCAAACTATCATACCTGAGAATAGTCAGGACCAAGATACATAGTGCTTAGCGCTTCCACAATCTGTATGAGTCAGAGCAGTCATCAAGCATTTCATTTACAATATCCATATATAGAATCGTTGGTTTTAGGATACACGCATATGGATTTAATACTCACAGGAGTCAATCGATCCCTCTCCTGTTCTCGGATGGTAGATGTCCATTTTCTGCAAGAGGTTTGATTCAGTGAAATATCAGAAGCATGGAAACCGATTGGTCAGCAACAGTCATAAGTAATTTCTGGGTTGAAGAAACTCTCAGAGGTCAAAACTCACAATGGAAGCACAAGCAAAAGAAGACAGGTGATGCTTGAACTTTCCCCAAGTTACTTTTGACACTGATTCTTAGATTGTCAAAAGGATGCACAACAAAGTTGAGGCATATGAACCTCTTCCTTCTCAGCATTTAAGCTGTACTAGCAAAACCTTGAAATGACAAGCTTGACATTGGCTACACGAAATGACATAAAACTTGGCCTATGACTCTTCAGCATCTTGCAATTCAGCAAAAATGTATCATTCAAACTAATGAATCACTCGATCCTAGACATAATAGAAGATTTTAAGAGCTTTTCTTTCTCTTTTCTCTTTCTGGTCAATAGGATCACAAATGTTTTTGGAGCTCATTGTGGTGTGGCAGTTTGTTGAGGGTCAAATATTGCATATCGACCCTAGTTATTGCCTGAATTTATGAACATGGTACTGTTTAACGGCCCGATTTAATCGTGTTTGTGCTGCAAGGTATATTTACAAGCTTGGATTGAAATGGGGTGCTAAAAGCATGGAATTAACGCTCAGAATTCACCAAGGCAAGGGATGGACCCCAGGGGACCAAGATTAATGGATGTACACGCCAGAGATCCAAGAAAACTAAGAAACTGAAGCTCAAGTAGCCTGAAAACCATCCAGAATGCAAGATCACAGAGTTCCCACCATCCGTTCGTGTCGAAACTATATATATGGCCTGAGGGCCATAAATTAATCGTACACATCAAATTTCAGCCATTAGATCCTTGTAGAAGTGGCCCAACGGACAGATCATCCCACAATTCTCTGATTTGGGGCCCACATGATATCTGGATATACTTCAATTTTGGTCTCAACCACTTAAATGAGGTGGTAAAACGGATGGACGGAGAAGATTTCATATATACATCATGAGTGGACCCCACTGGCAGCGCCAGTGCACATTGCACAAGTGCACTGGACCGAGACAACCGGTCAGCGCCCGCTGACCCGATCCGTCTCACACACGAAGACAGCAGGCGGACGTTGTCCGTCCATTTTTTGTGTAGTGGGCCCCACCCATCACCCGTATCAATGATCTGGACCGTTCATTAACTCCAAAGGAGGCCTACGCCCCTTGCCAAGCTTTATTTTGGCCCCGTTCACATGTACACACGTGGATCGTCAGAAAACGCAGGATGGACGGCGGAGCAAAAAGATCGGTGGACCACACCTAATCCAAGCCAAACAAACCCTTTCCAAACGGTTTTTCAAGGGCATTTCAATGGACGGTGTGGATTTCCTGCCTGACGTCAATCAGTGGGACACCAGCCATCACAGCGTCGGCGACGTACCGAGGCTACGTTACTTGCAGCGGGGCGTCGTCGATCGCTAATGGGCCTCCATCTTAGTTCAAAAGATCAATCCGAACCATCCATCATGTAGAGGGACTCAATCCGGTCAGAACCATTTTGACCGTTTTCAGCCATACACGCATACATGTCCGCTACAGCGATCACAAGAGGACCATTCAAATACCGTTGCAGCAGGAATTCTTCCCTGGGCCGCATCAACAGACAATCAAAATAGACCATCTCCGGTCGAAATTCCGAGGAGAAGTTGATGGACAACATGGATCTCTCAAATGACAGCTAAAGTGGGCCCCACCAATCATCCTTACGCAGGAAGCCCTGTTGTTGCGCGATACAAAGTCCAGCCCTGTTGCAAACAGCCTGCGAAAGGCAGGTCCGTGCTCTACACACATCCACCGTCTTCAGCGCCTATAAAGGGTGAGACAAAGAAAGAGGGGATCATCATCAGATCTTGGATCCTGGGCAGCCGTGGAGGCAAATCTGGACGTGTGAAGAAAGGGAAGAGAGAGAGACGTGGAGTACAGCCAGTTTTTCAGGAGTTCTTCCCTCTTTCTTTGTTTTTCTTTGTTCATGCTTTTCATGGTTGTAGCATGACCATGTCGGCTAAACCTCTTAGCTAGGGCTAAGAGGTGAAGCTTGTAGCGTGATTGGGGTGTTAGCTTTGCTTTGATTTATGTTTATTGAACTCTCATGGATTCTAGTTTTAATGGTTTATTGTAACTCAAATTACAATAGATCTGTGATAGCTTAAGATTTTCTCTTTTCATGTATTGAGATTGTAAACTTGGGAACCCTGTTGTTCACCATCGTCTCATCGGCATGGTTGGGTGATGGAACCCTTCCGAACTTTCACAATTCTCTCATGATTGGCTGTGAGATTGATAAATTGTTGTTGTTTGCCAGTCTCCTGGGCGTGGTTAGGTGATGGAATCACTTCCAAATCTTCGCCATTCTTATCTATTGATGATTAGACCCATGAGAAGTTCAAAGATCTGACAAATCTCTTCTTGCCAACCAGATAGGATGGGACTCTAATTCCAATTGTATCCTTGAATCATTGCTAGGTAGCTTCCCAATTGCTACAAGTGGATCCTTGGCACCCTAGTTTTCTACCTTTAAATTTACAAGTTTTAAATTAATATTTCACCATTATTCCCTCATACTCACTTGATTTAGATTTTATCTTCTTCTAGTTCTAGTTCTGGTTGCTTTCATATTACGTACAAGTTTCAGTCCCTGTGGATTCGACCTCGATCTTACCGAGTTTATTACTACATCACAACCGTATACTTGGAGTGTGAACACTGTTCATCAAGAGCTTTGAACTGTTGAGAAATCTAAATGGGAGGACTCAAGTAAGTCTCCATACATGAGAATTCAACGAGTTCCAAATGGGCACATTCCAAAAGTTCATGTGAAACAAAGACCTCAGAAAAATCATTTTTACCGATGATTCACTCAATCTATCTTCTACAAGTACATATACTAGGCATCAAACATACCAAATGGTGGTATTGCCATACTATGAGCCAATTATTCAAATCCCAGCTACCAGAAGTGCCATTAGATGCTTCAATCGAACACACCAATGGTTCACATCCCAAAAGTCATTAAAAGTGCAGTAAGCCTCTCCTATTGCTCCCGAACTCATCAGTAAGCTAGGCATGCATGATATACATGCTCTAACTTGAGAGAGAGTGTTAGAGTATATAGTTGTGTATACATGCAAAGCAACATACTGATGGTGTACAGTCTGTGTTCCTGATGAACACCACATTGATGTACATCTTTTAGTTATTTAGTTTTGTTTTAGATATCTTTTAGTTATTTCATTTGTATTGATAATTATCTTTGTAAACAAAAAATTATCTTTATAATCAAGAAAAAAATAAATCTAGAGGAGGAGAAAATAGATCATCTCTCTTCTTTATCTATTTCTCCACTATGAAACTTTTTAAGGGATTTCTCATATTCATTGAAACTACCAAGCAAAACAACTAAACAAGGCATATCTCCATTACTATTTTGCTGGTAAAGCATAATTGAATTCCTTTAACTTTTGGTTGCCTATGTTATATGCGTTGTTGTATGTCGAGGAAGAGGGGTTTTGAAGCTTACATCGTTCACACGGATCGGCAACCATTAACATCGGTGAGAAAGCTCGTCGGAGAAGATGATGGTGCTTCAGTTCTGCCTCCTCTCTTGCATCTCTGATTAATGGGATTCTGTAACTTTTCGTGAGAGTCGGCGGCCGAGCAATGTGTTTATAGATGTTGAAGTCAGCAGCGAGTCGTACCCATCACCGGACTCGCCACCATGATGTACAGCTCCACACCTCTCTTCCTTACGAAAGAGAGAAACCCTTACTTACGAAATATCTTCTCACTTATGATACTCTGAGGGGTATAAAAAATCTATGTAGTGCCACACATATGGGCCCCACCTAGAACTTATTATTGTAATCCAACACATCCATTATGTTGCTACGCCAATCAACACCATTAGTGGGTCTTACAAAATTCCAAAATTCTCCCACTTGGTCCACTAATAGTGTCGGCTTATATGCAATGAATTGATATATCTAGTATATTCTTACGAGCTTCAAATCTTACTAGATATTTATTATGGATTAAGAGTAGTACCCTTAATAATCCGGTCCACTAAGACTACTACTATGGACCCATGGCAATCGTCGTTGCATTTATTGCAATAGGACAAGGCACGATTACATACAACAGCATTCCAAGCGATATGGATTCTAGAAGCTAGGAAGCGTGGTATGAAAATCTCATGTCTAGTGTGGCCTTCCATGCAAATTTTCAAGCGATCCTTCCGCCTCAAAACTTTAAAGTATTTTGTTCACTTACTTAATCATGCGCATGAAAATTTTACTATAAGGAATAGAGGAACATTAACTACAATGCCATAAAATTAAAATGAATTGTCTATTGTGCTAAATAAAACCGAAATAACATATAACTGGAGCATTGTATCTCCAACTAATCAAATATATCTTTTATGCTAACCAATCACATATCATTCACTAACTCCTTGAATGTATTAGGAGGTAAGCCCCTAGTGGGTCCGCAATCATCAACTCCATGCTAATGTGTTATAGAAACACTAGGCGACCCCAAATTCTCTCATTCACAATAAGAAACTTAAGTCTGTGTGCTTCGGCTTCAATGAATTATTGTTGTTTTTAGAGAAGAATATTGCCGCAATGTTATCACAGTAGATTCTCAAAGGTTTTGGAACTAAATCCATAACCTAAAGCCCTGAGATAAAATTTTGTAACTAGATTGCCTGACACATGGCTTCATAACAAGCAATAAATTATGCTTCCATGGTGGACGAAGTCATAAGTGTCTATTTTGCACTCTTCTAAAAAACAGCTCCATGGGCCATCATGACAACATATCCTGACGTAGACCTCCTGCTATCGAGGCACCCAACAAAGCCCGAGTTTCTATATCTAATCGGCTCCAACTGATCAGTTTGTCAATATGTGAGCATGAAATCCTTCATCCTTTGTAAATACCACATCATTTTCTTTACAACTCTCTAATGATCCATTCTTGGATTCAACATGTATCTCCCAAGCATTCTGGCGCAGGGTTGGCTCTACATCACATTCTAACAACAAAGGCTATGTCAGGTCGAGTGCAGACCCGCACATAAATAATGCTCCCCACTGCAGATGCGTATGGGATATCTTACATTCCCCTTCCTTTTGAGATCAATCTTAGGACATTGTAAGAGGCTAAACCTGTCACCCTTGACAATAGGAGCCTCCCCTTGTGCACAACTCTGCATGCTGTATCTATAAAGAATCCTTTCAACGTAGATTTTCTGAGATAATCTCAAAATACCTCTTGTTGTCATGGTATATTTCTATACTTGTGACAAATTACATGCCGTCAAGATCCTTCATTTCGAATTTCTGTGATAGAAATACATTGACATCGCGAACCATTGCTTTATCGTTGCATACTAGTAGAATATCATCGACATATAACACTAAGAAGTAGGAACACAAACTTACTCCCACTAATATTTATGTATATACACTGATCAAGAACGTTTTCTTTAAAACCATACGAAGAAATCAGCTCATGAAATTTCAAGTACTACTAGCATGATGCTTGTGTTAGACCATAAATGGACTTCTTTAACTTACATACCAAATGTTCGGATCCATAGATCTCGAAACCTTCCGGTTGTAACATCTACATGTTTCTCCTTTAGTTCCTCATTAAGAAATGAGGTATTTACATCCATCTATTGTAGCTCAAGATCGTATTGAGCCACCAGTGCTATAATAATCCAGAAGGAATCATTCTTTGAGACAGATGATAAAGTTTCTTTAAAATCAATGTCTTTCTTTTGAGTGAACCCCTTAGCAACTAACCAGGCTTTATATCTTTCAATCTTCCATTTCGGCATCCCGATTGGCTTTATAAACCCATTTACAACCAATCAAAACAACCCCTTTGGATAGATAGGCTAAATCCCAAACGTCGTTATCTTTCATAGACTTTAATCCTCCATAGCATCGATCCATTGAGAGAAGTTAGCACTTTGTTTGGCTTATGTATAAGACTAGGGGTCATCTTCTACGCCTATGTCAAACTCATGCTCTTGAAGATACACAACGTAATCGTTGGGTATCGCTAATTTCTTCTCCCTTACGGATCTCCTTAATGGCACTTCTTCCTTATTAGGTGATTCTTCTATCGTGGGAGTATCTTGTGGAGCCTATGATCATCTTCCATTAAATCCTCATTTGTGAAATGAGGAACAGATTGATCGTCCTGTGACTGATACTAGATCAATCACCCTTTGCTCCTCAAAGACAAAGTTCCTGGGTTATGCACCACTATCGTTATCCTAAAAAAATTGCAATCCCCAATTCAATTATCATTAAGTTATGGGAGGGGCAGTAAAACTTGAATCCCTTCAACCTTTTGGGATAGCCGTTAAAATAGTCATTGGTGGTCCTTGGGTCCAATTTTTTTTCCTATGGGTTATAGATCCCTACTTCAGTGACGCAACCCCATACGTGAAGTGATTAACACTAGGTTTCTTTTCCGTCCGCATTTCATATTGAGTTTTATTGACAGCCTTAGTCAGAATATGATTAAGGATGTAAATCGTTGTCTTTAAAGCATCACCCCACAGTGATTCCAGAAGCGTGGAATTATTAATCATGGACTTGTCCATGTCCTTTAAAGTCATAGTTTGTCTCTCAGCTACACCATTCTGTTATTAGGCATGGTATACTGAGTGACGATACCATATTCTTTTAGGAATCTAGGGGAATGGCTATGGTTCTGTCCTGATTCCGTGGAAACGCTTATTAATGGAACTTTCTCTTTAGTCAGTCGTGACCAAGAAACCACCGGTTTCGCTTGGTGGGCCAAGAATGCCCAACTTATCAATTTATCCAGCAAATTACCCGGGGCTCACATAGCCCATGCAGTCATATCTACCATAATATTCACCACCACAAACAGATCTGACAACTTTAAGCATTTTATCGAATTGATTCTCGACCTCAGCCTTAAAGATTTAAACATATCCAGGGCATCTAATTTATCATGTATTAAGTATAGATATCCATAACAAGAATAGTCATCTATAAAGGTGATAAAGTACTTTCATACATTCTAAGAAGCTGTAAGGAATGGACTGCATATATATGTATCGCCTCTAAGAGACTAGTGCTCCTAGTAGCACCCAACTACCTTATTCTCGTCTGCTTTCCCTTTATGCAATTTACACAGATTAAAAAGTATATAAAGTCCAATGCACCTAGAATTCCTTTTTTAACAAACTTCTCAATTCTCTCACGAAAAATGTGACTGAGTCACTAGTGCCATAACATGGAAGAATTATCCTTAATTAATTTTCTTTTTATGCCAACATTCATGTTCTCATTCACATGCATAGACCTTGATTAAAGGTACGGATTGTCGAGGTGTAACCAATATACGTTATTTACCAATGAGCCAAGGCCAATGATATTTAAACCACATGACAGCACAAACTTTCCATTCCCAAATGAGAATGTATATCCATTAGCGTCTAGAATCCATGTCACTGAGAATGTTGTTTTGTATAATTGTGTATAGTCTCATTATGATGAATGCAGTGACGACTGTCATGGCTCCATAGCAGTAGTCTCAGTGGACTAGATTATTCAAGGTACTACTCTTGATCCATAATAAATATCTAGTAAAAATTTGAGCTTATAAGGATATTCTAGATATACCAATTCATTGCATATAAGTCATGTCGTTGGTTGCTAGAGCAACAGAATGAATGGATTGGATCGTATTGATAAGCTCCAGGTGGGGCCCACATGTGTGGCATGTACGTGGACTTTTATACCCCGCAGAGTATTATAAGAGAGAAGACATTCTCTTAAGCAAGCTAGAGCTTCTCTTCTGCAAGGAAGAGAGGTGTGGAGCCATAAGTCACGACCATGAGTCCGATGATGGGCAGTACTCGCCGCCAACTTCAACAGCTATAAACACATTACTCGATCCCGACTCTCCTCATAGAAAGTTGCATAATCCCATTAATCAGAGACACGAAAGAGAGGAACCGGAGCACCACCATCTTCTTCGATGAACTTTCTTATTGACGTTAATGGTTGTCGAACCACACGAACGAGGTAAGCTTTAAAACCCCTCTTCCTTGACGCACAACAGCACATATAACATGTGGTATCAAAGCTATGATTTGCTTGTGTGTCTAGATTTGCCTTTCTTTGAATACAATAGTAGTTTCGCCATGAAATCCAGCAAAGTGTTTCTATTTCCGGTTCGACGCTCAGATTACAGCCTCCTTTCCGGCTGGAGTTGTCACCCTCCCGTTCCGACATCTCATTCTCTCTCTGTTCAACATTCTATTGTAAAGGAAAGGACCAGGGTCGCCGATAACGATTTTCTAATGAATGAAATCGTCGGTCGTGATCTGTCAATTGAAATCAAAGGAAAAGAGATGTTGGTCTCTATTGGTCGAGGGCAGCTACGGTGCCATGAAGAGGTTTGTGCCTATTCAAACATAAGACCCAACCCAAATGCTTCCTGGATGTCCATAGAAGTCTGGGTCCAAAGGCAGGTTTTGCCATCACAATTCTCTGCAAAATTGTGTTTTTTTAAATCTAATTTTCGCATTATTTTTCATGCCATAAGCTTTCATTGTTTTTTGAATTGTATCTTTGTCAATACAGAAAGATAATACAACCTGCTCTTCCTATAGATTTGTTGCAAGACTGTTCGGTATTGATCACTAACATTGCTTGTTGTAGATCGATTAAAGGAAATCACGCTTCATCATATCCTCGAGACAGACATTCCATACGTAATGGGCACAAATGCTGTCTTAAAGAAAGCAACTCCATAACGTAACTTGAAGTCACTTTCTTTCTATTTAGTTTTTTCTTCCTGCTTTGCCCTAACAACACCGCTACTCATTGGTTTGATAACTAGGACAAAATTGATCGAGTGATACTAGCAAAAGGCATTTTACAGGTGCTGCAGAGAGAAGAATATGGTGATTTAAATCAACATAACTAGCAACCTGGGCCAGATCTATGGCATCAAAAGCCACTAAGGTTGCAATTATGCCACAATGGGGCAAGGCACTGGAACAAGGATTATCCAAGCCCAAATTGGCCCACCAGGCAAGTATTGTGCCTAACAATGTTCAAATAAATCAAACAGAGCCTAGGTAGCTTGTCGGGCCCTTAGGTGAACATAGGCCCAAGACCAGTCTGATTAATAATAAGACCTGAAAACTAAGGGTGTGTTTGGTGAGAGGTATTGCACTGTAATGTGTTGTGTTATTGTAGTCATTACAAATTACAATGCCCTACTCTTGGTCAGAGTAATTTGACCGAAAAACCCTATGTTTGGACAAGAATGGCAATATCATAATGATGATCCTATTACATTACTAAGATGTCAAATCAATGGAAAAATACACAAAATCCAGTGTTTGGATAGGAATTCTCTACTGCATTGTATTTTATAAAGGCAATGATTACAAATT
The DNA here is from genome assembly GCA_030180095.1 of Magnolia changhungtana. Classification (NCBI taxonomy): domain Eukaryota; kingdom Viridiplantae; phylum Streptophyta; class Magnoliopsida; order Magnoliales; family Magnoliaceae; genus Magnolia; species Magnolia changhungtana. Next base: position 3,105,980 of record JASAUF010000218.1, on the reverse strand, counting down.
TCTTTACCTCTCCATTATATCTGCATTTGACCAATGAATTGCATTACGCTTTATGTGTCTAACCAAATGCTGTAAAATTGTAATCATGACTAAAATGCACCACATCACCATCAAACACTACGATCCAACATGCCCTAATGTCTGGGCATAGCAACGTGCCTATAGACTTAGCCAGAATCCAGCCCAAGATGAGCCCCAGCCCAGTTGAAACACCAAAAACTGCTTAAAGGATAGCCATGATCACATTTTGTATAGTTCCATCAAATCCTATCCAAAATACTAAATGGAACAAATTTCAAGCAATTTAATTATAACCTGTTTGTCAGGACGAGGGCCTTCGATAGATGGCTTCGAAACTGTGTGACGACAAGGGACACCACCTAAAGCAACCAAAGTACCGAAATATTGTTAAGAATGACAAATGAAAAACAACCATGCAGCTGAAATGGTTGTGGTAAATCAAGTCAGTAGTCACCTGATTCATAGCAACATATGCATAACCCTTGAGCATAAAAACCCTGCGGCCTGCAACAAGGTCTGGTACTTCTTCAAATGGTACCTTCATACCGACCACTAAATACAGATTAGCCATAAGTAGAGCATTTTTTTTTATAACAACATATGCAACAGAAGTAGTTGCTATGTTGCAAAAAAGACTCATGAATTTTTATTTAAAAAAAAAAAAAAAACAAACAAACAAACCTTGAAAAAGATAGCGTCAGCTGCAAAAGAAAAAAAAATATTGTGTCAATGTGTTGAGGATACAAAAGCATTGCATACAAGTCCAGAAAGCCCATACACACATCATACTCTTGAAGGCAAACCAAAAAAAGAAAGCTCGTTTAGAACGAATAAGTAGAGATATTTGTGGATGGAAATAAACATGTGCTGCCCATACAACTATAAGAATGGGGGAAATGTTTTTTATAGTGCCATCAACTGTGTATATGCTTATATGTAGGTTTTTTCCTCTTAGGGATTCATAAAATCTTGCAGGAGAAAGCAAACGGTTCATGAAAAAAAATTCATAAATAAGGAATAACAATCCTTGGCATCATTATGAAAAATTACTTGAAAAAAAAAACCACAAAACCAAAAGACAGTGGCATCTAGATGAAAACCAAAAACATAAAAGGCTACTGCATTTCCCAGAAACATAATTTAATCATTTCACTTCACAAATCTATAAGCAAAAGTATCCATGTAATCATTCTTAGGCTCCACTAAACTGCTCTCATGAAGGTTATGATATGATATTTCTATTCTCAAACAGGAGAAAGCGAAAAGTGGATGTCCTTCTATGTGGGACTTTTCCTCTTAGGGATGCATAAAAACTTCCAGGAGATGGCAACGGTTGATGAAAAAAAAAATTGTAAATTAAAAGGAATAAACAATCCTTGGGGAAAATCACAAAAAATAAAAATAAATAAAAATAAATAAAAAAAAAATCACTTCATTTGACAAAAAGAACCATAAAAATCAACAAACAATGACATCTAGATGAAAACCAAGCATATAAAGGCTAAAGTATATTGAAGAAACATCATCATCATCATCTAAGCCTTATCCCAACCAATCGGGGTCAGCTACATGAATCCTTTTCCACCATGCCACTTTATCAAGGGCCATAACTTCAGCTAGACCATAGGTCATCAAGTAAACCACTGGCGCAACCCTCCTTCATCTGGGTTGGGGACTGGCACTGAGAGCATAAAATTCCCACAAGCACAATGTAATAGACTATTACATAGATTGACTACAATCAAGCAATAGTCTTACATAGGTTGATAATAACCAACAAGTTATCTTGAAGAAACACAATTTAACTATTTAACTTCACAAATATATAACAAAATACAGAAATTTGAAGTGGAAAAGCATCCTAGTAATCATTCTTAGAATCTTCTCCACCACCTTTTTGCTTTGTCAATAAAATTCAGGTGGTGTCGCGTGCCTTTCCCACCCAAAAAAAAAAAAAAAGGGAAAAAGATGTCCTAGTATAAATATATGATACCAATATATGGCATGATGGTACAGCTTTTACACTTGAGATGTATAACTTTAGGTAGTTTAGGGTATCTTGGGAGTAGGGATCATATGGACAAGGCTAACATCTTCAAGGAAACAGTTAAATTGTAGAAGTGAACATTGGTTTTGATGCGAATGCTGAAGTAAATCTTTGAGTCAAGGTCCCAATGGAAATCTTTAAGAGAAAAGGATGGAATAGCAAATTCACGGAGACCCCGTGAGAACTATATTTTTAGAAGCACAAGACTAGAACTTGCTAGAATTGCAACATGCAAGCTACTTTGGAATCCCTAGCTTCTACATCACATCCAGAATTAAATGGTGCAAAAAACTTAAAAACCAAGCCATCCTACTCAAACCACCCACAGTGTTAGTCTCAAGGGCAAAACTAGCTTAGCAGCTAAAATTCAGGAATAGTATTGCAACTCATACAAGCTTTGTGGTCTCACCTATTTTTTGTTTATTACATATGCTATTGGTTTCACACTTTTTTCAAACCTCAATCTACTCGACAAGGGCAATAGTGAGTCCCAACCATACACTACCATATTTGAAATTCAAAAGAAACAATAAAAGAACTTTTCATATAGCCATTATATCTAGATAACAAGCCAACCCATTCTTTAGCATATTGACAAGACCATTGACTTCATAGGCAAAGTCCTCGTTTTGAGATCCAAAGGCCTCTGGTACCACTCCACGTTCACTGAAACATAACTAATCAAAAATAAAATATCACATAAAACCAATGTAAACCTTAAAAATTTTGTTACCAGTGTATTTTCTATGCAAGTGTTCCTAGTACTAGTAACATATGAGGAAAAAATAGTAGTAAGGTGGCAGACCATATCATTACATAGGTAGAAACTATACATTTGATTATAGGGACGAGAGGGAGGGAGGGAGGGAGGGAGGGAGAGAGAGAGAGAGAGAGAGAGAGAGAGAGAGAGAGATTATAAATTAAGATGCACAGTGAATAATGATTACTATACACATACCTGTTGGTAAAGGCTGATTAATGGAGCGGGCAACTTGGCTCAATTTGTCCTTCACATTCTTTGGAAGCAATTTTTGCAAAAGATTGAAGGTCAGGAAGTTGTGAGATAAGGAGTTCATGGAAGGGTTTAAAAACATATGCACAACATATTAATGGGAATGGAAGTAGTATTGTTTTGGTATAAAATGGTAACAAGCTCTTGGAGATCCCCAAAAATCACAAATTGCACAACATTTGCAATCTCCTCATGTTACTGGGAAGAATTATAGGGTCTTAATGCATCATGGTTTGCATAATGTCCTGAAGTGGCCAACACATACAAGTGGGGTCCCCTGGTTTGGAGACAAAAACCTTTAATCTGATGGGCCCAATCGTCGATGGGGAACACCCCAAAATTCTCCCATGTTGAAAGATTCTACAGATCGATGGTTAAGACAACCATATTACTGCAGTCCAGGTTAAAAACAATCAAAAGCTTAGATGGCTAGGGTCTTTGAATGATTGAATCTGGAGTAATCATCCACATTATGAGCCCATCAGTCAAAAAGGGGGCCCACTTGTATGGACTGGGCACACTGAAGCACCATACACATCTAGATGCATAATGACCTTGTAATTCATTGGTTATAAAACAAGAGTCACACGATCAATGAAATGACAAGGATTTGGCTGTTGATAAACAATTTATAAACCCAGAATGTCATCCAATATCCAGCATAAAGTACAGTGAGCTCTTTCAAAGCAAATGATGTATGGACAACATATCTAGGATCAAGTAGTCATGCAACAATAAAACCAGGCATTCTGTATATTACTCTTAACATTCAAGAGAAATATTGCACTTTCCCAGGTAAGGATTTCTTTTATTCAACAGAAAGGAAACACAAAAAATACATACACTGACTGTTGCATATAAACAGGCCCAAAAATCACAGAGCCCTTAAAGAACATGGAATAACCCAAAACAAGCATAACCTGTGGACGTACAGCCATCCTTTTCCTGATAAAGACCACAAACTCTTTTAACTGTTCCCTTGTAGCACTGCTTCCCCAGTTTGGGATATCGTGGCCCTGGGAATTCCTCAGTTGGGAAGAAGCTTCCAGGTAAGGATGTTTCCCACAAACACTTCTAACAGATCTTATTTGCATCTTCACCATGTGCAAACTGCAACTTATGTAGCGCAATTGAAGAATCAAACTATAATTCAACAAATTGAACATGTACCGCTTGTAGATGATCCAATCCTCCACTAGATTCAAAAGAACCACTCTCCTAAAGCTAAAGTCCCATTGCAAAAAAGTGAAAACAAAAATAAAAATAAAAGATAACTCCATTCGGTCATTCAAATAATCAAGCATTTTTTTGTTGTCCACACAATAGGCCTACATATAGGCTTCAAGAACACCTAAAAAGCTTCTGTAAGAAAAAATTTTAAAGATCCATTAACAAATCCCCTATTGGCCCATATAAGGTTTCCTAAAATGATAGAATTACATCTTTCCAATTGTAAATGGAGAAAAAGAATAAAACAATAAAATTTAATTAAAGAGTACAAATTCAACAGTACTCCACACATTTTTTAAGTGAGAGAAACATACGGCAAGAGGGAAAGATCCTATCGCAGCGGAGGAAGGGAAAGAACATGCGGGATGGCAAATGGTAACCTATAAAAAGATGGTTAATCGGAAAATTGAGAGAAGAGGGAAGATACCCTGTTGTATAGGAGGGGACTTTAATGTGGTAAGGTTTACCCACGAGAAGTTGAATGGGGGGCGAATATTTACAAGTACAAAAAAGTTTTCTGATTGGATCTTGAAAAATGAGTTGTTGGATCTACCGATGGGGGGTGTTAAATTCACATGGTCGAGTGGCAGAGTCGATTAAGTCCAAGTTAGACAGATTTCTCATTTCATCGAAATGGGCAGAGAAGTTCCCTTTGATCCATCAGAGTGGTATGCCCAGACCTTGTTTTCTAAAAACTTTAAAATAAAATAAAATAAAATAAAATAAAAAAAGAAGAAGAAGAAGAAGAAGAAGAAGAAGAAGAATATGCGAGTGGAAAAAAGCGGCTTTGCAAGGTCGGGAGGAGGAAATGGTCACATTACTATAGGAAATGCAAAGATTGAACATAAAAGAAGAATCAGGGCAGTTGTCGAAGGAGGAGAGAGCATGGCAGGAAGTTTTCTGTGCAAAATATAACACCGAACTACGGGAAGAAGAGATCAAATGGCAACAAAGGCCGAGAGCGTTATGGCTAAAAGAATGAGATAAAAATACCAGGTTTTTCCATGCTATCGCTAATACCAGGGCGAGTACTAACAAGATCAAAGTCCTTACGGCAGATGGAGTAAGACTAGAAGGGAAGGAGAAAATAAGTGGAGTTATAGTCGAATATTACAAAAACCTCTTATCTAAAGACACCTGGCTCCGCCCTCCGCTCAACGACTTGTGTTTTGATGGCATCTCATCCAATGCAGCGATCGCATTGGAATAACCTTTTTCTGAGGAAGAAGTTAAAAAGTTGTGGCAGCATCGGGCAGTGACAAAGCACCAGATCCATATGGCTTCCCTTTAGCGTTCTATAAGAGATTTTGGGATTTGATCAAGGTAGACGTCATTGGCTTTGTGAATGAATTCTTCGAAAAAACGCTTTATAGCGATAAAACTAGGGGCCACGTTTTTTGCTTTGATACCCAAAATGAAAGGAGTCGAAAGCCTTAAATGTTTTTGTCCCATTAGCTTGATTGGTGGCCCATATAAGATCTTGGTAAAGGTTTTAGCCTCCAAATTCCATATGGTGTTAGGGGACGTAATCTCGGCGTCTTAAGGGGCCTTTATGGATGGGAGACAAATTGTTGATGGATCATTACTAGTTAATGAATGTGTTGATTCTTCAAAGAGAAGAGGGGGGATCATGGTATAGTATGCAAACTCAATATCGAAAAAGCATATGATCATGTGGATTGAGCCTTCCTTGATTATATGTTAGGAAGATTGGGGTGTGGAACAAAATGGCATGCATGGATACAAGAGTGTGTTAAGTCGGCCAAAATTTCGATATTGGTTAACGGCTCGCCAAATGGCTATTTCAAAACATCAAGAGGGATTCGTCAAGGGGATCCGTTATCCCCTTATCTTGTCATAGATCCCCTTATCTTGTCGTAGTAGTAATGGAGGTTCTTAGCAAAATGCTAAAGAAATAAGAGGAAACATATTTGGTGGAAGGTTTTGGGGTGGACAGATCAAATTTTCATATTTATCATCTTCAATATGCGGATGATACGCTCTTGTTTTGCAAGGCAGGTGAATTCAAAGTGCAAAACCTCCAGTCAATTATAGTAAGCTTTGAGGCGCTTTCTGGTTTGAAGGTGAACATTAGCAAAAGCAAGATTCTTGGAGTCGGGCTCTCAAAAGAAGAAGTTCAAAATTTTGCATCTATTTTTGATTGCGAGGGATCCTTCCCAGCCACTTATCTTGGTCTTCTGCTATGCATCGGTAAACCTGCTAAACATATGAGGTATAAAGCCATTGAGAGATGTGAGAGAAAGATGTCCAGATGGAAATCGCAATATATGTCTATGGGTGGGAGAATGACTTTGATTCAGGCATTTGTGTCAAATTTACTAGTTTACTATATGTCACTTTTCAAATGCCCAAAGTCAGTAGTGAAAATTTTGGAAAAGCGAAGGGACTTTCTGTAGAAAGGATCAGATGAGAAACACAAATTTCACCTTATGAAATGGGAGAATGTATGTAAACCACGGTGCCAAGGAGCAGGCCTCAAGAAGCTAGAGGAGATGAATCAAGCATTGCTCAGGAAATGGGTGTGAAGATTCAGGGTAAAGGAGGATGTTAGATGGAGGGTGATGCTAGCAAACAAAATACGGGGTTGATGATTCTGGGTGGTGGACCAAACCGTCTTCGTTGTATCGAGCTTTTATTTATGTAATTGGTGGCGTCCTTAAAACAAAGGGTTTGGGAAGGGATAGGCTTTGAGTTAGGAAATGGGGAAAGAATCGATTCTGGGGAGACAAGTGGGTAGGAGACAATTTGTTGAGCGGAACGTTCCTAAGATTAGCGGGGCTAGCTTTGGAAGCAAATTTGAAGGTTAGCAGTCATTTTTCATGGCAGGGTGAGAAAGCCATATGGACTCCTTTGTGTAGAAGAAATTTGAATAAAGAAGAAATTCCAAAATTCTCCTCGCTCCTAGTTTTGGTAGATAAGGTTATTCCAGATGTGTCAAGTAAGGAGTTGCTTTGATGGTTAAAAGAAAAAACCAGAAAATTCTCAATTAAATCATTGTATCAAGTTATAACTAAAGACGGGGAAAATGTCGGATTTTCATCAACGACTTTCGTTTGGCAATATGGTGCACTGATGAAGTTAGCGGTTTTCGAAAGGCTCGTCAGAAAGAACAAGGTGCTAACTATTGACAATCTTCAAAAGAGGAATATGGTTCTTCCGAATGTATGCTTGCTCTGTTTTCAAGATGCGGAATCAATGGATCACCTCTTCATTGATTGTCTTTTTGCAAGGAAGATGTGGGACTAGTTTTTTCAACTCTTTGGGATACTTTGGGTGCTACCGGACCCTATTGATTCCTTTCTTCTCTCATGGCATGGAAGGGGCATAAGGAATCCAGAGATTGACTTGCTTAACGAGTTTGTGAGCTTTATAGTTAGAATGAAATGGCACCACTTTAAGAACAAAAGAGCAAACGCAAACCGGGTTTTTAGAAGGGCAAAATCTTTCGTCTTGGAATGGGCCTTCGCTTTGAATGCTAGTTTTCAGCTCCCTCTGGGTTGGAGTTATTTTTCATTGTCATTTGTCTTTTTATTTTATTCTTTTGTACATATTGACTTCAGCTTTCTAATGAAATTATCATGTTTCAAATAAAAAATACGAATAGTAGTCCATACATATCAATCATGTAAGGCTTGTTTGGGCTTTACAATCAGCATGAACCCTCCAAAAAGGCCGCATGGTTGGACTATGGGCCCCACGTACCAACAAGTCATCAATCAAGACCATCCGATTGGATCTAGGTTCCAACTGTCCATCAAATCATTGAATTGATCCAAACAATTATCAGAACTTTTGATCTGGTCCAGATAGTTAATCTGGACCATGATGCACTCTGAATATTCAACTTGGGCCATTGTGTGGTACAGATCTTCAATCTGGATGTGGGCCTGGTCTACAATTAGAACCCGAGATAGGCCTAATAACATAATTGCCCATCAATAGGGAATTAGGGATAAACTTGGGCATGGAGCAAATGATCAGATGCCTAGTCCTACCAGATATGCTTTTTCTTCGGTAAGAAAGAAATCACCACACTACCAGATTAATAACGCTTTATGGCTGCCAGCCTACCACAAATGGGTTTACGTCAACACTTTTTTTAAGGTAACACTACTAGCAATTGAACCCTGGATCACGCACATGCACTACACTGTATCTACCAGCTCATCTAACAAGCGGGTGACATTTACTTCAACACTTTCAGCTTCTACCTGGACAAACTAGAGGGTATTTTCCTTTTTCTTTTTTTTTTCTTTTTTTAACAAGAACTATGTAATTGCTCATGACACAAGAGTTGCACCAAATGGTAGTAAGAAAAGACTTGATGACCTACGGTCTAATTGTAGTTATGGCCCTAGATAGAGTGGAATGGCAAAAAGGATTCATGTAACCAACCACGACTAGTTCGGATAAGGTTTAGATGATGATGATGATGATGATGACAAGAATTACACCAAATATATTCATCTTACAGCAATAACATCAGAAATCCATAATTCCCAAAAAATCTCATAGGGGAGAATGAGGCAGGTTGGTGAACATTTGCACCAAACAAAATTTTCTATATCAAATTTGGCAACATGTGATCAGGTACACTCCTACATTGTAACAAGTTCTAAAAGAACATGTCAACAGGATCACTTTCCTCTGCAGCATTTACATTGGACAAGATATTAGTTCAAGTTACTTCAACTGGAGACTTGGTTCTAGGTAATGCATGAGTGGAAGGATGGCAGCTCCTCCAAGAACTCAAAAAGGATGTGCATGGACAAATAAAGTTGGGCCGCATGGAGAATGCAACCTTCCACAGGTGAAACCAAAGTGTAGATTTCGATACGATTGCAAATGTCAGCTAATCCCTTAAGAATAAAGGTCAAGGGATCGATCGGGAGCCATTTGATTTCAACTATATATAAATAAATAAATAAAAAGGCAAAAAGTGGATCGGTAATGGCATTAACTATCTTTCATCATGGGGCAGCACCCTGTCACTCTTGGCACTATGGTTTGGAAGTCCTATGGAAAAAGGGAAAGAACAAGTAATAAAATGCCAGATGGTTTAAGAAGAGTAGGAAAACCAGAATGCAGAATGGCTCACTTCGCCCCCAAAAGGCTCTTAACCATTGGTTAGTCTTGTTGCTACATTGTTTCCACAGCCTGATCTAAAAGATATTGATATAGTTTGGTCTAAAACTATATACTGAAATTGCTTATTTGCATAATTGATATATGGGTGCCGAATGCAAGTTCATCCAAAACAAAATTTCAATACAGAATCATCACATATCCCTCCATTTATATATGAATGTGTGTATTCAACGGTTATAAGATAAAGATTAAAGACTTGCAGAAACATGCATACCTCAAATTCGGCATTGCTGAGTGCTTTGTATGGAAGGTTGAATTCACCCATCAGCATCCTCTAGAATCAAGAGAAGAATTATATAAAAAGAGAGACGCAAGTAAGACCCTTTGTTTGTTGTAAATAAACAAATCCTACCTGAGCGTCAGGACTTTCAAGCCGGAAGCGATGGCGAAACAGGGTAGTCTCAATGGAAAGAAACCATTTTCTCAAATCCTCCCTAAGACCCAAAAATAAATAAATAGATGACAAAGTGATAGCGAAATCATAATTTACACCGAAAATTTTTTTTTAAAAATTTTTTTTTTAAAAAAGAGACTATCCATCATGCATGCTGCAGTAGCATACTGCACAATGCTACTTGTCAGGTATGCACCGTAGCTGTTTGGTGATCTAGACGACACCAGTTTGGTGATCAAGATCTCTCATCTAATGGCCTAACCATAAATGGACCAGAGTCCAAAAATGTGCAGGAAATCAAACAATCCTAGGGTCCAATCAGTGGCAATTTTGATGTTTAATGCGGGCCATTGTTGATACTCCATTTACTTTCTTCTTTTTTTTTGCAGCTCATCGATCTTTCTCACACATGCAATCATCTAAAAGATGGATGAATGCAACAGGAGATCAATGGGCCCCATGTCCAATTTTTGTGAGAGCATGCACCAGCATACATATTTCCACGAAAGAATAGAACATGAAAAATCAAAGCTTAGGAGTCGTTTGGATGGTGGTAAATGAGGCAAGTTGTAAATCATTTACAACTTGCGTTTGGATGCCCTAAAATGCTTGTAAATCATTTATTAGTTGTAAATGATACCACATTTTTCCCTTTTCATGTGCTAGCAAAAAGCTGGGATGATTTGTATTTGAGAACTCTCCCCAACATCTCCCTCCTTCCCTCCCTCCCTCCCTCTCTCTCTCACCAACATCTCCCTCCCTCCCTGTCGCTCTCCCCAACAACTCCCTCCCTCCCTCCCTCCCTTCCTCCTTCCCTCTCTCTCCCCAACATCACCCTCCCTCCCTCTCGCTCTCCCCAACATCGTGCACCCACTTCTATGGCTCACCTATTTCTTGGTTTTATGGGAGGATTTGAATTCATGCACCCACTTCTATGGCTCACGTACTTCTTGGTTTTATGGGAGGATCTACCCTAAGCTTTAGTGAGATGGACTTAACCCAATAATCCACTTTAAAATCGGCTCTTATATGCCATTTGAATGTTTTTTAATGAATTACTTCTCTAAGCTATCTCAGTTGTGAATACACAATTACAGGATATAAACCATTTACAGGCTATCCAAACACAATCATTTACAACTTAAAGCCAAACAGACAGACTGTAAATCATTTACAGCCTGTAAATGATTTACTAGTAAATCATTTACAACTTAAACCATTTACCACCATCCAAACGACCCCTTAACAATCCAGCATTCTAAAATACACAAGGTGAATCACAAAATGTATAATATTGTAAATTTCGAAGAAATTACTCAAAAAGTCAAAATGCAATTAACATAGCCTTACGTTCTGCAGTAGACAAGACGGAGCACGAAATGCGAGATTATGTCCTTATTGATCAGCTCGGATGCGTTTTGATGCCTCATGTGCGTCCTCCAAAGCTCGCTTACCTTATAACAGAAATTAGAGCCATGAATTCAAACCCACCATCGAAATATCCAGAAATAATGGAATACAGTACATTTGATTCAGATCAGTAAATTACCAATTTTTCCATTTCATCGGGTTTTTTCCCACGGGACAACCCATCAGAAATCCCCTTTAGAACTGTACTCAGTAACACAAACAGAAATCAGCTTAAAATATTAAAAAAGAGGAAGCAGAAATCTGAGTTGAACTCAAATGAGTTCAGATTGAAACCCTCGGATTTATTTAAAAATAAATAATAATAAAATAGACTCTGACTGAAACCACAGGAAACCGTTACAGTACATCGGGAGAGAAGAACTTGTTCTGAGAAAAAGATCGAATCAAATAAGAGATCGATAAATCTGGAAAATGGCGGGGTACCTCGGAGGCGATCGATGGCGAAGAGCTCGAAATCTTCGAGTCGTACTTCGAGCGATGGAGCGGATCGATAGAGAGAGAGAGTAGGAGTGACATCTGGCTCCGCGGCGATATTCCTATGGGATCGAATGATTTCCATTTCTCCTTTTTTTTCTTACTTTCTTTTTTTTTTTTCGATTCTGGAAGACGATGTGTGGAATTCCCGCGCGTAGTTGGGGTGTTATATTGTCAGAGGATCAGAGATGGCGGGAAACGATTCAAGCTGGGTTTTGTGAGTCGACTCGGACGTATGATCTGGTGGGGTAGTTAGATACTCTGGTGAGTGGGAGCGGATTAGGTGAGACCCCGGCCTCGAAGCGGATTAGCTGGGGTACCACACACACCAGCTATATAGCTGCTGTGGATACGTGTCCCGCGAAGACGAGCGCCAACGCTCCTCGAGCTCCGTGTTATACGAACGGTTCAAAAGAGATCAAAGTTGCATGGACCCCACAATGATGTATTTACTATATCCACACCGTTCATCCATTTTTCGAGATCATTGTAGAGCATTAGGAAAAAAGCCGATTCATATCAAAAGCTCGAATGGACCACACCAAAAATAGCAGCGACGGTGATGATTTTCACCGTTAAAAGATTCGTAGGGCCCACTGTAACGTTTATTTTCCATCCAATTTGTTAATAAGGTCACAAATACATGGATAAATAGGAAAAATAAATTTGATCCGAAACTTCTGTAATTCTTAAAAGGATTTCAATGGTAGTCTCCCACTGCGTTTTGCAGTGTGGTCTACTTTATCTAAATATTTGTCTTATGTTTAGGTTCAAGCCTTAATATAAGATCGCCAAATGGATGGACGGCTTGGATATAACACATACCTCATGATGGGACCCACAAAACTTGATGACGTCAACACAGCAGCTATATAGCCGGTGTGTGGTACACCAGCCAATCCGCTTCCCACCCAAGACAGTGCGGCCCTTGCCGTGGGGCGCATCTTAGGCCCTGTTAGGTGGGATTGGATTCATCTGGTTCCGTGCCAATTCCACTCCATGTTTGGCAAAGCTTGGAATTAGATCGGATGGAATTACATTGGGTCCCATGCCAATTTCACTCAATGCTTTGTGTAGGTCCCATTTTGTGGGCGTCCACCCATTTTTTGAGATTATTTTAGAGCATGGGCCAAAAATCAGGTAACTCTAAAGCTCAAGTGGACCCACCACCGAAAGCAATGGGGATTGAATACTTACCAAAACTTCTTTGGGGCCACATAAGTTTGGATCTACCTCATGCGCCCATACCATAAAATGAGGTTACAAAACAAATGAATCGGTTTGACATAATACATATGTGTTATTGTAATTTCAAATGATGGTGGGTATATCCATTCAATGTACCACCGTATTACCAACAAAGCAGAGCATTAATCTAATCCCATGGAATCAGGGGACAATCCCTGCCATGGGTAATAATTATGTTTTTTGAATACAATCCCACGTAATCCCTTCTAATCCAGTTGCCCAAACAGGGCCTTAATGTATGTATTCTGCATCCACGCCGTCCATCCGTTTTTACAAGAGCATTTTAGGGCACTGTTCTAAAAATTGAAGCATATTCAATCATCAGGTGGACCATACCATAGGAATTAGTGGTGACTGAACACTACTAGATCATCCAATCTGTTGCTAAGGTGTGGTTCACGTGAGGTGATATGCTCCAATTTTAAGCTCATGCCCTGAAATAATCTGATACGACAGATGGAGGGCCGGCATAATAGACATAAATCAGAATAGGCTCGCAGATATCATTGGGTGGCAATCCACTTCCTACGCTGTTACCTTTGCGTCACCAAATCCATGCACCGATCGAGGGAGCGGATTGGGTGTGACGCCGGAGTCACCCAGACGGTGCGCAGTTTTCTAGATCAATTCAGGGCATTATCTAAAATATGAAACAAATTTAATTATTACGTGGACCATACTATAGGAAATAAGTGGTGATTGATCATTTATACCCACGGTGGTGAAATCCAAAAAGTGTGTTGTGAAAATAAGTTATATATTTTATATATATATAATTATAGGTCTTAGATCCCCCTTCATGGATGCTTACATGACCAAGGGTGTAGATCGAGTCAAGCTGGCCTCAACTCGTCTAGGCTCGGTCACTAGCTGACCTTAGCTCAAACTCGGCTCAATCTAATCGCGCTTAGCTCGTTCGGTCAATGAAATTTCTGGCTCGAGTTCACTATCGAGGCATTTCCACAAACACCTAAACTGCGACTTCAAAATTTCACTGTTTTACAACCAGAGACAATGGTTTAAAAAGTATTTTATCAAACACCTTCTAAACAACATAAAACGAAGAAAAACAAAGAGAGAAAAGAGAAAAGTGGTATTTGTTTCATGTACTTTTTTATTATTATTTATTTTTTAGCATCGCAACGACTCTCCGTACATTTCCTAAGAGCAAAAGGTTTTTTTGTCTTCTCTAGCATCTAAAACACGGTGAGAAAGGATGTATTTGATCCAAACTTTCCTATGATGTCTTACAATATAAATATTGGAAGAACATACAAATACTCGCAGCACCTCCAAGAGCTGAACTTCAAATACCAATGGCTCATTCACATAAGCCAGAAGGCTCCAGCGAGGACCAAACTCATTAGGGATCAGTTGCAAGGTCTCGCTAACATATCCAACAGTGGGAGGCATCAGTGCTCTCCTCTTCCCTGCAAAAGAACCAAAATTCCAAGTCTGAAACTTTTACCATGAAAGATAGGAACTCGAAAGTAGAAAGTAGTTGTTTTGTCAACTTGCTAGCAATATCCACTTTACTCGTTATAAATTATAACCTTGATATCGGAAGGAAGAGAGAAGAAATAAACAGCACGAATCTGTATTTGTTTCATGTACATACCTTCCTTCCCACCGGCCACATTTTGTCAAGTCATTTTATAAAACAGTCGGTGAGCAACATCAATGGCAAAGTAACCAAGTCACCGAACCGGTTCGATTTCGATTGATTATCGATCGAGTTATTTGAACTTCATTTTCGAGCTCAGCAACTCAACTTGAACTCAGCTTCAAACCGAGTCGAATCAAGCTTTTCGAGTCGAGTCGAGTGAGCAAACCGAGTTAGCTCGGCTCGTGTACACCACTAACTACAGGAAACAATATGAATTGAATGCTTACGTTGAAAACTTCTTTGAAGCCACAATTGTTTTGAATCAAGCTCTATTTTATGTTTTCCCTTTATCCATGTCTGCTTGTCGACGGATTTGTCATATGGGAAGGATTCAGCGGTGGACATCATTATTCCTACCATTTCCTTAGCATGGTGTGTCATAGTTGATTTTTGGATATGCTTTACTTTTGGACTTATTGTAACGCCCCGAAAAATCAGGGGTCGTGCATAGACTCGACTCCCGACTTCCCGAGTGTCACTTATCATACATTTTATGGTTTTATGGTTAATCAAACTTAAATGCACAATTTGAATATCTCAAAACATAATCATAATCCATTTATGGCTTCAAATACATATAAGTCCAAAGAATATGAAAAAGGCTCAAAATCTACAATAAAATGATATGTCCACGAGAATAAAGTGAGTCCACAACTCACGGCACTTTGTCAAGCCGATGGAGAGCCGCCCATCAACTAAAAGTAGGGATGCATACTCCTCGTCCCAAGCTCTCGACAGGCTCCTCGTGTGAGTCACCCTGCATCTATGTATGGGTCTGGTTGGTGTTTTAAAACACCGTCCCAGTGGGAGTGAGTGATTAACTCAGTGTAAACTATTGGTCTCAAGTTACAACAGACATCAATTGTAATATGAACTTAATGAAAAAGCATCATCAACACCTAATAACTCTTATTTAAAATGCATGCATGCGGATGATATGATGCAGCCCTCGCCACAACACTCCCTCAAGCGACTCCATCTAACGATCGCAGACAACAGTCGAGCGACCTCGACTTCCAAGTCGCCACTCTAACTAATGCGTCAAATCGATTAGCCGAATTAATTAAGTTCATTCATCCAATTTACCCTACGTATCAATGCCCTAAAGGCCAAGACCCCATCAATGCATAGGCCGAGACCTCGTGGTCCGTGATCCCGTCGGGTTCCTCATCCCGACACCAAGCACATGAGGAGTGCCGAAGGAAGGGATCGCTGTCGCGGTCGGGAGGCGCGGTACCCCAGCGTAGGTTGCTTTTGTGTCCCATTCCACCATGCCCGCTCACGAGGCGTGGACCGCTTTCAAGTGGATTTTCAATGGGCTACAATGGTTACTCGTTCCATTCATATGTGGGCACGGAGAGGGTTAACAAACATGGTTGATCGGATTGTATCACCGCACGAGCCGGGCGAGCGTGAGACGAGCGACCTCGGGCACGAGAGACCCATGTAGTCAAACTACAACCCGAACACACCCGCCCAACTCACGGGTTTAGCCTCGAGGTGGTCCTACCCTTGGAGCCGCCTTCGCTCTCCTCATGTTTCCTGACCAACCCAATGTAGTGAAGGCCAACCTTAACGAGCCAACTATACAGACTATCACTAGTATGTCATCATCATACACCACGCATCTCAGTCATACGAATTAGATGTTCCTAGCAAGCAATCAAGTAATATAGTGCATGTGAGGTGTGTGGGTGTGGGTGAGGAAGTTACGCACTTCCTCCATCTTAAGCCATCATATACATAAGGGTAATAGAAGCATACACAACATGGATCAATAACATGTGAAAGAATGACACGGCATAAGCATATTATCATCCATTCATGAAAAATATGTGAACAACAATAACATTACAAAGAACATCATGTGCATCCATACAATTTCAAGAACCTACAATTCCTAGGATTCTCTAGGCTTTTAAATGTACCAATCAAGTATCCAAAATCATTAAGCTAGTATTATAATTGGTGCTAGGCCACCTAAGAACAATAGTTCGCACCTAGGATCGTTGGAGGCTTGGGAAAAATATCTTAGGAAAGAGGGCTTTGCGGTAGATCGGCCGGAATCCCTAAAACAACTTCACATGTTAGATTTACAAGCAAAACCCCCCTCCTTATAAGGGTTTTCAAAGAAAAAGAGGGTTGGGTCTTACCTAAACGATCCATGAGATGAAGAGGCCGATTTTCGGATGGGTTTTCCCTTGGAGAAGGTGTAGGGAGAGGAGAGATTGATTCCCTTGGGCCCCACCACGATCTAAGGTCCACCTTACCCTTCTTCCTTCTCTCTTTCTTCTCCTTTCTCTTCTTTCTCTTCTCCCTTTTCTCTCTTCTCTCTTCCCTTTCTCTAGGGTAAAATTCGTATGGAGAGAGGGGTGCCCCAAATGAGGCCCTTTTATAATGCCAAATTTGGTGGAAATGGCCCTAAGCTTCCACAATTTTCTAAAATAGACTTATGAGACTCCCTATTGGTGTTGGGGTGGCCCTAACACCCCTCTAACCAAATTCGTGTAGGTGCCTTATGACCCGACTAAGGCCCATGCAAAAATTGAGGACGAACGGATGAACGGATATATGATCCGAAAAGCGTTTTCCTTTAAGTGGTCTGTGGGGGCCATTTGGTGATTGAGCATTTCATGGCCCTCTGGCCATGAAATTTATAAAATATGGTTTTCCTTACAAAATTTGGGAATGAACGGATGCCATTTGCGATCAACGGTCATCGTGCCACGATCGGGCCCATTTGGTGGGCGGGCGTTGAAAAATACATTAAACCTTCACCAGTAATTTGGAAGAAATCCGACGCTTTTGGAAGGCCCGGAGTCTCGAGTTTCTTTGTCATGCGATTTTAATCCATTGGGAAGGATCCATCATCCGCGATGGACTACAAACCCAGGACATGATTTTCTAAAGTTTTAGATTTTTCCGACCCTTCCATTTCCTTAGGTGTAGCGCCATCGGCTTAGCGGCGCCGCATTCCATCATAACTAGATGGTCCACCCCAAAGTAATCAACATTGAGTTGATTCATTAAGTGATATTATAAGTTAATTAAAAAGTATTTTTAAGAATTTTTGAAAATCTCAAACAGTGAAAATCCAGGATGTTACACTTATGCTCTGAAATGATTTGGAAAAACTAATGAACTACATGGATAAGACAAATATATTAATGGTAGGCCCTACAAAGTTTACTCAGCACGCTTAGGCATACTATAAGTTACTAGATATGCAATTACCAATTGGCTTCCAACAACATAGTGGGTGAGGGAGCATATTAGGTAATGCCCTTACTGGCCTACCTTGATATATATAAACATTTGATCATACTAACAGGTATTTTTTTCATGTCTTTTTTATATGTGTGTTTGAGGTGTGTGGGTATTATACCACTAGCTAATTACACAAATTTTCTATAGGGTCTAGTTGTAGAAACTTCAAAAATAAATCGTTGGATTAATTTATAATTAGCAACCAAATATTTTGATTGTGGTTACAAAAAAAAAAAAAAAAAATTGTGTTGGGTACTCTCTCTACTCATACAGGCAAGTGGTCTTTACTTCACAAAACTAAATAAAATATCAATGATTAAATTCGTTCTCACGCATTGATAATGTAAACGTGTGTGCAATGTAGTGTGGCAATGCAGTTCTTACAACAAACGATGGCTCGGGTCAGACAAGTCTGATCTGACTCGTCCATTTTAAGAAACGGTAGAAGTCCAGTCAATTCGAGTGTTTGATAGGTACGATCCAATATACCAACGAGCTGCGTAGCATACACTTTGACCGACTAGACTAGCAGGTGGGTTAGAGCGGAGATGGTGATGCATGATGCTAATGCAAGCATGAATGAAAGTGATCGGAGCCCTTAAATGGGTATCAGGTGGATTGGCTTGTCGCAATGAATAACTTGAGTAGTTTACATTGATGTTTTGGTGGTTCATATGGCTAAGCACTAAGCTTGATTGAGTTGACATGGGCTAAAAATCCTCTCATATTACTCTTTCTTCTTATCAGTGGATGAGTGAAAGATGGGAAGTGGAGGACATGTGATGACTTGGTGTGTGGAAGACGTGAGATATGAATGATGATTAGAAATGAAAATGAATTTGGTATTTATGTGTTTTTGAAGTGGTATTCTGGTTATTACTTGGAAGTCCATAAGTAAATTAAGCTCCTGCGGGATGTGAAATTGCACGTGAGATTGACAGTCACGACATGAGGAAGCTTGACATATCTATAAAATAAATAATTGTCCCGGAGAGAGGTGAATAAGACTTATTAAAATTTTGTCAGTTAAAACTAAACTGCTAACTTAAACTAAGCAACCAATTAGCACTAAGGTTTCTAAGCTAAAATGGGTCAAATCATATATACTACATATGATATTCCAATTTTAGTAACTAGTATGTAGTCGACAACGTACATGTGTGTGGGATGTGCTAACTATTCAATTCATAGTATTCATATAATCATGCATACATACAATTCAATTAACCAATCACATAAGCACAATTAGAAATGTGCTCAAATGATAATTTCAAACACAAGCATGTATAGTGGTTCAATTTACATATTCCACTCCTGACGGATGCACTCTCATTTAGTGTATTGGTATTTATTATAAGAGGTTTTAAATTAATTTAACTTCTAACATATACAAGCATACACTCTCGCTGAAGGCATACACAGTGACTTATCACGTACATGCCCATGTTAGTGGCTTACATGAAGACTTACCATCTATGCATATGTGTTGCTGGCCTACATAATAATTTATTACACACACACGTGTACCAATGGCCTACACAAGTATTTACACACATATTCACCCATGTCAATGGCAATACAGTCTTACATAAGAACTTGCGCATGTTTTAGTCACAAACTCTATATCTAATTCCACTCAAGGAAATAGTATATTGACTCTTACACTTAACAACATATTTGCCGGATTTAGTCATTTCCTTTTGTCTTGCTTGAGTTGCTCATTTAAAACTCTCTCGTGTTAGAATCCACTCATCCAATGCTCCTCAGGCGTTGATGCCAATATTTCAGCTCCTATGATTGTCTACATTTTGTATGATATACCAAATAGGTGATCAGGGTAAGAGAGGCTAGGTGAATCTCATACAATACATGAGGACATTATAATTCACAGGGACCTCACTTGTATGGGTATTCTAGAGAGTTTAGACAATGATTTGACTATATACATATTGTCTAATATCTGAAAATGTAAAAGACTCCATGCACATATTTGAATAGTGACGTGGAATACTCATTACAGTGAATAATCATAAGAAGATTGAAATAAAACTCTTTTAATTGAATTATATATATATATATATATATGTGTGTGTGTGTGTGTGTGTGTGTGTGGTATGAGCCGAAAAATACTTATCCTATATTTTGCACACCAAAAAACTAGTAAAATGCCCAAGTCCATATGTCATTTATAAACGAATAAAGTTCAAACAGTTAAAAAACTAGCAGAAAATAATTGGTTTGATCAATCAATCATAGTACTTGATCGATCGAACTCCCCTTAAATAGATTGATCGATATAAATCCAACATTATTCCAAAAGCTTATTAAACAATTAAGGCCATGTTTAATCATTTGAACCCGATTGATCGAGATCAATAAAAGATTGATCTATCACTCAACAATCAATCGATAATCGGTCAATGACGTTAACGAGTCTACTATTTATGGGCAGTTTGATTTAATAATAGCTTGGGACCTCTATAACCCATATAAGCATGTTCAAATGTACTCATAAGGCTAATGGATTATCAAGCAATGTTTACCTGTTAGGCCACGATTTGCAATTGTTTAATGGTTGTTTTGGGTAAAGGTTGAGGTTATCAATGTACCTCATATACATGTTATTCACTTTATTGATGCTTCCGTCTTCATGTGCCTTCGTTCTTCAAATTTCAATGGCTCAATTGACTTCCTTACATATCGACACACATGATTGACAAACAAGGTGGACAACTAAGTGCACCAATATACTAGAATCGGTTGTTGGAAATGGGGTTGGATTGAGGGGTAAAGGTATGATTTTGAGCAAAAGTGAGAATAGTGGGGTCTTTTCATATTCCACCGCATTTGCTAGGAAATCTAACAAATGTCATCATCTCGCCTAACCTTTATATGAAAGATATAAGATATCCATGCGGCCGGAGGTACACCATGCACTGCCCACCACATGGGTGTCCTCCATTTATTGCAGGGGTGTTATGAGGTGTCATTTTCTCAATTATCCACTCATTTTTGCCTTATTGTGGTCCTAAGTGCTAATGAGCTTGGATTGAGTTGCCTATGTTGATTGGTTTAATCGAGTTGACTGGGTTCGACTAAATCGAATCGAGTTAGATTAGGTTTGACTGAGTTGATTGGGTTGAACTTGGTTGACTAGGCTCTGATTAGAAGAGTTAAAGCCAAGTAAATAGGATCGTGACCCTTACACGTTCTGAAGTTCAAGGACCGGTCATCTTTCATGCAATATTGAGTCCTTGATCACGTCGATTACATAGTTTGCATTAATGCACTTCCAAACTACCGACTTGATCCAGATTATAGCAATATAGGTGCATAAAGATCTAACATTGAATTCTATATCCATGGTACACATATACTCATATATAGGGTAAGGAAAAAAGGTAAAAACACACGATACTCGATTAGTTCTAATAGTGAAGACTCTCAATCTTACACTTACAAAAGATGCACTTACACAAGATGACAATACATCTCATAATCCGACATCGACGTGTTTTAAATATTTGTAGTGGTCATAATACATTGGTATTGAGATTCATAAACCATATCTCTTCTCAATCACGGATCATATATATACCCAAAGCTCCATTTTTCACGAAATTTCCAATAAATTAATAATCCACTTAATCCACACTCACATGCATTTAATGTGGAATTATTGATTAATTAAGGTACCATAATGGGTTAACTAAGAACATATGATAATCATGATTAGCCGTATATATTATCCCTCTTACATTCATATGGCCAAAAATGAATTTAAAGTAAACATTGATTTTCCAAGGCACCAGTCCAATGCCATTAGCCAGAGTGTCTCCTCTCGAGAGGCTTGCCAGATGGTGGTGGCTGTCAGGGGACTTGGATCGTTGGGAGAATCTTTGGCGGTAGCTTGCAGCGTCACCTTCGCTGCTGACACCAATTTGCGGGGCGGCGATGGTGGCAGGAAAGGTTCGCTTCCATTCTCAATGGCAGAGGCAATGCACTAAATCTTCTCATCGTAGGTGGAGCAGAGCCACAGGGATAATTCAATTGTGAAGTCTAAATCAATTGTCGAATCAGGGGGATGCCTTTGCCCAACAACGGCTTCTTCACCATCGACACATGCAAAGAGCTGACAGGGAAGGGAAGCTTAAGAGATGAGCAATAGGGAATAGGTGTGAGGAATGGCAAAGGGAGAATTGCCAGCCAGGATAGAGGAGAGACGAGAGAGAGACGCGAGGGAAAAAGAGAGGAGAGAAAAAGGGAACGTAGATTGCATACTGACACTGCGAGTGGTGCCACCGTAGGGTAATTTGTGGGCCCACCATGATATATATGTTCTATCCACGCCGTCCATCTATTTTTATAGCTTATTTTAGGGCAAAGATCCAAAATCGAAGCAGATCCAAATCTCAAGTGGACCACACCAGAGGAAAGAGTAGTGATTGAACACCTACAATTAAAAACTTATCGAGGGCCACACAAGTTTTGGATCAAGCTGATATTTGAGTTTCCCTCCATCGAACTCTATACCACCCAATTAACAGCATGGATAGAAAATAAATATTACAGTGGGCCCATGAAGTTTTTAATGGCAGGCGTGCTTTCAATAACCACTGTTTTCCTATGGTGTGGTCCACTTGAGAATTGGATATACCTCAATTCTAGGTTCATGCACTAAAATAATGATCCAAATTAGATGTACGGCTTGGATAAAACACACATCATTTTAGGGCCCACATATGACCGTCCAGTGGTGAGGGAAAGAGTAGAGGGAACGATAATAAGAAAAGAAAAAGTAAAGAAAAAGACACCCGTCCTTGGACATTACTCTGGGGTGGTCACCATGATGGACGGCCCATGTGACAAATCTTACCAATTAAGTTTTCTAAAGTTTACATATTTACCATGACTTTTACTTCTTACACCGTCGTTTAATGGTCCCGTATCAGACGGTCAGGATTGTGCAATAGGTGTGATTTTTGACACATTAACCATCTATGCCGAGGTTCTGCGTATCGGCGAGCCCGATTTGCACATCACCCAGCCGCGTGTATTCTAGAGAGAGTTCGAGCCGATTACGGTTCGCCTTGCTGCCCCTATCATCTACTTAAAAAGAGCAGCGTGCTTATCGCCACGTAAGTGGAGCTTTCATAAGATCCAACCCGTTCATCAGGGAATATGCTCCCATTTCACTCTGGAAAATAGAAATCATCACGGTTAAAACTTCATGTAGTCCACACCATAGGAAACGGCCATAATGAAACGCTAACCATTAGTTTTGTATAAGGACTGCTGTGGTCTCTGTATTTCATCCAATCCATCCATATAACTTGAATCATTAGGATGGAATCATTGAAAAAAAATCACGCTATTCTAAAACTCAGGTGGGCTATAACACCCGAATTTAAAGGTTTTAGGTGTATTCTCTAGGAGGTGGCCCACATGAGTGTTGAATCAGTCTTATTTTGCGAGAAAAGGCTTATTAGAAGGGTGTTGTACCAGATGGACGGGGTGGATCTCATGCAATCAAAGTCGTTCCACTCACACGAGCGGTTACCCTCTCCGCTTATTAGAAGGGAAAGCCCTTTAACACCGGCCCATTCGAATCTCCCTCCCATGCGTTGCTGAGCCCAGACGAGTGTACAAGTCAGCTAGTGCACACGCGACTACATATGCCACGTGTCATACAGGTGAAATATCCAATCCATCCATCATGTGGGCCTCACCTATTAGGTAATAATGCTGAAAGGTAAAGGTGGCCCACTAGATAAGTGTGCCATGATATTAGAAATAAATGGACGGGTTGGAAAACTCCCGCTATTTTATTCACAACCGTACATTTTCTGTTTTAATTGTGGTCTACCTGACTAGTGGCCTACATGTTTCTTGGGAGCGTAAGCTACTTGGTTTGACCCTTCTAATGGATGGCTTTGATATTGCACGTGTATGCGACGCTGGCATATGGGGTGGCGTGTGCATTAGCAGACTTGTACACGCGTGTGGGCTTTCCAAAGCTATTCCCTTCGCCTTTCTTTCCCTCGAAAATCTCTTTCATCGCAGTCTTCTCTCGTCTCCTCTCTCTCACGCCCACGCACGCTCGGAGGCTCGCACGCTTGTGAAGCTCCCACGCTCGGTCGCTTGGCTTGGGTGAGTTCTTCGAAGAAGAAGAGGTATTTTGTTTATATTTTCCATTTTTCTCATTCTCTTCTCCTTCTCCCTGAAATCGGGGACTGTCGATTGAGGGATTATTTCAGCGATCCTGACCGTTGATATGGTTCGTCCGACGGTCGACAAGCCGTCCCCTAAAGTTCCTACTATTTTGATGTCTATGATCATCTAATACAGGCGATGATCAGGGCCGTGCCGTGGATGGGCCATGTCTGATTAATCCGTACGTCTCTTGCAGATGGGCCACCGAACCGTGGCCCCAATGGCCCCAAAAAAGACTCAAATCCTCATTCGCTTGACCCGTAGACCGTGCACGCTGTACTCGAGCGTCGTGTTTGTGTTTCGCGCAAGTGGGCCCTACATTCCATTCGCGAACGCGACTTTCCCGTAAAACCCGGCTCATGGAGCCCATGTAGGTGGAAGCTCCGTGTGGCCGTCCGTATGACATTCATTCCGTACATCAGTTTCGCCTACAGGCAGCCCCTGTAGGCAGAAACTCTGTGGGGCCCACCGTAATGTCCGTGTGACATTCACTCCGTCCCTTTAGTTTCTAATGTCCGTGTGACAAAATAGTGGGAGTGGAAATGCACACCGCTCTGTGACTTTTGCATGCCATCTCAACCGTTGGTTAGGTTATCATCAACTGGATGAATGTGGAAAAAAACAAAACCAAATGTCAGCTTGATCCCAATCCTTCATGACTGCCACGAAGGCGTCTACGGCTGGCATTTCTATTCCACAGTTTAGTGGCATTTGGGTCATTTGAGTTTTGGACGTACGCTAATTACTTGCTTATTAAGTAAACTCTATGGGGCCCACCGTGATGTATGTGTCATTATCTATACATATCATCCGATTTTCCCGCTCATTTTAGAAAAGGAGCCCAAAATTGAAGGACACCAAAAGCTCAAGTGGGACACATCATTGGAAATTGTGGAAATTAAATGCCTACGGTTAAAAAGTTCTTTAATATTTGTGTTTTTTCCTTCATCTATGTCTATATGACCTAATTAACTGGTTGGATGTACGACAAATAAATGTTACTGTAGGCCTAGAAGGGTTTCAACGGTGACATCATTATCTCCACTATTTCCTGTGGTGTGTGTTACTTTAGCTTTGGACATGCTTCAATTTTCGAACGTGCGAAAAATGAGATGAAAAAAAATGAATGAACGGTATGGATGAGACACATAATCTGCTTGAGTCCTCAAAACTAGAAAAATTGATGGACGGTATGAATGTCACGCGCTCATTAAAGGGACTCCCTGCAGGAGAGGACACTGGAAATTCACGTCCATCTGTTGACCTGGCTTTTTTCTTCTGCCGGGCCCACTTTCAATGCACCGTTTCCGACGAAATATCCTAGTTTGGATGATCCTAGTCAACGGTCGCTGTTGTACTCGAGGGTCAGGCAAATTTTTGTGCCATGTCCATCAATACCTGTGTACCTTCCGTACGAATTTTTTATGGGTCTCTGAACGTTTGACAAGTGCCTTACATGCCCTTCAGTCCAGCGTACGTTTTGGCAGCCAATAAGCCCTACATGTGGGGTCAGCATATGTTTATATCCGATTAGGCACTACCCTCGCTGGTTCCCGGTATTATAAGGGACTATGTAATGTATATGTTATATCCATGCCGTTTTTCTCCCATCATTTTAGCGTTGAGCCTAAAAAGCGGCTGACCGGAAGTTTAAGGGGACCACCCCATACAAAAAGGAGTGGGAATTGAAAGCCTACCATTAAAGCCTTTTGGGATTATAAAAGTTTTCAATCAAATTATATATATTTTTTTCATTCACATATATATATATATATTTATTTAGTTTGTTGTTAGCTTGTTAGTATACTCACTATCAGTTCACACTTCACTGTTAGCCATCCTTATTAGGAAATTTATGCAAAGAATGCAGTGTTGAAACGAGGTATCTTTCACTCAATCTACCACTTGAGCTATGGATTATGTATATATGACCTTATGAATAGGTAGGTTGGAAATTAAACATTACGGTGGGCTCGGGTAAGTTTTTAACAGTAGAGTTCAATATTCACTGCCTCTGGTGATGTGGTTCACTTGAGCCTTCTATCGAACTCCTTTTTCAAATCGTAGGATAAAATATATTATCATCACGGAGGGCCCGCAGAACCCCGGACAGGACCTTCCGGCTACCCCGCGCCGTTTATATCACCCAACTCGATGGTGGGACCCTGACAAAATTTATACATGGGCATACATGCTTTTTAGGACGAGTGAGCTGCCCCTCATGTGTTTAATTAAACGGTGCCCCGCATGGTTCCCTTCTCTCGACGCGAAGCTTATACGGAATCGGGAACCGAGAAATGAGAAATGCATGGTGCAGGTCGCTTCAGCAAAGTTCCATGCATTTCTCAAGTGTGAACTTGGGAACTTATCCAGTGATTGAGGCTGTTGAACTTGTGGGACACGCTTTGGATTTACTATATGCCAAAAAATAGAGTGATTTGACCTCTCAGAACCATCCACGGAATTATTATTATTATTATTATTTAATTGGCTGTGGACCGTTTCTCTCTCTCTCTCTCTCTTTTTAAAGATAAGCGTCACCTTTGGGGTACTGATCTGGATGGTGAAACCAGCCAAATTTTCAGTACATGGGCTGCACACGAAATGGTATCCAAAATCAATGGCTGGCTACTGATCAACTGCCACGTGTAAGGCAGAGATGCACTACGGGCGCACGGTATTTTCGTCGGGAATTTTACAGGAAACCACGTCCCCTCTCCGCGTTGGAGAGAAATCAAGAATAAAAGAAGACGATTTAATAAGCCCACACGCGCGCATTAAAGCTCATATACAGCCATACATGTGCCAGCATAGCAAATAAGTGCGGGATACAATTCATCCATCAGGTGGGTCCGACCTTCTACATGTTTTCCCAAGAATAAATCTGGTCCACTCATCGTGCGGACCCTAATAAATCTTATAACTTCAGCCAAGTTTTTAGAGCCTTATATTTTTTTTGCGGACTGTGGCCCACCTGACCAGTGGATCAATCTGATTCTTGGCCTATGTTGTCAATATAGTGGTGCCTTTCTCACGGGAGAATTGGATCTTAGATCTATATTGTGCTGGCACGTGTGGCTATACAGGAGCTTTATTGCACACGCGCGTGGGCTTAGCCAAGCTCAAAAAAGAAGATGGTGGATAGTAGTAGGGATCCAGCGGCATGACCATGATCAAAACAATCAAGCATCAAGAATCCATACATGCAGCACAGGTGTGTCCCATCTGGACCATTAATCCAATGGGCCCCACCATTAACGGAGCTCACGTGGAAAATAACATTGTTGGAGTGATCCTGTCCACTGAGTGGAAGACTATTCGACGGTTACAAATGACAGCCAGGAAGAAGTCTGACCGACCGGTGGTCAACATTCAATGTGGAAAGAAACGCCCATTCGATGGCCGGAACCATTGTATGGTGCCAGGGCCTATTCGCCTTCGTGCACGACGGATGATTGATTGGTCCGGATTTCGCGTACGTGTGCCATGTCTACGTGGATGTTAGCGGGGCAGCGTTTGGTATTTTCTCGGTGGCGAATCTATAAAAGGAGTCATGACTAGTGACCGCAACGTCCGTTCTAGTTGCCTCTTTTCGACTTTTCTTTTCTTTTCCTTTGTTGCTGGACTTTCGGGTGCCATCGATGAAACCAACGAGGAATCTGATCCGTCAATCACATGTAATGCCCGGTGAGTCGCAAGGAACGCGGACGCTGCAGGGGATTACTCCAGCCTTAAGCTTTGTGGGGCTGACCGTGATGGATGTGTTATATCCATGCCGTCCATCCGTTTTGCTAGCTCAGTTTATGGCATGAGCCCAAACATGAAGTAGTTCCATAGCTCAAGTGGACCACACCAGAAGAAACAGTAGGGATAATGACGGCTACTGTTGAAACCTTCCTAGGGTCCACCGTCATGTTTATTTGCCATCCATTCCGTTCATAAGTTGGCTGAATAAAGGTAAAACACAAATATCCGCTTGATTAAAAATTTCAATGGCCCCAAGATTTTTTTAAAAAATTTTTTAATTTTAATTTTTTTGATGATGGGCCTTAAATTCCCACTGTTCCTGTCTTGTGGTCCACTTGAGAAGTATATAGCAAAACATCTCCGGTGTACATGTGGCACCGGTTTGTGTTGACCAAGGCCGTTGATTTAATGGGCCACGGGTATGTTCCCTAGTTTGAAAATCAAGGCGGATCGTCCATTGCAGTTGTGAGATTACTTCTCCTTTCTCCATTGCCCATGCACATGGCAGCCTAACCGTAGAACCGCGCTGCAAGTAACCGGGTGGCACTTGCGTGAGATCCACCCCGTTCATCAGGTTCCTTCCCTCGTGCTCAGCCCTTGAACCCAAGGATCAGACCGGTCAAACACTCAGGTAGGTCACACCGTGTGGGGCCCAAGCGTTTTATACATTACATCCAATCCATTCATCTGACGTGAATCACCATGATGAAGAAGTGACCAGAGACTTTCCAAAAATCAGGATGATACGAGACTTAGGTGGTCCACACCTAGTAAATTAGTGGTTTTAGGCACGATTTACACTGTTTCCTATGGTAAGGCAGGTGTGAAGGCCAAACGGTCAGGTCTTATACATGATATACGGTATAGATCTCATGCACGCACAGTCATTCACTCCACAGAAGTTATAGGTACGCTCGTTTCTGCAGGACGCTGCGAGTACATATCTGATGAACGGTGTGGATCACAGAAGCATGTTGCTACATGCACAACGAGAGACATGAAACTCATGACACTGCATACTGCATAAATCATTAAGGATAGTATAATTACTCTTGTTTGTGTTGTTAGGTATTAAGGAAGTGTTGGTCATGATGGAAGCGCAGGGACCACCGAATGATAACGTGGTCACGATAGGTGCGGGTCTGATTCCTAAGATGCGTGGGTAAGACGTTTGTCGCTCGTCTTCCATACTAGTGTTGTGTTTTCTGTTTTACTAGAGATTATCCCATCCCCGCCATGCACATGGCACGTGTGGATGGTGAACCGGATTTTTATCACCCATTCCCACCTATCTCTGTGGTGACATTACGTGGTGGGATTTGATTGGGTCTGTACATCTGTTAGAGACGGGCCCTTATGAACGCCTACTGGGTACTGCCCTGCACATCCCTGGCTAAATGAACGGAGGATCTGAGGGGCTACCTTAATTTATAGATTTTATCCACTCCTTCCATTCATTTTAAGATTAAAAAAAGAGGCAGTTCCATGGCTTAAGTGGACCATACAGTGGGGATTAAATATATATTGTTTTGGATCAAGTTGACATTTGTGTTTTCCCTTAGTACATGTTTATGTGATATTATTGGTAGGTTGGATGGCAACTAATGGATGCGAATTTTCTGCCAAAGCCTTTCCCAGGAACTTGCTGGGATTGGAAACTAGGTAGGGCCCTCTGTGATGTTGGTGAGAAATTCACCTCTTCCATTTGTTTTTTTAAATCATGTTAGGACGTGGGCCTAAAACTGACCCAAATCTAAAACTCAAATGGCCTGTATGACAGAGGATTGAACTTCTACTGCCGAAACACGCGTGGGGCAACACAAGGGCTAGTTTTTGTGTTTTCAGTTTATCCTAGTAGGAATGACCTTATGAACGGTGTGGATGCTATATAAACATCATGATGAACCTAGGGAGGATTCAGTAGATGATGTACGGCCTACTTGAGTTTTGGATTTTGATCTTTTTAAGCCCATCTCCTAACATGATCTTCCAAAACTGATGAATGTGATAGATTTCCTATAAACATCACAGTGGGCCCAACTAACTTCGCACGAAAGGTTTTTGCAAGGAATCCATGTCGGCAATTAACTATCATGATGGGCCCTAAGAAGGTTTCAACAATGACTGTCATTACCACTGCCGCTATCTACGATGTGGTCCACTTGAGCCTTGGATCTAACTCATTTTTGAGCTTGCACCTTAAAATGATATGGCAAAATCTAATAGTTAGGAAATGGGGTAGTACCCAATTCATGTCCCAAAGTTGTTATGCCAGGCGTTAAGTTAACCAGCCCATCTCTGACAGTAGTACGTGACCCAATCAAATCACACTCCACATCCGCCACAGCATACATAGCCTACAGTAAAGTTGGCAATGGACCAAGTTGCCTAGTTGCGCTGATTGGGCTCCTAAACTTAGCCCAAGGGCTAGACTCGGTCTGAAAACGTAGGCCTAGTTTCTGGGCTGGGTTGGAACTGGGCCAATGACATGGGCCGCACTGAATGTAATATGTTGTGTTTGATAAGTATTAGTACTCTGGCAGAATGCTGTGGCTATGTGTGCATAGGCACTTCTAAATTATTTAGAAATTATATATTTTGCATACAAGTAATTCAAATTAGACTGTCCAAATTACTGTCATCTATTGGACTGATTAGATTAGCTTACTATATGATGGGTGGACATTTATTGGACGGTTAAAATGGAAAGATTTATCTATCCTATTTCAACGAATAAGTAATCACAAATTAATGGTTAGAATTTGTCGATCAAAATCTGATTTTCCGAACATAACATATAGACAGTAGGCCCCATAGTTTATTATTTTATTTGAATTAATAACTTTCTTTTATACAATTTATAAGCACTTGCGTATCATGTGTCATACCCAACCGGAGTGAAAAATGACTCTCTAAAGAATAATAATTTTTTGAGCTAACTGCATGGGAGCCTTTCCATCCACATAGTTTTATTTGAATTCGGTTGATACACATCATTTTACTTTTTATTTAACTTATGAGGCCGGCCTTAGCCTAGCCCACCTTTACGAGCTGGGCTAGGGCTGGGTGCTTTTTAGCCTGTCAGGGGCAGAGCCAACCTCGGTCTGGCTCTAGCCTGGGCTTAAGAGTAATTTTAAAACAGTAGGTTCCATAATTTAAGTCCTCTGATCTAAGTTAATGTAAGCAACGTGCGCAATTTTGAGTGCCGGAGTATCAGGTGTCATATGCCGAGTATAAATAAAAGCCCGGTAAGTGCCTGGCAGGGGTGTGAAATTTGCTGATGTGGATGGAATAGCTTCACTTGGATGAAATCCATCCTGTCCATCAGGTGAGTCAGCCTGCGTTTGGACCAGGGCCCAAAGATCAGGCGGATTCACCGCTCAGGTGGGCTAAAATCGTCAAAATTGTCTGTTTGGGCCTACACAAAGTGGTGTGTATATGCCATCCAATCCGCTCATCTGATGCATCGGACCATGGTAAATGGATTCTCCGGAAGTCAGAACATTACAAGGCTCGTACGGGCCACATCACGTTGGTTTAGAATTTTACGTATATATTTTACACCGTTCCTTTTAGTGTAGCCCACATTAAGTCTTGTATTGCGCTGATTTTTAGATCCACCGTTAAAATGTGGCGGCCCACTAGATCGACGGGTTGAATCTGATGCATGTTGGTCCCACGTATCGCTTTGTGAACAAGGGGCGGGCTTCGGTGGATCCTGACTGTTGGGCCCACCGTGATGTATGTAGCTTACATCCACGCTGTCTATCCTTTTTGACAGCTCATTTCAGTTATGATCCAGAAAATGAAGGAAATCCAAATCTCAGCTGGACCACACCGCAGAAAACATCAGTGATTGACCAATAAAAATTTCTTGTGAGCCACAAAGTAATAAATCAAGCTGATATTTGTGTGATCCTTTCATCAAGGTCTTTGTGACTAACTGACTATACAAACAGTTTGGATGGAAAATAAACATTCTGGTGGCCGCAAGAAGTGTTTAATGGTCAATCACTGCTCTTTCCTGTGGTGTGGTCTATCTGTGAGATTTGGATCTACCTCATTTTTGGGTTCTGCTCTAAAATGAGCTAACAAAACGGATGGACGGCGTGGATGCAAGGCACATATATCATTGTGGGCCCCGCAGACAGGGATCCACCACCTCGGTGGATACAGGGATCCACTGAAGCCGGGCCCGAGTTCCGCTAGCAGTCCATTATCAAGGGCATGTTTGGACGCAACTCCTATAAAGGATAAGATTTCACGTCCAACGGGTTGGACCATAATTTACGGTCCACTCATCAAATAACTTCCAAATTTTCATGCTTCTACAACATCTAACCCGTCCAATAAGTTGGCCCAATCATTGGGAGTACCTTGTTAAAAAATCAGCCCAATCCACTCACTGAGTGATCCACAACTGTATTTGCAGTTTATCGAGGACTGACCATTCTTTTAATGTGTGGCCCGTCTGGTGACTTTGTGGGGCTGATTTTTCATACCATGATCCTCATAGTGTGGACAACCTATTGGAGGGTTTGGATTTTGCACAGACATGATATGTTGGAAGGTATTATCGAGGTAGACCGTAAATTATGGTCCAACCGGTTGACTTAAAACCCTCTCTCCGCAAAAAGGGCTTCTCTCAGAAAGCAATTAGAAGGGTTTGGTTCAAAACGGCATTTCGCCCTGAAACGAACTTATCGAGGGTGTGCGCCCAAACGTGCCACAAGCCTCTATTAGAAAGTTCCATCCGCGATTCGCAAACCAGGAAGAAACAGAGCGACCACAACGAAACTTCGGTATCCTCGTTCTTTTAACTCTCTCTCTCTCTCTCTCTCTCTCTCTCTCTCTCTCTCTCTACACATACACATCAGAAATCGGGCTTTCTGTTTCTAGAATCTCATCCCATACATTTAAGGATCTTTTTTTTTTTTTTTTTAATTGTTTTTTAATTTTTAAAATTTTAATTGCTGAACATTCAACATTCGTTTATTTTCTTTTTTGTTTTCCTTCTTTGAATTTTGTTTTCTTTTATTTACGAGGCTGTTCTATTTCGTGCACTGCAAAATGTACAGTTGCATGTGCAGGTCAACGGCGAGAAAGTTTAGATCATCACATTGCTTTTTATTATTATTATTATTATTTTTTAATAATTAAAATATTAATTATTTTTGCCATGGCCCATTCGCCATAGTTCCCACCATACGGACAGACTCGATAACTGGACTGACGTGTTGTGTGTCCAATCTCTGCGAGAGTCCACAATAAGTAGCAATGAACTGAAAACACAACTTTTTTTTATATATATATATATATATATATATATATATATATATATATATATATATATATATATATATATATATATATATATATATATATATATAGGTGTGCTCCAGTGGCACTGGTAGTACTGTAAGCTTAGGTGGTATACGACCTGTCCATCAGATGCATCACCCTACATTGCCCCATTGACCCATAACTAGTGAGTTAAATATCAGTATTGATGCATGTATCACACCCTTGTGATACAGAAACATCTCAAAGACTCTTATGGGACTGTTATGGGCTGTTACAGGCTGTCGCGGGGCCATCATGAGTCAATTTTTCTGTAACGGCACGTAATGCATAATGGTTACCACTGTTACCATTAAGTAATGGTTGCTATCGCTGTTATGTAACTATTTTGGAATGCCTTTGCCACATGGTGGGCCCACCCAACTGAGTGGCATTAATCTCTCACGCATGCGGCACATTGGCATGCCTTGTGAGAGCAGGATTTGAGATCACACTCATGTGAGTAGCCTTTGCATTTCTCTATAGTAGGATCCCGGATGGCACGTCATGTGTTTTGGACTAATTTGTTATGGGGTTATTAGCAGTATTTGTGCATGCACACACGCTCAAGCATTCCCTCTCTCTCACTTCAAGTTCTCTTATGCAATGTTGTCAAAATCGTTATCGTATTGCAAATCATAATAGGGGTTGAATTGTATCGAATTGCAAATCATAAGATTTTTTCTGATTTACAATATATATATATATATATATATATATATATATATATATATATATATATATATATATATATATATATATATATATATATATAGACATGAAAAGATGTAAGTAAATCGTAAAAGATTAAAAACTCATCAATCATCCATTTACCATCAATAATGTACCAAAAAAGTAATACATACCATCATATTATCAATTGAGAAAATGTTTATGGCATACGTATCATGATAGTAAAGGATTCTTGTCTTTTTCCTTTGTTTTCTTTTCTTGTCTTTCAAAAAATTTACCCTAAAAAACATGCAAGAGTCCTTAAAAAAATTGTTTTGTACCTTTCTTGAGTGTAGAATCATGTTAGAAAAAATGGCATTCGATTCTATTGTGAGTCAAAAGATATCTTGACTTCTTTGTTTTTGGTATTTGAATATTAAAACCCCCAAATCTCCTCTCTCTCTCTCTCTCTCTCTCTCTCTCTCTCTCAAAAGAAAAAAAAGAGGACATTTTTAATAGGGGAGAGCCTTTTTCATATTTTATGAACAAAAGCGTACAAAGAAAAGGAAATAATTGAATAAAAATAAATAAATTGATTTTTAAGTATTTTTTGAGCCCATTTATGCAGTCTACAGTTATCTCACGATTCGATACAATTATCGTACGATAATCATACGGTTATTTATGATTTACGATTTGGGTGTAGGATTCAAATTGTGCACCCATACGATACAATATGAATCGTAAAATTCATATCATGAATCATATGCTTTTGATAACATTGCTCTTTTGATCTGTTTGATGTATAAAAAAGAATGAGAATATTATATTCTAATGCGTTGATGAAATGGGTGTCTTTCATTGAATTTTCTTTTACTTTTACACTTTTACTCATATTAGCACTTCTTTCATAATAGATTGCAAATAGACATGGATGGGGAGGAGCTGACTGCACAAGAAACAGCACTGTATGATCGGCAAATCCGTGTATGGGGTGTCGATGCACAAAGAAGGTATGGGTGACTCTAGCCGGCATTTTCACACTATCATAAGATGAATAGCATTTATAGTTGTCAAAATATCTTATCCTCTCTCCTCACCAGTGATGCAGTTTCACATGTGAAAGGTGCATTGGGTCTCTGGATAATGAGCTTATAGCGCCGTTCTTTGCACTGTAGATTATTTTATAGCTTGTTTGCAGGCGGGCTTTTATTGTTTACAAAATAGAGGTATCACCTGTTAAGATAATCCATCTCTAATATTCTCCTATGTGTAGGAGCAAATTAGAGGTAATTATCTTAACGCCTCTCATGTGCAAGTGGTCAACGCTTGTGATACATGATATGTCTATTTGTTTTTTGAAGGATGATCTTTATTAAACGCAAAAGCCAAAAGAAAAACAGCAAAACAAAAACAGAAAACAGAAAGAAACACTAAAAATGCAACAAACCAGTGTAACTAGAATAGGGGTTTGAGCCCATATCTCAGTGGTTGACAGCATGCTATTCAACATTGAGGTCTCAGGTTCAAACCTAGCTTCCTTACCCAAAAAAAAGGGGCGCGCTATATTCATTGATTCAGTTACTTTGATAAAATTTTCAGGTCATGTGTGTACTGATTGTGTGTCTCTTGTTTCATTTTAGGCTGAGCAAATCCCATATCTTGGTCAGTGGAATGAAAGGCACTGTTGTTGAGGTACTACCACGCTTAGTTAAAGACATCTTTCTCTCTCTCTTTCTCACCCACGCACCTGGATGGCAAAGCTAATCCTTCTTTAACCATCACCATCATAGTACAAGACTTCTTCCCAGCATTTTGAGGTTGGGTTTTGAATGGTAGTTTGCCAAAAGTTCCACGATTGGCTGCAAACCAGACAACAATGTTCCTCTTCTACCTTTGCTGTGGGAACTGGCCATGGCAGAGGCTGACATTAAGCACCACTTACATGCTAACACGGTTCCACCTTTTGTTGACCCCTAGCCCAACTATTATATGTACGGTCTGAATGGCAAGCAAGCAAATAGGGTCATAGTAGGGCAGCTGCGAGGCAAGCTGCTATGCGTGAATCTTGACACAAAGGAAAGGTCATTCTTGAGTAGTTGGCTGCACAAAGCAGCAGGGAACAAACAGATAAACAAATATGACATGGTTTGGATGCAAACATGGTCAAGCTCTACGTTATTCCGTAGCACAACTGTTGTGTGCTACCCACCAAGTGGTTTTTCTGAACATTGAAGTCTAGTGCATGTAGTGCCAGATGAATCCGCCGAGTACAAGGAAATAACCAATATGTCTATAACTCTGCGATAAACGGTAAAACAAAGAAGTCAGAATCTATCACTAACTATTTGAATGCACCAACTACTCAATCATGAATATGGAAGAGTTTGACGCGAAGTGCTGCTTCTTTTTGTAATCCATCTTAGTTCTTGATTCAATATTTCATAACATTCATTCTACCTCCCTCGGTATGATTGCCACACTGTGTAATTTCTGTTATATTTTGTTACGGTCACCAGACCTGCTTCGTTATAATCTTTGGTCTTTATGCATATGTGGATTAAAATTTTCTAATTTAGGTTCTCTAGACTGATTAGAGGTGGGCAGGTTTCGACCGAATCGGTCGGATCCGATCCGACCTGAAAGCCAGGGTCGGGTCGGATTGAGTAGACCCCCCACGGATCCGACGCCAAACTGAGTCGAGTTCGGGTCATGTAGCAACTCGATTTGGTCGGATCCGATCCGATCCGGATTGGAATCGGGTAGTATAAAGTCAGATTTACTCTTTAAAAAATAAAAAACCCTTTACCCTTCTTCTACCCAAACCCTAACCCTATCCGCAGCTCGAGCCGACTTCCTCTCCTTCATTTCTCTCCCCCTTTCTCTCCCGATTTCCCTCATCTCCTTCTTTATCTCCCTCTCTATCCCGATTTCTCTCCTGTTTCCTTTCTAGCACGAGAGTCTCCGGCTCGGCTTGACTCAGCCCAGTTCGAATCGACCGGATAGACTCAACTCGATTCGACTCGGTTTCCCTGATTGAGTTGGACTCGGTTCAGGTCAGGCCGGCAAGGAATCGGTTTGGATCGAGTCAGCCCTACTGGGCTCGGTCCCGAATTGGATCGAGTCAGCCCTACTGGGCTCGGTCCCGAATTGGATCGAGTTTGGGTCAGGTACTTGCAAAAACCGGATCGAGTCAAGTTGGACCTAATCCGGTCCGACTCGACTCAATGCCCACTTCTAAGAGTGATGTTAGGAATACCATGCACCAGATAGGGAAAATAGTCTTGGGCAAGGTATTCAATAACTGTAACAGTGGCCATAATGGTCACTGTTGTTACCAGTACGATATGGGCCTTAACAACCCCCCACCCCCCGTTTTAAAACAAACTATAACACCATAATGGCCTTGGAGTGTGTACCAGGACCCACTGTTACGTCCATTACATAACTTTTTTTGGACACCATGCTATTGGGTTCATTGATTTCAGCTTGCTGTCTAAACCAATCTGTTGGGTTTTTGGTGTGTATCAGAAAACGGAAGCTGCACTGCTCTCCTTCAGTTTTCCTGCCTTTTTGCCCCAAATTCCAAGTGAGATGAGAATTGCTCTGAGCCATTCTGGTCCCAGTATTGAATTGGTGATGCACATAGATCCACCTCCAAACATGCCCTTATAAGTTATAATGTGCTATCTGTCATGTTTAAGGGAGGGAAAAATGTTATACATGCACAATGTTCACATTATATTCTACAATTCAAATCTGTGACTTCTTAAAATGGTTGGTTATTTGGTTATTTTTTGTACAGTTTGTTGACTAGCTTTCTTTACTTCAAAGCCGTCTCATCGTCACTAGCACAAATATACACTTGATAACTGAATTCCATTTGGCTGTAAAGTAAATTTTCACAGTCATGGGTAGTTTTCTTCAGAATATTAGCTATTGTAATTTCATGTGTTGAAGTATGATGTTACATTCATTCTCGAGGCAAGTTTGTACTTTCTCCACCCTATATAGTGCTAACAGCTTTTGACATTTCTCCTGGCACAGTTACTCTTTACAACATTGGTTAAGAGACGTACATTCCTCATAAAAATGTAGGTTCTTGGCAGGGAACGATTGAGTTTTTACAGCACAGGGGATGGCATGGATTGCACCTCGCTTCCTTTCACTTCTTTTAATTCATTTAGCCCACTCTGACCTCTCCTTTTCCTTAATTACATGCACTGAGCCTCTAATTAGGGAGATTGCGAGACAAAATCTCTGGGGGGCTCACATTGATGATTGTGGCATCCACTCTGTACAACTGTTGGGTCGGCTCATGTTAGGACATCAGCCCACAAATTTGGTGGATTGAGGACTTGAGTGAGCCGTAACAAAGGAAACAGTTAGGATGGGTCACCCATTGTTCCCTTCTCCCTCACTCTGTGAAACGCTCCCTTGCGTGTAACCCCACCTTTTCCCTCTGCATCTCTCTCCTTTTTTCTCTCTCACCTACAGATATCATCCCCTTTTCTCTTTGTATCCCCTCTTTGCCTCGTTTGTCACATCAGATACTCCTAGTTGAAATAATGTGAAGCAGTTATATGACTTTGTTATGTGTTCAAGAAAATTGTTGCAAGAAACATAGCAACTAGACATATGCTAGAAAATGATTCTTACCAATATATATGTTCCATTTTGATTTCAGTAAGAATGTAAGATATGATTAACTCTGGACTAATTCATCTATTAACACATGGCACATACCGACTATAACGTTTTATTGTTGTTGTAGTTTTGCAAGAATATTGTTTTAGCAGGAGTTGGAAGCTTGACCTTGATGGATGATCGTATGGTCACAGAAGATGCCCTATTGGCAAACTTCTTAGTTCCTCCTGATGAGAATATTTATAATGGGAGATCTCTTGCCGAGGTCTGTTGTGAATCTTTGAGGGATTTCAATCCAATGGTCCGTGTGTCCGTAGAAAAAGGCAAGTGTTGCACATTACATGATATTTTGTTTTCATTCTGGAAACATTCTAGCTTCCTATACAATTTTGAAAATTTATTGGTAGCAACTGTAAGCATTTTGAATATGTTATGCTGTCTTGGAGTGCATGATGTTTCAGGGTTATTGATGCTACTATTTCTTTGAATTGAATGTCGAAATGCCTTATTAACAGGAATTCTATGCCGTGTATCTGTTGTACGACTGATTTTTGGTTAGTGCAAAAATGGAAATATTAAATCTTAAGTGATATAGTCTAACAAATTCCAATCTTTCTATTCTTTTAGGTCATTTGTCAAGCTTTGATGGAGAGTTCTTTGACAAGTTCGATGCTGTAGTTGTTGCATGTTGCTCTCTTGCAACTAAAGTACATCCTCTTTCTTTTATAATAGACAATAGCCGTTGATAGAGATCATAGTCATGCCTCTCGATTTTTTTTTTTCCTTTTTCTTTTTAACCAGTGATTACTGCTTTATTAGAAAAGACATACAACAAAAGAGAACTACAAGTACTAACTTCAAAAGAGGGATACAAGAAGCTAAGTTCTTTTTTTCATCTCCAGTAGATGGAGAAGGCTCCCACCATTGGCAAGTAGATTCTTTTTTGCCCCCTACTACTTGTAAACACCTCCTAATTCATTCGAAGTTCATTGCCTTCAACACTGCTAAATTCTTTATGAATAAAAGCCCATGATGCTGTGCCTTGGCAGCTTCTTCAACGTCATGTTTAATAACCCTCTTGTTTCATTCTTGGCAAATTCCCCAAACACTGCAACTGGACATAGATTCCACAAAAAAAAATAAAAAAATAAAAAATACAACCTCTCCCAAAGAATGGGCCGTAAACCAAGTCTCGGGTTTAAAATTGGCCCAGCCATGTGTATGGGCGTGTGTTTTTTTAACTGTTAAATTTTTTAACAAATTCCAGTAAGCCAATCGATAAACGGAAAAACAAAGAATAGTAAGAAATGACCCTGCTGTCATAGGAATGGAAATACCCATGTCTTTCCCATCCTGTATTGGTTATTAATTTATTCGTGGTAAAAAGAAGGTCAAGGAGTGTTTTGAGCCTTTGGAAAGCATGGTTGCATGGGGGCTGACAATTGGGAGAACCTTGATGATATGTTACTTTAAGAGTCAGACGAGCTTGAAAATATGTACATTCATGGAGTGTCTAAATAGTACTTGTTCTGGAAGTGGGATAAATTAGGTAGGATACTAAATCAGTCCATTTACAACTATGAACCTATATAACTAGGAAATGGCAAATTAGAACACTCACCTAGACATTTGTTCAATTATTATTTGGGTTAGGCTCCATT
Organism: Magnolia changhungtana; assembly: GCA_030180095.1. Lineage (NCBI taxonomy): Eukaryota > Viridiplantae > Streptophyta > Magnoliopsida > Magnoliales > Magnoliaceae > Magnolia > Magnolia changhungtana. The sequence continues at coordinate 3,065,741 of JASAUF010000218.1, read as the reverse complement.
TGTCATGCATGGTACTTGTAATTTGTTTGAATTTTTCTATAACCACTTAATTTTTGGGACTCCTGTTCATTTTTTACACCATTGCTTTCTATTGCAGAAATCAATCAATGAAAAATGTCGGAAGAGACCAAAGCGGATCGCGTTTTATACAGTTGATTGTCGGGATTCATGCGGTGAGATATTTGTGGATTTGCAGAACTACACCTACGCCAAGGTGCTCTTCTTAATTATTTGGAGTTTCTTGATTTGGAAACCCCTTTGGCTTTTATATTTTTCCTTCTCTTTACTTCTTTTCAGGGTAATCAACCATTTGGTTATCTACTCTAGCTCACATCTGGCATTTATTAAGTCTGATGTGGAGATGAGGGAACATAAAGATTTAGAGCTGATATTAAGAAACTCTGTCAACCCGTTAGTTACTAACTTTAATAGGGAAGCTTGAAGAGTCTGGAATGGTTCTTTACTTTGTTTGCATGATGCATTGCAATTAACTTTATCACACAGGTGATGCAGGACCATTAAACACTTGCTTTAAAAGCTCGAACTGTTAGAGTATGGTGAATTAATCCCTTTATCTCATAGCCTAGGCCCCACATCTCATGGGTTTTAAGACCTCGGCCGAACCCCCTTCGTGGGCCTCAAATCACATGGGCCGCCCACCGCGAGTGTCCCCGCATCCCACGGGTTACCCCACTCGAGCCCGGTGTGAAATGCGCATTAATCACCCCTGGTGAGTAGTCTCGAACACGAGACCTCCTCCGTGGGCCGCACCCATCTCGAGTGTGCCCCTGCATCCCACAAGCGACCCCACTCGAGCCCAGTGTGAAGATGTCCCTGCATTAATCACCTCCGGTGAGGAGTCTCGAGCCTGAGATCTCCCGCTCTGATACCAATTTGATGCAGGACAATTAACCACTTGCTCTAAAAGCTCGAACTGTTAGAGTATGGCGAATTAATCCCTTTATCTCATAGCCCAGGCCCCACATCTCATGGGTTTTAAGACCTCGGCCGAACCCCCTTTGTGGGCCCCAAATCACATGGGCCGCCCACCCCGAGTGTGTCCCCGCATCTCACGGGCTACCCCACTCGAGCTCGGTGTGAAATGTGCATTAATCACCCCTAGTGAGGAGTCTCGAACATGAGACCTCCTCCATGGGCCGCACCCACCCCAAGTGTGCCCCTGCATCCCACAAACGACCCCACTAGAGCCCAGTGTGAAAATGCCCCTGCATTAACAGGTTGCTGTTTTTGAACTTTGAATCTGTCAAGGGTTTTCCCTATGGATGTAATTAAAGGGCAGTGCCAGACCACAACCTGGAATGCAATCTGTTCTTAGATTTTAATGAAAGCTACTTACTATTTAGTATGGCTTGTTTCTTGGGTGCACAACATGCATGCACTACTTACCTTCGCGAATGGAGTTACAAACATCCAACTCTGTAGCTCAACAACTTAAAGGCTCTGTGGATATCAGATATCTTACGCCTCGCAAGCTAGATGGTTATTTGACACTTCATGCGGATATCGGCTATGTTACGCCTCGTAGGGTAGATGGTTATATGAGCTTCATTGGCCATACAACTACCTAATGCCATTGCCTCTCATGGACAAACCATGACGCCAACCAAACTAAATGAGATGCGTAACGCCTAATGGCTATAAGAAACACTTGACACCCAATGGCTAAAGAGACTATGATGCCCTCCTTCAACCCCGATTAGCAAATACACATTTTGTTATGAACAATCATCATAGCCCCGTCCCCACTATTTTGGGCTTGCTTTCTCAATCTTTTTTTTGCCAATCAATCCTATCCAAGTCCTCAATAAGTGAACAAGTCTTTGTATCTATTTACCAGCCCAACCCAAATGGGCATTTAGATGCACCCTCCAAAAGGGGCGTTTGCAGCCTATATGCAGTTTTGATCCAATGGCAGTTGATCTTGTGCGTTTGGATGCACTTTGCAAACCCTAGTCTCATCTCCCACTCGGCAAAGTAGGCACAAAAATGCTAACTTGATGGTTTTTGCCAAGTTGACTGAAAAAAGTAGGCTTGAAACCTTACTTTGAGGAGGTGTGTCCAAACAGGCCCTTAGGTCTTCTTCTCATCCTCTTTTCAGGTCCTTGAATCTTCATTTAGTGTTCCCCTCCTTAGCAAAGCCATCTACAATCTTTATTGCACATGATTGAGCCATCTCAGTATGCTCTCCATTTTTTTATTTTTATTTTGAAAGATTTCAGTATGCTCTTCATCAATTTATCTCTTTTCAGATTATTCATGTGGTGCTCCAAATGATCTCATTCTTCATTCTATCCAAGGTTTGAAAATTGATTTCCTTGGACCATACCAGCCACCACTATAACCGGGGTGTATCAAGTGATACAGGCTGATGTTGACTGTATCATTCATCAATGAAAACGGTCTATATTGGGCAATACATACAAGTTTTGAATGATTCTTTAAACCTTGATTCTATCCTTCCCAGTCTTCCCACACAGCCATCTCAAAATCCATACCTCTACAACACAAACTCTACTCATGTTGCTTCCTAACTGCTGACATTCTACCTCGTATAGCATTGCCAGTCGAATAGCTATCTCATAAAATGTTCCCTTAGGCAAGTGTCGACAACATAACACCCCATAGGCACATATCTAATTCATCCTCCCAGTTTTATTTCTACGGAAAACATCCTCGTCAATCTCCCAATCCTTTTGAGTAATAGAGCGAAGGCAATGAAACCTATCTCATAAGGAGTCTCTTGACCATTGATCTTAATTAAAGCATCGCCTCTGTAGCTATTCTTACTAATGTTGCATTTATAACTAATGTCTTAGTTATTCTAATCTTTAAGAATCTAGACTATACCACCTTCCTCAAAACCTCCACTTTAGCTTTTGCTTCCTCTGCCAACCCTTGATGAATACCAACATCTATTAAGAACTCGGCAGTCTGTAATTTTCCAGGAAAGACAACCTCAGTTGTGCTCAATTTGTTGCTGAAACTCCTAATTGCTTGTTGGTTGTCTAAACTGAATTTGTTGGCAACCTTAGCATGTATGATATTCTTCTTTTTAGAGTTACTAATATATTTTATATTTCTTACACTTGATGTGGAAGGGGTTATTATATCTCTAACTTCAAATTCAGTTCAAATTCTCTCCTCTCTCTCTCTCTCTCTCTCTCTCTTCTCTCTCTCTCTATATATATATATATATATATATATATATATATATATATATATAGTTTTCTTTTCAATCTCGTGCATTAGTTAGTAATTCTGAAAAAAACTAATATTTTACCATGTTCTTCTTGTAGAATAAGCTTGATGATACAGTTGAGTGCCATTTGGAGTGTCCAAGCCTTGAGGTATGCCTTTACATATCAGAACCATTTGATGTTATAACCATGCTTTTTTACTTGGTATTAGTTTTCATGCAACCAATTCTGTTAGGAGTGTAAATATTTTCAATGTTGTCACATCTACTTCGCTACTCCTTTGGTGTACCATTCCTTTCTTTGTTTATGGGTAATATGTAAATAAGATGATTAAGGGAGACATCTATAATTCTCTCCTTCCTTTTCCATTGTCTCTTCATTTGTTCTCTCTACACCATGAAATAAAACATGGTAGCAGAGCAAGATCTTGATCAAGCCTTCTTCCTCTTCCTATTTCCTTTTTTCCTTTGTATTTTCCTTTCCTTTCCTTTCTTTTTTCTTTTCTTTTCCATCAATCAACAACTCCTGTAGGGCGAAGCATCATCACTCACAGGCCCTGTAGAGTTACTTAGATTCAGCTGTAGGTCCTTTTGGACCCATGGTCACCACTGGCAGGCCCGTCAGGGCCTCCCAAAGGCATTGATAGGATTCTTTTAGACCACCAGGTTCATCAGGAGGCCCATCATGGTCTCCAATAGTATCAGTAGGCTCCATTGAGTCTTTATTAGGCACATGAGGGACCTTAAGACTGTCTGGCAGGTCTATTAGGACTTCCATCTTGTTTCGACGGATCCATTAGGGCTCATAGGTTATTCTGGCAGCTTCTAGTTTGTTTCAGCTGGCCTGATAGGGCTTCCGGGTTCTTCTGGCAGCTTCCTAATTGTTCTTACAGATTTTTAGTCCTCCCTTGGTAGCTTCGGCAGATTTCTATTAGTGAATGTATCACAATCTGAGGGAAACATGGGGAAGATGATGAAGTTCTTTTGTCCATTGCTTATAATTGAAAGCATCCCCTACACCAACTTCATGTGAAGAATGTGTTCCTCTATGGCGATCTTTAGGAGGAAGCTTATTTGGTCCTTCCTCTTGGTGTTTCTCCTAAGGGGGAGAGTGGTAAAGTTGGTTGAAAAAAGTCTATTTGTGGTATGAAATAGTCTCCTAGGGCATGGTTTGAAAAATCCAGCGATGCCATATCTCAATTTGGCTTTCAGAGGAGTGCATCTGACCACTCTTTGTTTGTTAAGAATAGTAATGACTCCATCAGTCTTGTGGCAATGTATGTTGACGAGATAGGTCTTACAAAAGACAGTGGTGAGATCCTAAATGTCAAGTTTTTAAGAAGTGGTTGGCATGAAAGTTCTTGGACCATCAACATATTTCCTTGAGATTGAGGTTGCCAGATCATCACAAGGCCTATTCATTTCCCAAAATACATTTGATTTCTTGCAGATTTAGGTATGCTAGGTGCAAGACCTGTAGAATGTCCTATCCAAGTCAATAATTGCCTTAATGAAATAGAGGTCAAAAGCATGTGGTGATCCAGGTACTTACCAATGTCGAGACTAATTTACTTGACTATCACTCAGACGTTTATTGCTATGCAACTAGTGTGGTGAGCCATTTACTGCATGCTCCCTGTACTCATCATTCTGTGACTATATATCGTATTCTCTAGTACCTAAAATCCACTCTTGAGAAAGGCTTGTTATACTTCAGCCATGGTCATCTGAACATCAGTGATTAGTGTGATGTCGAATGGGAGGCTCACTAACAAAAGAAGATCTATAGTTATTGCATCTTCATAGGCCAGGGATTGAAAATCGGTTTTGGTGCACCACATTCGTTATCATTGAAAACGAGATCTAAAGGCCGTATTGGTTGATATAGGCTGATATGCTTTTTTCCCTTAAAAAAAGGCTTGGAAAAAAAAATCTTTATCTATATCTATCTATCTGTCTATCCACACACACACACATGCTCATTGAGTCTTTTCTTACATCCTCCATCCATGTCCTTTTGGGCCCTTCTCTTGCCCTTTTACAGCCTTCAACTCAAACCAACTCATTCCTAACTGGTGCAGTTCTTGGTTTCTGTTGCACATGGCTAAACCATCAAGTCTACTTTCCCTCATCTTATTACCTATTGTTGCTCCTCACCTACTCCTAAGTTCCCTTGAGTGTGTTCGTCTCTAATTATATCCTTGTTTTGCCAGTCATCCATCTCAACATCCTCATTTCAGCCACGCTCAATTGCTCATACAATGAACATGTTGTTCCTTAACTGCCCAACATTCTGTATCACAAAGCATGGGTGGTCCTACAGCTATCCTTCAAAATTTCCCTTTAGTTTGATTGGTATGCAGCTATCACATGAAATTCCAGAGGCACGTGTCCACTAAATCCACCTAGCACTAGTACTGAGCAACATCCTCAATCTCTTTGCTAATATAGTCGATACATTGAACAGTGCCTGGTGGACAACTTGGATCTTGCACTTTGCCGCGCTACATAGTGGCGTATGGATGAGGCTTTGGTTCTCTTTTGAATTTCTATATGACTCTTGGTATTTGTTGTGGCAGGAAGCATTAGCACTAAGTTGGAGTGGCCTTCCTAAGAAAACAGCTAAACTGTACTTTGCAATGAGAGGTTTGTAATTATTCACACAGGCCAAACTTTATTGAAATATTAGTAATTTTATGTATTCCAAAATAATAGAGTTTGAATATGTTTGCCACTATTCAAAAAAAATATTAGATGATAACATGTGATGAAGCAAGTGCTTTGCCATATTTCTGTTAGTTCATGGTTTAGAAACTTAATTTTGAATCATTACTACTATTATTATTGATAAATATAATTTTATTAAGACAAATAATCTGGTGGCTAAATGTATGGATACCTTCCCATGTTGGCATCCACATCATCTTCAATTAGGTCCAGTACACTCTTCATAAGCCGCCTTGAGAAAATTATACTGATTAGATGATTTTCACTGTCCATTCAGTGGCATGCAAAAATGGATGGACAAGATTGTTTGTAGATGATAGGTCTAGTTGTGGATGTTTAGGACCATTTGGTTGCTGCGATTTTTGTACAGTAGGGAAAGAAGAGTGGATTGGACCTACCGGATGTTTTAGGGTAGTGATGTGGATGCCAAAGAGTCCAAATGCAACTGGATGCATGTGGAGGTTTCCGTATGCTTAGATCACTCAGTCATTTCTCTTTTCTTAAATCAGGAAAAGGAAATACCCAATGCGAAAAGGGTATATATCAATTGGGAACTGTAAACTGTGAGGTAGAGTTGTCTTAAGCCCACAATCACATTCATGCTCCTTTACTTGCTGCCACAGATTGGGGACATCTGAATGGTGCATCAGGTGGGTCCCCACTATGTAGATAACCTGGCCCAGAAGTTCTTCTGTACATGTGTACCTAACTGGATGAGTTGGTCGCCTTATTTCAGGCCAATCCATGAGCACAACGTTTACCAGTTTTGTAAGGGTGCATGTGGCCCAGCAAAGCTCTTGTTTGGAATAAGAGATTTTTCAAGCAAGAAACTTCTCAGAAGAAATTACCTCAAATTCAGGTTGATACCCCAGTAGGCGTAAAAATTTATGCCTGACCAATTGCATCCATGTTATGAATCTGTTCCTACACAAATAGATAATCATCATCATAGCCCTGTCTTGGCTACTCGGATAAGCTAACATGAATTCTCATGGTAGCTTTCTCATGTTACTGTCGAAAAGTAACACATCTGGCGATCCACCTGGTACAGTTATTAACCCAAATATCTTGCACATTTTGTAATGCACTAACATGCCTTGTCACCATTCTTGTATTGGTCTGTCTGGCCGCCAAAATAAATTCCCTTTTTTGCATTCTTGAAATTAGAGGCACGAGACTCTTGTTTTTGCCCGTTATCGCTTCTCAATGGAGGTCATTGTGACAATGTTGTTTGTTCTTATGCAGTGATAGAAAAGTTTGAGCTTGTCGAGGGACGCAATCCTGGTGAAACATCTATTACAGATCTTCCTAGAGTTTTGCAGCTGAGGAAGGAGTTATGTGCGGCACAGGTAATTTGGTCCTTTGAAGAACCATCTGATCTGTAAAATGTACATTTGGTACTGTGTTTTGCTTTCCTGGTTTGTTCATAAGTTGATGCCTGTTTGGGATGGTTCTAGTTGTCCATTTTCATTGGATGGCTTGCATCATCTGTTATGGAAGAAATTAGGGCATAGGCCATAGCTCATCCCATATGGGATCCACTAAATTAATGGGTTATGTTATTGGAAAGTGGGGCACACATTGTTTCTGGGACAGACAAAAAATGTTTCTTTCAATCAAGCATCATAGATTACCTACGGCCTTCCAATTAAAAAAAAACTGCCTATGGTCTATTTTGAGTAATTTTTGGTTTGGGTATTTTTATTTATTTATTTATTTTTAAATTTATCGAATTCAAATTTCAAATGTCACATCTGTTGACTTGTGAATGTGGCAGTTGTTGAATGAATCTCAAATCCCAGATAATCTCCTAGAGAGGTTGTTAGCGGGCACACAAGAACACCCAGCCGTTTGTGCTATCATTGGAGGGATTCTTGGCCAGGTATTGCTTGAAACTTTCTTGTAGTTATCAGTAGCCGTTAATGATTTTGCCACATTCCAACATATATTTTGTTGCTTTTGCCCACGGAATGTAGGGCTGTATATGGGGGTACCCACTGCTGAGACCTGCAGTGACCCGACCTGATTTGAACAGGTCCGGGTCTTACATTCTGAACCGGTTAAAAACAGAGTCCAGACAGGTTCCGGTTGGAGCTAGTCAGGTCTGGGTTGGGTCCAATTAGTTTTATGGTTAATTATCTTTAATATATATTGATTGTTCTAGCATAAGAAATGAGGTTGCCTAGGCCACAAACATGTAAAGCCCCTTTACACACCATGTATATGTCAAAGTGGCACATGTGTGTGCAATCTAATCCATCCATTGGGTGGGCCCAACCATGTAAATGCTCTTATTTTTTCCTAACCCAACTTGAAACCTAGATCCAAAGACCCGATGGGTACTCAAGCCCCAATCGTATCTGGGTTTAGGTCTTTAAGAACTAGACCTAAACCCGTAAGGACATGGACCCAGCAAGACCCTAACCCTTTTAGCCCTGATATGGGTGCTATAGGACCTGGCTGAACCCGACCCATTGACAGCCCTAGTGGAATTGTTGTCTTAGGTTTTGCTTGGTTGCACTCATGAATTGTATTGCAAATTCCCCAAAACAAATTCAATAAAGTGCATGTAAGATCAAATTGCAATTACATGCTTTGGTTTACGTAGTTGGAGTAGGATTCAAATTCCAATTATGTTACTTTCAAGTTGAAGTTTAAATGAATTGAGGGCCACTTCCTTATTTGAAGTTGTAAGGTTGCTGCTATTTGGTCATTTCCTCTCTATTGAACTTGGTGCAATTCAACTCAATAGTGTTCCCTGATTGGACTTAGTGCAATTCAATTCAATAGTGCAATTGAGGGCCACTTCCACCTGATTTTTGGATTGGCTTGAAATTTGGAGGACCCCTCATCCAAGTGGAATGCACACAATGGATGGGCTGGATGGATGTCTGGACCACATCTTAGTGGGCCCCAAAATGAATCAGGAAGTTTTAATGGGTGGGCATCCATTAAACTATTCCATGGTGTGGCCCACCTAACTCATGGATTGGCCTAATTTTTGGACACATAGCCCGCCATAGAATGGTGCATCTGATGGATGGGCGGGTGTCTGACTAACATCATGGTGGGGCCCACAGAGCTCAACCTCATTGGAAGCTGCCATGAGGTTGACCACTTGGTACCTTTTACCTTCTACATGTGGCTGTTTTGCTTAAAGGCTCAGTTTAGGAATCTTTTCAAATGATATTCCTCAAGGACTATGCCGCTCTTCTGGTTGTCAAAATACCATTACTTTGGTTGGTTGGTGCTCTTGGACAACCATTTAAGTCCTTCCCTCTTTGGAATGGGTAGTTCAGGTTAATGGCTTAGAAACATTCATAGATTGAAACCCACTTTGAGTCAGAAATGTTCCCCAGGTCTGATGCGGATGCATTATTTCTGAAGCACCTACCTTGACGAATTCTGAAAATTCTGTACCGACCAGCTACAATACCGAGAGATTTATTATTACATAAATATTAATGTAAAGGTAGAAAATACGGATCTCTTGAAATGAAGTATGTTAAAACTAGTGTTTAGAACCCAAGACTAGATTGGATGGTCCAATTAGCCACAAAAATTGGTTTGATCACTGAAAACCAGATCGATTGTCTATCAACTCTCTCTCTCTCTCTCTCTCTCATAAAATGTATGATCATCTGGTGAGCAAAACATAACAACCTGCGCTCATCACTGAGATTTTAAGTTCGAGCTCATCTTAACTAAAAAAAAAGAAAAGAAAAAAAGAGAAAAATCACTGAGGTCTAAGGTTTGAGCCCAGCTTACCTATAAAAATAAAAAAAGAAGAAGTAGAAGATAAGAAAAGTCTAATGAGCTAGACACAACAACCTTCATAGAGAAACCATACACCCAACTCACTGGACCAAAGGATTTTTGTTTGCTTCTTCCTTTCATTCCCTCCCCCCCCCCCTCTGTTCATAAATATCTCACACAGGTGTCTCAAGTTCAATTGGCAGTTGGACCTAAGCACCGACAAGAAGGGGGCGTGCTCCTGTCTGTGTTTTAAAAGGTTTATTTAAAATAAATTAAAACAACACCTATAAACAAGAAATATCGTCAGCCATGAATGCAATCGTGTCTGTGTAGTTACTTAAAACATTAATAGTACTGCAAATACATTATTTACATGAGTATTATTAGTTCATATACATAAAGAAATGTAGAAGATGGGGCTGACCATGGTGTATGGCATCCAACTGGTCTAACATGGTTCCCATAATGAAAATGGGATGCCCAAAAAATCATGCTGATCCAACCATCAAGCGGGCCCCCACATGAAAAGTTTTTGGGTGGTGGTCAATTGTTTTCTATCATGTGTCCCACATGAGGATTGGGTCGGCATGATTTTTAGGCCATCCTATTCACATGATGGGGTGACCCTGTTGGATGGATTGAATGACACAAACCACGGTGAGCCCTACATAAATCTAGTTGCACATTTTTTCATCTACAACTAGTGTGTGAACTTTCCCCATACATACTGTGTAATACCTGTAATAAAGAAAATGAATGGACAACTGGGTTTGGTCCTTGGCCTATTTTATGGTGAATGTATGTCCGGGTTTGAGGTATTTTCGAGCTGCATTGCATTGGGATGCACAGTTTTTCCTGATGTTACTGCTACATACAAGTGGGCCCATGGTTTGGTTGTACAGATCTCATATCTGATGATTCCAATCGGGTATGAGGGATGTCCTGAAAAATTTCCAGATTGGAAGATTGAAGACATCCAACCTCTCAGCCATTTTATGGACTGTTACTGTATTTTTTTTCCTAACCTTCTATTCATAGGTCTTAAAGCCTTATGATCTTCCAATCTAGGAGATTTTTTTTTTTTCTAGAATTCCCACCTTCCTCAGTGGAGAACCCATCTGATTGATGGCTTGGATGACTGAACCATGGGCCTAATTTGTATGGATTGGATGCATTTGGACGGTACATGTTGTGGTGCATCAGGACCTAATAATTTTTCTACCGTTGAGATGGTTACTCAATTAGTTAGTCCAATTTTATTTCTCCCATTTCTGGGCACAATGCACACCAAGATGGTTGTAGGAATGATAAAGGATTTTAAAAACCCATTGCCCATCATTTATGGATGGCGTGAGATATGAACATGCAGACTCATATCAACTTGTTGGATTGCCTAACCTTCTCCCCTCGTTTTTCTTTCTTCCCTTTGTTTTGGGGGGGGGGGGGTGTGCTGTGAAGTCGTGATGCCCATGTGATGCATTCGCACCATCCAATACAGCCTGTCTATCAGATGTGTCACCTCAGAAGACCCTTAGAAGCCAAAACTCAGCCAGATCTGAAACCAAGGTGGGACGGCAAAGCGAACTATCTAGGAGGGAATGACTGCCCTCAAATTTCTCAGGGGCGGCATTGAGCTTCAAAACAGCCTGAATCTTGGCATGGACCATCATTTAGACTGGATTAAGGGTCTGAATGGCCTTGATTATATAAACAACATGGTGGACCCCCCATTCCAATCAACAGTGGGTGTTCCTCTCAATATGTTTAGGAACGGATTGATTTTTGGGTGTTTTCTGAGGTGACAAATCTTATGGACGGGTCGTAGTCCTTGAACGCATAGGAGTATGGGACTCACATTTGCATGGTACTATGGTAAGCTTTTGGTGACACTGGTTCCACTGAAGCAAGCCTCTTCTAAATTTTTTTTTTTTTTTTCAAAACATAAAAAAGGAAAAAAAATCTCCAAGTTTAGTATTTTTGTTTCATACAATAATGGTTTGATGTATTTGCTAATTGAATTTCTCAGGAAGTAATCAAAGCTATTTCGGGCAAAGGAGATCCTCTGAAGAACTTTTTCTTCTTCGATGCTGCTGATGGAAAAGGCATTATAGAAGACATATCCAAACCTACCCGAAGTCTATAGTTTTAGCAGTAGAAGAACCTGATGATATGTCTGAGATCATGACATTTTTATGTTTTACCGCAAATGAGGTACGTCTCCGACCTATATTGATCGCAATGGATTGGTCTTTTTGTTTTTGTTGCACTATGTTATTGTTTATTTCTGGATTGTGATAGATGGTTAGAAATAGGTTGTGGGTTGTATGACTTGGACGGTCCATCCGGTGGGCCTTTGCTTCGGTTTGGAGTGATACTAGCGCTCCATTTTGTTGTCCTGTGTGGGAGTTAAAAAAGCAGAAAGTGTTGTGGATGATAGCATTCAAAAGAGAATTTGATGGCTTTGATTAATTTCATCAGTGAGTGTTTGCACAGTCATGTGGGCCCCACCTTAGATAGGCAAAGGGCGCTCTCCCAAAAATTCAGGCCTACATGATCGGCAGATTGGCTGCATTGAGTGTAGGTTGGTCATTTTTCGTTCATTTTAAAACTTGTGTGGTCCACATAGCATCATCATACTTTGTAAGGCGAATTATCTATGCAGCATGGTCTGTCTGTTGAGTGGCTTGTACATCTCACGTGTGCCTAGTTGCCACATGTGAGAAGTAGAGTGCCCGAAAAGAGCACGCTTAGCACCATGGGGAGATGATGCAATGGATCCCAAAGAACCAAAATATTGTGGAGTCATCTCTGGACAGTACATGTGGCCAGACAATGAATTTATACGATCCGTCCATCTAGTTAAATACACATGGATCGGATGATCCTAGCCATCTGATCAGTGAGTATCAATTATACAGTGGTGATAATGGTAGGAAAGTGGTGGGTAGGATTGTCTAATGGGTGTGATTTTTTAAAGGTTAGCAATCCACGGTCGCCTGCCACCTCTGCTGGGAAGGGATGGCAAACCATATTGTATTTCTTCTAGCTCTACCGAATCATATCCAGCTAGGCCCATGATCCAACGGTAATGATAACAGCTTTACAAAAAATTTCTTTTGGGAATCATGGGTGTATTTTTTAAAAATTTTAATTTTCATATAAAGAAGCTGCAACCGTTGATTGCTGCACGTGAGAAAAGAAAAAGATGAAATCCCAAAAGAAGAAAGTTAAAAAGGCAATTATTATAATGTGACGGGCCTTGCCCATATTTTCGGGTCCGGGCCTGTAACAGAGGCGCGTGTGTTGGACATCTGCCGGGTTTTGAAGCCTTATTAATAAAAAAGCTGGGTCCGCCCAGACGCGGCCATTCTGGTACCACTATCAAAGTAGGGCTGTCAACATGGCTCGAATAGACCGGATCTTCCACTAATGGTATCCGGACTCGACCTTTTGCCGTACTCGGGCCCGTGCCTGTAAAATCATCCTGATAAAGGATTTGGACCGTTTGTTTTTGTGGGTCCCTGGCTTATGCTGAACTTGGGCAAAGTTATTGCTTTTTGGGCTAGGCTTACACAGACCTTGGTCTGGCCCATTCCCATCTCATTGGCAACCCTATCAAAAGATGGGACGTTAGAAATTCTTTGGAATTTAAAAGAATAGCTTTGGACCGTTAACCGTTGGCCATTTGTCATAATAGGCAAAATAAAATAAAATTGTTATGATCTAAAATAGTCTATCATTTACAAAATTTTGGTTGATACATGCACTTCTTTATGAGATTTGGACCATCCATTTTGCAGGCCCCCACAGCTCTGAAATCAAGCAATTAGGTTATCTAAACCTTCAAATCAGATTTCTAATATGGCCCATCCAGTCCACGAAGGAGCCGGATCTCGTACACGTGTGGGGCTACATTCATGGAATGCACAGTTGAAAGTTAAAAAAAAAAGAAAGTTTGTAACATCCATAATGAAAACAGAACAAACATAATCATTCACACTTTAAAAAAGAGCAAATGCCATTCGATTGTAGAATTTCACCCATTAAACTTGGACCACCAACCATATTCACGTCAACCGTCCATTTGATGGTTACCAACTGGACGGTTAGGATTGTCTGATCTGTGTGATTTTCGGGGCGAAGTTCCATCTAATGGGCCCCACCAGTTGGACTATCCGGATCTGCAGGCGTATATGGCACATGTACAGTGGTAGATGAGTTGCTGCGCCAGTTACTACCTAGTCCTGCTTCCATCCTACACGTGGTAGCAAATGGTAGATAGTAGCCGTCCAATTTGTGGAACCTACACTAGATGGGCCATGATTAGAAAAAACATTCAGTTGGATCCGACCATCCAATTGGAAGCCTTACAGTAGACCGTTGAAAGCAAACAAAAATAAAAATGATTACACTCATTAATTAGATATAATTAAAGAAAAGCAATGGCTAAGATTGGATTGGTTTATTTTGATTGGTGGGCCATCTGCGTTAGGGTCCATATGGTAATCAGAGACACTCAATCTTTCATCTCTCTGCCACGTGTCCATATGTAAGCACCCAACTAACACCTATATATACTCCAACCAGATGAAAAGAATCCAAACGTGGATAGTTTCATTTTTCAAATTCAAACACGAAGAAATCCCATCATGAAGAAATCCCAAGAAATACATGAATACCTTCAACATGATTGTAATTCCTTGAAGAAATTCAATCTGGGCCAATCCCATCTCAGATCTGGCCACCTGAAAATGGGCCACACCCACATATTCCAAGTCATGGAGACTTCACCAAGGATGTTAGTTGGTTCATTCCAACAACAGAAATGTCCTCCTAATGGATGGAAAGTTCGGATCACCGACGTGGCGGCGGAGGAGATCGTAAGAGAGCGGCGGGCTGCGATCGAGAGCGGTAGGGTGAAGGGACGACGGCTGTTTGATGCATCATCAGAGGGTGCAAATGAAGATGTGTGTAGTGGATGTTCTTCTGTATTGATTGGAGGGAGTGAAGTGAGATCTTTGTGGTGTGATACATCTTCTGTTGATGATGGGTCATGTTTTTCTTTTTCTTTATGTGATGAAAATATGGAGGGAGAGAAGATGGTAGGTGTGGAAGAGAAGGGTGATAGTGTTGTTGTTTTTGGTTGTAGTGGTGATGGAGGGAAATGGATGGTGATGATGGGATGGGTTGTTCTTGTTCTTATGCTTTGTGCATTGGGTGTCATCACATGGATGAGGTTTGATGGATGGGAAGATGGTGAGATGTTGATTCCAACATGAAGGGTATGAGAGAGAGAGAGAGAGAGAGAGAGAGAGAGAGAGAGAGAGAGAGAGAGAGAGAGAGAGAGAGAGAGAGAGAGAGAGAGAGAGAGATTGATCTTTTTTTTTTATTTCCTTTTTAGGTGCATTAGTTTGTTAGTTGTTGTTTGAAGCACTTATTTTCCATATTGTTTTTGTGGATTTTGGGTTTTTCTTTGAAGGTTGTATTCTTCAACGATTTTTGTGTAAGGGAAAGAGGAATGTGTCTAAAATAGAATAGAAAGCTGCATGTCTAAAATAGAATAGAAAGCTGCATCTCTCTCTCTCTCTCGTTTACACCTTGTTAAATCTTCTTGAGGAATATCACATACAACCACAACATTGTACACCATCTTCCCGCCAATGGGCCAGATTTTTGTAGCACATCGGAGCTGTACAAAAGGTCATCCGAATCTACTAACGCTCGGGATTGAATCATTGAATAATTAGAGCAATCCTTCTGTAATGCTACAAAAGCGATATCTACCTATTGCAGTGGTCTTGCTTGATTATGCTATTTGGCTCTAATCCTGTAGGGTGAAGTAATTTCACTGAATAATTCTACTAACAGAGGAAAATCCCTCTTATAGAAAAGTTGCAAAATATATAATATATAAGGCAATCTCCTAGCTATACAATTGCTAACTAGAGATAAGAGATCCTAGAAAATAAATTACAGATTTATACAGATCTATACATACAGATTTACAATCTAATAAATCCAATAGTCCAGAACTTTCTAAACCTTTTCTACACACTTTTCACCTGAAACATTTCTATAGGGGCCAAAATGACTATTTCTTTAATTTCATGCTTCTTAGCAGCCATGTGACAAACATAGCTAAGATCTTGAAATTCTCACCAAATTTTCATAAAAACGTAATGAAATTTGTATAATCGTGTTAATATTGCAAAATTTTCAAATGCTCACTAATTCTAGATTTCTGTTTTGCTTTGATGACATTTTCCCGACTGTAATGCAAGAATTATTTAAAACTAATAGGGAACCCTGGATGCACATGCACAGTGCATTTGGAAGGTGTGGCCCACCCAACTTATAGTGCCGGTTTATTTTTTGGATTATCCCATTTTCCTAGTGAGACTGAGACAGACTGATGAATTTGTTGAACGGAACATAAACACCTTGATGGTTCCACATACAAACCTATGGTCAGCGTCTTCTCCCAATTATTCCCTGTGCTGTGGCCCACCTGAGTTGTTGCTAGGTCAGATTGTTAGGCCAGTGGCATAGCAGTTGAGTGGCTCACCTGATGGATGGAGTTGATTTCACACGTGCAGTGGTTTGCACAATAGGTGTTATTCCCGTTGTGCATCGCACATGTGCATCTGAGTCTTACCAAAGCCACCATAAAAATCACCTGGACGGTGATTTCACACAATGTACAGTGTTGGTCCCACCTGATGAGTAGATCAGCTGGATTTTATGCCAGATTATCTTCATGGTGGGGCCCACCTTTTGCATGGTGTGGTATGGACCCTTTTGATGCTCTAGATTGATATACATGAATACCATGCTGTGGATGAATAGACATTGTTAGCTTACAAATCCACATCTTACCTTCTATAGCATTAATGAAGATCAGGAATGTCCTACACGCTCATTTACACGGGCAGGCACATCCGTAACTATAATCCAGCTCACAACACGAAAAGGAAATGATACTGAAGAGCATGTGGAATACAGAAAACCATCCACACTACACCTAGCAAGGTGCTGTGCATCAATCAAGGCCGGCCATTCAGTTACTCAAACTGTGGATGGCGATTGAAAGAAGCAAAGAAGAGTACTAGATGTATTTACAGATTCGATGCTTAGCAAAAAGACTTTTAATGGCATAAGACTATAATTGAAAGACGTGGGCCATGAGCAAAAATCCATTTAAACCCCACCCAAATTTTCATTAACTGACCCTTCTAAATAAAATTATGTAACATTTTGCTTCATCCGGATGCTCTATGTTGTCCATCGGTTGTATGATCATGTATTGCAAAATCTACAAAAATTCCAGTGCTCCAAAGTCCCCTATTATTACACAGTTGTTTATGTACTTGAGCACTGCTCTTTGGTAAAGAGTCGGGGCATTAAAAAAAAAAAAAAAAAAAAACCTTCTGATGGCTTGTGCACCGAAATAGGGTGCAGAACCCCATGCAACATCAGCAAATTCGGAAGGGAAAATGGGCCTTGTGAGCTATTTGGAATATGTAGCGCTGCGGGTTCTTGATAAGAAACCTGCATTTAGGATGGGCAGCTTCCATCCAAACCGGCTGGAACTAGAAGATCCATCTCCGTTCGGTTCTGCCATTTCAGGGGTTGTGTTTGGAGCTACAGGATCCGATGTTGCCCTGATCAAACTTGAAATTCCTTGCAGATCCTGAAACAAGATGGACGGTAGTCAATACAAGCAACAGTAAAAAGGAGGAAGTGATGGGCAGGGAGCTATGCTAACCTTTAGTCCTGAAGCTGAGGAAGCTGCTTGGAGAGGTCGGGAAACCTGCGGGGAAAATCAATCGTGTGGGCCACTGTCTATGTTTATAAAAGGTGGAATATAAAAGGAGGTATTACAGTGCTCAGCCTGAACCAGTTCTTTCATTTGGGTCAGCATTGATAAAGATGGGGCCCACCTCTTCCAGCAATCCAGATTGTTCATCCGAGAGGCAGCCTTTGATGGGGCATGGGCCAATTTTCTCTTCATTGAACAATCAATGCCATCTGATCATAGATTGCTCCCCCATCACACATGGACTGGCCATATTTTATCTCTAGAATCAGATGGCATGCGTTGTGCGGCGGAAAGCATTCTACCACATTGCACAGGCCTGTATCACTGAAAGGTGGTCCCGCCTCTATGAAAAAACGGCTGGAGTAACACATTGCTTAGGTCGACCATTGCACATTTCCACCAATAAAAACTGCTCAAGGCGCAGTTTGCGTGCAGTGTCCGCAAAATCAGGATTAAGGTGGGCCCCATATCCTCCACATCAGATATGTGTCCCTTAAGCAGTGATGTCTTCAACTTAATCATGATTTTGCAAGTTCTAAAAAGAGTGAAGGCGCTAGATTCGTGATAAAGAGGAGGAAAGTGTTGTTAAGTGATGGGAATCTATCGTGGAGTGTATGAAGCTCGCCAAATTTGGGATGATGCCTAATCATGACTTTGCGTGACCTCCCACCCAAACAGGGCCTAAAATTGTTTCCTTTGATTAGCAGAACCCACATACCATTGGAGTTTGGTTGGAAGCAGATGGAGATGATGGTTCAATTGCTAGAGTGATCCGGGGCGTAGGGGGCAAGGATCCAATCTGTTACAGTCGGAAATGAGAAACAAATACAATATACTTTAGGAGGGGAAATAATAGCTGCTGCAGAAAGAGCAAGAGAATATAATGGGTGTAAAGACACTGGAGACCATGGATAAAAGATTGGTGACTCAGACCAACTCGTTGGGTCCTGAGTCAAGTCAGGACTCGCCTTAGTCGGGGGTAACTGGCAGTATTAAACCATACAAGTCCTACTGAGTCAGTCTTAAAATCATGCTGGAGACGTACCCTAGATGTGGGGGATATTTGTGGAAGTTCAAGAGCCGGCCTGGAAGAACTGGATGGTATCGCCTGCAGAATTAGAGAGTCAGAAAAAGGGGGGAAATGGGCATCAAGAATTCAAGATATTACATCAATTACTCAATGGAAATATCAAACAGCTGTCAATGGCTTTATGTCATCCCCAGTCTGGGCCATTTAATTTCAGGCATAGAATTTAGGACCAGGCATGGTCCATCGGGCCAAGAGTGAGGCCCAAGCTCGGACCACAACAGCCAAAGACAGGCCTAGATTCAGGCTCAGGCTCAGATTTGGGCCAGGCAACAATAGAGAACTTCACTCTACCCAGGGATTGGGCACAGACCACTTATTTATCACCCAAGCCTAAAAGTTTGACACAAGGCTGAAAGTGGAAGGCTGGGTGTGGGTGGACAAGCCTGATGGGCCAGTCCACTGAAAGACGTGCATCTGACCACTACTACTACAACTATGTTTGGAGGCTTTGCATATTAAATTTTTAAAATTTTATTTTTAAGCAGACATTTTACATATTTAGTGTGGCATGTTGATTAGAATTGCAAATCAGCAGCCATCTCTGGCAACAACTGACATGATCGAAGGGTAAAAATCAACATTCATTTATAGAAGTACCCAAAAATCGACATTCGGCTGAATGTGTCAGCAGGGCTACTCTTGTAACTTGTGGAGCATTTATCCAAAAACTGAGTGGGCAACCGCTTTTCTTTTCTCTTTTTTTGAGAGGTAACCTGGGCTCGAACCCACGACCTCAATGTTGAAACACAGTCCACCACTGAGCCATGGGTTGGAACGCGTGGGTCACCACTTTTCTGCTTGTCCCGTAAATCAAAGTTTCACTTGGTACAATTTGGAATGTACAAAATATTGGGAAGTAGATTACTGAATCAAAATTTCGTGTAAAAGCTTTCTGCCAGCCCCAGATTCCTGAGTAATTCAAATCTACCCTATGATTAGAAGCTAGATTTGAAGCAAAGAACATTATGGAATCAGGTCACAATGTGCACGATGAAAATAAGTTAGAAAAGGATGAAGTTTGGTTTGCCTGAACACGCTCTGCACTTTTGCTTTCCTCTAATTGCTTTACAAACCCACACAAGCGATGAACTCCTACATTTGTCAGATCCTGAAAGAGATTTTCATGTATACCATAGCCATCAGTGCATAATAACACACAAGAACTAATCATGTTCCTATCATGTTATATTCTCATGAAAATGGTACCTGTTTCTCTTCAATTCGACCGATTTTTGTCTCCTGATACATGGCAAAACTTAATATATTAGCCTTTGCTTTTCCAGCAAAAAGATCATTCCCTAAAAAAGAATGGTAATATTGCATGCAAACATCACAAGCTCCATACAGATGTATTGTGGATAAAACATCTGCAAATGCATGCATACACCATCCGGACAACTCAGCTGGTGAGCCTCATCATGGATGAGCCATAATCCGAATAACCTCATTGGTCACATGATCCTAACTATTAGTTTAAGTTTCTGGGAAAATGGCAACTGCTAAAGAAGTTGATAAAGGATTCAATTCAAGTAACAAAAATGCTCAATTTTTATTTTTTTTCAAAGATAACGGGGATATTTGAGCAGTTCAAATCATCATAGGCAAGATCTTTGACTCTGTCCAATCCACGTTAGGCAGGACAGTGACCGGTCCTGATATCATGCACGTGGGCTACATGTCCCCATGAAATCGGTGTTACATTGTGCATACGAGGTCAACATCCCTAGTTAACATGTATTAGGAGGCAGATTGCGTACTGAGTAAACTCTGTGGGGCCCACCGTGATTTATGTATTTTATCCACTCCGTCCATCCATTTTACCAGATAATTTTAGGGCTTGAGTCCAAAAATGAAGCATATCCAAAGCTCAAGTGGACCACACCACAGGAAACAGTGGGAATTGAACATCTACCATTGAAAAATGCCCCCGATAAGTTTTGGGTCAAGCTGATATTTGTGTTTTCCATTCATCCATTTCTGTATGATCTTATGAACAGGTTGGATGACAAATAAAAATCACTGTGAGCCCTAGGAAGGTTTCGAAGGTGGAAATCATTATTCCCACTGTTTCCTGTGGTGTGGTCCACTTGAGCTTTGGATATGCTTCAATTTTGGGCTCAACCCCCAAAATGAGCTGGAAAAATGGATGGACGGCATGGATAAACCACATACATTCACGGTGGGCCCAACAGAATTCACTCAGTACGATAAAGCATACTGAGTAACTCAGTACGCAATCCAATAGGGAGGCTACAGTGCTCTGAGTTATAGTGATCCCAGTTGCATTGGGATACTTAAATAGTCCCATCAATTGATCTAGAGTCCATTAGGTCCAACACACATTTCATGGGCTACCACAGAAATATCACACTGATCTGATGATCTTAACCATCTGATCAATGACCTCCAATATGGAGGGTCAAGATCATTTCTACAAAATATCACACTGATCTGATGATCTTAACCATCTGATCAATGACCTCCAATATGGACGGTCAAGATCATTTGTACAAAAATAGGTCCAACTAACATTTCGATCCATCAATTTGATAGTTCTCATCATGGATTGCTCCTAAAGAATCACTACTGTTAGGCAATCCTAACAATCCCATCCATGGGTTGGAAAAAGGAGGCTACAAAAAATAAGGCCGAGTCTAGAGTGGATTTGATCATCTGATCACTCTTTTTTTTTCACATATTAACCCTTGAAATGTGTTCCATACTTGATGGGCAATTTAGATCGATCTATTGGACTATCCAAGTTAACCGATGCAACTATGAGCACTATAACTTATAGTGCTCTGACAGCATTGGATCATTTCTCATTAAAATAAATAGAAAATGCATATAGAATGAAGACAAGTCACCAGAGTTTGGACTGCACGATGGACAGATTCAACATCGACGCTAAATCCCCTCAAGTCACTGTGCAGTTCGGAAACCTATAAAAGAACAAACATAAATGAACTTCGACAAATAATTTGAACCAAACCCAGGAAAAAGAAAAGGAACAAAGGAAAGAAAGCAATGAAGAATCTTGATTGCTTCACCAAGCTAACTGATCTCACCTCATCTCTGGTCGCAGCAGTAAGCTCTTTACACTCATCTAAATTACTATCCACATGATTAATTCTTGCAGATAGCTGTTTCCTAGCATCCTGCAATCAAAAGATATGGTTTCCAGAAGAGGTTTAATGTATTAGTTCAATACAGGGGATTATCTAAGAACTACAAAAGCAGCAAATAAGACTATCTGGTGTGGCTCCGGGTAGGTTATGATACCAATAAAGTAGTCTTAAAGCCAAGCAAATTCGCCATTTAGAATACAAGCCCGGTTTTATTAAAAAGATGCATGTCCATCGAAATGGGTGTTGCTATCTGCTCCAATACCAAATCAATGGTTTTAACTGAATGACTAAATAACATAGAAAGACCTTTCGCTTCATCTCAGTTAGATGGGTCTTATCAATTGGAAGATCTCCTATATGGTGAATACACATTCCAGTTGACCAAGCTTAATTCTAATTACTTTGGTAGAAAGCCATAGGTGCAGGAGATGGCCATTTCTGCCATGCTGAGACACAAGCCAAGAGTCTCCTCTTCAGTCTATCCATATGCAAATTGCCTAAGAATTTCTCCTTTGCAGATCAAATTGCCTGAGCAGACAATCTAAATCAATAGAGAAGGGCTGAAAAGGCAAAGCAGAATAGTGCATTCACAAACAAGGCTGGCAAGCAGATTTTTTTTTTTTTCTTTCTATTACATAACTTTTTAACTGATTAACAGACGACCACCATGCAAAAACAAAAACAAAAAGAAAAAAGAAAAAAGAAAAAAGAAAAAGAAAAAAGAGGGGGAAGTGCTATCATGCAAACTCTTATGAACATATATCTGCATACAGTTATGTATATGCCTTACAACTACAAGAGAGTTCAATCAATGTTTCTAAAGAAGAAAAATGAAATGCCAAGGGCCAATTTATTAATGCTAAGAAAAGAAAGTTGATGAGAAGCTCTGAAGTCAGTTAATATGCTAGGGGCCATTTCTATGGATACTTAATGGTGGATCTTTCTTCTCTATAGCCAGGTGGGCTTTTTGAACAAAATTTTGTTATCAATAAAAAAGAAAGCACTCAAGGATAAAATGGGAAACTTGCCGATATAGATGAATGAACTTGCTCGAGTTGCTTAGCTACAGTTGTGCAAGCATCAGATAAGCTACGTCGTGTTGCAAACATCAAATCAGAAAGCTTCCAACCCTGAAATTGTTCAGATCATCCACAAGAATTAGAAGAATAAGAAACAGAACAGCTAAGAAAACGAGAAACAATTATGAAGACAAACAAGCATGAAAAAATAAATAACCGCAAACGAGAACACAATCTAATCTCAAAACTAAAATTAAATAACTGAAGAAAATACAGACAGGCAACTTGACCCTCCTAAAATTGTATAGGATTTTGGAATAAAGACTTACAGTTGCAATTCTAGAAAGAATTCTTATATCGTTTTGCTCAAAATGTTCTGGCTATCTGTGGCAGAAGGTAACACCCTTTATCCTTTAATGTTTTATTATCCATTGCCTGGACAGATTAATTGTAATTTTGATTTGTTACGGGTTTGAGCTTTTTCAATAACAGGGAATGCTAAAGTCCCCACCTTCATGGGGAGGTTAGCAACGTCCCTAAAGCTTTTAAATGACATATGTAACAACGAATCGCCAATTTGAACTGTCCATTCATTCATACAACTAGGAGCAAGCAATGGTACAAAAATCACGCTGATCGGATGATCCTGAACATTGGATCATTAGAAAGGAAAAAGGTCAGTCAAGGTTGAGCCGAGAAACAAATAGGTCCAATTATTGTCTAAAAACATCTATTCAATAGAGAGTTTTAATACAAGTAATCTCTTGAGGTTTCACTATTATGGATTACTTGATGTTAATGATATAACACGTCTGAACATTAGTTCACATGTCACTTCCACACAGCACACAAGGTTGTACAAAATTGTATGCCCCACGACAACAGAGTACAGTCTTTACATGGTGTAAGATCAACATTATAACAAGTGCCTTGCTATAGGGAAGGTAATGACTTGCAAATGATATTGCTATCACAATTCATATCGATTATCCAGCATGTACTCTACATGCATACAATCAGTTTAAAAGAATGAAAGAAAGAAACACAGCCCAAATTTTGCTTCGCTCAATTTTGCCTTGAAAATTGTGCCCAGCTGTAAAGAGTGATGATAAATGAAGTACATCCTTTCTTTTCTGTCACGAGAAATCAAGCCTAAATTGTGAGGTGTGATTCTCTGGAGTTAGGAGTATCACGGTGAACTCCAATGGTTCAGAGCTGGCAAGTTTATGGATAATTTTATAGGTGTTGGCCAGCAATGACTTCTATAACAGCAGCAAGTAGCCAATATTTTGAATCTACAGATCTGAAATACAATAGGCTCTATAAACTCAGGGTACTCTCATTCCTTCACTTAAAATTTTTGTGATTTTATGCCACAATACAACTCAGCAACATTAATAAATACATTACCTTCCACCATATATATCCATATCCAACAACAACAACGACGACAACTGGCACGCCATAAGTTGTAGCACCTACACACACACACACGAAGAACATATATTAACGAAATGCTTGAAGACGTTATAGCATTCCCTACAAACAATCATTGCCTGAATGGAATAAATCTGTTGGGAAGAAGAGAAATCATAAATAGTGCTTGGACCAATTTCATCCAAGGTTCAAAATGTCAGTTCTGGTCGTGTTTCGGCAAGACCAAAAGCTGTCATATCAATTGGTGTTGGCCCATATTGGTGCCCATATCAGGCAAATCAGTGAATTTGAAAAATAAATATATAAATCAATGAAGAAATTGCACATTTTAATATTTATTTTGCACTTTTACGATATTTTATGAAGCTTATCGGTACCAAAATCCACTTTGTACTTTAAGGGCTTGTTTGATTTTCCAAATTCACTGTAAATGCCCTGTAACAAACCAATTATTACAATTCCAACCTGTTTGAAAATAGGCAGGTATTTCTGCTTTGAAAAACGGTCCAAAAGGACTGGCTTAAATTTGTGGGCCCCACCATGATGTATATGACATATCCGCATCGTCCAACCGTTTTACCAGAATATTTTAAGGCATGAGCCGAAAAATGAGGCAGATCCAACATTCAAGTGTCCCACACCAAAGCAAACAGTGACCCCAAGAAGCTTTTAATGGTGGGTGTTCGATTCCCTTTTTCATGTGGTGTGGTCCACTTGAACTTTGGATCTGCCTCATTTTTTGGTTCATGCCCTAAATTCATTTTTTGGCTCATGCCCTAAATTCAGTTGGCATAACGGATGGACGGTGTGGATAAGCCACATAAATCACAGTGGGCCCCACATATATTTGGCAGCATCCTCGATTTTAGAGTTGAAAAAAGTAGGTGTCAAATCAACCCTCGGGAACAATGATGTAATTACCAAAGGAAATAATTATTACCCATTTGCAATGCATTTACGGAGGATTTGGCAAAATCAAACAAGCCCTTGGAGTTTTAATATATTTAGCAGTTTGTAAATCAATTTTATAGAAAAACATAATGTATTTGTGTGAGAAAATTAACACATACTACAAGTCTAGAACTCTACAAGAGTGAGTGCATGCATGCAACTGTCCTCCTGCAAAATTTGCTGGCACCAATGCATCAGCTATTTCCCGGCCAATGTAAAGAAGAGGGTTGATGCCAAGTAGGCAGCCAGTCAAATGTTTTTTTTTTTTTGCTAATCAATCATGAGAATAAGCTCGACAGGGTTATGAGCCTATGACAGTGTTGATGATGATGGCAATGATGGTGACTAGTCCAATGTAGATATAACCTTGACTACTCAACTAAGTACATCTAACATGATATAGGTTGATAACAAATGTGAAAATTTTGAAAAGAAAAAGAAAAGAAAAACTCAAAAATCAGAATAAAAATACACCAAAATTATGAATCATGTAAATCTTAATTTATCTCTGACCATTCAAAAAGCATAATTAGTCCATGGCTTATTTTGGTGAATACATGAAGATCTAACCAGACCATCTTTTCCATCTCACAATCCCCAAACTCACAATTTTCAATATCTTGGGTTGATAATACATGAGAGCACCAAGTCAGTCAAAACATCTTTTTATCCATTGCTTGTTCGAGTATATCAGGTGTGGAGTAGATTCCTTATGGGGTTCAATACAACATGGGCAATGCCAAGTTCTGTAGGTGACCTCTTCATGGTATGGCATGGGTGATGCTTCGAAAGAAAGGGAGAGTTCTTTGGAAGTTGTGTTTATTGGCTACGCTTGGACAATTTGGGGGAAAAGGAATGAAAGGTGCTTCAGGAATGAGAGCGATGGGGTGGGGAGGGTCGTTAGAGGGGGCAATGTCTTGTGTTGTGGAATGGGCTTTGTGTATAGTTGATTTGAAAGATTTTTTTTCAAAGATGTGCCTTCAAAGTTTTATATTATTGCTGCATACCAGTCAAACTGAAGGGGAGATTTTATTTATTTATAATTAGTATTTTTTTTTTTTTTTAAAGACCTAAAGAGGAGATTTTATAGGATACCTATACGACAAGCTGTGCTTTACAGGGCAGAAATTTGGGCAGTCAAGCAAATACATGTTCATAGGATGAGTGTAGTTGATATGATGAAGTAAATAATTAGAAATGAAACATTCAAGGAATTAAGGAATAGCATCAACAGGTAATAAGATTAGGGAAAGTAGAGACTTAAATGGTTTGGCCATGTGCAATGGAAATCAAGAATTTCATCAGTTATGATTGGGTTCAATTTGAAGGCTCTACAAGGGCAAGGGAAATGCCCAAAAGGACGCGTATGGATGTAGTAACAAAAGATTTAATGGCCCTAAGGTTAACTGAGTGTATGGTCCTCGATGGAGTGGAATAGGATTCATGTAGCAGACCCGACTTAGTTGGTATAAGGCTTAGATGATGATGATGCTGAAGGATTTCTCTCAATCGAAATTACCAACTTTTGTCTCTTCCTCAAATCTAGTACGAAATATTTGAAAATCCTCGAATAACTCTCCTGCCACAAGAAATGAAAGAGGAAACCAGCAAAAAAAAAAAGAAGAGGGGGAGATTTCTTCAAGGGATTAGATTCAAAGAGGAAAATGGGGATGCATATTGGAAGCAAATACAACGAAATAGAGCCCTGGGTGGGGTTCCTAGAAGGATATGCATAGCTATTTGAAATATTGAGGTCTAGAGGGGAAATCTCTCAAAGGAATAAAAAGCAGTGGGGAGTGGTGAAAGGAATAGGTTTGGGAAGATGTATGGGTGGGAACTCCTCTATTGCCCATAGATTTCCAAGACTACAATATTTTCCCCAAGAATGGAAATGCTCATCAAGGATTGTCACAAATTTCTTGGCCCCAAAACTGTACATATGGAATATCATCTTTAGAAGATACCTTGGGATCGTGAGATCCTCACTTTGAGGAGCTCATGGGGCCATTTGAAGATGTTTACCTTACATAGGAGAAGGGTTGATTGAACATTATGGGCCCACTCTATGCATGGTGAGTTGTCGAAATGGACCAAATCCTTCCTAAAGCAAAGTCCTCGGTCTTTTTCTTAGCCCCTCTTGCCAGAGTGCCTTTAATCTGGTGCAGTGTTATTCGGTCAATTGAGGAATTCTTGGGTCAACCAAAGCACGTTGTGATGTTCCCGGTCAACTGAGATCTGTTTCAGTTGACCGAGAGACTTCGTTGATGTCTCGGCTGACCGAAGGTGCGACCAGTGTTCGAGTTGTCGGTATCGCTACAAGTTTCGCTGGGCAGAGATAAAGATATAATATCGTTATCGCCGATAATATCGCCGATAACCGGAAATGCAGGGGAAATGGTGGAAACATGGAGAAAATGGTGGAATTTTTCAGTGAAACTTCAGGACATGCCTGAATACACATATTTACATATTGAGGAATAAAAAAATTACAAAAAGAATGCATTAAATGATAAGTTTCCATTTAATAGGGGCCAAAAGGATTTTCAGGACATGCCTGAATACCCATATTTACATATTGAGGAATAAAAAAAATTACAAAAAGAATGCATTAAATGATAAGTTTCCATTTAATAGGGGCAAAAGGATGTCCAAAGCTCAAGTGGACCACATGATGGATGGATTGGATCTCATCTCAATTTGCCATGCTGGTACATATAGTGCCATTTGAGCTCCTTAATGTACACAAATCACAGATGGAAGTGCATAGATCCAGTTGATCTTAACTGTTTGATTTTGCCCATTGAATTTGTACTCTTTACCAATTTTCAGATTTTATTTTATTTTTCTTTCAGTTTGTAATTCTATGGTGTCTCATGATTCTGATCCAAACTGTTTATATGATGGGCCTCAGCACCGATGCTTCATGCACCAAAACTCTCCCACATTAAAATTTATGTGAACCCAAAAAAGGTATCAATGGCAGGGCGTTCAATCCTCCACTGCTTTTTACAGTGTGGTCCACTTGATTTTTGGATCTGTCTTATTTTTAAGATCAAGACTTACGAAGAGCTCACCAAGTGGAAGGACGGTTTGGATATAACTCATACCTCATGATGGGACCCATAGAACTTGGTGACGTCAACACACTGGTTTGTGTTACACCAGCCAATCCACTTCAGAAGCGGATTGCGTACCGAGTAACTTAGTACGCAAGGGGTACTGAATAAACTCTGTGGGGCCCACCGTCATTCATGCACGGTATCAATGTCGTTCATCCGTTTTATCATATAAATTTATATCTTTAAACGAAATATTAAGAATATCCAAATCTCAAATGGAACACACCATCGGAAACAGTGTGAATTGAATTCTACTGTTGAAAAGTTCTTGGTGGCTACGTAAGTTTTACATAAAGATGATATTTGTGTTTTCCTTTCATCCATATCTTTTTGATGTTATTAACAGTTTGGATGAAAAATAAACATCATTGGGAGCCTTGGAAAGGTTTCAACAGTGGAAATCAATACTTCCACCGTTTCCTGTGGCATGATCTACTTGAGCTTTCGATATACTTTAATTTTGGCCTCAGCCCCTAAAATGATCTCTAAAAATGTATGGACGGTGTGGATAAGATTTATACATTACGGTGGTCACTTAGTGGCCCTTGGATCCTCCCCCTGTACCGAGCTTCGAACGGACCAGGTGGTACCTGATCCACTCGCCCATCCGCTGAAACGGACGCGGATTTCCGGCGAAAGCCTTTCGCAGGAAGTTCCTGCGCAAGATTCTATGTGCGGCCCACTGTGATGTTTGTGAGAAAGTCACTCCGTCCATCCATCTTTAGAGTTCATTTTAGGACATGCCACCAAAAATGAGGAGGATCAAAAACTCAAGTGGGCCACACGAGAGGAAATAGTGGAGATTTAGTGACCAGCGTTGAAACATTTATATGGCCACAAAACTTTTGTATCAGTTTAATTTCTTAGATTTTTTACTTCATCTCAGTGAAAATGACCTTATAAACGGTTTGGATGAAATATAAACATCAAGGTGGATCCTGAAAAGGTTTCGACGGTAGGAATTTCTTTCCCCAGTGTTTCATCTAGTATGGCCCACTTGAGTTTTGGATCCTAATAATTTTCTGTCTCATGTCCTAAAATGAGCTCAAAAATCGGATGAACGGGTTGGATTTTTAACAAACATCACAGTGGGCCCCATCCAGAATCGTTGCGCAGGAACTTCCTGCGAAAGGCTTTCGCAGGAAATCCGCATCCCGCTGGAACAGATTGGCTACTGCCACTGGCGGATGGTTGGTGGTCGGTGCTCTGTAGGCCACACCAGGGTTTATGTGTTTCATCCATGCCATCTATCTATTTTTATAGATCATTTTATGGTATGGTAAAAAAAAATGAGGTATATACTAATCTCAATTGGACCACATTACAGGAAGCAGTGTTGAATGAACTTAGACCATTAAAAACTTTTTGGGGCCATAAAAGTTTTGGATCAAGCTGATCTTTGTTTTTTCCCTTCGTCTGGGTCTGTATGGCCTAATTAACAGATTGGATGTCAAATAAACAGTACAGTGGCCCTTAGGAGGATTTAAATGGTGGATATCCAATCACTATTATTTTATTGTGGTGTGGTCCACCTGAGATTCGTATCCCTCTCGATTTTGGGTTAAAGCCCTAAAATGATCTTTAAAAATGGAAGAACAGAATGGATAAAATACATACATCATGGTGGGGCCTAGAAAGGTTTCAACGGTTGAAATCATTATGCCCACCATTTTGTTTGGTATGATCCACTTGATCTTTGGATTTGCTTCAATTTTGGGCTCAACACCTTAAAGTGGATGGAAAAACAGATGGATGGCGTAGATAGACCACATACATCCAAGGTGGGCCCAACTGAGTTTAGTCAATACGATACAAAAACCCGGTGCGACTGCGACAGGGTTTTTCGCTGGAGGGAAAAACCCAAAAAAAAAAAAACCCCTACAGAGGGTTTTGCGGGAAGACAGTGAGATGCGAAGGGTTTTGCGATTTCAAATCCCTACTAGCTTTGTCGATCGAGATTCGAGGAGATCCTCCTGTTCCGATTTCCGATTAACCAGGTACGTAAATCACTCTCAAATTTTTCCCCAATTTTTACGTATTCACGCAATTTCAGCCCCGATATTCCGATTTTTCTTCCGATTTATTCACGCAGCCCCGATAATATCGCCCATATCAAAAAAATCATCGATATTTCGCCGATATTTCGCCGACAACTAGGAGAGAAACGAAAAAAGGGGTTTTCGGTGTCGCAGGGCTGGCGACACCGATAATATCGTCGATATTATCGACATTTCGCCGACAATTTGAACACTGGGTGCGACCGAGAAGAATGTGAGAGTGCAGAACAAAAGGAGCTTAGCACATTTTCAAGGGTTTTGAGGGAGAAGCTAGGGTTTCTCATCTGTAAGTTGTTCCATCTCTTGTAACTTTCGGATTGTTTGTCGCTTGGTGATGTGGTTTTTTCCCGCTAGGGTTTTTTCATGTAAAATTCGGGTGTTCTCTGTGGTTACTTGAGTTTTTCTTTCCCTATTGTGTTGTGTGATTTCATCTGAGGTTGCTTTTGCACTGGACAATTCGTGTTAGGACTTGTTGCGTCCCCAATAGATTTTTCATGCAAAACATGAAGACCTAATGGATTTGTAACCATTTGACACTAATTTAACATAATTTCAATAATAATAATAAAAACAAAGATTGAAAATTGAAAAATGCTCACGGGATCAAACATGTGGGATATATCAGCACTACCTGTGTATTTCGTATCACACGGGTGGGATACAAGATATAAAGTAGGATATATCGACCGATATCGTCAATTTTAAAACAATGGTGATAAAGGCCAACTAAGGGATTGTTAATTTCTAGCAGTTCTCTTGTTCTGTCCAACTATAGATAGACTCAACTAGCGCAATAAAACTGAAGCAACACATGCTTGAACAATGAAGCAACACTTCTGAAACAAAAGCAACTTGTTTTGAAGATCAAAATCAAACTCATTGGGGTTGGCCACATGAATTTATTTCCACCATGTACTCAACTACCATATCCTGAATTGAACCATAGGTCATCAAGTCATTCCTCACCACCTCCATCCATGTTGATGCAGGACAATTAACCACTTTCTCTAAAAGCTCGAACTGTTAGAGTATGGCGAATTAATCCATTTATTTCATAGCCCAGGCCCCACATCTTATGGGTTAGGACCTCGGCCGAACCCCCATCATAGGCCCCAAAATTACAAGGGCTGCCCACTCCGAGTGTGTCCCCGCATCCCACGGGCTACCCCAATCAAGCCCGGTGTGAAATGCTTCTGCATCAATCTCTCCGGTGAGAAGCTTCGAACACGAGACCTCCATCGTGGGCCCCAAATCACATGAGTCACCCACCCTGAGTGTGTCCTCGCATCCTACGGGCTACCCCACTCGAGCCTGGTGTGAAATGCCCCTGCATTAATCACTCTCGGTGAGGAGTCCCGAACACGTGACCTCCCGCTCTGATACCAATTTGATGCAGGACAATTAACCACTTGCTCTAAAAGCTTGAACCGTTAGAGAATGACGAATTAATTCCTTTATCTCATAGCCCAGGCCTCACATCTCATGGGTTAGGACCTCGACTGAACCCCCCTCATGGGCTCGTGGGCCCTAAAATCACATGGGCTGCCCACCCCGAGTGTGTCCCCGCATCCCATGGGCTACCCCACTCGAGCCCGGTGTGAAATGCCCCTGCATTACATGTCCTTTTGAGCCCTTTCCCTTGACCTCTTAGAGCCTTCGGCTAAACCAACACGCCCCTAAACTGTGCAGTTCATAGTCCCCAACGCACACATCCAAACCATCGAATTCTACTTTCCCTCATCCTATTACCTGTAGAAATACCTATATAAGCTCAAAAAAATCTATATAAAAAAATCATTCATTGTCTGTCCATAAACATTGTTGGCTATATTAGCCTTCTACATAACCCACTTTCCTTCTTTCCCCCCCCCCCCCCCCCCCGAATACAAAACGGATACCCCCTTGAGACAACTGAGACCTTTCCGCATAGAAGATGCGGCACAGATCATGCCAGACAGTCTTTTGACCATAGAAAGGTGCATTCCATGTGTAAGTTGCTTGTGCAAGCAAGAAAATGTAATTTTATTTGGCTGAGCATCATATAATACCTCATAACTTATTTCATTACTGTTGCAGAAGAAAGACTAAAATCTCTAACCTGATCTACTTCCAGTTATAATTGTAACTGATCTGGATGATGCCAGCAATTGCAGCTCCTGCCGTAGGCTATTAACCTGTAAGATAACCAGAATCCTATCATTAGCAACAAACACTCATTTTCTACTACAAGTTCACAAAAGGTGAAGAAAGCACTTTTAGTTCCATAAAGATCAGTAGACACTTTATAGTAAATGCCCATGAAACTTCTACCACTTTATATTTTTATTTGACAACGAAAAGCCTGTGTAATCTACTTCATAACAACAGTATACAGGATTAAAGTGAGCAAGGAAAATCAAAGCAAACATGAATTGAACAATAATAAAACAGGTGGAGGAATTCTAACCGATGATAGCTAAAACAGAAGTATTTACATAAAGAACAAAACTTTTAAAGCAACTTCCTCAGGCATGATGCAATATGAAGGGGAAATTTAAGACCTAAATTGAAGAAAAGCAATTCTAGATTGTAGCTATGTAATATTTGTTTCTCCAATAAGCTACACAAGATAATGGAATTCAACCAATATAACAGGTGTGGACACTTGATGAATTCCAACAGCCTTCTAGAATTGTTACTAGAAGAAATAAGGAACAACTTTATTGGTAATTTGGCCTTAACTTCCTCAATACACTGATAGAAGTCTTTAGAATTGGTCTGAGTTCCTCAGTACACCTTAAATGATCTTTTCCAATTGGAAAATAACCCATCCATTTTTTCTCGCTGTTATCTCTTTGCCTTGGTCTATGATTACGTCATCCAACTTCCAAACAGTTGTTCGAAACAATAACAAACATTGGACATCTCATCCTTAAAATCTTCTCCAACGAAATTGACATGTTTTTTTACTATCCGCCTTTTCGAATCTACAGTGAGATTTAAGGCAGTCAAAAATTTCATTCCATGTGATTCTTCGAGTATAAGGTCCAAAGCTTCTTCCTCAATAACCAGTAGAAGCAATTTATCACCCACTTCATCAGCATCATCCAAACCTCATCCCAACTAACTGGGGGTCGGTTACATGAATCCTTTTCCACCATTCCACTCTATCAAGGGCCATAACTTCAGTTAGACCATAGGTCATCAAGTATTTTCTTGCTACCTCCCCACCCACGTCCTTTCAGGCCTTCCCCTTGCCCTTTTAGAGCCTTCAACTTGTACGAACTCACTCCTAATTGGCACAATTCTTGGTCTCCGTTGCACATGACCAAACCATCTGAGTCTACTTTCCCTCATATTGTTACCCATTGGTTCTATTCCTAAATTCCCTGAATGCATTCATATCTAATTCTACCCTTCCTTGTCTTTCCACTCATCCATCTCAACATCGTCATTTCAGCTACACTCATCCAATGGACATGTTGTTCCTTAACTGCCCAACATTCTGCCCCATAAAGCATGGCTGGTATTATAACCATCCTATAAAATTTCCCTTTCAGTTTGAGTCGTATACACAACGATCAAATAGAACTACAGAGGCAGATCTCTATTTCTTCCATCCCCCTTGAATTCTATGGGCAACATCCTTCTTAATCTCTCCACTCTAGAATTCATGAGAGTGGAGAGATTGAGAAGGATGTTGCCCATAGAATTTAAGTAGGATGGAAGAAATTGAGATGTTGCCACAGAACCGCTTCATTTCTGTAAAAAAAAAAAATCGCAAATTGAAAATCAAATTTTAAGCAACTGTGGGACCTTTATCATCGGAATATTCATCAAAGACTGATGGATGATGATGCTCAATCTCAG